>CM046839.1:14083539-15333539 GCA_025618425.1 Heliocidaris tuberculata
TTTGATGTTGGACAATATTCTGTATCTCCTTAAAAACTTCAACTTGCCACACCAAAGTTTCTCTGGAATCCATGCAACTATTTTCCTCGTCACTTTCTTGTCATACACCCTAACATGTATAGAATGACATCATTCTCATTTGTAAAGATCTCATCCTCATCCCTTTTCATTCAGTTCTTCCATGCCAGCTTAAAAGCGTAAGTCAAATCATATGAGGCTAATAACAAATAAGTGATATCGAAATGTCCTCATGCAGTTTGATATCTCTCCGTAATCGAAGATCACCTAGTTGTTAGTCTAGACTAGATTACCTGTAAATATCATTCTAATAGGAGTGCAATAACAAAGGAAATGATAGTATGCATTAGTGTATAATTTGTGTATTTATCTGGATATATTATATTTCTCCTAATATATCGAACTACTTAATTTACATAATTTTTTCTCTGAAATGAAAAATTGTCAATATCATTAACTGTATAGTTTTATATTTTGTACACATTAGTATGCATACATAATCGTCACTCACTTAGTACTGTTCAATGTTTAAAAGGTAAAGTGTAATTCCATGTAAAAAAAAAAAAAAATCCAATTTTATTTTATGGTGATCTTTCTTATGTTATTTGGGGGTTTTACTTTAAAATTGCAAATAACTTAACAATGGTTAGATTTTTGTTAAAGTTAAATGAAATTAACACCACGAGGTCCTTCCTTTGATTTAATGTCAAATAAACATATAACATACAAATAAGTTATGGAATTAAAGATGATGGAGCCTTGTTCTGAAAGATTGTCTCGATTTAGATTTGGATGGTTAATACAGAATATGAAATTACAGTTGTGGGGCTTCAAATGCCTTCTGGTTGAGGAGATAACATAGTGGACAGTGGGTTGACTGATATGCTCATCATTGATTTACAGCTAAACAAGCATTTTGTCTTCTTTGAGCCAGATAGATGTTAACTCCTGTATTTAAAGTAATGACTTACTACCCTTTTAGGTGTAGCTCCTAGTAGATGACTTTTACCAATCTGAAAGGCATATATTGCTCTCTTAAGTTTTGATTCATCATATTTCTGAGATGATTCAAGTAAAGAAAGAAAAGAAAGTCACCCTCTCTTTCAAAATCCAGTTGCAGCGGAACAGTAAAATTAGTAGCAGCCCTGAAAGCGTCATCCAGGAAGCTCCTCTGTGAATCTTGTCTGAATGCAGCATAACAAGGGCATACTCTGACTTGTGACGTAGATCTGACTTTCTTTGGATGCTTTTGTGTATTCATAGGCTCAAATTTTCCAATTGTTGTTGTTGTTGTTTTTGGTTTTTACGGCGCTGTCATTCAAAATATGAATATTTACGCCATCTCCGTTGCGTTGTTAAAATATAAGCCTTTTTATGACTTAATTATATATTACTTTGTTTTTCTGTAGCAGACAAAGCATTATATATTATATAAGGTGAGAGGGAAAAAAAAGGGGGGGGGGATCCTTACAATATACAAGGCCTAAATTGAGAAGAAAATTGGCAGTGCGCACAAGCTTTGGTACACCTGTCAAATGCCTGTAACAGAAAGTTAACACCTCCTCACCCAAAAGGCAAAATCTTGCCAGTCCGGCTCTTTACTTTGAGCAGACTTCTCGGTTTAGCTTGACCTAGGCAACTCAGAAGCCGTGCGGAGGCGCTCTGTTAGTGCGTATAACGACAGATGCGAATAATTTCACTCAAAAGAATTCATTAAAAAAAAAAATTGATATTAATTTTTAAACACTTGGGTAAACCCCAGTTCAAGGCGGAATGTTTTCATTTGTATTTGATGAGTATTTCAAATAATCCTGAACCATCGAGTTCTCAGTATTAGTAAACAATAGGTTAAGGATACGTTTACAACCATCACTCAATACAGACATGGTTTCGGACGAATGAAAGGTGATACTTTTTATGGTGAGTTGATAACATAGTCATTGTGATATGAACAATCTTTTCATGCCATTTAATTGCAAGGTGGGGATCAAAACATAACTCTTGTGGAACTCGTTCAGTTTGTTGTGAGCAGCTGCCTCTATTTCGTCTGTTTAGAGCCAGAAGGGCATTAAGTCCCATCATTTGTACAGATTTAACACCCTTCTGGCTCCAAGCAGATGATTTTTCGCTTCGATGCTAACAGCTGTCTATTTTTACTTTTGAGCTGCTCAAGCATATAGTCTATTCTATGAAGTTTGCCACTTGAAAACTTTTTTTTTTTTTTTTTTCCCCTCCATACTTTCAGCTGCTGATATTAGTTCGCATGAGACTATCTCACAATGTCAATATAACTATCGGTCTTTGACCACCTCGATGCACTTGGACCACATGATTGACAAAAATTAAAGGCAACCTGAACAAGCATTGGAAATAATTTTTTTACAGTATCTTTAGAAAACTGATTTAATACACAGCCTCTGTAATATATGAAGCATACATAGATTATTGATAATGCTATGCATTAGATTTATTTGTATCCATGACTGGGCTTTTCATTTATAAGATACTAGGCTAACGGCATTGGAAGTAACAAGGTGAAGTGACATCATTAATCGTCTTAAGACAGCCCATGTATCACCCCTAGAAATTTTCTTACTTTTTCCCAGGAAATCACCCTCATTAGATATCAGATTATTAAAATATTCATTATAGATGAGAATGAAGATCCGGAGGTCTGGGATTATTCAATTTAAGGTCTATCAAAGTTCACAGTTCATTTCTGCTTATTCCCAGTTTTCTGACATTGTAACTATGCTTTTAATAAAGTGTATTGAGCACTTATCAGTAAGTACAACTACGCAAGTATGGAAAATCAGTCGAGATGACAGCTCTTTTGTAAAGATTAAAGGTGAAGAATGTTTGAATGGAAAAATAACCTCTCTTTTACAAATATCCCTGATATTCATCCATGTTTAAATATTTATTTTTAAATGGTTTTTAAAAAAATCAAAGTTCTCATACATTTTTGCTAATTCCCAGTTTTCTAATGTAACTATGCTCTTAATATTAGTGTATTCAGCACCTATCAGTAAATATACACCTGTATAACTATGCAAATATGGGAAATCAGTCCAGGTTACAGCTCTTTTGTTAAGGTTAAAGGTGAAGAATGTTTGGTGGGAAAATAACCTCTCTTTTGCAAATATCCCGATATTTATCCATATTTGAACATTTTTTTAAAAATGCAAATGTATTTTGTATGGTTACAGTGTAGTAGGATGCATATACATATACCCACGTCAAGTTGAGCCACAACGTGAAGAACATCATTTATTAGAATTGCTTACATGATTTAGAAAACCCTTCACAAATGCAGATCATATTCATTGGTCCTCAATTGAGGCCCAAAATGATTTACAGTAATTACGGTATACTTAAAAGTGTGTATAGAGTAGAACTTTTCAATACGAGGGGATGAATTGAAGTAGGGCTCCACACCAACTTTTTTTTTCACTGGGAGTCCAGCTTGAAATTTTTAGGATCCGCTTGCATGGGCACCCTCTTCAGAGTCCGGAGTTACAATATTGGGGCTCCATGAGTTCCAGACTCCTGTCAGTGTGGAGCTCTGGATAAAGACTGGATAATCTTGAAAGATGTCTTTCAATTATTTCTCTCAAGTCTTCTCGACTTTTTAGCATCGATGTTCATAGAATTTGATGCAAAATTGTGAAATATGTATATTTTGCTTACATGTATGTAAACTGTTAATATTCTTATCTTTTGACAGTAGAAAGAGATGTGCCTTTTACTGTGCTCTATTTAAGCATGACTACTCGCAAACTGAAACTATAATCTTGTATGGAATATGCCTAGACAAAATGGATTTGAAATGATCCTTGCCACTTTGTACAAGCATAAAAGTGACCCTTGTATCAAGAGGGCATTGCCTATGCTCAAGACATCTTGATATTCATTTGAAATTCTTTTTGAAATATTGACGCTTTGAATCAAACTTGCATGCTCTGACACAAGTGAGATTAACTGTGAAAAGATACCCTATATGTGGCTCATTAATTCAAGATACTTCTTATTAAATGTCAAAGAAAGGAATTGAGACTAAGTGTTAAAATTACAGATGACTTGGTACTTAATTCCTTTAATCCTTGTATTTTGTATCTACTATTTTTTTTTAAGTATTAAAAGTGGGGAAATGAAAAATGAAACAAACTATAAGTGCTAAAATTGTGGGTTACGTGGTACTTGATGCCTTTATTCTTTGTATTTTGTATCTCCTGTTTGAAAAAGTGTAATAAAGGTGGGCAAATGAAAAATGAAATGAACTATGTGACAAGCATCTTTTATCTTATATTGACAGAACCAATGGACAATGGCTGCACTGTAGTAAAAGTATAAAGCCAGGAGTGTTATAAGCTCAAACTTATGCATTACTATCTCTTTTAACATACTTTTCAGTCGGGGTCTGGAATTCCCCCCTCCCCCTGCCATTGCAGCAGAAAAGAAGTAGAACTAAAGAATTTTAACTGATTGTATATACAAATGAAATATACAACAAAAATATTGCGAATAGAAACTATTATTATTATTAAGTATTTGGTGTCACCTGTGCCTGGGAGGGGAAAAGTGAACTGAATCACTGTAACCCTCGGGTCTCTCCTCCCGATATAACTGATTGGGATGTGCAGGTGTACCACTACACCTGGGTTTCCCCCCTACCCTTCTTTGAATAGTGCAGTGGGTTCTTAACATGCAAAGGTGGTGACTCTCCTCTACACGGGGCCTCCAGTTAATGTCCTATCTGAGGGATGGAGTGTTTTCCACTGTAACATATCCTGCGTCTATGAAACAAGGGAGGGGCACGTTAACACACAATGCAGGCTTCAGTCATCCGCCCGGGTGGATTTGAACCCACGATCTTTGGTTCAACAGGCAGACGCTTTAGCGACTGAGACAACTCACTTACAGAAATATGTAAAACATATTTATGTCTTATTCATACTACCCTCATGATCTCCAAGATTTTAAAGAAAAAAGATAAGATAAACTAATATATTCACCCATCCCTGTCAATAAGAAAGAGTTCAGGCTTAACCTCTTTTGAGAATTCTACTTTCAGTTTCATTTTCAACGAATGGTTTGAGATAAAAGTTCAATGACTGCATTTTCATATCTATGATTTAACGATATCAGATTGATATCATGAGGTATTGTCTTTTATATGATGATCTTTGGTCAGCTTTTATGCAAAAAACAATCAAATAAACTATAGTGTGTGACAGGAAAGGTCAATGTTCATTTTTTAAAAATTACTTTTTCAGGGATACATCCAGGATTGTGGAAAGAATGGGGGGGGGGGGGGGCCCAAATGTTTCTCCCAAAAGTACAGTAAACAGAATCCCACATAATAATTAAATAAAGAATTGATATGATGCAATTTCATTAGGACAAATAAAAAGAAAAAAAAAAAAGAAAAAAAAAAGAAAAGGAAAAAAGAAATGTGGTCATAAGAATTTTGGCGACTGATTTTCACCCCTAAATTCTCTGACGGCCTTTATTAGCATTGAATAAATGTTTTTGGATTTGTTTATACCTTTTTACTCGAGGGAGGGGGCAGCCCTCTTGGTGCCCCTGGATCCTCCTATGTATTAGAAACCATCATAACAAGATGCTAAAGCATTACCATATATAGGCATACAGGTGTACTTTCGGTTGTGAGCATCCAATCAAAAATGTTTACAGTATTTTATGGTCTTCTTGTCATGTATTCTACAATCATGTTCAGTTTCTTTTATGCTATAATGACAGAAGGTTGATTGAAGTTCACTATACATGTAAAATATGGACTCTCAAGAAAAATGATCATGGCTTTTAGGAGTGCAAACATATGAGTCATTTGCATTTTTTGGCAGCAATCCAATCACATTTTACCCCATAAATCATGAAATACTGTTGGAATAGTAGTAAACTGTTTTTGAGACAAAGATTCTGTCAATGGCTCTCATAACCTCCCCCCCCCCCCTAATCCCCAGTTTTCTCTCACTGGTGTGAGCTTCACAAACAAATATACACTTCTAATGAAACATAGATAAATCTATAGATTAGTGAAAACTGCTTCACTTCTTAATGTATTTTTCACACATCACATGCAGAAATCCTACTTTCTTGTTTAATGATCTTGATATATTAGGTGACCTTCTCATTGATTTATAGTAATATGCTTAAGTTATTGTTTGAATATCACTGTCACTTAAACGATGTCACAATGGCAAGGATTATTTAGTTTCATTTTCTAAAAGGTCAGACTTCTATGTCAAGTGGTTCAAACTGGGAAATCTCAGATTTGTGTATTTTAGTTTTGTAATGTTATGAGTGCAAATAGTTTCAAGGATGCACCGAGCATGGGAAATTGCCCCCCGAAAGCATATTTTCAAATAGAAAAGGTTTTTCTATAATTTTTTTTCTACCATAATAGATGGACTTGCTGTATCAATATGAATAGGGAAAAAACAGTTTTATGTTAACAAACTAACTTGTTTTTGATGTACATTAACATCTCTTTTTTTGCATATCCAGGGGAGCGTTTCATCAAGCGTTTTGTCAGTGATTTTTACCAACAAATTTGCTCTCAGCCAATCAGATGCGAGGATTTCAGTAGCTTATAACAGTTGTTGGTAAAAATCACTGACAAAACACTTGATGAAACGCTCCCCAGTTCTCTATTTGTCATCAGGAACTTCCCAAGGAATGAAAATAGGAACACTGTGTTCAGTGAGGCAACATGGGCCCAGCCATTGCAGGGGCTCTGCTGTCATTTGGGGACATTGGTTTTAATACGTGCAAAAACAAAAACAAAACAAAACAAAATAAAAACGCGGTTGGTGAGTGGGGCGAAGGAATGGAAGGGGATGCAATTATCTTTTTAACGTTGCCTTCTCCCTCTCTCCCTATTTTACTCAATTGTTCTCTCTTGTTATCTATTATCTATTTTTCTTACCATTCGCCTGGGGGGGGGGGAGGGGGACATGCCCCCAGGTAGCTTCACCACTGACTGTTTGAAGGTATCAGGGGTAATTGTCTGACAGACAATGGCTGTTGCTTGGGGAACTCAACATGTGTCTCACAGATGACAGAGACAAGACTCATGAGAAGATTCTAATATTTATTGCCTGACCTCGGGATACTGTTTTTTTTTCTTCTATTATTGTATGGTCATGCATTGTTGATCACTTTGAATTTGTTTTGAAAGGCTGTCATGGAGTCAACAAGTGACGTAACTGCTCTATTTTGATATTATCTTATTGATTGGAGTGGATGTCATGTGGTGCCATTGTATATGTTGGTACCTGTCTCTTCAAGTTTATTCTCTCTCTTTTACATCACGATAAATGAACAGAACCAAACTAGCCTTTACCACTATATGCTATATACAGTCTTCGAAATTCCCAGGATTGCCGCCCATGCGAATGGGGGTCCACTGTTACACTTATCCCGATGATTTTTCCCCTATATTTTGATGCCCATTTTCCAAAATAAAAATAGAAAGTTAGTACATGTGAAGCAATCATGCAACCAGTGTACCCTGTAGACTATGCTGAAAGGTTCAAAATACAAATGCGAGCTAGTTCCTGGCCCCAATGCACTAGTACAGGGCTTACATCGTCTCCTAAACGTGATGTGTATGCATGTGTCACACTCTTGATCTTTGGGAGAGCTAGTCTAGTGAAAGCTTCATGCTTTGGTCACCATCTTCATTGTCATATTTGACAGTTGGCTTTGATTTTAACTTGCATTCAGTTGCATCATCATGCAACTATGACCCAGACTTCCATTATGCCAATGCCATTTACTGCCTCTGTGGAGCTCTTAACATCAATATCCATTAAGTCCCCCCCCCCCCCCCTCTAATTTGAACTCTTTTAACTATGACGCAGACATGTTTTCTGCTCTACTAGATAATCCCAGCTTGACAAAGTATCATGGTTTATTTCACTCTTTTCATTGGTTTGTTTACAGATTAAGTCAGTGTGACTTCACTTACTTCAATGCAAAGGTGAATTCATCTGTGATATTTGATTTCAAATGCTTTTGCAAGATCAAAATTAGAAATCTTTTTTATCATGCATTTGTGAATTCGTACATGAAATGATATGTCCTTGGTTTTTGTCAAGCAATACTTATTCAAGCTTTGGGAAAATACCAGATTCATTATCCCTATTAATTCATTGATAATAAGTTTAGCCCACATGTTGCTTACAGTCTGTTTGGAAATACCCCCTTTTCTACATTTAGTACTGTTTTGCTTTTTGTAAAAGTCAAGAACAGGATGTAATGATCTATTTATGTAAACATCTTGTATGAAAAAACTTGAGATGTACTTTCAGATGGGAAAATTAGTCCTTGTTTCAGAACGTTTAGTGGAGCTTTACTTACATTTCTTTTTCTTCAATAGATATAGCATGTCATGGCAAGTGAAATACAATTACATGCATTATGTAATGAAATGATGAATAAAACCATTTCTATATTAGAACAATTTAAGGGCATCTTAAAAACATATCTTTTTCAAACTGCAATTATGCTTATTGTGAACCATTTTTACATTTTCTTTTTCTCTCTCTATCTCCCTCCCTCTCTTTTTTCTTTCACTAAAGCACTTAAAGAAATAGTGACTTG
Organism: Heliocidaris tuberculata; assembly: GCA_025618425.1. NCBI lineage: Eukaryota > Metazoa > Echinodermata > Echinoidea > Camarodonta > Echinometridae > Heliocidaris > Heliocidaris tuberculata. Next base: position 14,092,189 of record CM046839.1, read on the forward strand.
TAATATGGGCTATACGAGAACTGCATATTATTATTATTATATTATTCCCACTTGCTTTTTCCATCACAGTCTCTTTCACTCAAACTCACTCACATTTCCTGATGCTCTGGCTAACCGCATCATATACTCTCTCTCTTTCTCTTTCTTTCTCTCCCACTCTCCCTCTCTCTGCCATTTTTCCCCTACCCTTAACATCTTTCTCTTTTCTCTCTCATGAATGGTCTAAATAACAGGATTTGCATATACTGCTATGATCATCATGATGACATACTGAGTCAATTTTACGCAATTTCATTGTGATTTGAAACCTGCAAATGATGGTCATGGTTTTGATAAGATGATCAGGTAATGGTTTAAACTTATTCGAGACTTATAATTATGTATATCTGTCACACGTTTTTTAAAATTTGCATCAAACTTTTACCTACATGGATGTCTTGCACAGTATGTAAAAACTTTAAATGTACATGTAGGTAGACCGTTTGAAATACACTGTGAAATGCAAAATGAATTAACATTCATAAACTTCTATTTTGTCGCCCAAATACACAATGTTTTGATTTTGTATAAAAAAAATGACTACTTGGGATTTCTTATTTTCTTTAGCTACTATGTATATGTACATTTGTATTGATTTCTCTTGGATGAAAATGGGAGTATGCAGAAATGATTAGGTCACTTGTATTATGTATATTACTTTATAGCATTTGTATTAAATATTTTGTGGTACACCCTTGTATATTCTATATAAGAAATCGTATGAAAAACTCGAATTGAAAATTCTCAATAAAAACATTTATTTTCACCACAAAGTGAACCTGGTCTGAGTAAATTATTTTGGAGAAGTTTGCTGTATAGAAAAAAACGTGTTATAGAGGTATTACGTATATGTCACTGATATTCTATAAATTACTTTATTACTACTAATCGGTGGCATAGCTACGGGGGCTCCGTCTCCCCCCTTCATCGAATGATGGGATAAAAAAAGAAAGGAGAGGGGAGAGCAAGATGCACCCCCATCACACCCCTTTTTTCGCTCATTCTTCTTGGCTTGTTCTCGCGCATTTCATCCACTTAAAATGACCCCTTAAAAAATAAAAATTTAACTACTATCATTGACCACTGGTGATTTTATTGGATTATATATTTATAACTTGAAAACTGTATTTTAAGACAAAGAATAGTTATTTGAATTTGATTGCGTGCATAAATCCGTTATCATGTAGATTATTTAAGTGTTTATTTTCGGTACAAGAAACAGCTGAAGTGTCATCTCTCGATAAAACATATCTTTTGAGGTCATAGAGATCCTCTATAAGATCTCTATGTTTAAGGTCATCAGTGTCATCTACCGTACATGTAGACACGTAGCGTGACACGCCACTTTGAGAGATACAATGACGATATCGCCGAAACGGAAAAGAAAAGAAAAAAAAAAAACCCAAAAAACGACACCCCCCCAAAAATAAAAAAAACAAGAAACAACAACAAAGCAAACCAAAAATAAAAAAATGGACTTGTCATACGGCTTTTAAGTTTTTTTTTTTCTAAAGAAATGGTTGACTGATTGGTGTATCTCAAAAAACTTCTTTATGTTTAAGCACGTGTTTATGCAGGGTTATATATATATATATATATATATATATATATATATTGTTTTGTTTTATTTATTTTTTTTTTTTTGAGGGGGGCAACTGTTTATTAATCGTCTTAATTCCACTTATTTATCTAACACTTCTCCTTCTTCGTTTTCTTCTTCCTCTTCTTTTTTTCTTCTTCTTTTTCTCTTTCTTTTTCTTCTTCTTTCTCTTCTTCTTATTCTTCTTCTTCTCCTTCTTCTTCTTCTTCTTCTTCTTCTTCTTCTTCTTCTTCTTCTTCTTCTCTTCTTCTTCTTCTTCTTCTTCTTTTCTTCTTCTTCTTCTTCTTCTTCTTCTTCTTCTTCTTCTTCTTCTTCTTCTTCTTCTTCTCTTCTTCTTCTTTCTCTTCTTCTTTCTTCTTCTTCTTCTTCTTCTTCTTCAATTTAGTAAAATTCGTGTTTTCAATATTCTTTAAAAAAAAGCGAAAAAGAATTGAATATGGGAGATGTACATATTTAAAGATAAAGAATATAATCGGATAATAACTATTCATGTAGGTTCCCGGCCAATTTAAAAATTTTGTCAATCAACTTTATAAAATGTTAATTCAGCGTAACAGAAAAAACATAAAGAAAAGAAAATTAATGTTTTTGGCAAGCCTAAAATGGAAAAGCAATAAATTCATTTGAATTTAGAAAACAATAGTTTTTCAACCAAATGAAATGAAGCAAATTTTTGAAAGGCGAAGTAATGAATAAAGAGAGATAAGTAGGGGGAAAAAATTGACAACGGTATAAGAAAGTTGATGGGATAAATATAAATGATAAGGGATCACCCAGCTGAGGCCAACATATTAACGCATGTTTCAAAAGAGTTCTTTCCTTTTTTTGAATATTTGATATATTTAAGAAAAGATGTTTTCTATACATCCAAAAACGAAAAATGAACTGTAAGACATATTACACATCTTCACGAATCCACCCATCACAGAATCTCTCTATCACTTGATAATTAAGGAAAGTGATTATAATAAAATGGTGTGTGATTTGTTCCTCTTTCACGTGAATTTTTTATTGAAGGTTCCTTTTCCCCACGTGCAGTGGAGCCAAACTCTGTAATACGACTTTTTCTTTTTTTGTATAACCAACCATTGTTGCACATTATGGCGTTATAACATGGCCTGTCAACGAGGAAACAATCTCATCCGCAATTCTGGCCTTCCTGTACCATGACCTTCACATCATTTTAATCAACGTGTTCTTTTTTTAAAATTAGAAATATGAATGTGCACAGTATGTAACGTTTTCTCTCAACTACATCTCAAACATAATACATATTAGAGAATACAATTTTTGTACAATAAAAACTATAGCGCGAAATCCTCCCCACCCCTTGGGATTGTGATACTGTTTTTTTTTAGGCAAAAGTCGCGATCAGACCTTTTCGGGGACCCCTTTTTAGAGCGCAGGGTGTGTTCTGGGGGGTTTTCCCCCAGTAAATGTTGAAGTATCTCTTGCTCTCATTTTTTTCCTTCATTTTTTTGAAGGAATCATTTGTTATACATATTCATGCAATTATAAAGAAACATTATCTTTACTGAAATTACCCCCAAATAGATTCTACATAATGTTACCTCAGTCATCCTTTTCTCCTTTTTCTTTTTTCGTGTAATCGTTGTGTTCATTCACAAAAGAATTTATACCAAAAAGGGGTTATAACAACGAACGTCACATAAGAGCAAACTTTTAAAACATTTAGGATATTCACAAAATTCCCTTAAAGAAAGGTCAGAAAAAGTTAAGTTTCTTTATAAATCAAAACACATACACGAAATGAAAGTTCATTGTGCGAGGGGCGTAGCCATGATGGGATTTTTCCCCTTTTTTTTTCATTGATGCATTGTTCTTTTCATAATTCAATGAATGACCTTCTAAAGATATAAACAGTTTAAGTTTCAATGATGTCGTGACTTCCCTTGTATTTAGGACCACTTGTGATGTCAATGATTTTTCAGTGTTTTATCGACGGAAAATAACCCTCTATCCAAACATGTGACTCACATCCTTAAGAAAAATTATTCCATTGACTACTGAACTCTCTCATTCCCATGGGCATAATACAGCAACTACTCAATCCCAGTAGGCAATGCTTTAACTGTAATAAATATTATCAGCTGATACAAGTCAAGCCAGTAAATCAGTAAATCTTTTAATTAGATACATGTGAGAAAATCACGACATTACATGGAAATCATGATCTGCTATACTATAAAGACTTTTTTCTTTTCCTTTTTTCAGTGGATTACAAAACCTACATCAACTTGGCAGGATAGGGCGTTTTTCACATGCACATGGAGGGAGGGGCACCGCGTACAATGGCACTTTGAAGCAACGGTGAAAAGCCAGAGGAAAAGAGCGATGTAACGTCCTCTCTTCTATTGTGTATCATTTTTTAACGAGTCCATTACTACTGTCTTTTTGTAATCATGAATTAACTGAAATAAATTATATCATTTGATACAAATCAAGCCAGTAAAAAAAAAAAAAAAAAAAAAAAAAAAAAATCCACAGAGGTAGCAATTATAATTTCAACTCAAACAGGTTAGTTTTGAAATCCGTCCGACCAGGAGTAGACGTAACTTTTTTGTGTACGTCTGCTTCAGAAACGGATTTTAAATTTTAACATCAATTTCGCATCCTGGTCGGGATAAAGAATGAGAATACTATCCTGTTTAATGATTTTCTGAAGGGCTTCCCCGGCAGGATAGAGCGTTTTTATGCCCCTTCAGGTTTTAACCTTTTTTTTTCTTCCTGAGCTTCACACTTTTGTATCAGATTACAAACGAGTAAGCCATCGTTTAGAGTCCAGAAGAAATGTTATTTTGAAAGAAAATAAAGAAAATATCATCTGCTATCGTTTACGACAGTCATTTTGTACTTGTTTTTTTGGATCCTTTTCACTGGGTAAAACTATCACGAAAGAAAGCACAAAAAGCAGATGTACAGTGGGTCCCGAAAAGAAACGAAAGCCTAAAACAAAGGGTTATTGTAACTACACTATATGGTCTATGCCAATAATTATATGTTTTCCATAAACTAGAAGTATTATGCTTTTAAATGATACCTTGATGGCATACATACATACATGGAGGCGCAATGGCTCAGTGGAAGAGCAGTGGTCTCGTAACTGGAGGACCCGGGTTCGAAACCAAGTGGATGCGCTAGTGCCCTTTGGGAAGGCATTAAGCCTCATTACCAAGTCCTTCGTAGAGGACTTAAAGCTGTCGGTCCCCTGGTTGCTTACTTACAAGCATACACATGCAGCATTTTGAAAATGACATGTAGAAACTCAGTTGTTTCTGGAAAATGAATTATTGTCTTAGAACGTATAGTGTGGTCACAATAACCCTTTGTTTTAGGGTTTCGTGTTTTTGTTTGTCTGTCTGTTTGTTTGTTGTTGTTGTTGTTGTTGTTGTTGTTGTTGTTGTTGTTTTTTTTTTTTGGGGGGGGGAGGATGTTGTTTATATGAAGGAGTATATAAGTTCATGTGAGAAGGGTCAATGTTATCTCAGGAGGGCCGGGCACTGATTCCAACGCAAACCAGGGGGGCGTTTCATCAAGTGTCTTGTCGGTGATTTTTACCGACAAATTTGCTCTCAGCTAATCAGATGCAAGGATTTCAGTAGCTTATATAATAGTTATTGCAACTTGTCATTGATGACAAGTTTTATGAAACAGGTCCCAGGATCCCGAGTTATACCTGTGTAGATGAATACTAGTAGACAGACAGGTTAGTTTTTACTCATATAGCTGATACGATTGGTTGTACCATTCAGTATTATGTCAATGAAAATGTTGGTAAAGGCTTCTAAAAAATAACATAGATAACAACGCTCATAAAAGACTCTCTGATTCTCTGTCACAAAGCAAGCCAACAATTTGAAAAGCTTGATTATCCTTGCTCTTTTCTAGATCACTTTCAACTGATATACTGATGTAATAAAAGCATACATGACATTTTAAAGTGGCAGTTAAACTCCTTTCTTTTCACTGTCTCTTTTTCTACAACTCACTCTCTCTCTCTCTCTCTTTCTTGTACTCTTAACTATATAAACCTACGTAGTAGCTATTTAATAGCATAAATTCTACCAAACTTTTCATCCTTATTATAGCAATCGGTATTCATGCAAAAAACGAGTCAAAATAATGTTAAAAGGTCTTATTTCAGATATTTTATTCCCAAGCCTCAAAATGTTGTCATTCACATCAAAACTCCCGAGCTGCGTGTAAAATGAATGTGTGCTCAGACATGGGCACCATTGTTTTTTTAAAGGCCTTGTCACACCTTTCCGGGCAAGCTACGCGGGTTTGTTGCGTGTATGGATTTTCCAGCACGCAGAATAATTTGTGCGGGCGGACAAGGATTTTGGCGAGTTTCGCGTGCGTCTTACCTGCTGGACGCGTGCTATTTACGTTCTACTTGCGTGTATTCCGTGTGACCTGCGTTTCAGGCGCGTGGGTGGCGCGTGAGAGCTTCGAAACTGATCCGTGTTAGTTACGGGCGACATACGGGCGCTGAGAGGTACCTGCGTCACAACTGCGTGTTACCTGCGTGGAAGTTGCCTGCGAGGTGCGAGCCTGGGTAATACTGGTCGAGTGGATGGAGTGACCATCATTTCTCGTTTTCTTCAGTTAGAATAAAGATGCCCCGTCGACAGAACGTCATTATCTTGGCCGCAGGCGACCCTCAACTAACCAGCAGAAAGGCAGTAAGTGACCCTCGACATGCACGTAATTTGCTCGTATAGCTCGCTCCACGCCCGCAGAACTGACCAGCTACGCGGATGTTGGCAGTATCGACACCGTTACTTGCCAGTAAAACACCCGTATTATGCTCGTAGAATGCCCGCAGATGACACGCGTTTCCGGGGCATAGCCACTAATCCATGGGCAACCTACGTACTTCAAGCAGGTTAAGTGCCTGTGACTTGCGGTCGCTACGGGCCTCCTACTGGTGTTCTGCGTGGACCTCTGTGGGCCATCCCCCGCGACTCACCTGGAACAAGTTTTTGGTATGCTCAAAACTTGGCTGCGGGTAAATGGGACTTGCGTGCGGACCTCCGGGCAACTCCGGGCAAGATACGTGCTAGGTACTGTCAGGTGCGGGCCATCTGCGGAGACCTCCGGGTAGCAGAAATTGTTCCCCGCAAGTCACACGCAAGGCTTGCCCGGAAAGGTGTGACAGTACGTTGCGTGTTTTGTTTTATCAGAATCGCGCAGTTACGCGTGTGCGAAGACTTGGGCACTCTAGCCCTATGCTCTAGCCATACTGCAATGGCAGCGGGGTCTGCTCGCTATTCATAAGGACCGCTATTTATAAAGGACCGCTCATTCATTTAGTGACGCGTTATGGATAGCGGTCCTTATGACTAGCGAAGTTACCCCATGGCTGCAGCTTTCATCGCTGCTTATCTGATTCTCTCCTAAAATGGATACATTACATATAAAAAAAAGGGGATGAAGAAAAAAATTAACATTATGTCTTTGCAACGTATTATCATTTGCATTACTGTTACATTCTGCCGCAGACGTTTTCCTATAGCATACTCATTAAATTAGTATACCGATGGATTTCGGAGGACGGCAGAGGCAGATCTTCATTTCCCCCCTGTCTCGGTTGTTCGCAGATGACAACATGATGATGTTCATGTTTCAAACCAAGGTAACTCATTAATATGACATACTTCACTGCATTAATTACGTTAAGTATTTCACAATGTTCATGACATCAGTGTATTTGGGGAATTCCCGATACATAAATATAAACAGAATCGAGGTAATACCCCCACCCACCCTCTCTACTTGTTTCTTTAGTTTTCTTCACTTCTCTTTGCCTATTCTTTTAAAAAAATCTTTAAGTCGCCATTTCCCTCCTTTTTTCTTTCTCTTTATCTCTGACCGCCATATCCTTTGTATGCCTATGTCTTTCTGTCTATAGACATGATAGACGTGTCTGTCTGTGTGTCTGTTTGTATGTGTGTCTGTATTTCTCTCTTTCCCCATTATCGATCTCTCTCCCTCTTTTCTTTTTCTCTTTTACATAACACTCAATATCCCTTCCTTCTCTCTAACTCTGCTTCCCCCTTTGTGTCTCTTTATATCCTGTATTTGTCTGTCTGTACATCTATTTCTGTATAAGATATACTTACTTGACGTTATCTTAGGCTTTCATGCGAATCGGCTGTATTGCAAGAGGTATATTAACCAGGGTGTTAATCCTTTTATGAATTTATGGTTCATGCTTTATTATGTTGAATTCTCTAGGACACCAAATTGAGTGTTTAAATAAAAAGACACCTTGAACCTATATATAGGGGAACGACCGGATGTGGGAATCCCAGTATGACAACTGGTTGGTTATCCCTCACCAAATCAAATCATGTATTTTAATATATTTGTTTGTCTGTAAATACATATGGTGGAAATTCCCAATTGCTTTTGTAAGCCTTGACAAAAAAGCAGTTTAAGAAGAAAACCTTTTTTTTCTTCAGTGATTCTTAATCATTGAAATTTATAAGAAGGCCAAGGCAATCTTCTATCTTCCATTTCATAATAGCAAGCTATCTACAACAAGGTCACCCAGAGATATTTGAAATTACCATTATTCGGGCACGAGACCCCTTACAATCGGGCAGTGAGGTGGTCTGTTTTGAATTTTTGTACCCTATTTAAATTATTTTTATGACAAAGATACACTTTCAATACAATAAGGTGACAACATTTTTGCTTTCTCGCTTGCCTAGCCCGTAAATTTCAAATACAGGAAAGCTATAATATTATTCGGGCAAACGATGTCACGAAATTGTGTCCATATACGAGTATGTCTTGGGTATAATGATGTATATTTTGTTTGAATCGTTGTTGATGCATCTTAATGTGACGTTCCGTTTTGTTAACAACTTTATAAGATGTAGAAGAAACTTCAAGGAACTTGGATGGATTTGAGATGTTATGTTTGTTTGATTCGCAATATAATGATTATGTTGAATGTACTGTTGGATAACGAATTAAGCCTTTCAAAACCTAACCTAAAACCCAATCATAACCCTAACTGTAACTCTATATCTTGGACGAAATAAACCCCAGAAGAATAGAAGAATAGTTGCCGGAGCATCAGTAGCATCAACATCATCAACATACTTAGGCTATAACACTAATCCACATTTTAAAAAAAGCAATATTATAATCATCATTGGCATCAGCCTCACCATCACCTTCGTCATCACAATGATCACATCAATAAATAATATAATGCTTCAAATTATTTTCGATTTAATTCACTATCATGTAGTATGATCCAAATAAAAATCTTTATAATTATGATTACCTATTACAGGAAAATAAAGTAAATGTTATTCAATGATACAAAGCCGTACAGAGATGAAACTCAATTTGAATATATCTGTCTTTATATATATGTGTGTGTGTGTGTGTGTATATATATATATACATATATAAATATATATATAAAATATATATAATATATATATATATATATATATATATATATATATATATATATAATGGCAACAGCTTAATGTCTAAGCACTTTCATATTAAAAATATATCATAATATTGTGTTAATATCATATAATCTCTCTCATAATCTCAATACATAAAATATTATTAATTTTCACACAGGCCACCTCTTGCTCAGAGATTAACGATTTAACTAAAAAAAAAAAAAGTTCGTAAGTCCCGCATACAAATTACGATAAGTGGACAGTCAGTTGCTTTTAATCGCAACTTTTTTTGCGTGAGGCCCCCAAAATCGTATAAAAATATATACATTCTTACAAATTAAATATCTGTGTGATTCTAATTATATCTCTCTATATAAAACAATATTATCACAAATATGAATAAAACAATAAGAGGTAGAATGAACTTAAGAATATAAAAACATTGTAGTGCTTAACTTAAGAGACGAAATAAATGTTTTAAAAGTCTATAATTATTGTAAGTCTTCATAGTTCCACATATATACATCATTTAAGATTTATATACATTTATATACAACGGTAAATAAAATTTGTGACTGTTGTCAATATCACTGATAATATCACTTTCTATCCTGGAGGAAGGTCTATGACTCACTCAACAAATTAATATATAAGAGTATTTATATATTGGTCACTGTTTTTATCAGAAATTTATATAAGTCCATGACCGCTTCCTATGTTTCCACATAGTAAATCATTGTATTTGAGAAATAAAAGAAAGGTAATGTATTGTGACTGTTGTTTCTTAACGTACAAAACTGTGCCAAATGTAAAATCAATACGTCTCCGCCGGGATTCGAACCCGGGTTTCGGATAGATCCGCTCATAACCACTAGATCACAGAGACTTAATTAAGTTGGAGAATTTTTTACCGTTTTGTAGGTAATGAATAAAAATAGGAGTTCTTGAACAGTCTGCACTTTCTTGACATTTCTCAAGTTTCTCGAGGAATTTATATGAACACTTAATCGTATTTTTTACAATTAAAATTTATCACTTTTTCAAACATTATACGGGAAATCCCTTTTACTTTCACAAAAAAAAAGTATTTTTCATCATTTTAGACAGATTTGGGATTTATTGGACTCCATTCCCTGCTCTTTTCAGTAATAATGTATCCCTGATTATAAGACATAATGATTTTTTAATCTAATCACTCTGGATTAATCACAGGAACTTATACATTCAACGGCAATGTAATTTTTCCATTTACACAAACGACATAAGCAGCTATGTTCAGCCCAAATCATTATTAGATACAGTATAAAAAGTTATGTTGCAAAATTTACAAATATACACACATAAATGTAGATGTTGCAAAATAAAACCGTTATCCCAAGACTAATTTCAGGGTTTATCAAAAAAATATATGCTCAATGATATATGTATACGTAGTTTAGAAATAATTTTAATGGACAACCCATATAATTTCCGTAACACATTTCGCTGATACAAATTTTCTGCATGTAAGTAAACACATTAGAAATTTAGATTGAACTCAGTAACTTTTCAAATTTTACGACCTTTATCCATACTCGGTTCCTCTCAGTGGCATTCACTTTAAATAAAAATGTGAAGACCTATACGCATGTATAATTACATCACTTTGTGACAATATGAGGCACATTTTCGCAGTGCACAAATCTGCGATGTATGAGTTTGGGGTAATATATTAACGACAAGGAATTAGGGAGCCTTAAAAAAAGGGGTAGGTGTTCTGTTCTTGAGCAAAGTAGGGGCTTATGTTAACATCTAAAAACATGCAGTCATGTGCGGCTGCCCCTTCGTAACACATAATAGTGAACATCTCTCGCTAAGCTCACCTTAACTTGCAACCATCACTGGCTGATTTAGAGGGAGCACATCTTATGTTTTCGGGATATTGTGCCCCCTCTTTTCTAAAGTCGTGCATCCGCCCCTTACAACCATCACATCTTTGTATCAAAATAAATGTATGAAATATAGATTCCCGTCTTGTATATTTCTGTTATACTACACACTGACATAACGAAAAACTTTTTTTTTTTACACATTCCAACTTGTGCAGAATCTTCTATCGAACGCCACCAGCGTTTGTCAGCAAAATTGGAAGGAATCCGATCACCAAACACAGGACAATGGTAGCTGCAATTTCAAGGTAAACAAGAAAGAAGAGAAGTAATGGTAAGTGGTTTTGAACATAGCCAATAGTCACTACGGAATTCGACATTATATTCATAATAAATGGAAGTTCAACAAGTTAGTGAAAGTAAGTTTCTACTGGAATATGCCTCCTTGCTTTGTTTGACAATTCTGCTGCTTTTCAGTATAGTAACAAGACAAATTATGTTGGTGATGATATGAACCAGATTTATAAAGTGCATTCCTTATAACAAACGCTCAATAATTATGTCTTTTTCATTTTTCCTGTATCTCCATTATGAAACATCCTCAAAACACCACACCTGCAAAAATCCATAAGAAAAGGAATATAACTATATCAACAGGGAGATTGTTTTTTTGTCTGGAGAAAACTTGCTGACCAGTGTTATGTTCCCCAAGCTATGCCAGTGTACTCATCCTTCTTAAAACTAAAACCATATTTCACTTACCAGTAGAGCTGGTGAATTTTCGCGCGGCAGCCGTTGTTGATAATCTTGACTGTGCCATTGCTCCTCCTTCACGTTGGGTTCCTGACGGGACTGATGATGAGGTTTCCACGGTAGACTCGCTCCTTGTGACATTGAGAGTAAACCTACAGGAGTAACTGGGACGGCCCTGTGGAGCTACCTGTTAGAAAATAGCGAGGGAAATGATTCGATTCGAATTATTTGCCGAGTATGAATACGTTAACAATAACAACAATGTATAAAACAGGCTTTAAACATAGAATAACACTTAAAAACTTATAATTAGTTTACTTTCAAGTTCCAGTCGGGTCCTACATTTGAAAAAATAAATGTTATTCATTCGCGATTATCAGTATTATTATCAGTATTATTCAAGACTGCATCTTGAAAGAAAAAGTCATGAAAGTGAAGCCCAAGCCCGCTTTGCCCATATGTAAATGTAGATAATTCTGTTTTCTCTTTCACAGATCAGAACATACAAATGAACACAGCACTCGTTTTTCGCAATCCCTATAATTTCGTAAAACGGGGTATTGTGTTTAACTTCGGTCGGCACTGACGTTCGTGTCATTGTACACATAGAATAGACAAGAATTCACTCCGGTCGTCATTTAGGTTTGTTCCCCTAATATACTGTTGAACTTTGGTTGGTATTGACGATTAATGTATAGTAAAATGACATAGGCAACGACAACTCTTTTTACAGTAGCTTAGTGCATACGAATTTCGATACATTTGTTATTCTGATGAATTGAAAAATGAAGCTGATATATTTATGTTGGAGTAGGGAAACGTTAAGTTGTAGTAAGGGTGAAAAGTAATTTTTGTCAGCTTATTTGTTGTTCTTATTCATGTGTGGAAGAATCATAGTCATAGTTATATAACGTATATATATATATATATATATATATATATAATTGTAAGGAAATAACATATACAACAGGTTTGGCAACTCTCGTGAAAATAATTATAATTGTGAGAAATGAAATGAGAGAATAATGGTTACGTAGCTTAATTCAAAGTTCCCCAGATCTGTCCTCCCTTTTTGAAATATATATATATATATATATATATATATATATATATATATATATATATAGCGAGAGAGGTGTGGATGTGTGCACCGTTTGGTTGAACCATGTTCATTCCGTTCCATCATTATCTGTTCACACACACACACACACACACACACACACACACATATATATATATATATATATATATATATATATATATATATTCCAGTTTAAAACTTGGACCAAATTCTAATACAACATGTTTATGTATATAGTCACCTGTATATGATATTTTTTAAAAATATGTATGTTATCATCTTGATGATTCCAAAACGTCACAATACACAGCTTTCGTAGGTATACATGTAATTATCTTCTTCCATTAACTTCTAGACTCTTTCTTTTACAATTCGATCGCCTACCCAGTACTCGACTTTGTCTTTAATGGCAACTTTTTATCGCGCAAGAGTACTCTGGTCTGTGGATTGCCTATATTTGCTATTGAGCATAATATTTACCTCGCACTCGTACTCCCCCGCGTCGTCCAAGGTAGTATTCTGTATGACGAGTTGGAATTCGTGATTCACGTAGATGCGCGGTGTATTCGATGTAGTTTGATGTCTTTCTTTGACCCCGGGCCAACGCTTAAACATGTACGTGGCAGAAAAAAGGGATTGGTCCTCACATGGCCCGAGATGAGTAGTCTCACTGACTGTGCCAATGACCTCTGTGAAGGGCGCAGAAAAAGCTGAGGAAAGTGGAAGGAAGAAACCAAACTGAAACTTATAATAATGATAATAATGATAATAAATAATAATAATAATAATAATAATATAATAATGAATAATAATAATAATAATAATAATAATAATAATGATATAATAATAATAATAATATGATTGAAATCACTGTACTATAAATGTGTACTATTAGTACAAACATAGTTATCATAGTCATAAAATAGATGATACCACGATCCCTCCCACTTTTATTTCTTCAATACCAGCATTTCTACCGTCAGAAGGAGATAATACTGATACTTGTTTTTCTCCACATGTGTCTTGTGTAAACTCATCTTTTTTAAATCGTCTTCTTCCTTCCTTCTGTGTTTCCTCAATGCTAAATTTCATCCAGGTAGTCTTTTTTTTTTCTTAACCCCATTTCACTGAGCTCGTTTCGATTTTTATCCCTGCGTTAATATTTCATTTCATTTTGTTGATTTATTTTGTTGTTGTTATCCCATCTAATCCGCTATTCGTTAATACCTTCGTTTGTTTTGAATTGATGCTATTCTATATTTTATTCTACATAATCAATCTTTGAATGATTGCTAATCTTCTGTATATTGGAGATGTACTATTCACAAGATTTCAAATGTCATTTCTATATGATGCTCTTCTCTGAATAAAACTTGAAAATAAAATTGTGTCAGTTCATGTATTGTACCTCCACCACAAAGGATGACCTGCAGAAAGAACACCTGTATCCAAGAGAATACCAGGTTAGTGTTTTTTTTCAGTTTCCTCCCCTGGTGACTCACAGACCACGGGTAAGCCATGTCTTCCATCCAGGTTAAACACTGCATGATGAGTAATAATGGACACTGATTTGACACCTACGCGATCTTGCGGTTAAAGATAAAGACCAATGTGGTTACAACTATTATGATTTGGTGCCAGTACCCCTGTTGTAGTCGGTGACGAACTTCGATCGTTACTAACTGTGAATTTACCAAACAGCCCTATAAGTACCATCCCATTATACCCTATTCGAGGGGGATTCCCCCAATTTGAGGTAAGCGGGCCACTGTTATGCGGTAATACATACGGGGAATTTCGTACTCCTTGTTCGATATGAGAATGAAATTATTTTCAGAATCGAGTACGGTATAGTATATCGTGTGTATGCTCAAACTAAGGAGGTCAACTTTTTTGGGGGAAATTACAACCAATAGAACAGACAAAGGAAACGAAACCGACCAATGAAGCAATAACTAGTGAATGGCGGCAGGAGGGTGGGTTGGGGAAGTTAACATGCAGATCCATCCTTATCAGTCATAACTCATTTTGCAAGGTCTTCCTGAAACAACTATTGTGAAGCTGGTTTAGGATTGGCAAAGCTAGATTCCCCGCAGGGAACAATCCATACAAATTTGCTTTGAACTAAGGTTTATAATGGGCAAAATTTTGTGCATTAAAAAGTTTCTTCACTATACAATCAGCAGAACATTATGTTTCAATTACTTCCTTTGTTTGATTGTTAAACATTCAAAAGAATAATTTCTGTCATGCAAAATTGCAGCAAAAAAGGGCTATGTAATTCCTTTACACCACTTGTGGCATTGCCCTAGAGAATACCACCCCCAAAGAACGAACAAACAAAACAAAACAAACCAGTGTAACATTTTGGTACATTTCCCCCCATTTTGTGTGGTATTGGCGATGGGTAGTTAGCGTATTTTTTTCAACTGAATATTAGCAAATAAACCCATAACAGAGGATTGTAGTGAAATCGTTCGGGGCGTGTTATTTTTTTTCTACAATAATACAGCAGATGCGTGCCTATATTAGAGAGTCACATTGGAATACGCACACGAACTGTCACTTGTTTGTGAAAAGGCCACAGAAGCTGTATATTTTTTTCAGTCCCCTGGATTAGATCAATAGACTAAATTGGATAGGTTCATTATTTTGTCGTGTACTTCAAATTGGGATTCCTCAATTCGTAATGCATTTTCAATCACTCAGACGACTATGCAGTATATTGCAAAGTGACAATAGTAATATATTGTGTATAACAAGATCTTGATCAGCATAACGTGCCATGATTAGGTGCATTGCATGATAATGTATGTGTGTATGTATTCATTGAACTTCACTGACATAGCCATCGATATTTTGTTCGAATATAACCGCAATCACCAGAAAAATAATAATGATAATAATAATAAGAGTAACACAGTTATGACAAAAACAGAACAATATATCGTGAGTATAGCATTCGAAACATAAACAAAAACAAAAACAAAATAATTGATCAACTAGACATGCTCTTTCATGAAATATAGATTATCAGATTATGGACAAGTAGTGTAAGGTGATGAGAAAAAGAGCCATTAAAAGAAATATATATACTTATACACTACATATAGATATGCCTAATAATAAACAATTTAAAGGTTACCACGTTGATCAATAGTATATCGCAAAAAACTGGCAATGATGTATTTAATCACAGGTTCTCTCTAAATACTGAAATCTACTGACAGATTTTTTGACAAAAGTTACGTTTTTTCCATGCAAAGACATACGTCGTAGCCCCAAAACTTTTCTTTATCTGTTAGTTAATTGATTTTTTTTCACTTACGATATCTTTAGGTAAATCTATCTATCTATCTATCTATCTATCTATCTATCTATCAATCTATGTATCCATCTATACAACCTATTTCACTCTACTGCTGAAGGAAGGCCTCATCAATTTTAAATTTTATTCTATATTGTGCCATTCTCTTCCGTGTAACGCTACCATCCATCCATCTCCTGCTTTTCCTGCCTCTTCTTCTGGTATATAAAGCTCTAGGGGTCCAGTATGTAAGTTTGTGTGTCCACCTGTCATCATTTCTTCTGGTAAGACACATGACCCGCCCACCTCCACTTCTTTGATTTAATTTCGAACTTATGTTTTCTTTCTCAAATACTGATTTCTGACTCTGTTCCTTTTTGTGATCCTAATAACTCTTTCCACAGTCGTCTCTGTAACTCTGAGCTTTCTCCACATCCTCTTGGTTGTGGTCCAAATTTCTGCCCCATAAGAAATCACAGGTATGATGCACTGGTTACATTTCTGTTTCCTCAGAGTAATTTGGAGCTTTTCTTCAGGCATATACTCCTCCGAAATTCAGTAAAATAAGCAACAACGTGAAACGTAACAACGTTCAAGGTAAAATAAATTCGTTTGATGTTGGTGCGATATACATCTATTTTGCGATACCAGGGAAGTGTTAGAGGGGCCCTGGTATGTAACCATAATATTAATTAGGACTTGAAATGGCTGTCGATGCGTTATCTTCTCAATCCTACTTTGATTCTAAAACGTAATATTCCCTGGACGTGGTTCACCATTAAGCCCTTGAAGCATCAGATTGGGATCAAAAATGCGCAATGGCGTTCTCAAGGTCAACGCGCTTCCATTCGTGGCGCCACCATTCATGGCGTCTCCTTTCATGGTGTTTTTAAGGTCATGGCGCCTCCATTCATGTTGCTGTTGAGGTCATGGCGCCTCCATTAATGGTGCCTCCGTAAAGGCCACCCCGCTCCTTACCATCCGGCTACGGTTGGATTTTCAAAGAAATTGCAATAAAATTAGATTCGGGATTTCAAAAAAGGTAGGTACATTATTTCTGAACACTGTTGACCTGCTTCCCAAATTGTCCTGTAAATCAATGTCGAAGTTGTACAGTATTTAATGTCTTCTAGTTGGAGAAAAAGACAAATTAGCTATAAATCGTATGTATGACGTCACTACTATTCGCAACCAATCTGGGGCCCGTTGCACAAAACTTGGGTTTGAACGCAACTCAGGAAAATCAAACGCAATTTTATTTTTAGCCAATCAGAAGTGCGCATTAAGGACTTGCGTTTGATTTTCAGGAGTTGCGATTAAACGCAAGTTTTGTGCAACGGGCCCCTGGCCTCATAACATTCTTTAGTTTTAATGTTGCTTTTCTTATGATGAATCATGACCTATAAGTCCGGATCCAGAAAAATTTACATTTTTGATTTAAAAAAAAATTCACTCCTATTGCAATTTCTTTCAAAATCAAGTAACGATCCGACCGTATCGCGGTGGCCTTCCTGTAGATGTTTCATGGTCATAATGTAACGAGAATGTTAACTCTCACCTCCGTTAGGTACTACACACTTTACATGAAGAGCATTATTATGGTCCAGGATAAGTTCCCCAGCTATATAGCACGAAAGTCCTTTCGTGACTTTTTTCTACATTTTCCTCTCTTAACTATTCAAGAGAGAAATGTGGACCCAATAAGAGAAGCCCCTGAGATTGCAAACTAAAAACCACTGCCTTGCATGCGTAATACTACATTTATAGTTGAGATGGTGCACAAAGTGTGCGTAGATTGAAATCCAGTGACAGTGATTGGACCATAGCTACATGTATGTAGAGTCCCTATATACATGTAGGAACATTATCACGCACATGCACCAGGGTAATGTTGAGACGAAATCCCTGGGGGGGGGGGGGGGGGGGGGGGAGGCACTCAACATATTGGACAGACGGGTATGTGCCGCTTTGACGATCCCCTTTTTCAACGGCCGATCGCCGTTCTCAAGTTACCATAAACTGCCGTTTTCACCCTTCTCACGCGTTCTCAAGATACCCGGCGGGAACAATAAGCGCTGGTCTCCCCGGCGCGCCCCGTTCCCTAGCTCAAAGCCCTAGCTTACGTACGTCTATTCACTTGCGTGTGCAATTGCCAGTGCTGTAGTCGAGTCCATCCCATCCGAGTCCGAGTCCGAGTCCGAGTCCCTGGAGTCCGAGTCCGAGTCCGAGTCCGAGTCCTGGCATCCGAGTCCCGAGTCCTGGCATCCGAGTCCCGAGTCCTGGACTTCCGAGTCCGAGTCCGAGTCCGAGTCCGAGTCCGAGTCCCAATGGGAACATATTAAATTGCAATTTTTTTACGTCACATTATTTATATAATGATAAATAGCTTACTGTGAACTCTATAACATAAATGGCTTCTGGTTCATTGAAAACTTCAATTTGGCCGAAAATTTAATTTCAAAAGAGAGAAAGACAATATTTCACCAAGAACACCAATAATTCAGTCTTATCAAATAGCTGATTAAAGTAATACAAAAGTGAATCGTCAAACCCTTACTAATAAAACCATTATACATGTATCAGCTAGTCCAGTGGCGGATCCAGGAATTTGACATGGGGGGGGGGGGGGGCGCCAGCGGCGAGGGAGCGGAGGGCGTGGGAGGGGGGTATCCCCCTCCCATGGTGAAAATCACAAAACATAAAAATTTAAAGGGGGCGCCCCTGCCTGGATCCGCCACTGAGCTAGTTCAGTCATAAAGTGGCTTAATGTAATACAAGGGCAACATTAACATTCATTTTGGAAACTGACTACATGACTAAGTGACTCAAGTAAAACAAAAGTAATTGTTAAACCGCTATAAAACCATTTGACACAATGCCAAAAATTATTAATTGCTTAGTCGACTTTTTCCCACATTTTTGCCACAGGAACATAGATTGCAAGTAAAAAGATAAAAAAGAAGATCAAAACTGTAGTTCATAATACTTTCTTGAAATACAAGTGGAATAGTAATCTGTTTCAGACTACCCAAGATATCCCAGGCTGCGGACCATATGGGGAAACGTATGTTACAGATTAATCCATCTCCAAATGATTAATATTAGTTCCAATACTTGTCTGTGTCATACGTGTAGGCTATAACGAGTGTATACGAGCATATAAAAGACTAATCTTGACGTCTATTTGGGCACATTCTCGTACCGTTAGTACGGCGATCGATGTTAATTTCATGTTCAAAATACAGCTCAATCGAGCAAGGTGCGCGAAAATAGCGGGTATCTTTTTTTCTTTTTGCATGCCCTGGGGTAATTTTTGGAGCTAAAATTAAAAGCGGAAAACGGACAAAATTGCCGGTCTCGTTGCCGGTCTCGGCCCGATTTTCGCCCGAGTCACGAGTCACCACTGGTCGAGTCCGAGTCCGAGACCGAGTCCTTTTGGCTCGAGTCCGAGTCCGAGTCCGAGTCCCGAGAAATAGGGACTCGAGACCGGTCTCGAGTCTCGAGTCCGAGTCCGGACTCGAGTCCTACAGCACTGGCAATTGCCTATACCAGGGGCGGCGCTACAGGGGGGGGGGGGCAGAGGGGGCGACCGCCCCCCTATGATTTTTCAAGTAGTAGAAAGAAGAAAAAAAAGGAGAAAAAAAAGAAAAGGAGGAAGAAAAAGGAAGAAAAGGGAAGAAAAGGAAAGAAAGAAGAAAGAGGAGTATTAAAAAGAAAGGTCTTAAACATATAACTCTATATTACCCCTGTTATTTAATGGAGAAAAAATATGACGTCATCTTTAGGTCGTCTTGCCCCTCCTATCAAAATACCCTGGCGCCGCCCCTGGCCTATACATGTGTATGCATGCACTGTAGAATCCCCACGCAAAGTGCAGTGCCGTATAGTGCTTAGTTCCGTAGACCCTGTTTTTTTTTTTTTTTTTTCTTTCTTTTTTTTTTTCTTTCTCGCTCGGCTGGGTATAATCTACAGTTCCCAAGACCCTATAGGCCGGAATTCACAAAGGTGGTTTCAATTCAGACCATTGTTTATGCAGATTTCGTGTTAAAAATACGCTTGATTAGCGCATACACTTGAAAAGATCATATAATGAACGCGCGCCGGTCGCGCGTGGTTTGCAAAAGCGCTAAATTTACGTCAGTTGCCATGGTTCAGACCATGGTTTATTCAAATTCATTTAAATAAACTATGGTCTGAACCACGGCAACTAGCTTTGAAAAAAATTTGAGTGCCCCCCCCCCCCCCCCCCGGGACGAAATCATCTTCGAGGAAAATGTTCTGAGCAATGAATGAAATAAACTGGCACCAAGGAAACATATGATTTCGTTATTTTATGGGACTTACAGACGTAGCTCCTAAAAAAAAATTACAAACAAGAACATACTTCCTTTATTCAAAATTAGGTCAGATGAAGAATATTTCAATTCATTCATAACATAAACAGAAACTTGGTAGAAGTTAGCAGCGTCCGTGTGCTGGCGCTATGTTGAATATGATACTGTGCGATATCTACTATCTGCGGGATGTGTATTACAATTATTCTAATCAAAAGATGTTTTATATACATTTTTTCATGCATGCAGTGGATTTGTTTTCTTGTACTTGAAATTTCCCCATTTAATAGATTTTTAAGGCAATGATTTTAATAATATCATTACCCCCATTTTTTTTCTCTCTCTCGTTGATCATGGATATCTATGATGTTTGTATAGGTTCGAACTTGAGAAGAGTCTCGCTGTGGTTGCGTATTGTGAAAATATAGTTCGCCTTATAAGGAAATAATAAAAGAGTAATCAGTTATGAAAATGTCAATGCCAATGACAGTTGCGGTGTATAAAAATGAACGCTTGATGTAATTTTTACACTCATTTCCTGTTGTAAAAATACGATAGGTGTATGTCAGTTGTTTTATTGTTGTTTTTGTTGTTTTTGTTGTTGTTGTTTTTTGTTGTTGTTGTTTTTGTTGTTGTTGTTGTTTTTTTTTTTTTTGGGGGGGGGGAGGTTAAGTGACTGGTTAGATACCACAATTATACTCTACTATAAGTCATAATTTATATCGATAGTGGGATGATGTTTATGTAGATGTAGGCCCACAGAGATCCGTCAGTCTCATCTTAAGAATTTGATAAATGATATTTGTAACATCATTGCATTTAACAGGCACTTGTATGACTATTTTTTTTTTCTTCAGGTCATATCTAACATGTAAAATGAAAAAATAAAATGTGAAAGTGAACTTTGGATTGCAATTCTCTCACTTCGTTCAGATTCTTTACTTGAAATGTAATCAACATTTACACCGTTTCTTTTCATAATGAAATGTAAAAGATAGTTATACAGTCTTTCATTGCAGATATAATCTTCTTTGCATGTTTACAGTTCATTTTTTCAATATAAAGATGCTGAATTAATGGCATGGAAGGAATCATAGATAAAAAGGGTAAGACCTCATAATTAATAATTTTATACTACTATTCCACTTGAAAACGCTCATAACACGCTTGATTCACTTTCACTGACGATGGAAACTTGGATTATTGAGTTCAGATTGTATTGTAATTTGCGCTCAGACAGAAATTATAAATATTATATGTAAGTGAAAAAGGAATGTACTGCATAATATTTTTAAAAAATTCCAGCGAATTTTGAAGTTGAACAGCAGCCGTATCTAAGATGTACAACGATATACAAAACATACAAAAAATATAAAAAAAAGGCAGAAGTGTTTCAATTCATGACTTTAATGGATACATGCCTGAGCATTGATAAGTTGTTTTGTACAAGTATTCTCTGAAAATTGCACTTAATGATTGGATAATTCTAGGACTGCACTGGACTAATATCATTATTATAAAGTGTATCATTAATTTGATAAAACAATGAACATGTTTACACTGTCAGTCTTATGACATTCTACACTGATTTGCCCTATTATACGATATATAATTAATACTGATCCTAAATGGTATGACAGTGTTGAAAGAAAGAATATATATATATATATATATATATATATATATATATATATATATATATACATATATACATATATATGATAGACTAAAATTTGGAATTGATTACTAGGTGTTTCTCACAACGTAAAATGATTATTGGCATCATTTACCCCCTTTCCCTCTAGATGGAAAAATTCTGGAAGATACAGGGGACCTATACGACGAAATCTCAACTAAATATCCGCACAACAATTATACACAGTTTTGTAATAAACTCGGCGTTAAGTTTGCTCAATCTCAAGGCATCTTGAAAACAAACCAATTAGACTTCAAGGCAGCTTTGACTGTGGTGCTGAATATTTGGGAAAAGAAAGGAAATGCAACAAGAGCGAAGCTGGAGTCTGCTTTGAAGAAGGCTGAGACTGGCGCACTTTGCGCTATAGTAAAGAAACACTTTGCAATGGGTAACTACATAAATTTTTACATGTAGAGACCTAAAATACAAGAACTCAACCTCCTCATTAACAAAGAAAGAGAGAGAGAGAAGAGAGAGAGAGAGAGAGAGAGAGAGAGAGAGAGAGAGAGAGAGAGAAAATTATGAATATCCAGGCAGTATCCAGAGACATTATCCAAAATTTTACTTTTGATATTATCATCCATGATTAGTGTTGGGTATAGATGGAATGAATATAAAGCTTTTATTTATACCACCAATTATTAATATATTGTAAGAACCATTAACGGAAGTTTTTTTTTATACATCGAGTTAAAATGAGAGGGGGGAAAACTATTCTTAATTGTTTCTGAAATCTAAATTTACATAAGCTATTCGGAAAATTTCGAGTCAAATGGTTACCATTTGGTTTGTTAATATATTCATGATATTTGTCTCTTCTGAATTGTTTTGGTTTCTATGTACGTATCTATTTGGTAATTTCACATGGGGAAAACTGACAGCAAATAACAATTTGATGACTACCTTCCTGTCCATAACACACTTTCAATCAGAGGGCGGCGGAACGTCTTTAAAGTGAGGGGGGCACCAGCCAAAAAGGGCACTTTTGGAGAAAAAAGGGGCACCTACAAAGGGTGAACATAAAGCAAAAACAGGGACCATTTTGTGACATTGGTATTACGTCCCTACAGTCTAATTAATACGTAATCGACTTCATCATCGTTTCTTTTATTGTGGTTCTAGACATTGCTTCAGCTTCCCCAATTAGCAGTTGTGTGTAATGGTCTAATGATTCATGTCCGAGCGAGCGAAGCGAGCGAGCAAAAATTTTATGTTGAAGTCTTTTTGTTGTGTATTATTTACAGCGATATAATGAAAATGACAACAGCAAATTATTTTTTATTTATTTATTTTATTTTTTTTTTGGGGGGGGGGGGGGGATGTCTAATTCGTATATTATCCCTGTCGATTTTCTTTAGGATTACATGGATATCAACATACTTTATGCGATCTGCTTGATTTCATTATATGCTATAAGAGAGAGCGAGCGTAGCGAGCGAGTTTGGAGAAAATTTTCAGAAGACATTGGCCTTATACTTGGTGTAAAGTATGGGCACATCCGAGTGAGGGGCATTGTGCCCCTCTTGCCTCCAGCTCCACTGCCTTACATTGTAGTTGTAGTGTACATGTATATGTGTACCTGTTACTACGTAAAGCCGCACTGATTCTTTGAAGATAGATATGCCTCTTTTTGTAAGAAACGATGGAGAATTATAGGTAAAAGGGGGCACTTATCAGAACTTAGAGGAAAGGGCGCTTATAAGAGGTGGAAAGGGGCACTTATGAAAAGACAGAAAGGGCTTATATTAGATAGGAAAATGGCATTTATCAGAAATAAAGAGGGGGCACTAATCAGATTTGAAAATAGGCACTCATCAGAATGGGAAGATAGGTACATGTACTTATTAGAAGGGAAGGGGGCACCTATCAGAATTAGAATTGCACATATCAAGGGAAAAATGGACACATATTAGGGAGAAAAGGGGGCACTTATCAGAAAGAGAAAAGGGCACTTATAAAAAAAGAAAAATAGGCACCTATCTGAAGTAAAATTGCACTTATCAGAAGGAAAAGAGGGCACTTATTAGAGATAAAGAGCTAGTTATCAGATTTGAAAAGGAGCAATTATTAGAAAGAGAAAAAAGGGGCACTTATCAGAAAGGATAATGCCACTCTTTACTAGTAAAAAGGGAACTTATCTAAGAGAAAGGGGGCATTTTTTAGTAATAGAAAGGGCACTTTTGGGATATGTGAAAAAGTGGTGGGCATTGTGCCCCCCTGCCCCCCGGGAGCGCCGCCCCTGCTTTCAATTGATTACGTCATTTTACAAACAAAAGAAAAAAAAAAAATAGGCATGAAACATTTTGACATTGTGATTAGATCTTTATTCCGATCATTTCCCTTTAAATTCCGTGTATTAAATTCACCCTAATGCAGTTCACGAACGTGAGGAATCTGATGAAGGTGATTATGCAAATATTTTCGAATCCATTCATTCAATAAAATCATCATTTGCAATATCCCATACAAAAGATGACAAAAACCGGTATGCTATAAATAATTTGTTGCCATTGACAAGGAAAACTGAACAGGCCTTTAATATCTTGATCTGATCTTTATCCTTATTTACCTTTCAATTAAAATTTTTCAAATTCACCATAGATACAGGAGACGAAGAGGAGGAATCTGATGAAGGTGATTATGCAAATATAATTTTTAATCTATTCATTCAATAAAATCATTCATTTAATCATTTGCAATATCTCATACAAAATATAAGGGAGACAGTATATAATAGGAAAAACTAGATGCATTTCTACAAAGAGTTTGTTCCCATTGCCAAAGAAAATTCAAGAGGCATAGGGATTTGATATCCTGATCTGAGCTTTATCCTTATTATTTGCCTTTCATTTCGATCCATTCAATTCACTCTAGATACAGATGACGAAAAGAAGGAATCTGATGAAGGTGATTATGCAAATATAGTATTTTGATCCATTCATTCATTAAAATCTTTAATTTAATCATTTGCAATATCTCATACAAAAGATGAGCAAAACGGTGTATTTAGAAAAAATAGATACATTTCTACCAAGAATTTGTCGCCATTTCCAAAGAAAATTGAAGAGACCTAGGACATTTGATATCATGAGCTGAGCTTTATCCTTATTATTTGCATTGCAATTTGATCCACTCAATTCACTCTAGATACAGATGACGATGAGGAGGAATCTGATGAAGGTGATTATGCAAATATAATTGTTTAATCCATTCATTCGATAAAATCAGTTGATAATTTGCAATACCGAAAAGAAAAATCTTATACAGTATCTAATGCAAGGATTAAAGAAATTGTGCATATTGAATAACCACCGTTATCAAATTGACCACTTTAATAATTTTAACAAAATGTTCTACCAACCAAAGCCACGGCTACATAGCAATATACTGCTCCTAATGGTGTTTAAAAAATGTTTTCTTTAATATTTTTTTTTTCACATTTAAGGGGGAGGGGACTTGTAATTGGCATTTCTATTTATTTTTTATTTATTTATTTATTTTTTATTTTTTTTTCTTTTTTTTTTTTGGGGGGGGGGTGTTCCTTGACGTCTAAGGTTTCTCTATTATGGCAAAATGTTAGTCGAGATGACAACAATTCGTTACTATGTTTTAATTTCGTTTTCACAGATGCACTGTCCGGTAACTGTGCAGTCTCTCTATTTCCTTAAGGTTTGGATCGAGACTGTTCCAAAATGTGGGACCTATAAAGACGAATTTTTTTTTGCTAAGAGCGTTCTCGTGCGGGGAAGATGGAAAAAGTTTGATTGTCTTGTTGGGTAGTTGTGGAGTGTATTGTTAGTTGTGGAAAGGTCTGAGAGAGCATTTGGAAGTTCATTATTGATTAGTTGCGACCAACACTCTATCTTAACTTGGAAATCACACCAACATGAAAATAAATGACCTTGTACCAGTGGCGTGTGTGAGTCCAGCCATCGAGGGGGAATTGGCAGCATGAGAAGGGAGGGGGGGGGGGTGGACATCGGTCTTAATCGGAAAATTCAGTGCGAATTTACGAGGCCACTGATTAGGGGTAGGGTGCGGGAAAGTGGTCCTATCGTCTTATTTTCCCGTCTTTTCCCCCTGCTCTCTTTTCTTTTCTCTGTTTATCCCTCTTTTTTCATTTTATTTTGCCATTTGATTTGATTGGGGGGGGGGCACGTATCCCCGTGCCCCTGTAGCTATGCTACTGCCTTGTACCTTGAGTTGTGAATATTTTGATTTCGATCGACTTATATAAAAAAAAGTTGGACAAACTGACGCTGACAAATTAGATGAACTTTGCATATATAAAAAGAAAGACAAATCAGTACATTTTCTTTCTACTCAGCAGTTTAATTTGCCAACTCAGAAATGGGGATAAAATCCCATGGTAAATGTAGACAGACAATCTATTCATTGAACCTGCAAAAGACAAATTAATCGTGTCTTATTGGTTAGTTTCTTTGACCTGCCGGTGTGTGTGCGTGTGTGTGTGTGTGTGGTGGTGGTGGGTTCGCCTCTGATATTATCATCATCATCGTTTTCGTCGTCGTCATCATTTACCTTCTCCTTTTAATTCCATTGTCTTCTGATTTATACTGGAATCATCTCGCTACTACAACTTATGTAACACCTGTTACCATTCATCCTAAAAATATATATCACTAACAGGGTGCAGGGTGTGATCTATTCTTTCCCATGCAGTTATTTATATTATTTTATACAGTTGACTTTCTTCTCTTTAAAGGGATTGATTAACTTCGCCCAGGACTGAAAAAAAATCACTGTTCCAGCTAATGCTGTAATCATAATTGCAAACCTTTAGGTCAGACAGGAATCGCCTGAGTTTTATAAGCTGATCGGTTGTTTATATATCAAGATATTTACGATTGATTATTGATGTCGGGATAGAGTACCACCGAACCCTAAAGAACTCTTGCGGTTGGCATACCTCGCTCTATCACAGAATACCGTACTGGCTGGAAACCCGTTCTGAAATCGCCAAGCGCTGGTGCTTGGTTTTTGTGACTGCAGCGCAGCGAAGAAGCCGATCGATCGCGATACCTTTCGCCTAGCTAGCTTTTTTTCTCTTTTTTAGGATAGTAAACGGGTTCCATTTTCTCTCAAACTTTCACATATCCTTAATTATATATGTAGTTAGAGGATTGCACACAATTCACTGGCATTTGAGATGATTTCACAATTTTTCACAAAGTTAATCAATCCCTTTAATAATATATCCGTTCCCAAAAAGAATATTATCACAATATCCACTTTCTTATAAGATCTCATTACTTTTAATTGTTTGCTTATAGCGATCTGTTTCCAATTGTTGCTTTATGTATGTATGTATGTATGATGATAATGTGTATGAATATGATTAAATCAGAGCTCATCCTTCTGTCATTTTGTAGAGTCTGTAAGAAAAGTCAATCAGAGTGGAGGTGCTCAAACCATTAATGCATCTGGAAATGCAGAGGTCAAAGGAAACAGAATGACAGGGTCAAACATTAAGGTGACCATCCACAATCATAAATCTGGGTAAGAAAATGTTTTAATGTACGAGCAAGTACGAATGAAAAATAAAAATTGATAAAAGCAATGATATCAATAAAAAGATTTAAGTAAGATTGAAAAAAGAAAGATAGGAATTGGGTTTCTATTCTAGCACATTATGGAAATCTTTGATCAGACCGGTCGATTTTACTAACTCTTCGGGTTACCCTATGTTGAGTGATTTTAATTGCCCTATCTTATGGAAACATATGCCTTATGCTCTATGAAACTTTTAGATTTACAAATTATTTGTGCTAAATGAACACACTGAATCTTTCCAAAATGTTTTGTCTTAATTCAAGACATAAAAATCATAAGACACTTTGAGATTTATATTTCAAGAATATAAGATTCCACAATCACTTTAACGAGGGCCATGCTCAGTATTCTCATCTTCAGTTCTCTGTTTCCCTCTTCCAATAAAGTGGGTCTACGAGCAAACCTCAAGGGAGAAAGCGGAATGCAACTGAATCCACATGTGACAAGAAAAAGGCAAAAAGAAGAAGAGATAAAAGATAATTCTTTTGACTAAATATTATCATCTGTATATATTGTGGGAGAAAGGATATGTCGACTGTTGTAGAAATGTCTTTAAAAGGTTTGTTTTGTTTGTAAAGAGAATTAAGTATCTGTCCCTGTATCACTGTTTTTTATGAGCGGCATTAATTGAATTTCGAATTTGAATTGGAGTTGAATTTGAATTTGAATTTGGAATTGAAATTGAAATTGAAATTGAAATTTAATTTGAAAAATGATTTGAATTTGAATTTGAATTTGAGTTTGATTTTGATTTTGAATTTGAGTTTGAATTTGAATTTGAATATGAATTTGAATTTGAATTAGTTAGATTTTGCATACTGGGTAGACGGTTAATACAGGCTAATTTTCCAATTACACGTAATGTATCCATAATGTCAAATGTGCTAACATCAGTCTTTGGATTAACCTGCTTTAAAAACCCTTTTGATTTTAAGAATACTATTTTCAAATACCCATTGTTAATATTTACTTTAAATTGAATTATTTTCTTATTTCGTGCTGCAAAGAAAAACAAGAGGAATTCTTAATCTGACAGATATTTGGTAATTCTTAACATGCTTTCTCAAACAACCCCCCAAACGCTTTAGGGTATAAAAAATAAACCTCCAACAAAGTTAATGGAAGAAAATGGTTAATTACAAAAAAAAAAAAAAAAAAAAAAAAAAAAAAAAAAATGGGGCCTGTGTGCTGCTTTTGTAGAATTTTCTATTAGGAACGTTATATAAATATCGTCTATCTTTTTGTAATAGTGTTATTGTTTGTTTGTGTACAATAAAACAAATAATTGCGCTTCATTATGTTTATCATGTAGGAGATAGATGTTAATCTTGGTCAGATTGTTAGACTATGAAATACATTGTTTAAAAAAATGATGAAATGAATTGGGAAAAAAAAATATCATGAAGGCTTTGACATTCTTAATGTTTCAGGTTTCATAATAGTTATCAGTATCTAGGATTTATCATTTCACACGACTTAAGTTGGTCAAACCATAACATGTGCGGTTTTATTCGTCGCAGTGTCAGCACTCGAAATCCGGCCATCCTTTAGAAAGTGTTCTGTTCGCTGTGTCGTCCACTTGTAGAATACGGATTCCCTGTTTGGTTATACCTATCAAAAGAACCATATTCGATCATTAGAAGCAATATATAGAAATCTACTTGTTTTTATTTCTCATTCTAAAGGGCTAACTCTCTGTCATATCGTGAACGTTTATTAATCTTGAATTTATCTCTTCTTTACAACAGAATGTATTTTTGTCCATCTGTTTTGTTGTCGGAAGTTTGCTTGGTTTTATGATATGCCTTACAGTGTACTTCCTAAGCCAAATGTAAGGAGATCGTATGTTCTTATTTTTAATCATGAGTTTGCTAGAATAAATTGTTTAAAACACTCTTGCTTATACACATTTCCTCGTTTCTTGCTCGTTTTTTTTCTGCCATATCCTGTTCTTAATCCTCTTTCTCTATGTATTCGTATATAACAACCAATGAGGAGTGCCTTCATAGAAAAATTCATATTTCTTTTGGGCAATTACCAGGCTTTTGTTGTCGTTTTTTCCTTATTGTGTACCATCATTGATTATGTATGTTATCGTTATGCTCCTGGAAATTAAAAAGATATTAAAAGAATAAAGTTTTATACTCTTTATCACTTCATTAGCTAAATTTTTAGTACAATATTTTTATACAGAAAATGTGATGTCTAGTTAAGTTGTTTTTCTCCCTCTAGAGGGAAAGCGAGAAGTGGATATGCAGACATGTTGTTTATTGGCGGATAGAGGAAAATAGATCTGAGAGAAAGGAAGGGACAAGGGGGTGGGGGGGGGGGGGTTGTGGGTGTGCGGGACGAGTGTGTGTGTTTGAGAGGGAGAGAGAGAGAGAGAGAGGGGTGGGGCTGAGATCGCAACGGACACGGGGTGGGTGGGGGACAGGGCGGGGATGGAATAAATTCAAGTGGATACACTTTAATGATGATACTGGACGTTACAGATCAAGAACCCTGTTATAATTTATCAGTCAACTTGTTACATTTTGTTCTTTTTTTTCAATTCAGGGAACAGATATATACTCAGGTGACATTACAAGCTTTATTTCGTTAAAAATAACAGGGTTCCGGCTTAGGTTGAGTTTGGTCTAATCTTAGGGTAAATGGATTGACAAATAACTCAATAAACTGATGAAATGATGAAAAGAATCCTTATAGGTACACTCTAAAAGAGGTTGGGTAAAATTTAACCCAATGTGGGGTAAGAAGGTATCATGAATGTTTGTTGCGTAAAAATTAACCCGATATTGTGTAAAATGTACCCAAATTTTGGTGGAATTTATTCAACAATGTGCAAAACTGTATCCACAGAGCATGCATGTTTCTCCCTCCCCCCCCCCCCCCAATATGGGGTAAATTTTATCAAATTTCTTCGAGAGTGTATAGTTCTGGGAGCAAAGGTTGTAGTCAGGAAGTCGAGTAGTGTTACAAAAATTACCGGAAGCAATCATCGAAGCATGATTATAATATGTGATTCTTCGCTTTTCGGAACATAACACAGCTGTTCACGACTCGGACACAGCTCCATCTCAAATCTAGTAAACATCAATTCACTTTATACACCGCCCTCCAAAAGTTTGGGTACACCTGTATTCAGAACTGATTTTTCTCATTCACTTCAGCCTTCAAGTTGACACCAGTTTAACATATTAAAAGCGTTTCATGAGGCAGTCATGCGTTGAAGAGGCAACCTACCCCCAAAATATAATTTTGTAGTGGAAAATATGAGGTCATTGGTTTAGTCAGTTGTGCAAGCATTTCTGCCTTTCTACAGAATCTGACACTTGTTTGTACTGATGAATATTAAAAATTACAATACAATAGGCATTCGTTTACTCATTTTCATACTGCATTAATTGAAATGACTGGGCTAAAAGAAGAGAAAAATGTAGAGTGGCCTAGAGAGAAAGCTACGCTTGTTATAGGCTCCAAAGAGTAATAAGATAACACGGACTTATTTATATAAGATGGACTCAATTAACAATATTGCTGCCTCCTGGATTTTCTTAACAACCGTGACTTTGATCACAGTCCTTTAAAACACAGTACAGCATCGTATTGGTGTTGTACTGGTAGTACGATTCTTAGCCAAGTTGCTGTTCTTAATTATAGAGTTCAATCAAGTTATGTAGTTTAATAGGCTTCTACCAATATGGTAGACTTGGTAAGGTTGGTAGAAACCTGAACTACATGAATATCCCAATCAATGAACTTCTGTATCATCCAATCAATTAATTTACTAGGCTAAATGAAATACATATTGGTTTGTATGGAGAACAGCATGCACAAACGTGAATGCATTACGAATATGGATTTGTATATCTTCTATCATTGCATATATCAAACAATTTCATGCTAATGCTTTAACAATTCCATTAAAAAAAATGTGTGTGCGCGCGTGTGCGTGTGTGTGCGTGTGCGCCCATTTAAAGCTATGACATAGGCATGAACTTTACATTCGGACCGATGACACACAGCGAACCGATGATGTCATCGGTTGGCAGACCTGCGCAGATAGACCCAAATTACATGCTTTTGCATATAGGGGTAGGTCATCAGTTAGTGTTACACTAACAAGTCGTCGGTTGTATAGTAACATTTCAGACGGGTCATCGGTTATGCGGTTGAATTCTACACACACAGGTTATCGGTTATGCGGTCAAATTCTAGGTTGTAAAAGATGTCATCGGTTAGGATGCGCGCACAGGTATGTGTGTGTTTGTGTATGTGTGTGTATATATATATAATTTTTTTGAGGGATAGCTGTTTATTCGTCTCAATTTCACTTATTTATCTTTCACTTCTCCTCCTTCTCATTCTCCTCCTCGTTCTTCTTCGTTTTCTCCTTCTTCTTCTTCTTCTTCTTTTTCTTCTTCTTCATCAATTTGGCAAAATTCGTGTCTTCAATATTCATGGAAAATGAGCGAAAAAGAATTGAATATGGGAGATGTACATAATTATTTAAAAATAAAGAATATAATCGGATAATAACTATTCATGTAGGTTCCCGGCCAAATTAAAAATTTTGTCAATCAACTTTATAAAATTTTAATTCAGCGTAACAGAAAACAAACGAAAAGAAAAGAAATTCACGTTTCGGCAAGCCTAAAATGGAAAAGCAATAAATTCATTTGAATTTAGAAAACAATATTTTTTCAACCAAATAAAATGAGGTAAATTTTGGAAATTCGAAATAATGGATAAAGAGAGATAAGTAGGGGAAAAAAGAGTGACAACGGTCAAGGACGTCGATCCGTTTTTCGGATTGGGGGGGGGGGGGGCAAGACAGCCTATCGTAACGATGATCATTTCGCACTCAATTCAATCATCATCAGGGACGGCGGTGCGTCTTTCAAAGTGGGGGGGGGGCACAAACATAAAGGGGCACCTACAAAGGGTGGACACAAGGCGGAAAATATCACTTCGAGACATTAGTATACCGGTACATTCTGATCAATACACAACCGAGGATCATTTTCGACACGCTATTGTTCTACAACATGGTTCTAGATAAACCTACTTTTCAGTTGAGTGTAATAGCCTGATCATTCATTTGCGAGCGAGCGAAGCAAGCGAGCAAAAAATTTAAGATTCATTTCTAACGCTGAAGGCAACGGGTGTTGAATTATATACAGCGATTTTCCTAATATGATAAGTAGATAATAGTAAATGCGAGCGAGCGTAGCGAGTGAGCTTTGGAAAATTTAAAAAAAATTGTCCTCGTTCCTTTTATAATTTAGGAGTACTGCTCATTCTTGTATGATTTAGGGCATTGGGCCCCTCCTAACCCCCTGCTCTACTGCCTCCCTATTATGCTGATATCAGTAGGGGAATGTATTATTATGAAGCCTCTCTGATTATTTGGAGCTATATGTATAAGGCTCCTTTGTGGAATTTATACATACCCATATATACTTTATATATATATATATATACCAGTATCTACCGATGTCGCATTTATCAGAAAACAAAAGGGGCACTAATTTCTGAGGTTAAAAGGGGCACTCATCAAAAGGTAAAAAGGACACTTATTAGAAAGAAAAAGGGGCACTATACGAAGAAAAAGGCATTTATCAGCTATGAAAAGGGGCACTTTAGGGGTACTTGTAAAAGTGAGGGGGCACTGTGCCCCTGGCCCCCCCCCCCCCGAGCTGCCTCTAATCATCATAGCACTGATAAAGATATGATGGTAATTTGAACTTAAGTAAAAGATGCATATCGATATCATGAACAGAGAATGGAATTAAAGATCACATGGAAAACGACAAAATGATAGGAAAATATATCTTACATAACAGCAAATTGAGTAGAGAAGATATAACACAAAATAATAGAAAAAAAAAACACTAATAAAATATGAAAAAATAGAGAAAAAACTAAATAAATATGAAAATTTAGACTTTGAATTGAATTATGAATGCTCAAAACGTGTTTTTTTTAATTGCGTCATGATTTTTGGAACGCCTCTTAAAAACAGCTTCTCCACGGTTAAATGACGCAGAAAAGAATAAAGAATTTGCACGCGGAGCGCGCGGCGAAATTGAAGTCTGATCTTGTAAGACCTTTTGTATTTCATTGTTTGGAAGGCATCATTTCCTGAGTTTTGCATCAGTTTTTCCTTATTTTATTTTACACCTCTGGAATTATTGGGGGGGGGGGCAAAATGAAATTTTTGCCCCCTAATATTTTCTTGGGGGGGGGCAATCACCCCCTGCCCCCCCCCCCCCCAGGATCGACGCCCCTGACAACGGTATAAGAAAGTTGATGGGATAAATAAAAGATAAGGGATAACGCAGCTGTGGCCAACATATTAACGCAGCTTCAAAAGAGTTCTTTCCTTATTTCGAATTTGGATATATTTAAGAAAAGAAGTTTTCAGATACATCCAAAAGCGAAAAATGAACTGTAAGATATATTACACATCTTCACGAATCCACCATCACAGAATCTCCCGATCCCTTGATAATCAAGGAAAGTGATTATTATAAAACGGTCTGTGATTTGTTCCTCTTTCACGTGAATTTTTCATTGAAGGTTCCTTTTTTCCCAC
Organism: Heliocidaris tuberculata; assembly: GCA_025618425.1. Taxonomy (NCBI): domain Eukaryota; kingdom Metazoa; phylum Echinodermata; class Echinoidea; order Camarodonta; family Echinometridae; genus Heliocidaris; species Heliocidaris tuberculata. Next base: position 14,126,499 of record CM046839.1, read on the forward strand.
GTGCAGTGGAGCCAAACTCTGTAATGCGACTTTCTTTTTTGTATAACCATTGTTGCACATCATGGTGTTATACTATTAGACACTTAAACTTAATAAAAATCAGTGTTGTGTGACCGAGACCGGCCTCGGCTCTGTCAGGCCTTGGTCTCGGCCTCGAGAGTGTATGACTCAATGACTCTGATCGAGGCCGGCTCGAGGCCAGGGAAATTTGCAGTGAACTTCCCTACTTTTCTTTGACTTAAAACATGCAGTTTCTCCATCATAATAAATCGTCGGGAAAATAGCGAAAATTACCAGTAAATCTACTGAAGATTACTACATTTCCGACTAATGATAATGACTATGAACCAGTGGCGTAAATCCGTATCGAAGAGTGGGGGATGGTTGAAATAATTTGCCAACGTGATCTTGTTTGACAAACACAAGGCACGTTTTGTCATTCAAAAAACACCCATAGGCATATACCCCTCCCATATCATTCACATTTACTCTAACACCCATCCACCCCCCCCCCCCACACACACACACACGCACAAACACACCTCTAATCAACGTCTACAAACATCTAATTTTCTTCATATATTTTTTTCATGTCTTTCGTGAAAAGTGGGGGGATGATTGTACAGGCCATCCCCCCCCCCCTCCTCGAAAAGTGTGTGTGTGTGTGGGGGGGGGGGAATATATCCCCCCATCCCCCCATCCCCCCCCCCCCCCCCATCCCCCCGGGATTTACGCCAGTGCTATGAACCTAGCCTAGCCGTACAGTACAGCTGTCTGGTTTGTTCATTGCAAATGCGGCAAATCCGCGCGTGCTACTTTTTCGTCTACGGTCTATACATCGGTCTCTACTATCGATCTCCACCTTAAGTGGATATCGCATCGTACGCATGGCTCTATGCGAGCAGTTGATGCGGCCGCACAACCAAAATTAGGAGCCCTACACTCAAACACATGCGCGGGAACGCGTGGGACACAGCGTGGGACATCGTTTGCTGTGTACAATTCCAGTGTAATCCCATTCGAAAGATGCGTGATTTGATTTTAACACAATAAAAACTACTTTCGAAAAATCAACTGAAGGCAATTTCAAGAGCCCTGTCTATCACCTTTAGAAATATGCGAACGTTACAATGGCGTATTACGTAATCCGAACCTGATTTCTATGGGCAGTACAATAGGCCTTTGAAATTGCCCTTGAGTTTATTTTTCGAAAGTAGTTTTTTATTGTGTTTTTTTTTACTTATAAAAGACATTATGCTAATTGTCACATCAAATCGCCTCTAGAATTTGTAAGGGTACACTTGTTTTGCCTGATTTTGCAGTTAATTCGTGGAAAAGACTTCACAGTGCTGAATTATTTGATTCTAAAAATGCATAAAATTGTATTGAAATAGTACTGCGGCGGTGTTTTTCTGCGAGTCCAAATATGGCGACGTGTCGCGCCCACGTCTTAGAGTTCTGTGGTCGCGCTGCGCTGGGTCGCATCGAACGATGGGGCGTTGCTTTAACCACTGGTCCAGAGCACAGAACTCCTTAGGAGTTCTGTGGTCCAGAGCCAGGTCGCGCCCTAGAGTTCAGTAGTCGCGCCGGTCGCATCGAACGTTGAGGGCGTTGCTTTACCCTCAATAATTGTAGTGAGCTTTCCTTTGGGGAATGGAAGACTTGAAGGTGAAAACATTTAAGTAGATATTCAAAGCAAATCACAAATATGCTCAATAATGTATCTCTAGAAACTAGAAAGCTTGCAGATGGAATCGTATAAGTTTTACGTTAACCGTTTTGATGATTAAAAAATAACACAAATAAAACACTTCTCAGCATCTGGGATATCCGAGCGATTCGCCAGAAATATACCGATGTTTTCGTGACGTCACATCAGGTGCCAATCCTGCCTAAGCAGACGACGTCCTATATCAAGTGAACGTAACTGCAATGCAATTATTTTTAAATTATAAAGAGTTTGGTTTCACCATGACCGTATTTCACATCATTCTAAAAGGGAAGTGAAACCGTTTCAGTAACTAAAATCTTTTGTTTGTAAAAAGTCATGATAAGGGTCAATGATCAATCAAAGAAATCACACTTCGAATTGCCCGCTGATATAGCATGGATGGTATTCGTTCCCTCTTGAAACGCCGACATGCCGCGGTGCATGCAGCTGAAAATACAATGGCATCTTTTTTTGTTTACAAGCGATTGATTCCTTTATTTTTTTAACGCTGCATTTTTCATCAAAATAATACCATGCAGGAAATTTAGAGTGAGGCAACAAATAAGCATTTATACTGACGCTAGTGAAGTAAGAGAAATAAGTGAAGATGAGATGACAAAACGGGATGACAAAACAGGCACTGAAAATGTATAAGATGTTATGGGCATCGTCTGCTTAGGAAGGATTGCTCCCCGTATGACGTCACATATCTCAGCAGCGTTCAAAGAGCTCTATAGGTGCATAGCGGGGCTGTGTTATATCATTTTATAATTGATAATAATCATTACTTCAAATGTTTCCAAGCGTTGAATTTTCATAACCTTGTTCAATCTAAGCTTCACTATGCAATAATAAAAATTAAATCAATATTCAAAATCAATGAAATTCTACTTAAAAACGATTTACGTCACTTACCACGAGAACACCATTTTGTATACATGATACCATGTTTTTATTATGAGTGCAAGATTTAAAGTCCTGTTTCATCACTTCGATAGTGAATTTGATAGTAATTTTCAATTACTAATTGATGAATGATAAAGTGATTGGTAGGTTTGTTTAGCGTTGAATTATTTATTGATTTATTGATTAATTAACTGATTGTTTTAATGGACTAAAACAATAATTAGTTTACAATTGGTGCGTGAAGTTTTATGTAGAACCACTGGCGTACTGGTGGGGGGCTTGGGGGGATTAAGAGTTCCACCCCCCCCCCCAAAAAAAAAAAAAAAAAAGGAAAAAAAAAGGGGGGGGGGGTCAAATTACCTATCAGATATATGACAAAATTACATTTTCATTTTAATAATGGTCGATTTTTTTTTCTTCAGAAATTGCCTATGCCTATGCTCAGCCCCTCAAATTTTTGGCTCATTACGCCACTGTGTAAAACCTTATGTCGGACTTGGACTTGGACTCGGACTCGAACTCGACTGGCCTGGACTCGGACTCGGACTCGGACTCGGACTCGGACTCGGACTCGGACTCGAACTCGGATTGGCTGGACTCGGACACAACACTGATAAAAATATGTCACATGGCCTGTCAACGAAGAAGGAATCTCATCCGCAATGCTGGCCTTCCTGCACCACGACATCCACATCATTTTAATCTACGTGTTCCTTTTTTTTTAGAAATATGAATGTGCACATGCAGCATGTAACGTTTCATTTCAACTACATCTCTAACATAATACATATTACAGAATATAATTTTTGTACAATATAAACTATAGCGCGAAATCCCCCCCCCCCCCCCCACCCCTGGGATTTTAATGCCTTCTTTTGAGGCAAAAGTCGCGATCAGACCTTTTCGGGGACCCCTTTTTAGAGCGCAGGATGTGTTCTGGATATTTCTTCTAGTAAATGTTGAAATATCTCTTGCTCTCATTTTTCTGAAGGAATCCTTTGGTATACATATTCATGCAGTGATAAGGAAACATTATCTTTACTGAAATTACCCCCAAATAGATTCTACATAATGTTACCTCAATCATCCTTTTATCCTCTTTCTTTTTTCGTGTAATCGTTTGTTGTTTTTTTTTTCATTCACAAAAGAATTAATACTAAAAGGGGGTCATAACAACGAACATCACATAAGAGCAAACTTTTAAAACATTTAGGATATTCACAAAATTCCTTTAAAGAAAGATGATAAAAAGTTACGTTTCTTTATCAAAACACATACAAGAAATGAAAATTCATTATCGTAGCGAGGGGTGTAGCCATGATGGGATTTTTTTTCCTTCTTTTTTATTGATGCATTGTTCTTTTCAGTGAATGTCCTTCTAAAGATATAAACAGTTTAAGTTTCAATGATGTTGTGTTTTCCCTTTTATTTAGGACCACTTGTGATATCAATGATTTTTCAGTGTTTTATCTACGGAAAATAACGCCTCTATTCAAACATCTGACTCACATCCTTGAGAAAAATTATTCCATTGACTACTGAATCTCTCATTCCTATAGGCATAATACAGGCACTACTTGATTCCAGTTGGCAATGTTTTAACTGTAATAAATATTATCAGCTGATACAAGTCAAGCCAGTAAATCAGTAAATCTTTTAACTAGATACATGTGAGAAAATAACGACATTACATGCAAATCATGATCTGCTATGTAGGGACTTTTTGTTTTTACAGTGGATTGGGACAAGAACTGTCCAAAACCTACATCAACTTGGCAGGATAGGGCGTTTTCACATGGAGGGAAGGGCACCGCGTACAAGGGCACTTTGAAGCAACGGTGAAAAGCCAGTGGAAAAGAGCGATGTACACTTCCTCTCTTCTATAATGTATTATTTTTAACGAGTCCATTACTACCGGTACTGTCTTTTTGTAATCATGAATTAACTGAAATAAATTATATCATTTCATACAAGTCAAGCCAGTAAAAAAAAAAAAAAAAAAAAAATCCATCGAGGTAGCAATTATACTTTCATCTCAAACAGGTTCGTTTTGAACTCCGTCAGACCAGGAGCAGACGTAACTTTTTGTGTACGTCTGCTTCAGAAACGGATTTAAAATTTTAATATCAATTTCGCATCCTGGTCGGGATGAATAATGAGAATACTATCCTGGGGAGCGTTTCATCAAGCGTCTTGTCAGTGATTTTTTTACCGTCAAATTTCTCTCAACCAGTCAGATGCAAGGACTTCAGTACTTATAAAAGTTATTGTAAATTGTCAGTGAAAACAAGTTTCATGAAACAGGCCCTGTTTGAAGATTTTCTCAAGGGCTTGCCCGGCAGGATAAAGTTGTCAGGGGGCAGTCTGCCCCTATGTCCCCCCCCCCCCGGCTAAGCTAGTGCTCATAAAAGACTCTCTGATTCTCTGTCACAAGGGAAGCCAAAAATTTGAAAAGTTTAATTATCCTTGCTCTTTTGTAGATCACTTTCAACTGGGCTCTCTTGCATAAAAAGTTGCGGTTAAACGCAACTCAAAAAATTGAACGCAAGTCCCAAATACTCGATCCTGATTGGTTGAAAATCGAGTTGCGTTTAATTTTTTGAGTTGCGTTTAATTCCAACTTTTTATGCAAGAGGGCCATGATGTAAGAAAAACATACATGACAATTTAAAGTGGCAGTTAAAATGGCAATTAAACTCCTTTCTATTCGCTGTCTTTTTTTCTACAATTCTCTCTCTCTGTCTCTCTCTCTCTCTGTCTCTCTCTCTTTCTCTTTTTCCCTCTTAAATATATAAACCTACGTAGTTGCTATTTAATAGCATAAATTCTACCAAATATCATAATTATGACGGGGAGCCCTATGTCTGCACACCTAAGATTTAACCTGAAAATAAACAACAATTTCTCCATCAAAATTAGAGCAAGAACAGTGCTATTTTCACAAGAAACGGCGGCCGTGTCATTTCAGCGTTCAAAAAACAATGGTGCCCATGACTGCGCACTCATTCATTTTACACGCAGTTCGGGAGTTTTGACGTGAAAGACAACATTCTGAGGCTTGAGAATAAAATATCTGAAATTTTTACATCATTTTGACTAGTTTTTGTTGCATGAATACTGATTGCTATAATGAGGATGAAAAGTTTGTGTATGTTGCGTGTTTTGTTTTATCAGAATCGCGCAGTTACGCATGTGCGCAGACTTGGGCACTCTAGCCGTACTGTAATGGCAGCGGGGTCTGCTCGCTATTCATAAGGACTGCTATTTATAAAGGACCGCTAATTCATTTAGTCACGCGTTATGGATAGCGGTCCTTATGAATAGCGGTCATTATGACTAGCTTTCCTTATGACTAGCGAAGTTACCCCATGGCAGCAGCTTTCATCGCTGCTTATCTAATTCTCTCCTCCAAAAATGCATACATCACATATAAAAAAGGGGGGATGAAGAAAAAATTAACATTATGTTTTTGCAACGTATTTTCATTTGCTTTACTGTTACATTCTGCCGCAGACGTGTTTTCCTATAGCATACTCATTAAATTAGTATACCGATGGATTTCGGAGGGCGGCAGAGGCAGATCTTCATTTCCCCCTATCTCGGTTGTTCGCAGATGGCAACATGATGATGTTCATGTTTCAAACCAGGGCAACCCATTGATATATACTTCACTACATGACTTTAATTACGTTTAGTATTTCACAGTGTTCATGACATCAGTGTAGTTTGGGAATTCCCGATACATAAATATAAACAGACTCGAGGTAATACCCCCACCCATCCTCTCTACTTGTTTCTTTCGTTTTCTTCACTTCTCTTTGTCTGCCTATTCTTTTATAAAAAAATCTTTAAGTCGCCATTTCCCCTTCTTTTTTTCTTTCTCTTTGTTTATCTCTGACCGCCATATCCTCTGTATGCCTATGTCTTTCTGTCTATAGACGTACCTGTCTGTGTGTCTGTGTGTGTCTGTCTTTCTCTCTTTCCCCATTATCGATCTCTCTCCCTCTTTCTTTTTCTCTTTTACATAACACTCAATATCCCTTCCTTCTCTCTAACTCTGCTTTCCCCTTTGTGTCTCGTTATATCCTGTATTTTTCTTTCTGTATATCTATTTATGTACATGTATATACTTACTTGACGTTATCTTAGGCTTTCCTGTGAATAGGCTGTATTGCAAGAGGAATATTAATCAGGGTGTTAATCCTTTTATGAATTTACGGTTCATTGCTTTATTAGAGAGGAACAGGGACAATGAATATCATTCAAATTATATTGAATTCTAGGACACCAAAATGAATTGTTTATAACATAAAAAGACACCCTGAACCTATATATAGGGGAACGACCGGATGTGGGAATCCCAGTATGACATCTGGTTGGTTATCCCGAACCAAATCAAATCATATATTTTTATATATTTGTTTGTCTGTAAATACATATGGTGGAAATTCCCAATTGCTTTTGTAAGCCTTGACAAAAAAGCAGTTTAAGAAGAAAACTTTTTTTTTTCTTCAGTGATTCTTAATCATTGAAATTTTTAGAAGGCCAAGGCAATCTTCTGTCTTCCATTTCATACTAGCAAGTTATCTTTAACAAGGTCACCCAGATAATTTTTCAATTACCTGTATTTGGGCACGAGACCCCTTACAATCGGGCATTGAGGTGGTCTGTTTTGAGTTTTTGTACCTTATTTAAATTATTTTTATGACAAAGATACACTTTCACTACAATTAGGTGACAACATTTTTGCTTTCTCGCTTGCCTAGCCAGTAAATTTCAAATACAGGAAAGCTATAATATTATTCGGGCAAACGACGTCACGAAAATTGTGTCCATATACGAGTATGTCTTTGGTATAATGATGTATATTTTGTTTGAATCGTTGTTGATGCATCTTAACGTGACGTTCCGTTTTGTTAACAACTTTATAAGATGTAGAAAAAACTTAAAGGAACTTGGATGGATTTCAGACGTTATGTTTGTTTTATTCTCAATATAATTATTCTGTTGAATGTACTGTTGGATGACGAATTAAGCCTTTCAAAATCTAACCTAAAACCCAATCATAACCCTAACTGTAACCCTATATCTTTGACGAAATAAAACCCAGAAGAATAGAAGAATAGTTGTCGGAGCATCAGTAGCATCAACATCATCAACATACTTAGGCTATAACACTAATCCACATGTTTTTTTTTGTTCTATCAGTCGTCATTGGCATCAGCCTCACCCATCATATTCGTCATCACAATGATCACAATTCAATAATATAATGCTTCAAATTATTTTCGATTTAATTCACTATCTTGTAGATGATCCAAATAAAAATCTTTATAATTATGATTACCTATTATAGGAAAATAAAGTAAATGTTATTCAATGATACAGACCCGTACAGAGATGAAACTCAATTTGAATATATCTGTCTTTATATGTGTGTGTGTATATATATATATATATATATATATATATAATATATATATATATATATATATATGTATATAATGGCAACAGTTAAATGTCTAAGCACTTTCATATTAAAAATATATTATAATATTATGTTAATATCATATAATCTCTCTCATAATCTCAATACATAAAATATTATTGTTAATTATCACACAGGCCACCTCTTGCTCAGAGATTTACGATTTAACTAAAAAATCTTTTTGAAAAGGTTCGTAAGGGCCGAATACAAATTACGATAAGTGGACAGTCAGTTGCTTTTAATCGCAACTTTTTTTGCTTTGAGGCCCCCAAAATTATATAAAAATATATATTCATGTACATTCTTACAAATTAAATATCTGTCTGATTCTAATTATATCTCTCTGTATAAAAAACACGATAAAAACTACTTTCGAAAAATAAACTCAGGGGCAATTTCAAAGGCCTATTGTATTGCCCGTAGAAATCTTGTTCGGATTACGTAATACGCCACTGTAATGTTCGCACATTTCTAAAGGTGATAGACAGGGCTATTGAAATTGTCTTGAGTTTATTTCTCGAAAGTAGTTTTTATCGTGTTAAAAACAATATTATCACAAATATGAATAAAACAATAAGAGGTAGAATGAACTTAAGAATACAGAAACATTGTAGCGCTTAACTTACAGACGAAATTAATGTTTAAAAGTCTATAAGTATTGTAAGTCTTCATAGTTACCTATGATTATATACATCATTTAAGATTTAAATACATTTATATACAACAGTAAATAAGATTTGTGACTGTTGTCAATATCACTGATAATATCACTTTCTATCCTGGAGGAAGGTCCATGACTCACTCAACAAATTAATTTTAAGACAAAAGTTACGTTTTTTCCATGCAAAGACATACGTCGTAGCCCCAAAACTTTTCTTTATCTGTTAGTTAATTGATTTTTTTTCACTTACGATATCTTTAGGTAAATCTATCTATCTATCTATCTATCTATCTATCTATCAATCTATGTATCCATCTATACAACCTATTTCACTCTACTGCTGAAGGAAGGCCTCATCAATTTTAAATTTTATTCTATATTGTGCCATTCTCTTCCGTGTAACGCTACCATCCATCCATCTCCTGCTTTTCCTGCCTCTTCTTCTGGTATATAAAGCTCTAGGGGTCCAGTATGTAAGTTTGTGTGTCCACCTGTCATCATTTCTTCTGGTAAGACACATGACCCGCCCACCTCCACTTCTTTGATTTAATTTCGAACTTATGTTTTCTTTCTCAAATACTGATTTCTGACTCTGTTCCTTTTTGTGATCCTAATAACTCTTTCCACAGTCGTCTCTGTAACTCTGAGCTTTCTCCACATCCTCTTGGTTGTGGTCCAAATTTCTGCCCCATAAGAAATCACAGGTATGATGCACTGGTTACATTTCTGTTTCCTCAGAGTAATTTGGAGCTTTTCTTCAGGCATATACTCCTCCGAAATTCAGTAAAATAAGCAACAACGTGAAACGTAACAACGTTCAAGGTAAAATAAATTCGTTTGATGTTGGTGCGATATACATCTATTTTGCGATACCAGGGAAGTGTTAGAGGGGCCCTGGTATGTAACCATAATATTAATTAGGACTTGAAATGGCTGTCGATGCGTTATCTTCTCAATCCTACTTTGATTCTAAAACGTAATATTCCCTGGACGTGGTTCACCATTAAGCCCTTGAAGCATCAGATTGGGATCAAAAATGCGCAATGGCGTTCTCAAGGTCAACGCGCTTCCATTCGTGGCGCCACCATTCATGGCGTCTCCTTTCATGGTGTTTTTAAGGTCATGGCGCCTCCATTCATGTTGCTGTTGAGGTCATGGCGCCTCCATTAATGGTGCCTCCGTAAAGGCCACCCCGCTCCTTACCATCCGGCTACGGTTGGATTTTCAAAGAAATTGCAATAAAATTAGATTCGGGATTTCAAAAAAGGTAGGTACATTATTTCTGAACACTGTTGACCTGCTTCCCAAATTGTCCTGTAAATCAATGTCGAAGTTGTACAGTATTTAATGTCTTCTAGTTGGAGAAAAAGACAAATTAGCTATAAATCGTATGTATGACGTCACTACTATTCGCAACCAATCTGGGGCCCGTTGCACAAAACTTGGGTTTGAACGCAACTCAGGAAAATCAAACGCAATTTTATTTTTAGCCAATCAGAAGTGCGCATTAAGGACTTGCGTTTGATTTTCAGGAGTTGCGATTAAACGCAAGTTTTGTGCAACGGGCCCCTGGCCTCATAACATTCTTTAGTTTTAATGTTGCTTTTCTTATGATGAATCATGACCTATAAGTCCGGATCCAGAAAAATTTACATTTTTGATTAAAAAAAAAATTCACTCCTATTGCAATTTCTTTCAAAATCAAGTAACGATCCGACCGTATCGCGGTGGCCTTCCTGTAGATGTTTCATGGTCATAATGTAACGAGAATGTTAACTCTCACCTCCGTTAGGTACTACACACTTTACATGAAGAGCATTATTATGGTCCAGGATAAGTTCCCCAGCTATATAGCACGAAAGTCCTTTCGTGACTTTTTTCTACATTTTCCTCTCTTAACTATTCAAGAGAGAAATGTGGACCCAATAAGAGAAGCCCCTGAGATTGCAAACTAAAAACCACTGCCTTGCATGCGTAATACTACATTTATAGTTGAGATGGTGCACAAAGTGTGCGTAGATTGAAATCCAGTGACAGTGATTGGACCATAGCTACATGTATGTAGAGTCCCTATATACATGTAGGAACATTATCACGCACATGCACCAGGGTAATGTTGAGACGAAATCCCTGGGGGGGGGGGGGGGGGGGGGGAGGCACTCAACATATTGGACAGACGGGTATGTGCCGCTTTGACGATCCCCTTTTTCAACGGCCGATCGCCGTTCTCAAGTTACCATAAACTGCCGTTTTCACCCTTCTCACGCGTTCTCAAGATACCCGGCGGGAACAATAAGCGCTGGTCTCCCCGGCGCGCCCCGTTCCCTAGCTCAAAGCCCTAGCTTACGTACGTCTATTCACTTGCGTGTGCAATTGCCAGTGCTGTAGTCGAGTCCATCCCATCCGAGTCCGAGTCCGAGTCCGAGTCCCTGGAGTCCGAGTCCGAGTCCGAGTCCGAGTCCTGGCATCCGAGTCCCGAGTCCTGGCATCCGAGTCCCGAGTCCTGGACTTCCGAGTCCGAGTCCGAGTCCGAGTCCGAGTCCGAGTCCCAATGGGAACATATTAAATTGCAATTTTTTTACGTCACATTATTTATATAATGATAAATAGCTTACTGTGAACTCTATAACATAAATGGCTTCTGGTTCATTGAAAACTTCAATTTGGCCGAAAATTTAATTTCAAAAGAGAGAAAGACAATATTTCACCAAGAACACCAATAATTCAGTCTTATCAAATAGCTGATTAAAGTAATACAAAAGTGAATCGTCAAACCCTTACTAATAAAACCATTATACATGTATCAGCTAGTCCAGTGGCGGATCCAGGAATTTGACATGGGGGGGGGGGGGGGGCGCCAGCGGCGAGGGAGCGGAGGGCGTGGGAGGGGGGTATCCCCCTCCCATGGTGAAAATCACAAAACATAAAAATTTAAAGGGGGCGCCCCTGCCTGGATCCGCCACTGAGCTAGTTCAGTCATAAAGTGGCTTAATGTAATACAAGGGCAACATTAACATTCATTTTGGAAACTGACTACATGACTAAGTGACTCAAGTAAAACAAAAGTAATTGTTAAACCGCTATAAAACCATTTGACACAATGCCAAAAATTATTAATTGCTTAGTCGACTTTTTCCCACATTTTTGCCACAGGAACATAGATTGCAAGTAAAAAGATAAAAAAGAAGATCAAAACTGTAGTTCATAATACTTTCTTGAAATACAAGTGGAATAGTAATCTGTTTCAGACTACCCAAGATATCCCAGGCTGCGGACCATATGGGGAAACGTATGTTACAGATTAATCCATCTCCAAATGATTAATATTAGTTCCAATACTTGTCTGTGTCATACGTGTAGGCTATAACGAGTGTATACGAGCATATAAAAGACTAATCTTGACGTCTATTTGGGCACATTCTCGTACCGTTAGTACGGCGATCGATGTTAATTTCATGTTCAAAATACAGCTCAATCGAGCAAGGTGCGCGAAAATAGCGGGTATCTTTTTTTCTTTTTGCATGCCCTGGGGTAATTTTTGGAGCTAAAATTAAAAGCGGAAAACGGACAAAATTGCCGGTCTCGTTGCCGGTCTCGGCCCGATTTTCGCCCGAGTCACGAGTCACCACTGGTCGAGTCCGAGTCCGAGACCGAGTCCTTTTGGCTCGAGTCCGAGTCCGAGTCCGAGTCCCGAGAAATAGGGACTCGAGACCGGTCTCGAGTCCGAGTCCGGACTCGAGTCCGAGTCCGGACTCGAGTCCTACAGCACTGGCAATTGCCTATACCAGGGGCGGCGCTACAGGGGGGGGGGGCAGAGGGGGCGACCGCCCCCCTATGATTTTTCAAGTAGTAGAAAGAAGAAAAAAAAGGAGAAAAAAAAGAAAAGGAGGAAGAAAAAGGAAGAAAAGGGAAGAAAAGGGAAGAAAAGGAAAGAAAGAAGAAAGAGGAGTATTAAAAAGAAAGGTCTTAAACATATAACTCTATATTACCCCTGTTATTTAATGGAGAAAAAATATGACGTCATCTTTAGGTCGTCTTGCCCCTCCTATCAAAATACCCTGGCGCCGCCCCTGGCCTATACATGTGTATGCATGCACTGTAGAATCCCCACGCAAAGTGCAGTGCCGTATAGTGCTTAGTTCCGTAGACCCTGTTTTTTTTTTTTTTTTTTTCTTTCTTTTTTTTTTCTTTCTCGCTCGGCTGGGTATAATCTACAGTTCCCAAGACCCTATAGGCCGGAATTCACAAAGGTGGTTTCAATTCAGACCATTGTTTATGCAGATTTCGTGTTAAAAATACGCTTGATTAGCGCATACACTTGAAAAGATCATATAATGAACGCGCGCCGGTCGCGCGTGGTTTGCAAAAGCGCTAAATTTACGTCAGTTGCCATGGTTCAGACCATGGTTTATTCAAATTCATTTAAATAAACTATGGTCTGAACCACGGCAACTAGCTTTGAAAAAAATTTGAGTGCCCCCCCCCCCCCCCCCCGGGACGAAATCATCTTCGAGGAAAATGTTCTGAGCAATGAATGAAATAAACTGGCACCAAGGAAACATATGATTTCGTTATTTTATGGGACTTACAGACGTAGCTCCTAAAAAAAAATTACAAACAAGAACATACTTCCTTTATTCAAAATTAGGTCAGATGAAGAATATTTCAATTCATTCATAACATAAACAGAAACTTGGTAGAAGTTAGCAGCGTCCGTGTGCTGGCGCTATGTTGAATATGATACTGTGCGATATCTACTATCTGCGGGATGTGTATTACAATTATTCTAATCAAAAGATGTTTTATATACATTTTTTCATGCATGCAGTGGATTTGTTTTCTTGTACTTGAAATTTCCCCATTTAATAGATTTTTAAGGCAATGATTTTAATAATATCATTACCCCCATTTTTTTTCTCTCTCTCGTTGATCATGGATATCTATGATGTTTGTATAGGTTCGAACTTGAGAAGAGTCTCGCTGTGGTTGCGTATTGTGAAAATATAGTTCGCCTTATAAGGAAATAATAAAAGAGTAATCAGTTATGAAAATGTCAATGCCAATGACAGTTGCGGTGTATAAAAATGAACGCTTGATGTAATTTTTACACTCATTTCCTGTTGTAAAAATACGATAGGTGTATGTCAGTTGTTTTATTGTTGTTTTTGTTGTTTTTGTTGTTGTTTTTTGTTGTTGTTGTTTTTGTTGTTGTTGTTTTTTTTTTTTGGGGGGGGGGAGGTTAAGTGACTGGTTAGATACCACAATTATACTCTACTATAAGTCATAATTTATATCGATAGTGGGATGATGTTTATGTAGATGTAGGCCCACAGAGATCCGTCAGTCTCATCTTAAGAATTTGATAAATGATATTTGTAACATCATTGCATTTAACAGGCACTTGTATGACTATTTTTTTTTTCTTCAGGTCATATCTAACATGTAAAATGAAAAAATAAAATGTGAAAGTGAACTTTGGATTGCAATTCTCTCACTTCGTTCAGATTCTTTACTTGAAATGTAATCAACATTTACACCGTTTCTTTTCATAATGAAATGTAAAAGATAGTTATACAGTCTTTCATTGCAGATATAATCTTCTTTGCATGTTTACAGTTCATTTTTTCAATATAAAGATGCTGAATTAATGGCATGGAAGGAATCATAGATAAAAAGGGTAAGACCTCATAATTAATAATTTTATACTACTATTCCACTTGAAAACGCTCATAACACGCTTGATTCACTTTCACTGACGATGGAAACTTGGATTATTGAGTTCAGATTGTATTGTAATTTGCGCTCAGACAGAAATTATAAATATTATATGTAAGTGAAAAAGGAATGTACTGCATAATATTTTTAAAAAATTCCAGCGAATTTTGAAGTTGAACAGCAGCCGTATCTAAGATGTACAACGATATACAAAACATACAAAAAATATAAAAAAAAGGCAGAAGTGTTTCAATTCATGACTTTAATGGATACATGCCTGAGCATTGATAAGTTGTTTTGTACAAGTATTCTCTGAAAATTGCACTTAATGATTGGATAATTCTAGGACTGCACTGGACTAATATCATTATTATAAAGTGTATCATTAATTTGATAAAACAATGAACATGTTTACACTGTCAGTCTTATGACATTCTACACTGATTTGCCCTATTATACGATATATAATTAATACTGATCCTAAATGGTATGACAGTGTTGTTGAAAGAAAGAATATATAT
Source organism: Heliocidaris tuberculata (assembly GCA_025618425.1). Taxonomy (NCBI): domain Eukaryota; kingdom Metazoa; phylum Echinodermata; class Echinoidea; order Camarodonta; family Echinometridae; genus Heliocidaris; species Heliocidaris tuberculata. Next base: position 14,141,501 of record CM046839.1, read on the forward strand.
ATATATATATATATATATATATATATATATATATATATATACATATATACATATATATGATAGACTAAAATTTGGAATTGATTACTAGGTGTTTCTCACAACGTAAAATGATTATTGGCATCATTTACCCCCTTTCCCTCTAGATGGAAAAATTCTGGAAGATACAGGGGACCTATACGACGAAATCTCAACTAAATATCCGCACAACAATTATACACAGTTTTGTAATAAACTCGGCGTTAAGTTTGCTCAATCTCAAGGCATCTTGAAAACAAACCAATTAGACTTCAAGGCAGCTTTGACTGTGGTGCTGAATATTTGGGAAAAGAAAGGAAATGCAACAAGAGCGAAGCTGGAGTCTGCTTTGAAGAAGGCTGAGACTGGCGCACTTTGCGCTATAGTAAAGAAACACTTTGCAATGGGTAACTACATAAATTTTTACATGTAGAGACCTAAAATACAAGAACTCAACCTCCTCATTAACAAAGAAAGAGAGAGAGAGAAGAGAGAGAGAGAGAGAGAGAGAGAGAGAGAGAGAGAGAGAGAGAAAATTATGAATATCCAGGCAGTATCCAGAGACATTATCCAAAATTTTACTTTTGATATTATCATCCATGATTAGTGTTGGGTATAGATGGAATGAATATAAAGCTTTTATTTATACCACCAATTATTAATATATTGTAAGAACCATTAACGGAAGTTTTTTTTTATACATCGAGTTAAAATGAGAGGGGGGAAAACTATTCTTAATTGTTTCTGAAATCTAAATTTACATAAGCTATTCGGAAAATTTCGAGTCAAATGGTTACCATTTGGTTTGTTAATATATTCATGATATTTGTCTCTTCTGAATTGTTTTGGTTTCTATGTACGTATCTATTTGGTAATTTCACATGGGGAAAACTGACAGCAAATAACAATTTGATGACTACCTTCCTGTCCATAACACACTTTCAATCAGAGGGCGGCGGAACGTCTTTAAAGTGAGGGGGGCACCAGCCAAAAAGGGCACTTTTGGAGAAAAAAGGGGCACCTACAAAGGGTGAACATAAAGCAAAAACAGGGACCATTTTGTGACATTGGTATTACGTCCCTACAGTCTAATTAATACGTAATCGACTTCATCATCGTTTCTTTTATTGTGGTTCTAGACATTGCTTCAGCTTCCCCAATTAGCAGTTGTGTGTAATGGTCTAATGATTCATGTCCGAGCGAGCGAAGCGAGCGAGCAAAAATTTTATGTTGAAGTCTTTTTGTTGTGTATTATTTACAGCGATATAATGAAAATGACAACAGCAAATTATTTTTTATTTATTTATTTTATTTTTTTTTTGGGGGGGGGAATGTCTAATTCGTATATTATCCCTGTCGATTTTCTTTAGGATTACATGGATATCAACATACTTTATGCGATCTGCTTGATTTCATTATATGCTATAAGAGAGAGCGAGCGTAGCGAGCGAGTTTGGAGAAAATTTTCAGAAGACATTGGCCTTATACTTGGTGTAAAGTATGGGCACATCCGAGTGAGGGGCATTGTGCCCCTCTTGCCTCCAGCTCCACTGCCTTACATTGTAGTTGTAGTGTACATGTATATGTGTACCTGTTACTACGTAAAGCCGCACTGATTCTTTGAAGATAGATATGCCTCTTTTTGTAAGAAACGATGGAGAATTATAGGTAAAAGGGGGCACTTATCAGAACTTAGAGGAAAGGGCGCTTATAAGAGGTGGAAAGGGGCACTTATGAAAAGACAGAAAGGGCTTATATTAGATAGGAAAATGGCATTTATCAGAAATAAAGAGGGGGCACTAATCAGATTTGAAAATAGGCACTCATCAGAATGGGAAGATAGGTACATGTACTTATTAGAAGGGAAGGGGGCACCTATCAGAATTAGAATTGCACATATCAAGGGAAAAATGGACACATATTAGGGAGAAAAGGGGGCACTTATCAGAAAGAGAAAAGGGCACTTATAAAAAAAGAAAAATAGGCACCTATCTGAAGTAAAATTGCACTTATCAGAAGGAAAAGAGGGCACTTATTAGAGATAAAGAGCTAGTTATCAGATTTGAAAAGGAGCAATTATTAGAAAGAGAAAAAAGGGGCACTTATCAGAAAGGATAATGCCACTCTTTACTAGTAAAAAGGGAACTTATCTAAGAGAAAGGGGGCATTTTTTAGTAATAGAAAGGGCACTTTTGGGATATGTGAAAAAGTGGTGGGCATTGTGCCCCCCTGCCCCCGGGAGCGCCGCCCCTGCTTTCAATTGATTACGTCATTTTACAAACAAAAGAAAAAAAAAAATAGGCATGAAACATTTTGACATTGTGATTAGATCTTTATTCCGATCATTTCCCTTTAAATTCCGTGTATTAAATTCACCCTAATGCAGTTCACGAACGTGAGGAATCTGATGAAGGTGATTATGCAAATATTTTCGAATCCATTCATTCAATAAAATCATCATTTGCAATATCCCATACAAAAGATGACAAAAACCGGTATGCTATAAATAATTTGTTGCCATTGACAAGGAAAACTGAACAGGCCTTTAATATCTTGATCTGATCTTTATCCTTATTTACCTTTCAATTAAAATTTTTCAAATTCACCATAGATACAGGAGACGAAGAGGAGGAATCTGATGAAGGTGATTATGCAAATATAATTTTTAATCTATTCATTCAATAAAATCATTCATTTAATCATTTGCAATATCTCATACAAAATATAAGGGAGACAGTATATAATAGGAAAAACTAGATGCATTTCTACAAAGAGTTTGTTCCCATTGCCAAAGAAAATTCAAGAGGCATAGGGATTTGATATCCTGATCTGAGCTTTATCCTTATTATTTGCCTTTCATTTCGATCCATTCAATTCACTCTAGATACAGATGACGAAAAGAAGGAATCTGATGAAGGTGATTATGCAAATATAGTATTTTGATCCATTCATTCATTAAAATCTTTAATTTAATCATTTGCAATATCTCATACAAAAGATGAGCAAAACGGTGTATTTAGAAAAAATAGATACATTTCTACCAAGAATTTGTCGCCATTTCCAAAGAAAATTGAAGAGACCTAGGACATTTGATATCATGAGCTGAGCTTTATCCTTATTATTTGCATTGCAATTTGATCCACTCAATTCACTCTAGATACAGATGACGATGAGGAGGAATCTGATGAAGGTGATTATGCAAATATAATTGTTTAATCCATTCATTCGATAAAATCAGTTGATAATTTGCAATACCGAAAAGAAAAATCTTATACAGTATCTAATGCAAGGATTAAAGAAATTGTGCATATTGAATAACCACCGTTATCAAATTGACCACTTTAATAATTTTAACAAAATGTTCTACCAACCAAAGCCACGGCTACATAGCAATATACTGCTCCTAATGGTGTTTAAAAAATGTTTTCTTTAATATTTTTTTTTTCACATTTAAGGGGGAGGGGACTTGTAATTGGCATTTCTATTTATTTTTTATTTATTTATTTATTTTTTTATTTTTTTATTTCTGTTTTTTTTGGGGGGGGGGGTGTTCCTTGACGTCTAAGGTTTCTCTATTATGGCAAAATGTTAGTCGAGATGACAACAATTCGTTACTATGTTTTAATTTCGTTTTCACAGATGCACTGTCCGGTAACTGTGCAGTCTCTCTATTTCCTTAAGGTTTGGATCGAGACTGTTCCAAAATGTGGGACCTATAAAGACGAATTTTTTTTGCGCTAAGAGCGTTCTCGTGCGGGGAAGATGGAAAAAGTTTGATTGTCTTGTTGGGTAGTTGTGGAGTGTATTGTTAGTTGTGGAAAGGTCTGAGAGAGCATTTGGAAGTTCATTATTGATTAGTTGCGACCAACACTCTATCTTAACTTGGAAATCACACCAACATGAAAATAAATGACCTTGTACCAGTGGCGTGTGTGAGTCCAGCCATCGAGGGGGAATTGGCAGCATGAGAAGGGAGGGGGGGGGGGGTGGACATCGGTCTTAATCGGAAAATTCAGTGCGAATTTACGAGGCCACTGATTAGGGGTAGGGTGCGGGAAAGTGGTCCTATCGTCTTATTTTCCCGTCTTTTCCCCCTGCTCTCTTTTCTTTTCTCTGTTTATCCCTCTTTTTTCATTTTATTTTGCCATTTGATTGGGGGGGGGGGGGCACGTATCCCCGTGCCCCTGTAGCTATGCTACTGCCTTGTACCTTGAGTTGTGAATATTTTGATTTCGATCGACTTATATAAAAAAAAGTTGGACAAACTGACGCTGACAAATTAGATGAACTTTGCATATATAAAAAGAAAGACAAATCAGTACATTTTCTTTCTACTCAGCAGTTTAATTTGCCAACTCAGAAATGGGGATAAAATCCCATGGTAAATGTAGACAGACAATCTATTCATTGAACCTGCAAAAGACAAATTAATCGTGTCTTATTGGTTAGTTTCTTTGACCTGCCGGTGTGTGTGCGTGTGTGTGTGTGTGTGGTGGTGGTGGGTTCGCCTCTGATATTATCATCATCATCGTTTTCGTCGTCGTCATCATTTACCTTCTCCTTTTAATTCCATTGTCTTCTGATTTATACTGGAATCATCTCGCTACTACAACTTATGTAACACCTGTTACCATTCATCCTAAAAATATATATCACTAACAGGGTGCAGGGTGTGATCTATTCTTTCCCATGCAGTTATTTATATTATTTTATACAGTTGACTTTCTTCTCTTTAAAGGGATTGATTAACTTCGCCCAGGACTGAAAAAAAATCACTGTTCCAGCTAATGCTGTAATCATAATTGCAAACCTTTAGGTCAGACAGGAATCGCCTGAGTTTTATAAGCTGATCGGTTGTTTATATATCAAGATATTTACGATTGATTATTGATGTCGGGATAGAGTACCACCGAACCCTAAAGAACTCTTGCGGTTGGCATACCTCGCTCTATCACAGAATACCGTACTGGCTGGAAACCCGTTCTGAAATCGCCAAGCGCTGGTGCTTGGTTTTTGTGACTGCAGCGCAGCGAAGAAGCCGATCGATCGCGATACCTTTCGCCTAGCTAGCTTTTTTTCTCTTTTTTAGGATAGTAAACGGGTTCCATTTTCTCTCAAACTTTCACATATCCTTAATTATATATGTAGTTAGAGGATTGCACACAATTCACTGGCATTTGAGATGATTTCACAATTTTTCACAAAGTTAATCAATCCCTTTAATAATATATCCGTTCCCAAAAAGAATATTATCACAATATCCACTTTCTTATAAGATCTCATTACTTTTAATTGTTTGCTTATAGCGATCTGTTTCCAATTGTTGCTTTATGTATGTATGTATGTATGATGATAATGTGTATGAATATGATTAAATCAGAGCTCATCCTTCTGTCATTTTGTAGAGTCTGTAAGAAAAGTCAATCAGAGTGGAGGTGCTCAAACCATTAATGCATCTGGAAATGCAGAGGTCAAAGGAAACAGAATGACAGGGTCAAACATTAAGGTGACCATCCACAATCATAAATCTGGGTAAGAAAATGTTTTAATGTACGAGCAAGTACGAATGAAAAATAAAAATTGATAAAAGCAATGATATCAATAAAAAGATTTAAGTAAGATTGAAAAAAGAAAGATAGGAATTGGGTTTCTATTCTAGCACATTATGGAAATCTTTGATCAGACCGGTCGATTTTACTAACTCTTCGGGTTACCCTATGTTGAGTGATTTTAATTGCCCTATCTTATGGAAACATATGCCTTATGCTCTATGAAACTTTTAGATTTACAAATTATTTGTGCTAAATGAACACACTGAATCTTTCCAAAATGTTTTGTCTTAATTCAAGACATAAAAATCATAAGACACTTTGAGATTTATATTTCAAGAATATAAGATTCCACAATCACTTTAACGAGGGCCATGCTCAGTATTCTCATCTTCAGTTCTCTGTTTCCCTCTTCCAATAAAGTGGGTCTACGAGCAAACCTCAAGGGAGAAAGCGGAATGCAACTGAATCCACATGTGACAAGAAAAAGGCAAAAAGAAGAAGAGATAAAAGATAATTCTTTTGACTAAATATTATCATCTGTATATATTGTGGGAGAAAGGATATGTCGACTGTTGTAGAAATGTCTTTAAAAGGTTTGTTTTGTTTGTAAAGAGAATTAAGTATCTGTCCCTGTATCACTGTTTTTTATGAGCGGCATTAATTGAATTTCGAATTTGAATTGGAGTTGAATTTGAATTTGAATTTGGAATTGAAATTGAAATTGAAATTGAAATTTAATTTGAAAAATGATTTGAATTTGAATTTGAATTTGAGTTTGATTTTGATTTTGAATTTGAGTTTGAATTTGAATTTGAATATGAATTTGAATTTGAATTAGTTAGATTTTGCATACTGGGTAGACGGTTAATACAGGCTAATTTTCCAATTACACGTAATGTATCCATAATGTCAAATGTGCTAACATCAGTCTTTGGATTAACCTGCTTTAAAAACCCTTTTGATTTTAAGAATACTATTTTCAAATACCCATTGTTAATATTTACTTTAAATTGAATTATTTTCTTATTTCGTGCTGCAAAGAAAAACAAGAGGAATTCTTAATCTGACAGATATTTGGTAATTCTTAACATGCTTTCTCAAACAACCCCCCAAACGCTTTAGGGTATAAAAAATAAACCTCCAACAAAGTTAATGGAAGAAAATGGTTAATTACAAAAAAAAAAAAAAAAAAAAAAAAAAAAAAAAAAATGGGGCCTGTGTGCTGCTTTTGTAGAATTTTCTATTAGGAACGTTATATAAATATCGTCTATCTTTTTGTAATAGTGTTATTGTTTGTTTGTGTACAATAAAACAAATAATTGCGCTTCATTATGTTTATCATGTAGGAGATAGATGTTAATCTTGGTCAGATTGTTAGACTATGAAATACATTGTTTAAAAAAATGATGAAATGAATTGGGAAAAAAAAATATCATGAAGGCTTTGACATTCTTAATGTTTCAGGTTTCATAATAGTTATCAGTATCTAGGATTTATCATTTCACACGACTTAAGTTGGTCAAACCATAACATGTGCGGTTTTATTCGTCGCAGTGTCAGCACTCGAAATCCGGCCATCCTTTAGAAAGTGTTCTGTTCGCTGTGTCGTCCACTTGTAGAATACGGATTCCCTGTTTGGTTATACCTATCAAAAGAACCATATTCGATCATTAGAAGCAATATATAGAAATCTACTTGTTTTTATTTCTCATTCTAAAGGGCTAACTCTCTGTCATATCGTGAACGTTTATTAATCTTGAATTTATCTCTTCTTTACAACAGAATGTATTTTTGTCCATCTGTTTTGTTGTCGGAAGTTTGCTTGGTTTTATGATATGCCTTACAGTGTACTTCCTAAGCCAAATGTAAGGAGATCGTATGTTCTTATTTTTAATCATGAGTTTGCTAGAATAAATTGTTTAAAACACTCTTGCTTATACACATTTCCTCGTTTCTTGCTCGTTTTTTTTCTGCCATATCCTGTTCTTAATCCTCTTTCTCTATGTATTCGTATATAACAACCAATGAGGAGTGCCTTCATAGAAAAATTCATATTTCTTTTGGGCAATTACCAGGCTTTTGTTGTCGTTTTTTCCTTATTGTGTACCATCATTGATTATGTATGTTATCGTTATGCTCCTGGAAATTAAAAAGATATTAAAAGAATAAAGTTTTATACTCTTTATCACTTCATTAGCTAAATTTTTAGTACAATATTTTTATACAGAAAATGTGATGTCTAGTTAAGTTGTTTTTCTCCCTCTAGAGGGAAAGCGAGAAGTGGATATGCAGACATGTTGTTTATTGGCGGATAGAGGAAAATAGATCTGAGAGAAAGGAAGGGACAAGGGGGTGGGGGGGGGGGGTTGTGGGTGTGCGGGACGAGTGTGTGTGTTTGAGAGGGAGAGAGAGAGAGAGAGAGGGGTGGGGCTGAGATCGCAACGGACACGGGGTGGGTGGGGGACAGGGCGGGGATGGAATAAATTCAAGTGGATACACTTTAATGATGATACTGGACGTTACAGATCAAGAACCCTGTTATAATTTATCAGTCAACTTGTTACATTTTGTTCTTTTTTTTCAATTCAGGGAACAGATATATACTCAGGTGACATTACAAGCTTTATTTCGTTAAAAATAACAGGGTTCCGGCTTAGGTTGAGTTTGGTCTAATCTTAGGGTAAATGGATTGACAAATAACTCAATAAACTGATGAAATGATGAAAAGAATCCTTATAGGTACACTCTAAAAGAGGTTGGGTAAAATTTAACCCAATGTGGGGTAAGAAGGTATCATGAATGTTTGTTGCGTAAAAATTAACCCGATATTGTGTAAAATGTACCCAAATTTTGGTGGAATTTATTCAACAATGTGCAAAACTGTATCCACAGAGCATGCATGTTTCTCCCTCCCCCCCCCCCCCCAATATGGGGTAAATTTTATCAAATTTCTTCGAGAGTGTATAGTTCTGGGAGCAAAGGTTGTAGTCAGGAAGTCGAGTAGTGTTACAAAAATTACCGGAAGCAATCATCGAAGCATGATTATAATATGTGATTCTTCGCTTTTCGGAACATAACACAGCTGTTCACGACTCGGACACAGCTCCATCTCAAATCTAGTAAACATCAATTCACTTTATACACCGCCCTCCAAAAGTTTGGGTACACCTGTATTCAGAACTGATTTTTCTCATTCACTTCAGCCTTCAAGTTGACACCAGTTTAACATATTAAAAGCGTTTCATGAGGCAGTCATGCGTTGAAGAGGCAACCTACCCCCAAAATATAATTTTGTAGTGGAAAATATGAGGTCATTGGTTTAGTCAGTTGTGCAAGCATTTCTGCCTTTCTACAGAATCTGACACTTGTTTGTACTGATGAATATTAAAAATTACAATACAATAGGCATTCGTTTACTCATTTTCATACTGCATTAATTGAAATGACTGGGCTAAAAGAAGAGAAAAATGTAGAGTGGCCTAGAGAGAAAGCTACGCTTGTTATAGGCTCCAAAGAGTAATAAGATAACACGGACTTATTTATATAAGATGGACTCAATTAACAATATTGCTGCCTCCTGGATTTTCTTAACAACCGTGACTTTGATCACAGTCCTTTAAAACACAGTACAGCATCGTATTGGTGTTGTACTGGTAGTACGATTCTTAGCCAAGTTGCTGTTCTTAATTATAGAGTTCAATCAAGTTATGTAGTTTAATAGGCTTCTACCAATATGGTAGACTTGGTAAGGTTGGTAGAAACCTGAACTACATGAATATCCCAATCAATGAACTTCTGTATCATCCAATCAATTAATTTACTAGGCTAAATGAAATACATATTGGTTTGTATGGAGAACAGCATGCACAAACGTGAATGCATTACGAATATGGATTTGTATATCTTCTATCATTGCATATATCAAACAATTTCATGCTAATGCTTTAACAATTCCATTAAAAAAAATGTGTGTGCGCGCGTGTGCGTGTGTGTGCGTGTGCGCCCATTTAAAGCTATGACATAGGCATGAACTTTACATTCGGACCGATGACACACAGCGAACCGATGATGTCATCGGTTGGCAGACCTGCGCAGATAGACCCAAATTACATGCTTTTGCATATAGGGGTAGGTCATCAGTTAGTGTTACACTAACAAGTCGTCGGTTGTATAGTAACATTTCAGACGGGTCATCGGTTATGCGGTTGAATTCTACACACACAGGTTATCGGTTATGCGGTCAAATTCTAGGTTGTAAAAGATGTCATCGGTTAGGATGCGCGCACAGGTATGTGTGTGTTTGTGTATGTGTGTGTATATATATATAATTTTTTTTGAGGGATAGCTGTTTATTCGTCTCAATTTCACTTATTTATCTTTCACTTCTCCTCCTTCTCATTCTCCTCCTCGTTCTTCTTCGTTTTCTCCTTCTTCTTCTTCTTCTTCTTTTTCTTCTTCTTCATCAATTTGGCAAAATTCGTGTCTTCAATATTCATGGAAAATGAGCGAAAAAGAATTGAATATGGGAGATGTACATAATTATTTAAAAATAAAGAATATAATCGGATAATAACTATTCATGTAGGTTCCCGGCCAAATTAAAAATTTTGTCAATCAACTTTATAAAATTTTAATTCAGCGTAACAGAAAACAAACGAAAAGAAAAGAAATTCACGTTTCGGCAAGCCTAAAATGGAAAAGCAATAAATTCATTTGAATTTAGAAAACAATATTTTTTCAACCAAATAAAATGAGGTAAATTTTGGAAATTCGAAATAATGGATAAAGAGAGATAAGTAGGGGAAAAAAGAGTGACAACGGTCAAGGACGTCGATCCGTTTTTCGGATTGGGGGGGGGGGGGGCAAGACAGCCTATCGTAACGATGATCATTTCGCACTCAATTCAATCATCATCAGGGACGGCGGTGCGTCTTTCAAAGTGGGGGGGGGGGCACAAACATAAAGGGGCACCTACAAAGGGTGGACACAAGGCGGAAAATATCACTTCGAGACATTAGTATACCGGTACATTCTGATCAATACACAACCGAGGATCATTTTCGACACGCTATTGTTCTACAACATGGTTCTAGATAAACCTACTTTTCAGTTGAGTGTAATAGCCTGATCATTCATTTGCGAGCGAGCGAAGCAAGCGAGCAAAAAATTTAAGATTCATTTCTAACGCTGAAGGCAACGGGTGTTGAATTATATACAGCGATTTTCCTAATATGATAAGTAGATAATAGTAAATGCGAGCGAGCGTAGCGAGTGAGCTTTGGAAAATTTAAAAAAAATTGTCCTCGTTCCTTTTATAATTTAGGAGTACTGCTCATTCTTGTATGATTTAGGGCATTGGGCCCCTCCTAACCCCCTGCTCTACTGCCTCCCTATTATGCTGATATCAGTAGGGGAATGTATTATTATGAAGCCTCTCTGATTATTTGGAGCTATATGTATAAGGCTCCTTTGTGGAATTTATACATACCCATATATACTTTATATATATATATATATACCAGTATCTACCGATGTCGCATTTATCAGAAAACAAAAGGGGCACTAATTTCTGAGGTTAAAAGGGGCACTCATCAAAAGGTAAAAAGGACACTTATTAGAAAGAAAAAGGGGCACTATACGAAGAAAAAGGCATTTATCAGCTATGAAAAGGGGCACTTTAGGGGTACTTGTAAAAGTGAGGGGGCACTGTGCCCCTGGCCCCCCCCCCCCGAGCGCTGCCTCTAATCATCATAGCACTGATAAAGATATGATGGTAATTTGAACTTAAGTAAAAGATGCATATCGATATCATGAACAGAGAATGGAATTAAAGATCACATGGAAAACGACAAAATGATAGGAAAATATATCTTACATAACAGCAAATTGAGTAGAGAAGATATAACACAAAATAATAGAAAAAAAAACACTAATAAAATATGAAAAAATAGAGAAAAAACTAAATAAATATGAAAATTTAGACTTTGAATTGAATTATGAATGCTCAAAACGTGTTTTTTTTAATTGCGTCATGATTTTTGGAACGCCTCTTAAAAACAGCTTCTCCACGGTTAAATGACGCAGAAAAGAATAAAGAATTTGCACGCGGAGCGCGCGGCGAAATTGAAGTCTGATCTTGTAAGACCTTTTGTATTTCATTGTTTGGAAGGCATCATTTCCTGAGTTTTGCATCAGTTTTTCCTTATTTTATTTTACACCTCTGGAATTATTGGGGGGGGGGGCAAAATGAAATTTTTGCCCCCTAATATTTTCTTGGGGGGGGGGCAATCACCCCCTGCCCGCCCCCCCCCCCCCAGGATCGACGCCCCTGACAACGGTATAAGAAAGTTGATGGGATAAATAAAAGATAAGGGATAACGCAGCTGTGGCCAACATATTAACGCAGCTTCAAAAGAGTTCTTTCCTTATTTCGAATTTGGATATATTTAAGAAAAGAAGTTTTCAGATACATCCAAAAGCGAAAAATGAACTGTAAGATATATTACACATCTTCACGAATCCACCATCACAGAATCTCCCGATCCCTTGATAATCAAGGAAAGTGATTATTATAAAACGGTCTGTGATTTGTTCCTCTTTCACGTGAATTTTTCATTGAAGGTTCCTTTTTTCCCACGTGCAGTGGAGCCAAACTCTGTAATGCGACTTTCTTTTTTGTATAACCATTGTTGCACATCATGGTGTTATACTATTAGACACTTAAACTTAATAAAAATCAGTGTTGTGTGACCGGCCTCGGCTCTGTCAGGCCTTGGTCTCGGCCTCGAGAGTGTATGACTCAATGACTCTGATCGAGGCCGGCTCGAGGCCAGGGAAATTTGCAGTGAACTTCCCTACTTTTCTTTGACTTAAAACATGCAGTTTCTCCATCATAATAAATCGTCGGGAAAATAGCGAAAATTACCAGTAAATCTACTGAAGATTACTACATTTCCGACTAATGATAATGACTATGAACCAGTGGCGTAAATCCGTATCGAAGAGTGGGGGATGGTTGAAATAATTTGCCAACGTGATCTTGTTTGACAAACACAAGGCACGTTTTGTCATTCAAAAAACACCCATAGGCATATACCCCTCCCATATCATTCACATTTACTCTAACACCCATCCACCCCCCCCCCACACACACACACACGCACAAACACACCTCTAATCAACGTCTACAAACATCTAATTTTCTTCATATATTTTTTTCATGTCTTTCGTGAAAAGTGGGGGATGATTGTACAGGCCATCCCCCCCCCTCCTCGAAAAGTGTGTGTGTGTGTGGGGGGGGGGGGAAATATATCCCCCCATCCCCCCATCCCCCCCCCCCCCCCATCCCCCCGGGATTTACGCCAGTGCTATGAACCTAGCCTAGCCGTACAGTACAGCTGTCTGGTTTGTTCATTGCAAATGCGGCAAATCCGCGCGTGCTACTTTTTCGTCTACGGTCTATACATCGGTCTCTACTATCGATCTCCACCTTAAGTGGATATCGCATCGTACGCATGGCTTTATGCGAGCAGTTGATGCGGCCGCACAACCAAAATTAGGAGCCCTACACTTAAACACATGCGCCGGAACGCGTGGGACACAGCGTGGGACATCGTTTGCTGTGTACAATTCCAGTGTAATCCCATTCGAAAGATGCGTGATTTGATTTCAACACAATAAAAACTACTTTCGAAAAATCAACTGAAGGCAATTTCAAGAGCCCTGTCTATCACCTTTAGAAATATGCGAACGTTACAATGGCGTATTACGTAATCCGAACCTGATTTCTATGGGCAGTACAATAGGCCTTTGAAATTGCCCTTGAGTTTATTTTTAGAAAGTAGTTTTTATTGTTTTTTTTTTTTTTTTTACTTATAAAAGACATTATGCTAATTGTCACATCAAATCGCCTCTAGAATTTGTAAGGGTACACTTGTTTTGCCTGATTTTGCAGTTAATTCGTGGAAAAGACTTCACAGTGCTGAATTATTTGATTCTAAAAATGCATAAAATTGTATTGAAATAGTACTGCGGCGGTGTTTTTCTGCGAGTCCAAAGATGGCGACGTGTCGCGCCCACGTTTTAGAGTTCTGTGGTCGTGCCGCGCCGGGTCGCATCGAACGATGAGGGCGTTGCTTTAACCACTGCAGAGCTATCCATAAGAGAGTCCTGACACTGGAGGTCGCTTCTGATTGGTCAGTCATTTCATGGAGCTTCAAAAAGTTCCCTCTCATGGAGAATGTACGTGAAAGGGAACTATAGGAAGCTCCATGATCCGCCATGTTCTAAACAAAGACCGCGTACGCGCATGCTTATCATGCGCGTGTCACAACTCTCTCTATCAACGCGCTCTGAACCACTGCAGAGCTAACATACAAAGAGTCGCAACACTGAAGGTCGCTTCTGATTGGTCAGTCATTTCATGGAGCTGCAAATAGTTCCCTCCCATAGAGAATGTACGTGAAAGGGAACTATTGGGAGTTCCATGATCCGCCTTATTTTAAACAAAGACCGCGTACGCGTAGACTTATTATGCGCGTGTCACAACTCTCTCTTTCAACGCGCTCTGAACCACTGGTCCAGATCCATGGTCGCGCCCTAGAGTTCAGTGGTCGCGCCGGGTCGCATCGAGCGTTGAGAGCGTTGCTTTACCCTCAACAGAGCTATACATACAATTAGGGGAATGGAAGACTTGAAGGTGAAAACATTTAAAAACGATTTACGTCACTTACCACCAGAACACCATTTTGTATACATGATACCATGTTTGTATTATGAGTGCAAGATTTAAAGTCCTGTTTCATCACTTCGATATTGAATTTGATAGTAATTTTCAATTACTAATTGATGAATGATAAAGTGATTGGTAGGTTTGTTTAGCGTTGAATTATTGATTGATTTATTGATTAATTAACTGATTGTTTTAATGGACTAAAACCAATAATTAGTCTACAATTGGTGCGTGAAGTTTTATGTAGAACCACTGGCGTACTGGTGGGGGCGGGGGGAGGGGGCTTGGGTGGGGATTAAGAGTTCCACCCCCCCCCCAAAAAAAAAGAAAAAGAGGGGGGGGGGGGAATCAAATTACCTATCAGATATACGACAAAATAACATTTTCATTTTAAAAATGGTCGATTTTTTTTCTTCAGAAATTGCCTATGCCTATGCTCATCCTCCACAAATTTTTGGCTCATTACGCCACTGTGTAAAACCCTATGTCGGACTTGGACTTGGACTCGGACTCGAACTCGACTGGCCTGGACTCGGACTCGGACTCGGACTCGGACTCGAACTCGGACTCGAACTCGGATTGGCTGGACTCGGACACAACACTGATAAAATATGTCACATGGCCTGTCAACGAAGAAGGAATCTCATCCGCAATGCTGGCCTTCCTGCACCACGACATTCACATCATTTTAATCAACGTGTTCCTTTTTATTAGAAATATGAATGTGCACATGCAGCATGTAACGTTTCATTTCAACTACATCTCTAACATAATACATATTACAGAATATAATTTTTGTACAATATAAACTATAGCGCGAAATCCCCCGCACCCCCCCCCCCCACCCCCTGGGATTGTAATGCCTTCTTTTGAGGCAAAAGTCGCGATCAGACCTTTTCGGGGACCCCTTTTTAGAGCGCAGGATGTGTTCTGGATTTTTTTTCCAGCAAATGTTGAAATATCTCTTGCTCTCATTTTTCTGAAGGAATCCTTTGGTATACATATTCATGCAGTGATAAGGAAACATTATCTTTACTGAAATTAAACCCAAATAGATTCTACATAATGTTACCTCAATCATCCTTTTATCCTTTTTCTTTTTTCGTGTAATCGTTTTTTTTTTTTTCATTCACGAAAGAATTAATACTAAAAGGGGGTCATAACAACGAACGTCACATAAGAGCAAACTTTTAAAACATTTAGGATATTCACAAAATTCCTTTAAATAAAGATGATAAAAAGTTACGTTTCTTTATCAAAACACATACAAGAAATGAAAATTCATTATCGTAGCGAGGGGTGTAGCCATGTTGGGATTTTTTTTCCTTCTTTTTTATTGATGCATTGTTCTTTTCAATGAATGTCCTTCTAAAGATATAAACAGTTTAAGTTTCAATGATGTTGTGTTTTCCCTTTTATTTAGGACCACTTGTGATATCAATGATTTTTCAGTGTTTTATCTACGGAAAATAACGCCTCTATCCAAACATCTGACTCACATCCTTGAGAAAAATTATTCCATTGACTACTGAATCTTTCATTCCTATAGGCATAATACAGGCACTACTTGATTCCAGTTGGCAATGTTTTAACTGTAATAAATATTATCAGCTGATACAAGTCAAGCCAGTAAATCAGTAAATCTTTTAACTAGATACATGTGAGAAAATAACGACATTACATGCAAATCATGATCTGCTATGTAGAGACTTTTTGTTTTTACAGTGGAGTGGGACAAGAACTGTACAAAACCTACATCAACTTGGCAGGATAGGGCGTTTTCACATGGAGGGAAGGGCACCGCGTACAAGGGCACTTTGAAGCAACGGTGAAAAGCCAGTGGAAAATAGCGATGTACACTTCCTCTCTTCTATAATGTATTATTTTTAACGAGTCCATTACTACTGGTACTGTCTTTTTGTAAGCATGAATTAACTGAAATAAATTATATCACTTCATACAAGTCAAGCCAGTAAAAAAAAAGAAGAAAAAAAAAAATCCATCGAGGTAGCAATTATACTTTCATCTCAAACAGGTTCGTTTTGAACTCCGTCAGACCAGGAGCAGACGTAACTTTTTGTGTACGTCTGCTTCAGAAAGGATTTTAAATTTTAACATCAATTTCGCATCCTGGTCGGGATGAATAATGAGAATACTATCCTGGGGAGCGTTTCATCAAGCGTCTTGTCAGTGATTTTTTTACCGTCAAATTTCTCTCAACCAGTCAGATGCAAGGACTTCAGTAGCTTATAAAAGTTATTGTAAATTGTCAGTGAAAGCAAGTTTCATGAAACGGGGCCCTGTTTGAAGATTTTCTCAAGATAAAGCGTTTTTATGCCCCTTCAGGGGAAAAAGTTGTCAGGGGGGCAGTATGCCCCAATTCCCCCCCCCCCCCCAGCTAAGCTAGTGCTCATAAAAGGCTCTCTGATTCTCTGTCACAATTAAGGGAAGCCAAAAATTTGAAAAGTTTAATTATCCTTGCTCTTTTGTAGATCACTTTCAACTGGGCTCTCTTGCATAAAAAGTTGCGATTAAACGCAACTCAAAAAATTAAACGCAAGTCCCAAATACTCGATCCTGATTGGTTGAAAATCGAGTTGCGTTTAATTTTTTGAGTTGCGTTTAATTGCAACTTTTTATGCAAGAGGGCCATGATGTAAGAAAAACATACATGACAATTTAAAGTGGCAGTTAAAATGGCAATTAAACTCCTTTCTATTCGCTGTCTTTTTTTCTACAATTCTCTCTCTCTGTCTCTCTCTCTCTGTCTCTCTGTCTTTCTCTTTTTCCCTCTTAAATATATAAGCCTACGTAGTTGCTATTTAATAGCATAAATTCTACCAAATATCATAATTATGACGGGGAGCCCTATGTCTGCACACCTAAGATTTAACCTGAAAATGAACAAGAATTTCTCCATCAAAATTAGAGCAAGAACAGTGCTATTTTCACAAGAAACGGCGGCCGTGTCATTTCAGCGTTCAAAAAACAATGGTGCCCATGACTGCGCACTCATTCATTTTACACGCAGTTCGGGAGTTTTGACGTGAAAGACAACATTCTGAGGTTTGAGAATAAAATTTTTTTACATCATTTTGACTAGTTTTTGTTGCATGAATACTGATTGCTATAATGAGGATGAAAAGTTTGTGTATGTTGCGTGTTTTGTTTTATCAGAATCGCGCAGTTACGCATGTGCGCAGACTTGGGCACTCTAGCCGTACTGTAATGGCAGCGGGGTCTGCTCGCTGTTCATAAGGACTGCTATTTATAAAGGACCGCTAATTCATTTAGTCACGCGTTATGGATAGCGGTCCTTATGAATAGTGGTCATTATGACTAGCTTTCCTTATGACTAGCGAAGTTACCCCATGGCAGCAGCTTTCATCGCTGCTTATCTAATTCTCTCCTCCAAAAATGCATACATCACATATAAAAAAGAGGGGATGAAGAAAAAAATTAACATTACGTTTTTGCAACGTATTTTCATTTGCTTTACTGTTACATTCTGCCGCAGACGTGTTTTCCTATAGCATACTCATTAAACTAGTATACCGATGGATTTCGGAGGGCGGCAGAGGCAGATCTTCATTTCCCCCTATCTCGGTTGTTCGCAGATGGCAACATGATGATGTTCATGTTTCAAACCAGGGCAACCCATTGATATATACTTCACTACATGACTTTAATTACGTTTAGTATTTCACAGTGTTCATGCCATCAGTGTAGTTTGGGAATTCCCGATACATAAATATAAACAGACTCGAGGTAATACCCCCACCCATCCTCTCTACTTGTTTCTTTCGTTTTCTTCACTTCTCTTTGTCTGCCTATTCTTTTATAAAAAAATCTTTAAGTCGCCACTTCCCCTTCTTTTTTCTTTCTCTTTGTTTATCTCTGACCGCCATATCCTTTGTATGCCTATGTCTTTCTGTCTATAGACGTACCTGTCTGTGTGTCTGTGTGTGTCTGTCTTTCTCTCTTTCCCCATTATCGATCTCTCTCCCTCTTTCTTTTTCTCTTTTACATAACACTCAATTTCCCTTCCTTCTCTCTAACTCTGCTTCCCCCTTTGTGTCTCGTTATATCCTGTATTTTTCTCTCTGTATATCTATTTATGTACATGTATATACTTACTTGACGTTATCTTAGGCTTTCCTGTGAATAGGCTGTATTGCAAGAGGAATATTAATCAGGGTGTTAATCCTTTTATGAATTTTCGGTTCATTGCTTTATTAGAGAGGAACAGGGACAATGAATATCATTCAAATTATATTGAATTCTAGGACACCAAAATGAATTGTTTATAACATAAAAAGACACCCTGAACCTATATATAGGGGAACGACCGGATGTGGGAATCCCAGTATGACATCTGGTTGGTTATCCCGAACCAAATCAAATCATATATTTTTATATATTTGTTTGTCTGTAAATACATATGGTGGAAATTCCCAATTGCTTTTGTAAGCCTTGACAAAAAAGCAGTTTAAGAAGAAAACTTTTTTTTTCTTCAGTGATTCTTAATCATTGAAATTTATTAGAAGGCCAAGGCAATCTTCTGTCTTCCATTTCATAATAGCAAGTTATCTTTAACAAGGTCACCCAGATAATTTTTCAATTACCTGTATTTGGGCACGAGACCCCTTACAATCGGGCATTGAGGTGGTCTGTTTTGAGTTTTTGTACCTTATTTAAATTATTTTTATGACAAAGATACACTTTCACTACAATTAGGTGACAACATTTTTGCTTTCTCGCTTGCCTAGCCAGTAAATTTCAAATACAGGAAAGCTATAATATTATTCGGGCAAACGACGTCACGAAAATTGTGTCCATATACTAGTATGTCTTTGGTATAATGATGTATATTTTGTTTGAATCGTTGTTGATGCATCTTAACGTGACGTTCCGTTTTGTTAACAACTTTATAAGATGTAGAAAAAACTTCAAGGAACTTGGATGGATTTCAGACGTTATGTTTGTTTTATTCTCAATATAATTATTCTGTTGAATGTACTGTTGGATGACGAATTAAGCCTTTCAAAATCTAACCTAAAACCCAATCATAACCCTAACTGACGAAATAAAACCCAGAAGAATAGAAGAATAGTTGTCGGAGCATCGGTAGCATCAACATCATCAACATACTTAGACTATAACACTAATCCACATGTTTTTTTTTGTTCTATCAGTCGTCATTGGCATCAGCCTCACCCATCATATTCGTCATCACAATGATCACAATTCAATAATATAATGCTTCAAATTATTTTCAATTTAATTCACTATCTTGTAGATGATCCAAATAAAAATCTTTATACTTATGATTACCTATTATAGGAAAATAAAGTAAATGTTATTCAATGATACAGACCCGTACAGAGATGAAACTCAATTTGAATATATCTGTCTTTATATGTGTGTGTGTATGTGTGTTGTATATATATATATATATATATATATATATATATATATATATATATATATATATGTATATAATGGCAACAGTTTAATGTCTAAGCACTTTCATACTAAAAATATATTATAATATTATGTTAATATCATATAATCTCTCTCATAATCTCAATACATAAAATATTATTGTTAATTATCACACAGGCCACCTCTTGCTCAGAGATTTACGATTTAACTAAAAAATCTTTTTGAAAAGGTTCGTAAGGGCCGAATACAAATTACGATAAGTGGACAGTCAGTTGCTTTTAATCGCAACTTTTTTTGCTTGAGGCCCCCAAAATTATATAAAAATATATATTTATGTACATTCTTACAAATTAAATATCTGTCTGATTCTAATTATATCTCTCTGTATAAAAAACACGATAAAAACTACTTTCGAAAAATAAACTCAGGGGCAATTTCAAAGGCCTATTGTACTGCCCATAGAAATCTTGTTCGGATTACGTAATACGCCACTGTAATGTTCGCACATTTCTAAAGGTGATAGACAGGGCTATTGAAATTGTCTTGAGTTTATTTCTCGAAAGTAGTTTTTATCGTGTTAAAACAATATTATCACAAATATGAATAAAACAATAAGAGGTAGAATGAACTTAAGAATACAGAAACATTGTAGCGCTTAACTTACAGACGAAATTAATGTTTAAAAGTCTATAAGTATTGTAAGTCTTCATAGTTACCTATGATTATATACATCATTTAAGATTTATATACATTTATATACAACAGTTAATAAGATTTGTGACTGTTGTCAATATCACTGATAATATCACTTTCTATCCTGGAGGAAGGTCCATGACTCACTCAACAAATTAATATATAAGAGTATTTATATATTGGTCACTGTTTTTATCAGAAATCTATATAAATCCATGACCGCTTCCTATGTTTCCACAAAGTATTTCAGTAAATCATTGTATTTGAAAAATAAAATAAAGGAAATGTATTGTGACTGTTGTTTCTTAACGTACAAAACTGTGCCAAATGTAAAATCAATACGTCTCCGCCGGGATTCGAACCCGGGTTTCGGATAGATCCGATCATAACCACTAGATCACAGAGACTTCATTAAGTTGGAGAATTTTTACCGTTTTGTAGGTAATGAATAAAAATAGGAGCTCTTGAACAGTCTGCACTTTCTTGATATTTCGCAAGTTTCTCGAGGAATTTACATGAACACTTAATCGTATTTTTTACAATTAGAAGTTATCATCTTTTCAAACATTAAACGGGAAATCCCTTTGACTTTCACCAAAAAAAAAAAAAATGTATTTTTCATCATTTTAGACAGATTTCGATTTATTGGGCTCCATTCCCTGCTCTTTTCAATGATAATGTATCCCTGATTATAAGACATAATTATTTTTTAATCTCATCGCTCTGGATTAATCACAGAAACTTATACATTGAACGGCAATGTAATTTTTCCATTTAACAGACGACATAAGCAGCTATGTTCAGCCCAAGTCATTATTAGATACAGTATAAAAAGTTATGTTGCAAAATTTACAAATATACACATATAAATGTAGATATATACATGTTGCAAAATAAAACCGTTATCCCAAAACTAATTTCAGGGTTTGTCAAAAAAGTATATGCTCAATGATATATGTATTACGTAGTTTAGAAATAATTTTAATGGACAGCCCTTTCTTTGATATAAATTTTCTGCATGTAAATAAACACATTAGAAATTTAGATTGAACTCTGTAACTTTTCAAATTTTACGACCTTTATCCATACTCGGTTCCTCTCAGTGGTATTCACTTTAAATAAAAATATGAAGACCTACGCATGTATAATTACATGACTTTGTGACAATATGAGGCACATTTTCGTAGTACACAAATCTGCGATTTTTGAGTTTGGGGTAATATATCAACGACAAGGAATTAGGGAGCCTTGAAAAAGGGGTAGGTGTTCTGTTCTTGAGCAAAGTAGGGCTTATGTTAACATCTAAAAACATGCAGTCATGTGCGGCTGCCCCTTCGTAATACATAATAGTGAACATCTCTCGCTAAGCTCACCTTATCTTGCAACCATCACTGGCTGATTTAGAGGGGGCACATCTTATGTTTTTGTGCTTGTCAGAAAATTTTTGGGATATTGTGCCCCCTCTTTTCTAAAGTCGTGCATCCGCCCCTTACCACCATCACATCTTTGTATCAAAATAAATTTATGAAATTTAAATTCCCCGCTTGCATATTTCTGTTATACTACACACTGGCATAACGAAACATTATTTTTTTGTACATATTCCAACTTGTGCAGAATCTTCTATCGAACGGCACCAACGTTTGTCAGCAAAATTGCAAGGAATCCGATCACCAAACACAGGACGATTGTAGCTGCAATTTCAAGGTAAACAAGAAAGAAGAGAAGTAGTGGTATATGGTTTTGAACATGACCAATAGTCACTACGGAATTCGACATTATATTCATGATAAATGGAAGTTCAACAAGTTAGTGAAAGTAAGTTTCTACTGGAATATGCCTCCTTGCTTTGTTTGACAATTCTGCTGCTTTTCAGTATAGTAACAAGACAAAGTATGATGGTGATGATATGACCAGATTTACAAAGTGCATTCCTTATACTCAGTAATTATTTCTTTTTCATTTTTCCTATATCTCCATTATGAAACATCCTCAAAACACCACACCTGTAAAAATCCACAAGGAAAGGCATATAACTTTCAACAGGGATATTATATATATATATATATATATATATTGGGAGGGGGGGGGGGAGAAAAGTTGTTGACCAGTGTTATGTTCCCAAAACTATACCAGTGTATTCATCCTTCTTAAAACTAAAACCACATTTTACCTACCAGTAGAGCTAGTGAATTTTGGGGCGGCAGCCGTTGTTGATGATCTTGACTGTGCCATTGCTCCTCCTCCACCATCGGTTCCTGACGGGACTGATGACGAGGTTTCCACGGTAGACTCACTCCTTACGTTTGTGACATTGAGAGTAAACCAACAGAAGTAACCGAGCTCGCCCTTTGGAATTACCTGTTACAAAATAACGAGGGAAATGATTTGATTCGAATTATTTGTCAAGTATGAATACGTTAACAATATGGAATGTATAAGAACAGGGAGCTTTAAACAAAGAAAAACACTTTAAAAACTGATAATTGCTTTACTTTCAAGTTCCAATCGGGTCCTATATGAAAAAATATATGTTATTTATGTGAGGTGTGATTATCAGTTTCATTCAAGACTGCATCTGTCTTGAAAGAAAAAATCATGAAAGTAAAGCCCAAGCCCGCTTTGCCCATAAGTAAATGTAGATAATACTGCTTTCTCTATCACAGATCACAAAATACAAAAAAAGAACACAGGACTCGTTATTCGCAATCCCTAATTTCGTAAAAGCGGGGTATTGTGTTTAACTTCGGTCGGCACAGACGTTAATGTCATTGTACAAATAGAATAGACAAGAATTCACTCCGGTCTACGTTTAGGTTTGTTCCCCTAATATACTGTTGAACTTTGATTGGTATTGATGGTTAATGTATTGTAAAATGACAACTCTATTTACAGTACTAGAGCTTAGTGCATACGAATTCGATGCAATTGTTATTCTGATGAATTGAAAAATGAAGCTGATATTTTTATGTTGGAGTAGGGAAAGGTTAAGTTGTGGTAAGGGTGAAAAGTAATGTTTGTCAGCTTATTTGTTGTTCTTATTCATGTGTGGAAGACTATCATAGTAATAACGTTATATATACCATATATATATATATTCCAGTTTAAAACTTGGACCAAATTCTAGTACAACATGTTTATGTATATAGTCAACTGTATGTGATTTTTTTACAAGCAAGATTAAATCTGTATGTTATCATCTTGATGATTCCGAAACGTCACAATACACAGCTATCCGTAGGTATTATGTAATTAACTTCTTCCAATAACTTCTAGACTCTTTCTTTTACAATTCGATCACCTACCCAGTACTCAGCTTTGTCTTTAATGGTAACTTTTTTATCGCGTAAGAGTCCTCTGATCTGTGAATTGCCTAAATCTGCTGTTGAGCATAATATTTACCTGGCACTTGTACTCCCCCGCGTCGTCCAAGGTAGTATTCTGAATGACGAGTTGGAAGTCGTCATTCACGTAGATGCGCGTTGTATTCAATACCGGGTCATTTCGACGTCTTTCCCCAACGAGGACAGAGAAATCAGGCCCAGACATGTAGGTGGTAGACTCAATTTCATGAGATTTGTTATTTATCATGTTTATACATGGCACGAGATGAGTAGTCTTACCGACTTCAGTGCTAATGACCTCGCTGACGGGCGCAGAAAACGCTGAGGAAATTAGAGGAAGAAACCAAATTGACACTTATTATAATGATGATGATAATAATAATAATAATATGATTGAAATCACTGAGCTATAAATGTGTACTATTACAAACATAGTTATCACAGTCATAAAATAGATGATACCACGATCCTTTCCACTTTTATTTCTTCAATACCTGCATTTCTACCGTCAGAAGAAGATAATACTGATACTTGTTTTTCTCATGTGTCTTGTGTAAACTCATCTTTTTCAGATTGTCTTCTTCCTTCCTTCTGTGTTTCCTCAATTCTAAATTTCATCCAGGTAGTCTTTTTTTTCTTAACCCCATGTCACTGAGCTCGTTTGGATTTTTATCACTGCGTTAATATTTCATTAAGTTGATTTATTTTGTTGTTGCTATCCCATCTAATCCGCTATTCGTTAATACGTTCGTTTATTTTGAATTAATGCTAACTTTTTTATTCTACATAATCATTCTTTGAATGATTGCTAATCTTCTATATATTGGAGATGTACTATTCACAAGATTTCAAATGTCATTTCTATATGATGCTCTTCTCTGAATAAAACTTGAAAATAAAATTGTGTCAGTTCATGTATTGTACCTCCACCACAAAGGATGACCTGCAGAAAGAACACCTGTATCCAAGAGAATACCAGGTTAGTGTTTTTTTTCAGTTTCCTCCCCTGGTGACTCACAGACCACGGGTAAGCCATGTCTTCCATCCAGGTTAAACACTGCATGATGAGTAATAATGGACACTGATTTGACACCTACGCGATCTTGCGGTTAAAGATAAAGACCAATGTGGTTACAACTATTATGATTTGGTGCCAGTACCCTGTTGTAGTCGGTGACGAACTTCGATCGTTACTAATTGTGAATGTACCAAACAGCCCTATAAGTACCACCGCATATAGCCTATTCGAGGGGGATTCCCCCAATTTGAGGTAAGCGGGCCACTGTTATGTGGTGATACATACGGGGAATTTCGTACTCCTTGTTTGATATGAGAATGAAATTATTTTCAGAATCGAGTACGATATAGTATATCGTGTGTATGCTCAAACTAAGGAGGTCAACTTTTTGGGGGGGAAATTACAACCAATAGAACAGACAAAGGAAACGAAACCGACCAATCTTGGAACGAAGCAATAACTAGTGAATGGAGGCAGGAGGGTGGGTTGGGGAAGTTAACATGCAGATCCATCCTTGTCAGTCATAACTCATTATGCAAGGTCTTCCTGAAACAACTATTGTGAAGCTGGTTTAGGATTGGCAAAGCTAGATTCCCCGTAGGGAACAATCCATACAAATTTGTTTTGAACGAATGTTTATAATGGGCAAAATTTCTATACAATCAGCAGAACACTATGTTTCAATTACTTCCTTTGTTTGAGTGTTAAACATTCAAAAGAATGTTTTCTTTCATGCAAAAGTGCAGCAAAAAAGGCTATGTTATTCCTTTACACCACTTGTGGCATTGCCCTAGAGAATACCATCCCCAAAGAACGAACAAACAAAACAAAACAAACCAGTGTAACATTTTGGTACATTTCCCCCAATTTTTGTGTGGTATTGGCGATGGGTAATTTGCATATTTTTTCAACTGAATATTTTTTTCTTCAATAATACAGCAGATGCGTGCCTAAAAGAGACTTACATTGGAATACGCACACAGACTGTCACTTGTTTGTGAAAAGGCCACAGAAGCTGTATATTTTTCCAGTCCCCTGGATTAGATCAATACACTAAATTGGATAGGTTCATTATTATTTGACGTGTACTTCAAATTGGAATTCCCCAAGTCGTAATGAATTTTAATCACTCAGACGACTATGCATTATAGTGCATAGTGACAATAGTAATACAATATTGTGTATAAACAAGATCTTGATGAGCACAACGTGCCATGATTAGGTGCATTGCATGATAATGTATGTGTGTATTTATTCATTGAACTTCACTGACATAGCCATCGATATTTTGTTCGAATATAACAGCAATCACCAGAAAAATAATAATGATAATAATAATAAGAGTAACACAGTTATGACAAAAACAGAACAATATACCGTGAGTATAGCATTCGAAACATAAACAAAAACAACAACAAAATAATTGATCAACTAGACATGCTCTTTCATGAAATATAAATTATCAGATTATGTACAAGTAGTGTAAGGTGATGAGAAAAAGAGCCATTAAAAGAATTATATATTCTTATACACTATATATAGATATGCCTAATGATAAACAATTTAAAGGTTACCACGTTGATCAATAGTATATCGCAAAAAACTGACACTGATGTATTTAATCACAGGTTCTTTTTAAATATTGAAATCTACTGACAGATTTTTTGGACAAAAGTTACGTTTTTTCCATGCAAATACATACGTCGTAGCCCCAAAACTTTTCTATATCTGTTCGTTAATTGATTTTCTTTTTCACTTACGATATCTTTAGGTAAATCTATCTATCTACCTATCTATCTATCAATCTATGTATCCATATATACAACCTATTTCACTCTACTGCTGAAGGAAGGCCTCCTCATCAATTTTAAATTTTATTCTATAAAGTTGTGCAATTCTCTCCCGTGTAACGCTACCATATTATCTAATATGATCATCCATCCACCTCCTGCTTTTCCTGCCTCTTCTTCTGGTATGTAAAGCTCTAGGGGTCCAGTATGTAAGCTTGTGTGTCCATATGTCATCATTTCTTCTGGTAAGACACATGACCCGCCCCACCTCCACTTCTTTGATTTAATTTCGAACTTACGTTTTCTTTCTCAAATACTGATTTCTGACTCTGTCCCTTTTTGTGATCCCAATAACTCTATCCATAGCCCTCTCTGTAGCTCTGAGCTTTCTTCACATCCTCTTGGTTGTGGTCCAAATTTCTGCCCCATAAGAAATCACAGGTATGATACACTGATTACATTTCTGTTTCCTCAGAGTAATTTGGAGCTTTTATTCAGGCATTTACTCCTCCGAAATTCAGCAAAATAAGCAACAACATGAAACGTAACAACGTTCAAGGTAAAATAAATTCGTTTGATGTTGGTGCAATATACATCTATTTTGCGATACCAGGGAAGTGTTAGAGGGGCCCTGGTATGTAACCATGATATTAATTAGGACTTGAAATGGCTGTCGATGCGTTATCTTCTCAATCTTACTTTGATTCTAAAACGTAATATTCCCTGGACGTGGTTCACCATTAAGCCCTTGAAGCATCAGATTGGGATCAAACATGTGCAATGGCGTTCTCAAGGTCAACGTGCCTCCATTCGTGGTGCCACCATTCATGGCGTCTCCGTTCATGGCGTTTTTAAGGTCATGGCGCCTCCATTCATGTTGCTGTTGAGGTCATGGCGCCTCCATTAATGGTGCGTCCGTAAAGACCACCCCGCTCCTTACCATCCGGCTACGGCTGGATTTTCACAGAAATTGCAATAAAATTAGATTCGGGATTTCAAAAAAGGTAGGTACATTATTTCTGAACACTGTTGACCTGCTTCCCAAATTGTCCTGTAAATCAATGTCGAAGTTGTACAGAATTTAATGTCTTCTAGTTGGAGAAAAAGACAAATTAGCTATAAATCGTATGTATGACGTCACTACTATTCGCAACCAGTCTGGCCTCATAACATCCTTTAGTTTTAATGTTGCTTTTCTTATGATGAATCATGACCTATAAGTAAAAAAAAAAAAATACATTTTTGATTTTAAAAAAAATCCACTCCTATTGCAATTTTCTTTCAAAATCTAGTAACGATCCGACCGTATCGCGGTGGCCTTACTGTAGAGGTTTCATGGACATAATGTAACGAGAATGATAACTCTCACCTCCCTTAGGTACTACACACTTTACATGAAGAGCATTATTATGGTCCGGGATAAGTTCCCCAGCTATATAGCACGAAAGTCCTTTCGTGACTTTTTTCTACATTTTCCTCTCTTAACTATTCAAGATAGAAATGTGGACCTAATAAGGGAAGCCCCTGAGATTGCAACTGATAACCACTGCCTTGCATGCATAATAATCTTCATTTATAGTTGAGATGGTGCACAAAGTGTGCACAGATTGAAATCCAGTGACAGTGATTGGACCATAGCTATGTAGAGTCACTATAACATGTAGGAACATTATCACGCACATGCACCAGGGTAATGTTGAGACGAAATCATCTTCGAGGAAATGTTCTGAGCAATGAATGAAATAAAGAGTCACCAAGGAAACATATGATTTCCTTATTTTATGGGACTTACAGACGTACCTCTCCCCCGAAAAAAAAATACCAACAAGAATATACTTCCTTTATTCACAATTAGGTCAGATGAAGAATATTTAAAGCCAATCATGATGTAAACAGAAACTTGGTAGAAGTTAGCAGCGTCCGTGTGCTGGCGCTATGTTGAATATGATATTGCGAGATATCTATTATCTAGGGGATGAGTATTAGAATAATTCTAATGAAAAGGTTTTTTCATATATATTTTTTCATGCATGCAGTGGATTTGTTTTCTATTGGGAAATTTCCCTTTTGATGAATTTCTTACGCGGTATTTTAGTACTAATATCCCGGGTTTATTTTTCTCTCGCTGATCATGAACCTAGTATGGTGTCTGTATATGGGTCCAAGCTTTGATCAATATTAACAATATAAATTTCATCCCACCAGGCTCATGTACTACGTCATTGGTTGAATAAGCACTTCCTGCCACTACATGAAATTCTTGTTACGCCCGCAGGCGCTGTTATTCACAGTACTATACGGTCCAACATAGGCACATTGCTCGAGTTTTGGGGAGCAAATTAGACCTGATATACAACTGTACAAAAGCTTTCTTCGTTATTTATTCTCCAGGTATTGTATATTATTCTTGCTCAAATTTCGACTGTAATAGAGACACCGAAGAACCCGGAAGCACGTATTGAAAAAATATTATATTGTAGATATGTCCCTGATGTATTAATCTTCTGTTATAATCTACTTGTGTTGAATAGTTGCCGTGGTCGCATAGTGAAAAGATCGAGCGTCTACTATGAGGAAATAATAAGAGAGTAATCAATTATAACTATTACATTACACTTGAGGGGTATAAAAATGAGCACTTAATATGATAAGAGCTTCATATATTTTTTATTCTGCATTATTCGATTTCATCTTTTATCACTACTGTACTATTTTAAGTTAATTCTAACTGACCATGAGCTTTGATGCTAAAACATATAAAGAGAGAGAGAAAAAAAGAGACATGTCATGATAACAGTGTATCATTATGTTTCTTTTCTAAATTCTTCTACTAACATTGTTCGAATAATCCTCTACATTACGAATAACTGGATATATTCATTCACCTTATTCTATTCCTACCCACTTGTTAAGAAACGACCATTAAACAATAAAAGTGAGCAACCCCCCCCCCCCCGCAAAAAATACAAAATAAAAAAATACTGTGGACATCTCACTTTTATTCAATCCTGTATTCTTCCACATTAAACTTATATTTTAGGTCGAATTTTCATTTTTTTTTTAATTACAAAATCAGAGGGTATGAATTTGACAGTGTTCATTTGAACATAACGGTAAAGGAGATCAAATTTCATTTATTTGTTTCGATCACTTCCGAGCATATCTTGGTGCATAGTCGAGCACATTGCATTATGAGAATGTAATACTGTCATAAACAACGCGTCAAGTCTTAAACACTTCGATGTATTAATACTTACATTCTGATATATAATTATATGATTTAGTAATAATTATATGATTTAGTTATTCATAAAAATATGATTTATGTACACTTATACGAGTTCTGTTAGTGGATGTTTTGGTTTAATTCACTCACACACGATATCCTCGTTAAAGCAAGGCGACTATATACGCGGTTGTAATTTTCGCATAGAATTGGCAGCATTCATTTTCAATGTTGAATTTGTGTATTACCAGTCTATCAGTAAGCCCTAGACTATAACAATGTCCAGAATAAGCCAGACTTCGGTCAGATTTTATTCAGTACCCAATACATTTAATATATACAGCAATTAGTGCTTGGCATTTCTTTCGAATTGTATTAATGTATTTTCCATCATTTTTTTCGAAGCAAAACCCTGGCAAGCGGTACTAGGCACGTGTAAAACCAATGGGAAAGCGTGTATTCCACCCACTGTCTCCATGCGAAGCACTGAGACTGTTGTTGGGGCAGCCGTCGTGTAGGGGTGGAATGGTCTATATAACGTATAGGGCTGTGTATAGCCGCTATCTAGCGTTCCTTTCGACATGTTCGAATATTTACACTAAAATTCACCGGAAATCATGGATGAATACCTTCATGATCTCGTACATATATCTTTTCTTACAAGTAATACAAGGAGAACAACATGAGACTATACTTAACATATTTCTTTCCAATTTCCTTTTTGCTACCAAAACTGTGCATTGAGCTTGAAGTTCATTATGAAGTGATTCTTTCTTGTTCATTCAGTAAGTCCCACATTTTGTTGATAATGTTCAAGTTTTTGATTTTGGCCCTTTAGGGGTGACCCCTCCATCATTTTTGAAATACTGGGTGTCTCTTTTTATGCAAGCTGTTCCTCCATCAGTTGAATGAGACTTTTGAATAATGGTCTTCTTGTAAATTTGATCCTGGCCCTTAAAGGCACAAATCTGATACAGTATTATGAAAAGTGAGTACGTCCTTTATGAAAAGCGATGAATTCCAGTGTACAAAAAATGTACTAAAAGCACAAGCCCTAACGCGATGATAGAGAGTAGACGTTCAGTGATGTATTTATCGGTACAAAACAGTTGTTCCATAACAACAGCGTGTCATACTGGAGATCAGGGGCGGATCCAGGATTTCGTATAAGGGGGGGCACACAAATGCAGGATTGTCAACTTTGGGAAACTGCTTGGAGGGAGACCCATATTTTTTTGGTCTCTCGCCAGCCCTCCAAAAGTCGCTCAGTGGGGGGGGGGGGGGGGGGGGGGGGGGGGGGGGGGGGGGGGGGGGGTGGCGAGCAAAAAATTTCGCCAGCCCTCCAAAAGTCGCTCAGTGGGGGGGGGGGGTTATGGGGTCCAGTTCCCCTCCATAATTCTCTGACAAGCAAAAAAAAAAAAAAAAAAAAAAAAAAAAAAAAAAAAAAAAAAAGGTTTTCTGCTCGAAAAGGGGGGGGGGGGGGGCACATTGCATTGTTTTCCCTCAAAAGGGGGGGCACGGGCCGGGATTGCCCCCCCCTGGATCCGCCACTGCTGGAGATATTCAAACTGGTGGCGATAAAAATGAATGCAGAGCTTTTGTGTGTATATTGTCAATGGGGTCAACAGTGTGATATGTCTTCCTGAAGGAAAAGATCTCATTCATTCTCCTTGGGAGAGCGTGGTAAAAAAGCTGTATTTCAGAATGCCAGTGATCCCTAGTTTTCTTCTAAGCAAAAAATTACTTTCTAAAGAAGTTACAGGTGAATTAATAAGCTGAAGTTATATAGCATGCCAACTAAAGCTACGGTCACAAAGGTTCGTACGAACGATGCGTTCGTACGAATCTCACTGTTCGTACGAATTCCGGAGTTCGTAGAGATTCGTAGATGGGGTATAGATTCTGACGGCCTTCTTACGAAGCTCGTACGAACGCCCTTTAATTCGCAAGAACAACTTAAGACCTTCTTGAGAAATGAAGTGATTTTCGGTTATACAATGGCCCTAGAGTTCGTACGTTTTTCGTATGCCTTGAGTTATTCCTTCGTCAGACTTACGGCCATCTTACTATATTTGTTGTCGCAAGATGATCGTAACTCACGGCACTCTCAGGTCATTCTTAATTCGCGAGAACAACTTAAGACCTTCTTGAGAAATGAAGTGATTTTCGGTTATACAATGACCCTAGAGTTCGTACGTTTTTCGTGTGCCTTGAGTTATTCCTTCGTCAGACTTACGGCCATCTTACTATATTTGTTGTCGCAAGATGGTCGTAACTCACGGCACTCTCAGGTCATTCTTAAGAAGATCTTACAAATTTTTGTATATTTTGTCGGGTTGCAAAAGGGCGCTGCCGTGTACTGTCGAAAATTCTGTGATTGTTGAAAGTTTGATACTTTCAAGATGGCAGTAGTGCTTTATACCCCCTAAAACTCAACAATTGCACAAATTGTGTACCTACGCCTTACGAGCACCTTACGAACGCCTTACAAACGCCACGAGTCGTTCGTAAGAGCGCCGTACGAATCTCCGTTCGTAAGGCGTTTTTTACGAACGACTTAAGAGCCCTCTATGAACAACTTAAGGCGTTCTTACGATCATCGTAAGAATTTAAGGCTTCTAGAATTGTCTCTCGATCCTACAAAATCTTGCGTGGTTCTTACGATGTTCTTACGACGTTCGTACGGCCGCCTTACGAAGAGGGGGTTTCGTACGACGTTGAAAAAAATCTTGGACAAAACCACCTACCAGGCTGCAAACTTACGAACGGTCTACGAACGGTCTACGAATGCTGGTTTCGTACGGCCTTCTTGAGAAGATCTTACAAAATGGTATGAAAATCGTTCGCACGGCGTTCGTAGCGGTTCTTAATGGTATTTGTGACCGAGGCTTCACCTAAACCACTCCTCTGGGGCACTGTATAACACACAAACTGGAAGAACACAAAATGCCTTACTTTAGACCCCTCCAAAATGTAGTCATGTGGACGAGTGGAAGAACATTTGATCCATGATTTCGACTTTTATTCAAACCTGACGTTTATCTAAATGTGATATATTACAGGGGTGTACTCACATTCATAGTACTCATATTTGTTGCCACTCTTTAAAAAAAAAAAAACCTTAGTGCTCTTAACTTTTTTCATGGAATGAATATTTTTTTTCTACAAATGTATCACAGAATGTCAACTTTATCACAGCTTTAAGACTTGTACTTTAATACCACTATGCAAAAAGTTACAATGGAGTGTTCATTTTTGTTGTTGTTTTTTTTGTTTTTGTTAAAGATATACTCATTTTTGTTGAATACTGTACATATACTGGTCAAAATCATTAGAACACCTCCTAAAAATTACCCAATTTGATTTTGATTTGTTTATCAATATTATATTTGATACCTTCGCATATTCTGGTTGCTGAACTTTGTAGTAGGGCATAACCAAATCTGGGTCACTGTCAAGTCTATATGTAGTGAAAGCTCGGTATTTTTCTATACCCACTCCACCCCTCCAACAGCAGAAATTTAATCTTGATATCTTTTATAGTATATTTATTTCAATGTTATTTTAACATTTGAACTGTTCCAGTATTTCTGAAGTTCATTGCAATATAATCCCTTAAGGTTTCTTCACATCTTCAGTCAGTCCCATATTTGGTAGATCAGCCCCCTTATATTAAAACGGGAATGCTATGTATAGTTTATGAAGCCAAACTTTAAAAACGGAAAGAAGAGGAAACGGGGTTCTCGTTATGCCGTTTTTATGTAATGGGTTTAATTGAATCTGATTGTGGTCAAAACTTTGCCCAAATTTTTGCACGCTCTTCTCTCACTGAATTCTGCTGTAACTACTGACACTACAATATTAAAAAAAAATCATATCATATAAAAACTAGTGAAAACCAAAACAAGAAATTTACAAATTAATAAGATACGGGGAAAAGAGACATCGCCCCCCATGCCAATTTGGGTGAAAATGAATTTCTCGCTGAAACACAGGAATTACCTAGGCTCAGATGATTTGCCCCCCGCTGACGCCAAGGTCCAGATACGCCACTGTTTTATAGCCTTTACCTGGGGAGGCCTTTCAATTGGTTAAATACACCATTGTACAGTTGTACATTTCTATCTTGGGGGGAAAAATGAATGTACCCCTTTGCAAGATCGAAAGACAATTTTGGCAGTGAAATAGATTACAGAAATATTACTGCTCCAATCCTTTCAAGACAATTGACCACATTTTGTGGTTTGGCTCGATATCTTTTGATTCGGAGCTCTAAAAAATATACCTGATGCATGAGAATAAAGAGTAA
This sequence comes from Heliocidaris tuberculata, assembly GCA_025618425.1. NCBI lineage: Eukaryota > Metazoa > Echinodermata > Echinoidea > Camarodonta > Echinometridae > Heliocidaris > Heliocidaris tuberculata. The sequence goes on from CM046839.1 coordinate 14,175,624, forward strand.
AATTTTCTGCACTCACTATGTCCATTTTTGTTGTATGACCATATTGCGTTTGATGCCAGGAATTTTAAAAACAAAAAAAAGCTTTAAAATCCTTAAATTGGCAACACATTGAGAGGTTCAAAATCATTGTTTTTTTATCAAAATTGGCAATTTTTTCAAATTTTCGACAAATTTCCTAACCGTGTATATTGTTTTCAAAGATATTACACCTTAGAGAAACATGTAGCAGTAAAAGCAAAATATTATTGTTGCCAATTTGAAGAACAAAATGTGATCAATTTAGCCCTTAAATAATTCCTGTCCTGAAAGGGTTAATATAACATTATTATTTATTCTACAATGGTTTTGATACAATTTCATTAAACATTTCTTATTTTCCTTCTGCGTGAATTAAGAAATGAATTGACATGACGGTATAAAATACATGGGCCATTACATCTCTCTACTCTTTCAATTGGTGAAACTGTTGTAATGTTGTGCCATAGAGTTAGATTTGTGATATGTATAGTTTACAGTTGCGGGATTTCTTTTTTTCAAATTGTGTTTCAGGTGAAGGACCATGGCTGGTATCAGGGATGGAAAAGGTGGGACATCGATCTTCATCATTATAAATAGTAACCGAATATTCTTTATCTGATAGATTTACACAAAATCTAGCCTTTATGATATTAGTTATTTCAGCAATTATCTCATTTGACAGAGAATTGATTGAATTCTATGAAAATAACCAACAAAACAAACAAACAAACAAACAAACAAACAAAACCGACCGTGCTACGAACAGCGCCAACCAAGAAGAAGAAGAAAAAAGTAACGAAATGACAATGATTACATATAAACTAGTCTAGATTTTTTACGAAATAAATGAAAATGTATCAGAATTGACACTGTTATGAAAAACAATGGACGCGTTCAAGTCGTACAGGAATTCGACATTATATTCATAAAGAATGGAAGTTAGAACACGTGAAAGTTGGTTCCTAGAAATAGGCTTCATTGCTCTGTTTGACAATCTTTCGAACTTTTGCGTTAACGATTCACAGTTTTCATTGTAAAAACAAAAGTTAAAAATGCACATTTCAAAGAAATTGAACCATTCATTATTTCGTTCTCACTTTTCTTCTTTGTTGTTTGGGCATTGTGAAAAATGGGGACTAAATTACTAAAATAAATGATTTTAAAAAGCACATATCACATTTAGGTCCTTATCACAAAGCAAAACGCAATTTTAGTAACACTGCAATTTCAGTTACCATGTCTTATTCTTTTTTTATATGTCTCCTTTTACATCACAGGCAAAATTCTCAAGAACACTGTTCCTTTGTTTACCGAACTTGCTAAGGAGTACCCATGTGACAAATACATAACATTTTGCAATGAACTAGGTTTTAGTTATAATCAGGCCAGGAAAATCTTAAAGGGAGGAGAGCACCAAGGAGATTCAGAGGGAGCCCTGAAGAATGTGTTGAATAACTGGGTAGATAAAAAACAAAACGTAACCAGAGCTAAGCTTGAATCAGCTCTAGAAAATGCAGAAACTGGTGGACTTATAAGCATTGTAAAGAAGCACTTTGCAAAAGGTAGGTACATTTAAGGCCAACTAGTATCAATATATTTACTTATCTTACAAATCTACGATTATCAGCACCTTGGATTTTCAGGTTTTAAAAATAATTATGTAGGCACATAACTCACTCGGCATCGAAGGTTCATGATAGACAAGTAATAATGACCCCAAGGAATTCATATTTGAAAACGACGGGACATGATAAAAGGTAAAGCTTGTATACTCCATATCCCAAAATAAACAAAAGTTCATCTGTAATTTCATCGAGGAATGATATTTTGAATACCCCTTCCTTTTTACTGAACTACAGAAACCTTAAAAAGTCAACCAGGCTTGTCCTTGCACAACGTTTAAGTAAACACATGTTCGTATTGTTTCTGGCAAAGCTTTCAATAATAAATCAATTTTAAAAGATGATTATGCTGTTCGAGTTTAGAAGTGGACATAATGAAACTGGTACGAATGACCAAAAGAATGTAAATAAAAGGAATAATGGTCCATGGTTTACAAAGTACAGTCACAGGGAGATAGTCACCAATAAAAAAAATTATATAGTCTATACTGTAATAGGCCTATATCTTTAAGGATACCATACATGGGAAAATGAGACTTCCATGTAATTTGAGATAAGCCATTTAACATTACTTATTATTTATGAAAAATAATAAAATATAATGATTTTTTTCCATACTTAGAAGGAGTTTTGTTTGAACATGCTTCTTATTGATGAACATAAATGAATTATTCCTCAATATTTGACAGTGACTTATTCCCTTTTGTAAAAACAAATTATCCCATTGATTTTACAAATTCATACAGCTACTAAGGAGGAGGAATCTTCTGAAGGTAATTCATGTACAATCTTATTTTTTATTTAAAAAAAAAAAAATAATAATAATTTGTATGCAGTCTTATTCAAAGTTGCTCACTGTTCATCAGTTTTTAACGTGCAGATCATGAACAATTTCATAGATTCTTTTTTTTTTTACTGCAAGAAATTCACCGAAAAGAATAAAAATGAAAACCGTAAATGTGTTTAAATATAAATTTGTAAGACCCTGATGGATTATCAATCTCAAAGCTACAAAGTTGCAATGATAATATCATAAATCCGAGGTAGATATTATTGAATTAAAAAAAAACCTTTGAGATGGGAAAACCAAAATACATTTCTACTAAGAAATTGTCGCCATTGCCAAATAATATTGAATAGACCTTTGATATCATGATCTGAACTTTATCCTTATTATTTGCCTTTCATTTCAATCCATTCAATTAACTCTGGATACAGATGACGGAAAGGAGGAATCTGATAAAGGTGATTATCAAAATGTAATTTTTTAAATCCATTCATTCAATAAAATCAGCTGATGATTTGCAATATCTAATACAAAAATCATATAGAAAATATCTAATAAAAGGATTAAAGAAACGGTATGGAGTCTAGAAAGAACTGTAGTTATACTGAAGTATTTGTCAAAGTGTTTATCGATTTGTTTCCATTGATATTTATGACATGATCTAAAAATATTTCTTAAATTTACACATTATTAAATAACCACCTTTTTCAGATGGACCGTTTTGATAATTATAACACAATTTTCTATCAAACAAAGCCTGACCTAAATAGTAATATACTGCTACTAATAGTATTTTAAAAATGTTTTCTTTAATAGTTTTTCTGCACATCTAAGGCGGAGGGAACTTACAAGTAGCTTTTTTATTTTTTATTTTTAAAACTATTTATTTCATTTATTAATCCATTTTTTTATTTTTCATTTATTTAAATCATTATTATTATAATTATTATTATTGTTATTACTGTTATTATTATTATTATTATTATTATTATTAATACTACTATTATTATTATTATTATTATTATTATTATTATTATTATTATTATTATCATTATTATTTATTTAGTTATTATTATAAATTTTTTTATTTTTTTATTTTTTATTTTATTCATTTTTTTTTTTTTTGGGGGGGGGGGGGGTTTTGGGGGGAATCTTCGAGGTCTGAGGCTTCCCATTCTTTCTATTTCCCCGTTCTTTATTATAGGGAAATGTGTTTAAAATATAGACATATACACTTGGTAATCCGTAGTCGAGATGACAGCGATGTGTTTATTATAATTTGATGTCATTTTTGCAGATACATCGTCCGGTAGCCGTCCAAAAAGAACGCGAAGTAAATATTAATTTTCTTAAAATACATATAATCATTTTTAGAATAAATACAATTTTTCAACAATAAAAGAGTGGGATTGTGCACTACCACTTTTGTATTAGTTTAATGTATTTCGTTTTCGTTATGCTACAAACACATGTGCTCAATCTAAGTACATGTATATGTATCGGTTATGAAAACGTTTGATTGTATAAATTCACAAAATATGCTTTTGTGAACCGGAAGGTATCAATAAAAGATGACTGATATATTTTTTCAAAGAGAATAAAAAGCATTAAGGTGAAATCCATTCTGTAAGGATATGATAGAAGTAAAAAAAAAAAACTCCATTTTCTAACGTGCAATTACTCTATCATAAAAAATAAATGACCTTGTATATGACCTTGGCATAGCTTGAGTACAACCATTGAGGGACACTGGCATCGGAGGGGGGGGGGGCACCAGTCTTACTCGGAAACTTCAATGCAAATTTACGGGGCCACTGATTAGGGGAAGGGTCTGGGAACTATCGTATTCTTTTCTCGTCCTTTTCTCTTTCTCTTTCTCCTTTTTCTTTTTTATCCCTTTTCACCTCATTTTTTCGCCATTCGATGGGGGGGGGGGGGGGGGGGCGGCACCCCGTGCCCAATGATTATACGCCACTGCCTTATACCGTTTAGAATTATGGATATCCTGATATCTATAGAGTTATATATACAAAAGTTGGACAAACTGACTCTTAAAACTGACAAATTCAGATGAACTCTAAATGTGCATAAAGAAAGACAAATAAGAATACTTTCTTTCTGACATAGGGTTTGCCAACTCGGAAATGAGAATAACAAAGAAAAATCCCATAGTAAATGTCAAAAATGTGACTGACGATCTATTAACTGAACCAGGAAAAGACAAATTAATTTGTGTCTTATTGGGTCATTTCTTGGGCCTACCAGTGTGTGTGTGTGGGGGGGGGGGGGGTGTCATGTCATCACCGCAATCATTTCCCTTCCCCTTTCGTTTTCATTGCCTTCTGAACCACCAGAGTATCTCATTAATGTTATACCTACTACCATTTATCCTAAAAATTCTCTAATATTACAACTAACAGGCTGTGATTACCTGCACCCATACTTGCACTCGCCGAAATTCTGCCCTATGCAGTTATTAATGTCGTACAATATAGAATGGCCCTTCTTCTCTTTAATAGCCACCCGTCCTCCAAAACAATATTATCACAATACCCATTGTTTTACAAGACAAAAATAGTTTAAATTGTTTGCTTGTAACGATCGATTCTTTACAAGACAGTGTTGCTTTATGATGTATGATGATGACAATGTATAGAATTGAATCAAATGGCAACCTTCTGTCATTTTGTAGAGACTGGAACAACCGTTAATCAGAGTGGAGGTACTCAAACCATTAATGCTTCTGGGAGTGCGAATGTCACAGGCAACACAGTGACTGGGCCAGTCACTAATATGAACATTTATAATCATGAAACTGGGTAAGAAAATCAATTTGTTTGAATTATATATATTATATATTATATATTAAATACGAGTAATTAATCAAAAGCAATGATATCACTAGAACAAAATTAGGTCACATTTGTTCGTAAAAGCACATAGAGACATCAGAGATGTATTATGCGCTATCAAGAATATTATGATTATTATCAATCTTAAGATGAGGGTTGTGTTCCAGCCCTAGAAGTGTTTCTTGATATAAAAAATCTATCTCGTGGGAAAGCTGCTTTATGTTCAATGAAAATTTGTTAGTTTAAGAACTTAACTGCGCTGAATGAACGAATATTATGTCGAATCTCCCCCAAACTGCTTTCTTAACCCAAGACGTAAAGATATAAACACACTTTAATTCTGATATTTTATGGATATGCGGTTCGCCAATCATTTTGGCGAGGGGCATGCTCAAGATCGGGACATTCCAGTAGACCATCAGCCCACGAAACCGACAGCCCACGAGACCAATATGTCGGTTTGGTGCAATATTATTATCTTCAATTCGTTTATTTCTTACAATATTCGTGCAATATTATCATCTTCAATTCGTTTATTTCTTTTAATATTCATGCAATATTATTATCTTCAATTCGTTTATTCTTGCAATAATTATTCGTGCAATATTCTTATCTTCAATTATTTCTTCTTCCAACCAAGGGCGTCTACCAGTCAAGGTGAAGATAGAAAGCGGAAGGCAGGGTCTAAGACGGGATCATCAAGTGGCAAGAAGAAGGCAAAAGGGGGCAATAGGAAATAATTCATTTTTCTAGATGATAATTTTTTTCTATACATGTTATAGGTTTTTCCGTCCATTTTCATACTTATTTCATTCTGTTTCATCATAGTTCACTTCGATTTCTTCCTGAGGACGCTGGAATGTGCAAATGTCAAAGCTAATTCAGTCATTTAACAATCAACTTGGTCATTGGGCAGTCAATTTCAACATTGTCTGTTCATTTTCGTCAGATTTCATTCGACTTTGTCTGACCAGACGATCCGCTGCAGAATGTAATGATCGAATTCGACTTTGTGCACTCAATTTCAAAAGAGTTTAATTCAAAATCGTCGGATAGAAAAGACATTGAACTAAAACCATCCAAAGGACAAAACAGACATTTTTTACTTAATTGTACTTATGCTTCTTCATTTACTGAATAAGATACATGAAAAAGTAAATACAAGCCTTTAGGTTGCATGTGTACAGAGAGTTTGTCTTTCATGAATGTTTAGTCAGATTTTAAGACAAGAAATCAAATAAAAATATTCAAAAAGCAAATGAACGAGTGACCGTTTTGAATGACGCTTTGACAAAATTGATTAATGCAATCGTACGTTGGCAGCCGGGGACGACGGAATTGACTGACTCTATTATTTATTTAGTTATTAATTAGAGTTTTATTTAAAATACATGGTAGGTGCGTTCAGTTATTTAAAAAACTGCTCTTCAAGCACTCTCTGTAAAAAAAAATATAAAGAAATGCATGAAATACATGAATTATATGAGGTACAAAAAGTACATAAAATACCCCCCAAAAAATATTACACATTCATAATGTACACAATATAATAATTACAGTGATAACACATAAGGGGGGGGGGGGGGGGGCGGGGGGAGAAAAAGGAAGAAAGACGTTGCTTTTAATTTTCTCAGATGAGTATATTATAATATTTGTTTTGTTGATTGGCAACCGCGCTTAGAAACTAGTATTTCAATTGAATTGGTTGATTGTATAGAAATTGATTTTTTTTAACAGAAAACTTGTTTCAATATGAGAAAGGGCGTTTCTTGAAATCTGTTTTGGCGTATGGAATATCAAGCAGTGAATAATTATACAGACAACCGGATACAATACTTCAAGGTGCGACGACTGATTAGCAGTTTTAACTTTGACCAAACTGGATGCCAAATGGTAAAATTGATTGGACAAAGTTCGAAAATGAATGACCAAAAACGAAACTGACCAAAAGATGTTCAAGATCACGAGGATTCGGGATGAATTTAATGAAAAAAATGAATGAAATTTAAGTACTAAAATGGAAGGAAAATCCTGTATTTATATGTATTCATTAAGGGAGTAAAATCATGAATATTGTTTGAGAAATGTCTCAAAAAGAAATTTTTGTTTGTAAAAAGATATTAGGTACCATGCCTGCATCACTCTTTTATACGAGTGAAAAATTTTGAATTTGAACTTGAATTTGAATTTGAAACTGAATTTCAGTTTGGATTGGATTTGAACAAATATACTTTTGTTCTATAATCTGGGTAAACAAAAATACCCCTCCAACAAAATGAATTGAAGAAAAGTGTTATTTTTCGAGACAATACATGGAGCCTGTGTGCTGTTTTGTAGAATTTCATTTGAGAAACGTTATACGTATGTTTAGCCTTATAATGAAATCTGATCTATATCTCAGTAATAATGCCATTGCTTGTTTCTTTTACATAGTAAATGTATTTTATAAAAATACAGGCGTTTCATTATGTTCGTAATGTAGATAGAATAATTCGGAGTAAGGTGTTAATCTTGGTAAGATGGTAGACTGTGAAGTGCATGGTACAAAAATAATAAAATGAATTAAAAAAAAAAAGATTTGATGAAGGCTTCGACATTCTTAATGTTTAAAACTTTTTATAACTTCATTTGCTAACTTTTTAGTAAAATATTGATCTACAGAAAATGGGATGTCTAGTTCACTTGCGTTTTTTCCTGTACAGTGAGAGGGAGAAGTGGATATGCAGAGAGTTGACAAGGAGTTGTCGTGGGGCATGTTGTTTATTGATGGATAAAGAAAAATAGATATGAGAGAAAGGAAGGGACAAGGGATGAAAAAAGGGAGTGGTGTGTGAGTGGGAGACGTGTTTGTGTGTGTTTGTGTGTGGGGGTGTGTGTGTGCATGTTTGAGAGAGAGAGAGAGAGAGAGAGAGAGAGAGAGAGACGGGGGGGGGGGGGGGGGGTGAGCTCGCTACGGACACCGGGGAGGGCGGAGGTGGCATAAATCAAAGTGGATATTTGACCTACATTGAATTTAAATTACACTTTTCTGACGTTATAGACCTCATGTGATATCAGATCAAGATCCCTGGTTTCATGGATTTTAAAACTGCATCTCGATTCTTTGTCAACACGATGATGTAAATGGATTTAATTGAAGTTGTGAGTTTGTTTTGTTGCCAAACTGATATACATCTCGACATAGCAGTCAACTTGTCACATTTTGGTCCCTTTTTCGGTTCAACGAACAGTCATACTCTGGCGAAATTACATGCTTTATTTCGTCAAAGATAGTAAGGTTTAGGTTAAGGTCGGGTTTGAGGTAAGGTTAAATGTAAGGGTAAATGGATTAACAAATAAATGAATAAACGGATGAAAGGGAAAATGTTAGGTAAAACCACTGGCATAGACAGTATTGCGTCGAAATAATATGAAAAGCAATCCGGGCGTCGAATTAACTTTCCGCCTAAAAAAAAGTGCTACGAGCCGTTATCTTTCTCTCAAATTTGCTATAAAACGTCAGAGCTTTCCTCCCTGCACCCACCCCCCTGGGGAGCCCCCTAAAATAAAATCCTGGCTACCATGGCTACGCGGTTGGATCCTTCACGTCTGCCCCCCCCCCCTACTGAAAAATCCTGGCTACGCCACTGGTTAAAACTTTACCCAATGTGGGGTAAGAAGTGACCATGAATGTTTGTGTCAAATGTACCAAAATTTTGTTGAAATTTATTCAACAATATCCAGAAAAAATGCATGTTCCCTTTTTTTCCACATTAATTTGGGGTAAGTTTTACCCAAATTTCTTTTAGAGTTTATCGTGTTTGGGCAAGGGTTGTATAGGAAGTCGATTAGCGTTACCGAAATTTCCAGGAACAATGGTCCGTTCATGATTATAATATGGGATTGTTTTTTAGTCTTAGAACATATAGCTTTTCACGACTTAGCTCATCCTAACATAAGAAAATCAATCAATCACTTTTTTCCTCAAGATATTAACGGAAGCTTAATTGACTATAGTAATAGTTTGAACGAAAAAAAAAAATGAGGGAGATTCAGCTGCGTGACATAGCATGATAACTCTCATATTCTAGTGAATAAAATCAATTTCGCTATAGTGGACTGTCGCCCACTCCCCCATCCTGGTTGGATTATCTGCTCAGTCAGGATAAAACCACCAAACACGATAACTGTGGTAAGCTAGGGTATTTTGTATATCAACATGATAATTAAGAGGGTTTTTTTAGGCGGTCTGTCGGAATCGACAGATCACCTCTTAATTTCGTCAGAATTTTCTTTGTCTTTTATTTTTCTCCCACTTTCTTGTGAGCGTGATTACTCAAATTTGGCTCACTCAATTTTCATCAAATTTCAGTCAGTTATCAGGCCTATCATGGTCAAGTGCCACGAAATATTTCAAGGTCATCAGGTCATCGTGACGTCATCTAGGCGCCATTTTGTGAAATCACATTATCGATCATATCTTCATAACGAGTCATCAAAAATAAACCATATTTAACGCACATAAACTTCAGGTAAAGGGTCAATGTAACATGTCAGCAAAATCCGCGCGCACGTCATGACGCGCACGTACGCGCGCGTCACTTTTTAATCAAATTAGAGTACGGTTCAGGACATTTTAAGCATTTCAAAATTTTCCGTCCGTGCGCGTCCGCGCGCGTGTTATGTGCGCGCGCAGCACGTACGGAACGTAAAAACGTCGTTTTTTCGCATGGTTTGTATTCCTGACGCTATTCTTGACAATTTCCAACTATATCCAGTCATTCTCGACCTTCCATAATGCCACACGCGCGCGTCAAACTTTAAAATTCGTGCGCGCGTCAATGGGCAATATAATGTAAAAAGTGGTAAAAACATGTCTACATAAAATCCGCCATAGCTCGTCAGAATGCGTGGCTACCCCCCAATTTTTTTACATTTTCTGAAAGCCCATGAGTTTTAAATATGAATTCATGAAAAAAAAAATTGGGGGTCGATCGATCAGAACGTTGTCATATTTGCATATGAACTCAAAAATTCGATTTTGAAAAAATGACGTCATAATTTTTGTATTCATTTGACAATTTTTCAGTAATTGGTTGTCGATTTTCTTTCAAATTTTGATATGTTGTAGCTGAGACAATTCTCTACAAGATCAGTCAGCACGATTTTTCATTTTGACAAAGGCTTAATGGCGTATTTTTGCGATTAAAGGAGGTATGTCAATTTTTCACATTTTGTGTGTATTCTCTATGGGAGATGACTTTTTCTCAAATCTTGATTCTACATTCCCGTCTTCTTTGAGCAGTATCTCTGTAATTTCTGCTCGATTTTCTTCCAAATTTTAGTATGTTATAGCTGAGACTATAAGCTTTCACAACTGTGCCCTCCAATTTTTGATCAGATGTCGGGATCATGCCCATTTTTTAACTACAAAATGTGATTTCAGAATCCCGTATTTCGTTTACGTGTTATCTCTATTGGAAATATTTTAGTCCATTGGTCCACTTGCCTCCCATTCCGGCGACCCCGGTTCGACTCCCGGTGGGTCCATTTTTTATTTTTTATTTTTTCACTTTTTTTTTTTTTACCTTTCATTTTACCATCTTCTTCGACTATTATAACATATACCATCACAAACAATGTAATAAACTGCCTAATTTTGCGTGTTATGTCTATTGGAAATTAGTGTGCAGTAGTTTGTGTACAATCTCATTCCCTGTCGTGTATTAAAGCTGTGAGGATAATCTCCCACATGTCCTGCAATATCAAATCGTCCAGTTCGTTATCACGATTTCTCAAAATCAGCTCAGTCAATTTTCTTCATATTTTCTTCAGTCATCAGTCCTAATAAGGTCAAGTTCCCACATCTTTTTCAAGGTCATCAGGTTATCGTGACGTCATCCAGGAGCCATTTTGTGAAAATCAAGTTCTGGTCATATCTTCATAATGAAATGTCATTTCTCTTTCATATTTGGCATGGTTAAGGTCACTGTCATTCCAGTCAAGGTCTTTTCGTTAAACGCGCGCGTCCGTGCGTGCGCAAAATTTAGAAATGATCCAAATCCTCCCAAATTCATTTTGCACACGTTTTATGCCATTTCAAGCACTTTTCAAAAAATCGCCCCTAAAAGTGAACCTGAATGGGCGCTATGCGACTTCGGTTTTCGTGGTTATTATCATCATTATTGTCGTCATTATGATCATCATTATCAATATATCATTATCGTCATTGTTATCACTTATATAACCATCTTATCATCATTTTCGTCAACATTATCATGATTATTATCTGCAGAAATATTATCACATCTGACAAAGCAATTTGCCACAGGGACAGACCACCTAATTCGTCTTCAGTGACGAATTAAATTTCTAGTTTCAGTTTTAGTTTCTTGTTTCATCTTTCACATTTTACAATGTTTTCACAATATGAATGGTACAAACAATATAAATGGTACAAACAAGATAAATGGTACAAACAATCTTGAATATAACAGAAGGTGAGTACCTCATATCTATAATGTTTGCAATATAATTTAAATGACTAGACTGAAAGAAGAGCAATATATAGGAGCCTAAGGAGAAAGCCACTCTACTAGGCCCAAAGGGTAATAAAATGCGACGGACTTATTTATATAAGACGGACTCAATGAACAATTTTGCTGCCTCCTGGATTATCTTTACAACCGTGACCTTGATCACTGTCCCTTAACACACAGTACAGCATCGTACTAGTGTTGCACTCGTAGTACGATTATTAGCCAAGTTGCTATTTTTAATTGTAGAGTTCAATCAAATCATGTAGTTAAGGTTTCTACCAACCTTAAAATTTGGTAGGCATGATAGTAAGGTTAGCAGAGGTCTAAACTACATGAATATCCCAATCAGTTTCTGTATCATTCAATCAAATGATCATTTAGACTGATTGAAATAAAATACACAATGGTTTGTATGGACAAAGACAGCATACACATAATGTTTATGCATTAAGAATATGGCCTTTAGTATCTCCTTTTATCGAATATCAAACAATTGTTCGCTTTAAATGCTTCCACGATTCCATACAAACTGTGTATGAATGTGACATTACTCTAGTACTCTGGGTTTTCCCCGGCCAATAAAGTTCCCGCGTTTTCTGTTTGCGTGTTATCTTTGACCTGAATATGAATCAATGGAAATGAGTAGACCCCTATTATATACATCTGAGCGGCATATATCATAACAATTTTATATTCTAGTGCACAGTCATACTGCAGAAAAACTGTGACTCCATCACTGCTATTTCTTTCATCCTGGCCCCGGTTGTCTATACCTTAACTTAATCAGGCACTTTTTTGTTTCATTCCCGGTTGCGTTGTATAAATAGCCTATAAAGATTCTAAGAGAACTAACCCCCGGACAATAACCCCCGGACAACTACCTCCGGATAATTACCCCCGGACAATTACCCCCGGAAAGTTCCCCTTAGCACAGTTATCAAGAGGTACACCTTGGACAACCCCCCTCCCCCATCTTCTGATAAGTGCCCGTTTCCTCTTCTGATAAATGGTTTCCCCTTTTAAGTGCCCATTAAAGTGCAGTTTCTTTTTAATAAATGCCCTTTTCCCGTTCCAATAAGTACTAGTAAAGTTCCCCTTTCTGTTTCTAATATGTGCCCTTTTTCCATTTTGAAGTTCGTCCCTTTTCACCTTTGATAAATGCCCTTTTCTTTCCTATATAATTGCCCCCTTTCACCTCTGATAAATGACGCCTTTCTTTTCTAATAATTGTACATGTTTACTTCTGATAAGTGCCCCTTTTTGTTTCTAATTAGTACGCTTTCTCACTTCCCCCTTCTGATAAGTACCTTGTCACTTTTAATAGGTGCCCCTTTTTACCTAAGTTTATCATTCTAGCTTACAAAATATGCCTTTTCAAAGTTCTCCAAAAAGTCTAATCTAGCTACGCTAGCATGGCTAGGGCACTTAACAGATGTAAAAAGGACATTTATCATGAGTGAAAATGGGCACTTAGAAGTAAAAAGGCCGTTTATAAGAAGAATAAACGCGCACTTATCAGATTGAAGTAAATGGAGGAATTTATAAGAAGAAATAAAAAGAAACTATTAGGGGTACTTGAAAATGTGAGGTATTGTGCCCTAGCCCCCCCCCCCCCCCCCCCCCGCCTGTAGAACCTCCTGTGCCCTTCATAAGATGGGGGAGTCTGTCCTGGGTTAAATGTCCGTAGTGTAATTGTCCTATTAAGGGTAATCATCCTGGAGGTAATTGTCCTGGAAGTTATCATCCGCGGGATTTTCCTAGAGGTAATCGTCCGCGGGGGTAATAATTATCCGGGGGTAATTGTCCTAGGGGTAACTTTTCAGGGAGTACTTGTCCGGATACTCCTTTGAAGAAGTAAAGAGACTTTGATGTGTATATCTAGTATAAACTTACGTTAAACCTATTTTCCAACGTTTTTAATCAAGGACAGGGAGTACCGTCTTTGTTCCCCTCAGTTTTCCAACATTTGGACAGGCCCAATGTTAGAGTGCGGCACATGGAATCAAGATGCGGTTACATATTCAATATACAAGGTGTCGTCAAACAATTATCCTGAGTTACACCATGGACAGCCCCCCCCCCCCCCTCATCTTCTGATAAGTGCCTGTTACATGTTCAATGCTCAAAGTTTCGTCAGATGAGGTGGTCTACTTCGTATAGTACACAAACCTCTTCGGTTGCCTCTCTCCTTGATATTTCAGCGTCAAACCGCCATTGTTATAATAATAATAACTTGGTCTTATTTACCCAAGGTAGCCACAGCAGTATAAATACTGCTCTTCTTGCAGGCCCTGCAATTATTATTACCCCATCATTGCCAGGCATCCATTGACACCAGTGTCGGGAGGAACAAATGTGGGCTAAACAACATGTCAAAGGATGTAGGCACCTGGCGAGGATCGAACCCAGGACCTCTCGTTTGAGAGTCAAGAGTTTTCACCAATATACCACAGTGTTCCCGTTGTTTGCAAAGACAAACCTGAAAACCAGATGTTCCTTGGTTTCGATTAAATATCATGTCATGTAAAAATACTTTTTATGAAAAAAAAATCAGTTAAAAATTTTGGATTAAAACGAAATTTTTGTGAATAGCACGATAAAAACTACTTTCGAAAAATAAACTCAAGACAATTTCAATAGCCCTGTCTATCACCTTTAGAAATGTGCGAACATTATAATGGAGTATTACGTAATCAGAACCTGATTTCTATGGGCAGTACAATAGGCCTTTGAAATTGCCCTTGAGTTTATTTTTGTTTTGTATGTGTGTTTGGTTGTTTCGTATGCATTGTCAACATATAAAAAGAAAAACTTTTATTTCCTCGATTGAACAATGTAACTGATAATTATGGTGCCTTAAACTGTTTAATGAATAAGAATAACTAGGACAGAGGTATCTAGGAACGTATTCATTTTCGCTTTTAAATGTAACAAATATTATAACACGTTTATATTGGCGTTATTATGATTATATATAAATATTACTTTTGATCATACATGCACTTTTCTGCATTTCCTCGCCACTTACATGGCATATGAGACCAAAAAAATGATGAAGGCTGTGTGAGAGTTCAACGGGGTACTCTTTTTCCCGAAGGTTCGTTATTCCGAAGGTTCATAATTACGAAATACAAATTTTACATACCAGGGGGTTCCTAATTCAGAAAAAAAGAAATATGGTTCAAAATTACGAACATTTGATGCATTACTAGGAAGGTTCATTATTGCAAAGTGTTGTTTATCAGAATATCCATAATTCCAAATATGAAGTAGGGTTCCCTTTTCCGAAGGTTCTTAATTCCGAAAAAAGGCATTTTCTATTGCATTTTCGGAAATAGGAACCTCCGGAATTATGATCCCGATTTCATTTTCATTTGTGGAATTATGAACCCTACTTCATTTTCGGAATTACGAAACTTCGGAATTACGACATGTTACCATTTCAACGGTCCGCCATGCATATATCTTTTTAGTGCTCATGACTCACATACTTATCGGTAGTCAAAAAACCGGATGTTTCTTTGTACCTAGATCATGTGCAGGTACAGACTTAATAAGACTGATATCATAGCCAGGTGAATGTAAACTCAATTACCTGACTCAAGAAACTCCACTTAGATCCTCGGTGTGGACATGACTGACTGGAGTTGGGTATTGAATGAAGACTACAGACAGACAATATCTTCGACGTGAATATCAAAAATTGAATGATAAGTGCAGCCAATTAAAGCCAGTCTAAGAACAGTAACAACAACAATTTACTTTCAGAGAGAGAAATCCAGCACTATTCATCTCTTCAGTTGTGTCATTCTTCTTTCAAGCTCGAAAATTTCTGAAATTAAATAGAAAACAAGGAAACCAAAAGAGAATTCTTTTAAATTCCTTTCATCATTGTTGTAATACGTTAAGTTACTTCTTACTTACCATAAACTCGGATGCTTTAAAAAAGAGACATGTCATGATAAAAGTAAATTGTTATTCTAATTTTGAATTCTTCTATTATCATTGTTCGAATGGAAATGGAACCCTCAGCATTACTCATAACTGGATATATTCCTAACCACTGGTTCAGATAAGATTATTAAACAATAAAAATGAGCCCCCTTCCCCAAATATATCGTACACTTATGTCTTACGTCGAATCATTTAATCATTTTTTTTTTATTCACTGCAATAAGATCCGAGTATAATGGTATGATTTCAACATAATTCTTGCTTGAATTTAATTTCCTCGTTCCGATCATGGAACAATAATCAAACGTCGAATATCACGGTACACACTCCAGACGAGTACATTATGAGGACATTGTATACTGTTGTCATCATTCGACTACACGTTTACCAACAACGCGTCACGTCTCCTACACCTCGGCAAACGAATACTTTGATTCTGATATATTAACCAGGTATGAGCGAATTATCTCATTCTTTGATTTATGTATTCTTGAGATTGAAGCATTTAAATGTCATAGATGTGACAACATTTTTTATTTCCTTGTGATTTCAAATAACTCGCCGAAACACGATGTCCTATAACTGTAAAATGAGGCTACACGTTTGTGCATTTGTAATTTGGTCATAATTAATAACATTAATAACGTAGGCCCGTAGTGTGTGATTGATCAAACAATTTTAAGGCATGATTTTTAGGCATTAGAAAATGATATTTGGAGAAGTATCAGGTATAATATTCTAGGCTCGTAATTTATGACGTATAGGTATCAATAAGTACATATAAAGTTAGCAGGTATAGTGGCTATGATCCTTGTATTTGCTACCTCATATGTATTCAATGATTCAGTGTTCTACTAGTAGTTTTCTAAAGTGCATATATAGTGTCTATAAACAGGACATTTAACAAAAAACCGAAACTATCACAGACAATTAAGCTGTTTAGTAGATATTTGTCTATTTATTTCAGTTTTATGGCAACAGAATCAAATAGTCTCATTTCAATGTCAAGTCTATTTCTGGACCTGCTCATTCAGATAGCTGTGGTATCCCCCGCCCACATAAAAAGTACAAACATATACAAGAACATATGAATATACAAAATTTAATCACCTAAACATAGTTATATAATCACCATATCACTACAAAATACGAGAACATGTGTGATAATGAATACTGCATAGACATAGTCCAGAAGAACTTATGCTGTGAAAATTAACGTTTTAATGCTTATTACTATTTCCATCTTGTTCTGGTAAATCAGTGTACCTATACCTCTATTCAAACAAGCCTGTAATAAAACGATAAATAACCACAAGATGGTATGACTAGATCACTACGATATCTACAATGACATTTCATGTGCCATATTATTACTATACAACCATTACACAAACTTGTATACTTTATTAGCCTTTCTACTGTTCTGTTTCAGCTGGAAGACAAGGACAACTATGGGTGGTATAAGAGATGGGAAAGGTGAGATAATGACCTTTCTAACATTATTTACCATAAATGATCCACAGAATACTTTGTCGCGTGCTGTAGGTAGCTACAGTATAATTGTGTTTTATTCCACAGAGAGTTG
This sequence comes from Heliocidaris tuberculata, assembly GCA_025618425.1. Taxonomy (NCBI): domain Eukaryota; kingdom Metazoa; phylum Echinodermata; class Echinoidea; order Camarodonta; family Echinometridae; genus Heliocidaris; species Heliocidaris tuberculata. The sequence goes on from CM046839.1 coordinate 14,192,960, forward strand.
CATGCCTTCCAGAAAAGAACTAATGCATGGAACTGCTGAAAAGCAAAAATGCACAGCAAAGAAATTGTATTGTTATTACACAAAGACGTGTGTGTGTGTGTATGTGTGTGTGCGTGTGTGTGTGGGTGTGTGTATGTATATATATATATATATATATATATATATATATAGTGTGAATAGGATACAATATCTTTTTGAAGAATTCAGGAAAGTCAGCGGTCTTAAAATCAATAAAGGGTGGATGGGCAAGGATAGTGATAGACCTCATATACCTTTGTTTGTAGTTTGCGCGTGTGTGGTTAATAGGATACAATATCACTTATGTCTTACGTCGAATCATTTAATCATTTTTTAGTAAGTTCTATAATGGTATGATTTCAACATAATTCTTGCTTGAATTTAATTTCCTCGTTCCGATCATGGAACAATAATCAAACGTCGAATATCACGGTACACACTCCAGACGAGTACAAATGAGGACATTGTATACTGTTGTCAATACACGTTTACCAACAACGCGTCACGTCTCCTACAAAACGAATACTTTGATTCTGATATATTAACCAGGTATGGGCGAATTTCTTTGATTTATGTATTCTTGAGATTGAAGCATTTAAATGTCAAGATGTGAAAATAGATAACTGCCGAAACACGATGTCCTATAACTGTAAAATGAGGCTACTCGTGTGCATTTGTAATTGGTCCTAATTAATAACATTAATAACGTAGGCCCGTAGTTGTGATTGAAAACAATTTTAAGGCATGATTTTTAGATTAGAAAATGATATTTGGAGAAGTATCAGGTATAATATTCTAGGCTCGTAATTTATGACGTATAGGTATCAATAAGTACATATAAAGTTAGCAGGTATAGTGGCTATGATCCTTGTATTTGCTACCTCATATGTTAAATGATTCAGTTTCTACTAGTAGTTTTCTAAAGTGCATATTTATATATTTTCTGCATTTTATTTGTCTATTTATTTCAGTTTTATGGCAGAGAATCAAATAGTCTCATTTCAATGTCAAGTCTATTTCTGACCTGCTCATTCAGATAGCTTGGTACCCCCGCCCACATAAAAAGTACAAACATATACAAGAACATATGAATATACAAAATTTAATCACCTAAACATAGTTATATAATCACCATATCACTACAAAATACGAGAACATAGATAATGAATACTGCATAGACATAGTCCAGAAGAACTTATGCTGAAAATTAACGTTTTAATGCTTATTACTATTTCCATCTTGTTCTGTATTACACACTTATGGGATCACTACGATATCTACAATGACATTTCATGTGCCATATTATTACTATACAACCATTACACAAACTTGTATACTTTATTAGCCTTTCTACTGTTCTGTTTCAGCATATGGACAACTATGGGTGGTATAAAGATGGGAAAGGTGATCCACAGAATACTTTGTCGGTGCTGTAGGTAGCTAAGTATAATTGTGTTTTATATGCATGCCTTCCAGAAAAGAACTAATGCATGGAACTGCTGAAAAGCAAAAATGTAAATTGTATTGTTATTCGTTTGTGTGTGGGTGCGCGTGTGTGTTAATAGGATACAATATCTTTTTGAAGAATTCAGGAAAGTCAGCGGTCTTAAAATCAATAAAGGAAAAACAAACTTTTTGTGGATGGGCAAGGATAGTGATAGACCTCATATACCTTTGTTTGGAAACCTAGTTCAGCAAGTTAAAATATTGGGTATTCATTTTTCTGTAGATGTTAGAATAAAAGAAGATTTGAATTACAAAGAGATACTTAGTAAAATAAAGAGGCTATTAGGGTGGTGGAAAGAGAGGGATTTAACACTTATGGGTAAGATACACTTGTTAAAAACATATGCACTGTCAAGGTTGAACTATGTCTCATCTCTTATAGTAGTCCCTCAGTGGTTGCTTAATGAGGTGGAAAAAATAACTTTTGAATTTTTATGGGCAGGAAAAGACCGTATAAAAAGGAAAGTAATGTATCAGGACTACGCTTACGGGGGTTGAGAATGATGAATTTTAGACTTTTTGTGAAGACACAACGTATAATGTGGTTAAAACATTTATTATATGGAGAAAAGAATGCTGGATGGAAACTGTACTTTGATCACTGCTTTCGAACCGTAGGGGGGAGATTTTTGTTTTTATGTAACTACGATACGTCCAAATTAACACTGAAAATACCTCCATTTTATTTAGAAATGTTGAAGGCTTGGCAGGATATGGGAAAATTCAGATACTCTGAAAATGAAGTGAATCCTATAATCTTTAATAACAGAAATATATGTATGAAAGGTAAAATGACTTTTGATAAAGATTTATTTGATAAAGGCATATACCATGTAAACCATATTTTTGATAATGGTCATTTGAAACCTGTGGCCCATTTCCAAAACATTGGGTTAAACGCGAATCAATTGCTTCAGATTATCGAAATTGCACATGTTATACCCACTAGTTGGAAGAACGCCATCCCCTCTGTTAAATTTCAGCAAGTTGATTTGTTTGATTTTGATATGAACCTAAATATTTCTGGTCAGATAACAATGTTTCAGGCTACAAAATCAAAGAAAATTTATGACTGTTTTGTCAAAGATTTACGTGAATCATATAATTTGCAAGTAAAGGATTGTAGTAGCAAATTTGACTTAACGGATAAAGAAATAAGTGATCTTTTCATAACAGCAAGATGCACAACACTTATCAGAAAACAGAGAGAATTTCAGTTCATGCAATTACACGGAGTCATATACACAAAAGTACAGCTAATGAAGTTTGGTTTTGTTGAGGACGATTTCTGTTCATTTTGCAAAAAGGACAAAGAAACCTACTTACACTTATTTTCCAATTGTGGGAAGGTCAAAGAGTTATGGCAATTTACTATTGAACACTTTGATTTAGTTGAATTAAGGGATATGAAGTGGCGAGATATATTTTTAGGACTATCGGGCAACTCAAATAGAATTAAGTGTGTGAATAGCATTATAATTTGGGTAAAATATACAATTTTTAAATCAAGGGCAGAAGGTCATTTATCTTCCATTATCAAGATACAGAAAATTAGTACGGATTTTATAGGGGAAGAAAAGGAATTAGCTACGAAAACGGGTAGGTTGTCAGTACACCTACAAAAATTGGAAGAACTAAAGGTAAATATGAGTGTGAACGGGTAACCTTACTGTAATTGTGTTGTGTGTGTGGGTGTGTGTGTGTGTGTGTATGTGCGTGTGGGGGTGGGCGTGTGGTGTGTGTATGGGTGTGTGTGTGAGAGAGAGAGGGAGGGTGTGTGTGTGTGTGTGGGGGGGGGGTTTGGTAATGGTTTGTTTTGGGAAGGGTATAATTTGTTTTTATGGATTGATTTCATTCTTTTGTTTTTTCTGACTCATTGTAGGCCTATAATTATGTAGGCCTATTGATTTAGGATATTTTTATTTCGTGAGTATGATTGATAACCTATGAATTGTATCTTCTTTTTTTTTTTTTTTGTATGAAGTCAGTCTGTATTAGTCATTTCCATTTTGCAATGAAGAATTATTTTTATTAATTATACGTGTATACATGTATATACATGTGTATTAATTCTCGTGTTCATGGGGGGGGGGGGGTATTTTATGAAAAGATTTCATTTAATGTTTTCTTCAAATTTTTCGAATTTCAATTATTCATTTATAGAAAATGTTACAAGAAAATCTGTTTTAGTTGTCATATGCATTTACTTTCATTGAAACGTTGAAGTATGATTTATGTATAATTACTGAGTGGAATCGAAATAAAGATCATTGAAAAAAAAAAAAAAAGTGTGTGTGTGTGAGTGTACGAACATGACTCATACAGCATTCATGATAGTATTCATGATGAATGGAAGTTCACATAGTGTAGGTCTTTTTGAGCCAGAACATTATTTATAGAAATTGCCTACATGTAGGTAGGCAATTTTGATCTTCTACATAGCATTTGTATTGACCATTTCAAACCAATAGCGGTCGCTATTACATGTACTACTTCCAGTCAAGGTATATACTTGTATTACGCACTTCAGCTTTGAAACGTTAGTCTAGTGTGTATATGAAAAATAATGTTAGTCACAGACGTACACCCCACCCCCCCCCCCCCCCCCCCCAGCCCGAGAATTGTGTTATTATCAATAATCGGGCAAAGGCCACGTCATATATATTCGGGCACCTCTCATACATATTTTAGCAGCGAGGCTGTCTTCTGTACTTTTTTTATATGTTATCTGTTTTTTTTTATATTTTGTTGACGGAATTACGTTTTCATTATGTAAAACTGTCCATTTTTTTAGAAGTTTGTAAACGGAAAAGTATTTATTCGGGCAAAATTTGTCTGTCCCCAGGCAAAATTGTGCCCGTATGCCTATGATGATAGTATTAACAACATGACTACTTCTACTAAGCGCATATTGGATTAAGTTCTTATCACAAATCATTGTATTAAAAGTTGACATATTGCCGACTCAACATTTTTGTCTTTTCTAGTTAACATGTCTCATTTTAGTCGTCACAGGCAAAATTCTCAAAAAGACAGGTCCCTTATTTACCGAGCTTGCTAGGAGGTACCCGCACGACAATTACACATCTTTCTGCAGTGAACTCAGTGTTGAGTATAATGAGGCAGAACAGATTTTAAAAATTCAGAACTTAGGGAATCAACAGAAAGCTTTGAAACAAGTTCTGTCTATGTGGTTGAACGGCGGAAAAGAAGTGACCAGAGCTAAACTTGAATCAGCACTCGAAAATGCAGAAACTGGTGGGCTCAAAAGCATTGTAAAAAAGCACTTTAAAAAAGGTGAGTTTTTATAACTTCTTATAATCATTCGGTCTCTAAGATCTTTGTCCTGTAAATTTCTTATTAATTGAACATTCCAGTTTAGTTTGCTTTTTGTTTTTTGTTTTTTGTTTTATTTTTAGGTAAAAAAAAAAGGTATTGAGTATTGTACGTATGATAATCTATACAGTGTGAGTCAATAAAACGAAACCCAGATTCAACCCTCAGTATCGTTGCAATCAGTAAATATAAATTTAATTGAATATGCCTTGCATTGTAGCCTCCCATGTTTTCTTTAACTTGACACATTAATCATGTTAATCAATAAAATCCGACCATGGACAGCTGAACAGTAACAGTTTCCCTGATTCTGGTCAAATTTGCCTCTGCCCAAGTTTTGAGTGAAATCGATGGTCAACCCAGGGTTGGTTGAATGGTCTCTATTACAGTTGAATGTACTCACAAATAATGGAAGTAACTACTGCCTAAACTTAGGCAAAGACGGTTTTGACATGCTTTTGACCAGTGCTAAATCATCCATGATCGCATTTTGGTGAGCAGCCTATCAAATTAAAGAAGTCATCATCAGCTATCATACCATTATAATACATTTCAGCGATTTCACTTCGTTTTTTTTTTTTTTTTTTTTTTTATTTTTTTTTAGATATTGGGGCTTGTATATGGGGTTCCTTTTTTTTTGACTCACAATGTATAGAGCGATTTTCCTAATACATCTGAGATAATATGTGATGTAAAATGTGATATAATATGACTTGTTACATCTGTATCATTTCATCATATTTTATCTTATCAAATCAATTTCAGTCTCAGTACATTTTGTATATTGTTGAAGCAGTGTCAACACATATCGTTAAAAGTTATGCTTTGTATTGCAAAACAAAATATTAATGTACAATGTCAATTAGGTTTTATGAGAAATAAAAAAAATAAAAAATAAAAATAAAAACCCACTCAAATACCATTCGAGATTCTGATTTATTCTGATTATTTTTTTTCGTCCAAGGTGTAAATGATGTAAGATAAAGGATAACATTATTTGAAATAACGCAGTCATTTATAAACTTAGAGAATACTCGTTATAAAGATTAGTCCTGTTACGTTTAACACTATTTGTGTAATGTTTGTGAAATAATGAAAATCATAATTTCATGAATTTATCCTGGATTTAACTTGATCAACGATGCAACATGTCTAGTATAGAAAATTCTATTTTCATTGATTCTACGTCAGATTGGAAATGATGAAAGGGTTTACAATAGAACATTATTTCTAAATAAATTTCAAGGTAAATTGAGTAAGCATAAATCACAAACATAGATCAAAACCAATGATCACTAGCTAATCTATCTTTATTTCACTTTCTTTTCTATTTCCTGCACAAAAACAGCTAACTTGGAGGAGGAGTCTTCTGAGTCTTCTGAAGGTGATTAAAACGTATACATATAATTATACGATGTACTTAGAAAGAAAACAAATTGTTTAACTTTGCTTCCTGTGATAGATTATTAATTCGTTTGATTTAAATGCTTTCAGTTGCTTTTGGATGAGACAGATTTCAGCATAATTTTGGATGACTGGAAATTAATAGTAATCTTATCTCCAGAACATTCCCAAACTTGTTTACTGTGTTGTAACAGTTTAAGGTTAAAAACTGTTTATAGATACACCTATATCAGATAAACACAGAAGATAGAGATTTGCTTTGAAATTCCTCCATTATGCGAGATCACATTTTAAAATATGATTGTTTTTTTTTATTGATCTACGACACAGATTAATATTTTGTGTTACGGCTAGTACGCACGGCTAGTACGCTTAATAACAAATATCTCACGGATGATTTTTTTTTTCTGACCTTGCAGTTCAGAGGTAACGTTATATTCACTCTAATAAATATATAGGAATTCAGCATAGTAGGGATTTTAAACGAGAATAAACTTCACTGAATTCATGAAAATTATTTCAGTCATTTAATTCTGCATCAATCCAATCGTGCCTAACACTTATTCTTTCTGTATAGATGAATCCCATTCCAGCTCTTCTTCAGATCTATCACCGGGTAAGTTTGGTTCAAAGTAAACAAAGCTCACATGGTATATACCAACAAGTGCTGTCAATATTTCATCATTTTTTTCATAAATTGGAATGTTTATATTATATCACTGGTTTTAGAACACATATCCCAAGTTATAAAGATAAATGTACATTTATAAATTGCTTGATTGTGTCGATCATGTTAAATAACAGAGTAATTTAATTGCTGTATAAACGTGACTGTCTGACTGTCATAACTGCATCTGAACGAAAATACTTGAATACAATTCTAGATAATGAATGATGCAAAAAAATTCTCACTTTTCATGACACGGTACACAGGTGTAAGTATCGCTTAAAGTTTATGTATCATTTCATATGAATGTAGAAATAACAATTATAAACTGATCCAGTTCGTGGAAATTATTTTTCATAATGAAAATATCAATTTCTATTTAATAAAATCAATCTTTTCGATCCTAGTACTATGAAGGGGGATACGTATTTGCGTCAATAAATCGTGTTCCATGATTTGAAATTGAGCATGATAAAATTTCACTTTGTTTGTTTATTTTGTTTTTGGTAAAAATGCTGTAACGTTTATTTTCAGAGAGTTAATGTTACAGCACTGAAGAACTTTCTAATTTTTCTTAAAATCACCTGTATGACTTTTGAATAAACAGAGGAGAGATTACAAAAAAGAAACTGAAAATTAAAAGAAACACTTTTTAATTCCCTTTTTGGTAATATTTTTTTCCCGTTTTTTCTTGCAGAAACCAAGTCAACATCTAGCAGGTAAATTCAATAGTTAATTAACATGAACTTGTCTATTAATTATCAGGAAGTATTAATTCTTATTATCTATGAATTTTATCTAAACTTCAGTCGGATTGCGAGACTTGTTCAATTTGTGGACCGATACGCCAAAAGACCTCATGTTCATGATGTGTTTTTTACATGATGTTATTTTACTCACAGTTTCTGTGACATAATACAGTGATACTATAAGTAAATATATTTTTATTTCATAAGTATTCTGTATAACTTCTAAAATTAACGTAACAAGAAATTTGTAGAATTCTTTGAATGAAATTGAATTTAAAATCTCAATGAAAGCAAAAGATCTATATGTATCTTTCAGTGTGTTTGATTAATGCGATAGTGGAATTTTATCTAATCTCTGTTTGCCACAGGGGTAAGAGGAAGGATGCGGGTGCAAGGGAATCTAGTACAAAGCGGAAGACAAAAGATGCCCGTCCGGGACCATCTACAAACAATAAGAAGGTAGGAAGATCATCATTGGTAAAGGCAGGGGCCGATCTAGAATTTTGTATTAAAAATTGGGGAAGGCACAATTCTGAAAATTATCTGACAAGCAAAAAAATAATAAAAATTTATTTTAAAAAAGAGGGGTGGTCGTATTTTGTCGGTGCTAGTTCGACATGAAAGATTCTCTGACAATCGGGACAAAAAGGTATGTCACATTTTCAGTGCCATTTTGGTCGAAAATTTAAAAAGGGCGGCAAATTTTTTGGGTGGTGTAGTTGAGGTATGCCATTTTGTTTTCAAAAGGGGGCACATACCGGTCATAATTCCCCTAAATCCACCAGTGAGCAAAGGGAAATATTTTCTTTGGAGTTTGTTACAAACTAGGAGAGGTAACAGAAACACTGAAAATCTGACCTCAAAAAGAAATTATAGTTAACTCTGCATAAGTCGACCTTCCATAAGTCGAATAATCGCCTAAGTCGAAGCAATTTTTCAGAACAGAATAAGCAAAACATGTGTTTTTTACCTCTTCTAAGTCGAATTTCGCCTAAGTCAAACAGATTTCTGTGGTCCCAAGAGATTCGACTTAGGCAGAGTTACCTGTATAAGCAAAAGAGAAGAGGGGACCTCTAAGCTTCATTTCTGTATTTGTTGTTGTTATTTTGTTGACTGGACTATTGTTTTGTAATTTCGTAGCAATTATCATCTATCTAATATAAGAACCCTGAGTCTCAATTACTTTGTTGTGCAAATTTCCCAATCTAAAACAATTCCCCTACACCCCCCCCCCCCCCCCCGGTAATAGCAAGAATAATGAACTAGCACTGGCTAGGAATTGAACCACGACCAGAATCCGGTCACCTATCACAAGACATCTTACACGATACATTGCAGAAGAAGGTGGCACCTGAAGACTCGAATGTTACAGAATCTGACATCGAATTACTCGCCGAAGATATCGGCATCAACGACAAGCTAGACAAGTTGGGTCTTGAGCTAGGATTCACATATCCAGCCATGAAGAGATATAAAGCCATGAATCAACAAGGCGGTAATGTAACGTATGCAGGAACTAAGCAAATGCTTATTGACTGGAGAGATGACAAGGGACAGGGAAATTCGTCGATTCTGAAGAAAGCTCTCATTAAAGCTGAGTTAACTAGGTATGCTCAGAAATATTTCAAAGGTAAGATTTACTACTAAACGTTTCTCATTTCATCACGGTTCACTCATTCGTGAAGTCATGAACACTCTCGGTAAGAGTTCAGGTAACGTGAAATATGAAAAATACAGTAAGAACAGGAATTTTTGTGATGAAAGAAAAGTAGCAAAGAACAAAAACTGAATCACTCAGCACATGGAAAGATTATTTTTTTTATTTGTTGCAAATATCCTTGATTGAAGTATTTAAAAAAAATCATCTTGTTCTTTTCCTTTTTTTTTTTTTTTTTACATCAGCAAACAGTACTTCGATTTAGTAAAATAATTCCTCATAACCCATTTCATATTTTGATAGCTATTATAGATCACATGAATATGATCACATGATTATAGATTGAAAAAGGTAATGTGTTAGTGTTATTTAACTACATACCCATAGATAAAAAAAAAAATTAAATTACAGGAAAGCACAGGTTGTAAGTTGAAATATCTTATATGATCTAAAGGGTTACTGAAGCAATCAAAGGATATACATTTGATACATACACATTGAGTATTACACTGGCTATGGCATAAGTATAAACGTATTCTTTTAAATTTCCATTGTTATGCTTAGGTGTGTAGTAGCGGCGAGCCTTCATTTACCGGATTGGCCCAGGAGAGATCAGGAGCGGTGTACGTAGAAGTGAATAAGTATGGAATGCAAGAAGCAAATGGAAACTGCGGCGAACTATAAGAATATTAACTACCTCACAGTGAGGTATTTGTACTTTTTTCCAGGCATGAATTAAAAGTACATACAAAAATAATCAATATATGACACCAAACAAACGAAATCCAGTAAAGAAAAAAGGAAAGGAAAAAAATTCACACCTGCCTATATTCAGGATTACCCTTTATTGGTTAAAGGCTGGTGCACATAAAGAAATGACATTTGAAATGGAACAGACATGTACGCATACCGAGAACAACTATCAAATATCTGTATCATTCTGTATGATATTCATATCTATATATCTAAATGTTGATGTTTATGCCACATAAAAATCAATCCATAGATTACGTTTCACCTAACAAGGTTTCACTTTCTGATTACATATTACAATTCATTTTGATTTGTAAAATAAATCTTTTTAATTTTCAATTAAATTAAGGAAAATCACCCAATAGCAAGATGCATGGGATTACTGCAATCTGCATACAGATAAATGAAATTACATGTATAAAATATATTTATAAAATATACATGTGTATACATCTTCGAGAGCTGACCAGAAATTCATGTCCTGAATTGATATTTTGTAGTCTTTTTTAGCTGAAAGCTTGTAAGTTATTAAATATTCGTTATGATTATGGAATATTTCGAATACAGTTTAGTAGATGTCTAAATACATTCCAATTTATGAGGGAATTAAATGCGTATACAGAGGCGTCGATTCGTTCGGTAAAGCTGAAGCATTGGAGGGGCAAGCATTGTGTGTGAACAATGCTCTGCCCCTCCAATGCTAGCTATGTCTATTTCGAACGAATCGACGCCTCTGTGCGTATGTATACAGCCCACGAGACAATCTCTTTCTATCTTCCATTAAATGTACATGATTTTTTTTCTTCTCTCTCTCCTCTTCTCTTCCAGTATTTCCTCATGCATTTATTTGACCATCTTCTTTCTCTTCTTTTCCCCTATCTTTTCTAAATTTTTTTTTCTGGTCCTATTTTCTTTGTATAATTATTTCCTTTTGAGTGTATTTCTTTAAATTTTCCTTGTTTAATCTTCTTTCTTTTTTTTTCTTCATTTACTTTGCCTTTATCTTTTTATCTTTTGAAGTCAATTTATTTTCTCATTTCTATCTCTTAAAAAAGAGAATTTCTCATTTTCATTTCTTAAATTATGTGAATAATTATATCAGTGCCTATTAAAGGCTTTAAGATATTTTTATTATCATAACAGATCAAACTGCCTGATATGTTTCTTGTTAAGACGTGTATACATTTTGTTGCCTTTTTTGCTGTACATTCGTGTAAAAATGAGTTTGAACTACTTCATAATGTTAAAGAACATTTTTTCCTCGTTGCTATTGTCAATATGATAAAAATAAAGATGATTTACAGCAACATACATTGCGATCCAGTAAAAAAAAAAACGTAATAGAAAGGAATATTGTGAACACGGCTATGTGGTCTATGATTATAAATTAAATGTTTTCCATAAAATAGAAATAATATGCTTTTTTGGAATTTGGATTTGTCATTATTAAAATTTTCACTTTTGAATTTTGTAAATTTGCATAAAGATGCCGCTGGAAAGATTGCTAACAGAAAAAAGGTTCCTTGATTTGATATTCAATATATCAATGTTTGTTTCCAGGAAGAAACGGTATTTTGATTTAAAGTTTGTTCAAATGCGTAGACAAGTTTTTCTTCTTTTTTAAAATTTTTATAAGTGTTTGATAATTTTTGTTTTAATTCAATTACAGTAGTCGTAATAGGTATATTTGTACACGCATGCTTGCATCTGCCTGTCCTGTCGAACGAATATAAACAGTGCATCCTGTCATGGTTTGGTGATGTTGTGTGTGTGTGTGTGTAGGGCCGTAGTGTTGTGTTTCACTTGGGATTGTAGGAGTTAAAGAAACCATTGCTATATAATCTTAAAGCAAATATTGAAGGTTTTGAATGTATTTCTATAAAATGTTTATATGTCTTTGAGATAACGGAATATAAAGATGAATTCTGGACTAGAAAGTATTTTATTTGAAATTTTACTAATGGTGTTAGAGCTGTAATTTAATTTTGGAATTACTACCAATTAGATATAATGTGATATATTCATTATCTTAACAGTTGAAATGTACAATAGTTGTACATTTCATATTTGATTTATAGGAATATTAAACTGGACAGAATGTGTGTTTAAGGATAAATTGTAGTGAAGACGAAGATTTTTTCGATTTTTATGCATGAACTGTGTATATTTAGTGTGCGAAATTTGGCAACGGTATCGTTTAAATAATAATTGCCATAGGGGTGCGAGGTGTAAACATTGGATTAAAGATGGCGGCGCCCATGAAACTAAAGGCCATCGCACACCTTACGATCGGTCTGCGATCCGATTTCAGAAGAAAATGTAATGTCATTTGACAAATCATTTAAAAACGAATAATATTTTTGATTGAGGTTCTGAATAGTCATACAAATAGTAAAATCGATAATACGGCCTTTGCCGAGTTTTCTAGTCCGTGTAATGGCCAAATCGGCACCGAGTCGTAGTGACGTCACAAAAATGGTACGACTGCCTACGATTTGAAACTAATTTTGCCCTTATTCCCTGTAGAAAGCTGACAGCTCACCAAAACCCTATGTTTAGTATTCATATTGCTTTTCAGAACCTGAATAGGGTAGATTTCATTTGTTAAAAGGCCAATATTTAATGCCATAGCGATTTTTTTCACAAATAGGATCGCAGACCGATCATAAGTTGTGCGGTGGCCTTTAATGAACACAACAAAAAAGTAACTCCCCCTTAATCAAAATGGCGTAACTTTTTAACGAAAAGGTTTTGAGCAAAATAACTTGGTAGGACTGTTCCTACACTTATTGACTAACTCTTCTGTGAAAATGAGATTGATCCATTGAGTCATGCATGAGTGAACAAACATTAAAGGCAAAATTGTCACTTTTCAAAAGTCACAAGGGTCATTTTGGAGATTCTGTGAAACGAGATTTTAGCGAATTCGGTTTCTGGTGCATATTTATGTGTTGCTGTTATTTATCATCCATCGCTTGACCCCCTTACACCTATCCCGACACTTTCCTCATTATTATGGTTGGGTGAGCACAATTTTAAAAAAATTAAACCCTCCTGAATTTGAAATTGCAAAAATCCATTCAGCTTATTGAAAAAAAAGTAACTCAAGATATTTTTACCACAATGTATCATCACATGTCGTGTAAACATAAGAGGTTGTCATCGTGTCATGGTTGAGTGAGCACACTTTAAAAATCGCGCAAGAAATGCTAAAATGTACTGTTAATACAGCATAAAAAATTACCCTTGTGACTTTTGGAAAGTGACATTTTTACCTTTAATGTTTGCCCACTCATGCATGACTCAATGGATCAATCTCATTTTTACAGGGAAGTTAGTCAATAAGTGTAAGAACACTCTTGCCAAGTTATTTTGCTCACAACCTTTTCGTTAAGAAGTTACGCTAATTTGATTAAAGAGGGGGATACTTTTTTGTTGCGTTTTTAGTTCGTAAGATTTTGATGAGTAAACACTGTAAATAGTTTAAGAATGTTTTAATGATGTATTATAGGTATTGATAGTGAGGTGCACCAGTGGCGTACCCAAAATTTTTTACAAGGGGGGCAAATTTTGTCAACTGTCAAATTCTGCTTGGAGGGAGACCCGTATATTTTTCTTCTCGCCAGCCCTCCAAAACTCGCTCAGAGGGAGTGGGGGGGGGGGGGGGGGGCGACAATCTTTTTATTTCACCAGCCCTCAAAAAGTCGCTCAGAGGGGGGGGGGGGGTATCAGATGTTTTCCTCCACAATTCTCTGAGATGCAAAAATAAATTTAATTTTTTTTTTTTTAAAGTAGAAGTTCCAAAAGGTCGATCCGTGTTTTTCCCGTCTGCCAGCCCTCCAAAAGTAGCTCATTAGGGGAGGGGGTGCAAAAAAGAATACCCCAGCGCTCCAAAAGTCACTCAGTGGTGGGGGGTATCACATTTTATGGGGTCCAGAGTTCTCTGATAAGCAACAAAAAAAAAAGAGCTATTAAGGGGGAAAATTTATTTTTTCCTGTCAAAAGTTGTCAGGGGGGCAGTCTGCCCCCTGCCCCTTGTGTACGCTAGTGAGGTGCACTGTCAGGAACTTCTGGACAGTCAATTAGTTGGTCAGTGTGAGGTCAGCGGACTGTTGGTGTCAAATCAAGTTTTGTGATCTGGGGAGCTAGATGATGAGTTTCTAGCAGTACGATTGCTGTAGATGCAGAGTGATTTACTGAGATCTTGAGTACGGATTAGAGTACAATTACATCAATGCGCACTATAATGTGCAGAATCGCAAATGAATCCAGTGACCGGGGTAATAATGCTGTAAGCGCTTTGGTCGGTTACATTGTAACTGGTAAGGCGCTATATAAGAAAAAGCTATTATTATTATTATTATTATTATTATTATTATTATTAATTATTATTATTATTATTATTATTATTATTATTATTATTATTATTATTATTATTATTATTATTATTATTATTATTATTATTATTATTATTATTATTATTATTATTATTATTATTATCATTATTATTATTATTATTAATGGTTTAATTGATAGAGGTTTATCTGAAAGAAATATAATACCAATTAAAGATGCTTTCATGATATAACATACGATAGAACACGGTGTGAGAAGGCCATAAGATGATTATTGTTATTTACATGTACGTGTACTTTGAAGACATTAATGTCACAATTAATATAATCTCTTCTGTATACCAAAGGTTCATTGGGTTTATCTTTTATATGACAGGGAGGACAAGAGACGTCAATGGAGTATTGTGGGGTTGGGAGATTATATTTTGTTGCAACCGATAGATTGATAATCAACAATTTACTGTCTGGTTACCTCTCCTGTTTGTTAATTGTCAATGATGAATGTGTTCATTGAAAATGACTGCTTATATGTTACTTTAGTCTATGTACTAGTATTTATGATTGTCATTTTTTTTCTGATTGATGTCATCTATCCGTACATGCCTTTAATGCTTTAAAATGACATGTAAAAACCCTGTTGTGTCATATTTTGGTAAAACCGCATGAAGGTTATTATGAACATGACCTGAAGGAAACAAACTTAAAAACCCAATGAGAGGATTGCTTTCGTTTGCTTCTTGTAACAATGAGGGCAAAGGTAACGGCCTCATCATAAGATAAAGGATGGTGGGGTTAGACAAAAGGCATATTTCTTGCTGAAATGCTACCTGCTATCGTTATAAACAACGACTTTTTTCAGAATTGCAAATTCCTTAAAGAACAAAGTGGAAATCAAAAAGATATTTCCATAAAAAAAGTAAGGGACACCTTCCATTTTAATCAAATTGAAAAGCATGATATAAAGGACACATAAGGTGAAAAAATATCAGAATGTGGAAATTTTCCATCTCAGGATGGGCACCATTTCCATCACAGGAAGGGCACCTTTTTACCGTTCGAGAGACATTTATTTGAATGGGAAAATAGGGGGGTGTGGTGTTCACCACCTGCCACAAACCGGCAGTGGGCATCGGTCCATATTCCATATAATTGCTGATTTATATATAATCATCAAAAATGGAAATCTTGTGTATCTTTTAAAGCTTACATTTTCCGTGCCGCATGTGATCCTAGCATTTTAACGATTTTCCCCCCAAATATGGCACAAATGGACTTTTATATGCCATTTTACAAACAACGTTGGTCTGTGAAACTTGAATGGATTAATAATTTGAATGCACATTACCTTTACTTTATTAAAACAAAGTATTATAATCATACCACAGTAACCACCAATAACCCTTAGTTTATTTTCGGGTTTCGTATTGTGATCCACCTTATTCTTGCAGTAGAGTGACTGCAGAAACAATAGTTACCTTTGTATACAGTTGACATAAGAAATAGGGATCATTATCAGTAAACTTGAAACACTGAATCACAGGGTAGGATGGGACATGCACATAATTGTGTATATGATTTCGACATTAATTCAAGACATGAATGCACTTTGTATACGGTGGGAGGATGTATATCTAAATATAATAACTTCCATAGGATACGTGAAGGGTGTGATTTCTCGATCGGTTATTGTCGAAATACAGGAATATTGTCATCATCACACAATTATCAGAAAGATTGGAAGTCCACAAAGTCGTTATTTCCAGTGCCGTATCCAGGGAAAAAAGGTGCCCGGCAGGGGCGGCGATCCCGGGGGAGGGGGGAAGACACGTCCCCCCCCCCCCCCCTTTGGAAATGTTGGCGACTGAAAAAAAAATACAAAGGAAATAGTCAGTTACAGCTGCAATATCCTGTTTAGGCTCTTAAGTTTAAGTGTTTCTAATATGCAAGTTTCATTATTCAAAATGGGAATTTTTCTCTCTCGGTCTCTACGCTCCGTCGCATACTTGTTGTGGCGTGTGATAAGCGTGACACCCCAGATGCCCAAGAAAAGAGACCATGCACCACTGAAGTAATTGGTTGCAATCATGCTAGCAAGCAAGCAAGGTTCAATCTGCAATTTGATACAGAACAAACAACAATAAATAATCATGACTGCATAAACTGACTTGAAAATAGCATAATTAAATGTACCCTGAAATTCTTATGTCATCTGTCATCAGACCAAAACAAAACAAAGAACGCTTTCTTCACTATGAATCTGTCTTAATACATGCAACAATGACTATCAGTGACTTTGACATCCCTCAAGGTCATATCAGTTACACTAGGTCATGCACTCTGTGCCCTAAATTCATCTTTCTGTAATGCATAAACTTTCATAATTGCCCAAATAAACTACATGTTGTACATGCCTATAATAATTATGCATCTTGCACAATAACATTCCCTAGTTACTTCTTTCTTATCTGTTAATGCATTCATCGAGCGCCCGAAGGCCTCAATCACGTTACTTTACATTATCACGCACAACTGTGCACTTTCACTTAATTACGTAACATACACTGTACACGTGTGCAATCTTACGCGTGAACAACTCATTCCTGTCATTACTTTGTCTTGTCATTTTAGTTACATAAACTTCATATTTCATCATGCCATCTGGCTATAAATACAGTATAACTAATAAATTTCAAGATAACACAGTAATTTCTACCTACATCATTGGGCTTGTATCACAAATGAAACAAAATCATCTAATTATGTAACAATCTTCTGCTTCAAGCAGAACGGCATCCTGTACTCGACACTAGTACTTAAAACTTTGCAGTATTGCAGATCTCTAAACTATAGGTATTATTTAAGCATAGGTTCCCCTGTGTTCTACGATATACAATGTCAACTAGAAAATAGTCATGGCCCTTTACACAGACATGATCAAGTAAACATAAATCCGTTGTTGTAATGGCCCAGATAACGAGCGGTATACATGGAAGTGAATTCATATTAAATGCAAGCAGCAAAGAGAAACTGGGGGTCTCGTGAGCCGTCAGGCTACTGGGGGATGTCCCGAAGATAACCAGCCTATAGTACCTCCTTGAGATAAAATTGTTTACGTATAGTGTGTTCGACAATACATATCGAATATACAAAGAGACACCGGCTCCTAGTTTGCATGATCTATTCTTACATAGTGACACATTTCCAGGTAAGTTTGACAACATACTGTGATGGGTTAACCATGTTTTTTAGAACCCGAACACATCAAATTTGACATCATGACATATTCATGCATTCAAGAATATAATCAAAATTTCTTTTAAAAAGGCTTCTTAAATTAAAATGATTAACAAAGAATTTGGAAGCACTTGAATATCTTCATCTCGTGTGCTGTCGGTCTCTTGAATGACTAAACAAAAACTGTTGATTGAAACGATTTGTGTGAAAATGATGTGATTCATTTTAGTTAGCACTTACATGCAAGAAAAAAACAAACAAGTTCAGTCTTGTGGTTAATGAACCTCAAATCCGTTGGTGCTCTCCTATTCAGATTCGATGTTGAATTTTGGCCCAGTCTTTAAACCATCAAAATAACATTTACATGTACATTTCCTGGAAAGAATGAGTATATAAATACAGATGTGGATCCTTATACCATGAATACTGTCCATATATGCACCTGTCAGCACTAGCGTAGCTGAGGGGGGCAGGGGGGAAGAGTGGCCCCCTGACAACTCCCCCCCCCCAACTGAACCCCCTAAAATCTGAGGACCCCCCTCCCCAACTGAGTGACTTTTGGATGGCTAGCACCAAAAAAATTGCCTCCCCCCCCCCCCCTCCCACTGAGCGACTTTTGGAGGGCTGTCGAGAAGATAAAAGGGATCTCCCTTTTAGAGCTTTTTTTTTTTTTCTTGTTGCTGCTTGTCAGAGAATTATGGAGGAAAACGTCTGATAACCATCCCCCCCCCCCCCACTGAGCGACTTTTTAGATTGCTGGCGAAAAAAAAATTGTCGCACCCCCCCCCCCCTCCCTTTAAAAGGCTTCTTAAATTAAAATGATTAACAAAGAATTTTGAAGCACTTGACTTCATTTCGTGTGCTGTCGGTCTCGTGAATGAATAAACAAAAACTGTTGATTGAAACGATTTGTATGAAAATGATGTGATTCATTTTAGTTAGCACTTACATGCAAGAAAAAAACAAACAAGTTCAGTCTTGTGGTTAATGAACTTCAAATCCGTTGGTGCTCTCCTATTCAGATTCGATGTTGAATTTCGGCCCAATTCTCAAACCATCAAATTAACATTTACATGTACATTTCCTGAAAAGAATGTGTATATAAATACAGATGTGGATCCTTATACCATGAATACTGTCCATATGCACTGTCAGCACTAGCGTAGCTGAGGGGGCAGGGGGCAGAGTGACCCCCTGACAACTCCCCCCCCCCCCCCTCCCCATTTTTTTTTTTTTTTTTTTTTTTTGGAGAATTATGGAGGAAAACTGAACCCCCTAAAATCTGAGAACCCCCCCCCCCCCACGGAGTGACTTTTGGATGGCTGGCAAAAAAAAAAAAAAATTCCTCCCCCCCCCCCCCCCCCCCACTGAGTGACTTTTGGAGGGTTGTCGAGAAGGAAAAAATACGGATCTCCCTTTTAGAGCTAATTTTGTTGTTGTTGTTGTTGTTTTTTTTTTTTTTTTTGGTTGCTGGTCAGAGAATTATGGAGGAATTACGAGAAGAAAAAAATACAGGTCTCCCTCCAAGCAGAATTTGACAATTGACAAAATTTGCCCCCCTTGTAAAAAAAATCCTCGCTACGCCACTGCCTGTTAGTGCTATGCCTGGGCACTGGCAGTGAAGTACAGAACTGAGCAGGGGTGGATTAAGGATTTTGTGAGGGAGAGGGCACAATATTCAGACAATTTTCTGACAAGTAAAGCAAAGCAAAAAAACAAAAACAAAAACAAAAACAAAAACAAAAACAAAACAAAGAGAGACTAAAAAGTCTCCAGCGTTTTGCGGTGTGTTTTAACTCAAAAAAAATCTCTGACAAGCAAAAGAAAAAAAAGGCCATCAGCATTTTGGGGGTGTTTTTTCACTCCCAAATTCTCCTTTTCTGGCGGGGGATCCAACCCTGGAAATGAGGAGTGATAATAACTGAAGTTCTAACTTGAAGCATTTAAACATAATTTTGACGTGGATTTCCGTAGATATTTGTACCAATCAAAACATAGACAACTGAGATAAACTGCTTCAGAAAACATCTTCGCAGGTCAATTTACTTCCAAAGCATCACTTTACTGATTAACAATATGAATATGTATATAATCGCATAACCAATAAGCTGATCACAGGAAAAAATTTGACATGCAAATGTCCTTCACATACAGAATTGAAATACTTCTGCCATTCAAAATGAAAGGGGCTTTTTGTTCGGATTGCGAGCAACCGTATCAAATCAAATATAGAATAAATGAATACACATGCAGTTAAATATAGAAACTGGTTTTCCCCAATGACATCCATTTTTTTTTCTTCCCTTCCTCGCAATCGCCTATTGTTTTTCTCTTTGCGACCGATTCCGAACTAAAAGCGTAAAAAGGATCACGCTCGCTGGCAATTTTTCATATTTTCACCAGTGACAGTCGTGGTATTTGTATTGCGCTATAAGTCTTCAGTAAATGAGGTCGATTAGGTGAGTATATAATTATATACATGCTTCCCTATTTTTGGTATTATATGCGTTAAATAGAGTAGCTGGAATTCTATATACTGTACGTTGCTTAGGTTCAGACGCTGAGTTTTGATGCCCGCGTCACAGGCGAGAATCTCCGGCCGCGTCAGTTCTCCAGGAACAAGGAGCTGTGCATTTCCACACTCACTTCAGATTTTATTTTTGATCATTATTATTCTTTGGTGTTGTTGGTATTTTTGAAAATTAAAAAAAATAAAAAAGCATAAAGTGAAAGAAAAAATGAATTAACACTTTGATGTTGAAAGACACTATATGTTTATGCCACTCAAAAATTGTGTCGTTTGTATGTCCATGTTTTTCTCCGGACGCGACCGGAGATTATTGCCTGTTACACCCGCAGTTCATCTGTGTATTGTAGGTTCATCGGATAAAGGCTCTAGTGAAGCTTATACTTGTAACACTTTCACCACAAAAAAAAAAAAAATTCTTTAGTCGTACTCACATTCTTGTGGCAAGATGATTTAATCCTACATTGAATTATCATTATATCCTCTATATGAATCAAGGTAAGAGCTTTTCGGGTCAATAATAACTAAAAAGGGAGAACATTGTTACTGAGTGAATAATTACTGCTCATTCAATATATGTATTTATTTAATAATTACGATATACGCATATGAGGCGGGGCTGGGGGCGCTAGGGGATAAGTACCAATATTTGGGGAAACCTATCGTATTTAGTCAGCGAGGTTTATCTCTTCTTTTTCTTTTTTTCAAGTCAAATATACTACATCAGATTTTGTTAATACAAAGAGACCGCCCAGTACCCCCGAATATGATGTGACGGTTGCTCGATTATTGGTCCTGTCGAAATTAAGGTAGGGAATCAACAATTACCACTGTAAAGTGAATCTTTCAAGGATGTCAGCCGTTGTTGGTAAGGTATATGCCAAGTCCGTGTATATGCTAAAGCTCGACTCACACGTGGCGTCATTCCATTACTACGCTAATCGAGCCTTTAAAGGCAACTAGCCGGTATGCCCGGTAATAAACATATCGTTTGCACTATTCATTTTACAATCATTTCTTTTGAAAGATATCACCATTCCATGACATGCAAGAGGTCGTACCAGTTACTGACGCGGTCCTAACGTCAAAAATGACGCTTCGTGTGAGCTGGGCTTTATGCTGTTGAACGCAAAGCGTCATTTTTCGACTGCGTTATCATCTATACCCTAATCAAGCCTTTAAAGTCAATGCATTTGTTGAATATTCTGCATTTGCTATGTGCAAGATATCACTCTTGTATGGCGCGGCAAAGACTGTATAGTCACTGACAACCACAACTCAGCAAATGACTCGTCGTGTGCCACGGACACGACTGGTATTTGATAAGAAAAAGACTGGCGTAAAAAAGCGGACGTGGCCAAGAAACGAGAAAATGAATATTTTTTCCTTATATCTTTTCAAGACGTTGCCTCTTTTTGCGTACAATATATGATACATAATTACCATCAACGATGTTTTTAATCTATTTTTTGTTTTAATTCAGAATAGGAAAGGACAATTATGTCTACAGTCAGAGATGATACAGGTAAGACAGTGTCATCCAGTTAATAATATTAAACCAAATATTACTTTACTCCAACACAACAAATGTTCTATTTCCTATGAATTCCTCCATGGCATTTACTCTACCTGACAGATAAAGACAACTGATTATATTAAGTTTGCGAAGTTTCTTTCATACTCCAATCATTAAGATTTTATATGTAAACAAAAGTTCGAAACACAGTCAAAAGCTTTTCACAATTTTTGAAAAAAGAGAACAATAATATTGATTTCCAATAAGAATTTTGTTCGTAATGTGAAAAATACTAACTCTGAAATCACAACCAGATAAGAAATTTTGAGGGAATTTGATACAGCTGTCTTCGTCCATTTACTCTAGTTACCCGGATATTTTTTTTTTAAACTGATTTTGTTGTTACCATGTATCTACAGAACTAAAATAGTTAACAGCCTTAATTTAATACATCTAGAATTAAGTGCATGCTTTTCACATGAACAATAATCATTTTAGTAAATCCTTCCTTTTTCATGATAATTAGCCCCATGCATCTCTGTAAACTGCATTATGATTCATACCTATATGATTTTGATAAAATGTTCAATTTTCTTTGGACAGGACGTCGTCGCCGTTCATCACCTCGGAGCCGCGGTCACAGTATCAACATCGGAGCCTCGGATGCAAGTGCAGTGTTGGGCAATAGCATGATAGGTGAACAGACCAACATCAACAAGTATGTCTCAAACATTATTAGCCTGTTGGCAAAACGATCTACGGTTATATCCATAGGCGCCGGAAGTGGGGGGGGGGGGGGGGGGGGCAGGGGGGCGGTCGCCCCCCCCCCAAAAAAAAAAAACGAAAAAGTGGGGGGGGGGGGCAAAATGCATTTTCGCCCCCCCCCCCATTAAAAAAAAAAAATCAGTAGTAAAGGAGTAAAAATCGTGTGTATATTAAAAGCTTGATTGCTTTATTACGTAATTGTAAGCCTTTGTATTCATTTTTCGTATTCATGGAGATCACTGAAGACAGATAAAGCATTCAAACTTTAAACTTTAACGTAGTGGAGGTTTTGTATTAGACGCAGGGTTGCCAGAGTCGGCAGAATTCTGCTTTCTGGCAGAATTTTGACCGCTTCAGCATAATTTGACAAAATTTAGCAGAATTTAAGCATAATTCTGGTGTTTTGTTTTTTTTTGCTTGTCAGAGAATTTTTGAGTAAAATTTTGATTTAGCAGTAGGATCTGTATTGTTGTGAGAGGGTGGGAAAGCGTGTGTGTTTTTTTAGGGGTGAGAAGACATGAGTCCTTGAAAGGTGAGCCCCCTTGAATGTTTGTCCCCCCCCCCCCCATCCCAAACTGCTTCCGGCGCGCCTGGTTATATCCAGTTATAAATGTAAAATAAGAAAAGATGTTTGTATGAGGATGTAGCAACCTCTCCCCCTCCTTCCTTGGATTTCCTGTCTGCAAATTCGTAATGTCATTTGTTTGTTTGCGTGTTGGCGTTTTTCTTTCCATCAGCAGATTTGAAAATCTATTTTTAAAACCTTGTCAGGACCACAATGAAAATGCTAAATATCAGCTATCATGGGTTATCCCGTAGGTATATATATTCATCGTCACTGTTAGACATTCCATCTTGTAAACGTATTTTTTTATTTGACGAATAACATGAAGCCAAATCATTTAGATAGGGCCTGTTTAAGTTATTTGTCCAACAAAGTTACAGTAGGCTTGTTACATGTATATGTGCGCAATTTCTTTTTTCTTTTTTAAAGATTGTTATATTCTCTATAATTGTTTTTATGTCGTTGTATACTATCAATATGTTAAATAGGTTTTTGAAATGTGTTTGCTTTGGTGTCATGAAATGAGTGAATGATTACATGATACTTGCTCTCACACCGTCCTCACCGACCGAGACCCTCTCATAAACTGAAAATTAAAAATCAACAAATAACTGGGCGGAAAATTGAGTTACATGTTCAAAAAACAGTGTCAGTCAATTGGCCAAACTCTGTGTATAAATGTCTCGATGACTCTGCAGAAACATGCATCCAGATGTTCACATCAGATTGTCGTATTCGGTGCTTAAATAAAAATGCAATTAAATGAAAGGAGCTATACTATTAATGGGGAGACCTCAACATCTTTCGACAGATTTTGAACTTGATTACAAACATGGCTCGACCCCCCCCCCCCCCCCCTTCCAATTGGGTCGGGCTAGTTCGGTACTGGGACAACAAACTCGGCATCGCGAGGCGGACAGGTTTCAAGAGATGAGGTACAAGCTATACCATGTATACAGTATTGGTCAACATTATTAGAACACCTGCTAAAATTTAATGTTAATCAATATACATTTCTTTATTACCACATCTTCTGGTTGATGAGTTTAGAAATTTGGTATTGGCAGACTAAAAGAAAGCCCTAGACTATCATTATGTCCGGTATAAGCAAGATTTCTCCACCATCGCACACAGCCATTACATTTGTGTTAATGTCTTTCCATATTTTTTTTCTTGTGCTACTATTTTAAGCATATTATTTTCTGAAGAACAGGTGTAGCAGTTCTACTGCATTTATAGTTTTAAAAATGATGAGGTGGCTATCTCACAGGCCATAGAACTAGGAGTTCAACCTGATCTACCGAATATGAGAATAACTGATGTAAGAGTAGAAGAAATCTCAAGGCATCAAATAACAATGATCTTCGGAAATGCTGGAGCATCTGAAGTGTTAAAAGACATCAGTACACCGACATATACCAGAAAGATATCAAGTTAAAATTTCAGCTGGGAGAGGGGAGAGGGCGTGAGTATAGAAAAATACCAAAATATTTCACTAAATATGAACTTAACAATGACTCGGGGCTTTCACATGATTTGGTTATACCCTATTGCATGCTTCATCAACCAAGAAATGTGGATATATCAAAACAAATATTGACAAACAAATCAAAATCTAATTTACTGTACGTCGCAGTGCTGTAGTCGAGTCCATCCCATCCGAGTCCGAGTCCGAGTCCGAGTCCGAGTCCGAGTCCGAGTCCAAGTCCAAGTCCGAGTCCTGGCATCCGAGTCCCGAGTCCTGAACATCCGAGTCCGAGTCCGAGTCCGAGTCCGAGTCCGAGTCCGAGTCCGAGTCCGAGTCCGAGTCCGAGTCCGAGTCCGAGTCCGAGTCCGAGTCCGAGTCCCGATGGGAACATCTTAAATTACAAATTTTTTTATGTCACAATATTTTTATCATGATTAATGCCTTACTGTGAACTCTCTATAACATAATTCGTTTCTGGTTTATTGAAAACTTCCATTTGTCCGAGAATTTGATTTATTGTAACTTTTCTTAGTGCAAATGCAGACACCTATAAAGGCTTGCTCACAAATTAATGAGTGATTTGTCGCCGTGACATGTCGCTTGATGCTGAAGAAGATTAAGTTCCGTAAGATTTCCAGCTATTAACACTAAAAATTCTGACAAAAGGTAAGAAAATTGAATTGAAATGTTGAGATAAATGTCTATGGTTAGATTTTCGGTGATGGTTTGGTGTAGGCCTACTGGTGGAATTTCAGAAGTTTTATTGACCAAAATACAAAACAAGTGAACATGCACTCTTTTTGTGCCAAGGTAAATGTCTTGTTGACAAATGGCTCATATGTGAACAAGCCTTATCAGGCCAAGTATTTTGCTTGTATCCACAGTAATTATAGAGAGTTTATTGTTTCTGTTATACCGCAATGAAGAAAAGATACACAAATTAATACTTGTTCATTTCAATGGCCTGTAATTTTATTTTTTTATCAGTTATAAGTCAACAGAACAAATTAAGATAACAGGATGAATGCGGATGAATGCCATTAAAGCCATATTATAAAAAAGAATGTTTCCAACTGAAATGGAAAAAAAAGAGGGATAAACAATATTTCACCAAGAACACCAATAGTTCAGTCTTATCAAAATAGCTGATTACAGTAATTAAAAAGTGAATCTTCAAACCCCAATAAAACCCTTGTACATGTATCAGCTAGTTCATTAAATTGGCTGAATGGCTTGTACAGGTGCAACATTAACATTCATTTTGGAAACTGACATGCATGCATGACTAAGTGACTCAAGTTAAACGAAAGTAAATGTTAAACCGTAATAAAACCGTCTGACACTGCCATAAATTATAAATTGCTGAATTTGAATTTTTGCCACATTTGACTTTTTGCCACAGGAACATAGGTTGCAAGTAAAAAGATAGCAGATAAAAACTGTAGTTTATAATGCTAGCTTGAAACACAAGTGCATTAGTAATCTGTGTGAGACTGCCCAAGATATCCCAGGCTGGGGTAATAGATTTATCTCCAAATGGTTAATATCAATTGCAATACTATTGTCTGTGTAATACGTGTATAACGAGTGTATACTAGCATAAAACGACTAATCTTAACGTCTATCATCTATTTGGGCACATTTTCGTACCATTACGGCGATCGATGTTTTAAAGTTCATGCCGCTCAATCGAGCATTGCAAGGTGCGTGAAAATAGCGAAGTTTTTTTTGCGTGCCCTGGGGTAATTTTTGGAGCTAAAATTAAAAGCGAAAAACGGAAAAAATTGCCGGTCTCGTTGCCGGTCTCGGCCCGATTTTCGCCCGAGTCACGAGTCACCAATGGTCGAGTCCGAGACCGAGTCCTTGTGGCTCGAGTCCGAGTCCCGAGAAATAGGGACTCGAGACCGGTCTCGAGTCCGAGTCCGGACTCGAGTCCTACAGCACTGGTACATCGGACCTCTAAATATCCTTAGATGTCATGTTCTGTAGAATTCCACCTTTTGGAATTTCAGTATGACTTTTGTAGTAACTATCTAAAACATTCCTCTCAAATGATCTTGAAAATTTGTAGTTTAAAAGACGTACTCATCGAAAAAAGTCACACAAGTATTTGCGATCGCTTCAACTTTCTTCAGTTCTTGTTTAACGCGGTATCTATTTTCGGCTGAGTATGAGATGTTCTTGGCCCGCATGCCACCCCACACTACCACCATAACTACCACTAAAGATCCTTTTGCAAATGCTCCTGTAAACTTCCACCTCCTGGGTAAACCCTACGTAACAATCTGGTTCAGCAATGGCTAAAGAAAAGTCATACATGTGGAAGAAAAGTATTTTCTACCATTTACAATCATATTAAAATTTATGCATCACTTTTTTGATACTAAGATTTTTCAAACTAATTCCAATAAAATTAATAATTGCAAACAGTGATTAGGGTTCTGTAAATTCTACTAGTTGCATGACAGTTTCGGGTAATTATATGTGGTGAAAGTTACTTTATTTTCCACATTTCAGTCTGACGATATATGCTCCTGCAACTCGTTCTACAAAAGGACAGACATCGAAACAACGTTCGAGCCAATCTTCGAAACGAAAGACCGGGCCATCCAAACCTAAGAAACCTAGTAAGCTTAACTCCCACCAAACAATCTTTTTTTTAACGATTGTGAGATTATTTTCTTTCATCAAGTTCAAGCATTCTCATAAAACAGGAGCGGGAATGGGGATATTGACAAAGATCCACTTCACCACACTTTTTAGGAGGAGTGGTGTTTAAGTCATCTCCATCTGCTCACATGTTGTTTTCGCCTATCGAGAAAATGATCAAATTTGCAGTACTCTTTTAATTGCCTTCATAATTAATTTAAATATTTTGTTGTAAGTACTACATTCTGTAATATCAAAGCATCTTTGACTATATGCAGCAAATATGCATAGTAATGTTCTAAAACGTGGGGACACTGTTGTATATTGGTGAAGATTCTTGACTCTCATACGAGATTTTGGGGGTTAGGTCTTAGCTCGGTGCTTAAATCTTTGGACAAGATGTTTTACCCACATGCGTAACTCTCAACCCGGCTATATTGAATGGGTACCTGGTAACGATGTTGTAATAATAATGGTAGGGCTCGCATGAGGCTACCCTGAGTACATAAGACACTTTGATAATTATGATGATAATAATAGTAATAATAATAATAATAATAATATCAATAATAATAATGATAATAATAATAACAATAACAATGATATTAATATTATTATCATTATTATTATCATTATTATTATTATAATTATCATTGTTATTATCATCATCGTTATTATTATTATTATTATTATTATCATCATCATCATCATTATCATTATCAATAGTATTCATGTTATTAATAGTAGAAGTAGCAGTAGAAGTAGTAGTAGTGGTGGTATGCTTAAAATTAAAATTTACTTTAAAATGTTTGGACGTCAGGCAATCTGTTGTTCATTCCTATTGTTTTACGATGGTGGTGCTGTTGTGAATGAAATAATTGTTATATCAACACCACTACGATCAGAAGGACAAGAAGGTACAAATATGAACTTTCAATTTAGACCATTAGTGAATCTTTTATTGATTTCAAGAACACAATACACATATGCAAAATAATAGATGATTCAATGAATTATTTCAATATTAAATAAAAATGTTGTGTTAATTATTCAATTGGGACCATCGCCTCCTTCCACCACGTTCTTTTTGTGAATGTATTTGTATTTGATTATGATTATGAGAAGGAAATAAATGTATTTTGAATCTCGGATCTTGAATCTTGAAGTCCTTTAAAAATGTTCCTTTCTGCACAAGAAGAATTTAAAGTATATGCATATTACCTTGCATGTTAGCTTTTGATGCAAGCTATATAATCATGGTTCCTATTCCTTTTCACTTGGTTAGGCACTCCCTCGGATGAACGTCTAGTGGTGGTTGAAAAGGTAGAGCAACGACAGAAGAAGGAAGGCCAACCATTTCTCAGGATGGCTGTCCTCGTTAAGGGGGGACGAAAGGTCCGAGATTTATTCGTTTTCAAAGAAGACCAGTCTCTTCTTAGAGAGACTAAGTCGACACTCGACATGCTCGAAGTCAAAGACTTCGCGACTTTCACAGCTATTATGACAACTGGGGAAAGCTTGATGTTAACGGTGTGTATGATTTTTTTTATTTTTTTTTTTATTTTTTAACACACATGCACACCCTGGTATCAATATGCCTTTAGCACTTCATTTATTTGATCTACGATAAAAGAGCAATGTAGATAAAATGCCTTGCTCAAGGGCATAAGTGTCGTGCCGGGGATCGAACGCCCGATCCTTGCATCTCCAGTTAAGCGCCTTAAACCACTGGACCACGGCACCTCTACTATAACGTTATCGTTGAAGTTATAAGATTGCTGATCATACCGGTAACTATTCTAAGAGAGGGCTTTACGTTTATGAAGGAAAATAATGCGCGTACACTCATCAACGCTAAGCAGTGTCTTTTTTTTTTTTTTGTCACATGGTCATGATGGCGTCCCCTGTAACAGATTTAATCTGAACGACCATAGTGAAAAATTGTTCGGATTCCAGTCAGTTAATGTGTGAGGAATACAATATTTTCACATCTACATTTATATTTAGTAACATGCTAATCAGTTGGACTTGTGACAATTCTTAGCACAAATCAGTTGGCCCACGAAGTGTTTTGTATCTATGGAATGACAATTCCTGGCATATATTTTTTGTTTTGTAGATTATCACAGAAGGGGTTCAGCCATTTAAGTATAGCAGTCGGTTCATCGAAGAATACATTGACCCAAAACCAATATCAGTGAGTGAGGCACAAAAAAAGCATAAAGGCCAAAGAATATCCGTGGAGGGAAAAATAAAGAAGGTAAGCAATGATTCATTCAGCGTTATACATTACGCTTGTTTTTTGTTCTATTCTCATTTGATTATGTCAGGTTTATTCATGTGCATAAGTGATTGTCTTTGCACATAATATAATGCTATTATTTCACTTGTTATATGTATGAAAAACTGAAATATATAATATTTCAAAGACGAAGTCTCTTTTTCGTTAAACGTGTTTAGGATTCAGTTATGGTAGAATTGATGTCGTAATGTGTCTTGATATTATATCAGACGCAGCGGAACGTTTTTATAAGTTGAGGGCATCGAAAAAAGGTGCACCTTTGGGGGGGGGGGGGGGTGGAGGGGTCATCTACAAAACTGGTGGCTTGATATACCATCATGAATTTTTAGTTGAAATTTCTTAAACAAATCCGGGTTATATACCCCTCGTCCAGGATCACTCCACGCTTTGGGACATTTTTTTTTCCTGTTGATATTAAGTCTACAACTGTACAACTGCTAAACTAATTAAGACATATTTTGTTTTATGTGTTTCTGTTTGGTCGTGATATAATTGCCACTTCACAACTTTGACTGGGTGTCTGGTATTACCCCCAAACACTCCCCCTACCTCCTATCATTTTCAGGTTCAGAAAGGCAACACAAACAAACCTAGACAAAACATCACACTGCAAGCTATGCGAGGCAGAGATGAAATAGAAGTGACCTTATGGGATGACGTGGCCGAAAGAACAGAGGTAGAGCAACACGACAAATTAATCATCAAGGCCTTGGAGAAGAATACCAAAGGGTTTAGTTCTACACCTTCCACTGTCATAAAGGTGGGTCTTTATTCATCAAATTCAGTTTTTTTATATTCCAGCTGTAAAATTTTGATTTTTTTTGTTTGTAGGATTAAGGAAAATTCGGTTATAGGCTCCATATGGTAATACTGTATAAAGCAAATATATAAGTGAATAACTATAATTAAAGTGTACATCGAATATAATTGTTAATCTATATTTAACAGAGTACATACATGCAAATCGATAAAGTTTGGACCTGAGGAAAAGTATAGAGTATTCACATGACGTAACATATTAATTTTATAATCTGCACTACCGATGCGCAAAGGCAAACTCAGTGAGATGTACCGAAATTATGTCGTGATTTACGAACGGTGCAGAACATGAGACCTTATAATATTAACCCAAACGGAAATGTAAACACTTTCGCGAACGAAAGGCTGAAAATTAAATGTGTGACCGTAATGGCAACAACAGCATAGTCAGACCCTTCTGCCTTTGTAAGTCTACAGACAACAGAACAGCAGAAGCGAGAAGACTGGTTTTACTTGCAGTATTACTGTCCAGTGGTTCAAAATTATGTGTTAAACATAATTTTTTATCGAATTTGATTTGATGTAATAAAACCATATTTTATGTACAAGTCTACAATGATGTAAATTGACTCACGTTCTATAAAAAATCTTGAATATCTGTCAGATGCATGTAATCGAATCAAATTCAATTCAATTCAAGGTTTATTTCGAAAAAGAAAACACAGAATACAAATAAAATGCACATGCTGCAGCCGAAAGGCTGAAATGTACGTGCCCACAATGATAAAAGGGTAAAAATATAATACAATATGTATATAAAAGAATAATTATTGATAAAATTTCTAGAATGTAACATATATTAATATGAAAGTCAAAATGTTGGCCTGATTGAAAAGGGATAAGTATACAAAATAAAAATAGATATAAGTTTATTAAAAAACTCAGAAAAATCAACTATTATTAAGAAGATCAATAAAATATGGTATTGCACTTTGTTTGAAACGAGAGGTTTTACATTTATATTGACTATACTTTTGTATGTTTCTTAATGACATGCCAACAAGTTTTCGTTCAGGTAACCAAACAATATGGGTTTTTAG
This sequence comes from Heliocidaris tuberculata, assembly GCA_025618425.1. Taxonomy (NCBI): domain Eukaryota; kingdom Metazoa; phylum Echinodermata; class Echinoidea; order Camarodonta; family Echinometridae; genus Heliocidaris; species Heliocidaris tuberculata. The sequence goes on from CM046839.1 coordinate 14,224,290, forward strand.
GTAAAGATTCAGCAAAATCGATACACAATTGTTCTCTCCTTATTTGCAATCGTTCAAGTTGGCATCGTTTCAGGGCATCTTCATAGTCTATATAACTTTTACCTAAAATAATTCTACACACTCTTTTCTGGATTCTTTCTAGACTTTGTATTTGATTTACAGTAAGACCTCCGTTGAAAACAGGTGCGCAATACTCCAAAACAGGACGAATATATCCAACATAGATTTGAAATGGACAATGTATGGATATAATAGAGCCAATAAAGGCTTAAATCATTTTGATTTGATTTGATTAGATTTATTTATTTCTGTTTGTTTGTCTTTTCTTCTTTGGCATGTCAGAACATTTGAAAAAGATTTAAAACTCTTTTTGCTTTCAGCAAAAAAGTAGCGCTTCTTACATTTTTCTCTATTTTTTTTTTTTTCATTTCAGAAGGTATAGAGTAAACACATCCTCTTCAGAAATTGCAGTTTTGACTGTAAAAAGGTATGTTGGACTTCTTAGCTTATCACTGTATTTCACACTGAAATGATTGCCCTGTAAAATAATGACTTATTTTTCTCTATAAGAATGTAAGCGGGCTCAACCCCATTTGGTTAGCGCAAACATGGATATCTTGTATCTAAGATTAAAGCAATAACAGGAGAGATAAACTTTAGTTTTAACTGCTCGGTGCCAGGGGCGTCGCTAGAACATTAATGGGGGAGGGGTGTGACACACCAATTTGCCGACAAATTTTTAGGGTGTGACACCTAAATGTGCCGACAACAATGCTGCACCCTATAATCCCCCCCCCCCCCCCAATAATAATAAAAGAAAATCACGGACTGAATGTAGAGATCTTGATCATACAGGCCCATTTTTGCAAGGAGAGGGCCTACACCTTTTGACCGAATATCAACTTTTCAATTTCTAAATTTTTGCGAGCGAGCGAAACAAGCGCAGCAAAAATTTTAAGAACTTTTTGTAAAGAAAATGTACAGAAGTTACATACAGAAGTCACATAATTATCTGGGAACCTCGCTGCCCAAATATATAGTGGTGGTTGCCTGAATATCGGAACTTTGAAAATCCTCGGGGGAGGGGGGCTGCAGCCCATTGCCGAAGGAGGACGCCTTTTGACCGAATATCAACTTTTCAATTTCTAAATTTTTGCGAGCGAGTGAAACGAGCGCAGCAAAAATTTTGAGAACTTTTGGTAAAGAAAATGTACAGAAGTTACATACAGAAGTCACATAATTATCTGGGAACCTCGCTGCCCAAATATATAGTGGTGGTTGCCTGAATATCGGAACTTTGAAAATCCTTGGGGGGGGGGGGGGGGGCTGCAGCCCATTGCCGAAGGGGGACGCTTTTTGACCGAATATCAACTTTCTAATTTCTTTTCTAAATTTCTGTGAGCGAGCGAAGCGAAAGAGCAATTTTTTTAAAACTGTATACAAGTAGAGAAAAAGTACAGAAGTTACAAACAGAAGTTACATAATTATCTGGGAACCTCGCTGCCCAAATAATTATGTAGATATTCAGGCACCTAACTTCGCTTCCCGAATATGAAGTGGTGGTTGCCGGAGTATCTTTTAAAATCCTCAGGGGATGGGGCTGCAGCCCATTGCCGAAGGGGTGTGTTTCTGTGAGCAAGCGAAGCTTGCGAGCAAAAAAAAATATGGCTAGTTTTTCCTTCTTTTTCTTTCCTTCCCTTTACTTTCCTTCTTTTCTTTCTGTTTATGTTTTCCTTTCCTTTCCTTTTTTTTTTCTTTTCTTTTTCCTTCTCCTTTCTATTTTCTCATTTTCCTTTTCCTCATCCCTCTACCTTTTTCCCACTCCTTTTTTTTTTTTTTTTTTTTTTTTTTGGCGACAGAGGTGGCGCATTTGCCGACAGCACATCACAGCCCCGCTAGCGACGCCCCTGCTCGGTACTGCAGAGATATTTGGAGGCATATGAGGTGAAATTGTCTTTTAAATTCCAGTTCTCAAACACTGTTTTACATTATAATACATTGGTCCATAATGGTGAATTGAATTAATCCTACAACTAGGCCTATTATTTTTTCCTTTTGTTTATAGATCAAGTAATATTTCAAACACTGACCGAGACAACAGATCGTTAAATTTATTTGAAACAAACAAAAAATGTGTATTTTCTTCTAATTATATGCAAATGATATGTACAATTTTATAGCTCTCATGGTACTAATTCATTGGTTCAATGCAATCAGCACTTGTTATTAGCACCCGTTTCTTCTGCAGCACAAAGCTTTTGTCCGAAATTACACTTTATGTGCTAAATCAAGCACGGCTGGTACTCCATGCGCAGCACCTGTCATTTTTTTAGTATACGATTGTACTACTGCCACTTCTTTAACTACCATACCACTTCTACTACTGCTATACTATACTACTAATTTTACTTCTACTTTTACTAGCATTACTATCACCACTTCTGCTCATATTACTACTACTACTACTACTACTTCTACTACTACTTCTACTACTACTACTACTACTACTACTACTACTGTTAACTAGTACCATTACTACTACTACTAATATTGATAATGATAATAATAATGATAATGATGATGATGATAATGATACTGTTATACAACAAGAAGATTAAGATAAGTAACTTTGTAACCCGTCTCAAGATTTTTGTTTTCCATTGTAAATTTTAAACAGATTGGGTCTGTAGAGGCGACAGTCTTCAGTGCCTTTTCTGCCTTGTGACACGAGCATTGGTTATCATTGACTTCGACCAAATGTATCTAAAGAAATTGATCTTCCCTTATTATATATATATATGAAATCTACCTATAACGTTCATGTCTGTGTAGAGCACACACGAACCATTCATCTGCTGGTGATGCATTTTGGACAGGCGTACTTAAGATAATGGTAGCTCATCAAAAATATTCATGTAACATTGAATACTTGTCGGCTGTAAATCTATTCAAGAGAAATGGTGTTAGGAAGTCACATTCTTTCATATTTCACCCCTATGTGGAAGTTTGGACGCCTTGGTGTATTTTAGAGGAAATATTTAATCTGTAGTGCATTTCCAGTGTTCCCAGCAGTGAGAAGTCGTAGTTCGTGATTAGCCTCGTTTCAGCCTTCACAGTGTTCGTTGTAGCCAATTAAGTGTCCAAATAAAGTACCTAATTTTGTAGTATACCATCAGTTTTGTTCTTACTCTGTCAGTTAAACGATTTTTTTCGAGAGATTATGAAAAAATGATTTTTGATGCACTTCAATTTAATGTGCCCTTTAGTTATAACACTAAACATCAGAAAGTAGGATCCTTTGCTGCTCACTCACGGTACACTTAAATAAGTTTGATTTTATTCATTGAGTACAGACGTGCAAAAAACGTATACTCTTGTGTCCAATTTTCCTTTATCTAAATCTATCAAATGTCAGAAAGAGTAAACTGGCAAGAAAAGGGGTTCTATGTGTTGATCAAAAGTATTTTTAAAGTATAGCTCTCTATACATAAAAAAGATATCATTCAGATGTAGATTATTACATCTATAAAATACAAGCTATGCTTTTTAATAGACTGATCTCCATATGTTTTTTTTCCCTCACTATGTCTATATAGATCATTTAAATTTCTTTAATATTGTATATTACCATTGTAAAGAGTATGCAATGTTTGTATAAATCCTCATATCGATTTTGCGTATAATTTTGTTACGTTCTTTTGTTACATCACCGATAATTTTACTCAGGTTTCAAAATAATGTTCACAATCGTGATTTTAAAAATAGTCAACTTTGTAGTGACCTAATGAGAGGGACTAATCTTTCATCTTAATGGCATACAATTTTGAAACTCTCTTGCAAAACATGTATAAGCTCTCTCTCAAAAAAATATTCACAAATTTGAATTGCCACAATATATGTAATGAATTCCTAAACAATAGCGTAATTACTGTATATAGTTTGATGTTTTTTTTTTTTAATTGTTTTGAACAATTTTTTTTCTTTTCTTGCTCTGTATGAATTAAATATAATATTCATGAATTTATCGATATCTAAATATTTGAGGACCCCACTGAAAAATAAGCTAATGATCACCTTGTCTATATTATTCTATATTATTCTGTCAAGATATACATTTCCCTTCATTGATTTAAACACTTCTCATGTTTCAAATGTAAATGCATGTATATACTTGACGAATCAAATCAAATCAAATGAAAATATTAGATCGTGAGTATAGTATATAACAATGCCACAGATTCTGGGTGAATACCATTGACGTTCCCTTTCAACTTTGCTTGATATCAAATGATGGCATATCATTGAATATAACTGAAGCTATTCGATGATATTGAATAGCTTCATACCATTTAATATAACTATCAGATAAGGTAGATGATATTTATGGCTTGTGATACAGATGGATACGTGTATCAACGTTTATGAGGCACTTTTTCTTTACATGTATGCATAAGTTCTGTTATTTGATTGAGATCAAGCAACAACAACCAAATGTATTATTTCAATACGTACTCATGCAAATTGGTATACAAATCATACTCTTGATATCTTAAGTTTACGTAAGTTATGTTTGCTAGGTTATCGTCAGGGAACAACGTATAGAAAAGACTCATCACGTTATTAGAGAAAAAAAAACATTACTTTGAAAACTGAAAATTTCTATTTTTGTAAAACTGTTCCTAATAATTGTGTCTTTGTGGTGAAGTTTTTATACACAATCCTTTGAACGATGTTGCTGTCGGGAGCATTAAAAATTACAATGGTAGCAGTTGGGATAGCAGATGATGTTGTAAACTTTGATTTTGTTCACGGACCTGAGATATATATATTTGTTAGTTGCCTTAAGTCTGCTTTAATTGTATGAATATGCTTACCTCCATGCTCTGGCCTAATTTCTTTGTATGTGTGTATCATTTTGTAAATGCTGTAAATACAATTGTTCGTTTATGATTACTTTACTACCCAGCTAATTCGTTAAAAAAATAAATAGAAAATATTCTGTAGATACTTACTGAATTGCTTCTGATGAGGTTTATAATTTCCCCATTTTCAGCCTGTAAAGTATATAATCAAAGCTGCATAATTTTCTCACTTGGTGACCAACAACGCCTATTATTGTCATAGTAATGTAATGGTACTTAATCACACTCATAACTGATACTATGAGATGCAGCACATGGACTGTGGAGCAACTGGTTCGAGTTTGATTCCCCAGTGGTACTGTGGCACAAACATTCTTTAGCAAAACATCAATCCAGATGCAGCGGAACGGGGAGGGGGATCTGACACACCCGCCACCTTTCTCAAATAAAAAGTGCCCTCCCAAAGCTGAAAAATTGTTCTTAGACTACATAAGATCAGAAATCAACAACAACCAACAACAACAAAAATCAACGGAAAGAACTTTTCTCCACACATAAAATGTCAGGTCTACTATTACCTTAAACTTCCAGAGTTCTAGACGCAGTTACGTTTCCCCCAGGGGTATAGGGGTACTGAGAGCCTTCCCGAAATAGTCACCCCATTTTGTATATGAGATTTGACCCCTTAAAGTTACTTAGACCATCCATGTCATTCACAAAAGGTTTGTCAGCTGGGTTTGACCCCCAGAGCCCCCCCCCCCCCCAAAAAAGGGGGCCCAAGACGGGTCGATTTCGACCCATCTAACATATGCTCCAAACTTTGCCAGAAGGAAGGTGTAAGACTATACATGACCAAAACACAAAAACTGACAGAATTTTCCGTCGGGATGGGTTGTCAGACGGCCCCTAAAATTGGGGCAAATTTTTCCCCTTGAGGCCCATGGACCAAATATTGTCTGCAAAAAGAGGTATGGGTGTAGATACATTACAAAAATATAAAAACTGAGAAAAATTTCATTCGGGAAGGGGGTGTGACACGCCCCTGAAAAAAAAACCACCAAAGTGCCCTTAAACTAATCTTTGCTGCCCCAAATGCTCTGGATGTTGAGAAAAACCATTGTTTGGCATTACAACCTTAATAAATCCAAAGTGTGTCATTCAATTCAGGTCAAATTTACTTAGTAAAATTTTGAGTATTGTAACTTTCTTGGGGTGCAGTCTAGTGTCAAATGATTTGAATAATAAGTAATTAAATTGTGAAAATTGTATTGCTTTCTCAAAAGTAGTCAAATGATATTGTCAGGATTATGTAAACACACCCATTGTCCATCTGCGCCTGTTTGACAAGGCATAATAGCGAGCTTGCAAGGTATTTGTGTAATTAACACATGAATGGTAGATTTCAGCATGGCAGCCACATAGTCCAGATACTTAACTTGGAGTTATTAAGGTTGTAATGCCTAAAAATATATATTATTAGGCATTGATTTATATTACTCAGGTCAATTGAGTCAAGAGGAATTATGATTCGGAAAGTGTATTGCCAATTTTCATGTCACCACCTAATTATTTCTATCGGCTAATACTAGTTTTGAAAATCAGCGATATCTATCATGTGGGAACTTAATGCATCTACTTTTATTTCTTCGATCAGCTCATATGTTTTATGCATTCACTGCATATGGCGCAGTTGACAATCCTGCATGGGTGAAACTAGTTTGGGAAACTGTCCAGAAATAGTCACCCACCGGCGTAGCAAGGGGGCAAAAGGAGGCAATCCCTCCCCCTCCCCTGTTCATCCGAAAACAATCTCTTGTGTATGTTACAGATCATCGACCAAGAGAAAAAAAATAACGGACACAGACTATTTCAATCATTAGGAAGAATTTGTTTCAAAGGAAATTGTAATCAAATTGCTTTTAAAATAATAAATTAGGGAGATTTTTTCCAAAAAACTCTCGCTCGGTCGCATGCAATATGAACTCACAAAACAATATTTTTTTTTTTTTTTTTTTTTTTTTAAAATATATAACACACACGCACACCCTGGTATCAATATGCCTTTAGCACTTCATTTATTTGATGTATGATAAAAGAGCAATGTAGATAAAATGCCTTGCTCAAGGGCATAAGTGCCGTGCCGGGGATCGAACGCCCGATCCTCGCATCTCCAGTCAAACGCCTTAAACCACTGAACCACGGCACCTCCACTATATAGCTCAGTGTCTTGACTATGTACCGCCCTCTCTTTGTGGAGAGAGGGAATCTGTATTTGTTTATTGTTTTCCATCGATCTCTACCAGTAGATATCAGTGTTGTTATATTATTGTATGCAGTAGTACAGCAGCTGGGGCAGTAATTACGTGTTTTCACCATGACTATATATATAGGAGTATGAGGTCATGAGTACGAGGTTATCTTATAACCTCGTATATTGGATGAGTGACTAAAAGGTTTTTAGCCTGACCTTTAGTAGCCATCGCCTACAGAGCCCCGAAACAGACCCCAAAGTCGATTTCGCTCGATCTACCCCACGCCCCAAACTTTGTCATCAGGAAGAAGTATGATAGGACATTATACAAAATACAAAAACTTACGAAATTTTCTCTCGTTATTCGCTGTCAGACGCCCTTAAAATATGTGGTCAAATTTTCCCCTTAAGGCCCATGGACCAAATTTCGGTTCAGGAGGAACAGCTATCGGCTGTTCGTTTCAAAAGTATAAAAACTGAGAACATTTTCCATCCGAAGATCGGAACGGGGTGTCAGAACCCCTGAAAAGCAAAACTCAAGGTGCCCTTCGACCGTCCCCTCCCCAACATCCTCTGGATGTAAAGGAGACACATTTTTTAGCTTCCAACTTTAAATACCTGAAAAGAGTTTTATCTAATACGGTTCAAATCTCAATAATGTAGTTTTTAGTACTGTAATTTTTTGAGGTGCAGTCTAGTTTCAAAAGATCATATCATTAATAAATTTTGGCTTTTACTAAACAGTCGGGTCGCGGCGTGGCGCGGTGCGGCTCGCTGGGTAGAATCTTGCGGAAATTTTTCAGGAATTTTATGTATGGTATCTTTTTTTATGAGCATAAAAAAAAAAAAAAAAAAGGTGTAGTAGTGCTATTTTTTTTATTTTTTTTATCCTTCAATAATTTTGTTCTTTCCACCTTTCCTTTCATTATGTTATTCTTTGATCCCTTTTAACATCTTGCCTTCTCTCTTTCCTAATGTTACTCCTTATATCTATTCTTTTTATCCTCTTTTCTTTAAATTTCCATCTTCACTTTCGTGCAGAGCACAAGGTATGGGGTTCGAATCCCACCACGGCACTAACGTCCTTTGGCAAGACACTAATCTAGATTTGCCACTCTCCTCCCAGGTGTAAATGGGTACCTGATATATTTGGGCGCTAGTTACTTTGGTGGCTCGGCTATAATCGGGATATGAGCGCTATATAAGGCCGTTATTATTATTATCCTCTTCTCTTCCAGCTTTCCTTATGTTTATATTTATCCTTTTATCATTCTCTCTCTCTGTCTCTCGTTTTGTTATTCCTTATTTTTATCCTTCTGTCAATTATCTTTCCACCCTTCTTCTCGTTATGATATTCTTTGTTTCCTTTTATCATTTTCTCCCCACCTTCCTCACGTTAATCTTTATCCTTCTATCATTTCTCTCTCTATCCTTCGTTATGTTATACTTTTTAAATTCTATCATTTCTTTCTCTATCTTTCATGATATTATTCTCTTTCTTAATCATTTTCTTCTTTCCACGTTACTTACTTTGTTTTTATCCTATCACTTTTTTTCTTTTCATCTTTCATTTCGTTATGTTATTCTTTTCTCAAATTATCATCTTCTCTTATATCTTTCCTTATGTTACTCTTAAAGTGAAATGGTAACTTTGTAGAGGCTTGATAAAATCTAAGCTGCCTGGCCCTAAATGCTATCAGTGGGTGTAAAAATGAAGCCCAGGTGGGAAATGTACTTCATAATCATCATGTGTTTCACAAAAGTAAACATATAAAAGTGACCGGAAATGCCATACTCATTTTCCTCATAGACTGCAGTATTAGACTAACGCGTACACCTGTCCGGTTTCGTAAATGGCAGTATTCAGTCATAGATATCTTAATAATAACATTGTTTACACTCACTAAAGACAAAATAGAACTTAAAATTCGAACTTGCCTTTGATTGTGGTTTTAATAGAGTTTTATCTCCATACATATTATAAAATCATTAGGCCTCCGCATTACAATCATCACAGCGACGTCATTAATCATGTAATAAAAACTTTTTCATTCATATATATGTGTAAACATGCGCCTACTATAAGCAACCTCCAACTTAGTGGGTAAATACGGCTAAACTGACGGCTTCAACCTTACCTCTTGGAAGGACCCGGGTTCTTTTTTCCGAAAAATTGTAATAACTTTGTTCAGGCATCCGCACCAAGACCTTCCTCTCTGCATAGGGTGCCACTTACAGACGAGGAACACCACGTGCAGCTAGACCAAGGATTTATCACTCCCGTACGGGAGGTCCTTGGCTAGACAGGCCAGCCCCTTCCCCGCATTTAAACGAGCGAAAAGCTGCCTGCATCGCACTTCAATAAAAACCTGGCCCCACGGTATAGTAAACTTGCAAGTTTGCATGGTGCCTAATTAAGATGCAATGGCCAATTTCTCCCATCACAAATCGTCTGAAAACGATACACCTTCCTGATGAGGTATGGTGAAGCAGCCGGTCAAACTTGTAATACTATTATAGATATGCGCAGAGGCCAAAATTGTACAATTTTCCGCCACACGGGCAATGCCCGCCGCCACTGTGCGTATCTGTATGTATAATAATAGAGAACATACTCCAAATTTCCACAACTTCGCCTCACCAACATGACCAAGGCGTTGATAGCGTAACAAACAAGGCTAAGAGCCATGCAACATGAAAATCTAACCGTATTCAACCCATTGATATCAACTAGTAAGCTTAACGTGTAAAAGAGGATACATGATATATATTATACATATATATATATATATATATTTTTTTTTTTTTTTTTTTATTTTTTTTTTTTTAAAGTCAACACATAATATCTAACATTAGTAATCTTGACTGCCCTACATTACAATGTACACCAAATACCTACTTCCATTACAGCTTTTCCATGTCATAAACAAACGGTGTCAAAGCGATATAATATAAGAATATAAGTAGTTCCACAAGAACCATAGAACAGACATACGAGAAAACGTAATTAAATGATGCTGATTAGACCGTCGTGGAGACTGTTCATGAAAAGTTCGATACCTTGCTCCAACAAATGAATCCCATCATGCCGGAAGAGTGCATATTGGTCGTGGCGAATGTTGTCATGGTCCAGCGCGAAGCCGCCCATTCCTCTACAAAGTGATTTCGCGTGCTTATTGACAGCCCTTCTTGTCCTATCAATACTCGGCTGGTCCGCTTCAGAGAATCCTGCATAAGTCACTCGTGGCAGAATGCAGGACCATATCACCACAAAAGAGGGCAGAAGCTCCTGCACCTGTTTGAGGGTTGCGCTCGTAAGCCGGAACAAATCCCTTTTACTGTGTGTACCAATGTCGTTTGTTCCCACATGGATGACTACGTAGGTATATGGATAATAGCCGTCGGCATAAATCCCTCTGTGAATGCGTTGCTCTACCTGGTGTAAGTGCAGGCCTCTGACGCCCTTCCACACCACGTCAGCCACCAAGCCCAATCCCTGCCGGCCACATAGTGCAGCATAGCATCCCGTCCAATGGACTATCGAATCACCAAGGAGCAGCACGGAAGACCTTCTGCGACCTGTAAGGCAAGGACAAAACAAAATCTTCCGGCAGCTTATTGTTCAACAGGAAACATTAACTGATATGGAATTGAAAAGTCTGAATACAAGCACTGTATATAATCCATGGTACATCGATCGTTTTTTTTTTTTTTTTTTTTTAAATTAATAACTACTGTTATTATGTATTGATTTTCTCTTGTAATTACTATGATTCTTACAATAACCAACAAAACTATGCATGTAAACTTCTGCCGTTAGAATGGACAATTAGCATATTACACAGCTCGGCCAGATATATCCCTCATTCTTGGATAGGGCCTACAGCTTAATGATTATGCTATACAAATATATTACATGACCTATATAGATACTGATGCGTGATTTGTCAAAATGCCGTCACGTGACCAACGTCACAAGGATGAGAAGTGTTATGTTTCCCAACATGACGTAAAATACGTCATACCTCGGAATATAACGCCGTTATATCCAGAGGTATGACGTCACACGTACAGTTCAATTAATTAAACGTACGTGATCGATCGATCGTGAGCAGCGCGAAATATGAAATTGGAACAAATTTTGTGGTCGTCAAAATGGCTGCTTCAGCGAGCCGATTCGCTTCGCTGGGTGAGGAAGAACTGGACGAAATTATTGACAAAATTTTGCGGATTTCTTAACATCTGACACTACTACAGGAATCAAAATGGTGAGTCAGCAGAATTTGTTTTGTATCTATATAGGTCATTATAATATAACAGATATTGACTTTCTCCTTCGGGAACAACATAACATTTAATTTCCCTTGGGTAGTTATATTTTTGTCTCGGAATACTATATTTTTCCTCAGCGCTACGCGCTTCGGAAAAATATAATGTCCCTCGACAAAAATATAACTCCCCTCGAGGATCTCAAATGTTATATTGCCCCTCTAGACAGTCAATATCTGTATAATATCATACAGTATGTACAAAGCATAAATCGCATAGGCACGGCAAATCTAAACAATATCTGCCAAATTTATACGAATGTAGCGCTTATGCGTGTCTGATGTCCAGCGACCCATCTGCTGAATCGCCGCGGCATCGAATCCCGCCATTGCTGCCGACGTGGCTGCACCTATTCTGAACGAAATGTGAAGAAAATTGCGATATTGGCAAGTCCAGAAAGAACAAACACTTCCTAAGTACTGACGTGAACTCGCGCCTAGTTACATTTTTGCCATCAAAGCGACAGAAAAATGCGCCGTCTGACCGCGGCCTGACGGCCAAATATCCCAGCACTGCTCCCACCGGACAGAACGAATTGCCCACAGTTTCCGGAATTATGATCCAACAACCTCGTCCACACTGATCCGTTTTCGACGATCGAATATGCAACCGTACCTGTCGCCTGGGTGGGGAGCCTTCTACCACAACGTCACCAACTCTCAAGCTAACGTCAGCTGTTACCCGAGAAGTAGACGTAAATTCCCCGACTCGCAAAAACCCGAAAAATGCGACAAGGAAACACGCCCTGAAAAGAACAGCGTCATATGAGTTACACACCACTGAAAGTACGGACAATACATCCTTCAGGATGGTTAAGGTGATGGGACAACGTGTATCGGCCCTAGAATGCCGACGCCGGCAGCCAGCCAACAATCGAGTGATGATGAAATGCTTCGTTACATCAAGCAGCCCCTGTGAGCGCAAATGAAATGATAATCCTGACACATAAGTGGCAATTGTAGATGCCGCATACCCCTGTAGGGATAAGAACGAGACAAATAATGCTATCTGTTCATGGGAACATGAATCAATTCCCCGAGGAAAGTAGATCAGCAAAAACTTACAAAACGACTCCCAAGCCTGATGATATACTGCATGTGTATTACGGGCCCGAGATGAGTCTAACAATTCTAACCACTCTTGGTGAAGATCTTCCAAAGATGGTCCGGAAGCGGCGTCGCTTGCTGATCGGCCCCCGGAGCCAGTCGATGAAAGCGGTTGTTCTGGAAACGAGAAAGAGCATCTGCAATATTATTCTTCGTATCCGGACAACTACCCCCTGGACAATTACCCCCCGGACAACCACCCCCCGGAAAACCACCCCCTGGACGACTACCCCCCTAGGACAACTACCCCCCAGGACAACTACCCCCCAGGACAACTACCCCCCAGGACAATTACCCCCCCCGGACAACTACCCCCCGAACAACTACCCCCTGGACAGCTACCCCCGGAAAAATTGTCCTGGGGGTAATTGTCATGGGGGTAGTTGTCCTGGGGGGTAGTTGTCCTGGGGGGTAATTGTCCTGGGGGGGGGGGTAATTGTCCTGGGGGGTAGTTGTCCTGGGGGTAGTTGTCCTGGGGGGTAGATGTCCTAGGGGGTAGTCGTCCAGGGGGTGGTTTTCCGGGGGGTAGTTGTCCGGGGGGTAGTTGTCTAGGGGGTAGTTGTCCTAGAATCTTATTCTTCGTCCCCGGAACATAAGTCGCTCTAAACCTTATGTTGTGCCGTAAACACGACAACACTAAATTCCTAACTAAGCGCATTATCAAGGGACACTTTGATGTCTGGGAATTGATAATAGCAACAACTGCCTGGTTATCCGACCAGAATAACACCCCTTTTTTAGCCAAGTCAGAGCCCCATAAATACAATCCGACAGTGATGGGGAACAACTCCAGGAGGGCAATGGAATATGCAGGGGTACTAACTCCTTCTGGCCACTTTCCTTGTGTCCATTTTCCTTGGAAATAAACACCGAAACCTATACTGCCAGATGCATCTGTATAAAAATGCAAATCTGTATTGCAGAATGTGCCACGATCGGGAAACCACACTTTTCCGTTGAAACCGTGCAGAAACCTCTGCCATGCCTCGAGATCGTCCTTCGCCCCCGAGGAAAGCCGAATCTTGTGATATCGCTCGCGAATACCAATCATCAAATCAATCAATCTGCGGAGAAAGGCTCGACCCGGCGCCACCGCTCTACAAAGTTTAGACTACCAATGACAGATTGCAATTTCCGCAGGGTTACCTTTTCCTTGCTCAGAACTACGGAAATTAGGTCCAATATTGATGATACTTTCTCTTGCGGAACCCGAACCTGACCGGCACAAGAATCTATCTCTAGGCCTAAAAAAAGTGAGTACTGTTACCGGCCCTTCTGTCTTGCCCTCTGCCATTGGTACCCTAAACCGTTCGCACAATGCCTCAAAAGTGCACATAAGTTTTTTGCATTCAACCGGAGACACCCCTACAAAAAAGAAATCATCCAAATAGTGCAAGGTATTGTGCGATCCTGCCACTTTGCGACAACAGAATTCCAGAAACGAGCTGAACTTTTCAAAGGCCGAACATGCAATTGAACATCCCATTGGCATACATCTATCGAAGTAAAACTTCCCTTCTATGCACATGCCCAACAAATCAAAATCATCCGGGTGAACTGGCAACAGGCGGAAGGCCGATTTTATATCGGCCTTCCCCATGCATGCGCCATTACCCACTTGTTGTACCAAAGTGACCGCCTCATCAAACGTCGCATATGTTACTGAACAATCAGCGCGATCAATCTGCCCATTAACTGAATTATTCATTGGTGCCGACAAATGATGAATCATTCGGTATTCCCCCGCCTCCTTCTTAGGAACCAGCCCTACCGGGGAACACCGGAAGTGAGGGAAAGGAGGAACTTCGAACGGACCACTAATGCGCCCCAAATCTATTTCTTTTCTGAGCTTCTCCAACAAAATACCATTTAGCTCCCGCGCAGATTTCAAGTTCTGAGCTCCTACCGCCATCCTTTTACCCTTGTAGCCTATTCGGAAACCCTGTTCAAATCCCTCCTGCAAATATTGTGCGTCCTCAACCTTATAAGATCCTAAAAATGGAATAATTCGATGCAATCTAATTGGGGTTGGTGCCAGTGTTCTGAGGCCTGACTTTACCTTTTGGACATTGGAATTTGCCGTGTGATGCCTGCCCGCAACACTCGCATGCGTGTGTATATCTGCATGCTGTCCGGGAACAGTGTCCTGTACTACCGAATTTGTAGCAATAACCTGCTCGCCCCTTGGCACTTCCGAGAGCGCGCCCTGCGCCGCGCCCTTGGCCAGTAAACCTTTCCTGACTTGTCTGACCGGAGAGTCGAAAATTGCTCCTGCGACCCACATCACCACCCATATGCATGTATGGTGCCGCCGCTGTCATCAACCATAACTCACTATCGATTAACGCCCATGATCTAGTGGGCTCGCGTTCTTGCCGTAATCGAAATTGCACATCATACGTGCGCCAACCATATCCGCCGAAACGGGCGGCAGTTCGAACAATGTCCATATACTTGAACATTTCCTGTGCTCTTGCTATGTGCTTTTCTGAGTAAACTGCCGCATAAACCAAAAACGCGCTAGTCCATTGCTCCACCGATGTAATTCGTGGTATCTTACGCTGCGGTTGCAGCTGCAAATTGGAACCGGAAAACGTGAGCACCATTGTTGTCTCTTCCTGTGGTATGGGGGCATTTTTCAAAAGTAACCCCATATCAATAAACTCACTTCTCCAAATTTTTTCCCTCAATGTCAAGGGCAGCGAGGATCCCAAGGCTTCCCTTGGTGCCGCCAGCAATTCAGGGTTACCCAATTGTAACCCCTGCCCTACTTGGCTATGCTCCACCCCAAATCCCCCGGGAGTAGGACAACTATTGTGACTATCAATGCGCACGGTAGGCCAAGGGGCCTGAACATGCTTACCTTCTTCACTGGGCAGAATACAATCAGACCGGGCCGCCTCTTCTTCCTGACGCCTCGATTGCCGTGTGCTGGTAGAGGCCCCTGCATCTGGGGAGGTAGCTGGAACACTTCTCCCCCGCACTGCTGTCCTACGAGCTTCAGTAGGTAGACTTCTGGCCATCACGGATTGCCCGGTAGCCGTAGGCGCCGCCGATTTTCTCTTTGCCTTCTGCTTAGGCATTATCCTGTTAATGTATCCAAGCTATCCAATTCGCTCGAATGATAAGTGATTCCAATAATCCAATACCGTAACAAACAAAAACTCGCTTGACCAGTAGTATTAAAACCAGTAGAAATGAGAGAATTACTAAATATGTCTTCACTCTATCAAACCACAATTCAAAATGAGCCTTTTCTATTCCCACGGTTATCAGTGAGAACTTTCAAACATGACGGTGTGATTGACACCGAAACTGTTTATCAAATTGTATTACATTTCCAGACGCCTTAACCGCAGACGGCGGCTTCTTTGATGCGCGGTCTCTTTTATCTGCGCGTATCCGCTGATTGACACCGCAAACTTTACACATTGGAAATGCCTACATGAATCGAAAATACAATAAAAGAGTAGGTTGAATCGTGATCGTAAATTATTTTAACGATTCTGGACCGTTAAAATTTAATATTTCAAAACCTTTTTATGCCTGGCTTTTTATTCAACCTTCTGAACATCATTATACAAGACAGATATCAACATTCAACAATTTATTAAATCAAGCCTCCACAAAGTTACCGATTCCTTTTAATATCTTTATCCTTCTATCATTTATGTCTCTATCTTTCTTTCTTTACGTTACTTCTCTGTTTTTATCCACTCATTTATTCTCTCCTTCTGTTGTTTTCTTTCTTCCCTTATTAGCCTGAAAACGGGAAAATCATACTGAGATGGACACTATTTCAATTTGTCCCCTTGAAGACACCATACAAAATTTCTACCCAGCGAGCCCCGACTGTTTAGTAAAAGCCATAATATTTCTAATTGTGAAAAATATATTGCTTTATCAAAAGATACTGAAATATATTGTCATGAATATGAAAATAATCTATTGATCATCTTCACTCGTTTCACAAGGCATAGTAGAGGGCCTTGCTAGGTCTCTGGTCTGTGTAAATGCCATGCTGAAATTTACCATTCAAGTTGCTTATAACTAGGTACCATAGTGGGTTTTCCCCAAGTCGTCCGTTGGTGATCGACGTAGGCACACGTACATCTTTTTATGCCTTGGTTCATTTCTTTTTTTAAATTTGCCGCGCATTTGGCTGGGTATTAAATTTGTATTCGTATTCCTTTGTTGTCATTCATCGTAAAAGGTAAGTATTCATCATGTTCATTGATAAAAAATTATTTCATAATATGTTGATTAGAGTTTTCAGTGCACGCCTGTACATTGGCGTAAATATTAATGATATAGGCCTAGAAGATTTCCCCAATACGGAAATATTACGTTGGATATTGAATAGTCTATTATCAAAGACTTTGTTTATGTTTTTGCCGAGGAATAAGGGCACTTATCATCAAATTGAAATGCACACACATTGTGCTTTCCTACAATGGAGCAATGATGGGTAACATAATTTCATGTATATAAAGATATATTTTCTGTATAAAGGTTGCCCAAGTCAATGTATTAAGCATGAATGTATTGGCTTTGGTCACTGACATTTATACTCGGAAGAATCAATTTGACCCCAGCCGCGTTCGCCCGATCAATTAAATTTGGACTTTGGTTTTTCAATGCGACAATCTATACAACTACTTCTGTTTTGCGTCGATCAAATTAAAGCATGAATTAAAATGTATAGACACGATCGAATTTTTAGTAAATACACTGCAATGTAAAATTGTTTTGTTCATTGATTTTCCTACCTGCTGGGCGGCGGAGGGTCTTTCAAAGTAGGGGGGGCACCAGCCAAAAAGGGCACTTTCGGAGAAAAAAAAGGGCACCTACAAAGGGTGAACATAAAGCAAAAACGGACCATTTTGTGGCATTGGTATTACCCTACAGTCTAATTAATACGTAATCAACTTCATCTTTTTTTTTTAAATTGTGTTTCTGGACCCCAATTAGCAGTTGTGTGTAATGGTCTAATGATTCATGTGTGAGCGAGCGAAGCGAGCGAGCAATTTTCAGACTTTTTTTTCCTAATGCTGAAGTCCTTGGATTGTGCATTATTTACAGCGATATAATGAAAATGACAACATCAAATTAATTTGGGGGGAATGCCTAATGATCTTTTAATTTGTACATTAACCCTGTCGCTTATCTTAAGGATTACCGATAACATCATACTTTATGCGATCTGCTTGATTTCATTATATACTATAAGAGCGAGCGAACGTAGCGAGCGAGTTTGGGGAAAATTTTCAGAAAATATTGTCCTTATACTTGATGTAAATTATGGGCACATTTGAGTGAGGGGCATTGTGCCCCTCTTGCCTCGAACTCCGCTGCCTTATATTGTAGTTGTAGTATTCTCCTCTGTTCACTGCACATAATCTATGTTCCTTTGTTTGATTTGAAAGTTGAATAAAGTGATGAATTAAAAAAAGTACCTGTTACTATAGAAGGCCGCACCGATTCTTTGAAGCTAGATATGCCTCTTTTTGTAGGAAACAGTGGGGAAATACATGTATAAGTAAAAGGGGGCACTTATCAGAAGAGGAAAGGACGCTTGTCAAAGGTAGAAAGGGGCACTTATAAGATATGAAAAGGGTCATTTATGAGAAGAGGGAAAGGGCTGATATTAGATAGGAAAAGGGCACTTATCAGAAGTAAAGTGGGGGCACTTATCAGAAGGGGAAAATAGGTACTAATTAGAAGAGAAAAGGGGCACTTTATAAGAAGGGAAAAAGGGCACTTATAAGAAAGAAAAATAGACTCCTATCCGAAGTATAATTGCATTTATCAGAAGGAGAAATGGAGCTAATTATCAGATGTGAAAAGGGGCTACCTATCAGAAGGAGAAAAAGTGCACTTATCAAAAGGGGAATGGGCACTTATTAGAAAGGTAAAGAGTCACTTTTAATATTAAAGAGGACACTTATCAGAGAGAAAGGGGGCATGTTTTTTTTAGAAATAAAAAGGGCTCTTTGGGGGTATTTCGAAAAGTGGAGGGCGCTGTGCCCCCTGCCCCCCCCCTCCGCCCCTGCATACCTGTAAGCAATCTGCCCCGCTCTACGCGACTTCCGAAGTGAAATGTCAACGCCCATATTTGTTTTTGACCGTGCGAAGTCATATGAGGTTTAAAAAGAAATTTTCAAAGGTATAAATGCCAGAGATAAAAATGTCAGAACTAAAAATGTCAGAAGCAAAAATATCAGAGATTTAAAAATGTCAGAGGTAGAAATATCAGAGTTAAATGTCAGACGTAAAATGTCAGGGGTAGAAATGACAGAGGCAAAATGTTGGAACAGACGTATATAATGATGGACGCAAGATGCCAATGTGAAAAAAAAAAATCAAGAGTTTCTTGGATTGGCCTATACAGTGTGTGTCAATAAAAGGGAACCCATATTCAAGAACCAATATCCTATCAAATATATATCAAAAGTGAAATCACTGAAATGTATCATAACATTATGATGGTTGATAATATCTTCATTTATTTGAAAGGCTGCTCACCAAAATGCAATAATGGATGACTGAGCATTGGCCATTTGTAAAGAGCATGTATAAATCGTCTTTGCCCAAGTTTGGCTGAATTGTGTTCAGGGGTTACTTTCATTCATTTTGTGAGTGCACTCAACTGGAATGGAGACCATTCAACCAACCTCATGGTGATCATCCATTTCTTTTAAAACTTGGGCAGAGCAGGGTCATGTAGTAGAATGCAATGTTAATTGAGCATCCTATGGTAAATTATCTATTATATGGTAAAATATGCCCAAGGTTTGAATTTGTTGCATTTCATAAAGCGTCAATATATTGAGGGTATATTTATGGTCCTTAAAGTTTACGTGGGTCATGGAGTTCATGATGCAGGAACATTTTCCAAGTATTCCTTTCTAAAGAATTTGCACAGATGTAAATTCATGTCTACCGAGATCGGGGGGGGGGGGGGGTAATCCCAGTGTCTCTCTCTCCCCCCCCCCTTCTTACTCCACTACACTACTAACAATTATTTGTAGAGGGAAAGTATGTTCCTACGAACCATTTATTTTAAGCTAAAATAGTGAGAGCTGATAAATGTAACCCAGGTACTTGAAATACATATAAATCAGTTACATCAAAATAAGGGTCACGTAAAGTTTATAAAACTCCTTTTTGGCTCTGACATTTTTACCTCTGGAATGCATACCTCAGATATATTTACCTCTGGAAGTTATACATCTGTAGTAATGCACTTCCCAGTATCTGTCCATCACAGGTGCCGCGCATAGCTAGTTGAAAGAGCTAGTTATGCGATGTCAGTAGTAAAAACGGACTAATGCACTTCCCAGTATCCAGGGACGGCGAGCCCCAAACCCACTTTTTCAAGTACCCCAAGAGTGTTCTTTTTATTTCTAAAAAATGCCCACTTTCTCTCTGATAATTGCTCTTTTTTACTATTAAAATTGCCCCTTTTCCTTTCTAATAAGTGCCCTTTCCCCTTCTGATAAGTGCCCTTTTTTCTCCTTTTGAAAAATGTCCCATTTCAAATCAGATTTTTAAAAAATTACCCCCTTTTCTCTCTAATATATGCCTCTTTCTCCTTTGATAAGTGCATTTTTACTTCTGATAAGTGCCCCCTCTTTACTTCTGATAAGTGCCCCCTCTTTACTTCTGAAAAGTGCCCCTTTTACTGTCTAATATGTGCCCTTTTCCTCTTCTCATAAGTTTCCAACTGCTTTATTTTTTTACAAAAAGAGCCATTTCTAGCTTCAAAGAATCGGTGCGGCTTTATGTAGTAACAGATATCCATATTACTACAACTACATTGTAAGGCAGCGGAGCTGGAGGCAAGAGGGGCACAATGCCCATCGCCCCCCCCCCCCAGCAAAGGATTTCTCATTCCGCTCGCTGAATGTGCCCATAATTTACACCAAGTAGAGGCAATATTTTCTGAAAATGTCCCCATGACTCGCTCGCTCTTACATTATATAATAATGAAATCAAGCAGATCGCATAAAGTATGTAATATATCTGTGTAATCCTAAAGAAAACGACAGGGTTAATGTACAAATTAAAAGATCATTCGACGTTCCCCCCAAATGAATTTGCTCTCCTCATTTTCATTGTATCGCTGTGAATAATGCACTACTCAAGGACTTCAGCATTAAGAAAGTCCTAAAAAAATTTGCTCGCTCGCTTCGCTCGCTCCCACATGAATCGTTAGACTCTTACACACACTTGCTAATTGGGGAAGCTGAAATAGTGTCCAGAACCACAATAAACGGAAAGAAGGTCATGCTTGATAATAATTATATTAATTAGACTGTAGGGTAATACCAACGTCACAAAATGGTCGCTTTTTCGCTTTATGTTCACCCTTTGTAGGTGCCCCTTTTTTCTCCAAAAGTTCCCCTTTTTCTGGTGCCGCCCTTCACTTTGAAATACGCTCCGCCGCCCCTGCCAGTATCTCTGCATCTCATTTGAATATCTGTATTTTTTTTTACATTTACAGGTTTATTTGAAATTCGAAAGCAGAAAAATATATGAAGGGGAATGAAATAGTGGAAGAAAGAGGAGAAAAAGTAAATTCACAAGAAAAATGAAAAAAAGAAGAAAAAATTATAAGCCAAATCAATATTTTTTAATCAATTAATCAAAGTAGAATAAGAAAGAGAGGGAGGGGGAGGGGGCCGCAACCGATACGACCCTGTCGAGTTCACAGATGTAATGTCTAGAGTTATTACTACAGTGTAAATTGATCTTAGAACTATGTATTTTTTAAGGACAGGAAAGTGAAGTAGCCGATAATATAGACATTTTCATGGTTGGAGAAGCTTGCTGTAAATGGTAAAATAATGTAGGTCAGTTGATGATTGGCCATTCAACCGTCTAGAGTATTTCTATCTGTTTATTTCAATGATGAGAAAGGTACAGCTGCTCAATTCAGAAGGCGGGTCCGAGATCAATAGACCGCTTCGGTAATGTATGCAAATTTTATACATACCTTTTAAACAAAGGTTGTTCTTGACAACCTGAAAGCTTGCCGGACATAGCAACAAATAATGTATGCAAACTGGATTCCAAGCATTGAGGCTCATTTATAAAAAAACAGGTTAATGGAATAGCTCGTCACTAGGTGCTCAGAGATTATATGTGCATAAATTTGTATACATTAAAGAAGCGGTCTATTAACCCTTTCAAGACAATTGACCACATTTTGTGGTTTGGCTCAATAACTTTTGATTCAGAACTCTGAAAAATATACCAGATGCATGAGTAGAAAGAGCAAAAATTTCTGCACACACTATGTCCATTCTTGTTCCATGACCATATTGCGTTTGATGCCAGGAATTTTAAAAATGAGAATAAGCTTTGAAATCCTTAAATTGGCAACACATTGAGAGGTTCAAAATTTATTTATTTATTTATTTATTTATTGGTATATAAAATTACTGATCAACAGCAAGCTGAAAGGATCAGTTTACAAATTTGGCAACATAAATCATAGATGTATAACAATCAATTGACATTACAAATAATAAAAGGACAGAAAAAAAATATGAATGCAAATATAAAGGCAATATGACATTTAAATAATCATAGGTAATTAAATAGTGTACACAAGCATAAACACACCCACAATCA
This sequence comes from Heliocidaris tuberculata, assembly GCA_025618425.1. Taxonomy (NCBI): domain Eukaryota; kingdom Metazoa; phylum Echinodermata; class Echinoidea; order Camarodonta; family Echinometridae; genus Heliocidaris; species Heliocidaris tuberculata. The sequence continues at coordinate 14,246,477 of CM046839.1, forward strand.
CACCCACACACACACTCAAACATAGACACACATACAAGAAAAAATACAAAGATATACATATAACAGACAAGGGAATGTGATCGACTAATCAAATGTAAAATATTGAATTTTTTAATCCGTCAAATGTATTGGTTGTATTATTGATTTTCATCAAAATTGGCAATTTTTTCAACTTTTCGACAAAATTTTAACCCTGTTTATTGTTCTCAAAGACATTACACCTTATTAGAACCATGCAGCACTAAAAGAAAAACATTATTGTTGCCAATTTGAAGATCGAAATGTGATCAATTTAGCCCTTGAATAATTCCTGTCCTGAAAGGGTTAAACGCTGGATCTTTCACCGGATGAAATTTTTACCAAATTTTTCCACCTTACTAATGAAGGTCATTCTGGATTTAAATAACGCCTAATACATCTACGATGTTTTTAAGCGCTTTACAGATATATTATTACCCGCTTTATCGGATTCATTGTGCTTGCCCCACACAATGAATGCACATTCTCCACTCTACTGGGGAGCATTACAGCCTCATTAGGCCTACGTATCATGTTGTTATTTTAGAAGTATTTTCACGCTTATATTCTGTTCTGTTATTTGGATTTATTTCCATGCTTATCTGATTATGTAATATTTGTGCAATGCACCTAGTGGCCGATTAGATTCGTGCTGAGCAAGCTATCAAATAAAGTCTACTACTACAAACTTCTAGTATTACTACTGGGCAATTCCACAGTAACGGAATTACAAATTAGAGATTTTTTTTTGCTCACATTTTTTTTAGTTTGTGCACTAATTTTGTAATTTGGTCCCCTTCCAACCATTTAATAATCTGCAGATGTACTCATTCTTTCACCTGAATTCATTTATACCCAAAATTTTTCACTTGCATTAATCATATTCTGGTATGTATACCATGGTAACGGAATTACCAGAAAATGATGCCATTTTTAAATCCCTCATTTCCATTCAATATCTTCTGAAATGTACAAGCTAATTATTCCAAATTCATGTTTGATTCAGCTTTCTGTTTATTAAACTTAATTGTGATAGGAAGAAATTGAAAAATAACATGACGGATATGTAGTATTTGCTCTTTTTCCTAGATAAGTCATCGGTAACGGAATTACATCTTCTGAAATTTACTAAGAAAACTAAAGGTTCTTCAATCTCCTGTAAACTTAAATGTTGATAAATTTTTATTAGCAATCTCAAGTGAATAAACCATATTAAAATGAGTACCATAAGGCCATTATGAAAAGGTATCTGTGAATATACTGGAAATGGGTAAGACTACAAAGTTTCAGTTGGGGTAAGCAGCAACTGCTTGGTATATTTGTGTTTGATTTTGTCAATTAAGTTGCAGGTATTTAATCATCCGTGTAAATAGACATGATTATTCAAACAATATTCCATATTACAAATTAGCATAATAGCTATGGTAATATTTGAACTCAATACTAATTCAATCATTCATTAGCTATTCTTCGCATTTGAAGTTTTATGAAGGTGTTCCTCTACTAATAAAAATCATTAAAAAGATAGACTTGCAAGTTAGTCACCTAATCTTTCTAAACCATTAAGAGGAGAACTTTTAAAATCAATGTGAAGGATTGACATGCAAAAGCAAAACAGCAAACAGGTGTGATTGAGTGATAGTATGGTACTTGTATTTTATATCTTACATGTATGTGAAAATCACATGGAACACCTAATTATCCGTAAAGCTAAAGCCACCTTTAGTTTTAATGTTTATTCTGTATTAATGTCTGCCAGAAAGAGTTTGCAAATTTTTGACAGGAACTCTAATGACAGAATGATAAGTAAATGAATGGTGGGTGAATATTCTAACCGACATATACCAAGGCCAAAAAAACAAACAAACAAACAAATTAAATCAGTGTTTTATAATAAATTGGGCTCTTTTTCATAAAATCGATGTCGCAAAAAATGTCATGTAATTTCAAACATGCATGGTGAAAATTCCGAATGAGATGGGGAAAAAGTATTTTTTCAGTTTCTTTTTGATTTAAGGATTTGGCTATTTGGATCAATTAAAGCGATCTGTATTAGTATAAATCTAAAATTAGCTGATTTGCACTTCTCATGTGGAATTGCCCTACTACTACTACTACTACTACTACTACCACCACTGCTTCTACTACATCATATATTTTACTGAATGAAGAAAAGTGGGAAATCATTACCATCATGAGAAAAAGAAGAAGAAGAAGACGGTACTTCAGAAAGGAAGCGGACGGAGACGATAAAATGAATTTACAATACAACAGAGACGAAGAAATGTCTTTTAATTTTTGTTTTGAATAAAGGTTGCATTTTTCTATTTAACGATGTCCTGCTCTATTCTAATTTAGGGAAAAAAATGAAAGTCACACCTGGAGTCGAAAATGATAAAGGTAAGGAAATATTATTCAGTCAATAATGTGGAACCATTATACAATATACATTAGTATATTCTAACTGAAGAAAATTCCTCCACCTGATAAAGATGTTTAAAATTCCTTCACCTGATAAAAGATGGTTGATCATATCGGGGGCGGGGCGGTGCGATAATTTTGTTAGGGGACACAGGTCTCCAAATTTTTCCATAAGTAAAACCAAAAAAAATAATAATTGAAATAGAGGAGTCATAGTCAAGTGGCTTAAATACTTGACTGTAGATGCGAAGGTCGTGGGTTCGAACCTCAGCTCGGCACTGTTTTCCTTTGTATTATTATTATTATTATTATTATTATTATTATTATTATTATTATTACTATTATTATTATCATTTTTATTATTATCATTATCATTATTATCATTATCATATTATTATTTTTATTACTATTTAGAAAGATAATTTTTTAAAAATGTTTTTTAAAAAGAGAAATAAAAGTTCTTATAAATATATTTTTTTAACCTTTTATTTTTTACTTGGGGGGGGGGGCAATCCTTGCCATCCTATCTAGGTAATACATAATATATATGTAATGCCAATTATGTATTATAATATCGAAAGTATTTTTATGCTATTCATTGAATTTGCTAAATGAACTAATTTTAATTTTAATTCTTTTTTTTATAAATATCAGGCCTACTCGAATCTTGAAGTAAAGGGTGATAGAAATATGTTTTCAGTGAGAAATTGTATTCGTACTGCTGTTCACATTCTCTAAAATCATAGATATCAACACATATCCAGAGGAGATTATTTAATTTTTAATGTTTTCCATGTCATGTCAAATTATCATCTTGTATACCAAGATCCTATTTATTGGTTAATATGTAGTTTCAAAAATAAGATTTAGATCGTCTGTCTTTATCGGCTCAATAAAGAAAAAGCAGGTGAAAAAGCGATGATCATCTTTGAGAGAAAATTTCTCCAAAGCCACTGATAACATTAAAGATACAGTTAAATAATCTAGATTACCTCGGGATAACTTATACACGTATTGTATAATTTTCACATGAACAAAATATGTAGGTCTGTCTGCTTCTTCTTATCCCTTTTCGTTTCGCTATCCGTATGCAGCCTTTATATATATATTTTTTATGCTAAACACTTTTATAAATTTTCATTAAATTATTTATTTATTTTTGGACAGGACGTCAAACCCATTCATCGACTCACAGCCAAGGTCCAAATATCGAGATCGAAGCCTCGGATTCTAGTAAAGTGTCCGGTAATAGGATGATAGGTGAACAGACCATTGTAAACAACAGGTAGATCTCTAAACATATTAGCCCTGATGGAGTGTTGCATGGATGAGGGTGTAACAACCCTCCCCCTTCAAAATTCTGTCCCTGAATCCATAATTTGTGTAGGCAAGTTTGTAATAATAGAACTTCTTGCTATAATTATTCCAATTTTATTTGCTTCAATTTTTTTTCTTCAAACCTGTCGGCAGATGTTAAAATCCGAGGACTTGCTTTAATCAGCATATTTGAATAAGTATGACCTATTTTGGAAGAACTTTTTAGATCTCTTTTTCGACAAACCCCTACCTCTTCACCAACACCGTCACTAAAGTACTCTTGCAAACGCTTCTCATAATCTCCTTCAACTTTGGCTATCGAGAAACGAGGTTTTATCAACACCACTGTTGTATCAAACGTATGCCCTCACATATCACGACTTCCAAAGTCGGCTTATTTGACAACAATCGAACGACTTGGGGCGCATTGTTTACGATAACCTTTTTGAAGTTCTTCATCATAAAAATATATTTGATATAAGTTTGACGATAAGGTATGCTCCATTATGTGATAACTTGTGCACTCTCTCTCTCTCTCTCTCTCCCCCCCCCCCCCCTTTCTTTTTGTAAAGAACACCATTACATGTCAATGTAACACTAATAAACCAGGCTTGTGAAACTCGGAGTAAAAGAGGACGGACATCGAAACAACTAGAATACAGCCCTCCTCCATTGAAACGAAAAGCGGATAATCCACGGGCAGGGCCAGCCAAACGTCGGAAACAGACACCAAGTAAGCTCGATTCTTCCACGAAATAACGGAACATTTTTACATTTCTGGGATTCTTTTCTAAATTAGGGCCTAAGAACTGCACACCTGGGCTAAGATGCATAATGGATAAGCCTACTCCCATAGACGTATTAGATACTTCTATCACATTTTTTGAAGAGGAGGAAGGGGTGTCATTTTTCATTTTCACATTTATGAAATAACAATGTTCAAAATGTTTACAACTTTACATTTCAGATTTCTTTGATTGCTTATTTCTTGAAAGGGTGTATGTAGGCCTACCCAAGAAAATGATGATGATGATAATAATTATAATAATAATAATAATAATAATAATAATAATAATAATAATAATAATAATAATATTGATAATGATAATAATAATAATTGATAATAATAATATTAGCCATCAAAATAATAATAATAATAGTTATGATAATAATAATAATCATTATAATCATAATATCATAATAATAATTATAGTGATAGTAATAGTAATAATAACAATATTGTTGAATAATTTTGAAATGTCATAAGTGAACCCACGGAGCACTTTATTTATTAAACAGGTACATCACGTGTTGTTTACACTGCATAACTCCCAATTTTATGTGTAAAACCAGATCCGTCGCTAGAACATCTTGAATGGGGGTGAGACAACCAAATTTGCCGACAAATTTTTAGGGTGTGACAACCAAATTTGTCGACAAAAATGCTGCACCCTAATCTCCCCCCCAAAAAATAAAAAATAAAAAATAAAAAATAAAAAATAAATAAATAAATAAAAATAAATAAATAAATAAATTATGTAGAGATCTTGATCATACAGGCCCATTTTTTGTAAGGAGGGTGCTTACGCCTTTTGACCGAATATCAACTTTTCAGTTTCAAAATTTTTAAAATTTTTAAAAATATACAAAAGTTACATACAGAAGTTCCATACTGATCTGGGAACCTCGCTGCTCAAATATGTGGATATTCTGGCACCTAACTTCGCTTCCCATATATGAAGTGGTGGTTGCCCGAATATCGGAACTTTGAAAATCCTCGGGGGGGGGGGGGGGGCTGCAGTTTGTTGCCGAAGGGGGATGCCTTTTGCCCGAATATCAACTTTCCGGTGTTTTTCAGATCGAGCGAAGTGAGAGACCAAAACAAAAATGGCCACCAGTTTTTCATTCTTTTTCTTTCCTTCTTTTCTTTCTGTTTTTGTTTTCCTTTTCTTTCCCTTTTCTTTTTTCTTTTCTTTTTTCTTCTCCTTTCTCTTTTCTCCTTTTCCCTTTCCTCATCCCTCTCCCTTTGTTCCCCTCTTTTTTTTTAATTTGCCGACAGAGGTGGCGCATTTTCCGACAACAATTTCGAGTGGGGGTGTCGAACCCCGACAGCCCCCGCTAGCAACGCCCTTGTGTAAAACAGTTGACTTTTGACAGAGCAAGGATCAATCTTACATAATGAGCTTTCTTTGTTTTTACATGCTTCTGTTTCAGAATTGGTAAATCTAGAACATGAATCACAAAGCAGGTACATGAGTAGTATACAAGTAGGTGTAACAAATAAAACTACACAAATAAAGTGGACTTCAGGTATGTAGTAGAAAATAATACGCCATAACCTTAACTGCTCAGCTCGTAGTGAAATGCAAAAAATGATAATTAGATAAATACATAAAATCGTAAATTAGAATTTTGGGCTGAAAATAAGTGCATTTGGCACAGGGAGTATACTGAGAAGATTTGTGAGGGTGTATGTGTTTGGTATGTTTGGGTGCCAGTGGGATGTGTATGTGTGCATAGTGCTGTAAATGTTTGCTTCTTTCCTTAACATTTAATAGGTATGTCATATGGTACTAAACATCTAGTGGTGGTTGAAAAGGCAGAGGAACGACAGAAGAATGGAGGGGAGAAATTTCTTCGAATGGGTGTGTTTTCGAAAGGAGGAAGAAAGGTCAAAGATTTACGCATATTCGAAACAGCAGACCAGACTCTCGAGGAATTGAAATCGACACTCTACACACTCGAAGTAGAAGACTTCGCAAAGTTCACAGATATCAAAATTGGCAAAATGGGAAGTTTGATGTCTACGAAAAATACGACGGTGATTATGAATCTTTTGAATTAGTAACAGATTAAACATGTTAATGATCTGATTTCATACCGATTACATTCAAAAGTATGCCTAACAGGAGATGATGATAAACTTTGACAAAATAAATGTCTCTCTTTGTTGACCACTGAAAGCAATTTTTTTTTTTTTTTAATGGATATAATCTGAAGATGTACATTGTACAATGTAAATCCAAATGAGTAGATATGTAAGGAATGCCATCTTTTCACATCTATCATGTCAGTATTATGGAACTATTCATTTGACTTTGGCAGTTCTTATCACAGATCAATGGGCCCCAAATTTTTATTTATTTTTATTTTTATTATTATTTTTTTTTTTTTTGCATGCAAGGAATGATAATTCCCGACATCTTAAATTCTGCTTTATAGATTATCACAAGGGTCCCACCATTTGAGTATAGCAGTCGGTTCATCAAAGAATACATCGACCCAGAGCCAATATCAGTGAATGAGGCACTGAAAATGCGTAAAGGCCGAAGAATTTCTGTGAGGGGAAAAATAAGGAAGGTACGCAATAATTCATTCAGCGTGTTGTGTTTTCTGTTTCTCATTTGAGTTTGTTAGAAATATATAAGCATAAGTGCTTGTCCTTGCACATAAGCCTACCTGAAAAGAATATCCATATTTTTTTTTCTTTCTTTTTTCCCTTTTTCATTTTTTAAAAAATCTTTTAGATTTTTTGTGAATGTTAGTGTATAATATTACATATATGTAAAATAAGTATTGTTACGGCGATCCCAACACAAGCTATTTGCTTCCAGGCAACCTCGCCTCCTTCCACCATGTTTTTGTCAATGTAAATTTCATTTTATACTTATTTTGATTATGAGAAGTAAATAAATTTGCTTTCAATCTGAATTTGAAAATCTGAATAATGTGATGGATGGCTTATGGGGCACCAGGTACTACTAAGTTAGTCTGCTTTTGAAAAGACCTACCTTGGATGTTGTTTAGCCTTTCACATTCTGATGCGAATAAACTATTTTTGTTTTGTGTTTCTGTTTTGTCGACGTATAATTGGCATTTCATAACTTTGCCTGGTGGTCTTGAACTTGAGGAGCCTCAGAAAAGGTGTCTTGTATAATCCCCAAACATTTCGCCTTACCTCCTATCATTTTCAGGTTAGGAAAGGCAACACAAACCAACCTAGACAAAACATCACACTGCATGATATGCCAGGCAGTGATGAAATGGAAGTGACCTTATGGGGTGACGTGGCCGAAAGAACAGAAGTAGAGCAACACGACAAAGTAATCATCAAGGCCTTGGAGAAGAATGCCAAAGGGTTTAGTTCTACACCCTCTACTGACATAAAAGTGGGTCTTTATCAGATTCAATTGTATTGTATTATAGCTCTAAAACACAGAAGGTTTTGTAGGCATAACAAAGGAAAACTTAAACTGTTATAAGTAAATCACGAAGGTGGCGAACATTTGTTTAGAGGTATTGTCATGATGAAGGATTTATTTCATTTATTTATATTTTCTGTTTTGGTCTAAGTTCAAAGTGGTATTCCTCTTGAATCGGCCTTGAAAATTGTTGGAGGACGACATAACTTGGGATAACTCTTTGTCCGGATAAATCTCTCTTTTCGCATACAACCGTTCTCTACAATGTCAAATTTAAGATGTATGAACATGAAGAGTTTTTCTGTGAATTGTATTTTTTTTTTGGAATAATCTATCTGTAAAATTTTTATAATTGAGAAAAAGAAAGGAAACGGAGCAGGTCATCTTAACGCACAAAATGGTCCTTCTTTTCAAGAGGGTCTATTGATATCGTGACCATAGAGTCACAGAATCAGACACTTGGCTGCTTTTGTATTCTACAGACTTCAAGACGGTAGAAGCGAGAAGATTGGTTTTATCTACAACACTAACCCTTAAGGGGTTGTCGTGACTTTGTATCGAATTTGATGTTTTTAACTGTATTTCTTTAGTTCATGATAAGTCTAGAGTGACTTATAACAAAATTAGCTTCTCTGAAAGATCTTGAATAAATGTGAAGTGCAGACAAATGAACCAAATGACAATGAGTGGATATAATAGATCCAGAAAAGCTTATTACACTCTGTAAATATCCTTCCGGCTCTCGGCAATTAAGAAAAACGCTATGCATTATAAATCTTTATTTCTTATCGTTTCAGAAGTTAAACTAGACTCATAGACAACGGAAGACGCTGTTGTGACGAAATAAGGTACATGTATGTTGGACGACCTAGCTATTTATTTCGCACTGAAATGACTACCTCTAAAATACTGACCTTGCCTGTTTTAGTGTTTAAGAATGTAAGATGGTATATGAGATGGAGAAGCCTAGTGTAGTTAGCGTAATCATAGATATATTGCATGTAAATTAAAACAATATCACATAAATATTTTTAGTTTTAGCTGTGTAGTTAGCGTAATCATAGATATATTATATGTAAATTAAAACAATATCACAAAAATGTTTTTAGTTTTAGCTGCTTTGTATAAAAAGAGAAGTAGATTTTTGGATACTTGTGACATGAATTTATGTTGGGAATTCCATTGGTGTTGATTCAGTATGAAACCTAATGACACATTATTATACATTTGTCTGGAATGGTGAATCGGTAAAAAAAAAGGGGGGGTTTATACAGGATTACATTACGAATTATTTACCCAGAATGCTGAATTGGTGAAGAGAAAGATTGAAATTGATATGTCATAAGGGTTATCCTAGTCGCCGAAAAAAAAAGAAAAAAAAAAGAACGGTTACATAATTATGGAGACAGGTCCTTTGACAGAGCTGTTTCACATATTCTTTCAAACTTCGGATTTAAGAAAGATGGACTCTACATAGCAATTTAAAGCTAACCTGAAAACACATCTCTTTGTCTAAATTTTTCAGTTCAGTTATCTGTAAAATGTCTGTCGATCTCATTGTCTTTGCATACTTGATCGAAGGTTTTTGGAAATGTCATTATAACTTTATATTGCTATTATCATTATCATTATCATCATTATCATCATCATTATCATCGTCATTATCACTATTATTATTGTTATCATCATCATCATCGTTATCATTATTTTCTGGAATTAATACGTAATCTGAGAGCGTCAGAAACTCTCCTATCCATTTAGAGACTTCGTCCCTATGGTTAGTAGGCTTTTAATTTTATGATAATCATTCAATCATAGTAAAAGTAGTAGCAGCATGAGTCGTCGTAGTAGTAATAGTATCTAATTGCATTATCGACAGGTTGGATCTATGATGTTAGCGAGTCTCCAGTGCCTTTACTGCTTCGTAACATGAGATCAGTCTTCGTATCTTTCGTTCCAGAGTATTCTTTTTAAAAACATCTGTATAATTTATCTAAAAAGTTCATTTTATTGTAGTGGGGTCAAGTCGGATTATTACAATAAACATTTGAAAATGTGATTACTTCTTGTGCCTCTGTTCGGTCACATTATCAGTGTCCATGGCAGCTACTTAGAAAGGACTACTGCACTCCATTAACATTGACTAAATTCTGGGAATAGTAAAGCTATTTAGTTTGGTGACTGGCTAAAAAAAAAAAAAAAAAAAAAAAAAAAAAAAAAACAGTAGCCGTTCGGGAAGGGGGGGGGGGGGGCTCGGACTGACCTTTCCTCCCATGGCCAACATGATATTACGCACCTGAGTACAAAGGACTCAAACATATCCCCGCCCAATATTTCTTTATCAAAATCAACTTTAGACCTAGCTTAAATCCAGCACTTGGATTCAACTTTAAATTTGTTTGAAGTTTGAAGTTTATTTGTTCCACTTTTACTTAAAAAACAATTCAGATTTTAGAAGCATAAGTGTAAATGTAAAAACGTAAAAGAAGAGAACTTAAATCAAGTACAATGTAGGTAAATAAATAGAAAGTTTCAAGAGATATAGGAACGAGTTTTAGTTTAGGCCTATAATATGGACACTGACAGGCCTACCAAATCTCCACAAAAAAAAATCAATTATATCAATTCAAGTTTCGAGGCTACGATAAGCTCGCAGTTACATATGCAAAATAGGGTTCGTAGTTATTCTGAAAAGACCTTTTTCCCATAGGCACATAACATTATTCTAAAAATAACACTGATTACAGGTAAAGGCCGATGATGCCTTTGCTTGATGTCAAATAATTTTGTAAAATTTGTAGAACAACTTCATGCAATTTAATGGAAATATTATATTGAGCCTTTTATCACCGTCTGTGAGGCACTTTTGATAATTCGCCTAGAATTTTTGTTCCGCTTGTATTTTTTGTTTGTTTGTTTGTTTGTAGTATGCTAACAGCTTTTGTATGCTCTTGATCAAGCAACAACAACACCAACCACAAAAATGTATTATTTCAGTATATGTTCAAATTTGATGTAATAATATACTCTTGAAAACATCTGTTTGTATGAGTTATGTTTGACGTAGCAACATTTAGTAATACAACGATTCGCGACGCTGTAGAAAGTCACTGAATGGGGAAAAACGCGATTTAATATGGATTCAGATTTGATGTAAAATAATACACTTGTATGAGTTAAGTTTGATGTTGCAACATTTAGCAATACGACGTTTTGCGGCGCTACAAAAAGTTATAGTGTGTATATGTATTCAAATTTCATGTAAAATATACTCTTGACAACATCTTAAGTTTGTATGAGTTATGTTTAACGTAGCAACATTTAGTATTGAGCAGTGGCGCAAATCCATTTTGAAATTTTGCCTCCAAAATTCTCTGACAAGCAAAAAAAAAAAAAAAAAAAAAAAAAAGGTTATTCAAAAAGGTGGGGGGGGGGGGCATTCGCCTATCTTGAAAAAGGTGGTGGGGGGGGGACATGTTCCCTTGTCCCCCCAGGATTTGCGCCCATGGTATTGAGACGGTATTGAAAGTCATTTTATGGAAACAGCGTAATGATACGATTTATTGGGTCATTATAAAAGAAAAGCAGTACATCATTTGAAAGAATTACAAGTACATGTATGCAGAATTTTATTCTGTATAATGGCTCATAATTGCTGTTTAGGAGTGCTTTTTACATATATTTCTTTTAATAAATGTTACTGTCATTGAATTTCAGTCTAAATGAAATCACTGAGGATAGCAGATAATGAGTACCATAATATGCATAGAATTATTGATTTTCTTTTATTTGTCTAAAAGTTTGTACATTTTATGATTTTTTTTCACCTTTTGGCCTATAAGCTGTGTCCTTTATTTCTAACTGTAATTATACATTAGCAAATGCTTTAAAAATTAAGTTTAGTTGGTAATTTCCTTATATCCACATTATATGCAAACAAACTTTATTAATTGAAATTGATGGAAATTTTTTTATTTAAAATTCCATAATCGCAGTCTTAGGACTGAATTAACATAGATTACGATGTTTGAAAAGAAACATATACAAATTGATGACAAAGAAAAGGATAAACAAATATTTACTATTGCTATAAAATGCAAGCATTTTTAGTCTACAACTCGAAGTTCAGTTGAATTAGTTTTTTGTTGCTTTTTGTTGTTGTTTTTTTTTCAAAACCATTCTGAATTACTTAACTACATGTTCAACAAGCTTGGTGGAAATACAGAGTATGATATACAGTGTCACGACTTTAGGAATTTGAGCGAATTTGAGATTTCATTCCTAAAATTTTATTTTTCATAAACCCAAATAACTGTAGCATGTTAACCTAAGAGGGTATGAGATGAGTGGTTATGGACGGTATTTTGTAATTTAGTGTACCATACGTTACAAATTATTGTTGAGTTCTGGACATAAATTGACATCAAACGCGTCGTTTGACTTCATATCGTCTCTCAAAGTTCTAGCAGGCTGTCGAAATCACACAACTATGAGACAGGCTGAAAATCTGCGATGTGGTGGGTAATAGCTGGGACTTACTTTTATATTGTAGAGAGAGGGGTGGTTATAAAATGAGAAAGAGAGGGAGAGGAGAAAAGGGAAGACAAGAAAGAAAAGAAAGAGGGGTAGAGAGAGCGCGAAACCAGCAAAAGAGTATAGGATAAGATGAAAAGGGCAAGAAAGGAGAGAAATAGAAAAAGATATAGGAGAAACAATAGTACATATATAAGCCTTATACATTACAATTCGACTCCGCTAGAACTAACTCATCTTTACTTACACATAACATAGAACAAATAGATATGTTACGATGCATAAATAATAATGTCATATATCATTTTGCAACATTATTTTTCAATATCGAATTAGAGTTCCAGTGAAAAGGTAGGGAGAAGAGGAGAGGATGAAGAAGAGAAAAGAAGGGAAGAGAATGGGAAACACAAGGAAAAGAATAGGGTGGGATCAAGAAGGCAAGAGAGAAAGAGGAAAGGGGAAGAAAGAGAGGAGAAGAGGGGAAACATTGGTACATGTATATAAGACTTACACAATTCAACTTGGCTTTAACTGTTATAACTCACTTATTATTCTGTACTAGTTATACTGAATATAGATCAAACATATCACTAAGAAACACATTATTTCAGTATTGAATTAGAATGAAACAAATAAATTTTTACATCATCATCATCATCATTTATACATTTTTAATCTAAGTGACTCCCGAATTGCTCCTATTGATATATTTTTATCCTGTAAAGTATATAATTTTATCTTGTGGTGATCAACATGTCTAGTGTTATGTTATCATATGTATAAAGTAGAGATAGGGCGTGTTCGATGAGATATAGCACCGGACTTTCTCCGTAATCAAAATAGAGATCGAAAGAGTGATGCAACTAGAGATTTTTGGAAATAACAATAGTGCCTCAAAAACTTTTGAGGCAGAGTGGGAATGGTGAGTAAAATCCATTCCAGAGGGCGTGGTCTCTGACTCCATACAGGCACAGGCGCAGACAGTCATAATTATCCATTGTTAGTGGGGGATGATCTATTCATCATTCCCCCCCCCCCTCACTAACAATAGAAAGTGTGTGCGTATCTAGGCCGCTGCATGCAGGGCTGCAATTTTTTGGTACTGAAAGAAAGGGATGCTTGAGACCATGGACCTACTACGTAGTAGGTCCATGTTGAGACCCTCTCTTCTGTTTCTTGGTGATTATTTCTGATCAAAATGAAAGTTCGGTTTTGATTAGCTTAACGTTTTCATCGATTAGATCAGAATTCAGGGACACGTAGCGAAAAGAGGGGGACGTGGTGATTGCATCACCCCCCCCCCCCTTTCCATAAAATCTATTTTTAAAAATTAAAATTTAAAAAAATCCCAGTATTCGGGCAGCGAGGTATTGTCATTCGAAATGTACGTTACAATTTTAATAATAGAATCCTATAGAAACACTTTCTTAAAGGGATAAAATATAGCATCTGTCACATTTGTCAGAAAAGGGGTCTCAGCAATATTTTCGCTTGCTTGGAATCCCGATATCATGGCAAGAGACAACAACCCCCTCCATTGCTGCAATTGTGTCTGCAAGCCCGTGTGAGTATAATGATAAATAAACCATCGGTTTCCAGTTTGTTATGGATTAAATAATCAAATTTATTCCCAAATACCATGTTCAGGAATGTTTTGGCTCTATACTTATTGCAACCTATCTGATAATCATTTGGTGTTTTGATTGGAAATGGTAAACTGGGCTATGCAGCTGTAGCCTATACCAAAATTACCGTTGTATTATTATTGAATGCCGCATTCAGAGTTCAGTTATTAATGTGTTTACATGTGCAGTTTGGTTTTTCCCCAGAGCAACAAACAAAACTGTTTCCCGCGCTATCTATCCCTGATCTTTGACCAGATTGATTTTTCATAGTCCAGAAATGAATGCAATAACCGTTATTGTTTGAGCATGCGTATTATGTGGTAGTATTCTTGCCTGAGAACTCAAATTCAAAATAACAACGACAGCGGTTGTACCATCCAGGTAAGTGAAATCATATATTTTCTTTATAGAATAATCATCGTTTTGGGCAGATTGGTGTCTATGTTGCCGAATTTTGAAATTAGCGAATTATGAAGGAGGCGATCTATGATTGTATTTCGTATTTTACTGATGTGGAATATTCTCTTGCACAGACGTTTATTTGTATACTGTTGACTTACGACATGAGAGCGAAGCATTGTGTATATCTGGTTTATATGGTAATTATAACTTTCTTGAAAAAAAATTCGTAATCATCAGATCAGTTTAACTGGTTTATATTGAAGGATGACCATGCGGGCATAAAATCATAATATCTGTAGACTATACGGTCAATCAGTATTTGAAAGGGCCAATGGGCGACAGAACGTTTTCAAAATGTCGTATGCCGTTGATTATCAGATCATATCGCTGGATCCAGTTCCATCAAGTTTCCATCCAGCAGTTAGAATACACACGATACAAGGTGAATACTGCGGCACATGCAGAGGGGCGCATCATGTATATGTATCTGATGATGACATCAGTTCTTATATTTTGTCTCATGAAATTTATGTACTTAAGAACACAACTCATGATAACAAAACAATTACAGTGTAACAATTTCATCAATGATTTACTATCCAATAGCAAACTTCTAAGAATGTTTTCCAAGTTGGGCATTAATTTCCAGACACTTTCAGACTTTCTTCGAGATTTCATAATGATGCAATGATAATTATGTAGAAATGTTGCGATAATTATCTGACAATTATATTTTTTTTATTTTTTTTTCAATAACAAGCGATACCCCCAACAAAATGGCATCACCTATTGAAGACACAACAATATTAGCACTCGCCCAAGAGATTCCCAACGATAAGTTAGACGATTTGGGTGTCAGGCTTGGCTCCAGTCTTTCGGCAACAGCAAGGTTTCGTTCGATGAACCATTCTGGCGGCAAGGTCACATGGCTCGGAACACAGGCTATGCTAACTGATTGGCGAGATGGAACCCCTCAAGATCAGCAACGGCCAAACCTCAAGGAAGCGCTGAAAGGAGCAGGCTTGGTCAGGCTGGTTGACCTACATTTGGGAGGTATGATTAACAAATTATTTTAATCCTGTTTGTGATATGAATAATTGAACCAAGAAAATGGAAATAACAAGGTACATTTTCATGGAACACACATGAATCCATCATTCACTGTAATGTAAGTTTCCCATGGATTAGGTTGATTTTATGTTCTATTCTATGTTAATATTTTCCACTTGCATTTGTATGCATGCATACACTTGAAAATATTATTTTCTGTTTTCTTTCTCTAGTACCCCCCCCCCCCCTTACTCTCCCTCATTAACTTCTATCGTTATCTTTTCATACCAGTATCCTGTCCCTTCTTAATATTCTTTATCTCCTCGCCCATTTAATGGTTGTTAGATGCATGCACGTATAGCGCAACGGATTTTATTTTTATTTGTTTTATGTATTGATTTATCTATTTTTATATTTGAGGGGGTCAGTTTAATGTTCATGAATAGCTATTTTGCATTCTTGGAGAAGGGAATAGACCCACAAATCTTAGAAGGCTTTGTTTGAGATGAATAAAACAAAATAACATCACTGCTACTTTTACCCTATGTGGAATGACATCCTGACCTCCTGATCGTGGTTTTGGAATATTAAAGATTGTTTGATATTATTAAACAAACTTGTTACAGTAAACATTTTCTAAAAAATGGAATGACGCTTTTTTGGATATTATTTTGTGCAATTGCAAACACTAGCCATCTGGCCATTGCAGGTATCAACATATAATTGTTGGCAGCTGGTCATGCCAGCACTCCCTGCAATGAGAGTCGCAAATAAGGCAATAAAATTGGTTCGCTGCTGCTCAGATAATGACCTCTATTCTATTAAAAATAAAGTGTATCACAGCATTTTCAATACATGAAACAAAATAATTTGTTAAGCACGCAAGGTATGGTTTTTTAAGTGTACGTTTACATCGGAGGAGGACGACATAGCATAGCAAAGAAAGCACTGAATCTAACTGACCCTACAAAAAAAAAAAAGGAATGAAAAGAAACAGCACAGGTTCTGAGATTGTTTAAAAGGAAAATGATAGTGTGAATTATTGTAAATCGCAATTTGAGAGATTGCAATCAGTATACCGTTAGGTTAAGACTCTCAATATGCATTTCTCTTTCAGGCACTGCTACGGGCGAAGCGGCTACGGCATCGGATCAGGTTGCCAGGAGTGAAACTAAAACACACTCGGGTAAATTAAATGCAGTGATATATCATCTTCCCTCTTAAATGAAATAGACTTAAAGAGAAATAATGAAGGCTCATCCTGAACATTACGCACCAATAATACCACTAAGAAAAATCAGGAAAATTACCTTACATGCTTTTCCTTGTCAGCTGCATTTGGTAACATCAAGATACTGAATATATAGGCCATTCTTGACATCCCTTTAACGTAGATTTATTATAACCAGTATATAAACGCAAAATTTATTATTTGTGATGATTGTAAACCGTTTGTTGTTTACCCTCAAGAATTGTTTCAAGTGTAAATCTTACTGTACGTATATTACTTCGATGATTTTTCAGACACTGTAAACATTAACATTCTGTATGATAAAAAAAGAAAGTTCAAAATGTATTTTTAAATCATTATTTTTTATTGAAATATGGGGAAACTTTATAAAAATTTGCAATACGTACAAATAAGGTTGTACTTGACATAATTTTCATATGCAGGCAAGTCAATTGTGTGTGTGTCTACATTCCCATTATTTATTTTCAGGAGAAAAGTTTTATGCATTTTTATGATAATGTTTACTGTACCACTGCTGTTCAATTATTCTCTACGTAGAGAAATTATCTCAATCAGCAAACTCCACGAAATAATTTATATTAAACCATTATATTTGACAACTTCACTATCCATTTGGGGGGGGGGGGGAAGTTGTCGTAGTAATAATGGGGATTTCTAGTATCGAACACTTAGAAATCATGATTGTTGGATAGCAGTTTTTATAATACAATAAGATGAACCTGCATGCATTTGATTTTGGTAACATCTTTTTCCCCAACAGGACAACCATCACGTACACAGACTCAGAACGGTGTAACTAACACAATCACTGCCTCGGAATCTAGTACTGTGTCAGGAAATACCATGATAGGTCAACAGACCAACGTTTACAAAAGGTATATACATATATAGATCTCAAAACTTGAAGGACTTCTCGTCGCTCAGCTATATTGACAGAAAATGTTTCCTCCACAAAATATTTATTTCAGTCAGAAAATAAATTGTTTCCTACAGAATACATGTGTTTGGGTTCTAAACAAAAGTTTGATTAAATTGTGTATAATGAATGGGTATATTGGCGTATGAAGGGTATAACAGCTTTTTCTCACTGAAAGATGATCATTTTGATTTGATTTTTAAACGGATTTTACAGCCTTATTAATGAAAATAATGTTAATACTTCTCATAACGTTCATGCGATCTGTTTTACCTTCATTTTGCCTTCCTAAAGTCCATCATTAGCACCCGCTGTGCACCATCATAACAAAACTGTTGTGCATCATGCTCGTCCAGTGCCAGTTTACATTCCTCACACACAAGCTTCAAAACGCCAGGCTAACCCCATAGCTGGTCCAGCTCTGAAACGACCAAAGGTGTCCCAGAGTAGACCATCTACATCAAAGGCGAAGAGCTCCAAACCTAAGAAAAGTGCTACAAGTCAGCGTAAATCAGCGACCAAAGCATCGGGAAATCCGCTACATACCACCAAAAAGCCTGCTACTCCTAAGGCGTCAAAGAAAAAGGCACCTACAACGAAAGCTACTAAAGCGCCCAAGATGAAGGCGCCAAAAACTGCAGCCACTAAGAAAAAATCTCAAATGAAAAAGCCAAAAGTAACAAAGAAGAACCCTCCTAAAACTAAACAACCAAAGACACAAAAGTCTAAAACTTCTGGATGGGTACGACCTAAGAACAAGCCAAAGAAATCTAAAAAGAAATAGGACGTGAAGCGGGTGGGAGGGGGGGGGGGGGCGCTGGATGATGAATACCTGTCAGTATTTTCTGATATCGTGTATCAATATTCCTAATGTATTCCAAAACGTTTTAATATATGAGAAAGTAAAACTATTAATGTTTATCTCAGACATTGTACTTAAATGAGAAGCTTTAAAACGCACACACACACACACCATGGTAAGAAAGGAAAGTGGGCAGTATTGTTCTATAGATCACGTTACGATACCCAATAATATTGATAATGCGGCTGATCTCACCAATCATGCCAATGGTTTAATCCATGTCCTATAAGCTATTTTATATCACATTTCACCATATCCTCAATTCAGTCCTCCCTTTTTCTTTAAAAAATACAATTTACTTATACTTTGTGATGTTCATAGTTTCTTTTTCTTTAATTGTATATATTGTATATCTTTAGAAGGGCAGTGAGCAACTTGATTGATTTGTCAGAGGTCTCCCTGATAATTCAGCAAATTTTCAACGTCTTGTCAGGTTATTGTTCACATTTTCAATCATAATTAAGTAAATACCTCTGGAGATTGGAACCCAAGACAGATATTTTGTCCTTTTGCAGACGATACTGTTTGTCTTTTGAATGACAAAGTAGAATATCAATTAAACACTATATATCAGACTTTAAATTAGTAGGCCTACGGTAAGTTTTCCGGTTGTCAAAGTTATTATGAGTAAATCAGAAGTAATACATAATAGGTACAATTAAAGATAAAGCAGCAATATTATTGACCACGCAGAAAGCACATGCATCATTCAAACAGTAGCAGTTAAGTTTTCATTGAATACCAAATCCTTGATTGAATTGTATTTTCTACCTAAATAAACAATGGAAAATGTTTTGAAATAGAAGACTTTCTCAGCTGGGGAATGTTATTCAATCACTTCTGCATTTCCAAATATACTCAGCCAGAAATATATTTTAAGTGCCTTTAGCCTTGTGTCTTTAGCCTCGTGCCTTTTGATATTTACCAAGAGTGCTCTATTTAAAAAATACTGAAGAGTTTACTCTTTACATTACTTTCAAAGCAGTATTTTCAGTTTTGAAATTTATTTTGTAATAAATGCCTGTGTATTCAACAAGCGGAAGGACGGAAAATATATAAAGTCATGTGGACCTACTGTATATCGTGTGATTGTTTTTCGAAATGCGTGTTTTTATGTTTGATATTTCGATTCATTCTTGAAAAATAATCTTGAGTTATGGCAAGTGCCATTATCGGGGGGAAAAATCACAGATTCCAACCAACGACTACAATATTCTTCTACCAAATGAATGTGGCAGAAATAACATAACTGAGTAATGAGCAGAAATAGCTAAGAAATTCGAGACTAGTCATTTTTCGTGTTATTGCTTGTCCGGACTACTGTTCTATTGCTTGATAAACAATTTAAAATTGCTTTGAGCCAGTTTCTCTCGAAAGGCAGTTTCATTACCAGAACTCAAGTTTAGCTTAACCAAAGAATAATTCACACAGTTCTATTGATGGCTATTTTGACTATTCATGTAAAAATAATGTTTAGTTTGGTTTGTAGGAGATTGTAATATATTGAAATTTTACTGCGTTCATTTTGTGGGGAAAGATGAGCTTATTCTAAAATGTTATGTTGAGTAATGTGATATAATTTCGTTTTCAATCAACTTTGTACAAGGTACATGACTGTATTCTGAAAATTTGATTTCTTTGGAAAAAAGGGATATGTACGCTTATTCCAGGTTTTTGACTTAATAAGTCACTAAATCTTGCTGAAAATGACAAAGCAATGTCAGGTACGTGTAATTCCTTTCAAAGTAATTATTTCTATGAAATGCAAGCATTTTTATACTACAACTCCAAGTTCAATTGAATCTGTTTTTTTTTTTTTTTTTTTTTCAAACCATTCAGAATATGAATTTGAGTGAATTTCAGATTTCATTGTTAAACTTTTACTTTTTATAAAAGTAATACATTGTGAAAAAATGCCATTTTATTAATTCAGTGTGTTGGAGCAAATGGGGAGTTGTCCGCAACTACATCTGCATAGTGTCTACAACTCTCAAAGATGCATAACTTTCTTATTCCTTGTCCGATTTCTTTCAAACTTTCACCATTCTGTTTCTCTGATTTTTCCTCTTTCTTTCAGAAAAACTTGCCATTAAGGTTAGATTTCCCTTTAACACGATAAAAACTATTTTCAAAAAATCAACTGAAGGCAATTTCAATCGCCCTGTCTATCACCTTTAGAAATGTGCGAACATTACAATGTAATCCGAACCTGATTTCTATGGGCAGTACAATAGGCCTTTGAAATTGCCCTTGAGTTTATTTTTCGAAAGTAGTTTTTATCGTGTTCTTTAAACTTTTATTTTTCATAAACTCAAACACATGTAACATAATTCACTGAATAGGGTATGGGCAAGTCCATATGTTCCATTCGTTACAAAGTATTGTTGAGTTCTGGACATACATTGACATAAAACGTGTCGTTCAACTTCATATCGTCTTATCATAGCAGTCATTTTCAAATTTTGTCTCACATATCACTAAATTTGGGATATAAATAAGCATAAAATCTATCTAAAGTTTTTCATTTTAACACAACTGTCTACTAATAGTCTGACAAGTTTGTCGGTTTTTTCGATACAAAGAGATAATTTTTGGTATAGAGTTCTGCAGCCTTTTTCATTGGGGCGATTTGTTTTACAGTAGATTTATTTAAGGCACCATATACACAAGTGTATACTCTAATTGATTTTCTTTGCTTCTTGTCATCATGTTTACAACAGAACAGAAGGTATTCATTGTAATTTCGTTTTTCAGAAGTAGGGAGAGCACTGTCGTAACTCAATGACAGTATCGGCAGGCGTTTGGCCAATACCCCTCACGAAGGAGCATCAGAAACATCATCAACAAATTTACACAACATGGGACTGTTTTGAACAGGTGAAAAAATAATTCGGGTCGCAACAGGACAGCACGCAACAACTATACACAGAGACAAATTCAGGCAATTTTGGATGAAGGCAGAGTATCCTCTCTTAGGGATATGGCATCTCAATTGGGTGATGTTTCATATGGTTCAGTTAGGAGAATCCTTAAGCACGATATTCATGCAAGGCCCTATCATCTTCAGGTCCTCCATCACCTGACACCCGATGATTTGCCCAGAAGGGTTGCATTATGCGGTCAGCTTTTAGATTTTGTTACTCCTGATAATCTGCCCTACTTTATCATGTCTGATGAAAGTCGATTCCATCTGGATGGGCATGTAGCGACCCATAATGCAATCATCTGGGCAACATCTGACAACAAACCACAACACCATCACACTCAGACAATGTTAAATCCTCCTTCAGTAGTTGTGTGGTGTGCAATATCTGCCTCTATGCTAATAGGTCCGTTTTTCTTTGACGGGAATGTGAATGGAGAAACATATCTCCAAATGCTGCAAGACCAATTTCTTCCAGAACTCCAAGCTTTGATGGGAGAGGATATCGAGCATGCTGTATTCATGCAAGATGGAGCAACACCGCACCGTACTCGCGCAGTTAGGGCTTGGTTACAGGAGACATTCCCGGAGAGAACTGTTGGTCTTCAGCTCCATAGAGAATGGCCCCCAAGAAGTCCTGACCTCACAGTTTGTGACTTCTTTTTGTGGGGATATCTAAAGGAGTTGGTCTATGTTCGACGGCCATTCCAGGACCTTGATGAATTGCGTCAGGCAATTGTTGATGTTTGTGATGGGCTAAGAGGGTGTCCTGACTTCATGCAGACTTCCAAAATGTATTGATATTGGGGGAAGACAAGTGGAGAGTGGGAGGTTTTAAATTTTAGTGTATTTAATCCAGTTCACAATATATTTATTTTTATCATTTTCAATTTTGCTTCAGTTGCATGCTAGCATAAATAAAGCCACTTAATTCCAAGATAGGAAAATATAGATACAGTAAACTGTCAATTCTTTATTTAATTCCAAGATACGTAGGAAAATGTAAATACAGTCAACTGTCAATTCTTTAATTTAATTCCAAGATAGGAAAAATGTAAATACAGTCAACTGTCAATTCTTTAATTTAATTCCAAGATAGGAAAAATGTAAATACAGTCAACTGTCAATTCTTTAATTTAATTCCAAGATAGGAAAATGTAAATACAGTTAACTGTCAATTCTTTAATTTATCATTCCAAGATAGGAAAGTGTAGATACAGTAAAGTTTGGTAAATTGTCAATTCTTTAATTTCAAAAAGAATTACAAAAAAGGTCACAAACAAAATCATTGCAACATTTTCACTTTATTTTCAATATCTAATTTCGAATACAGCAAATAGCGTGAGAATATTTTGGTCATCTAAAGAAAGCTAGTGAATTTCATTCATTTCGTTAATTTCATTAATTTCATTTAATGCCCTTTTTTCCACTGCAACACACGGGGGCAACATCATCATCATCACTATCATCATCGTCATCACCATCAATATCATCATCGTCGTCGTTATCATTATTATCATCATCATCACTGTCACTATCATGATCATCATCATTATTAGCAGCAGCAGCATTATCATCACCATCATAATCATCATCATCCTCATCATCATTGTTATCATTATCATCATAATCGTTATCATCATCATAATCATCACTATCATTGTCATCATCATCACTATTATTGTCATCATTATCATCGTCACTATCATCTCCGTCATCATCATCATCATCATCATCAAGGACAACATCAATATTCCTATCCTTTGAATGACTTAAATCACTTCGCATTACTTTGATTGCTTCAAAATCCATTAAAATGACATCTCAGTGAAATGACTTTATACACTGTTAATGCCAGAGGATGAATAAAGACTAGCTGTGATAGTGGAATTGCTCATGAATAAATAATAAAGCATTCAAACTCTGGCCATTGTCCAGGACCATTGTCTAGGTGTTAACCACACACTCCCATACACACCAATTGACCCCTGTGCAAAGTTAAAGTTTTGAACAGAGGGTTGAAAATAGAGCAAAATCTGAACCCTAACTTAAAAAATTAATCTTGAATTTAATGAAACTGATTTATGCTTTCATTTTTAAATTACCTCCAACAAAATTGTACACTATTCAGCTATTGCTCATATCATTGTCAGTGTTATCTGATATATAATTTTTGAACTATTAAGGATCAAAAGTGGGAAATGTTTTTTGTAACAACTAGTATATATACATGTATATATATATTACTCCCCTGTCCCTCAAAGAAAAGGAATAAATTAACTGCGAAGGGTAGCAAGGGCTGCCTGTCGGTGTTTGTACCTGGTGTAGCCGAATACCACTCAACCCGCCTCCGTGGTCTAGTGGTTAAGGCGTTTGGCGTACAGTGCCAAAGACCCGGGTTCGACTCCCGGCGGAGACAGTTTTTGCAAACCCTGCAGTTATTTCCACAAAAAGGAAGTCAGTAAGGAGGAAAAATGAATTTAGCTAGGCAAATTATTTATCTCATTCAATTCAATTCAATTCAATTGATTTCTCACATTATGTAAATTTACCCACGAGAGTTGCAGATGCTATAGTATTAGAACAAATTTCTCACACACATTGTAAATAATTAATTAATTCTAATGCATGAATCCGCCATGGATCTAGCTAGGCATGCGGCTTTTCATTGTTCATTACTCCCCTGTCCCTCAAAGAAAAGGAATAAATTAACTGCGAAGGGTTGCAAGGGCTCCCTGTCGGTGTTTGTACCTGGTGTAGCCGAATACCACTCAACCCGCCTCCGTGGTCTATAGTGGTTAAGGCGTTTGGCGTACAATGCCAAAGACCCGGGTTCAACTCCCGGCGGAGATATTTTTTGCAAACCCTGCAGGTATTTCCACAAAAAGGAAGTCAGTAAGGAGGAACAATGAATTTAGCTACACAAATTATTTCTCTCATTCAATTCAATTGATTTCTTACATTAATTGTAAGGAAATAACATATACAACAGCTTTGGCAACTCTCGTGGAAATAATTATAATTATGAGAAATTAAAATGAGAGAATAATTGTTGCGTAGCTTAAATCAAAGTTCCCCAGAGCTGTCCTCCCTTTTTGAATCTTTGCAAAGGTTTAAAAAATGTCTCCGCCGGGAATCGAACCCGGGCAGTTGGCTTAGAACGCCATTGCCTTAACCACCAGACCACGGAGACGGGCCAGTGATTTCGGCGACACCAGATTCAATTGACCGACAGATTGACAAATCTTCAACCTTGTTAGTTAATTCCTTTGTCGGGGGGCAGGTGAGTTTTGAACAAAGACAAGCCGCATGCCTCAGCTGGATCCAAGTGAATGCTTTGAGATACATGTATACATTAGAATAATAATCATTATAAACAATTGTAAGGAAATAACATATACAACAGCTTAAGCTACGCAACCCTGGCAACCATGCATTATTCTCTCATTTCATTTCTCACAATTATATATATATATATATATATATATATATATATATATATATATATATATATATATAGTGTTTGTGTGTGTGTGTGTGTGTGTGTGTGGGTGTGTGTGTGTGTGTGTTTGGGAAGGGGGCTACCCTTTTTCCCCCTCCCCTGACCCATCCCCATCCCCATGTCCCCACTTCACTTTATGGTTTTTTTTTTCTAAATATCATTGCAGGAAAAAAATACAAAATCTGATTTAATCCACTTTCTACTGAATTTCATAGTAATATTTGTATAGACCACTGGGGGCACCATTTTGAAAATAAGCCGCCATTATATATCTAGACATCAAAACATAGTCATATCCTCTAAGTAACATTAGATTTCGATTCTCCATCCCAAAAAACCTTTATTACCCATTTTTGAAAATTCTAGGGATATTTAAAGTAGGTAAACAGCATTTTCGCGTATATCTCAAATTGCTCAATGCTGACAGAGCTCCAGCATGTGGAATGTTAAAATAGAAGGTCTAAACAGTCGATATCAATTTAAAAAATATATAACATTCGAATGCAACCTTAGGCCAAAAATCCGGGTTTGGCTGCCGGACTATACGCCCCGACAAAGATGTTTATCACAATAGAATATAATGCATAAAACATATCAGTCTTTGCTAGTGATCGTAATAATGTATATCAATCTCGCAAAACTACTTAGGTTTTCCCCAAAGCAATGATTCGTGACCTTTGACCTGCCTGATGATATATTTATACTCAAGAAATTATTGGAATAACCTCGATAGTGCGGTACTGGTATGCAGTACTTTGACTTGTACTCCAAAACACCAGCAACGACTGTTGTCTACTGAACTACCATCATGAAGGCAAGTGAAATAATTAATTTAGCATTCTATTATTATCATCGCTCTCTTACTTCCTGGTATCTTGATACTGTTGAAATTCGAAAATCGTGTGGTATGAGTGACGGTGGTGGTGGTGGTGGTAGATTATACATAAAATATCATCTCTCTGCCTGGTAGAGTGGTAGGCTATATGTTTGGCATGGCATAGACTTTTCTTGATAGCTCCGCCTCCAGCGCGTGGCGGCGCGGCGGAGCTATATCAATGATCTCTGCGGTAGAGTAAGTTGAATTAAGCATATCATTGGAAGAGAACTTGAAGTATTATGTATGACTGATACACGGTCCTCTAAAATGTTCCTGGTGGTCAATTATTTACCTGAAAAACGAAATTCATAATCATCCGATCAGCTGCATTTTCACTATAACCGTGGAGGCCTGCATATACTTATAAAGAGCCGGGGAGCAACTACGGCCTTGTGTATGGACGTATCCTACAATTTCTTTTGCTGAATCCAACATCATGACTTGTTGGATCTAGCAGTTATAATAGGTGCAAAGTGAATTCTTTGGCGAGTGCAGAGAATTGCATTATAACTGGTGATTTATTCTATGCCGACTGCTTAATTGACTGAAGTTAAATGTTGGGGTGGTGAACCACGTGAAACGTAACGATATGGTTAAAAGTAAAATCAATTTATCAAAATTCAAACGTAGGTGAACGAATTAGGCGTATATATACAGGAACGAAAACATATTGCATAATAAATATGTTTTCGTTTTTGTAAGATGCAAATTTACGTCAGCGCTGACTGATTGACGGCTTATGCTCACATTCTTACATACTATTTGAGAACCTAACACACCTTGACGAAACATGCAGAATGTAACAATGTTATTCAGGATTTAAATTCAAATAACACTTAGATTATGGTGTATAGCCTTCACATTTTGAATTTGCACGAACTTGTAACACCCCATTACAGAGAAGATCAGAAAACATTGTAAGGCACCGTGCTGAATTTGTCCACAACTAAACAACTTTTCAGGGTCAATTGATCTGCCTTCTTAGTTCACACTTTAAGCAGTTCTCCAGACCATGCAGTAGCATGCTGCAGTGTACTGTGGTTAGACTGCACTATTTTCCTTGAGAGACTTTTTGATAAATATCAGTGTAGAAAGTTCTTGAAATCATTATTTGTTCGTCTAATTTACTGACACATATAATTTGCTAATATTTTCTTTCCTTTTAATTTTTCTTCAAACATGACAGATTTTTAAAAATGGCGTCGGCCCTAGGAAACAGAGAAATTGAAGCACTCGGCAAAGCTATTGGCATCAACACCAAGTTAGGCAGTTTAGGACTCAATCTAGGCTACGAATATGAAGCCATAGAGGTATTCAAGGCAAACAACTATTCAGGCGGTAGGGGGTGACGTGTGAAGGAACCAAGGAAATGCTTAAAGATTGGCATAATAAGACCCCTCAAGCACAGCAGCGGCCAATCCTCATGCAAGCACTGGAAGAAGCAGGCTTGGTCAGACTAGCTGAACAACATTTGGGAGATATGATTACAAATTATTTTTAATCCATGATTTTAATCTGAATAGTTGAACCGAGAAATGGGAATCCCATTGTATTTTACTGTGGAAACTCTGAAAAAGTTGGATTAGCTTTTTACCCAGTATTGGATAAATCTTTACCCAGCTTGTTTTAGAGTGTGTTATGTTTCCCTAACGTTTTTTTTTTATTGTTACTGTTTAGAATGTTATTGTTTCTTTTGCAATTAAGTTGCAAAGATATAAGATAACTGTTTGTTCTCCACTCTGTTAACATTTTACACGCAGGCGTGTGCTATATGAAATATGATTTTGCAAATTTTCCCCCTCTCCTTTCACATCTTTTCTTATAACCCTCTCCGTCTCTCTCTCTCTCTCTCTCTCTCTCTCTCTCTCTTTCTCCCATCTCGCTCTCCTTTTCTGTCTCCCCTCTCTCCCGCATTACTTCTTATAACTGTGCCAGTGCTAAACCTTCTTAATCATCTTTCTAATTTTTTCTCATCGCCCCTTTATGATTTTTTTTTTTTACTCGAGGTGATCACTTGTTAGTAAATGTACATGCATCTAGCGAAATTGAATTTTTGATGTTTTTTCTTTCATTTTTTTTTTTGGTTGTTATTGGGTTTTTTGCGTTGTTGTAGATTTGTTTTGTTTTGTTGATTTTTTTTAGGGGGTGTCATTTCAATCTTCCTGAATAGTTTATTTGCATTCTTGGAGGAGAGAATAGACCCAAAAAGATCTGCAAAATTTACTTTTTAGATGAATTTAATTAAAAAAAAAAAACATCTCACTGGTGCTTTTTAGCCTCTGCGGAATGATATCCTGACCTTCGGATCTTTGCAATATTAAAGATTGTTTAATACTAGTAAACAAACATGTTATGTACAGTGAACATTTCTGTTTTTGTATGGGATGGCTCTTTTTTGCATATTATATTGTGCAATTTTAAACACTAGCCGCTATTCGTAAATATAGGGTAATAAAATTGGTTCGCTGCTGCTCAGACAATGTTGTATGCCTGCATTATATTAAAAATAAAGAGTAGCACAGCATTTTTAAGATATGAAGCAAAAAATAATTGTGGAGCACACGGAGAATTGCAACATAGCATAACAAAGAAAGCAACTAAATCTAAATTCTGACCCTACAAGAAAAAAGGGAAAGTAAAGAAACAGCACAGGTTCAGAGATTATTAAAAAGGAAAATTTGTGAATTTATTGTAAATCGCAGTCTGAAAGATTGCACTGAATATACAATATATGTTTAGGCTCTCAATATGCACTTCTTTCTCAGGTACTACTATGGGCGAAGCGGCTACGGCATCGGAGCAGGCTGGCAGAAGTGAAAATAAAACAAACTCTGGTAAATTAAATGCAGTAATATATCTTAAATGCGTACCCGGACAACTATACCCTCTGGACAATTACCCCAGACAACTACCCCCTGGACAACTACCCCCTAAGACAATTACCCCCCCCCCCCCTTACAACTACCCCCGGATTCTGGGGTAGTTGTCCGGGGGCTAAGAAAAAATGCCTGGGGTATTGGGGTAATCATTTTATGAGGGGTAATTTTTCCTGGGGATAATTGTCCTGGGAATAATAGTCCTGGGGGGGGGGGGGGGAGTAGTTGGCCTGGAGTGTAATTGTCCTAGGGGGTAGTTGTCCTAGAATCCTTAAATGAAATAGACTTAAAGGGAAATAATAATATTGAAGATTGATCCTGAATATACCACCAATAATGCCAATGGAAAAAAAAAACAGGAAAATTATCTTACATGCTTTTCCCTGTCACCTGCATTTGGCAACATCAAGATGCTAAATATATAGGCCATTCTTGACATCCCTTTCACATAAATTGATTATAATCAGTATATAAATGCAAAATCAATTATTTGTGATGATGGTAAACCGTTTATTGTTTACCCTACAGAATTTTTTTCAAATGTAAATCTAACTGTGCGTATTTTACTTTGATTATTTTTCAAACACTGTAAACGTTAAGATTCTGTAATATAAAAGAAAGTTCAAAATGTATTTTTAGATCATTGTTATTTCAATACGGATAAACTTTTTTTTTAAATTGCATTACGAATAAATAAGGTTGTACTTGAAATAATTTTTATATGCAGATAGCATGTGTGTCTACATGTCCATTATAAAATTTTATTTTCAAGAGAAAAGTTGTATGCATTTTCATATAATGTTTACTTTATCATTGCTGTTAAAAGATATACATATATAGAGAAATCATCTCAATCAGCAAACTCCACAAAATGATTTATATTTTATTAAACCTATTGATAATTTGACAACTTCAGTATCCATTACATTCTGATTCATGCCCTGGGAATGTATTTGGGTCGTTCGTCGGTAATAATGGGAATTTTTAGTTTCGAACACTTAATAATCATGATAATGTAATTACGTATTGAATAGCAGTTTGTTACATACAATAAGATGAATTCATGCCTTTGATTTTTCCACAACAGGACAACAATCGGGTACACAGACTCAAAAAGGTGTAACTAACACAATCACTGCCTCGGAGTCTAGCATGGTGTCAGGAAATA
Source organism: Heliocidaris tuberculata (assembly GCA_025618425.1). Lineage (NCBI taxonomy): Eukaryota > Metazoa > Echinodermata > Echinoidea > Camarodonta > Echinometridae > Heliocidaris > Heliocidaris tuberculata. The sequence goes on from CM046839.1 coordinate 14,276,421, forward strand.
CCATGATAGGTCAACAGACCAACGTCTACAACAAAAGGTACATAGATCTCAAAACTTGAAGGACTTCTCGCCGTGTCGGCTATTGACAGAAAATGTTTCCTTCACAGTATATTTCAGTCAGAAAAGAAATTGTTTCCTACAATATATTTGGATTCCAAACAAAAGTTTGATTAAATTGTGTATAATGAATGGTTATATTGGCGTATGAAGGCTATATTCTGTTTCTCGCTAAAAGATAGTCATCTTGATACAATATTTTAAATGGATTTTAATGATGCTTCTCATAACATTCATGCGATCTGTTTTACCTTCATTTTTCCTTCCTAAAGTCCACCATCTGCACCCGCGGTGCACCATCATAACACAACTGTTGTGCATCAGGCTCCTCCAGTCATGCCAGTTTACATTCCTCGCACGCAAGCTCCAAAACGACAGGCTAACACCATACCTGGTCCAGCTCCGAAACGACAAAAGGTGTCCCAGGGTAGACCATCTACATCAAAGGCGAAGAGCTCCAAACCTAAGAAAAGTGCTGCAAGTAATCGTAATTCAACAACCAAATCATCGGAAAATAAGCTACATACCACCAAAAAGCCTGCTGCACCTAAGACATCTAAGAAGAAAGCGCCTAAAACTCAGAAAGCTCCTAAAGCACCCACGAAGAAGGCGCCGAAGAAGGCAGACACCAAGAAAAAATCTCCAAAAAAGAAGCCAAAAGTAACAAAACAGAAACCTCCTAAAACTAAACAATCGAAGATACAAAAGTCCAAAAATTCTAGACGAGTACGACCTCAGAAGAAGCCAAAGAAATCGAAAAAGAAATAGGATGTGGAGCAGGGGGGCGGAAGGGGCCTAGATATTTGTCAGTATACTTTTCGATATGGTGTATCAATATTTCTAATGTATTCCAGAACATTTTTAACATTAAAAGTATATTAATGTTTCTGAAACACATTTTTTAACAAGAAGCTTTTTAAAACACAACATGATATTAAAGGAAGTGGTCAGCACTCGACTATTTCATCAAGATACACCTTACAATACCCCGTAAGATAATGCGGCTGTTCTTACAAAAAATTAATGGTTAAGTCGAAGTCCTATATCATATCGCCTTTAACATGTTTAAATTTCATATTGTCCTCATTTCAAACCTCCTTTTTCTTAAAAATGTTTTTTAATTATTCTTTGTGACGTTCGTACTTTGTGTGTGTGTGTGTGTTGTTTTTTTTTTTTTTATTGTATATGTATTGTATATATCTATAGATGTTCTCTGTAGGTTTCCATGGTGAGTGAGTATTCACAATTGAAGGCTTTCGGTAACACTATGTGGGAGCCTCTGGAGTTAATCTCCTGACGATGAACAGAGCACACTGTTCGAAACAGATAGCTTCTCCTTCTCCTTTACCGAAAGATTACCGTAGTTCGGAAACTCTCTTTCAGAACTACTCTACAGAGGAATACAAACAGTTCTTTTCAGAACTACTCTCTTCAAACTTCTGTGACCTGCTCACAACTTACCTGATCTCGATCACTCTTTTTTCCTTTTTCTTCCTTCCTCTTTCCATTTCACTTCATGTTTGGTGTACAAACACCGAAAACAAAAATCAAAAATAGTCTTGTGTAAGTGTTTAATTTAATTTCATTCAATTTCCATTTCTTTCCTTTCCTTTCACCTCTCCAAAAATTCTTCTAAACGCCCCATAAGTGGGTTATTTTCACGAAAGAATATATCAACAGCCTTTTTACAGAGGCTCCCACATGGTGTTACGGAAAGCCTTCAATTGTGAGTATTGTATATAATTTAGAAGGGCAGTGAGCTTGATTGGCCCACCACACATTTTGCCAGATATCGAGGTCTCAGTGAAAACCTGATGGCTCAGCACATTATTAAAATTGTCAGCGTCTCGTCAGGTTATTGCTCACATTTTAACCCTTTTATTTAAGGGGTAAATTGATCACATTTTGTTCTCCAAATTGGCAACAAAAATATTTTTCTTTTAATGCTATATGGTTCTAATAAAATGTAATGTCTTTGAAAACAACACACATGGTTAGGAATTTTGACGAAAAGTTGAAAAAAAATGCTAATTTTGACGAAAAACAATGATTTTGAACCTCTCAATGTGTTGCCAATTTAAGGATTTTTAAGCTTATTCTCCTTTTATAAATTCCTGGCATCAAATGCAATATGATCATGCAACAAAAATAGACACAGTGCGTGCAGAAATTGTTGCTCTTTCTACTCATGTATCTGATATATTTTTAGGGGCTTTAATCAAGTTATTGAGCCAAAACACAAAATTGTCTCGAAAGGGTTAAATAATATAAAAATGAGCAAATACCACCGGGGATTTGAACCCAAGTTGATCAAATAAATGTTTGGCGGAAAGCAAGTAAAAGGGAGATCCCTTCCTTTCTATCCTTTTATATTATATTGTATATATCACTTGTACTTGACTTAACGTTTTGTATTTTTTTGTAAACGAGCATTCCCAATCACAAGCATTCTGACATGCTTTTGAAGGACCATGCCTCCTTTAGTTTCTGAACGTTTTTCTTTTTGTTTTGTTTTGTTTTATTTTGTTTTTCTTTGTTTGTTTGTTTGTAATCTCATGTAAGTTACAAAGAAGAATGAACAAGTGTTGTTCTGAATTGAATTAAAATTAAAGATGTCGAAAATATTTGTAGATAATTACTATTATCTATGTAATTATTTTGGCTTTTGCTGAAGGGACGTAGATATCAAAGAGAAACAAACTGAAGAGAAATAATCTCTTATACATATATACTAAACGATCGTCATTGGTCATTGTGCTTGAAGACAATATACTGTATTTCACGCATTTTAAAGGTATTGTATTGTCGTAGTACAGGTTGAGACAGTAAATTGAAGCCCATGAGACGTTTGTTAGGGTCACTGGTGCTTTATTCAATAACTGTTGTCTCGGTGTTTACACGCAGAATTTAAAAAACCCTGTAATTGGTGGAATAACAAAACAAAACATGTCTTAGTATTTCAAACAATTACAAATGTCATCTTCACAAATACATGTTTATCTCGACGTGAATAAATAAAGTTATTACTAAACAGATACACATATCCTCTTGATAATACCATGTAAAGTAATAACAAACTGATCTTTAACTCATATCTGTATCATCTGGATTCTCTAAGTGTTGTCACTACAAACAAATGTTATAGGCTAGTCATTTACTTGAATGACATAATTAAATCGCTACATCAAATCAGCTGTCAGAATATCAAGCAATATTATAACTCCAAGCAATCAGAGCAAACAGTACATGAACCAGTAGGTGTTATAATATGCTGGAACAATGCTGTTAAAGAATCTGCTCAAATGTCCCACAAAATCAGAAGACATGTATAAATCCCTTCCTTGTAAACATAAATCCTATAGTACACTGTAATACTAATACACAGTCTGAACAAAGTTACACAAAGTCTGTTGTAAACTTCTAACAGAATGTCATCAAAACGTACCCAAGGTATACAGCCAATAATCAGTAGATCTGAAGCCCTCAACGACAGTCTGGAACCCTCATAGGAAGAAGGAAAAACACCAAGCAGCCATCAATCTGCTCAGCAAACTTCGAGTTCAACTCAAGTCGTAGCGTCTTACACAACCATGCAATTATCCATCCGCGAAACCATGGTAACAATGTTAATGAACCAATTCGCATAATCAGGCAAATCAGAGATCTGTACAAGATATTAACTAGTCCACCTTCCCACAGTATATAATTATTTTGTCTGAGTAAAAATGAAAATGATTAAAACTTGGAAAGCATATTGGAAAGTTAAAAAAAACTTATCGCTTAGTTTGTTCAAAATATAGCCTCTTAAAATATCTTAGTTTTCGAAAATGTTTTGAAACGGAAGACTTAATTTCTCAGTTGGGGAATGTTATTCAATCAGTTCTGCATTTCCAAACATATACCCAACCAAAACATATATTCTAAGTGCCTTTACCCTTGTGTCTCTTGATATTTACCAAGAGCACTCTATTCTAAAAATACTGAAGAGTTTACTCTTTACATTAATTTAAAAGCAGTATTTTTCAGTTTTTAAATCTATTTTGTAATTAATGCCTGCGTATTTAACAAGTGGAGTACGGAAAATTTATAAAGCCACGTGGACCTACTCTATATCGGGTGATTGTTCTTCGAAATGTGTGTTTTTATGTTTGATATTTCATCTCATTCTAGAAAAGTTATCTTGAGCTCTGGCAAGTGCATTATCGGAAGATTTTTCACAGATTCCAACCAAAGACTACAATATTCTACCAAATGAATGTGGCAGAAGATTGTGTAAATGAGTAGAGCAGAAATAGATAAGTAAATCGAGTCTACTCATTATCCCGATCGCGTGTGATTGCTTGTCCAGACTACTGTTCTACTGATTGATAAACAATTTTAAGAGCAATCCAACCTTTGTAATAATTTGATTTGTGTGAAAGCAGAAAAAACAGAGAAGCAGACTGGTGAAAAATCGAACCGGTAATCGGACAAGCAATAAGAAAGAGTTGGTACAATCACTGTGATGTAGCGGCGGTTAACTTTCCCATTCACTTCAACACACAAAATGACTAAAATGTCAAATTTTTTTCAAAATGTTTAACTCAGTAAGATATCGGAGGAACTGTATTGATATGCTATCTACTGTCTACAATATATTTGGAGTACTGCCCCGAAGGTAAAAAGGCGCTCGGGAAAAAACCGGAATTTAATGATATTTTGGTGTACCACAAAATGGGAGAGTTGACCGTGAATAAGTCACAGTCGATTCACTAAATGGCAATTTGAGATCCGCATATAATTATCTGGGCGTTGTGGCGTGTGCCTGTAATCCAGCTAACAGTGGAAGTTTTAAACTGATTCAGCGGACCAAGCTTCGAGACCGAGTCACGTCTTTCGGATGGTGACGTTAAAGGTCGGTCCACATGTCTGATTGATACACGTCTGTAAAAGCCCAATTACACATTCATAACTTTCTTATTCTCTGTCTGGTTTCTTTCTAACTTTCATCATCCTGTTTCTCTTATTTTTCTCTTTTCACACACAAATCAGTTTTTTGCAAAAGTTGGATTGCATGCATGCCCTTTAGAATTACATGTACTTCGAGCCAGTTTCTCTGGAAAGGCAGTTTCACTGTACCATAACTCAGGTTTAGCTTTAACAAAGAACAATTCACAGTTTTATTATAGACCATTTGTCCATTCAAGTTAAAAATCAAGTTTAGTTTGCCTTTTTAGGGCATTGTATAGAGAAATTTTACCACGTTCATTTTCGGGGGAGGGGTGAGCACGAACACTGTTTTGTTCAAAAATGTGATGTTGAGTTATGTGGTGTAATTTCGTTTTCAATAAACTTTGTAAGAGGTACATGACTGTATTTTGAAAAGTGGATTTTGGAAATAAGTACGCTGTTTTCAGGTTTTTGAACTACAGGCTAAGTCAGTGAATCTTGCTGGATATTACAAACACTGAAAAAGCAACGTCAGGGGCAAAAAATTATGCGTTTCAGCCCCCACCCCTTTTTTTTTCCTGAAAATGGATGGTCGCATCTGCAAGCAGTGGAAGAGACAGTGTGGCCAACTTATGAAATTATTTTAAAGGGAAAGTCCACTTTGTCATTAAGTTGCATGGCTTCAACAATAACATAAAAATGAGAGAAGCAGAACAGTGAAAGGACAAGACATAAGAAAGTTATATTATTTTAAAGAACTTGTATTTAATCAAATGCAAATTTGCAACTATGTGACGTACCTTTTGTGCTCCTCTCCCATTTTTTCTGTACTAAAATTAATGAATTTCAGTGTTTTCCAAAACATATGAATTGATAAAATAAAATGAACATTTTTTTTTTCCTGATCAACAACCATGAAAATTTTAATCGGACTTTTCAGTAGAAAACAAATGGGAGGGATGCTCGAAAGCTAGGCATTCGTCACAGAGTTGCTAATTTACGTTTGATCCCCTATATAGCTCTGAAAATTAATTACTTTCTTATTCTATATCGGATTTTAATGAAACATCCGCAATTTGCTTTTCTTATTTTTTATGTTTTTATTAGAACCAAGACATCAACTTACTTTCAGGTCGGACTTCCCCCTTTAAAAGTTATTCCGTAAAAATCTGCCCATACTAAGGGCATGAACTCTTTCTAGTTATATATTGTAGTACATGACTATGAGACCATTGAGAACAGAATTAGAGAACCCGATAGGGCCTATAAGAGAAAACCTAAAGTGACGACATGAAACACAAATTAAATGCCAGCTCGTTTGGATTTCCTACGAAAAAGGGGAAAGGAAGGAAAGGGAGGGAGACAGAAAGAGAGAGAGAGAGAGAGAGAGCGCGCGCGCAGAAGAAAGAGAAAAGGGAAATTCTATTTTCGTCCAAAAAAAATTATGTTTCCGCCCGGGATCGAACCGGGGACCTTGAGTGTGTTAGACTCACGTGATAACCACTACACTACGGAAACATCCATACAGGTGTACTTGATTTATGCAAATTTGAAATCCAAAAGGCGCCTCGAACATGTAAGCGCTTTAAAACAGTACATTCCGAGTCGCAAAATATTTTTAAAATCATTATTTACCGACAATATAATTTTTCTCTTTTTACTAAGTTAGTTTGGAGTAACGCAAGGATTGTTACTTCTGCGTTCTGTCGGTTCAGTCCCACTCGTATAAATTGGTGTTACCCATCGATCTAGATCGATGGTGTTACTACGCCAAACAAAATTAGGCAATTAATCACCATGGGGCCACCGCACCCATAATCCATACGCCTAATTCTAGGATTCGAACGCGTATTATGCGTACTGTGTATCTTATATCCACGTAGAACAAGGATATTGACCCGAGCTAAGAGGCTTTTAGGCTTTTAGCAAAGACTTTTAATAGTATCAAGACAGATTACTCTCACCTACTTCCGTAGTACATTCGGCAGACGTAAATTGCTGTGTTAAAATAGACTCGGAAAAATACGTTCGCCATAGGTATAACACGTGAAAAGATGTCTCATTTTTTCTTGATATTTCATATCTTACTCTATCTTTTTCAAGTCTGATTTTTGCATGAGAGAAAGGATGGATAGTTCAAAAAACATTTATTGAACCTTTATTATCAATAAATGCCACTATGAATCCCCGGGATCATGCCTGCTTTTTGACATAATCATCTGCCATAGGGTTAACACGTGAAAACATGGATTTTAAGAATGATTATAGTTCATCTTGTATTTCCTTGAATTTCATGTAAATGTAGCTTACATGTAATTTGAGACTCTGAACAAGATTAATGATGGCTCAAAAAGTGGAAGGGACCCCACATAAATCCCCGGGAATATGCATGCTTTTGGCCTTCCAGCTCCCATAGGTTAACACGCAAAAATAGGGATTTTTGAATGATTATAATTCCCCCAGAATTAGATTAAAATTTTGAAAAATGTGACTTAAATAAAATTTAAAGCTCTGAAAATGTATGATTAAGTCTCAACTAGTCGAACAGACCCCACATAAATCCCAGGGAATATGCATGCTTTTGACCCCCAAAAAGTCTCGCCTCCCATAGGTTTACACGCGAAAAGAGGAATTTTAGGATGATTATAATTCCCATAGTTTTTATTTGAAAATATAAAAACTGTGATTTACATGTAATTTAAAGCTTTGAACAAGCTTACTGAAGGCTCAAAAAATTGAAAAACCCCACATAAATCCCGGGAATATGCATGCTTTTGACCAAAAAAGTCTCGCCTGCCATAGGTTTACACGCGAAAACAAGGAATATTAGGATGATTATAATTCCCATAGTTTTTATTTGAAAATATAAAAACTGTGATTTACATGAAATTTAAAGCTCTGAAAATGTATAATTAAGGCTCAATGAGTCCAGTAAACCCCCCATAAATCCCCGGGAATATGCATGCTTTTGGCCTTCCAGCTCCCATAGGTTAACACATGAAAAGATGGATTTTGAAATGATTTTAATTCCCCTAGTATTTATTTGAAATTATGAAAAATGTAATTTACATGAAATTTAAAGCTCTGAAAGTGTATAATTAAGGCTCAATGAGTCCAGTAAACCCCCATAAATCCCCGGGAATATGCATGCTTTTGGCCTTCCAGCTCCCATAGGTTAACACATGAAAAGAGGGATTTTGAAATGACTTTAAATCCCCTAGTATTTATTTGAAATTATGAAAAATGTAATTTACATGAAATTTAAAGCTCTGAAGGTGTATAATTAAGGCTCGATGAGTCGTTTAAACCCCGCATAAATCCCCGGGAATATGCATGCTTTTGACCAAAAAAAATAATTTGTCATATAACACGTGAAACCGTTTGTTGTTATTGATGACGTAATGTGGGCGTGTAGTATCGATCACGTGAGATCACGACATCCAATGAGATCGTGCGCTAGCAGACGACCATGCAGCAGACGTATGTCCGCCCGCCCAGGGGCCCAGCCTAGCTGGTATTAGAAGAAACTCTCACTAAATTCCAGTTCACTATTATATTTCTAATGTACCAGAGGCAAAATTCAATGTATTAAATTCATAAATTCATATAATCAATGTTCTACCACCGAATTACGCTTAGCCAAAATGACTGATGTGAGATCATGCAATCAGCATGAAATAGCTGAGCTGAATAGCGACCGACAAGGTGTCTAGCTCTAGCTAGGCTCCTAGGCTAGGTCTACCCCTCTGCGATCCCGATCGAGGTGGTGACATTTGTTGGATGGAACTCTGTCAGTTTGCCAAAGGTGTTCTCCTCAAATTTCGCTCATCAAAGTTCTTTACTTGCTGATCGTCGTTTACTTTGGCTTCAGCCAACGAGACCGACAATGTAGTGGGAGGGGGCTTCTGAACCCTATTATGGATATGAGTCTGACACTGACAGTCCATGACAGGGGCGAATGCAGGATGTAGTAAAAAATATTTAAAAAAAGGGGGGGGGCACAAATGCAGGGCTGTCAACTTTTTGGAAGTGCTAGAAGGGAGATTCGTATTTTTTTTTCTCACCATTCCTCCCAAAGTTGCTCCGTGTTGCTCCGTGGGGGGGGGGGGGAGAATTTTTTTTCGCTAGTCCTCGAAAAATTGCTCAGTGGGGGGGGGGGGGGAGGGGTGAAAAGAATTTTTTTTTCTTCTCGCCGGCCCTCCAAAACAATTTTTTAAAAAGGGCCCGGGGGACAATGATGTATGACTTTCTTTAAAAAAGGGGAGGGGGCATGGGCCGGGATTGCGCCCCCCCCCCCTAAATCCGCCACTCTTCCATGCCCGGACTGTCACGTCAGTCTTGCGGGGTGGGCTTGTTTACAAGTTTTCTCTGAGGGTTAATAGACCAAAATTGTTAGCCTCGTAGGCTCCTAAACTAATGGTGCTCGATCCGGTTTTATTTACATTTTAGGCCAGAGTCCGTGTATACCTGTAGTTTGTAGTTCAAAAGAATGTAATTCCTATTCCAGGGGCGGATCCAGGATTTTGTAGAGGAGGGGGCACAGAGCCGAAAAGTACACAATTAAAGAGGCAATTTTTTTTATTGTGTACTTAAGGTATGCCAGTTGGGTTCCAAAAAGGGGGCGCGGTTGATTCGCCCCCCCCCACCCCTGGATCCGCGCCTGCTATTCTGTCATGGATGTGAAGAATGGGACTGCATGGTGTTGGTGGTCGATCTCATTAAATTGAACGATTGAAGGAAAAAAAAAATAAGAGATCATTATTTTGTCCTCATTTCTATTGGAGTCATTTTTATAGATCGGTTGTAAGAGAGAATAAGAGAATAAGAGATTATTAGAAACTGCTACAGCAGAATATTACAAATAACTTACTGTAAGTTATTTATATTGGTGGAGTATCCAGGAATGCAGGGGAGGGGGGGGGCTCACACCTGACGAACAAAAAATCATCAGATGCTGTCTATTCTGAATTTTCAGACAAGCAAGGAAAAAAAAGTCACATTTTTCATGTTCCTTCTATGCCGGGGGAGGGGGCACACAATTCCTTTCATTCGATGTGTAACTATAAGATATGTCAGATTTGGTTTTGGCTGGCACGTAGGGCACGTGTATTCCTGGATACGCCACCAATAAAAATAGAGAATCTTAGATCCTTCATCATCCTTGTATTTAAGGAATTGCTCGCACGCAATCTCATTTTAATAAAGCCTTTTCTGTCTTGACTTTTAACATAAGGCCATAGATTTACATTATACGTCTATAATCCCTAAAATTTACATAAATCATGATATAAAATGAAATATTCTGATTTAGAAAAATAAAATTAGATAGCATTTTATTTATTTATTTATTTTTATTTTTTATTTTTACTTTTCTCGACATTCCCGTCAGATATCGCAGTGTTTGCTCATATAGAGCTTAATATCAGGGAACATGTTTGGACCATTCCCCCCCCCCCCTCCCAATCATATAAATTTCACAGCAAATAACTTTAACAAAAATACAAACATCTCTCCTAGCTCCCCCTCCCAACTCTCTCCCTCTCCTCCATGGTGCAGTTAGAGTATGTTGATTCCTATCTGTTTTGGGACATAGGTTTGTATTTGAAGGGACAATATCAAGATTATGCCCTTTACGGCTTTACCAAAAGCGATGTACAGAAAAAGAAGAAAAAATAAAGGAAATAAAAAATACAAACATCTTGATAAAGACTATAACCTTCCCTCTCGGCCGCGATCGACATATACCACAATATATGCGCGTGCTTTATTTCGGGACTGAGCACTCTTCGTATTTAAACTCTTTGCTTTTAGTAACAGTCGGGTCGTGGCATGGCATGACGTGAAGCGGCGCGAGCGTAGCCATTGCAGTGTGACTAGCGAAAAAAATTCTGCAAAATCAAAAAATTTTCTGCTAAATCAAAATTTTACTCAAAAATGCTCTGACAAGCACCAAAAAAGGTTATCAGCTCTTTTTGGGGGAGTTTTTACTCAAAAATTCTCTGACAAGCAAAAAAAAAAAAAAAGAAAAGGTTATCAGCATTTTGGGGGTGTATTTTTACTCAAAAATTCTCTGACAAGCAAAAACAAAACACCAGAATTACGCTAAAATTCTGCTAGATTTTGTCAAAGTATGCCTAGCATAATGCTAGACTAGATGCTAAAGCGGTCAAAATTCTGCCAGAAAGCAGAATTCTTCCAACTCTAGCAACCTTGAGCCATATAGACGTACAAGCTTGCTAAGAACTTTCTGATCGATCTGGTAGAAATTTTTGAACGTTAAATTGTATGGTGTCTTCAAGGGGACAAATTGAAATAGTGTCAACTTGAGTATCAGGGACCATGTGAGCGTTTTTGAAACTGGGAGCTGATCTGATTTCACTCATTAATGACAATTGTCGAGATTTTCTTCCGATATTTTTTTAACGTGTCTACTCAAAAAAGTGGAGGGGAGCCCCCCCCCCCCCCCGGTTCCGCGGCCTATGAGTACGATTTTCCCGTTTTCAGTCTAAACTGACGAAAAATAAGATAAAATGAGGGATGCAAAGAATAAATATAAAGAGTAACATTAGAAAAGAGGGAAGGCAAGATAATTAAAGGTATCGAAGAATAAGATAATGAAAAGAAAGGTGGAAAGAAACGAATTATAGAAGTATACAAAAAAGAACTACGAAAGATAGACTAAGGAATGGATGGATGAATATAGAGAGTAACATAAAAGATGGAAGAACAGATAAAAGGAATGAAAGAATAACAACGAAAGTAAAGATGGAAAGCAAAAAAAAAAGATAAGATATAAAGAATAAATATAAGGAGTAACATAAGAAAAGAGGGAAGGCAAGATGATAAAAACAGGGATCAAAGAATAACATAGTGAAAGGAAAGGTGGAAAGAAAATAATATAGGATAAAAACGAATAACACGACGAAAGAGAGAGGAATGATGGAAGGCTGAATATAAAGAGTAATATATTAGTAATCGATTCAATCATTGGATAATTATTTCATGCTGCCATCTGGGGAGCATTTCATCAAGCATTTTGTCAGTGATTTTTACTGACAGATTTGCTCTCAGCCAATCAGATGCAAGGATTTCAGTAGCTTATAACACTTGTCGGAAAAAATATCCGACAAATTCTTTCATGAAACGCTCCCCAGGTCAACATTTTTCTCCTTTTTTTTTTGCTACTGCTCAAAAAGAGATACATACATAAAATTCCTGAAAAATGTTTGTAGATTTCTACTCAGCGAGCCGCGCCGCGACCCGACTAGGTTTAATCAAGGTCAAGTTCTGTATTAATCTCCACGTACATGGCTAATCAATTTCAGGAAGGAAGCCAAATGGGCAATTGCGTGATTATAGTTACGTTACATTTTAGGTACCTTGTATAGTTGTATAGCATAGGCCTACAGTGGCGGATCTACGGGGGGGGGGGGGGTTTAGAGGGTTTAAACCCCCCCCCCCTTGGGCTGCCGAGTAAACATTTATTTGGGCAAAAAAGAGAAAAAATAGAGCATGCAAGTATGCTTAAAATCGCACGTTAGCAAACCTAAAAATGAAAAATCTCCCTACTGTGGGAGGGGGGATACCCCCCTCCCACACCCTCCCCCCTCGCTCGCTTCGCTCGCTTCCAAGTAAACATTTATTTGGGCAAAAAAGAGAAAAAATAGAGCATGCAAGTATGCTTAAAATCGCACGCTAGCAACCCTAAAAATGAAAAATCTCCCTACTGTGGGAGGGGGGATACCCCCCTCCCACACCCTCCCCCCTCGCTCGGGCTCGGTCTCTACGCTCCCTCGCAATACCCAGCTCAGCCCCTCAAACCCCCTCCTTGGAAAAAAGCTAGATCCGCCCCTGGCCTATTTGAAATTGGCCGCTACTAAACCCGGGGGGGGGGGGGGGCAGGGGTATGCCTGTACGGCATCCGCGTCCGTGACTTTCTGAAAACACCCTAAACGAGGATTTTAGTGGAAGATATTTGATACCCTATTCAGGGAAACCCGCGACAGTTTTCAGATTTTTAGATCCTTAACAGGGATTTTTTAGATTTTGCAAAGTATTGTACACCCTATTCGAGGATTGGTTCTTTTTGGCCCTTATTTTGTTAAAAGGGAAGAGTTAAAGGCAAATATTTCCTTTCGAACATATTACGGAATGATGCTTTTATTGAAAGAACCTCTTTGGATTAATGAAAAATATCCACGGGAAGATTTTCAGATGCCGCTTATTTTTCTAGTTTATAAAGCTAGTATTAGGAAGTTCACAACAGAACTATTTCATGGAATTCGAGTGAAAAAAGGCCCAATTCCGCGAAAAATAGACCAAACAGACCAGGGGCGGATCCAGGATTTCGTATAAGGGGGGGCACACAAATGCAGGATTGTCAACTTTGGGAAACTGCTTGGAGGGAGACCCATATTTTTTGGTCTCTCGCCAGCCCTCCAAAAGTCGCTCAGTGCGGAGGGGGGGGGGGGGGGGGGGGGGGGGGGGGGGGGGGGGTGGCGAGCAAAAAAAAATAATTTTCGCCAGCCCTCCAAAAGTCGCTCAGTGGGGGGGGGGGGGGGGGGTTATGGGGTCCAGTTCCCCTCCATAATTCTCTGACAAGCAAAAAAAAAAAAAAAAAAGGTTTTCTGCTCGAAAAGGGGGGGGGCACAATCGCAAATAGGGGGGGGGCACATTGCATTGTTTTCCCTCAAAAGGGGGGGGGCACGGGCCGGGATTGCCCCCCCCCCCCTGAATCTGCCACTGAAACAGACTATTAATAATGAAGATTCCCGAGATTATTGACAGCCGAGGGCATAAATCATGCAGCTGTTCGTTGGGATCCTGACCGGCTCCCGAATACTGTCACATTTAAATTTTCTACCCTCTTCGAGGATCTTTTCTCATCACTCGTGAATTTGATACCCTTTTTCAGAATTTTCCTGTTTTTGATACCCTAAACGAGATACCCGGGTTACCCGTCTGGTGTTGAAAAAACAACCCTTGAGTCGTTTTCATGGACGCGGATGCCGTACAGGCCTCAGGGAGACATACACCCTCCCCCCCCCCCCCCCCCCCCCCCCCCCCCGGGCTACTAAAGTGAAGAATGAAGATGCATTTTCCTCAATTTTCTGGTAGCGTCTTTTACATCCAGCCCAGGGCTACATCACACTATAATTTATTATGAAATAAACTCCTTTATTAGACATGTTCGTGTACGTGTGAATTAGACATATTCGTGTGAGTGATAACGAACACTTAGCCTATATTTCGGGTAGCCTACGTTACTGCAAAGGACATGGAAGAAATTGACTATGCTAAAAAACAGTTTCCTCTACTGAACAGGGTGTATCGCTGAAATAAAATTCATAGCTGATGATATTTGACCGGGGCAAAGCGCGTAGCTAGGATTTCATTTTGGGGGGCGGTTTGAGCACGCGAAGCGTGCTAAATTTGCTGATGAATGAATGAATGAATGAATTTATTTTCATAATACTGCAGAAGTCTGCCATTACAACTGAAAGTATACATCGTTCAAATATCGAATACAGATATCATAATCAATAACACTTTCAATGTAATCAAAAGCGAAAAAACTTACATTAGTCAATAGAAAAGGCAGTATCATGGGAGAACCTAAGGAAAAGCACACTTGTTAAAACTATAGGTTCTCCAATAAAAGAGAGAATACAAAATATGTAATTATGTATACATATACAGATATGGCAGTAAAGAGACGAGACAAGATATGCGTGAAAAGAAAATAAACACACATAAAAATCATTAAACATCAAAATAAAATAAGCATACAATGTATACTAGCAAATAATGTCAGCCTATTGGGTTTATAGTAGTAGAAATTCCAGATAAACATAATATGTGTAAGTATGATTAAAAAGAAGTCTTGAAGGAAGGGTTTAGTTTTTGTTATGTTTAGACAGAGGCGGAAATAACAAATACGATTGTCATGGACTTATACTGTAAGAGCCAATTTGATAATGTTTAAGATTTCTTCTAAAAGATTTAAGAGAGGAAACTTGCTTTAGATTTGAATCAAGATGATTCCAATAAAAGGGCCCAGTGTAAATTAATGTTTTCTGGGCAAGTACGAAGAAGTGGTATAAATGAAAGAAAGAGGATTGTCGTGTAGAATGCCTATGTATTCCATCATTCGTTTGAACATTGATTGTAATACCTGAGGCAATTCATTAATTCGTGCTTGATACAATAAACTGCCTATAACTAGTAATAAAATATATCGTTTAGTCTCAACACTTTATTTTCAAAGAATAATATTTTAGACGGAGCTAGTCTAGGCTTTTTTCAAAATTATTCTCATCACTGATCACCCGTTTTTGTATAACTGAGAGTCTATCCAAATGAGACTTAGTAGAGTCATGCGTGATGAGCACGCATGCTCCGATCCCCAGTGGTTGGATGCAGGGAGGTAGGGGGTTTTCTCCCTCCCGCGCGAAGCGCGAAAGCTCTGACGTTTAAGCAAATTTGAGAGAAAGATAACCTGCACAGGGGGAGTATTAGATTTTATGGGGTCCAGTTTTCCTCCATACATCTCTGACGAGCAAAAAAAAAAAAAAGAACAACAATTTGAGGCTTGCGTTCCTCCTTCATGGAGAATCTGAAACTGTGGGACAACACAAAGAAAAAATGTATAAGGTTTGAGCACCTTTTAAAATTCTATTTTTTAATAGAAATGCACTGAAGTAATGAAATACCTTATAAACTGTATTTCTAGAAGTTGAAAGAACATAAAATCTCATAGTAAAAAGGCAGTATTTCATGATTTTCCATTATGTATAACATAACTAAAGCCTGAAACGTACGTTGTACGGTATATGAAAGTGAAGAAATTTATATCCCGACAATGTCTTTTGTATATAATGATTCGTCGGGTTCCATCAAGTACGTTTTGTGGGGCTTATATCCAGTGGCGTACCCAGGATTTTTTACAGGGGGAGCAAATTTTGTCAACTGTCAAATTCTGCTTGGAGGGAGACCCGTATTTTTTTCTTCTCGCCAGCCCTCCAAAACTCGCTCAGTGGGGGGGGGGGGGGGGGGGGGGGGGGGGGGGGGTATCAGACGTTTTGCTCCGTGATTCTCTGACAAGCAAGCAAAAAAAAATTCCTGTCAAAAGTTGTCAGGTGGGCACTCTGCCCCTGCCCCCCCCTTGGGTACGCTAGTGCCTATATCCTTGCAAAACCGATCCTACTTATACAGAGTAGGGCGGCGTTGATCATGGCCTTCATGGGTGGCAGGGGGCAGTAGCCCCTCCCCCCCCCAACATATCGTTCTGTCTCCGCCCCCAATAAATCCGGAGGTGAAAATAAACTAAGGAAAATTTATGCCTAACTCGGGAAATGAAACCTTCCGAACAATGAAATACAAAAGATATTTCACGATTATATAGACCTCAATTTCGCCACGCACTCCGCGGGGATTTTCCCTGCTTCATGCATGTAACCGTGGAGAAGCTGGTGATTAAGAGGCATTTAAAGAAATCATGGAGGGTACTATTAGGCTGTCTCCCCCCCCCCCCCCCACCACTGGCGTAAATCCCGGGGGGATGGGGGGGAATATATCCCCCCCCCACTTTTCACGAAAGAAATGAAAAAATATATGTTACTAGAATCTAATTATCACTATTATTATCATTATAATAATTATTATTATAACTTTGTTATGACTATCATCATTTTTATTATAATAATCGTATTGATTATTATAACCATCATTATTTATATTTTTCTTTTATTATTATCTCTATAATAAAGTGCAATCATTACCATTTTTATTATCATTATTATTATCAACAGGTATGACAGTATTATCACTTTTGTTTTGTTTATTATTCTTCTTCTTCTTCTTTCTTCTTTTTCTTTCTTCTTCTTCTTCTTCTTCTTCTTCTTCTTCTTCTTCTTCTCCTCCTTCTTCTTTTTCTTCTGTTATCCCGATGAAGATGATAATAATGATGAGGAGGAGGAGGATGATTATTGTTATTTATTACAGTAATTGTTATCATCATCATCATAATTTTCAGTTATATTACTATTATTTTGGCATATTAAATTGTTATTGATAAAGTTATTCATAAAATTATTATTGTTTTTATTTTCATCCTTATATTTCAAACATATCATTGTTATAAAATATATCTAAAATAACTTTACCACTTTTCATCAGGTTGGGGTGAGACTGCTTCTCCCCTCTCCACCCCCCCCCCCCCCCTCTCTCTCTCTCTCTCTCTCTCTCTGTTTCTCTCTCACTCTCCACGGTCTCAACTTCTGTCTGGAAAGTGGTATTAGAGAGCTTACGAAACGGGACGGAGGGGCAGTGCGACGGGGGAATCGACCGACCGTGACCGTCCTGGCACACCGTTCCCGTCCTGTTCCTAACTTTAGTTACGATGCGAAATGGACGGCGACGCGAGCGCGACCCACGCACTCATGCATAGATCCGTCCTGTTAGCAGACCGGACGTTATTTCGCCCGAATACCGTCCTGAAAATGAACGGGACGGGGAGAGTTTCGCATTGGCGCATGCGCAGATCGATTTTCCGCTCGAGTGAACGTTCTGTTTGCTCTCCCGTCGTGTTTCGTAAGCTCTCTAATATCATGGTCATTATAATAATTGTATTTGATTTTTCCATGAGAATGTACAGAAATTTTTAAAGCAACAAAGTCTGAAATAAAAGAGATTTCATCTGATTTTATACATCATGTTCGAGACTCTTCTTCACTCTTCTAGAATGACGCATCATTTGAAGAAAATTAGATGTTTGTAGACGTTGATTAGAGGTGTGTGTGTGTGTATAGGGGGTGTGGATGGGTGTAAGATTGAGTGTGAATGATATGGGAGGGGTATATGCCTATGGGTGTTTTTTGAATGACAAAACGTGCCTTGTGTTTGTCAAACAAGATCACGTTGGCAAATTATTTCAACCACCCCCCCCCCCCACTCCTCGATACGGATTTACGCCACTGCCCCCCACATCCGAAAAATGGATTGACGCCCCTGATACAGCGGCCATGTTTCGTCCTTTCTTGTGGGAGGGGATGCCTAGAATAATGTAAACTCCATGCATGCCCTCTCTGAAGTTAGCCTGTATAAAGAATATTATTAAAGGATAATTCCACACTAATATCATGTTGATTTGAATAAATAGAGTATAAAATTAAACAAGCATAACAGTGAAAATTTCACTGAAATCGGATGTAAAATAAGAAAGTTATGGCTTTTTGAAGTTTTGCATTATTTCATGAAACGTATAACATGGGCGGTATGCAAATGAGTGAACCGATGATACACACTCACTTTTCCTTATGTATTTTATTATATGAAATTTCAAATATTTCAATTTTTATGGATGATAAAGAATTTCTCCCTTGTATCAAAATAAGTTACAGTAATGATGATTTTACATGTTTCATAAGGAGTCAAACCATTTTTTACATTAATGAAGCAAAAAAAAGTGAAATATAGGCCTGTGATATTTCATATAATAAAATACATAAGGAAAAGTGAGTGTGTGACATCATCGGTTCACTCATTTGCATACCGCCCATGTTATGCAAATCACTGTTTCAAGAAATAATGCAAAACTTCAAAATGCCGTAACTTTCTTATTTTACATCCGATTTCAATAAAATGTTCACTTTCATGTTTGTTTAATTTTACTCTATTTATTCAAATCAATTCGATATTAATGTGGACTTGGCCTTTAATAGGCTTTCGCGATTACACGACGGTACGTTTTCAAAAGATAATGGTTGATTTTTCATAGTATTTTTCCTTGCTCCCATATAATTCCTCCCTGGAAAACTGTGAAGTCGCCAAAAATTGTCTAAATTATGATAATCTGTCGATGCCTAATTGCCTATACCCATAAGAGTAGCGCTAGCTATAGCAGGGAAAGGGGTTGTTATGAGCTCAGACTTAATTTTTTGATTTGCCTGTGTGATTAAAAGCAAAGTTCCAATAGTACAAAACGTAGGAAATAATTTAAAACTTATCAAGGGCGATGCTGTAATAGACCGTAATGCTGTAATGTATACAAATTTATGCACATTTCTTCTCTGAGCACCTAGTGACGAACTATTCCATTAACCTGCTTTTTTATAAATGAACCTCAATGCTTGGAATCCAGTTTGCATACATATACTTGTTACTATGTCTGGCAAGCCTCGGGCAAGCTTTCAGGTTGTCAAGAACAACCTTTGTTTGAAAGCTATGTATAAAATTTGAAACATTACCGAAGCGGTCTGTTGGGAGTGCTGATATGAATAAAATAAAGAAAAGAGAATTATGGACACTTCATTTTTTGTGGCAAAAAATGTGTTTCCGCCCGGGATCGAACCGGGGACCTTGCGCGTGTGAGGCGCACGTGATAACCACTACACTACGAAAACCTCCATGCCAAAAAGGGATGAAAATATAAATATGTACTACAGAGCGTACTCTAAATTGCTCTTTCCTGCTCTGTGCGTATGCCTCTTTGTTACTGCGCATTACCCACAATGCAATTTATATCTGACCGAGGAAAAAAAAATACAAGGGATCATGTAGCATGGCGTCTTTTCCAGTCCAAGCTTCACTTATCTCAAAGAGGTGAATTTTTATATCATTCCTCTTGTACTTTTTTCAATCAGCTCAGGTTAGATTGAGTCAACCGTGTCTATACGTATCACTTCTTATCAGATTTTTTATCTTAGCTTGTGAACATCTCACATTCTTCCAATTTTCAATGCCTTTCGAGCTTGTATTTTGACCGAGCGAGAGAGTGGAAGCCATTTTTTGAGAGAGACGAAAATGGGAGGACATGTTTGAATGCACGTAACTGTTTGGTTCTGAACGGACTGATGCAGTGGGTGTGTTTCGTACCATTTTCTCATTGAATGTGACAATCTTAGAATATGAGCGGTGGTAATGTGATTTATAGACTTAAGATAATTGTTGTGGTGTGTTTTATTTCTATTACTTCGCCTAAATAGACGACTTTTTCAATGATTCTGATTTATTGTAACCTTGCATTTTTGCTTGCACAAATGGGTGTTATTCTCCCGTTTTTTCCCCCCTTTTCCCATTATAACCACTAAATCTCTTCCCACATCATATTCCTTGGTGTATATTTGGTATGTTAGGTAAAATTTGGTTTATCAATCCCTTTCTCCATGTAATGGTCGTACTTTCTTTTCACAGAACTGCCTTTTGAAAGTTTGAGGCAACAGGTTTCTTAATGTATGGGACTGTACTAAAAAGTCACTAAAAATGCTTTATGTTGGACTATTCTCTGTGAAATAATGCATTTTGCATTCTCACAGAGTTAAAAATTGTATTTTATACATATTTTTTTTTATTTTTATATGATTTTACTCCTCTCTGTGCATTTTGAATTTGAATCATTAATATTTTTCTTTGTGCTCACCTTGTTTCTTTTCTCCAGTGAAAGATGGGCATGAAATGACACAACTTTTATTGAATATTGGATATATGCTAAATTCAGCCCCCAAACAACTCTGCTAAAGATCCACCCATCATGGACAGCAATTCCTCAGCAGAAGAGGACAACTCAAGGTGAATAAAAAGACGGTCAAAATGTTTTCCTCCTCTTTTTTTCTATAGTCTACTCCTGAATAGGAAAATCTAATTCATTGGTTGCCTCAGTGTGCCCTTTAATCTCATCATTAAAAAGGCTCTATTGTCATGATGTTGGTATGAAAGTTCTCCCCACCTCATGGGTAGTTTTATGAAGGACAAGTTATCTTGAATAGAGGTAGAGTCTGCTACATCATCACATTTATTCTAGAGCTTTGCATAGGTGTGGATCCTGTAGACATGGTTGGTAGCATGATGGCATAGATTCGCAGTTTTGGTAACGACAGATGTAGTTGTACCATTATCACTTTTTTCTCCAGGTATCATTTCAACAATTTGGATAGATAGTTTAGAAGTCATATATATAGTCTATGATGATATTCACTTTCTTAAATTTTACCATTTATATTTAGTGATTCTTCTGAGCCTTGATGGACTTTGTATTTCTCAATAGAATCTACATGTAAATTCATTATTGTACATGTGTTTTATGAATATCATTATGTTTACACAAGTCATGGCTTATTAATTGGTCTAGTTTCCAATCTTCAAATGATTTATGAAAACTGTAACTTATATTTTTTCTTCCACTCTGTTTTTTCTCCTCTTCCTCCAAAATTATCTAAACATTCCTTGGTAGGTTATTTTCATGTGTGTACATGAAAGTATTACATGTACATGTACCTCTTGTAAATAATGTACATGTATCTGTGTACCGGTATGCACTTGACAAGAGAAAAACTTTCCATTTCTTTGACTGTGTATTGAAATTATGACAATATAAACCTTTTTTGAAATCTTAAAATATTATGTATAGAAATCTTTCTCTATTGGAACAACAACCCCTATGCAGCCATTACTGTTTCAAAAAAAAAAACCCTCTAAGGCCAATAACCCTCCGTACAACTATCCCTTGGCAACTGATCACTTTTCTGAGGGGGTAATGGAAAGGGGGGATGTAATTGTTTTATGGGATAGTTGTACATACATGTGCATGTTTCCTTCCTAGCAGGGTGCCAGTCCAGGTAGTTCTCTTAAAATCAAATCTTTCAAGTGTTGCAAAGTTGAAAATAGTATGCATGGTATTATTGTAAGTACTACATGTACTTACTCATACTTACAGGTTTATGAATTTTTTTTATTCATTATTTCATTTTTTAAAGATCCTCTTTCTTTTTCTTCCTTTCTTCCTTTTCTTTGTCTAACCCCTTTTTGTCCCTTTTTTCCTTTTTCCTTTTTGTTGTTGCATCTTTAGTTCTCTCATACTTAAATGGTATTACTGGTTTTCTGAATTAACAATATTACTTTGCAATGATTCCACCTAGAAAGTCTTGTTTGATCAGTCTTTGATTCTACAATTTAGTTGCTGTAGAACTACAATGAAGAGCTTGTTTTAACCAAGTACTGACTTCCTTCTTTCATAATTTACTTTCAGTGCTGATGAAAATGCTTCACCACAGAGGGATAGTAGTGATGAGGTGAACAACTCTGGCTCTGCCTCAGAATCAGAAGAGCATTCTGAAGCAGAGGCCGTCAGTCATTCTGAGGCACATTCTGCCTCTGGTTCGGACAATAATATGGAGGAGGAGGAGGAGGAGGAAGAAGAAGAGGAGGAAGAAGGAGATGGGGATGATGATGATGATGATCAAGAAGAGCAAGAAGAAGAAGAAGGGGATGGGGAAGAGGAGGAGGAAGAAGAAGATGATGATGAGAATCAGGATGATGATGAGGAGGAAGAGGACGACGATGAAGATGCCGAGGCTGAAGACGAGGATGGTAGCAATGATGATGGATCAGATGGTTCAGATGATGAACATCAGAAAGGTGGACGTCGCCTCAGTCGAAAAGACAGCATGGAAGAACTGAAGATGGTAAGTCTTTTTGATATTGTACTGTGTTGCCATTTCTGTTTGTATTCTGTTCCTGGAATGCTGTATGAAAAGAGTTTGTTTATCATTTCTTGACTATGTCTCAAAAGACTGTGCTGATGAGAATCATTCATTTGACTCAGCGGAAAAAAATATATGGGAGCGGTGAGCAATTTAGCTCTGGTAAGCTCCAAAAGAGCTCTGGTAAACTAAAGTGAAAAAGAGTTCTGGTAAAAAAAAAAACAATAAAAAACGTAAAAATCACAGACAAAAAATCCCTTTTGCAACACAAGAGCCATAAAGAGACTGATTCGACTGACCAGTCTCTGAAAATGTAGTGTCTGTATAAGGGCTGAGCCATGATGACTAATACAAATGTAAACTGTTTTAGTGTTTTTCTCTGAATTATGAAAATGTTGCTCCGCTTGACTGTTGATGAATGTTATTTACTTATTAGAAGAAAGATGAATATTATATTATATTGTGCAGTAGGTCTCAAAGGTCAAAGATCACAGGGTTCTCAAAGAAAAATTGTTTACCCTTGGCCCTAAATGAGTGAATTAGACCTGCTTTATCACAGTTTGGAATACTCTTGAGAGGTCCAAAGCCATTTTGCAGCTTGAAGATGTCTTTGATTAATACCCTTGTCTCTCCCCTTATTGTCCCTGCCAAATGAGGTTACTTACATTATAAGCTTAAAGGAGAAGTTCACCCTGAAGATTACTTGAGTTTAAAAAATGCAGAAATAATAAAGAAAAATATTGGCGAAGGTTTGATGAAAATCGGTCAAATAATAAAAGAGTTATGAATATTTAAAGTTTTGGATTCGTGACGTCACATGCGAGCAGCTGCCCATTGGTCATGTAATAAATATTCCATATATTCGCTTTTTTTTTTACGTTCCACGATAAATTAATGTTTCTTTTCAGAATCTAGTATTGAATAACATTTCTGACAATATATCAAATGCACAGACAAAAATATTCTAAATTTTCTGAGAAAACTGTATTTTATGGAATATTTATCACATTGCATAATGGAGGAGCTGCTCGCATGTGACGTCACAAAATCAAAACTTCAAAAGTCCATAACTCCGTTATTCTTTAACAGATTTTGTCCAAACTTTCGCCAATATTTTTCTTTAATTTTTCTGCATTTTTTAAACTCAAGTAATCTTCGGGGTGAACTTCCCCTTTAAGTTTCTTATCTGTTGGGGGACTATGAGACACGTGCGTTCATGTATGTCTGCAGGTCTGTGGTAGATGTGTGTCTGCGTAAAAAATGTTAGATTTACATGTACATGTTCTCTCTTATTTCTTGACTGATTTTTATATTTGTCTTATCTGGTAGGGCTATGTGGGTTTTTTGAAACCCTGAATTCTACTTTCACAGATTATGCATGCACGTAAATTTATAAAAAATCACAAAAACTGCTTCTCTTTCTTCTTCTTCATTTTTTGACAAAATTTTATTCTGTTTATTTTTTATCTGATAATGCTATGTGAATAATGTGAGGGCTTTGTATTGTCTACATATAATTCTGTAAATATAATTTATGCAAAGTTATTCAAATTTACAATGAAGGGCTTTTTTTTTTTTTTTGTTGCTTTTTTTAACAGATTTTCTTGGTGGCTAGCTGTTCCTTTGTAACTTTTACATAGAATTATTATTATTATAGAATTCTGTAATTTATCAGTTATGTTAATATATGCAGATAAAATTTACTTAACCCTAAAAGGGCCGGGAGATTTTGGCTATGCCACAGCCGGGGGGGGGGGAATCCACCCCCCCCCCCTCCCCCTGTTGACCGCGCGATCGCGCCGAAAATCGGCACACACGTCGTCCACAATGTAATCTACAAAACTGGATAGTTAAATGCTCCGAAATAATTTCACATTAATTAATTATGCTAATTTATGCATGAAATCAAAATTTTGCTCTAAATCATCAAATAAAGCTCAAAATATGCTAATTTTTGGTCGAGACACTTTCCAGTATTCCTAGCAAATATACTTGAAAAAATTCAGTATCAGAATTGATTTCTTATGTATTTTATTGTATTTAAAATTTCTTATGTATTTCTTTGTTTTATAACCTTTTGTTTTTTATTGTTTTTTCGATAAAATTTGTCAGGGACACTTTTGCGATCATGAACAGCATAAAATAAATTAATTTTAATCAGTAAATGTAAAAATATTCATAGATTTCTAAATTTTGGCTGAAAACACATTTTGTATTGAAATCATACATAAAATCATGTTTTTGAGCAATTTTTGGTCTGATGTGCAAGTATGAAACGTTGAGTAACTTCGGAACCGCATGCCCGGACATCACGAATTTGGTCTCAAAAGATGCGTGAGAATGGAAAGAAAAAAGTCATGAAACACCGCGGCGACTGCTTTGCGCGTTGTGGACATATCGTGAGAAATGTCTAGGGGGGTGGATTCCACCCCCCCCCCCTCCCCGGCCCTTTTAGGGTTAAAAGATATCTAAGAACCATTGGAGGTGAGCTTCACACATGGAGCTAGTATGTATCACCATAGGAAGACAATCTGATTAGATTTTTGGGTATGTAGGTCAAAAGTTAAAAGTCCATTCAGAAATTTCAGGTTTAGCCTCGTCAACCAGATATCTCAAGAACCATTTGAGCTCTGAACTTCAAAATTGGTAGTAGTATTCATCACTATGAGACAAACTAATTAGATTTTGGGGTAAGGAGGTCAAATGTTAAGGTCATAGAGGTCATTTACCATGAAATTTCAGGTTTTTAGCCTCGTTATCGCAACATCTCTTGAACGATTTGAGCCATTTCCTCAAAACTTGGTGCTAGTATGCCTCACCATGAGACAAACTGATTAGATTGTTGTTTAAGTAGGTCAATAGTCGCAGGTCATAGAGGTCATGAAATTAAAGATTTGTTAGTTTAGTTGTCACCGTATCTCCATTATTTTGTATGCATGACTATGACAAGACAAAGTGATCAGACTTCTTGGTTGTTCAGTCAAAGGTCAAAGAGGTCAATTAACATGTCATTATTGGTTTTTTATTCTGGTTATCACAATATTTCAAGAACAGTTTGAGCTTTACTGAATTTAGGCAGAGGCATACAGTCGCGTTCATTGTTTTTCTTTCTTTACCAAATAAAACCTTCCACAGTTTGTGTTCCACTTTGTAGGAAGAAATGTGTGCAGACAAATGAAGTAGACCCTGGAGCAAAGAGTAAGAGTATACATGTACTTTGCTCAGATTAGAAATAACAATGTTTGCTGCTTTTTAAATTGAATGTGGCCTTCCTTTGTTCTTTTACAGATGTGGGAGGAGTACCCAGATATCTATGGAGTTAGGAGATCAGCAAGGTCCAGAAAAGAAGTTGACAGATTTCAAGTAATCAAGGTACGGATATTCAATATCAGGCATGGACTCTACGAAGAAGATACATCTGCCTGTTACATTGTATTTTATTGCTTTGTAATGAATGGTCATTGTGTTGTATTTGATGGAAGGTATCATATTTTGGGTGCGATGGACCTTACATGTTTTAAAAAATGAATACATTTGAATAAATTTGCTGTTAGGAAATTTTTTAAAGATTTAATTTAAAATCATTAAAGATGATGTAAAATATTGAAATGTATCATCATCATTGATGAATAAGGAGACACTGTACACCTTTAGTGTTATAACATTAACTAGGTTGTGTAGGCGAGAAACGTAGCCTGATTTTTGAAGATATTTTCAATGTAGACTACTTGCTACAGCCACATATTATCAAAGATGAAGTGCTCATTGAGTTCAGCCTTTTTATGCCTCCGCCTACCGAAGGTGCTGGCAGAGGCATTATATTTTCAGGTTGTCCGTCCAGCCGTCCATCCGTCCCGCTTTCTCGTTCTTGTGATAAATCAAGAACCACATAAGGTAGAACTTCAAACTTGGTGCTAGTATGTATCACCATAGGAAGATGATCTGGTTAGATTTTCGGGTACATGTACATGTATACAGAGAGGTCACTGGTGTCCATTTCTGAAATTTCAGGTGTTAGCTTTGTTCTCATGATAACTCCAGAACCATTTGAGGTATGAACTTCAAAATTGGTGCTAGTATGTATCATCGTTGGAAGATGATCTGATTAAATTTTGGGGTACGTAGGTCAAAGGTCAAAGATCATAGAGGTCAGTTCTGAAATTGCAGGTTTTAGCCTTGTCAACATGAGATCTCAAGAACTATTTCATCCATTATCTTCAGTACTAATATGTATCACCATAGAAAAACTATCAGATTAGATTTTGGCAAATGTAGGTCAAAAGGTCAGAGAGGTCAATTCTGAAATTGCAGGATTTGCCATGTTAACACTATATATCTCAAGAACCATTAGATCCATTGACTTCAAACCTGGTACTAGTACATATCACCATAGGAAGACGATTGGATTATATTTTTCTAAATGTAGGTCAAAGGTCACAATTCAGTTTTTGAAATTTCAGTTGTTAGCATCGTTCTCGCGATAAATCAAGAACCATTTGATTTTTTAACTTCAAACTTGGTGCTATTATGTATCACCATAGGAAGGCGATCTGATTAGATTTTGGGGTACGTAGGTCTAAGGTCAAAGGTCATAGAGGCCAATATCTGAAATTACATGTGTTAGCCTTGTTAACACGATATCTCAAGAATCATGTGATCCATTAACTTCAAACTTGGTGCTAATATGTATCACCATAGAAAGATGATCGGATTAGATTTTGGCAAATGTAGGTCATAGGTCATAGGTCAGAGAGGTCAATTCTGAAATTGCAGGTTTTTGCCATGTTAATACTATATCTCAAGAACCATGTGATCCATTTACTTCAAACTTGGTACTAGTATGTATCATCTTAAGACGACCTGATTAGATTTTGGCAAATGTAGGTTAAAGGTCAAAGGTCATGGAGGTCATTTACCATCAAATATCAGGTTTTTTGCCTTGTTAACACACTCTTGAACAATTTGAGCCATTTACTTCAAACTTGGAACTAGTATGCATCACCATTGTGATACGAACTAATTAGAATTTTTGTTCACGTAGGTCAAAGATGACAGGACGTAGAGGTTATTATATGTGAAATTAATGGGATTTTTTAGCTTTGTTATCACCATATATGTATCTCAATTCTCAACTATTTTGTATTTGAGACTAGGAGGAGATCAAGTGATCAGCCTTTGGGGTTATAAGGTGTAATGTCAAATGACAATTATGTCAATTAACATGTAATTGTAGGCTTTTTATTCTGGTTATCACAATATTTCAAGAACAGTTTGAGCTTTACTGAATTTAGGCAGAGCCATATAGGAGATGCAGTCACATTCATCTCGTTTTGCTTTATTTTTTGTACTGTTACAGCAACCATCAGATGAAGAAGATGAGAAACCTTCAAAACGGCGAAGAAGTGCAAGTACCTCAAGCCGAGGAAGAGGAAGGCCCAGTAAAAGGTCAGTGGTGACGTGTGAGTTAGACTATGGCTACAATGATTAAGGGGGACAAGAAGCTTTTAATTTTGCCCCTATCATTGTAAATGATTGATGGGACAATTAAAAACGTCATTGAGAAGATTGACTGAAGAAAAATACATTAACAATGGTAAAGGTGGTTCACACCAAACACAACAAACAACATGACACCATGACATGCCACACAACAAATGACAAAAAAACAGTGCCCACTGTACACGACATTCTCTAAAAAGTCTTGCTGGAGAGAAGGTGATGTCGTCTTTGATGATGAGAATGCCGTGATAGCATTCATTTGAAATTCATCATTGCAGTCATCAAAATAATTGCAAAAATATAAGATGGAAGTTTCATTATTTTTCAATTTTGAAATCATCTATTCTTTATTTGGGTTTTTAAAACTTCTTTGAATTGGTCATGTGACTATGTTGAAGAATTCCTATTATTGTTGTTATTATTATTTTATTTGGCAGAGAAAACATTATAAAGTAGAAACATATTTGACAGAATAACAATAAAGATAATGCAACCACTGGAACGCCAGGAACAGAAAAAGTTAACTAAATAACTGTAGCATAAAGCTTTCTGTCCCAATTTCAGTGGTTGCAAACCGCATAATGAATTAAGGTGATCTTTGTTGTCTGTATATTCGGAATAATTCCAGCTCTTTTTTTTTTTTTTTTTTTTCATACTGTGACTATGTTGAAGAATTAGTTCTAGAAATATGATCCACATAAAAATTAGTGATCTTTGTTGTCTATTCGGAATAATTCCAGCTGTTTTGTTTCATATGCACTCACTGGTTACCATTTGTTTTGTAGGCTTTTCAGGCTTTCATGCAGGCCTAATTTTCCTACTTTTTCTTACTTTTTTCAGTTTCTCCTACTTATTTTTTCAAACATATCTTAGATATTTTCATTCAAGGCTATCATGCACAGCACAGAAATCTTATTGTAGCGTAGGTATTGCAGGTCCGAACAAGTAATGTGTACATGTATATAGTGACCAAAACATAACCAGTATGACCTCTGTTACACTGACAAAATGAGTCTTGGGCCAGCCTGAGGCCAGGGCCTTCTAGGTGTAAACGGACAGCAGGTCAGGCCAGCCTTCCAAAAAGAAATTTTTGCAAATTTATTATGGATTTTTACTTCTTAGCTGTTCTCTCATCTTCTTTTTTTGTTATCTTTTTGTTGTTTTTTTTTTCCCCTCTTTCTATCCTTTTTCCTTCCTCAATTTCATCATGTATTTCATTTTATTTCTCTCTCCATGCTAAGAATTTTTTATTAGTCCCATCTGTTCATAATCATGTCATTAATATCACTTGACTAACAACCACCTGGTGTTAACCCACACTCTATCACATCCTAACCAACATTCATCATTGGCTTTACGTGGTAATTGAGAGCACCAATTCTTTGAACTTAAATGTGATGTTAAATATTTCCTTACGTGCTCAGTGTTATACAGTATATCTGAAATAAAATTTCAATCACAACCGCATGCACTCCAATTCTCTCCTTTCTTTCAAATTGTAAGTATAAGGGGAAGGTTGTGGGTATATTGTTAATTCTATGTATAAGTTATTTTAAAACATACTCCTAGCTAATTTAAAAAAAAATCTAATTGAGAGATAAATGAGAGTTGACAAAACTTAATGTTAATCTTTGAATAATACAAAAACCAATGATATTTAAAAGAATAAGCAAAGGTATTTAATATTATAATTCAAAACTTAAATGAGATAAATATTAATAAAACAAGCACCTTTAACTCTGACTGTGCCAAGGGGTTTAGCTCTCCCCAAAATTTTACCAAAATATGATCAATGCTTACTTTTCAAATGTATGCCCTTCATTAACCATCTATTATTTCACAAAACTTTTTTTTTTTTTTTCTGGATCTTTTGGGGCATGTAGACTTCTTGTCCTGGAAATGCTTTGATTAAAACAAAAAGAAACAAAAATACCTCAAACAAAGAAACAAACCAAAAAGGTGTGAAGGAGTCTGAGAAAAAGGTCTACATCTATGACGTTGGTCAGTGAAATGTTAATTGATGCTAGATTTTTGAAATTTAGCAACTAGACTCTTGCCTAACGTGACCCAGAATATAGATCAAGATCACTTGGGCTAGGTCTAGATCTGGACCAGCTTAGCAAGTATGAGCAAAGTAAGTAGGCTAAGCCTGAGTCATCACAGGTTTTTCAAAACCCAGGTTTGACTTGAAAATTTCGGGCGGGGACCGGGTACCCGAACGGGAATTCCCTTCTAAAGAAAATTTGAGTGTACGTAGTGATGGGAGTCAAGGTATAATTGCTAAACTAAAATGCAGCATAGAGGACAGTTACTGAATCAAAATCGATAAAACAATGCTTTTCCCGATATAAATAACATTTCGGAATAAAAATAAAACATTAAAAAGTACACTAATAGGTCTCTTTGTGACCTAAAATTGAGGGCTGAGAGATGAAATCAAGCTTCGTGGTACCGTGCGCGTTCAGAAATGAAGTCAGAATGTGAGTCGCCTGTGCCCAGTGTGCACGAATACAGCCCTATACCATAATACACATAGACGAGGGTCGAATATAACTTATGTGATCGGATCAAAGCAAGCTTTAAAGTTAAAGTACCACGTAAGCGACAACAAAAATACAAAATTACTGTAAAACAATTATTTTCTTTGGCTAAAAACAGCGTGAGTATCCATAATATTTCAAAGAAAAAAAGATGTTGGAGGATTACGAGTGCACTTCATATCGAGATTAGGCAGCCATATTTGACATTGTTCTGCGTAGCAAGACAGCAGATGGTGGCAGAGAGGAAGAAATTGTGAGCCTTACAGTACATCACTTGAGGCTGGCTGATCACCTGATCTAGTGCCCACATTTATTTTCCACTCTGCTGCCATCTACGGTCTTGCTACGCAAAACAATGTCAAATATGGCTGCTTAATCTTGATATGAAGTGTACTCGCAATCCTCCAACATTTTTTTTT
Source organism: Heliocidaris tuberculata (assembly GCA_025618425.1). Classification (NCBI taxonomy): domain Eukaryota; kingdom Metazoa; phylum Echinodermata; class Echinoidea; order Camarodonta; family Echinometridae; genus Heliocidaris; species Heliocidaris tuberculata. Next base: position 14,307,342 of record CM046839.1, read on the forward strand.
CTTTGAGATATTATGGATACCCATACTATTTTTTGCCAAAGAAAAGATTTGTTTAACGGTAATTTTGTATTTTTGTTGTCGCTTACGTGGTATTTTTAGTTGTTTTCAAGCTTACTTTGGCACGATCACGTCAGTTATATTCGACCCTCGTCTGTGTGTATTACGGTATAAGGCTGTATTCGAGCACACTGAGCACCGGTGACTCCCATTCTGACTTCATTTCTGAACGCACACGGTACCGCCTAGCTTGAATCTTCCTTGCGGCTCTTATTTTTTTTAGAGTCATGAATAGACCTATTCGTCGTCTGAAATGATTTCCATTTATTACTGCAGCAAATATAATTGGAATACATTGAAATTCAGTTTGTGAATTGCATGTTTAAAGTTCTAAATTGCAATATATTAGTGCTAAAATTAGTTTGGAAATACCCGAAATCCGAAAATGCAAACCCGGGTTTTAGCGTGACGGGCGGGGACCGGTCGGGGAACCGTTTCGACTCAGGCCTAAAAGTAAGTATTATGCACATATTTTGGTTCTAATAGCTTAATTTATGGTGTTTAATTGATAAACAAAATAGATTTTATGTTATCCATACTTTGACACTTGTTTTTGTCATCGTGTAATAGATGGTTGGTGCAATTTTTATGTAGTTAATGAGAAGTCGAATCTTTGGTTAAGCAATTTTAACCAAAATTATTTTCAGATTTTTGCACTGTTTCTGTTTGTCATTGTGTGTGTATATTTCTCTATTTTTCTGGGCTTGAGAACAGATTGAGTGATACCTCTGACGACAACGATGAAGAAAGCGAAGAATCAGACTTCCAACCCTCCCACAAGAAGGCTGGTGGCCTGAAGAAGAAAAGGCCAATGAAGAAAAAAGGTAAGCAGAAGTACTAGTAAGACAATTATTACTAGTTCTTGCCAGAAAGATTTGGTATTATGCGGAACTAATAAAGCCCCTTTCACAATTGGTCTGCGACAAGTTTGCGACCGCCTGCAACAGATTTTTCAGGGTGTTGCACGACCGATCGCTTGGTGTCTTGCGACCACTCGCAGTCGTTGCAGGCGGTCGCACGAACCTGAGGCTGTCGTGACTGGTCGCATCTGAACTTTGAACATGCTCAAAATCCAGACACGACCAGATGCGATCGATTCACTCGCATTAGGTCGTACGACCAGTCGTGCGATTCTCGTATGAGTGTTGCACAACGTTGCACGATTAGATGCGAGAGTTCGCACGACTCAATAGTCGCAGTGGGTGGGCTGGAGGTTGTGCAACACTCGCACGTGCGCTAGCGACCTATAGCGACCAGTCTTGCGAATGGGTGCGATTGTGCTAAGACCATGAGACTGTTGCACGACCGATCGCAGCACATCTTACAACGTTGTACTACCGTTGCACGACTGTATGAGACTGTATGCGACTATTCCTCGGGGGTATATATAGGGGGACTATGGAGATGATCCTCTGCAACAGGGCCCTCCTCTAACAACTTTCTCTTCTTTGTAACTTTCTTCTTTGGCATCTTGACTATTAAGAAGGCCAACTTGAAACTGACTACCGGTCAATTGTCGAGGGGGTTTTTATACCCCACGCCACTCGCACGAATACTCTCACGACCACTTGCACCGGTCTCATTCAATTGCACGAGCGATCGCATGGTCTCACATTCACTCGCACGACCATGCAATCGATCGTGCGACTATTGTGATTGGCGTCAAGCCACTCGCAATCACTCGTGCAACACTCGCATGTGAACGCAAGACCACTCGCACGAGCATATGCGAGCAAATGCGACTTACTCGTGCAACGGTCTCTTCTAGTCGCTTTTGTTTTACGACCGCTGTTGCATTTGTGAATGCCTTTCTGCGACCTGATGAGATCGATGGCGATTGAAGCCTGTTGCAGCCTGTCGTGCGACCAAATGGTCGCAAACGGTCGCAGACCAATTGTGAAAGGGGCTTAAGACGTATTCACGTGATGCATGTTTTCAGAAGAAATGATACCAATTTATGGATTAGTGAAAATTTGTAACACTGATAAAGGGACCCTGGTGTCAAGCTGTGTAACAAAGTTGACTGTTCTGGGGCCCATAGCACAAAACTTGTGTTTAAAGGTCATGTAAAGTTTTGGTAAGCCCTCAAAAACTGTTCGTCAGATTTCTTCAATTTTTGTCGATAAATAGCAAGATACTAGCAATACTAAGACACTGTGAAGATTTCGCCTCCTAAAGTTTAATATTAAACAAATAAGAGGCAAAAACTAATTTATGTGCTGGGACACATAAAATCCCAACAAAGGCAGCATGTGCTATACACTGTAAACACACGTGTAAAACCAATGATGAGTAGCTACACACAGTGCACACACGCTGTCTCTATGCGAAGCCCCAAGATTGCTGTGCGGGGAGCTGTCGGGGTGGACGGGTCCTAGCATAATGGCAGTGATCAAGCATTCCTTACAGATATTTACACTGAAATTCACCAGAAATCATAGATGGAATACCAAATGATTTCTTACAGACATCTTTTGATACAAGGAGAACTACATGAGACTATATTTAACATGTTTCTTTCCAATTTCCTTTTTGCTACCAATACTGTACATGAGCTTTAAACGCAACTCGGGAAAATCAAACGCAACTTTATTTTCAGCCAGTCAGAAGTGCGCATTGATTTTTAGGAGTTGCGATTAAACGCAAGATTTATGCAACGGGCCCCTGAAATAGTTGTGAAGTGAAAATACAGATATGCTGTAAGGCTGGTGCCATACTGTAAAGCAGTGTTTGTGTTACTTTGTCTTCATAATTTATCTTCTTTGTTAATACACAGGGAGACAAAATTCAACCGCCAAAAAGCCTATGAAACATAAACATAAAAGCCTGTCAAGCGATGATGACTCTGACAGTGAGGATATCAAAAGGGCAGCATCAAGGCGGAAGGCGGCTGCTGGTGTGAGGTAAGAATAGTACACAGTTTGAATAGTGATAAAATATACAAGGAAGCAGTGAGAAATTTGCTCTGGCATGTTCTAAAGGAGTTCTGCAAAGCTTAAAAAAAAACCACAAAAGTGTTTTTACGTTTGGAGAATGTTCTATGTGGCAACATATTTGTCTAAACCAATTGCCTTTACATCACGTAGTAATTGTAAAGGTAACTGTTGATATTGGTTTGAATTTGTCTATTAGATGATCAGTACAAAATTGGAAGTGTAAGTCATTTTTCTTTTGAAATCGTTATATCAGATGTGCACTTGATGATTTAATCATTCTCAAGGGACGTAATTCTGATATCTCTGATGTGAGAATGTACTGATGCACTTGCTATGCATGAGTGTACAATAGCCATGCATGGTTTTGTATGAAATGGTGTGTCTTGTCATCATAAGTCTGTGGAAAATGTAATAAGTAGAAATTGGAACCAAAATTCCAGTAGCATATGATCTGTGTTGCATTTGTACTTAGTAGTTTGGGCACATTTTTTTGACTGAGTGTGTCTGTAGAGCAAATATTATCCTCCAGTATACACAGAATGTACTGTAAAACCAGAACTTGCACGAATTGTTAATGACAGCCAATTTTGCAACATGAAACTTTTGAGAATCTTGACCATTCACGAAAGTTTCAGGCACGTGAACATTTCCAGTTTTACAGTATACTATTTATATGTTTGTCCTGGACTTGTGAAATTTAACACACAAGGTCATTTTAAAGCTACTGGAAGATTTTGGTCTTGATTCAGAGTAACACTTCCTTGTTTTACAACATATAGTAGCACATCGAGAAACATATTTACACCAAATCCTAGAACTTGACCATCATTGTTTTGTTTTTTTATAAAGGTCTAATGGGTAATTATCCTATATTTTTTTATAATACGAGCAGTTACAAAGAGGACAGTGACCAAGCAACTGATTCTGATGAGCTTATTGAAGCAGGGCCTGGTCAGGAACAAGTTGATGACAACAGTGAGATGATTGAAAGAGTACTCTGTCAACGTATTGGGAGAGTAGGGAGTAAGTATACAGTACTTTATCTCAAATTAATAGTAAATGTTGAGTTAAACTGTGTTGCCACTACAAGATGATTCACAAATTTTAGGTGGATACTGATGTCTAGTCCATTAAGTCCAATACCAAGTTATTAAATTTAATATGGGCAAGTCATTAGATTTAATATGGGCAAGTCAGTACTCTTTAAACCTAACGTAACCACAAAGCGTTGCCACAATTAAATGAAATTCACATGCAGATACCAGCGAACATGGTAATTAAGTTAAGTGGCATATTGGGAAAAACAACATATTTCTTGGAAGGAAGTGGTGTACGATAGTTGTAACCCTCAATCAGAGTGAATGAGTGAAACAATAAAAACATGCGTTTATATTTCATCATCAGAGTGCCTTGAAGAGATAACAATCTATATTATTTTGTACATTTAGTAATGAAGGGCTTGTCTAAGATTTATTCTTGATATGAAAATCTGGAATTTAATTAGAAAACATAGCAAACCGTGATCAGTATGAAAGCTCTCCGTGTTTTAATCACCATAGAATGTGTGAATTACTGTTACATTACCAATTCACTCTCCACCCAGAAACTGGAGGCATAACCACGGTGTATGCTGTGGAAACCGATGGAGATCCCAATGCTGACATAGACCCAGAGACGGAGGAGACAGAGAAGCAGTACCTGATCAAATGGAAATCTTGGGCTCACATCCACAACACCTGGGAGTCTGAGGCGGGACTGAGGCAACAGAAAGTCAGAGGAATGAAGAAGTTGGAGAACTTTATTCAGAGGGAAGATGAGATAGAGCAATGGTAAGTGTCCATGTCTGCATAAGCAGGTAGAGAACTATAAGTGTGGTTATTGCGCAGATGGATGTACTGTATAAGCCATAAATTTCGCGGCCATAAATTTTCGCGAAATAAGACTAACCAGACTATTTCGCGAGTGGTTGAATTCGCGGTCGGAAAATTCTCAAATCCACAAACAGCGGTGATGATGTACTTTTGTGGAGAATTTCTGACTAGGAGACAACAAATTCAACCGACTTCTTATGTTGGCAATATTTTGGCGTGTTGTTAAATTCGCGACCCACTCGCGATTCGCGAAATTCCCGAAAATAAAACCCCCGCAAAATATATGGCGTATACAGTATTCAGTAGTAGGGACGTCATTTGTGAAGCAATTTCGTGATTTATAGGCTCTAGCCATATTGTAAAGTTTGGACAAACAAACTTAAGATTTCAGGCTATCTAATTCAAATCTTCACTTCTGTGGTATGATTGAAGTAAGGTAATAACAATGAAATGTTTTGAAAATGAATTCCTTTGACATTGTCAAGGCTCTTTTAATACTCTGACTTGATGAAAGCAATGTTGGTACAGATGATCATGATATACACACATGAGTGATATGTCATTTAAACAGAAGAGAATGGTAATAAGTGAATATTAGTCAATATTACTAATTTTAGCAGTGATAGGAGGAGACATTTTCCTTAAAATGCTATCTTTGTGTTGTACAGGAAACGTGTTGCATCTCCTGAGGACATAGAGTACTTTGAATGTCAGTATGAGATGACCATGCAACTCTTTGAACAATGCCAGAAAGTGGAGAGAGTCATTGGTGAGTTTACTGCACTGCAATCCTGCAGTTGCTAACAAAAAATAAGAGTTTTGCATTCATCTTGTTTTAAATGTCCATTACTAATGATGTTACATGGACTGATGATCTAGACAAGAACAAACGATTAGGTAAAGAGTTCTGTAAGAGCTGTTGCCATGCTTCATCATGTGATGTGCCTTTCAAATAGGGAAAGCACTGGTGTGAGAGGGTATGAACAACCATTTCTAAAATGTCCAGCCAATACTAATATAAAGTTAACCTTTTAAATGACTGATTTTAGCAATGTTAATATGTATAGAAGTAAGCAGTATTAAAGATAAAAGTTGAGTTCAGGTCATGCAACTGCATTTGTAAAAAAAAACTGTCTGGAAGCAATTGGAAAAGGTTGGTTATATAGTACATAAGAATTGGTGTGTGCTGTCAGGTTTTGGAATCACAGAATGAGAAGAAATTACTCAATTCTGCTGGGAGTAACATGCACTGCACACAGAAAAGTGTGTATGGGACAAAGTTCAGCCTGATAATTTCAGCTGTTTCATGTCTTATTTCGATGATGAGGGCATTTGAAGAGCAATCCTTTTTCACGGACGTTTCTTCAATGATAATCTTCCAAACTGACATAAAGAGGATGAGAAAGCTCACAAATTATTTTTCCCCCCTTCCCAGAACTCGACCTTCTCTTTGAAGATGGCGAATGGACACACCTAAAACAGACTAACAGATATTTTAAATGTTGGCCAAAGTTTTCTTCAGGTGTTTCATGGGACCAGTTTGCATTAATATTTCATTCATAAAATTAGTAATTGCATGATTTCCTTCCGTTGTCTCTGTCAGCTCATACAAACCAGAAGCAGCCAGGTGACTACCCGTCAGGTTACCCAGACTACTTTGTGAAATGGCAGGGACTACCCTATGCAGACTGCACATGGGAGGATGGAGAGCTCATCTCCAGAGACTTCCAGCACTGTATTGATGACTACACGATACGCAGCAAGTCGCAGAAGATACCTGCTAGGAGTGCCAAGGTGAGTATTTGGATCTCTTTTTGTAACCATGAGGAAAAAAAATCCTATGTTGCAGGAAGCAGGAAAAACAGTATATGTGATAAAATTTGTTATCAAAAAGAACTGCCACATTTCTATGACAAATTTGCTCTCAGCCAATCAAATGCAACGATTTCAGTAGCTTATAACAATTATCGTAACTTGTTATTGATAACTTTTATGAAACAGGGCCCGTGTTCAATAGAAATGACTGCCAGAATAAAGAATGAACTGCTCCAAACAGTGCCATATTATTATTTTGTTTAATGATTATGGTTTTACAGTGAAGGGATAATTTTCAATTGCAAATATTAACATCTATTACCATCTTTTCCAGGTGCTGAAAATTAGACCGAGGTTTGTTGCTCTGAAGAAACAGCCTTCCTACATAGGTACAGACGAGCTTGAACTGAGGGACTACCAGTTAGATGGTCTCAACTGGCTTGCACATTCCTGGTGCAAGTAAGTGTCATCTTTGGATTTGAGAAATGCATTGAGTTTACTTAGTTACAAGAAAAGAGGAAGGATGAACAAGTTGCATTTGATGATTAAATCATTCTCAAGGGACGTAATTCTGATAAATTATGATGTGAGAATGTACTGATGCAGCTACTCAAAGTCTTTATCTGCACTAGGAGAGTATATCAGAGTTGTAAATATGTGTTTGAAGCAATACAGACAAAGATATATTCTTATATACAAATAGATCAGAAAAGTGCTAATTTCACAGATCTTTGTATGACCTTTGTCATTGTTTATTATGTAGTGACATCTGAAACATAGGACATTCTGGATAATACATAGAATGGGATATTCTGGGTAATAAATAGATACAATACATTTTTTGTCTTTCCTTGTACTTTGTAGGAGAAATAGTGTCATTCTTGCCGATGAGATGGGACTGGGGAAGACCATTCAAGTCATCTCCTTCCTCTCCTATCTCTTCAATGCCCAACAACTGTATGGTCCATTCCTCATCGTAGTTCCACTCTCCACCATGACCTCATGGCAACGTGAGTTTGAAGCCTGGGATAGCAAGATGAATGTTGTGGTGTACATCGGAGACATCAACAGCAGAAACATTGTGAGTTCAGTTTTTAATTCATCAAATAATGCGATTTCTTTTCAGAAGATTTATGATTTCATTTTATATATTTTCATTTCTGTTAATTAGTTTCTTTATTCCTGGTACACACCTTTGATCAGAATTCTCTTCACTTTTGTTTCAGATCCGGGAGTACGAGTGGTGTGTAAATGGGAACAAGAACAAGCTGAAGCTCAATGCAATCCTCACAACGTACGAAATTCTACTTAAAGACAAAGTAAGTATATTGCATCTTTTTCCTGTGAACGAGTTTTTTTTATTTCTGTGTGATTTGTGATATATGAAAAAAGAGATTTAGACTATCATGTCAACATCTAACTGTAGACTACAGAGAAAGTTAAATTAATCTTCTTTATTCTCGGATAGAGATGGTTTGTTTTGAGTAGCTTACAGCAATCTCCAAGAGGTATCTTATAAACACAATTAACTGGTAGACATGAATTTGTTCATTAAGGCCCTGTCACACCTTTCCGGGCAAGCCTTGCGTGTGACTTGCGGGGAACCATTTTTTGCTACCCGGAGGTCTCCGCAGATGGCCCGCACCTGACAGTACCTAGCACGTATCTCGCCCATAGTTGCACGGAGGTGCGCACGCAAGTCCGATTTACCCGCAGCCAAGTTTTGAGCATGCCCAAAACTTGTTCCGGGCGAGTCGCGGGGGATTGCCCGCAGAGGTCCACGCAGAACACCAGTAGGAGGCCCGTAGCGGCCGCAAGTCACAGGCAGTTAACCCGCTTGAAGTACGTAGGTTGCCCGTGGATCTGTGGCTATGCGCCGGAAACGCGTGTCATATGTGGGCATTCTACGAGCATAATACGGGTGTTTTACTGGCAAGGAACGGTGTCGATACTGCCAACATCCATGTAACTGGTCAGTTCTGCGGGCGTGGAGTGAGCTATACGAGCAAATTGCATGCATGTCGAGGGTCACTTACTCAGGGATGCCACTTTTCCAACTTTTGTTGGATTTCCGACTTTTTCCGACGTCCATCGAACTTCCGACTTTTTCGGCTAAGGCTCTCTTTCCATCTCTCACTCCTTCCGCCTCTTGATATACCTGCCAACTGATCATTTTCTTTCCTTGTCTCTCTCTTGCGATGTTTCTCTTTCACCTCATTCAGTACGTGCATGCTGCATGTATTGTATGTGTAATGACCTAACGACCATGCGTGTGCGCACGCGGTCGCGCTGCACATGTAATGCATACTGTATCCAGAGCTGCCAACCCTCCCGGATTTGCCGGGAGACTCCCGGAAAATCAACCCATCTCCCGATCTCCCGACACATACTCAAAATCTCCCGGATTCTTACATTTTTGAATGTTATAAACTTCCATCATTGCCCCTTCAAAAACTTACAAATTTACGCTCTCCCTGTCCCGCGATCGCGAGCACGCACAAGCGATGTCGCTACTACTACTAGCGTCATTGCCCCTTCAAAAACTAGGAAAAACGCTCTCCCCGTCCCGCGAGCATGCCCAAGCGATGTTGCTAGCTAGCATATCTCTGGCACTGTTCACCCCGCGGCCAGCCGGCCACGCCGCTAGCTCTACATGCAATAGCAGCATAGGCCATGAACTACGCGTGCGGCCAGCTCGAACACTACTGTTCATGTTCGGTCGCTTGCGGCGTGCGCGTGCAGCTAGCTCATTGAGCTTGATTGTCGGCGCTTACAGTCGTGTGCAAAGCCCTCGGGCGAAGCCACGTTAGAAAATTTATTATGATACAAAACGGAAGCCCTATTGTTTCATTTTCCTCCCCTAACTTAAGTTAATTGTTTCTTCGTTTGTTTTAACAGTAATATGTGTATTACTATTAATTTTTGCCATCAATGTATTTTGTAGTGTACGTGTATCTGTCCTTCCTGTGAGTGCATATGGTTTTGTGATGATGACAATAAATTATGGATGTGTGAATTGGATATGTGCCTGCGTGGCTATTGTGCTTGTAATATCGTCCTCGTGTTTATAAATTCATTTAGTCATTTTTGAACAAGGGTGGCCAATGCGTTATGGACCAGATAGGACGACTAGATTGCGTTGGGGGGGGGGGGGGGGTTACTGCAGGGAGATTAATTTTGACTCAATCGACGCCCCCGGGTCGACGCCCTTGCCACGACAAATTGTTTGCTTGTAAACTGTTCACATTGTTAATGGATTTGAGAAATTTTAAAGCACCGCACGGTAATGCCATAAATTGTTCATAATTTGTACAATGAAATAATGGAGAGTGAGACCAGTCTAATTCCTCTTTTTCACAATTGGTTTTGGGTTTTGACCAATGGTGCCCGTTCATTTGATCTTGATGTAATATTCACGTACCAGGTATATATAAAAAATAAGATATATAAGTAAATAAAAGAATAAAAAGTAAAAAAAATATCATTGCGAACGAATGCGTGCGTGCAGACCTACAATTTAGTAGGTATACACGTACCGGTACCTCGTATTGCATTAGTAATGATTGTACACGTCTGCCGCACGCACACACTACACGACTTTCGGTTGTACGATTTAACGACTTTGGATCTGAAATAAAACTGCTTGTACAATTAAAAGATACGCGCTGCTCTATATTTCAGATCCGTAGCTACGCTATTATAATAGTCGTACCACCGAAAGTCGTGTAGTGTGCGTGCGGTGGCCTTCGCTAATATATGACCCAGAAACGTCAGATTTTGAAAATAGTAGTCCCACGCATAGCGTTTCGAGTGTGTTGGGAAATGACCAGAAAGCAGCGTAAAAGGTCCGTTTCTGTCTAGAACTTATTTTTATTATGATGTATGGGTTTCTACTATGTCTGTTGTTGAATATAATATTCCTTTTACATATGATGTACAAGCTGCTTTTGACTGAGGTTTGGTGATTGAATGTAAACAAACATGGATGACAGACATTCTGTGAAGAAATTTCTGCATTTTGATGATTACTGTGCCTGTGTATATTGTATTGCTTTGCATGAATACTAATAATTTACTCTCACAATATTCAGATATCATTAAAAAATGGTGCTCTAAAAGGGTGTCAAAGAGGCTTAGAACCAGGAGCTCGCGGGGGCGCTGCCCTCTGCACCCCCGCCAGGGGCCCTAAGGCGGGCCCCTGGACCCCTGGACCCCACCCACAAGACCTCGCTCGCTTCGCTCGCTCGGTAAAAACGACTTGCTGCGCTCGCATAAATCTCCCTGATTTGAAAAATCAAATGTTGGCAGCTCTGCTGTATCTGTGTGTGTGTGTAATTAAGCATGCGATGCTTGATCGCGTGGAATCGGAGCTCACGGCGATGTTGTCTCCGTGGAATTTTACAACTATTTTCCAACTATTGAGGAAAAATCTGTGGGAAAAATGTTATCATGGAATATTACAGGGAAAGGAAGGAAACGAACAGTTTAGCCCGTGTTTGCAGCAAAGTGGAGTTGTTGCATCATCGAACGATGTAAGTCCCACATGTGGAAATTTGTGTAGTCTACTGTTTAGTTTGGGGAGGTTGCGTCGCAGTGGAGAGTCTATCGATGAAATCTATCTCTAACAAGGGGAGCTGACCGACGAATGTCCATTCGAAAAAGCTATAGCTTCAAGGGGGATTCACCCCCTTGCACCCCCACCGGGGCGCTGCTCCTGGACACAATTGGGGGCTCCTCCCGCATACCCCCGATACTTTCCTACTTTTTTGAGCAATCCTAGTGGCATCCCTGCTTACTGCCTTTCTGCTGGTTAGTTGAGGGTCGCCTGCGGCCAAGATTATAGCGAGCTTACGATTTCTGGATGGGAGCCTTTGAAGACAGGGAGTCGAGCGAAAAATCGATGTGCGCATGCGCGACTCGGAGTATCTCTCCATTCTCTATGATTTCAGGACGGTTCTCGGGTGAAATAGCGTCCAGTCTAAAGTGGGGACGGGAAGCCGAACACTGCAGTGCGTCGCCGTCCACTTTTTGTAACTTGATTGAAAACAAGACGGGGAGAGTGCGAGGACCGTCACAGTCGGTTAACCTTCCCCGTCCTGTTGCTCTCCCGTCCCGTTTCGTAAGCTCCCTAATGACGTTCTGTCCACGGGGCATCTTTATTCCAACTGAAGAAAATGAGAAATGATGGTCTCTCCATCCACTCGACCAGTATTACCCAGGCTCGCACCTCACAGGTAACATGCAGGTAACACGCAGTTATGACGCAGGTACCTCGCAGCGCCCGTATGTCGCCCATAACTAACACGGATCAGTTTCGAAGCTCTCACGCGCCACCCACGCGCCTGACACGCAGGTCACACAGAATACACGCAAGTAGAACGTAAGTACCAGCAGGTAAGACGCACGCGAAACTCGCCAAAATCCTTGTCCGCCCGCAGAAATTATTCTGCGTGCTGGAAAATCCATACACGCAGCAAGCCCGCGTAGCTTGCCCGGAAAGGTGTGACAGGGCCTTTAGTTATTTGTTCAGAAAATATCAAGTAGTGTAGAATCCAGACTTTTTTTTTAATGGAAGGTAAGCAACAATATCTTAGCTGTACATAAACCAATTTCATTATGGTTTTGTGTATAGTTGATGAATTGTTATGTCTGGCTTTCTCTGCTTACAAATAGCAAGCAATTTATGTGCAGTGATACTTTCATTGGTCATTCAAGATATTGAATTCAAACCACTGATTACTAATTATCTCTTTCCCTTAGGCATAATACAGGAACTATCCAGGCCCCATAGTCAGTGGTTCAAGTTTTTTGATGGAGATTATTTTGTAAAATGATTAATCTGTGTATCGAACTCCTTTTTTTTCCAGGCATTCCTTGGAGCTGTACCTTGGGCTGTGTTGGTTGTAGATGAAGCTCATAGACTGAAGAACGACGATTCACTTCTCTACAAGTCGCTCAAGGAGTTTGAAACCAACCACAGACTCCTCATCACAGGAACACCTCTCCAGAACTCCCTCAAGGAGCTGTGGTCCCTTCTCCACTTCATCATGCCTGACAGGTGAGAGAGTCTTTGGGGCAGGAATGTATGCTTACCTGTCAGATATTTGCAATGATTATGACAATGTTCAAGGACAAAGCCAGACAGATGAAGTTAAATTGTCCAGAACATGTGCTCGAGAATTGGTGGTTTTGTTTTTAAAATTTTTTTACATGACTGCTAACAAAATGTATATGCTTGTAGGTTAGCAACTAGAGGGACATATAGCAATAAGTCCTATCAGAGGGACATGGTAATTTAGGATGAGTGCTTTACCAAAGGGCACTAGCACATTGACCGCGTTTCAAACTTGGGGCCTTTCAGTTACAAAGCCACTGCTTTCCCACTGAGCCATCATGCTTCCTGTTGGAGATTCAAGGTACATATTTATAGAGAATTTAGACATGTCTTTCCAAACGGAATTCATCTTTCATCCAGTACTGTTTTTTGAAAGAGGATGGGGTAAATTTGAGTTGTGGGAAGTATTACAAAATTATAAGATCTTAAAACAGTGGAATGATAGTCAATTTGATGGGATAGTATCTTCATGTATATTCCAGTTTTTTTGTTTTTGTTTGTGAGTGCCTTTCACTATTACTATTGGTGTGAATGTACTAATGATGTTTTTCTGTTTTTCAGCTTTCCAAACTGGGAGACCTTTGAAGAGGAGTTTTCACAAGCTGACAGGAACGGTTATGCCAGTCTCCACCAGGAGCTGGAGCCATTCCTTCTGAGGAGAGTCAAAAAGGATGTGGAGAAGTCACTCCCTGCCAAGGTGGAAAGGATCTTGAGAGTTGAGATGAGCTCCTTACAGAAACAGTACTACAAGTAGGTTATCATTTGCATTTATCTGTTGATTAAAGACACTTCATCTAAGTTATATCTTAAAGGAAACCAAAACCCAAGGAGAGAATCAATGTTATTGGAAAGTGAAAATTCAGAAAAGCACTTTACAAAAAGTTTCATTAAAATTGGTTAAAAAATGAGAGAGTTATGGAAGTTTGAAAAGTCTCGTTTTACTTTCTATGGGGATCCTCAAATTGGCAAAATTGCTTCAAAATGGCTGATTTTGTGAACAACTCTCCATTTGTTTTGTACACAGATTTTCAGATTTTCCCCATTATCTCTCAGGATGCTCCTTGTCTCCTCCTGAACTCGACATATGTGGTGTAAAATACATTTTCCCATTATATATGTTGAGCTCATCAGGAGATTAACTGCACCTTGAAAGATAATGGGGAAAATCTGAAAATCTGTGTACAAAACAAATGGAGAGATGTTCACAAAATCAGCCATTTTGAAGCAATTTTGCCAATTTGAGGATCCCCATAGAAAGTAAAACGAGACTTTTCAAACTTCCATAACTCTCTCATTTTTTAACCAATTTTAATGAAACTTTTTGTAAAGTGCTTCTCTGAATTTTCACTTTCCAATAACATTGATTCTCTCCTTGGGTTTTGGTTTCCTTTAAGTTGAGATGAGCTCTTGATGTATGAAATAGACACATGTCAAGGTGCAAGAGAAAAAAAATAGAAAAGCTCTTGTAACTACAGACTGAATGTAGGGCTCAAATTCTTGCACAGTCATGTCTTTTGTGGTCATATTTTTGCACTTGTCAAATTTTTGAATATATATACTATTGATGTTTCAAAAGCACAATATGCATAGCTGCAGAGATAATTTTGTCTTGCAAATTAAAAATTGTGTACACTCTTCAGTCAAAATATTTGACAAGCTAAGTGTGGTGAAAAGGTTGAAATTTTTGCGTGCATTTTATTACTACTCAATTAACCTGTGAATGGAATGTCATCTTGTATTCCCATAGGTTTATCTTGACAAGGAACTTCAAGGCTCTGAGCAAGGGTATGAAGGGGAATACAAGCTCGTTCATCAACATCATGATGGAACTGAAGAAATGCTGCAATCACTCATTGCTGATCAGACCTCCAGAAGATGATACTGAACCAGACCTCAAGGTAAACACAAGAAATATGTCATGACTTTACTAAACAGCATGCATCCATAGATATGGCATCAAACTGCTCTTCTTAAGATGATTCATATGTTTATAAGTGATTGGTATTCCAATGATTCTACAAAACCATCACTAGAAAGGTCTATCTTGACTTCAGAAGTCAAAGACAAAGTCATATATCAATAAGTGCCTGATAGAAAATACTTGTATTTAATTTGCTTCTGCCAAATTAGCCAGATTTGTGTTTTCATAAATCAAGGTCTTTTCTGTAATCAAAAGAGTAGACTAGAAAGGCCTATCTTGACTTCACAAGTCAAAGACAAAGTCATATTTCAACAAGTGCCTGATAGAAATAATTATACATGTATTTAATTTGCTTCTGCCAAATTAGCCAGATTTGTGTTTTCATAAATGAAGGTCTTCTCTGTAATCAAAAGAGAAGACTTCTTTGTCGTATTTATTTTACCTTACATGTATGTTCTATGTTCTCTTCCTCTCTTTTGCTTTCTTTCTTTTCTGTCCAACCCCCCCCCCCCCCCCTTGCCTCTCTCCCCTTTCTTTCCTCTCACACTCTCTCTCTCTCTTTCACTATGCAGTACATCATCCGAGGTAGTGGTAAGCTTGTGTTGTTGGACAAGCTCTTGACCAGACTCCAGGAGAGGGGTCATCGAGTGCTCATCTTCTCTCAGATGGTCCGTATGTTGGACATCCTTTCAGAGTACCTCCAGTACAGACATTTCCAGCATCAGGTTGGTACAATCTTCTCCGCTGCCTGGAAACTTTATCTAAGGGGAACAGGAAGGCTTTTTTTCTCAAAATTGAAAAAAAAAAATAATAGTCACAAAGACATTGAATCATGTGTTGTTGTGCCCATCTTATACCTTAGGTTGACATTCTGTAATACTGTAGTACAAATCTATCCATTTCTTGTTTTACTATAGAGTTCTTGGGTCAAATCATTATGCTAATCATCACTAATATTAGTATGTAATTATGTAGCAAGCATTTGGTATTAGAGTGTTCAGAAAATGTAGTCCTCATTTAAATCTAAGCAATAATCAAACAATGCTTCAGGAATTGGCACCCTGTATAATGATGATTTAAAACTTGAAGTAGTAAAATTGCATAGAAATAGTCTTGAATTTAATGATGTTTGTAAAAGTTTATACATGTGATTAAAGAAGGTTATCACAAACAACAATTATATATAACCTCATATTGATGTGTGATCATTCTTTTCAACAGAGATTAGATGGATCAATCCGTGGTGAGATCAGAAAGCAAGCCCTAGATCATTTCAATGCGGAAGGTTCTCAGGTGAGTTTTGATGCATCTCAAGCAGGCGATCAAAAGTGATCTGTAATGTAAGGGTATTGCATAATGCAAAAGAACTATTTGATAATCTACACATGGTATCAAAATTGGAACTTAAAGGGATACTTTGGTGGGCCTGCATGGGCGATTTCCGATGAGAGGGGAAAATATACTCGGAGCTTCGTGTCACTTTCGATACAAGGACTTCCATCAGACGTGCTAAAACATGTGATTCATATTGGATCACCTCTGAGATAGTTCGGTGAAGACTGGCTTGTGTTTTAAATTTCGCGCGATGGGAAAGTAATCAAACATATGGAAAAGTAATTACAGAGCCAGCTCTATGGTAGAGCCTGGGGGTAGTTATGTAATCGTGGCGACAACGTGTCGCGGCAGGGCAATGCAGAAGCAATGGCTAGACTAATCAACCAGAAGTAAACCGTGTTTTGTATTTGGAAATATTTCAGCATTACACTAAACTTGTTTGGGTGAACGAGGTTACAACCAGTTACAAGACTAAGGGCCTGGGTCCGGTTAAACCCGAAGTATTCGCCTAGCTCCAGTTCGGTCAACTTCGTGCCGTCTGATCATTTATGACATTAGTCCGACGGCCTCGCACAACGGGCGTACTATGTGTACAAGTAAACGAGCATTTTGCAAATTCTGCACGATTTCATTTCCCCTTGAGTTCTCATTAGACTGGCCCTTTAATGCTTGTTAGGTGATAAATTATTGAAAATGTGGCTTTACTGTAACATGTTATGCCTACTTCGCGGGACTATATACATGGTATGTTGAACTGAACTGTCAATAATATGGGTTCATTAAGCATGAGAGATGTTATTCTGTGAGATTTTACCAAGGTTTATCCATACCCATGCAAGGTGGCTATGTGACAAAAAGTTTTGTCATGAAATGTTGATGGGATACAGGCTTTTTAGCTCTCTGGAACCAAACACCATCTGTAATGAATATGGTTTTGTTCATCAATATTGAATTTGAATAACATCTTGAAAGTAGTTTTAATAATCTAGAACTTTAAAATCAGACTTATACAATAGCTGTGTTTCGTCTTCTTTTTAGGACTTCTGTTTCTTACTGTCAACGAGAGCTGGAGGTCTTGGCTTGAATCTTGCTTCAGCAGACACTGTGATCATCTTTGACTCTGACTGGAATCCACAAAATGACATCCAGGCCATGGCCAGGGCACATAGGATAGGACAGAGAAGACAGGTGAGCTTTAATATTATTAACAGGCGGAAATGATGTAGTCCTGGGGCCTGTAACATAAAGAGATACACTCAATCTCACGATCAATTGTAACTCTTCAGTACATGGTTTGCCATAGACTTACGATTGATATCAATCGTAAGATGATTGTATCTCTGTATGTTACAGGCCCCTGGTTTGATAACATGCTGGCTGCACTGATGTCTACCGACCGCTGTTATTTGATAGGACTTTTCCTGATTCCTGGAAATTTGGAAATATTCACAAAATTTTGTGTGTGGACAAAAGTTTAATCCATCATGGTGTAGATATCATTAAGTTCACAATCTTGCAATTCTGGAGCAAACTGGAAGAAAGGATAATTAGTATTCTAGGGAAAGTAAAAATTTGCCCCCTATTTTCAGCTTTTAATGGCAAAGTTTCACGTGACCAGGGCCCTCTTGCATAAAAAGTTCCGTTTAATCGCAACTCAAAAAATTAAACGCAAGTCCCAAATACTCGATCCTGATTGGTTGAAAATCAAGTTGCATTTAATTTTTTTTTGAGTTGCGTTTAATCGCAACTTTTTGTACAAGAGGGCCCAGGAACCACAAAGGTATGCAGTCATCCTTTACCTTGGACATATCTAAGACCCATGAAACCTGAAGTAGCATTGCCCTTTGCTACATGGGAGATCACTATGACTGGATGGCGATGATGATGATGATGATGATGGAGTCCCCAGGCAACATGATTTGTACATTTGTGAGACTCCTTTTTTACGAATTGTCGTCTTTTTTCGTAGAAATATATATTTACAATTTGCGTAATTCTTTTACCTTTTGCTTTAATTTTTTTCAATTGCGTTGTTTTTACAAAACGTGGTCCTACACCTTTGCTACCTAGGTGTGGTAAAATGGTACCTGATGGAAGGTGAGAACCTGTAAAAATTCAGCATGATCATGATGGCTGCAATATAACTAAGGCCAGGGAAATTGAGATAGTGTTATCCCTACCATTACCAGTTGACTGACTCTCTTATATATCTCGCTTGTTTATTTATCTAGGTCAACATCTACCGATTGGTTACCAAGGATACTGTGGAGGAGGAGATCATAGAGAGAGCCAAGAGGAAGATGGTCTTAGATCACTTGGTCATACAGAGGATGGACACCACTGGAAGGACAGTCCTATCAAAATCATCATCTCAAGCAAGGTAAATTCTTTTTTATGTTGTCATAACGACAAAGGAAAAACTTGTTTGATATTTACAAATAGAGATGTTTTAATGTAGGAAGCTAAGTCGACATCTGGGATTAATTTTTCAAAAAGCAGTTGTATGAATATTAATCATGTACATGTTTCACATAATGACAAGTCATGCAGTTTATTCATTGAAGAAGATATTCTTTAATGAATAAGAGGTAATTTAAAATTCTATGTATTTTTTGTAGTTTGTTACCAATTTTGTTCTTCTGAAATATTTTGTTAGATGATATATCTCATTTATTGACAAACACAAAGTTGCATTTGTGCACCAGTTCAGATTGAACAAATTTTGCAACATTTGAGAATTCAGTTTTTGATGAAATCAATATTATTTTTTACCCTAAAGAACTTTATATCTTACCAGTTTGCAGCAGTGACTTTGACACATAACACATTCCCACAATATGAAAATATCTGCATGTCTGTTGAGTTACCTGTTGTATATTTCCACCTGGGTAATGAACATAGCATTCAGATATTTTCTTGTTTACTATTGGGAGTAACTTTGGTATATTTGCTTGCACCACTCGATCAGTAGAGATGCTCCATTCAGCAAGGAGGAACTGACGGCTATCCTCAAGTTCAGGGCTGAAGAACTCTTCAAGGAGGCAGATGGAGAAGAGACAGAACTACCCGTAAGATTTATATAATATTGAATGGCCTTGAGTGGGATACAAGGTTATATCGTACGAGCTATGAGCATATTTTACGAGTCGGCACGACAAGCGAAATATTTTCAAAGCGAGTGGGACATAAGAAAAGTCATTCAATATTATTATTATTAATTGTATGAATCCTAGTTCCTTAATTTTCACCAATACATGCCCTTTATGTTTTTGTATTGACTTCAACATAAAACAGAGGTGGAGAAACATTATTTTGTCCTTACTCAAGCATCTTGCAAGGCTGCGCGCATACATCCATTGTCTTAGCTTTTGCGCATTTAAATGCGTATTCACTTTTTTACGCGTCGCCGCACACCAAACCATGAGATATGAAGATATATTGCACGGTCATCCGGGTACTTTTACACAAACCATGAGATATTGTTTTGAAATTGCACGGTCATCGGGTACTTAAGCGCAAACCATGAGATACACTGATTTTCCGGTTGGCTGAAAACCCTTCATACAAATAATAATTATTTTTACTCCTTTGGAGTGCTTACCTTTATATAGTCAAGGGACATGAAGCACATTCACGACACATACTGTTTACAAATTTTGTGTTCTGTTGTTTAGCAATGGACTTGCAAAGTGGATGTGAAGAAGTGTTTTTGATAGGAGAAGTGGTTGTAGAATGCTAAGAGTCCTCAGACCGAGATAGAAGTTCACATTATTTAAGATGGTAGTGACCGATGTGCAGCTGCCATTCAGTGCAAGGAAAATATACATATATACATATATATATATAAAATGTGTAGAATTCAAAACATTCTGATATTCAGTGATTGATCACAAGAGGATGTTTCAGATGGAAGAAACAATGAAATGTAGGAAGTCTTTAGACTTGAATACAAGTTAGTGTTAACTTAGACATTGTAGTCTGAGATGAAGCTGCCATTCAACGCATAGACAAGCATGTATGCTATGTTCAATCAGCATTTTCGATCTGTTTCAGTTCAGTGTAACCTTCTTAGTTCAACAAAAGGCTTCAGTTTGCTGACAGTTTAGTAATTTGTTTAGCAGCTTTTCTTACCACAAAATTATTTGGTAAGAAAAGCTGGCCTTGGTCTTGCGGGATTTGTCTAGTAAATCTTTTTCAATGACATAAGCACATTTTCATTAAAAAAAACAAATCACATATAGCACTTATTTATACTTAGCGATTCAGCACTAATAACTTTTTTTTCTTGTTCTATTTTGTGAGCAGGAGATGGACATTGATGCAATCCTTGAAAGAGCAGAAACAAGAGAACAGGAAGAGCCAGGTGGAGCAGGAGAAGAGCTTCTCTCACAATTTAAGGTCAGAAGATATACACTTTGATTATGTACTCGCATCGTCCAGTACGATTCCAATACCTAGTTGCTGAAGAAGAGGTGTTGTTTGTAAGAGAGTAATGTTTATGTTTGACACTGGTCATGATGGAATGATCTGTAAAATTGTATGGATCAGTTGTGGCTTTGCATAAAGAATATCGGAAATAGTTTATGATGAAGATATTGTGGAAGAAATGAATTGAACAACTACAGTAAAACAAGAAACGTTCGCGTGCATAAAACTTGCATGAATTTTTCAACTAGCCAAGAATTTAGAAAGTTTCACACATCAAAATAAATGAATGACATTCATTACACCAAAGACTTATCGCAACTCGCTTCAGTTTCTTGCTGCAAAACAGGCTTCATTAACAATTCATGAAAAGGGTCTATGCATCTGATCTAAGTGGCCAAGCATGGAAAAAGATTTGTGAAATCTATATCATTTTCCCTTGGGCAGAGTATATCATTTAAAAGATTTGCTATTATTAATTGTGCTAGAAATGAAAAGATGTTTGGTACTACAGAATCGGAAAATGGATTTGAAGAGAGACATACTAAAGCTTTTGGTCTTGCACTCATTACAAAACTGGCTGGCAATAAGCCTAATTTCCCGTTATTTCAGGCAGCTAATCAAAACCCGTTATATTTCGCACGCTTTGTTCCTTTAGCTTCCGGTTATATTGTTCGATTTTGGCTTTCTGTTCATTCTTGGGGCATACTCTGATGAGGGCGAGATGAAAAGCTTTAGTATGTGCTAGAAATATAGACTTACATGTAGGTTAAGATTATAACATTAAACTATAATATCAGAATGTATATTTTTATTTTAATGCCCATTGCTCAGAAACATGTAAGCTAGATTTTTAAATTTAGAACAACCATGATATACACCAAAAACTGAAGAGCCTTATTTGTATACATATTTCATTTGGGTTATCACAGGTGGCCAACTTTGCTGCAACAGAAGAACCTGATGAGGAAGACCAAGGCAAGGACTGGGAGGACATCATACCAGCCTCTGAGAGGAGTAAGATGGAGGAGGAAGAGAAACAGAAGGAAGAGATGGCTCTCTATCTACCACCCAGGATAAGAAAGCAAGTCAATAGGGTAAGACCCACTTTTTGTGTTTGTTTGTTGTATTTCCAAGCCATTAATGTGCTAATAATGGGGATTATCTGTACAGAGGTTAGTTCATTTCTATGTCTTCAGGGATAATGTACAGGTTGGAGGCTTCTGTTTCAGGGTTTTTCTTTTTATCCCTATTATTTCATGAATATTTTTGTTGATATCACTATATGTTGAGAAACGGTATATATATAAAATATAAGAGTTCTGCTTCGGAATCGTAGTTAGATGAGGTGTAGAAGACAAGTAAATAAAAGATTCTGTGAGACTGAAAAGTTTTCAAATTTTCAGCCAAATTTTTGGAAGGCCTATGGCCGAAAATTTGAAAACTTTTCAGTCTCACGGAATCTTTTATTCACTTGTCTTCTACACCTATATATATATATATATATATATATATATATATATATATATATATATATATATATATATATATAGCCAAATATGTTGCATGAACGCAGCAAGTTGTGTGGATGTTTTGAGTTCATAGGTCAAACTAAATTGTACTTTACAAAAACATATCATGAATATCTCTTAAAAATAAAATGATTTCACATTGATTAACCCTTTCAGGACACAAATTATTTAAGGGCTAAATCGATCACATTTTGTTCTTCAAATTGGCAACAATAGTATTTTTCTCTTAGTGCTACATGGTTCTAACAAAATGCAATTGTCTTTGAAAACAATATACATCTTTAGAAACTTAGTCGAAAAGTTGAAAAATTTGCCAATTTTGATAAAAAATAGTGATTTTGAACCTCTCAATGTGTTGCCAATTTAAGGATTATGAAGCTTATTCTCCTTTTTGAAATTCCTGGCATCAAACGCAATATGGTCATGCAACAAAAATGGACACAATGTGTGTAGAAATTTTTGCTTTTTCTACTCATTCATCTGGTATATTTTTTAGCGCTCTGAATCAAAAGTTATTGAGCTAAACCACAAAATGTGGTCAATTGTCTTGAAAGGGTTAAGCCAAAGTGTAGGTGAGCATGGTACTTGGACTGATTGAGGCATGAGATCAAGATTATATCATACTGGTACACAATGTCATGTTTTTTTCCACAATATATCTGTAAAAAATAAATAGATTTATATTATGTTTCAGCAATGTATCTATCAATTTATTTTTTAATGCACTTTACAAACCATCTGTTCCCTTTCTAGATGACGTATCATGACAGTGATTCTGAAGCCTCGTTCAGTAGAAAGCGGAAACGTGAGATGGTCTCCAGTGCAAGCAGCGACTCGGATGACAGCGACAATGACAACCGCAAGTCCAAGAGACCAAGGGGGAGGCCTAGGACGGTACCAAGGGATACTGTGCAAGGATTCTCTGATAGTGATATCAGAAGGTAAAATTGTTATTATATTGTGATATATACCAGGGCCCTGTTTCATGAAACTTCTTATCCATAACAAGTTACGATGATTGTTATAAGCTACTGAAATCGTTGCATTTGATATTGGCTGTAAGCAAAATTGTCATGGAAATGTGACAGTTAATATTGATAACAAGTTTTATGAAACGGGGCCCAGGGAAGACATTGCCTTCTGTGTATATGTTTTGCATCAATGGTTGTTATGTAATAGATTTAAATATATTAACCCTTTCAGGACAGGAATTATTTAAGGGCTGAATTGATCACATTTTGTCCTCAAATTGGCAACAGTAATTTTTTTTTTTCAGTGCTACATGGTTCTAATAAGGTGTATCTTGGAAAACAATATACATGGATAGGAATTCGTCAAAAAGCTGAAAAATTCCCTATTTTGATAAAGAACAATGATATTAAATCTCTCAAGGTGATGCCAATTTAAGGATTTTCAAATTTATTCTCGTTTTGAAAATTCCTGGCATTTAAAGCAGTATGGTCAGGCAACAAAAATGGACATAGTGTGTGCAGAAATTTTTCTCTTTCTTCTCATGCATCTGGTACATTTTTTAGAGCTCCATATCAAAAGTTATTGAGGCAAACCACAAAATGTGGTCAATTGTCTTGAAAGGGCTAAAGCTGAAATATAGTTATTATAGGAAAGAAATGTACCAGGAGATACAGATATTCTTCAATACACAAAACAAATAAATTTCACATACATGTCAACAATTCTCAAAATATTTATGATCATCTTACCTTTCTGCTTGCTGTATCTTCTACTCCAGGTTCGTCAAGAGTTACAAGAAGTTTGGAGCACCACTCACAAGGTAAGTCTCAAATATTCATCAATTTCATAATGTGTCATTGACATCAGAATAGTTTATTATTTCAATATTATGTACATCTGAAGGGAGCTGTCCTCCATGTTTCATTGCAATTCAGCATCATTTTATTTTACATTTCTAGAGATGGTTAACCTTTTAAATTTTCCAAATGAAAAAGCTGGAAATAAAATTGAATTCTGTAAAATTTAACAGTGCTATTCTTGGAGACCAAAACCAAAGTTTGTTGTGTCTCACCATCTTCAAAGTCCATTTGAATACACCTGATATGGGGGTTTATTGGCTAAAAGTTCAAAAGTTTACAAAATCTATATATAAGTTTGTTAAGATTGGTAACTAAACAATATTAGATGTGAAATTCACCAAACATTACGGTGTAACATGTATATAAGATATCATTTTTTAAATCTCAAGTTTATTTTAAACTTATTTTATTTTAGCTTACATCAGCCTCTCCTTATCACTAAGGTTTTTCACTCCATGTTTTCCGTTCTCTAGGCTAGAGGCAATAGCAGGCGATGCAGAGCTTCAGGAGAAGTCTCAAGCAGACCTGAAGAGATTAGGCACCCTACTCCATGACAGCTGTGTGAAGGCTGTAGAGGA
Source organism: Heliocidaris tuberculata (assembly GCA_025618425.1). Classification (NCBI taxonomy): domain Eukaryota; kingdom Metazoa; phylum Echinodermata; class Echinoidea; order Camarodonta; family Echinometridae; genus Heliocidaris; species Heliocidaris tuberculata. The sequence continues at coordinate 14,331,759 of CM046839.1, forward strand.
GTACAATGAGAGGCTAAAGGCTGACACTGACTTTGATGGTAAGTGGTCCGTAGCCATTTTAGACTTGAGCCTTGTTTACACATGACATGATAAACTGTATCAAAGACTGCTGCATGAAAATAAAAGGAGATGAGCATTATACGCTTCACATTTCTGTAACATACAGAGAAGTGAGCATGCTAGGGGTCTTTTGCATATTCTTTTTTCACCCCTACTTGCCTTCATGTACATGTAAAAATATTCTTATCTGCTGCAGTGTTTACTTTTTAGGCAGTTTACTGTCTCATGTGTAAAGTGGGCTTTAGGTTATGTCCATACAGCTTTCAATAATCTGACCCAAACAGGTTTCATGTTCATCCCTGTTCACTGTCAGTGAGATTTCAGTGCAGCTTTTCCTACCCCGCCCAGACATTGCACACCACAAGAATTGTGAAGTGAGATTGATAAAGTGTGATTTAAAACCCGTTGCTTGGACACAGGTTAGATTAGTTCACCAGCCTTAGTGTTCCTTTTTTCTTTCTTTCTTTCTTTGTCCAGGTAAGAAACGAGGAGCTACCTTCAAGCTTTCCAACGTGACCATCAATGCACCTTCAGTGCTGAAGCATGAAGAAGAGAACGAACCTCTTGCCTCGATACCTGCCAACAAAGAGAAGAGGAAAAAGTAAGTGCATGATGGGCAAATGAAGGAAGGATATCCAGTAGGCTGATGGTATATGTCATTTACATCTAAGCTCTATTAAATGATTGTTCAAGGAAGCTTCTGTTATTTATTAACGTTTTACCTTCGGGAACCGGGTGGGCCCTGTATAAAACCTATGGGAATGAGAGAATACAGGAGTCAACCAGTTAATGGTGGTGAAGGGAGATGGAGATAAATAACAAATAACATGTTGGTAGTCAATATGTCAATGAATCTCTGTTTAGGAGCATCGTATTTGGTGTGATGAGGGTGGGTATTTGTTATTTTGATAACGACATAATGCTAATTTTACGAACTGGCATACGAATTCTACCAGGGATTAAACCAAAAAAAAATGCTGATTTTTACGAACTGGCATACAAATTCTATGAGGGACTATACCCAAAATACTGCGTTTCTTTTTTAAAATATCCAGTGCATGTGAAGGAAAATATTTCACTCTCATCACCTGTTTAATTCTTTGATGATTGGATGAAAGTAAGGTATTCAAATTAGTGTTTTAAATGGACAAAGTCTTTAAACACGATTATCTCAGAAACATGTTTTCGCGCTGTGAGGCTTCCTATGCCGGTTCATAAAATCAGCGACAATTTACTGTTTGTAGAATAAGGCTTCATATCAGAGATGATAAGCTATAGGTGTAATTTCCTCTATTCAGGTCATTATGTTTGATTTTGAAAGTGGATGAACTTTAAAATGCAATCAACTTCAATCTAATTTTCCTCAAAAATAGTGAAAACAAGCTTAGATTATGTTCTAAAAATGTCTAGATGTGTGAGTCATTCAGTTCTCTTACATGTATGTGTAGAATGCCTCAGTTTCATTTCAGCACTAAAAGTTGTATTCTTTATGGGGAAACCTGCAGAAGCTTATATAATGGGTAGCCTTGCAAGGTGCTTGTGTTAATGAAATAACTCAAATCTCTTTCTTACAATATCTTGACCCCTCATCCATTGGTGTTCACAAAATAGTTTTGAAAAATATTGTTGTATTCCTGTTTGGAATGTAAAAAACACACGTCAAAATCGTGACGTACGGGACATTGCATATTTGACATCACCTAATTAGCATAGTCAATTAATTTTCAAAGTCATTTTTTTTTTTGTCACAATTATTAGCATGCCTAGCTCTTTCCATCCCAGCATGAAAAAAATTGTAAAATTGATTTGAATAAGTCATACATGAAAGTATACAATGTCCCGTACATCATGCTAATTAATATTCATTATGGATAATTAACCTAGAAATCCATAATTACACATTTTCTCTCCAAAATAATGAAAGGATCGAACAATTCAGGGTTATAGCTTTAAAATGACATACACCTTCCTATATTTCAATAAGTTTGAATTTTTGACACCCAAGGGGAGAATAGCTTGGACCTGCCCTTTTTCATTTGAAATTATAATTTATGCAAAATTCATAAATATACATTTCCATTGATAATCAAGTAGAGAAATGCCTTGGAGATAAAATTTTAATGCAAGAAGTTCTTCCTAAACCTTAACATTATTACATAAGAAAAAAAATTTAAACTGATCGCAATTCTTATGTATTCTATTGTTTTACAAATTTCTTATGTATTTCTTTGTTTTTTTAAGTCTGCTGTTTCAGAGTGTCATCTGAACCAATATTCAGTTAGAATAAATGATAATTACAGCTTGAAGAAGAAATTATAGGTGATAAAGGAGAAACATGAGGAAATGCAGTTTCCCATTCATTTTGTACACAAAACTCTGAAAATCTCCGTTTTCAGGCTGACATGAGGTCACGAGAGGTCACGGGACTCGGTAACGGTATGACCGATTTTTGCAAACTTGGTGTCAAAAGATGCGCAAGACTTGACAGAAAAAAGTCAGAAAGTGGCGTGGTGTGAAATGCAGCGGTTTGAAATGCATGCAAAATTTGTCGGGGGGTCTGGGAGGCCCCCCCCCCCCCCCGTAGAGTAAGGGTTAAGCACAGTTGAGTATTTTTGTATAGTTGCTGCGATATATAAATGCATCCATTATTTTCCTCACAGATTTCAGCTGCATTCCAGATTACGTATCGTCCATTGGGACGTGGATTGGGATGAGAATGATGATCATAATCTTCTTATCGGTATCTATGAGTATGGCATGGGAAGCTGGGAAGCAATTAAGATGGACCCATCTCTCAACCTACATGATAAGGTATGTGGAAGATGTCTTGATCATTAACGCTAAAAGGGCCTGGCTATTTTGGCTATGCCACAGCCGGGGGGTTGAATCCTCCACCCCCCCCCCCCCCCCGAGATCTCAACTGTTGACCGCACGATTGCCCGTCGTCCACAACGTAATCTACAAAACTGGATAGTTAAATGCTCCGAAATAATTTCACATTAATTATGCTAATTTATGCATGAAATCAAAATTTTGCTCTAAATCATTAAATAAAGTTCAAAGAATGCTAATTTTTGGTCTGGATACTCTTTCCAGTATTCTTAGCAAATATACTTGGAAAAATATTTGGTATCAGAATTAATTTCTTATGTATTTTATTGTATTTAAAATTTCTTATGATTTCTATTATTTACTACAATAAATCAATGTATCTACCTATTATGCTAGTCTCCGACTACTCAAGCCTTTCGAGTACAAAAAGTCACAAATTGTGCATATCCCCCCACCCAGGACATCGCCTTCCTCCGTGCATGTTGCAAGACGCGCGCGCACACTCGTCCTCTTTCTTACTCGCAGCCTTCGAGTCTGCAGCTAAGTCTTTTGCGCTTAAAAATTATCAGAGTTTTTACTCTTTTTTGGCGCGTTTGGATCGCTTTGTGTTCCTATTCCCGTTCCTTTTGTTTTTAAGTAACATTAGGACGGCTCCTTTAGTCATGTTTTATTTCGTTTTGAGGAAATTTTAGATTAATTTCTTCGAGCATTTTTCCTCTTTACGGAGCTTTGCCCCACATACTCACTTCGGTGTTTTGTTTGGGCGGCTTCGCCCGCGTGCCTTTTGGCATTTTGGGTGTATTGTTTGTTTAGTGCATATCCCTTTGTTGAGTTTGACTGCGGTTTGGAGTTCTCAGTATTGTGTTTTGTTTTCCTTACAGTTTATTATGTCTTCCGAGGATGAGTTGTCAAGGCCCTGGCGGCCCGTGGGCTCCTCTCCTCTCCTTTCTTCCGATTCAACAGCGGTTGTTTCGGCGGACTTCCCTGGTTCGTCCATCCCTTCGGGGGGGTCGTTTTTGTCAGTTTCCGATAAGAAAGGTTCCCCGAGCGCCCGCTCGGGTAAGTTGTCTGCCCTGCCTGGTACGTTTGTGCCGGGCAGATCAGCGCGGACAGCTACAGGTAAGGATAGCGCCCTTCTCAATTCCACTTCTCCTACTGGTTTAGGGATTGCGAGTTGGGCGCTTGCTGGTACGGTCACTCGACCTCCCGTCTGTGCTGCCTCCTCTATGTCTACTGCCATAGGGAGCTCCACTCAGGCGTGTACCGGCACTGTCTGCGGACAGTCTTCTGCTCTCACGACCTCTATGTCTACTGCCATAGCGACGGTGAAGCGGAAACCCGCTGGGTCTGCCCAGCTGACTCTTCCCGTTTCGGCGGGGGGACAGCTGCGCGGTCACACCTCAACGGGGCTGCCTAGCAGCATACCGCCCCAGTCTTCCTCCTCTTGTAGGGCACGGCTGGCGGGGCGGGTGGTCCCAAGTGCTGTCTCCCGACAGCCGCTGGGCCTCGGTCATAACCTGACCTCTTCTGCCTCACCACTCCCTAAGTCCTCTCGGCCACCTGGTGTGACCGGGTCCGGGGCTTGCGGGCATATGGGCGCTGCCGCCCTACGTTTGCCCGCTCCCGTTGGTGATCCGTCTATCTCACCCACCACTCTTGTGCATGGTGTGAGTGTGACCGAGGCAGCACCCCCTTCATGCGGTGTGTCTGCTTCTGTTCAGCCGGGAGGCTCTGATGTTTCGCATCAGCCTGTTTCCTCCCGTGCTAGGAAGCGAGGCTCGACTGCTGGCGATGTTATTCCCAGCAAGAAGCCTAAGGCCAAAAAGAAGAAGTCTAAGAAGGATAAATCTTCGACGGACTCTTCTTCTCAGGCAGAGCTTTTGAGCCTGATGAGGGCTTTTGCTGAGCAGCAGGGCTGGAGTCTCACTCCCACACCTAGCTCGGCGTCTGAGTCTGGCCCTCTGTCGGTGGATGGTTCGGTTTCCGTTCCTAACCCCGACCCTGGTCACATCATACCGGCTTCGGTTTCTGTTGTGCCTCCTCCTTCCCCTCCGCCGGCGGCACTTGGTGCCCCGCCTGGGGAGGAGTCTCTGTTGGACCCGTGGGCATACCAGTCTTCCTTTCAGACTGAGCCCGATAGTGACTCTGTGTCGCAAGCTTCGGCTGCGACTTCGTCTACTTCCCAGGCCGCGGTGGAGCCGCAGGCCTTGCAGGTGTTAGCCTGTGATGCTAAAGCCCTGCTGGAAAAGTATTTGCCGGAGTCTTTTTGTCAGGCTCTGCCTGACCGAAATCCGGCCTCGTTGCTGTTCAGACAGCAGGGTCCTCCCCCTGGCATCCCCCTTACGGAGGACTTCAAAGGGGAGTTTGATAGAGTTGCATCCCGGGATGTGTCGGCTTTGCCTAAGTTCGGAGTCGGTCAAGCCTTCTCTTTCAAGCCTGAAGATGCCCAGGGCTTCTTCTCGGCTAAGTCCTTTTCCCCGGAGTTTCGTGGTGTGGCCCAGCGTCTTAATGTATCGCTGAAGGCCAAGCCCTACCAGTCTCAGGACAAGCCTTTAGCCTCCCTTTCTAATAAGATTAGGGCTGGCATGCGGCTTTCGGCCTACTTAGGCTCGTTGATTAATCTTCGAGCCAGGTCGGGGGAACTCGGTGTCTCGGAGGGTGATTCTGCAGTCTTAGATGATTTGCTTCTCACCCTAGCGGGCCTTCAGTGGTCTCAGTTATCGGCGGCGGCCGTTGCTGTTACAGACCAGCGCCGTAAGCTGGCGCTCTCGGCCCTAGGCGTTCTTGATCGGGACATTCCGTCTCTCTTGCAAGACGTGCCTTCTACTGGCCCCTTCTTGTTTGGAGGGCATTTTGCCCAAGTCTTCCAAAGGGAAATAGACGGTCGTAAACAGGCTGAAGATATGGCCAAGCATTTTCGGAAGCCTGTCTCTAAGTCCAAGGTCTCGACCCAGATTGGCAAGCCCAATCAGCGTCGTGTGACTGTTACTATTCCCGCCCCTGCTCCCTCCGCCAGGGTTACCTCTAGGGGCAGCCAACGCGGTCGGGGTTCTTTCAGAGGCAGGGGTGTACGCAAGATTGTCTCGGCCAAGCCTTCCTCTTCGGAGAAGGCTGGCTTTTGAGGTCTTGCCCCGAGCGCTAGGTCCTGTGGTGGAGGTCGGCGGACGGATTCAGTTCTTCCTCCCAGCTTGGGAGGCTATCACCGAAGACGCCTTCGTGCTCTCCGTAGTGCGAGACGGCTTCTTCGTAGATCTGCTAGAGCCCATTCCAAATGGCGCTATTCGTGTCCGTCCGCCGCCCATGTCCGCCCCTGCACGGCGTCACGCCGCCGCAGAAATTTCATCTCTGCTGGAGAAAGGGGTGATAGAGAGGGTAAGAGACCACCATCATCTGTGTCTCTCCCCAATTTTCGTTATCCCCAAGCGCTCGGGGGAAACTTCGTATGATTCTGAATATGAAGAGAATCAACCAGTTTATTCCTGCTGTTCACTTCAGGATGGAGACACTGGCGTCTATTCTGCCTCTAATCAGGCGAGACGATCTGGCTGTCTCCCTAGATCTCAAAGACGCATACTTTCATATTCCCATTCACCTTGCGTCGAGAGACTTGCTAGGCTTCACCTTTCGGGGCGAAACCTTTCGGTTTCGCGCCCTTCCGTTCGGCTTGCGCCCAGCCCCTCGTGTATTTACACAAGTGGTGGCTGTTTTGGCCGCGTTTCTGAGAAGTCGCGGTCTCCGCCTTTTTGTCTACCTAGACGATTGGTTACTAGTTGCAAACTCGGAGGCGCTGTTAGCCGATCAGGTCCAGCTCTTGGTGCGTTTGACCCAAGATCTAGGGTTCCTGATCAATTGGGAAAAATCGGAGTTGTCTCCCTCTCGTGTCCCGGTTTTCCTGGGTGCCGAGATAGACATCCCGAATCAGTTGGCTCGTCCCAGTCGGGACAGAATCCAAACGATCATCTCGTCGGCCCGGGAGTTACGAGTAGCCCGCAGAGTCAGAGCCAGGCGCTGGCTTCAGTTTTTGGGCTATCTGGCCAGTCTGGTCGATATTCTCCCAGACTGCAGGCTTCTGATGAGACCTTTTCAGAGGCATCTCCTCAGGTATTTTCGTCCGGGCAAGGACTCTCTAGCGGCTTGGATTCCGCTTCCGAGAGACATCAAACTCCTGCTTGTCCCTTGGACGCACGGTTCCTTTCTTGCCCAAGGCAAGCCGTTCCGCACTCCGCTGCCGTCGATTTCTCTATCGACAGACGCCTCCCTGTTGGGTTGGGGCGGTCATTGTGCAGGCAGGATGGTGTCGGGGGACTGGTCTCACTTGAGCACCATCCCCCATATCAATGTCCTCGAAATGATGGCAGTTCTTCTGTCGCTTCATCATTTCAGGTGTCACCTTGTTGGGCACACAGTGCTCGTTCTTACGGACAATGTCACGGTGGCTGCCTATATCAACCGTCAGGGCGGCACCCGGTCCTCCACGCTGAATGCCATGGCGGCTCATCTGTGGAGATGGTGTCATTCCATGACCATTGTTCCTGTCGCCTCGTTTATTCCTGGCCAGGACAATCTAGTCGCAGATTTCCTGTCTCGAGGCAGGTGTCTCCCCTCGGAGTGGAGTCTCCATCCGGAGATTTTCCACCTCCTTCTCAGGGTCTGGGGTCCCTTGGAGATCGACCTTTTTGCGTCGACCTTCAATCATCAGCTGCCGAGATATTGCTCTCGGGTCCAGGATCAGGAAGCGTGGGCGCTAGACGCCTTCTCCCTCAACTGGCAGGCTCTGCGGGGGTATGCCTTCCCTCCCTTTCAGCTGATTCCTCGTGTCCTCAGGAAGATCAGAGAGGATCAAGCTTGGGTCTTACTCATAGCTCCTCACTGGCCCAGGAGGTTTTGGTTCCCAGACCTTCTGAATCTCCTGGACGGCCAACCATTTCCTCTTCCGCTGAGATCGGACTTGGTAATGCAGCCCCTCTCGGGGATCCTCCACCATCATCCGGCAGCTCTCCATTTGACTGCCTGGCCGTTGTCGGGGAGGATGCAAGAAACTCGGGACTCTCTGAGAGGGCAGCCGAGTTTGTTTTGCAGAGTCGTAGAGGCTCCACGAGGGATCTCTACAACTCTCGGTTAGGGGCCTTCTTTAGTTGGTGTGAAGACCATGGTGTCTCACCACGTCGAGCCCCGGTTGGCCTTATAGCGGATTTTCTGATCTCCCTCTTTGATAAGGGTAGATCGATTTCGACTATCCGTGGTTATCGTTCAGCAATTGCCGCTATTCATGTTGGCTTTGCTGATGGTTCGGGGGTTTCTAACTCCCCTCTCTTGGCTAAGTTGACGCGGTCCTTCTTCTTGAAGCGTCCCTCAACGCCCAAGTTAACTCCGTCTTGGAGTCTACCCAAGGTCTTGGATTGTTTGGCTAAGCCACCCTTCGAACCTTTGGGTAAAGCGTCGTTACATCACTTGACAGTAAAGACGCTTTTTCTGGTCGCCATAGCCTCTGGGCAAAGGAGAAGTGTTCTTCATGCCCTTTGCCTTACCCCGGGACACATCCGTTGGGAGTCTGGAGGCGTGCGACTCATTCCTAAATCCTCGTTTGTTGCGAAGAACCAGTCGGCTTCTTCGGGTCCGGTTGAGATTTTTCTTCGCCCCTTGTCACATCTTTCCTCAGTTCCCGAGGATAAGGTCTGGTGCCCTGTGAGGGCCTTGAAATGGTACGTGGATAGGACCAAGTCTTGCCGCAAGGATGATCAACTCTTCGTCATTACCCGTGAGCCCTTCTCCCCTGCCTCTCATGAGTCCATCTCGAGATGGCTTGTTGAAGCTATTCAGGCCGCCGGCCCTGAGGCTTTAATTTCGGGAGATAAGCCCCGTGCTCATGATACTAGGGGCATTAGTACTTCCTGGGCTCTTTTTCAGGGTGTGTCACTTGTTGACATTATGAAGGCTGCCTACTGGCGTTCCCCCAATTCCTTCATCTCCTTTTATCTAAGAGATGTTTTGTCTGATGAAGGATCCTTCTCTACTGTGACGTTGAGAGCGGCAACGTCTTCTCTGGGACCTCATTAACCTTCCTCTTTGGGACATGCCACCCGTTTTTGAGTGGGTGTTGGTCTAGCATAATAGGTAGATACATTGATTTATTGTAGTAAATCATTATGTATCTACCTATGCCCCTCCCTCCTCCCCTCTCCTTGCCTAGCAACATGTCCGAGGTTTGTTTTGGGGCTGCTCGTTAAGAGGACGAGTGTGCGCGCGCGTCTTGCAACGTGCACGGAGGAAGGCGATGTCCTGGGTGGGGGGATATGCACAATTTGTGACTTTTTGTACTCGAATGGCTTGCGTAGTCGGAGACTAGCATAATAGGTAGATACATAGATTTATCTAGCAAATAATAAAATCAGTTCTGATTTTAATGTTTTTTGCCATTTGTGTTTTTATTGTTTTTTGGATAAAATTTGTCGGGGACACTTTTGCGATCATAAACAGCATAAAATAAATTAATTTTAATCTCTAAATGTAAGAATATTCATAGATTTCTAAATTTTGGCTGAAAACACATTTTGTATTGAAATTATACATGAAATCACATTTTTGAGCAATTTTTGGTCTAACGTGCAAGTATGAAATGTAAAGTAACTTCGGAACCGCATGCCCGGACATTGCAAATTTGGTCTCAAAAGATGTGTGAGATTTGAAAGAAAAAAGTCGTGAAACGCCGTGGCGACTGCTTTGCGCGTTGCGGACATATCGCGAGAAACGTCTAGGGGGGATGGATTCCACCTCCCCCCCCCCCCGGCCCTTTTAGGGTTAAGGTCTAGTTACAATGCTGCGTTGAAAATCCTTGATAAGACTTTTGCTTTTGTTCTGTGTTTGGAGAATGATCAAGTAAAATTTGCACTGAGGGAAAGGATAAGGTAATCAAAGATACATTTAAGTGTAGGGAATGGCATGAAGAGAAAATTGACATAGATGTTTAATACAACTTTCTTTAACTAATATATTCATTTTTTTTTAATTCAAAATATTTTACATGTATTAAGAAATAAAACTATACTGGTTTATTATTAAACTCTTGATTTTTACAGCCAAATTCTTAGCTAACATTGTATGAAGCTTTAATGAGAAAATATAATTATTGAGAGAAATATCTTTTCCCCTGGCTATTGAATTTCCCATGATGTATCAAATTTCTCAAATGGAACAGAAAATATCTATCAAATCCTTGAAGTAAGCTGGATATTTAAACAAGTGCTGATTGTTCAAATGTCTGTTTGTTCTTACAGATCCTGTTAGCAGACCCGACCAAAAAGCCCCAAGCCAAGCAACTACAGACCAGAGCTGAGAACCTGGTCAAGGTGCTAAGGAAAGAAACTACAGCAAACAAAGCAGCTGAAAAGGTAAACATGTGATATACATGTCCATGTAGCCACATAGGAAAACAACATTGTATTTTGTAAAACATTAGTATGCAAATGTTCAAATATATCCAAAACCTGTATTTGCTGTTATTTGTGCCATAACTGGGGGCTTCAGGAATGCTTAACAAAACTTACTTTATAGTCTGCTATATATGGCATATTACCTAATCCATTGAATTATTTTCTGTCGTGATTAAGGTGGTGCCTGCCTTGTATTTGATTTCTACAGTGTTCTCAAAAGCAAGGTGGTCTATATATGTCATGGGACCTTTTCAAATGTTTTTTTTTTTTTGGGGGGGGGGCAGTCCTATGAGATTTGTTTGTTTTTGTTGTTTTTTTCATTTGCCATTTTTTTTTTTATTATAATCGTTTTTCAGGTCACACAGAATGCCAGACCAAGGAAAGGGACCAAAGTGAAGGAAGAGACAGAGGAGAAACAAAAGCCTGGCAGGAGGAAAAAGTCAGAAAACAAAGACAATGGTGAAGTTGCAAACAAAAATGACACTGACAAAGTGCCAAAGAAGAGAGGCCGCAAACCTATGGACGAGAAAGAGAAGGAGAGGAGGAAAAAGGAGAGAGAGAAAGAGAAGGAGAAAGGGAAGGAGAACAAAAAGGAACCAAAGAAAAAGCAGGAGAGGAAGACAAAGAAGGAGAAAGAAGAAATTCAAGTCAAGGATGAAGTTGAATCAGAAGAAGAAGAAGAGGTGGAGTCCGAGAAGGAGGAGGATGATGAAGAGAGGGAGATTGAGGAGGGAGAAATTGAAGAACCAAAGAAGGTAAGATGTTTGTTTTTTTTCCTCCATGATGTACAGCTAAACATGAATGCACTGATATGCCTTTATCATTGATATCGCAGCTTCAAATGCAGACTGTGAAGATAATTAATAGATGACATCATATCGATCTCCTTTTTAAAAAATTATATTTGTCATTACACATGTTTTGAATCAAATTATAATTCATTAATTAGCCATTGCAGCTATTTTGTGGTCTCCCATTACCATTCACATAAATACCTTGTAAATAGGTTTCATGTATTGTTTCAGAAATGGTAATAAATTCATTCATTCATTCATAATTAGGTTATGACTTCAAAACTTCATGAGCAAGCCTCGTGTGCAGAGTCCAAAGCATTATTAAAGGCATTGATTAACTTTGCCAAGGATTGAAAAAAAAATCACTGTTCCAGCTAATGCTGTAATCATAATTGCAAACCTTTAGCTCAGACAGGAATCGCCTGAGTTTTATAAGCTGATCGGTCGTTTATATATCAAGATATTTACGATTGAACATTGATGTCGGGATAGAGTACCACCGAACCCTAAAGAACTCTTACGGTTGGCATACCTCGCTCTATCACAGAATACCGTACGGGCTGGAAACCCGCTCTGAAATCGGCAAGCGCTGGTGCTTGGTTTTTGTGACTGCAGCGCAGCGAAGAAGCCGAGTGACTTGCGCTCGAGATTGATCGCGATTTTCTCTTTTTTAGGATAGTAATACTTTCACATATCCTTAATTATATATGTAGTTAGAGGACTGCACACAATTCACTGGCATTTGAGCTGATTTTACAATTTTTCACAAAGTTAATCAATCACTTTAAATTCAATGTGCATGTATGTGTTGCTCTCAATGCATATTTTGTGTGTTAAATTTTTATTCACCAACCTACCAACTTCAAGCCACTGGCTTTACAGGTTGCTAGAATTATACATTTTTTAATGTATATATGTGATTTTGTGAACTAAATGAAAAAAATGTTGATATTTTTACAGAGCAAAGGAAATAAGAAAGGTGCTGCCAAGAGAAATATTCAGTCCATGCAAACACCTGTTGTCTTTAATCCGACGGGAGAGTTGGATGATCAAACATTCAGTGCTGTGAGTATACTTTTACGTATGTTACACAGATCAATTTATAAGTTGAATATTCTGCTATTGATGTGACAGTTTTCAGAAAGAGATAATTTTTGCTGGTATTGCCTGTCACATCAAATAGAATTGACAGTAAAGCTCATAATAAAGTAAAATTATATAGATTGATTTATGATGTTAAAATGGTAACTCTTATAGATAAAGTAAAGATATAAATAAGTATAATTTTGAAGGTATGTTCAGATTTGGTGTGATGTATGGAAACCTTTTGAAAATGATAATTGTTTGGAAAGTATCGGATGTCTAAGCATCATGTGGTCTGTTAAGAACCAGAAGGGCATTGACTCTTTGTAATAAAGCATGTGAGCTAACGACCTTCTGGTTTCTGGTTCTCGGCAGACATTGTATTCTGTTGCAGGCATGGTATAGGTTTCTAGTTGTTAAAGGGAAAGTTCACCCTGAAGATTACGTGAGTTTAAAAAATGCAGAAAAAATAAAGAAAAATATTGGCGAAGGTTTGATGAAAATCGGTCAAATAATAAAAGAGTTATGAGTATTTAAAGTTTTGGATTCGTGACGTCACATGCGAGCAGCTGCCCATTGGTCATGTAATAAATATTCCATATATTCGCATTTTTTTTACGTTCCACGATAAATTAATATTGTTTCTTTTCAGAATCTAGTATTGAATAACATTTCTGACAATATATCAAATGCACAGACGAAAATATTTTAAATTTTCTGAGAAAACTGTATTTTATGGAATATTTATCACATTACATAATGGAGGAGCTGCTCGCATGTGACGTCACAAAATCAAAACTTCAAAAGTCCATAACTCCGTTATTCTTTAACGGATTTTGTCCAAACTTTCGCCAATATTTTTCTTTATTTTTTCTGCATTTTTTAAACTCAAGTAATCTTCGGGGTGAACTTCCCCTTTAATAGAATAGCAGCTCCTCTTCTAGCCTCTAATGGGGAAATATTTTGTCGGGGGGGGGGGGGGGGTGAGAAGAATATGAATCATATACCTGCCTATTATCCATCATGTTTTATGTGGACTGTCGTTTCTTTTATCTTTAGTGCAAAGAGAGGATGAGGCCAGTGAAGCGGGCTCTCAAGCTGTTGGACAACCCTCCAGAAGACGTCTCAGAAAAAGAGCAACTCAACCACACCAGACAATGCCTCCTCAAGATAGGAGACCGTATCAATGAATGCATCCAAGAGTTCAACGACCCTGACAAGATTCAAGAATGGAAGGGGTAAGCAGAATGGGGAAGGACTAGGAATGTCTGTCCCTGCACAGGGTTTGGCTCTATGGATGTCCATGAAGGCCCTTTTGACTGATTTGAATGTTTGAAGGCTGTTGATTTTGAGAGATTGTAGGAAATAGATCTGTTAAGGCACTCCTTACTAGGAATAATCCATGTAGAGATGGGGATTGCCTAATATGTTCCCTTAAAGACTATCTCCAGTTCTTTTCATCAATATTCAGGGGTTTTTTTTTTAGTATGAAGATATCTCCAAATTCAATTCTGGTCCAGTTGGGATTCATGTTTGTACTCTCATGTTCAAATATTATGGAGTTTTTTAGTTCAAATCTTTTGCTTAATAGAAGTTTTTATCCTGATCACATGTCTCCATATAAATTTCACCCCATTTATTACACAATAATGTTTCATTGTTGTTCCTACTATATCTTTGTTATGACAGAGATCTGTGGACATTTGTGGCCATGTTCACAGAGTTTGATGCTAAGAAGCTCTACAGGTTATACCGCCATGCACATAAGAAGAGGGAGGAAGATGAGGTAATGTTGTGCAGTTTTAGCTTTCCGTTCATTTTTTTTTTTTTTTTTGTATGTTTGCTTTTTCATACTCTTGTACTCAATTTATTTTTCTATTGACTTCTTGTGCTTCAGTGCTGCTTTCTATCGCACTTTATTTTATATTTTTGTTTGGCTTAAAGTCATGGATAAAATAAAGAGAGCTTAGACTGAAATACTTTCTTTTTTTAAGACCAATTGTAAGTTTTTAATGATGAAAATCACTTAACTCTTCACTTGGAATCAACCATATAAAGATTTCATGGATCTATTCCATACAGTATTTTCAAAAAAGTGTTCAGATTAATCAAGTGTGTTCTAATTTAAATCAATAGCTTGTATTCACAAGGCAGTTTGAGAAAAAGTATCCAAAAGAAAAAAAGGTTTCATTGAACAATAGGTCTAATCGAACATAGTTTTTTTATATTCAAACATGATAGGTTAATTATGCCATTGGGTTTAAAGTTAGAAATCATCCCCCCCCCCCCATTTTCCACTCTAACATAGTGGCACAACATTTTCACTCCACCCTGATTCACTCATGAAAATATGATATTCAACAGAAAATATAAAACTCCAAAAATAATGAGATATTCAAACCATTCTTTAGAATAATGGAATAAAAATGCCTGATTTTAATGAAGAAAGGGAAATAAATTGCAAATTTTGTTTCAAAAATATTCTTTGAATATTGTATTGATTTTTTTTTTATTAAGACAGGAGATTTTACTTCTCACTTACTTTGGAGATTCTTAAATTGGACTGTAGGCTGAAATTCACTTTGTCACTTGAGTTCAAACAAGAAGTTTAGAGTGAACCTGCTGTGTGAATACAGGCCTAAGTCTTTGTTTTGTAACTAACAAATCTGACCCAATGTGTTGCCGTTGCATTCTACATGTCTGCTGCATTTGTTCAACACTGATTTGTTTACTTTTACTTTTGACCAATGTAAATGATAGTAAAACAGAAAGAAGTTTTTTTTAATGAAAAAAATAAATGAACTGAATGTTTTCCTGGCCAGTTGTTGGAAAATAAGATTATTCGTAAATGATATTGAGCAAACTGGTTGCCTAAATGTGACAATTGCCCAACCATACATGTGCATGAAAGAAATGTTTAAGACTGCTTGTATATATATTCTCCATTTTTATTTATATTATGAAATTTGAATATGAGTTAGTATGTAGCATGATGATCTGTGTCCAATTGAATTATGATATTGATGTATACAGGTGGAAGTATTTATATATGCATGTTTTGTGTAAAAAATACGAGCCTTCTATACTGAGTTTTAATGGGCTCAGATTTGGGGAAATCATTGTTTCCATAGGTACTTCTCTAATGAGGAAGGATTATCAGTATGTAATAATGTTATCCAGAGGGTTATTCTGAGGCATTTTATTCTAATAAAGTGTGTGATAAGCTCTTGTAGGGGAATTTGATATACATTTATCATTGGAGGAAGTATATATATACATCTATATACACATTATTTTTTTATCTGCACCTTGCATGTTCATGTAGAAGCTTATAGTTTTAGAATTAGTAATGATATTAGTAACCTTTCTTGTAGATTAGTGCTGTATTACTTTGGCTATTTCCAAATCAGAGTAGCAGTTCATGAAATCTGAGTTTTTAGTGGTTGACCTCTTAAAGAAATACCCATGGATGTCATTAGTTCTGAAATATCACTAAGGCACTTGTATACATTTCATTGATTTCATGTTGAAATATATGCATATATTCTATTTAAAATCCTTGCCATTTGATTTTTGAAACATAAAAGGGGTTTGCATATTACATTGTAAATGCATGAGGCTCCAGGCATTAATGATCAAGATAATGCATTATTGCTAGTACTCCGAAGGTAGTGGCAATATTCATGATAAAAGATTTACACCCCCCCCCCCCCAAAAAAAAAGGGGGGGAGTAAAGTTAAAAAGAAACCTGGTTATTGAAAATAAAATTTTATGGATTATAGATATTTGAAGATGGTTAACCCTTGAAATACAGCTCTAATATAGATCCTAGCATGAACATATTATTTTTTTGTGTGTCTGTGTCACCAGTTGCTTAGCTTTTTGTTATTGTATTTTGCCCTCCTTTGTCATATGTGATGTGCAATGGATAAAACAAAACAAAACAAAACAAAACATGCATGGACGACAGGCAAAATCACACAATTCTGCTCCCTCCAAAAAGCGACAGGCTGATGGAGGCATGCAACAACGCAATCGAGACGGAGCACCACACCACCCAGGTGGACCAGGCAACGTCAGGAGACCACATATGGCTGCTGATGGCCATAGTGACAGAGGAAGAGACAGGTTAGTCTTCAATTCTTGTTGTCTAGTTGTCTGTCTTTTGGTCACCTATCTCTTTTATAAACTCCTTCCCTCATCATCATCTAATCCTTTTTCATATGTTCAAAGATATTTGACGCTTGTTTGTTATGGATTATTTTGCGATTACAATGGTGTCTAGCTTTTCTTCCCTAGTGGATTTGAAGTGGTAAGTGTATGATTTATGTTGTACTAGTTATGTGTTCACAAGCACTTTGCCCAGAGTCTCCCGAGTATTTCCTTTGTGTTTGTTGTTCAGTTCTAGGATTGTAGATATGTCATTTTGAATTGCAAGCACATTTAGAAATGGTTTTCCCTAAGCAACAATATTACGAAATGCACAGAGTATTGCAACGTGTGATATTACCATGTAGCTGGTAGAATTTACTGAATGACAAAAAAAAAAGGTATTTTGTATTTTGTAAAGGAGGAGATTCAAATATCATAAGTAAACATTCCACATTTGTTAGGTACATGAGTTTGACATTAGGAACAAGCAATGGTGGTTTGTTGTCATTATGGGCTGAATAAGGGCACTTGCACTTGCAATCTTATTGTCATGTATATACTGAGGAAGCCATGTTTCAAGTATGTAGGCTTTTGTAAGAGTGAATCAAGCATTGCTAGAAACAAAGCATGAATGTTTAAAGAAAAGGTTGAGTTCTGGGAAAGGTGAAAAAATAATTTGTGAGCTTTCTCATTCTTTTTATGTCAGTTTGGAAGAATATCATAGAAGAAAATGTCCCCTAAAAAATTTATTGCTCCTCAAATGCCCTTATATTCAGAATATGACAAGAAATAGGTGACGTGTTCAGGCCGAACATTCATGCCTGATGTGTGTGCAGTTCCATATACCAATGCTGTGTGCAGTGCATGTGCTTTTCAGCGAGATTGGGTCAATTTCTTCTAATTTTGATGATTCCAAAACCTCAAAGTATATACACCCATTCTTATGTAGACATGATCAACCTTTCCCAGTTGGTCTGAGACAGTTTCTTTCACAATGTAATCGCATGACCAGAACTCAACTTTATCTTTAAAAGTTGCTCTTGTTTTAGAAAGTGTTGTTTCTTCCTATTAATATGGAATTATAAGTTAGATGTTGAACTAAGAACTGTTAGTATTTTGCTCTGATTGAATGTGTGATTTTGAGGGCAGAAGCATGTGGAAAGAAAGATTATTGACATTTGCCAATTTCCCTTCCTTGTCTCCTTCATTGCTTTACCTGCAAGCTAGTCAATATTGCCATAGTTTATCAAGACATATATCAGTCTCGAGTCTTTCGATTTATCATACAATATACCATAAGCTTTCTTCCATAAATTAACATACTTGACTCCCTTTGAAATTGAGTGTTAACGAAAGTGAATTTGAAGCAGTGTACATAAAATTCAATGGTTACTTTTGAGCATACAGTTCATGAGGAAAGTTTTGTTCACCCGCATCTTAAAATGGAGGGAAAAAGGTATATTTTTGTGATCTGTTGTTTACCAACGGTGTTAAAGTGCATGTCTTTTTTAGCTCTTGCATTTTTAGAAAATTACTGCTGATGCCCACAAAACCAGTGTCGTTATATGTTCTTTTTAGCTCCAAATTGTGAATACCACAGAAACATTTCATAACACATCAGATTCACAAACTACAAAAATATGGAAAGGAAAAAGTTTAGACCCTGATCCCTGTAGAATTTCATTTATTTGTTGCTAGCCTTATTATTTCTCAATGTGTGTCTGTCTGTTAGTTTGTTGAATTTTTTTGTTCCCAATTTATTTTTCACCCACTATTGTGGCACAGTTATGGTCAGCAACGGCACGGTTTTAATGACTGGTCCCAAGACAGGAGGGGGCCAGTCGATGGCCATGTGTCACAGTCTGGTAGAGAGCATTACCGAGACAGGTAAGGCTCTCCCCCTTACTTATTACCCTCACCCTCCCCCCCCCCCCCCCCCCCCCTTCCCCTCCCCTTTCTTTCACTTTGTCATAACACCCTCATAATCAGCATTGGCTCTAATATTCAGTTCATCTGCTGTCTTGAATTCCACCTGCCTTGGTGTATGAGGGTAGGTCCATAGAAATCTGGATTATGTGAACAAGCTTTTCAGTTTTCACTGTTGGGCAGAGGGAGATTTGCTGGAATTGTTAGGACCACACTGTGCAACAAATGGGGTTTCAGACCTTATTCACACTCATAAAAGATTACCTAGAGTAACACTGTAATGAGATCATTAGAATGTTATTGATATAGACTCGGCTCATTTGGGGGGAGCTGTACGTGTACTCTACCCATCAGAGTTCTCTTACCGCCATTTTATGAGTATGAATGGCAAGTTAGGGTGAAAAAAATGTAGCTGCACATAAAGTCCTCTAAGCTAATTGATTATCAGTGTATTATAAAGATACGAAAATATGAAGTGTTTATGTCATTTCATTTTGCCCTGGCATTTTCTGAGATGGTTTACCTGGTCATTTGTCAACAAGGCTTAGGAAAAACATTTTCACAGTTGTACCTTTCTAACTTCACACAGATGTAATAGCGCTTACACGCACACCCTGCACTTATTTTGTGAGTCTGAATGGGGTCTGAGGGTAATGATGTTACAGGGGTTAACATGGATACCATTTGAAGAAGAAAAAATGACATTGGTCATTGGAAATAACACTCCTGATTATATGGTTGGAGATAAAACTAGACTCTGAAATTATCAAAAATGTTTTTAGGGTGGTGGTGAAACCAATTACATTCCTTCATAGCTTCATGGACTACATTCATTTATAATACCCTTTGAATTTTATGAATTAATGACATACCAAATAACAACTCATATTACATGACAGTGTTCTATCTAGTTTTGCATAATGCCTTTAAAATGCTCCCATTTCTAGCCCATTTATGAATTCACAAAATTTGGGGAGTGAAAATGAAATCACACAAGAGGAGGCTGTAGCCAATCCAGAATTCAACCATTTATTTTCATTGCATGCTTCACTTTATCACATGGTTTATTGGGTTCAAATTTTCATTTTTTTTTTTTATGGTGAAATGATATAATTCTGTCCCATTAAATGAAATTTGTGATTTCCTCTGAAATCGGGAAAGATCATGTTCCCCAAATTGTTTTTGCATTTATTTCCAAACCTGCCTTGGTATTTTTTAAATAGATATTTGCATGTCATTTGTCGAAATGTTGTAGTCTTTCCCCACTGGCATGAAAATTGTTTGATTAAAATATTGTTGGTACGTCTATATTGTGTATTGCACTGGACCATATAATGAAGATCATATGGCTTATCGCCTTGTATCTAGGTGGTTTTGTACCTCTATGGCTTTCAGAATCTAGTTGTGACAATTGTTCATTACATTGTTGGATTCTGTTGTGTCGGTAACATTATTTGGTGTGTGACAGAATGCACATGTTATCCACACAAAACAGAGACTGGATAATACTAGAAATCTATAGTTTATGCTCAGATGGAAATGTCTAATTCTATTTATGATGGTGTGATACATGCATCTTGATGATGTGATATGTGATTGGATTAAAAGGGATTTGGACAAACATTTCCAACATCTTTTATCCATCTGTCATATAAGAAACAATAATTCAACTCTGGTTCAGTTTTCATGTAAAAGGTAATCTATTTTCTTAGTCTAATACTTTTATCATATATGCAAGTGATATCTGCCCTTACATTTGTAGTATGGGATACTCCCTTATTTTCTTTGGCTTTCTCTTTGATTTGATAGTCTTGTTGTATTGTTACTGTGAAAAGTATGCAGAGGCAACTGTAGTATGATAAAGAAGGCTGTCAGTTATATTGGGTATCTTTCTAGGTTGTAGCAATATATGCCATGCAATGATAAATCTTCCTCAGAATTTCTATATAGCTTTTGCACATTTGACCTGTCACCATAAACATCTTTATTGCAGCCTTTTTATCTCTCTCTGTCGCCCATTTGTTTCTCCTGGTTACCAACTTGTTCTACAGACTTTATATTGCCACAGAGATTTAAAGTGTTGTGAAGGATTGGAAACTGTGTTTATGTTCTTTGAATAAACACAACCACTCTCCTTTCACCTACTTTATGGGTTTTGGTTTAGGGTGTCATCTTGATGCCCGTTTTTATAACCCTCACCTTCCCCATTTAAGATGTCATATATATGGGAGGTTCGCCTATCAAGTATAGTTCAAAAATGTTAGCACCTTGTTGAGTAATGCTTATAGATTTATCAACCTAATTTAAAGGAACAGTTAGTAATCAAAGCGAGTTGTGTAAATCTGAAATAATATATCTCTGTCTTTGATTTTTTTTTTTTTTTAATGAATATCAAATCATGCAAACAGATAGATGTCCATATTATTTATTTGAATTATTGAGGACAAATTAAGTGAAAATGAATGAAAAGGGGGGACTTCTGATGTTAAGGAAATGAGAAAGCGTAAATGGGGTAACTAAAAAATTGAAGGTATTATTAGGACTTGAAATTGAGTGTTTCCAGTCAATTACCGTACTGAAAATCTCTTTGTTTGAACTTTAAAGAGCATATGCTAACCACTATGACAATAGACAAGAGATTGAAAG
Organism: Heliocidaris tuberculata; assembly: GCA_025618425.1. NCBI lineage: Eukaryota > Metazoa > Echinodermata > Echinoidea > Camarodonta > Echinometridae > Heliocidaris > Heliocidaris tuberculata. The sequence goes on from CM046839.1 coordinate 14,352,682, forward strand.
CTTTTGGGGGGGGGGGGGGGTTGTGTGTTTTTTTTTATGACCATGTAGACTAGACACTATATATTTTCCATTTGAAATGATACTTGATCCTTTTAATCTGATTGCACCGAGGTTACTTGGTTGTTTGCCAAGTTGTCTTTTTCATGGTGTCTCTCTTTCAGAAAAACATCTTTCTCTGCTTGTGGTACATGGGTTTTCATGGAAGGCACATTCCAAGTTGTCATTAACACTTATCCTTCATAGTTTCACATTTGTATATTTGTTTTGAAAAGATATGGTTTGAAATGAAAACAAACAGCTTGAATTGCAGAGACATAGTTAATTTTTCCAGTACATTTATTGCATTACATATGTGCAGTTCTGCACTTATCTGCTACTTGTTAGCATACTTCAAATTGAAGTGTTGTGTTGACAAGCAAGAAGATTAAGGCAAGGCTGAATTTGAGGGGTTTGCATCATTATTTAAGTATTTGTACACAATTAAAAGTTATGGTTGGGAGAAACTTGCTGCTAAAAAAACCCCAGCAACCATAAACTAGTAGAAAAGTGAAAGATTTCACATCATTAAGAGTGGACTTGTTGTAGCTTGTTTTCACAGCATTTAAAGAAGTTTGTATGCTATGGAAAGGGAATTTGCATTAATAGAGGAGGGGGGGGGGATATATTGCCCATCTCTTCCTTCATTCATGATCATGATTTGCATAACAAACTTATCATGTAATATGGTATTTTTGCCCATCCTAGCTCTTTGCATTCTTTGGTTTCTTACCTGTGATATAACAAGACATTAAATTATGGCAATTTTGTTGGTCTTGGACGAGTTTGTTGTAAACAATATTCCTCTGTACTCTAGGGATAAGACTAAGAGGAGTTGATCTCCCATGGAGTGTTGAATGTGAAGCACTTTGAACTATTACTTTAACATAAGAGATCAAGCGTGTCAAGGTGACACACTAAACTTCTGCTTCTCCCTTGTTTGTAAGGTCACATTCAAGTTCAAACCCACATGTGAAGGGCAAAACAACAGTGGGTTTTATAGCCATATACAAACAATCAATCATTGGTAATCATTAAATCTGATTTACTTTCTACACCTTTGTGCAGGGTAGCCATAAAAATGTCGCCTGACCAAGTGATTTATTGACTTGGTGTGGTAATTGTAACCTTACCAATTTTTTTTTGTATCCCGTTCTCATCTTTGTTTTCTGTTTCTTTCATCCCCTTTCTATTTCACTGTACATTTCTCTCTCTCTCTCTCTATTTCTGTCTTAATCGTCTCTTCATGTCTGCCTCTCTTTGTCTCTCTTTTTGTCATGTGAACATACCTCATCATCAGGTATGGGTGCAGTGACGGAGGGGGTAGTTACAATCGCCAGCACTATGACAACCACAGGTTTCCTGGAACCTACCATTCCGGTGCTGGGGGTGAGAGCAGGTATCCGAGGGACAGAGAAGATTCACATGGAAGGTGAGTATATCCCAGTCTGAATCAGATTCTGTATCTCGAGATGTCATTTCTTATGGTAAAGAGCAATAAGATACCTTATACCACAATATATTTGTTTTCTGTTGAGCTAAAGATACCTTTAAATCGATTACTATTCTAACATGATATGTTGCGTGGCCATTGGAGTCAAAGTGTAAAGTTCTGTATTTTGTGGATTTTCCTGTACGTAATCACTCTTCTTCTTTGTACAATGTAATTACTCAATCCAATTAAGTTTGTTAATTTGGCTGGCTTATTTTTTTCTTATAGTCATGGTGGGAGGGGTAGTCAAAGGTGAGGAATTGATGCTTCAGTTAGTCCATTCCAGGGTATTTCTGAAGTGCAAGTAAAGTAACTTGCAGTCATAATGCTGGTTCCTATGTATTATTCACCTTTGAAATCGAGCATTCCACAGATGAATAGAAAGAAATATAGTAGGACAAGGTGTAAGCACTCAAGATATGTACGCAACTATAGCATCATTAAAGGGAAATCCAACCTTAATAGCAAGTTGCTTTGAAAGAAAGAGGAAAAATCAGAGAAGCAGACTGGTGAAAGTTTGAACGAAATCGGACAAGAAATAAGGAAGTTATGAATTTTTCAAAGTTGTAATCACTATACATATGGGAATTTCAAATTGGCCAAATAGGTAATGTCACTGTGATGTAGCTGTGGACAACTCCCCCATTCGCTCCAACACACAAAATGACTAAAATGTCACTTTTTTCAAAATGCAATACTCAGTAGGATCTTTTTCTTTCATGAAGACCTATAAGAATATGCTATCTCCAATATATTTTGAGTGCTGCCCCGGGGTAAAAGCGCCTCGAAGAAAATCGCAAATTAATGATATTTTTGTGTACGACAAATGGAAGAGTTGTCCACAAAAATGTCAAATCGACTCACCAAATTGCCAATTTGAGATTCGCATAGATGTAGTGATCTCATTTTTCAAACATCCATAACTTTCTTAGTCCTTGTCCGATTTCTTTCAAACTTTCACCATCATGTTTTTCTTATTTTTCTGCTTTCACACAAATCATCTTATTAGCAAGGTTGGATTGCCCTTTAAGTAGTCATTACTATGATGTATTACAGTACCGGGGAAACTAAATGCTTCTGCTGTATTTGTGTATCCCCATAAATCCATCCCACAAATCTGCTACAGATATGATCACAAATGGGAGCACTCATCCCAGGGGTCCAATCACAACAGACACTACCACCGAGGAGGAGGAGGAGATGAACACCGACGTCACAACGACAAGTCAGATGGCAACGCCCATGAGGACCAGCCACCCCTCTTCCAGAGGTCACAGTCGGCAGAGTCCAAGAAGAGGAAGATTGAGCATCGGGTCGACCGGGGAGGGGGCGACCACCACAGGAGGGAGTCGGGAAGGGGGGAGATGTGGGCGAGTGGAGACCACGCCAGGTAACAGACGGGGATAAGAGATCAGGAAATCTGGTCTCAAATGATGTAGTGTACAAACGGTAGAAATGATACTCAGAAAATAAATCTTCTATTGCCAGGATAGACTATCTCACCTGTCTTTTTTATAAGGATAGGACAATATGTGTTGTACAGGTCTGAATGTAACCTATGGCAGAGAAAATTTGTACAGATAGTGTTTATTAAATGCTTGTCAAAGCTCTGTCTCTCAAGATTTGTAAATGATCAAATTTACTAAACTTGCATGGCTGTTTCACAAGCCTGATTTGGTTTTAAAGTCTCTTGTGGTTTGTACTTGTTCCCCATGCTTGGTTAAAATCCATTTGCTTGTTACGAGTTTCATTTTAGAATGTATGCTAAACCCAAACATTGAAGACTGTCATTACTGAAATATTCTTTGGCAATCTGTTTGTTTTAAAGCTACTGATTGACTTTTTAATGAAGTTCATGTAATGTGTCATTCTATAGCACATAAACACTGATGTTGGAACAGCAATATCCCTTTGTTACATTGAAACATTCTTCTTCGAGGAAAATACAGTAATAACATTCTAGAAGTTGTTCAGTGTTCAAAGATGGTATTGACAGTAATTTTAAGCAGCAGAATAGTGCAAGCTATAATGAGATTCTTATGTGTGTACCAAAATGTTGGTCATGTATAATTGTTGCATCCCCTTGTTGTTATGTACTTGGCATGGACTGAGCTCCCAAAGTCTTCTTACAAAAAAAGCAGAGTTGATGTGGAATTGCAAATCAAGGGTCATAAGTAGAGCAGTTCAACTTAATTTGTTTTTTATACCTTCGTCCACTGAATCATGAAATATCATAATTGTTGACTCCTTAGTTTTTTAGATGAATACATCTTGCAGTATAGTAAAATCAGCAAAATGTGTATTGAGCAGCAACACTCATCTCTTACAATTTAAATGTACAATGTATCTGCTCAGTACAGAAAATGAATGCCTTGTATTTACTTTCCAAGGATCTATCTAATAGGTACACCAGTTGTCATGGTATTTAAAAAAAACAAAAAAACTTGACAACCAACAAACTTGAGTTCAAACTTATTTTGCGTTCTGGTAATAGACTTCCATTTTGAGAGATACTGGCACAAAATAATTCAGAATTAAACATTCTGGAAGTGGGTGGTTTAGACTCACAAAATGTACAAAAACAAATGAAAATTTCTTGGAAAGCACATTCACTGAGAACTGGAAAAGCATATGATTCATGTTTGCATATATGAGACCGTGTGTTATGCACGTGTGTCAAGAACTGGGCCCCGTTTCATAAAACTTATCAGTAACAACTGCCACATTTCTCTGACTAATTTTCTCTCAGCCAATCAGATGCAAGGATTTCAGTAGCTTATAGCAGTTATTGCAACTTGTTATTGATAACAAGTTTTATGAAACAGGGCCCTGGTCTTATTTCTTGTTTGCTCATTAATACTCGGCTAATATTTTCTATCCCAATTGTTGTGCATATTGATAATTTGTAGTTTTCAGCATTCAAAATGTAAGTTTTGTTTGATTCTGTTCGCAGTTACATGTGTTTCCATCACTACCAGAAAAATCAGATAGCATCATGTTATAGACTGGTGGTAACACTTACATTATGACAGTTGCTGAATCAGATGAAGCAACAATTCAATCAGTACAGTATTATAATTTTACTTTGTTTGAATGGAAATGAAATGTAGGTGCTAAATAAGATGCTTTAAAAGAAGACAGGTACATATTGATGAAGAAGGCTATGTTGTAATAGGAAACCAAACATATTTTTGTAAAGATTACTGGAAATTTACCTTTGATTTTGAAATACTTAAAATAATTGTTTAATTCAAAACATTTTTGGAGAAGAATTTAATTTTCTTGATATACAGTAAAAGTGTAAAATTACTTAAAATAACATTGTGATAGTCGGTTTGCAACATATCAGTCTGCAATTTGAAGTGTGAAAGAATAGGCAAATATATTCTATGATGATAGAATTTTAATGTCTATAATGAACCTATTAATGTGAATAATATTGAACTCAATTTTAATTTTGTAAGGCAAGTGAATTGAATCATGTCGAGGTACTGCAATTTTATTCAAACTTGATGTCAGCTACACTTGTGCAATCACACTTTTGCATGTCATGCTCATGGGAGTGTATGCCTTTTCATTTTGATAAAGTTGACATGAATGAATTGTTTTTATGTTCGATAAATAATTTCCAACGTCAAAATATGTACTAGTTTCATTAAGGGAGCCTTAACATTAGCTTAACATGTCTTTTACAAATGAAAGCACATTTTCATGTATTTTTATTCAAGATTATATATGACACCTATTTCATTGCAGAAAATAACCTTGCTTATGTTGGCCTTCCAAAAAATTAACCCTAAGAATGTCGTATCTATGAAGTTCCTTTACAGCCAATTGCTTTAACATTCCACAAATCAAATTACATGTATATGTTTCAAAAGTATGTGTAAATTTGAAACCTATCTTGGGCTGTACTTTACCCATATAGAAGACACTACACATGTTCTCATATGTGAACAATTCACAAAATAATTGTTTCATTGCTTCTGATTTAGTCTACATGTAGGTGTATATAATGGCTAAGGACTCAAAGTCACTGAAAATTATCACATGTTTCACTTGGCGAACTGTTCATTGAAGAATCCGTATCAGCATCCACTTTTCTTGGGGAAAGGATTCGTTTTGTAAAGTTGAATGCAACCATTTCTTGTCACCTCTGTATTGCAGTTCTTGCACAGTGTGCAAAAATTTGAAGAAGCAGTTTGCTTTAGTGAAGAAATTGTCGGTTTTAATTGTACGAAGGGAAAGTTGATGAATTTGCAATTCTATTTTTAATCTGAAAGACTTTCTTTTCACCCATGATCCAATTCATTCTCCAGTTTGACATGTCATGTAGAAATTATCTGGCAGATCACAGAATCGGGTCAATGAATATTGTGCAGAAGGATATTTTGTTACATTCAGAGTTCACTGTATATAACAAGTATGGTTTTCATTACTGACGAGTCCAGAGAGTTTTTATAACATTCATATCAAATGTAGCATCTATACAGAAAATAGTGAACAGCATTAGCTGACACAAAAGTGGTTGAAATAGTCTTAACAGATGTGTATTTATTTGGTGAAAATGTATGTGTGGATGCCGATGGTATTGTTATTTGTAATACAAATTTATGTAAAGATGACACCGTAGCAACTCCACTGAGTTTTATGAAGCACTTGTACAGATTGATGTAATATTTGTGTACAGTATTCTGTAAAAAGGAACTAGATGCTATGATTTATACTTGAATATGTTTTCTCTCATTATTTGCCTTGATATGTAGTGTCTTCACTTTTTTGTGATGATCTGGCATGTTACTGTGAATTTTGTTGATGTTTACAAGCATTATTTTTGTTAAGCTGCAAATAATGAGCAGAGAAAATTGTCTTTGTTTTGTAAATAATAATATATGTATGAACAATGAATCAATTACCATTTGTGTACATAGATGATGATGTACATGTGAGACAGCTTCTTAGCCATTGTCATGGCATTGTCTGTCGCTTATTCGTAAAAAATAAAAGATGCAGATAAATTGAAAATGTGACTAGCGTGCAGTCTTGCGACATTTTCTCTTTCATGGATTTACTGTTAGTTTTTAATGCATCGATTTTGAATTTTTGAAGATTCAGGAAATGTGTATGCTTAACTGAGGGTGGTATTTTGAAAACTATGTTATCTTTTGTGCAGATGCCTCTCTGAACTGTATGTGTACACAGCCAGCTATGCACTGATAGGAACCGCGACTTGTCCTAATCTGTTTTTACAATTCATTGTATTTCTCTGTAACATAATAATATATAAGTTTTATAAGGCGCCAAATCCACCTGATGATCAAGTGCTCAAGGCGCAACTTGTGCAAAAGATGACAATAAACAAAAGTGCAGTAGGAGAGGTACGGACATGAAAGCAAATGGTAATCAATTATAGGCCAAATTAAACAGATACTTTTTAAGATTGTTTTTTAACACTTCACCAGAACTTCTAATCCCTTGAGGGAGAGTGTTCCATGTTGACAGCCCAGCATGAGTGAAGGCTCGCTCCCCCCACTTTGTATTAAGCCTAGGAATAACAAGTAAGCCAGAATTTTGAGAATGTAGTAGTCTAGAGGGAACGTAATGCTTGATCAAGCAAATGTTGTACTGCAAGATAAAAAATAATAGTTTCCAGAATATTATCTCAGATTTAAATGAAATGTGAGATTATTATAAGTTGGGGGGGGGGGGGGGGGGGGGGACTTACATAAAGATGCTGGTGGAGAAATGTGATATGTGTAAAAGAAATGAAGGTGCTGTTTATGTGGTTTGGATGAAATAGAAGAGAATGAGTGTTAGAGTACAGGGAGACGTGTGATTGGATGCAAAGTGGAGTCATTTAGTACTTGACATAAGAGATACTGGGTGCTTTAGGACTCTGGATGTCGCGGGGGTGAATCCTTTTTTTTTAAATTGCGGATGATCAAGATCAGAAGAGAAGTCCACCTTGTCATGTAGTTGGCTTTAAATTGAGTGGAACATAAAGTTTGAGGAATATGCGTCTGCGATAAAAGTTCTTTGTTATCAAACACATACACATGTATTGACAAGTCTATGATTTCTCTTGCGAACAGCTCTCCATCTGTCTCTTTAGAATAATATGAGTTTTTGTTTTTTGCCAAAGATTATTTTGTCAAACCCATGCCTCAGATCACCATTGGACACATGATTTAACACGTCTCCCTCTTCAAAGTAGATTTATCCCTTCATCAACAATGATGAAAAGGGATAATATTCATTTTTTATCATTCTCAATATCATCAAATAGAGAGCTTCTTGCAAGGGAAATCAGAGTTGTCTTACGATTTTAGAAATGCATAACTTTCTGATCCTTCAGATTTTCCTCTTAACTTCCACCAATCTTTATCTCCTCTGATTTTTCCTCTACAAAAACTTGGTCTTCCCCTTTCAAGGTATTCAATGTCATTGTTAATAATTGTTGGGCCTTTTTGAACATTTTTCTTGGTGCATCAACCTTCAGTTAGCTTTAACAGCTATAAACGGAATACATGAATTGGGGTTTTCTGGACGAATCTGTTCCTAGTAAGTATACTGTTCTAGAATGAAAATTCACATTTTCGTAATTGATGTGAGATTAATCATCATGAATAGAACATTGTAAGTGAATTCAAAGATTGAAACTGTGACTATAATGCGATATCACATCAGAAATTGGATCCTAGATCTGGCAAAAATCAACACTAATAATTTTTAGACGTAAATCTATGACTATGTGACAATGCAGGACCAAACTTTGTATCTTCCACCTCCCTCGTGTGTACTGACAGATGATTTCCATCACCAATTTGAACAAGTTTGCATGCATTATGAATCGATTAAAAAAATATGTGAAACAATAATCATTATGAATGACAGATATAAGATCAATATGGTGGTGAGTGCTACCGTACTTCACTTAATGCATTTTTTGTGAAATCCAACGGCAAAAGTGCCCGCCCCCCCCCCCCAACTCGGGCGGTCAACCATACACATATGCTTGTTCCAGATTCTTAGAGATACCCCCTTTTTAAGGATGGAAATGGGTTAGGATTTTGACCCCCTATCACGGGCTTTTGGAAGGGAAGCCATCAAAATTACCCCCCCCCCCCTCCCCATCACGGGCTTTTGGAAGGGAAGCTAGCAAAATTACCTCTAAATGAAGGAAGAGTGGCGAGGAATTTTGGGGGGGTTTGAAACTAACCCTATTCGGGACCCTATTTCAAGATTGTTCGGGAATATTTGAAAACCACCCCTAATTAAAAATATTTCAGAAAAAAATGCTAAAAGGCCCCCTATTTCAACGATTTTTCTGGATTTTTTTTCCCAAACTGAGCCCCTAAAATATACCCCTTTTCCCGAAAAATCGGGAACGCGCATGCGGTACAGATGACCACCTGAGTGACGGCTTTATTTTTGTTAAAGGGGGTACCCAATGCTGAAACAATGTTAGTTCATTTAAAAGATCATGATTTTATTAGAAGAAAATCATCTGCCTTAAATTTTTTTTTAAATTCGTGTTGCCAGAAAATCCCCGAAATATGGTAAGATTTCAGGATATTTTGGCCCCTCAGCTGTGTCCCAATTTCAGCTAGGTAACCACAATGACGTCAAAGTGGTTACCTTGTCGCGCAATTATAGCAAAATGCGCGCAAAGTATAATGCATTTTGTACAGTCTAGCGCGCAACACATCTGCAATACGCGAACCTGGGTAACCACTTTGACGTCATTGTGGTTACCTAGCTGAAATTGGGACACAGCTGAGGGGCCAAAATATCCTGAAGTCTTACCATATTTCGGGGATTTTTCTGGCAACACGAATTTTAAAAAAACTTAAGGCAGATGATTTTCTGCTAATAAAATCATGATCTTTAAAATGAACTAACATTGTTTCAGCATTGGGTCCGCATTGGGTACCCCCTTTAAGTGTCCGTATACATAACCCCCCCCCCCCCCCTCCCATCCTCTGAAGGTACCAGTATCAAAAATTTGAGGAAATCATCGAACTCAAACTGTTCGATGATAATAAACCCGATCGTCTCGTCGAAATCTTCGATGCTTCGTCTTCGTCTATTTTTATTACAGACAATAAAACTACACTGAACTAACTGTATGTACTAGACATCGACATATAGAGATACATATATAGTATGTATCTCTATGGTACTAGACCATGTTAAACCAACAGATGGCGCTTTGCTAATCTAAAGTTCCACACACATTTTTCAACGCGTGGGACCACACCGTAGTTCGTCTCCAGAGCGGTGGACATTTATTATTTTGTATCTTTAATTTAGTATAGCGTCGTAATCAACTTCCATTAAAAACGAAGAATATCCAGTAGATTGATGCATACATGAGAAAATCGTGAAAAATGACAAATAACAATCTTGCTAAGTAATTATTAAGATATATATCTTAATATTTCCCTCAATCTGCAAGAAGTAGTCGTGGCCGAGCGGTTAAGGCGACAGACTAGAAATCTGTTGGGGTCTCCCCGCGCAGGTTCGAATCCTGCCGACTACGATATCTTTTTCGTTTTTTTTTTTTTTTTGTGGTTTGTTTTTTGTTATTTTTAAGTGATTAGTCTCTATTGAATAATCATACCGTGATATTATAATTAATAATTTGATGACGATAAAATTGTAATTCCTCACTATATCTTATCAGCTACATTGAACATGACGTTTGTATGTCAAATGAAGATGTATAGGAGAAATAGTCAGATGGTGTTTGGTTTCTTGGTTATCTGTAAATTAAAGCAGTATTGTAAGGGATTTGTATCATTTCATTCAATTTTTTTAATAGAAGTAAGCTATATATAGGCCTACTTTAGATCAACCCCTATATTTGCAGATGGCTGACCACCGGCCCTCCCCACTCTTCCCTAGGCCCCTCCCTTGTCCTCACCTCCTTCTAACCAAACTGCATCTCTCATGCCATGATGTCAAGAGACAGAGGTATAATATTACTGCACAACTCTCATCCTCATCTATTCGACATCTGTCAAGTATACCCGTCCAAACATTGACGTCGGTGGGGCATATACCAACACTTCCTAGGGGAGTTCTCATCTTATTTTTCTTGTCGGACCACTGACCCCTTCTATGATCATTCCACGTCAAGCATCCATCTCAGACCGTATACTATGCAGAAGGAAGTATTTGAGAAGTTTGCTTTCTCCTCTGCCCCGCCTACCCTTCCAGCCCCCCTCCCGATCTGAACAAAAAGAAGAAAAAGGTCATTTATTTCTTATTTCAATATCTTTCTTTGTTTGTTTGGGGGGGGGGGGGGGTTTCTTCTTAAATTCTAGTTCTACTTCGCTCTATTTCTCTTTACCTTGTTCTATTTATTTTTTATATGATATATAACACTGTGGCCTAAAGCCCACCGCACACTATACGATCGACTACGATCCAATTTCAGAAATAAATCGCAGTAGCATCAAATATGGGTATTTTAATCGATAAAATCTACCTGATTCAAGTTTTAAACAATAAAATGAATACTAAACATATAGTTTTGGGGTGCGCTGTCAGCCTCATACCCGGAATAAGGGCAAAATCAGTATCAAATCGTAGACAATCTAGGACTGCTCTCACTACGACTCGGAGCCGATTTGGCCTTTCTTCCTACTAGAAAGCTCGCAATTGGCCTATTTTCGATTTTGATATATATAACTATTCAGAATCTAATATGTTTAATGTTTACATCAAATGCCATTTGGGCTTAAAGAGAAGGTCGTGTTCTGAGAAAGGTAAAAAAAATAATTTCAGAGCTTTCTAATTATTTTTATGTTAGTTTGGAAGATTATCATAGCAGATATGTCCCCTCAAAAGGATTGCTCTTCAAATGCTCTCACATTCAAGACAAGAAACAGCTGAAACGGTTCGGGCCGAACACTTGTGTGTAGTCCCATATACACATTTATGTGTGTAGTGCATGTGACTCTCAGCAGGATTGAGTCAATTTCTTATCATTTTGGTGATTCCAAAACCTTATACAGCATACACTGAGTGTAGACATGATCAACTTTTCCCAATTGCTTTGAGACAGTTTCTTTCACAATTCAATCTCATGACCAGAACTCAACTTTACCTTGAAGAATTTCAAGAAATCAACATAATGGCAATTTTAATCGCATGTTGTATTGCCTATATGATTATAAATCATGCTTGGATTTTTGTTATTTTCGCATATTTCAGAAGGTGTTGTGCTCGTCTATTGAATTTGCCTTATGTTGTGTTTTTGAAAGTCTTTGCAATCATGTAAAGTCTTTCAATATCTTCTTCTTTTCTTTTTTCTTTTTTGTTCTTCTTTTTTTAATTCGCCTGAATATTCTATACGTTTTTATATAATTGTCTTCATAATTCTGTTAAACCCACATCTCTTAATATTATTTTAGATAGGTATATCGTACTGTGTTTTTTCAGCTGATTTCCTCCGGCAAGGGTCACATTGCATCGATACCGTGCGAACCAAAACCAAGGTGAAGAAAATCAGAAAAATGCAAATTATTTACCCTAAAGATTATTTACCCTAAAGTAAGGAATTCAGAGCAATTCAGAGCATGATGGTAAAACGAATGGAATTATTGATGAGCAAGAAAGGGCGTAAGAGAGCAGCATCTTGAAGCAGCCATCAGATGAACACCGGACCGGACCGTTTATGAATTATATTGCTGTACAATCACTTTTTAATTAACTGTTAGTATTGAGTTGCAAATTACTCGAATGAAAAAATAAAAAAAATAAACAACGTGAATAGCATAATATACAGCAGGCTTCTTATTTTCAGACCCATGAGGCCTATTGATAGACAAGTGTTATACAATAATGTTTGTGACTGGAATATTTGGATATTCCAGTATCTGTTTTATTATTGTCTTTTCATAGTATATAATATTTGAAAAGGTTTTGAATTTTGATGGATCCTTGTAGATAACGCGTTTTGCAATAAGGGAGTTCTACTTTTTTTAAACGAGAAATAAATCAATCCATATTTATCGTTTTATATTAGATCCACACATTTTAGTTATAGCATCATCATCATCATCATCATCGTCGCTTTCAAAATCAAGTCTTTTTATCAAACGTCTTAACATATACCTCTGGGCATAATCATCATCGTCGCCTTTGTCATCATTATCATCACCATCATCATCCTCGCCATCGTCGTCATCATCTTCGACATTATCTTTCTATAATCATATTATATTACATCAATAACAATAATCAGCAGCAGCATCAGCAGCAGCATCATCACCGTATAGCCATCATGCATATGATGACATGATGCTTTCTATACTTACTTTTGTCAGAGATTTTGAGACATGTGCCTCCAAATAAACACTCTGTCACCGCTACTGCCATCATGTATAATTATCATCATCATCATCATCATCATCATCATCATATTAATGCCGCTCATGTTTATGAAGATATTATGTTTATATTATTATTTCTAATGTTCATATTAGGTTTTTTTGACACATAAGCTTATTACCAAAACAAATGAGTCTTAAAACTCTAATGGCCATCCTTATCTAAATTATGAACATCGTCGTCGTCATGGGTGACATCACGCTTTACCATGCATGCGGCTATACATCACCATCGGAGGGGTCACTGTTCGATGGGTCAAGTTGGCCGAAATGGCCCGTGACTCTCTGCACATCAGGTGGTCAAACTGATGACCAAGGAAACATATTAAGAAAGCGTTGTTCTCTAGATTATCTGTTTATCATAAATACCTAACCAGAAACAGTTGGATGTTCTGAAGCTGAAGTGAATAAAATCGATTTATTAGTAAACCCGATAGTTTTTATCTGTTGATAACATTTTGGTTTCAAGCTTTCAGCCTTGGTGTTCAAGAAATATGTTGGCATATATGTATACGATTGTCTATGGTTGTTGTTGTTGTTTTGTTTTTTTTTTTTATATATATTTGCACTATGGGCTTGGGCCTCACATTGTCAAATCGAAGATAAATTACAGATACACAAAATGATGCAAAAAATGAATCACACACTCCCATTTGTTTTAATAAATCGCGTTTATCCATTTAGATTGAAGGTGTTCCCCATCATCACCACCCCCCCCCCCCCCACACACACACACACACACACTCACACACACACTCACAAATAGTTCAATCAAGTACGTGTAGTTTAAACAAATTCTGAAACACATGTGTCACGAATTACACTCAAATGAGGTCAATGACCGAAGTTAACCTTTTGCCTTTCGACTTTCGACGATAAGACAGGACTGACTTTATCTCCAAAAGAAAGTTTGACCCATGTGTATTATGAAGATAGACTCACTGTTTTTACGAGAGAGAAAAAAAAAATCAGTTTTGCTTCAAGTTTCTCAAGAAGATACTAAAATTATGTTTGTGAATATCGATATGATTATAATATTTATCCAATGATTCTACTTCAGTCATTTTATGATAAATTATCTTAAAGAGTAAAGAGTCTAAAAGCAACATTATGATCAACGGTGCAAAATATTGCTGAATTTCCATTTGCAATTGATTTGCTACAGCCCACGTGACCGATACGTCGGTCTCGATGTCCCGTCTAACAACTTTTCTGAGAGCTCGCGAGACCGACAGTCATTGACAGTCTTGTGGGCTATCAGTCTACTGGCACTATATATATATACGAGATGTCCTTTATTGGTAAACAATATTGCCAAAATAATGTTTGAAACGAGTTTTGTACGGAATTTGAGAGATAGCAGCAAATTATTGCAAAGACTTCAACAAGATGAATCGTGTATGTACAGGCATAAGCTCTTGTATCGTTAACATGGTTAATGGTATTTGTATAATTGAAAGATTACTGGGTATAGGCTATATATTTTTCTTGTAGACTTTATGTCTGCATGCTATAGCTATCCTTTATGTCAACTTGATTGCCGGTTTTTGATAACGGTTTCCAGAATAATTGTTTGGCTCAATTTGTAAAAAGCTTGTAAATACAACAACATGAATGCGAGCTTTCTATTAGTGACATACCACTCTCTCTCTCTCATGATTCCCTATATACAAGCATTGTCTGGAATGCGTGCTCCTCTTTAACTTTAAACGTTATTTTCTTTTTATCATGAAATTACGGCGTCTAGACAGAATAATAAAAAGTCTAGTCTTTTGTGCGACATTATGTCCTGTCGAGGATTGGAAGACAAAAGGAGAAATCACAACAGCTTTTAATCGTGTTCAACGCCTTTTCTTTGAGGACTAATTGGTTATCACATCCTTTTCATCCGTCTGAAAAGGAAGAATCACTCAAAACAAGTTGAACGTGGTAAACATTTTTTTAAAGGTATTTTGTCTTAATAAAGGAACATTAATAGAAAATTATAAAGCATAAAACATTATTACAGAGATGCAGGAGCGTGAACTTCGATTGTGAAAACATTGTGAACATGGTGAAATAGTGTTCCGTTTACAATGGAGGCTAAATTCCACATTTTCTGACAATATACATAAGGATTAATTTAGGCCCAACTTCTATTACTTTCTATCCTTCCTAACCGTTAAAATGTTGAAAATTTCATTTCTTTCATTTTTTTTTAAATCTTAGTGCACAGGACTATCCGTATATCCATACATGGTTTCAACTTAATTTTCTGCACTTAAAAAAAAACATATCGGAGCCTTCGACACAAGAGGGCGGCCTGCTCTGCATGGATATCTTTATGATTCCCTGCAAGCATTGTCTGACATGCGTGCTCCTTTTTAACTTTAAACGTTATTTTATTTTTTTTTTTTTTTATAATATAATAAATCTTTGACTTTTTCAACATTTACTTTAATATTAACAAAAGAGTGTACTCCTTTGAGTCTCTGTCTTCCAAAATGCTCTACAACATTTTTATTAGTACAATACAGGATTCCTTTGTTTTTAAACATCCAGAGGTATTGGCTTTAAATATGGATAAGTCAGCAGTGGCAACATGTTTTTCAATTCCCAGATTTTGCACTTCTAGATTGGAAGTTAAGGGAATTTCAGTAAAAACTTTTACATAGCGTTGTATTTGTAATGATAAACTATACACATTGGGACTAACTCAATCAAATTTATGCTCATTTTGTAAAAAAAAAAGATATAGAAACATATTGCCATGTCTTCTTTAAATGTAAAGAAGTGTCAAGTAAATGGAAGGAGGTGGGAAATGAATTTAAAATGTTTCAATCAGCTAATTAATCTGCAATGGATTGATGTGTTATTGGGCTTTCGAGTTAATATGAAAGACAATATATTAGTTAACCATGTACTGACTGTGGTCAAATATATGATTTACGACAGTCGTAAAAATGGAAGGGTTCCTACTAGTAAAGATATATGTAAGGCTGTAGAGAACTCCGACAAAATTGAATGTGAAAAAGCAAGAATAAAGGACAAACTAACACTACATCATAAAAAAATGGGAAAATTTCACTCCTTAAAAGGAGTGAGGCGTATAATATCAGACATATATATATATATATATAATTCCAATAAGTATTATTATTGTTATTATTATTATCATCATCATCATCATTATTATTATTATTATTATTGTTGTTGTTGTTATTATTATCATTTTTATTATTTTTATTATCATTATTATTATTATTATTATTATTATTATTATTATTATTATTATTATTAAATGTATTTGTTTATGTCTTCTCCTTCTCACTCCCTCACTCTCTCATTGATCCAACCACTTAAAGGGGAATGAAACCCTGGGGGAAATCCATTTTAATAAAAAGAGAGGGTAGAGAGAAGCAATTTAAAAAAAGTTCCATCAAAATCGGTTAAGAAATGACAAAGTTATAAAAGTTTGAAAAGTCACAATTTACTTTCTATGGCGATCCTCAAATTGGCAATGTTGCTTCAAAATGGCAGGTCACTGAACTCTATGTCATAGAGTTCAGTGTGACAGGTAGAGACACAAAATTTCATATTTTCTCCATTATCTCTAAAGATGATGCTTATCTTTTTGTGAACTCAACATATGTCGTGTCAAATTCATTTCTCCATGATATATCTTGAGCTAAGAAGGAGACAAGCTGCACTTTGAGAGATAATGGGGAAAATATCAAATTTTGTCTACAAAACATATGGAGAGTTGTCCTACTAAACCTGTCATTTTGAAGCAACATTGCCAATTTGAGGATCGCCATAGAAAGTTAATTGAGACTTTTCAAACTTTTATAACTTTCTCATTTCTTAACCGATTTTGATGGAACCTTTTTTTTAATTGCTTCTCTCTGTCCTCTCTTTTCATTAAAAATGATTTTTCCCCAGGGTTTCATTCTCCTTTAATTGTTAGCACTGTGTTTTTATTATTGCAACAGTATGGTTACAGAACTCCACTGATACGAAACACTATAATAAATAATGTAAAATAAAATCGAAGAATATTGAAAATGCACTGCATGTAGTTTATCATTATGTAAAGATGACAGTTTGACTTATCATGCATACTATGGGTTATAAAGCAGCACCTTCACCTTTTTTCTTAACTATCTTTGAAAATCTTTATTCAGATTGCAGATTTTGCATTGTATTATTTGTTTTCGATTGAATTATGTATTTTGTTTACAATGTATGAAAACTAATGTCTCTGTGTACAATTTTCTTGTCTGAATATCTGAATAAAGGCAAAAAAGCATTTTTTTAAAAAATCTCTGTGTCCAAGACATAACGCCTTGATTGTGGTTGTGAATCATAAACCATTAATAATAATAATATCAATAGCTGTTTCTTATAGCGCCTTACCAGTACACTGTATAACCAACCAAAGCGCTTACCCCGGTCACTGGATTCAATTATAGACCGCTTCGGTAATGTATGCAAATTTTATACATACCATTCAAACAAAGGTTGTTCTTGACAACCTGAAAGTTTGCCGGACATAGGAACAGATAATGTATGCAAACTGGATTCCAAGCTTTGAGGCTCATTTATAAAAAGCAGGTTAATGGAATAGCTCGTCACCAGGTGCTCGGAGAATTATGTGCATAAATTTGTATACATTACAGAAGCGGTCTACTGCGATTCTGCACATTATACAGTGCACATTCTCCAATCCTCTTGGGAGCATTCCAGTCAGTCGCCTGTTTTCAAACAATGACGTTCGCATCCTACCGGGTAACCATTTAACACCTTGGTGGAGAGGAGCAATGTAGATAGAATGCCTTGCTCAAGGGCATAATGCCGTGCCGGGGTTCGAACCCACGACATTTTCATTCCCAGTCAAGTGATTACGACACCTCTACAACATTGACGAACTTCTTTCTGGAAAGTGGAAAGTGAGCTTTGTTCTGTTTTGTTTGATTTTGTTTGGTTTGGTTTTTGTTTTGTTTTGTTTTTAATTTCGATGGGCAATCAAATTCCTCACTATTGCTGGTATGTGCGTTTTAATTTACCAAAGACGGAATGCAGTATAGTTTTGAACTCAGATATGTTTCAAGAAGTAAAATGTAATTGCGTCCCCCCCCCCCCCCCCCCCTCCCTAACCGAATGTTGGTGGGAGGTACTTACGTTTAGACTAATTCCCATTATCGGAACAATAGCCATTATGTCCAATGTACTTATCATCGATTCATTCAATCTACATGTCACTTTGGCTGTGACTGGTGTTCTCTTTACATAATTATAGATCATACCCATCACTCCCCCCCCCCCCCCTTGTCCAATCCTTGCCCCCAGTACTTGTTGAAATGCATTAGTGCTTATTAGTAAACCGCTAACGAGTAAAAGGGTGCGTTACGTAACACGTTTTGTCGAGGCACTGAAAATATGTGAATGCCTTCTTTTCAATTTGAGTTGTCCATTGTTCGAATTCCTGGGCGGAAAATTGAGTCTTTCTCCGACTCGACAAAAAACAGAGTGCTTTTCAATAAGCTCCGTATTGTCAGTATATCTGAGTGAGTTTGAAAGTCTTTCAGGTCTACAGCGAAGTTTTCGAGTGAAAAATGACACCACCGACGAAGAGGCTTCAAAGTATTGAGTGGCAAACGAATCAGTTACATTGTGATCCACCGTTACCATTTACAAAATAAGTCGTGTAAAAAAAAAAATCGAAACATGTTTTCTATCTAGGCAAGGCTATGTGATGTATACCCTACGTTAAAACTTAATATTGAAAAATAGCTTTATTTGGAAATAAAGATGGTCTTCTTGTCTCATGTCATTCCTTCTCTCCCTATATATATCTCCATTCTTCCCCCTCCCCATCATTCCCCCCCCCCCTCTCTCTCTCTCTCTCTCTCTCTCTCTCTCTCTTTCTCTCTCATCCTATTCCCCTTTTTCTCTTCAGTAAAATATATCCCCGAATATAGAAAGCCAAAGGGGGGAAATTTGTTTCCCGATATGTAATTTTTTCCAGCTGTGAAAAGCTTTTCATGGGGCTATTTATCTTGGAGACAGAGGGACGAGGTCCTTGGCCCCCTCCCGAATCTATCTGTAACCTTTTTTTTTTACTTCTTCTTTTTTTTTTTCTCTTGATTTCCCCACATCAGTGGCTCTATTATATTATTTTTAGTTCTTTTATATGTCCATATTTTCGATAGATTTATTCTTCAGAATCCTTCTACTAAACATCTGCACAGAACTTGCTTTTACTTCTTGTGCTGCGTTATTTATTTGTGATGCTGCTGCGCACATGCATCTCTTCCTCCTCCTCCTCCTCCTCCTCCCTCCTCCTCCTCCTCCTCCTCCTCCTCCTCCTCCTCCTCCTCCTCCTCCCAGCTCATCCGAAAAGAATGCAGTCTTGATACAACATATGAAAGTACCGTGTGCAAAATTGCATGGCAGGTAAAAACTTTTGTTTACCATAACAAAATGTTCTAATTTCTAAAATGACAGGGGGAAAAAAGATAGCTTTGAAAAAAAGAAAGGGGGAAACAAGGAGTGTGGTAGAGAAAATGGTCTTTGGTTTGCGTTCCATGAAAAGCGTTTTCTTGTTCAAACCCTTGCCTTCAAACAAAAATTGGCGGCAAAATCTTGTCAGCAATTTGATCTCAATTTGCCAGACGGTGAGGGAGGCTATTGAATTCGATAATATGGAATCTTTTACACCACCACCGATATTATTGTTCCGATAGACTCTTGCTGGAGGGGGAACGAAGGAAAAAATAGGGGTATTGCGAATGCTCGACGCCATTGATTATGGACACGATACTCGGCTAAGTATTCGCCTCTAGCTCTTTTAGCATGTTAGTGAGATTCTTTTCTAGTTCTTGTCGTCCGTCCTTCAAGAACCAGGCTCTAGTTTTACTTTTATTCTGTTCGTGGTAATAACAAGCCGTTTGTTGTTTGGTAGAGAGAGGGGGTAAATTCATCATAAACACGATGAATAAAAACTACGCGTCTGATTTTAAAACTGCAAACTTATTTGATCCTCTAACTCATCCCGAGTAATTTAGTTTAAAAGTAATGAAAGAATGATGACGAGATTATTTTAGACCATTGTAAAGATTTATTTTGATCTCATTTTATTTTCACATAAAATTCTGTAAGGTGGCATGCGTGACCACGGGCTTGTAACTAACAGATGATTTTAATGTTGAGTAGGTTCGTACACTGTATTTTCGGGCCTTCCCCTTCAGTCCCTACCGCCCCATCAGCGAAAAAAGTATCCATCATCATCATTGGGGAGGGGGCAGCCCCCTATCTTTGGATACGCCCATGTTTTTTGTTTTGTCTGCGATAATAACGGAAACATCGTGAAAGGAAATGTCTCTGTAACCTTTCCCTGCTTCATGTATCATTTTTGACCGTTTACATACCGATCTAAATACAGACATGGTCAGGAGTGTACTGTTACTATTATACACATTATGCAAAACAGGCGTGATTCAATAATTGAATTATTGTGTCATTAATAATTTGTATCGACTGATCAATAACATATTGTGAGGACCTGAGGGAGGTAAACATAGACATAATGTTGATTAGAGTTCGGTCATTGACACGTTTCATCTAAAATAAAATTGCACATTTTTTACCATCTTCCTAATTTTATGAGAATTGGTGTTTATGTAGGCCTATATTAATTGCACCATAATATCGGCCTGTGCCAAAGTACTTTCATAACATTATTCAGCCATTTGTGTTTGAGCTAGAACTTATCAGGAAGGAAAAGATGTTGACCACCAAATCCTCCACTGACCCTCGCATTGAAGTGGGAAAATAGAAAAGAAAATCTACACACAAAGCCGAGCGATCCATTAGAGGGGTATTGCAAAAACACAACGATTTTTTTTTTTTTTTTTTTTTTTTTTAGTTGACAGGCCCTTTAGTGAAAACGAATACTAGGGGGGAAAGAAAACGAAATAAGCTAACAAAGAAACCCTCCCTGGAGCGATGCTCAGGCTAAAGACTTTTAGTAAATATACTGATTGTATTGTGAAGAAAGGTAAAGATGGAGATCTCCTGAGTGGTAGAGGGGTCTTTTCGGAGAACTCGGATCCTGCAGGAGAATTATTGAAATCAATATATTATAGTCCGACATGGAGTTGGATACTGTCTTGTTTTTCAAGGGTGTTATCTTAACTAACTAGAATTTTGGAATATTGTAAGTCGATATTAGACTGGGCACGCAGATTGTAGTTAGTGTCAAGAGGGATTTTTTTTTTCTTGAGGGATGGCTTAATCAACCCAAATATTCTTCTTCCTCTGAAGAGTGAATTCGGAAATTTTGTTTGTGAATATACTTTCCAAAAGACGTGCATAAAAGTATGGTACATGTAAACCTAAATAGGAATACGAAAAGTACTGAAAGGGGGAAATGCACATAATTATAATTAGAAAGAGGATAGTAATAGTAAATTCATGCCCCTCTATATAGGCCCATATACCTTAACGATCGCTTCTTTGTTACAGCGTCATTTTTATTCGGAATCAATACCATATTAACTTCAGGTAAAAATGCTGGTGCATTTATGGGCATGCGGAAGTTAGCTATGTTTAGAAAGGGAAAAGGAAACGTTGTTATATTTATAGTAATAATTTAACATACGGTATCATTTCGTTGTGTCTGTTGAATGTGCTTCATTACCCCCCTCGTGGCAATGTTAACAACATACTTATAGCGTCTTATGTTATGTAGATAAGTATGTACTTACTGGTGCCAATCTTTACGGACCACCTTGTTATCCAGAAAACTGGAGACCACAAACAAACTTGTGGTTTCTCCTCAAACGATGCAATTTGTTTAAAGAAGACACTGGCATCCTTTTATGTTACTTCTTCGCAGTCAACCAAATCTTTGTATACGTTGCGTCACCGATAAGTGGTTAGATTTATTTCTTTGTCTTTGACCTCTAGGCTGTGATTGTGTTTGGCCACGGTCATCCCATGGCATTGGCAATGATTTCTTGATATTCAAAGCATATACACGGAGTCAAAACTGCCGTCCACACCCTTTGTTGAAAGAGAGAGAAAAAACACATTAAAAAACAGAACATAATTATGAGGGGTATAAAAAGACAATGCCGTGCCCCCCCCCCCCCCCCCTATATTTCTGAGCCTTGGAAGGGGAAAATTACTGTCGAGGAAAGAAAGGAGTAAAAAATAGACATGCAAGAAGTAATCATTAGTTTTTATATATTCATTTTTTCCCTCATATACATACATTTGCTGCTTCAGTTATCGTTGTTGCCTATCATAAATAGATGATGGTTATTTTATTTTGATCACCCTCGCATTCTCTTATTTTGTCATCTCATGAGCAATTTATCATAATCTTTCCCTTCTTTCACTGTTGCCCTCTTTCTTACGACACACTGTCCCATTTTAATCGACCAGTAGAGAAATTCACAGTAAAACACATTTTAAGAATGCTTTCCGGCGACAATACTTCATGTTGTTGTCCCCGTATTCATCAAAGCGAAAGACAGAAAAGTAGGTTAAGTTATGAGCTAATGTTGACTCAAACATAAAACCTCGACTATTCATCCCGGCTTATGGTATCCGCAAATCATAGAAATCAAAATAATAGTGAAAATTAATGAAAAGGTATTGCCTTGCCGTCGGGCACGAGCGGGCAAGAAGAAAGGAAAGATGTATTGCCTGTTTTCAAAATAGTAGAATATGCAATTTTCCCCTTTAGGGCACGATATTGTCCCATTAGCATTACCCTAGTTCCCTAATAACGCAGTTCCGAACATAACGAGCCCTTGATCTATGCGAAAGAACATGCTAAATTGTTTTAAAACTCTCATTCTATTGATAATCACTACGCCATATTGCAGAAAAGATCTTCAAAGAGTTTTTGAAGCTGGCCGCGTCTTTCTTTCATAGCTCATGATCTAATTTTCTTTCCATACTAGCAGTCAGCAGAATATCATCGTGTAGCCTGAAAAGAGACCAGAGTTTGGGGACAATAATAGTTTTGAAGTTCACAGCTTTACATTCTCTGGCTTACAATACCAGGTCCAGCCGAGTATGAAATTGGGCTCAAGGCTACCCTCTCCATTCAAGCACTATATGCCGTTGCAGTTCATGGTTAAGACCAAGTCTACAAACTTCAATTTGTTGGATTTGTAGTTACAGAGATTTGAAGTTACAGTAAATCTTGAGAAAAAGAAAAAAAAATGGTATGAAATCAGGGATTCAATGGCTCGCATTTTCTTACCAAACCTAATCTCTGGTCAGAGTCGGTGTAATGATAATTTTCCAAAGAAAACTCGTCATATAAACATGAAGTTAGTGAATAATTGACAAAGGAATATGGTTTGAGTAATGAATGAAAACCAGTACATAGATTTGGCCTAATTTATTTATTTATTTCTGATATTTAGACAGGGCGACTCATTAAAACTAATAGTGGTAGTCTTCCATAAATCCCTGTTAACAATAATAAGAAACAACAGTAAAAACAAAATCATAAATATAAACTCATAACAGCAACAAAAAATGAATATGAACATGTATAAACATAATATACAAAGTATTTGGCATTCTCGTAATGAATGTTTTGTTCGTTTTGTTTTGTTTTATTCTATGCTTTTTGTTCAAGAAAATGTTGTTGCATACATGTATTTATAATATCTTTTTAGACGGTAATTAGGTAATAATAGATGGTAATAATTTTATGACGAAAATATGTAGCTTCTCTCATTATTGCTTGGTTTAGAGATGGTCTATCCAAATTATTGGATGCAAGTACAATACATGGTCTTATTCTCATGATCCCCAGTTTGGTGATTTGTACTAAATATGTTACATTATGTTATCTGTTTAGCTGGCTGGTGTCACATATAAGCTTTTGCGATATGAATTATCGACATCGTGTATTACGACACTACTTTCAAATCAGGTTTTACGTTAGAAGTAATAATTATGATTCTAATTAAAGCAAGGGAGATGAACCGAGGTACATATAAATATTAACGAGATAAATAAAGAGAGAGAGAGAGAGAGATCAAATTTATAGAGATAAGAGAATTAAGGAGAGAGGGTGGAAGATAGTTTAAGAGAGAGGGAGAGAGAGAGAGAGATAACGAGGGAGAAAAGGAGAGAGTAATAGAGAGACACACACACAGATAGAAAGATAGAGAGAGAGAGAGAGAGAGAAATAGAGAGAGAGTGTGTGTGTGTGTTTGTGTGTATGAGAGAGAATAAAGGTAGTGGGAGATTAAAATGATGGGATTATTTTGTGAAATTCCATTTAATACGTCCCACCTTTACACAAGCCCTCCTGGATTAGTCCATGTATACCATTCTCTCCCAACTTTCAGTGTTCTTCCCTATAAACCCCTCTTTCTCCTAAGTCCCACACGTAAGGTGAAAAAAGAATATAAAAGGATTCGCATTTCCATTCAGATTCTGAATAGTAATCAAAAGGGATAGGACCTAATTCTTTAATCCAGCGATGTTGAATAATATAGCGTGCTCGGAGTTGCAAGGTGTGAGTAATGAATCCTTTGTGGATTGGTAATTGAATGCTTTTGGTTGACATCAGCCACCAACTCCGAAAGGGAACGAGGGCTTCGGTGGAGGATAAGGGCAAATAAAATGAATCTTTTCATCCTGTACCGCATCAAATAAGACCGCCATTTTTAATTGGGGTCCCCTCTTTTAGTTTGTCATTTCAGGTGTAGTTCAATAATGAATGACATAAACTATAAGGGGGTCCCTTATCACGTTGAGATTGTCAGGCAGATTAGATGGTTTATGCTGATTGTTATCAGTTGAGGTGGACAAAGAAAGGGTCAGTGCTTAGTCTATTCGTGGGACTATTAGTAGAAACCCACGTCTCTTCCCATAATTTGCCGTTTAAACCATCGAAGTTCATGTGAATCAATATCTTCTAGACTATCTTGCCAATGCAGTATGCTAACTTTGAACACCCTTGACCCTTCCCATTTAAAAATATGGAAGTAAGGTGGTATGGGTTTGTCTACATGGGCTTATACTTCTTGAGCGTCTCTTTCAGGATTGGAAGGGGCCCGTAGCCGGAGCCAGGATGCCAGGATAGTCAATCTGCACAGATGTGATGTTTGAGACAGGATGAGGGTCGGATGTTAGCAGTCTAAAAAGCTCATATTCTCATGTGGCACTTTGAAACATAATATTTTGTTTAGTCAAGCCAAACCAGCTTCACAAGGGTAGCGTCAAATAGATGTCACATTACACCTATCTTTTAAGATCCATGGTTGTTGCTTATTTCCAAATACTGTAGTTAAGTTATGTCTTATGACGGACATAAGTTTATGCCTGCTATTAGGGGAGCTTACATTCATACTGAAATGGAATTTATATTGAATGTTTCCGTTTAAATTCGCGAACACCATCCCTGAATGTTCTAACAATAAGTATAGAGAATAGAGAGAGAGAGAGAGAGAGAGAGAGAGAGAGAGATGGGAGTGAGAGAGAAGGAAAGAGAGAGAGAGAGAGAAGGGGGGGGGGGGGGACTCCAGAACAAGCTCAAGAGGGGATTATAAAATTCATGAAATATCACTTCCTGGGGAGCGTTTCATGAAAGGAAGTTGTCGGATATTTTATCCGACAACTGTTATAAGCTACTGAAATCCTTGCATCTGATTGGCTGAGAGCAAATTTGTCGGATAAAATATCTGACAAGTCCTTTCATGAAACGCCCCCCTGGAGTACACAGTGCCCTTCTATGCTTGGCCCAAATTCTTCGAGGTTACAAATCTACCTTCAAATCCAAGTTATTAACGTGCTCCCCAAAATAATATTCTTGTTTACATTTATCGACTCTCCCGCCGCAATGAAATATGAAATAGCTGTGTCGCTTGTGATAACATCAGAGAGAGAGAGAGAGAGAGAGAGAGAGAGAATGTACCAAGTTCATGCCCTGCAACATATTGAGACAACAGTCAGTTATGCCGTTTCCTTTCTTATTCGATTGGTCCGTCGATATACATGATTGTATAGTAATTAATGCAATACTCAAAAAATCTGACATCCTATCTCTACGGTGTCATCCGTAATATCGTAGCTACCATCATCATCATCATCATCACCACCATCATTATCATCACCCTGTTACAGTCATCATCATCATTATCACCATGTTACAGTCATCATCATCATCATGATCTTGATCATCATTATTACCATCACAGCCATCACCATCACGAGTTACAATCGTCATTACAGCCATCATTATCACAATTACATGTATCATTGCAGTCATCACAATTGCCAGTTACCATCACCATTATTTTAATTACCATCACGATCATCACTAACGTCATGACCATTATTATTGTACATGTACCCTCCCTTGCCAAAAGTGTTGCAACATAGACACATGCATTACACAAGAGGCAATTTATGACATCCGTGTAATTACGCGATGTTTTAATGAATTTCTGTAATACATGATTTAAGATCTTATTATCAGGTACATTTCATTAACATGTCAAGAATTATTTTTCATGTAAAGTTCATCAAGTTCTAGTATTTTGTCCGGTATCTGCGCCTTCTGATAACGGCGCGCATCCTCCTTGGCAGAACGAATGATTTTCCCTATGTTGCAATACATTGGTCAAGGGAGGGTAGTTGTGACTTGTGATTACTGCCATTATCATAGGTGACATCATCACAATATGCATAGCCATACCATTACCCCCAAAAGACCATCGATTACTCTTACAGTCATCACCGTTATCAGTTACAATCACCACCATCAGTGACTGTTACCAAAATCACCATAGTTACCATTACTGTCATCAGCATTATCACACATAATCATAATCACCATTATCGTTCATCCTCACCCACAATTAATGCATAAATGGCCATTGCAGATATATACATCATCATCATCATCATCATCACCACCATCAGCATTATCACACACAATCATAATCACCATTATCGTTCATCCTCACCCACAATTCATGCATCAGTGGCCACTGCAGATATATACATCATCATCATCATCACCATCATCATCATCACCACCACCACCTTAATAAAATTCAGAACACATAGAAGAATGCATAAAGTCACTAGATTAAAGTTTCAACTTTGTCACATATTTTAATTCCATTTTTTTTGCAAAGCCATGTCAGCAAATATACCCTGAGCAATTTATAACTGCTGTCTTTCATATTCCTCCACAAAAAGAAAAATCCTTTTTTCTGTCATCTTCATCTGAATTTGGTATATTTAAGTTTGGTACATGATGTTTACTTTTTAATGTTTTGAACCGATCATGAGTATTCCAAATATCTTCATTAAATTGTATATACAGCATTTGCTCAGGATGTTTCGAATTATATAATAGATTTCAATACAAGTTAATATAATATATTTTTTACAAAATAATATACAAAATAATATGGGATTTGGGGAAGGGGGATTATAAAAGAGGGGTGGGGTGGGGGTGTCACCGCTGAATATGGCACCATGAAGACATATAGCTACTGATGAGTATTGAGAGTAGTACCATCGCTAGGTTGAACTGTAAGTGATGAAATAAATAAGTTCTTGGTGGTGCTCCACCGTCAATGTCCCTGTATCCTGGGAAGGATGCATTTTCAAACACACTAGTCCTGTTTTTGAACAGAAAGGAAGCATTTGGATGAAGACGATTCACGTCGGTGAGGGCGCTCTTAGCGGCTTGTGTAAAGTTCGCGTCGCCCGTTGTGAGAAGGTCAAAGACGCATGAATCTAAATATTCGTCGTAGATTTGGGCTTCTCTGCATTTGGCAATGGCTTCGGTTCGAAGCTCTTTGTAGTTGCGATCTGCGCGCGTGGTCTGGCTCAAGAATGTGGCGTAGTCGATTTGTTCCGATGCCGGACAACCCCGGACGCAGAGCTGCATGTCTTCTGCGCCCTGGTACTGGATCAACTCCTCAGGCATGCGGACGGCGAAGGTGATATACCGGCCGACTTGGCGGATGACGATCAAAGTCGCGATGTACCTGATGTGAATCTCCACGTGTTCGCCAGGGATGACTTCGATGATGACGACGCCTTCTTCGCGCCCGCTTGTGATTGTCCCGTCGTCGAAGGTTGTTGGTAGGTTTCCAGCGGTCGCCTGGTACAGCTTCCGCTGAGCGCATTCGCCGTCTCGAAATGGCTTGATGATCACAGTCAACTGCAGAAAAGGAAAAAGACGGGAAATTAACGTTAGATTGAAGAGGAAAATAAAAGCATTTCGAATATGTATGAATAGAGAGACGCTTGGCCCCATCGCCTTGACCGGCTCATTCGGTGTAAAACCATTGACAAGCCAGCGTGAAGGCCAATGTGATTAGGACGTTATGCTCAAACCGAACCACAGCACAAGCAGGAGGGGTTTACTTTTCAGATGGAATGGCGATGAGTGGGTGAAGCGGGCTTACAATAAAACTTCCGCCCCTCGTCAAAAATAGCAAAATATAAGTATATCCACCGAGGATTAGTTGTTAAAAATGAAATCAAAACACATAAGATCTAATCCACTTAAATCACACGACAAATACCTTCGTAAGAGATTATAATCAGAGGAAATAAAGGAGCAAAACACCAATTCCAAGAGACAATTTCAATAACATTTTCTGACCTCAATTTTTTGTTAAAAGCCCTCAAAATCCCGCGATCAAATTATCTATATAATTTTGTCAAACCAATAAAGCAAGCCTGTTTATCTGTCTGCTTTTGACCATGTCTTGGCGTAGACCTTCCACTAGCCCCATGGTCTGGGGATGGCCTACCACACATATTCAAACCCTGCTGTTTTTCCCATCAACGTTGCTTTCATCACCGGCCCTACAACGATCAAATTTGTTCCTGTGTTGCAAACGCCATGTAGCGGCAACAGTCCGGGCTTTACCTGCGCATAAATCATAAGGTTTTATAGCCTGACCCGACGTAATACCCCTGACCGCATTCCAAAGTCTCTCGTGTTTCAAAGGCATGGCCAAGTACAGGGAGATTGGAAGCCTTTAGTAGAGGTAGGCTACATAATAAGTACACACTCTATTCCCCATTAGTCCAGGCACAAACAATACGTCTCCCTTAGAAGCTTGTTTGTGCAATTAAAGTATTGTCTACATGAATTTGATTATTTACTTATGTACTTATAATTTGGGGATTTGAAACAATGATGACTTATGTACTTGGTCACACAACTACGCATAAATGCAATAATGGCAATCAAATCTGATTATTTCTTAACTGGTATCGCCGAACTATAAGTGTCTAACAAAGTAATACTGGCCAACATAATAACAGAAACAGAGATAGAAAGACAGAAAGAGAGAAAAGATAAATAAAATATTTTGAGGGGGCATGGAGAAGACAAAGGGCAAGGGGCGAGGGAACAGCGAAATGTACATTCCGCTTCGTTACTACCATTTTCCTTTTTTATGCCGCTATCTGACCGTAAAATAGAATACTGATGATGAAACTTCTCGTCAATTCGGGCGAGAAAAACGGCGAGACACAAAAAACCACCCCTGCGATAATCCCCTCTCTATGGAAGATTATATTTTCTTTTACCTACTATCAAGGACTGTTATTACACTTGATGAACAGTCTATCGGAATAACCTTTTCTTTTCATGTTTTTTTTTTTCTTTCTCCCTCAGTTGGCAGATGAAACCAATATGGTCCCAATTTGAATTGAAATGGGAATTAATGGCGATGGCAAAATAAGAAGGTAGTGACAGACGGAGCTAGTCATCGGGTTGGGGTTAAATCTTTGTGCAGTTTAGAAACCATAGATGTCTGTGTAGGCGAGAATACCAAAGGAATACACTGTGCAATGTATCGGGATTTTGTTTATATAGTTAAAGGTCTAGACCAGCAAAGTTAGAATTTCCCTTCATTATAATAATGAAAGTTTGAAAGGTGAAGAAATTCATGAAACGTGTCGCAAGAGCAGTTTCTGATACGATATCCAGCAAAAATTAAAGTTTGATTGTGTGATGAACACGTCGTGAGAGAAAAGGCGCCAGGTTAAATTCTGTCGATCACGATCATTAAAGTTCAACTAGCATAAGCTATCTTCGTACCAAACAGTACAACCGATCCAGATTATGAATATATGCCATGTCAATTTTTTTTTCTATAACCATAAGCAATAGCCTCTTGTTCTATCAAAAATATATTCTATACTATTGCTATTATGACCGCTTTCTACAAGTACAACTGTCTTTTGAACAAGATGTAGCCTTTGCTGGAGATAAATCCACGCCGTGACGATACGATTTTTATAACGCTGCCAGTGATTGTCGTAAAAGGCTACCATAAAACTTCTCCTTGTAACCCACTCGGTTGACAAATAAGTCGTCCCGATGGGGTCGTTGAGGAACCGAAACACATCCATAGCTACGTAATAAAACATGCCAAAGTTCGATGTTTGTGTTATCCCATATGGACTATGGAATTCCGTTATGGTACTGCTACAAACCACTTCTGTGTAGCAGAACATGTACAAGAGGGAATTTTTGAACTACATAACTTATCTATAATATACGGGATTTGTCGCATATAAGAAACAGTATGCAGGATTCAAAATAATCTCATCGTCTCAACGTTATGGTTTCTAAGATAAGTTGAAAAGTTACATAGAGGGCAACTCTTTTCACATCGTCCTGCACATAATATAGGCTTGTAGAAGTCTTGACAACAAGCCAAAAGGGGATCGTTAAAGAGTTAGTTTTGAATATAACACACTGATAACTGTTGTCTAGAAGTTGGAATGTATCCGAGATTCATGAAAAGCGAACCGACGCCAGAAAGATCTACGAACTGTTGACACATAGGTAACCCACGACCACATTCCACAGTCTAGCTTATGTCACTGCCAAAAAGTAGGCCCACACCAAAACATTAGCTATACCACCAATATGGACGAACGCGCACAAAACCTGACTGACCTTGAAAGCAGACAGAAATTGGAAAATCTTTCGGAAAGGAAAGTCTCTTCAGAACACACATTTGGGAACCAAATGTTGTTTGGGACTCATCCATTTGGCTTCCATACCGTAAAAGGGCACGCCGCCCATGAAATCCAGAGATGATCGTATTCGTTTCCTCTCTTGGGAAACCAGAATTTACCGTCTTTGAACTCATGGAGACAAGCTGGAAAATAACTTTGCCGATGAAGATACAAGAAAGCAGTCGGGTAGTACAGGCTATGCGTTGAGACCTTGGATATACTAGCGAACTGAGCATCGTTATTAATTATGAAAATCTGCTCAAAAGACAAAGGATGGGGGTAGTGCACGATTTTAGAACAAACTAAAATTCCTCTATTAAAGACGAGTTTCTTTCCAAATTCCACTACAAAAGAAATAACAGCAATGGCCATGACATCGAATATGTAACTTCAAGAAGCTCCTTCATTAATTTGTTGAAAATACATCTTATACCCATGCAGGGCATAATCCCTCACAATGACATACCACTACATACCACATAGCCACTACTACTTCAAGTGACATTGACCTCCAGTGTAATGGAAGAGGAAGATAACGCCGTTCGAAGAAGGCTTGTTTGCATTCGATCTTGACCAGCAAACACTCCGGCATGATGGACTTGCCTGAAGATACAGTAAGCTTTTGACAGTCGAGCAGTTTAGCCGACAAAAAAGGACTATGCTTGAAGAATGAGGGGATCTTCATACTAATTGGACCACTTACTGCAAAATGTGCCGCCATTAGACTAACACCAGCTAGAAAACAGAAATTTGAGTTATCTCGGGTCAAGACTGAGATTTATTTCGGTTTCTCATCTACCTGCTGAGATATACACATTTGGGATAATCAGGAAAGTGTGGTATAATCACATTCTCGGTAATTCAGAAACACAACATACCATCCAACTTCCAAGTAATTTCAACAAAATAATTTGAGAACTTCGGAATTTCCTAAAGTTTGTCCATAATTATCT
This sequence comes from Heliocidaris tuberculata, assembly GCA_025618425.1. NCBI lineage: Eukaryota > Metazoa > Echinodermata > Echinoidea > Camarodonta > Echinometridae > Heliocidaris > Heliocidaris tuberculata. The sequence continues at coordinate 14,384,592 of CM046839.1, forward strand.
ACATTAAAGGACAAAAAGAGAACGGCATCTTTCTCCAGAGAACTCACAATGCTAAACAAAAACTCACAAACAAAATACAGAAGAAAGTAAACGCCACAAGGCTCAATCCAAAGAATATTATTGTAATCAGCCTTTCCCCTAATTTGTCATGAACTATTTGGGCCCAGGCTTGTCTCACCCATTAACCTGCATAAACTAGACAGGAGGTGGTCGATATCCTAGGGTTTCCACAATCTCCGAAGACACAAACAGAGAACACCTGGGGATCAATAGACTCTCCTTGGAACTGGACTTCAGTTGTCCCCTGCCCCTTTTCTTTGTTCAGTCCCGCGGGGCCAAGGTAAGAAAGCCTATAGCTTTTAATGGACGGATTAACCATGTCTTATTCTCCTGGACGAAAGTAAATGGTAGTTATCCCGAATTAGCCGTGCCATTGGGAAGGGAGAGGTGTTGAGAACTGTTCTATAATGAAAAAACAGACCAAGTTAGCCAACGAGTAGAGATACGGGGCACATTGTTAGGCCCATTGTGTCTATGACAGTGCGTTAGTCGATAGCATTTTGCTACAAAACACTTGTTACATGTGACTCGGGGGTAACTCTTACTCTTATCGTCACGGATAAGGACTAGCATGTAGTCCAACTCTAGTAATCAGGGTAATGGAATGATATACATGCTACAAAGTTCGAGGCATGAGATTCAAAGCATGAAAGTCATACATCGTGATTTAGGTTAGTCGCAAGATGGCAAGGTATGAAAGTTACACATCGTGACTTAATATAATTCACGATCCCTTTACCTTTATGACACTATCCAATTTTCCACTACTTCAGTTCCAGACAGTTAGAAAATCAATTACTGCTATACGATGTTATCTTTCTATCAAGAACAGAATAAGTTAAGCATTGTTATCAGACCCATTTAACTGTTTTCCTGTAGAACCAAATTCAGTTCAGCCCATAACAAACTGCATTTACGACGTGAAAACTGGACTTCACGAGTTCTTTGTTGCCGTGAATAACCTTTACAAAGCCACGAGAAAAACGTTTTCTATTACTCCGGTAATTGGAAAGTTGGACTATTGATTGTGTGGACAATATACTGAAGAAAGTTTGGTTCCCCCTCCCGGAGATTGGTCCACTAGGGCTTCTTCGAGTTATTTGGGAAAGTGAATATTCTGATGCACTATCACAGACTGATATAGGCATATCTCATCAAATAATAGAAAAATGGACAGATTTATTAATCGACGACTAATCTTGATCCTCTACCATTAGTCAGTATTATGTTGAAGTAAAGTGATCGCAAAATTATCAAATACTATTACATTTATAATGCTTTAAGGTGGACTTTAATCATATCATTGCAATAACGTTTTAACGTGTACATGACCTGTATGATGAAAACTGCAAACTTCACTGCATTTGTCTTCCTATTGCGTGCGCCGTGCGTTCGCCCGAGAGAGGCTACGTGCCCTCTGCTGCATGCTATTGAATTTAGAATTATTCCACCTTCATGCCTCTCAAAGGAACTCCGACGGCTTTGTCGATGTGTTTTCTCAAGTGAGATGAATTAGAAGAAAGAGAGGGAAATAAAGCAGAATAAAAGGGTCAAGAAAAATCACTAGCCAATGATGGAGGTCCCATTTATAATTCATCTCTACTGCATGTACACGTCACTAGTATAAGGTTAAGGAAGTATGGATTGCATAGAGAGGACAGATGCACATCGGTAATGGCAGAAGAGGCGGCTGTATGCTTATACTGTCCTTATTCACTCATCATAAAAATTGAAGATAGCCATTCTGATATTGCGTTTAATTCACACCATTTCTCCCAAATATACATGTTAAATATTTAACAAAATGCAGTTATGCCGAACTCCAAATTGTATTAACGCATTTTCAGTAAAAAGCATAGCAGAAGGACCACTCCTATTTCGTTTATCCTTCCAGAACTAATATTTCATAGACCACAAGTATTTCAGTCTTCCGTCAGAGCTGACAGAGAGCAGATCAGATCTTGATATACGACCAAAATAGAGCAATAAAAATATACGCCTAATCATTTTTTGCCGGATGACTGCAACCCGATTTGTGAACTTTCGATGATGCCGAGTACAAGAGAAAAGTGGATTGACCCACCCCTGTGGACCACTATCCTAGTTCTAGCTCTACCCAGCCATCTCCTCTATTTACTGTCTACTAGATTTCAGCAATTGTTTCTATCCAAATAGGGCAACAGAATGCACCTACGCAACCTTTCGGGATAACATAGTTAAACAGACCCCACCCCCTCAATTTACTGGAACTGGAAGCGAAATAACGTAAGTCTGACATAAATTATTTGGTATCATATTTTGAGATAGGCATTCGGGTAACATAATAAATAATTGAACCAATTTCCTAACCCTACTCTCTTTCTTGCTACACAAAGACGGGCCTTTTTTGTTTAGTGCTCCCCATGATTATAATCTGAATGTCTAATGGAGAAGGGTGGGGTGTCACACAGACATGATATTTTGGATGCAGTGTGCAGGAGGCGATGGCGTCTGTTATCCTATCCAGCCTACAGTATTCCCGCTGGTGTTATGCAGCGTCCGCCATTGCAGATTGAAAATGTGCTACGGAATCAAACTTGTGTCAAGAAAGGAACACTTCTCCATTTTCCAAGAGATCCCCCTCGCTCTATCACCTCCAGTCCTCCGCTCCCATCCATCTCGCTTCCAGGAGAAACAATATTTGCATACAGGCAGTCATCAATATGACGACAATGCCTCTCGAATTACATTCTAATTTAACACGCCAAATGCATGTACTACACGTACACAAGTGGATCGAAGATTCTCCCCGCAAGCCCCCACTAAACGTACGCTCAAAACTTATGTCTGGGACTAGAGTTTTAACTTGTCATTCTATATTGTTCAGTGTTTAAGGATGGAATATTAATACAACGACCAAACAATACAGAATTATGATAATCGACTGTCGATGTTTTGTAGACGCCGGTTGAATTTTGATTAGTAGAGTCTACACACTAATATTAAACCCACTATATCGATCAGTGGCAAACAGCATAATGAAACCAGTCAGAATAAAGAAAAGAAAATCATCCCGTGCTGGTAAATTTTTGGCTTTACCTACATCATAATAAATATGAACAGCTTAAAGTTTAATCAAAACTGCACTACAATCAATCAGTTATTTTTTTCAACCATTAGATTTAAAAATTCATAGTCTTTTAAATATAGAGTAAGTTACTATAAGTCCACAAAACTTCTTCCGCCGTTAAGTACACAGGGTATTCAGTTCTTCACGATGTAACCTTCAGTTTCTCTTGATCCTTATAGGAAGTCTTACAAGCTTTGATTAGAATTATCCGTTGAACGATTTCTTTCCAATTTCCACGATGATTCTAAGGACGTAACAATAAAGCTATATTTACGGCCCATTCTACGTTGAACATTGGTAAAACATGATGAAGCTTATGAACGGTAGACCACGCATGTGCCCAATAATTAAGACCACTCGCTTAACTTTTCATTGAAGTCCTGGATTCAAAACGTAGCACAGAGCACACCATTCAAGTATCTTTAAGCTCTTACTTGCGAATTTTATCCCGATTGTTCCTCGGGCCTATTTCCCCCCTTCAAAATCCAATCAGTTATTAGCCTTGTAATTTGTGAGCACTTTAAAGTAATCTACCGTTTAAGTTCCAAATCCTTTCAGTTTGATTTGCTTGAATCAACAAGGACGAGTCCAATGACGCAGAAATGATAGGCCCAATAGTTAACCAGTGTCTATTTCTGTTAGTCCCATCATGGACACACTAGAGGTCTAGTAGGTCCATGGTCCCATGGTTGTAAAAATTGCGAAAATTGCGAACACAATCGACCTACGACGTGCTGTCCGTCCTAAAAAAAACGTCCCAGAAGACCGAATAAATAGGTCTACTGTATTACAATGAAGATCTAGCCTTATATAAAGCAATGTCAAAGACAACATACTACTACCAGAACCAACACTGTGTTCCTATTTGTGGCAGCCCCATACATAATATGAAAATAGCCATGCCACAGCCATCGGCTGTATTTTCCCCTTGTTCTTTCTTTTTCTTTATTTTTCGGGGGGGGGGGGGCACAGGTCAAACTACCATTTTCAATGCCATTTTTCCTTCATTCCAGGAGTACGATGTACAGTGGTCTTCGAGAGTATAGTAGTCCGTTCTCAGTAGTGTGCGATACGGTTGCAAATGTCAATTGTCGGTTGCCAACTTTTCATTCTTTTTCAGAGTTGCCCGTGGCACTCATAAATCGATTCCTTTATCTGTGTTCTCATTCATCCAAATCCCATAACTCATCAAATTTGACGTTGGCCACAGATAACAAAATGCCTGCCTATTGTCGGTGGATTATCATGGCTCACAGACCGACCATCATTCATCGTATGTATATGCACGTGTTCCTCTTTGGAATCAACGCCAACAATAAGCAGAACCACTTTGGGTGCATATTCGGCATGAACTGTTGTCAATGATGCGAGAACATGATGACAATGGAAGGAAGGGACATAGGGTAACATAATTAAACGTAGCACGTTTTAAACAAGTACGTGTAATAGTTTTACAACTTTACGCCAGGAATAAGCACATTAAAAAATGAACATTTTACGGTGTTATCCATCAACTCATGATAGATCTAAAACAAGTTTTGAGGATGAAAGTGTTCGACAAAATTTGTGAATCCCCATTTTCCCTCCATTCTTCAGTCACTCAGTGGATCAACATGATTCCATACAGAGGATTATTATCATTTTTACAAGATATTCACATTGAAAATTAGCAATATCATCCATCTGTGTACAATAAGACTCAACACATTTTTCTCTGTTGAGGGAAAAGACCTACAATGTACACAGGGTGACTGAAGGCGTTTCCCTACTAGTGTTAGTGGAGAAAATAAACGAGAGAGAAGAAAGTTCATCGTTTCATTTCCGCCAAACTCGGCTTGTTTGTGGTTATTCTCATCAACATCACCATTATCCTCCCCCATCACTTGAAGAACTCTTCCAGGACGAAGGGGTCATCTCAGCAGGATGCTGCGCGCCAAACACAGCGGGGTAATGATGGGGTTACCTTGGCTAAAGAGATGGGTGACTGATCAAAAAATATTAAAGGCTTCTTTCCAAAGTCACAAGGAGTATTACTGCATGTTGTAACTTTGTAATTATGTCAATTGTGCGAAACTTAACTTGGCGCTCATTGTCAAACTGCAGAAGTGCAGTCCTAAATTGCTGTTGTAATCCCGTTACACACATGTCATAACTTTGTGCAAGAAACGAACTTTAATTGGGGGGGGGGTGTGTCTTGTCATAACAACTACAAGTAATCACAATCGGGAGTGAAATCTTCATGTATTGACACCACATCAAATGACACCATATCAATCCTAACTAAGAGAATGTAACTTCAAAATACGCCCTGGATGAACTACAGTGATTTGGAGATTAACACAACATGGCTTCTACTTCACACAAATACGCACACAAAAATCCTTTGAATACTAATTCCTTTAAAAGTTCTTTGCCCGCATCTTATTCTCCTCCTCCACTCAACTTGACATGTTCTCAGCGGGCTCCTCCTCCATGCTCTTCAGTTGCTTAGCAACAAGCCTTGGAGACATGACACGTCGTCGCAGATGTTCCAACAGCCCACATCCCGACAACCAGACCATCATATACGGTGTACCAACATCCATCTCAAGCAGTACTTTCACAGCTGAATCGTGTGAATTGTATTATTATAATGTGTAATAAGCAGAGAGCACACGAAAACGAATACACGGGACTGTGTCAAGTTGCATCAATATAAGCCTTTAAAATAGGTCCGTTAGAATAACAACAAATAGCGAGGTGAAGTCATATTTTTCAGACAGATCAACAAAACACAAAATTACCATTGCTATTACCATTCTTCTAGGTTTATCTATTTACTCGATAATACATAATGCATATACTGCAGGTTTCAGTATGCACCTTCCAAATCCTAAGCTAAAATTAGGAATTTATTTTCAGTTGCACACAAATAATTTCAGAAAAATAGAGGAATCTAAATTCAAAGGTTCGAACTTTAGTCCGATGGCCGGAAAATAGGAATCCTTCCTTCAAAACAGGAATGGCGGCTGGCAGCAATGAGTATGGTGGATGATAAGACTTAGTGTACTGTCAGCTTTCGTCAACAATCCTCAACAACTGGGCTAACAAATAGACTATTATTTTTCTTTCGAATGTGGATGTGTGAAAAAGGTGACTGGGCCAATGGAAGGCGGGGAATGGTGGAGGTCTTTCTACACCAACTTTGTTTGTTTACCTTGATGCATATGGAAAGGTGACGAACTCGCAGTCGTCTATGGAGATCAGCGACAAGGGATAGGCTCACAGTGCCTTACACAATTTTCACATGCTATCGAGTTGTTACTTGCACCAAGGAACTCCTTGCTTGCACAAGCAAGCCGCCTCATGGTTTGAGTAAAAAAGCAATCGTTCTTGCAAATATTCTGAAATAATTATCCTTTTAAATGACATCACTATACAAGTAGGCCAAATTCATTTATCAGTTATCAAGTTACCATCTTCACAGCAACATGTACATGTATGTATTCCATATATATGCAAATTTGGGTTAAAAACTTCAAGGGAAATTTTGATTTGACGATAAAGATAACCTAAATAAAAAGACAAATTTACATCCATCTTCCTGGTTCAAACTTCAAACTCTGCAGATATGCGTGACAAAGCAAATTCTGACTTTTCAGCTCTTTTTCATAATCATACGAACCACGGAAATCAAATAACGAAAATCATTCTCCTGAAATGTAATCAAAATGTATTCTGAACACAATTGACAAAATCCTTGAAGGCTGTTCAGATGTGGCGAGTTAGATCAGTGGTCTCAAAGTCAAATAGATAAAAGCAATGAAATGTTTGATGAACTGCACAATCCATTTCCATTTGTTAAGCACCAACAACTGGATATGCTTAACTCATTTTTGAGTATATGCAGCTGAAATATTGAGATTCATTGTCTTTTGGGTGATAATTGACAGGTTATTGTACAATTGTCATCAATTAGGTTATAACGCGTGTCCGTGGGAGCATTGGGAGGTGGTGTAGCAGAACGACAATACATGGGTCGGCGCGAAAATTTAATTTCCCACACTTGAAGACATGAAAACAGTCAATCATGTCTGACAGGTAAAACATCCAATGTTGATTTAGAGGAAAAGGCAACGTCATTTAATGAATTAACTATAAATTCTTTTTTTTCCGAGTGAAAAGTGTGCAAAGTAAAACCATTCAATATTTTTCGAATGTGCACATTTGGAGCTAACGAAGTTATTTTCCAGGGATGACACGTTTTTCAGCAAGCGTTATGAATTCTAATTCCTCCCCCATGCTCACCAATCTCACCCGCAGTAGAATATGGCAGGCAATACTAGTAGGGCAGCATCAGGCACGTCTTATTTTGATAGATCACCGCCCCTCTGGCTACGACAGATGCACACAAGTGCAAGCGGCATAGAATATTCGATTCTTCTTTGCATAATTCGCTAAATCAGCGCCTAATCCACATCGCAAACGGCCCTTCAGCTACCAATTATCCTCCGTTTTAAGGACACCTTCCATTTGATTTAGCTCTCGAGCATGCCTTCTCAATCGAGAAGTTCAGGTTAGGGGCTGCATTATTGTTTTCTGTCATAATAACCCAAATTATGATGACGCAAAGACAGTGAGAAGACCACGGGCGTATGGTGGATCTGTTAGATGAATTTCAGGGATTACTCTGGCCAAAACAAGTCGGTTGAATGGATTACTGCTGAAAGGCAGATGAGAACGAAACCTTGGTAGTACCGTATAACAAGTACATGACAAGGATGAAATTATAAAGGGCGCTTCTCTTACCATTCTACTGCTAAAAGCGTATTACTTTCCGGCCGAACAATTTCAATAAATCGTAAAACTTATGGAATCTGACCAGTCATTAGCCGCTGTAAGAAGGGCCTACTGCAATCTTCCTCCATGTCCAGTTTCTAATCCTATTTCGGACTGATCACCGAGGAGTTATCACAGGGAACTTGCATTTGAATTATTTAGGCACTATTTAAGTGCTGTATTTCCCCATTCTCTAGATCCATAAGCATCAATGATCTATGTTGTACAGATTAGCTTATAGAGCTGGGAGATTGTAACTTACTACAATATTTCAGTGTCGTTTCTTTATTAACAAAAAGATGAGCACAGACAAAAATCGATTCTCATAAATTCATCCAGCAATGTATTTGCAGCACATGAAATGTAGGCCTACAGAAAGAGAGTTTTGGGTGGGGGCGGGCGCATGTGTAAAAGTGGTTGATTTTCTATTTCTGGACCTGTCTACTCTCCCCTTTAAACCCCAGGGGTCATGACCCGAATCATGCTCCGGCCGATTGGAATTTTACAACCTCTGGGCTATGTTGACATCTCGAGGTCGTCATGTTGGTTTTTAACGACGTCCACTTCTCATTTTACCACCCTTCCGTCTGTTTTTGGTTTCAATCGGAGAGGGCAGCGAAATCTTTTACAGGGCCCATTTCAGGCAGAACATGGAGCCTATACCTAGGAGCGTTCTCCTTGCCTATAGGCCTACATATTGAAGTCTACAGGGAACTATTTCAAGGGAATCTTTCATTCACAATCTAACCATGGTCCATCATCTAACAAGAAATTAAATTTGGAGTATACTATGAGGGTTTTAGAAGCAACATAATACGCGGGTGTCCCCAAACATTCAATGATAATTCAATCTTTAATAAAACTTTGTACATGTCGTATGTAAGAATAAACTTCACATGGAGAGAAATAGGAGAAGAAAGTTGGTATTGTTTTGTAAGACCTTGCTTTTCCAAAAGATTCGTCATCAGGACCTACTGGAAAGGTCTAGTGCTCAAAACTTTCAAATGTGTTTTCCCAAGTGTACCGATAAACTTTTTGTGCTATTGAGCATACATGTATACAGTAATTTTAGTCTTGCATATCGCGATAAAATCTACAACAGCTTAAATTTTGAATGTGAATTGTGCATTAGCTCTACTTTCACCCTGCATGCTCTGCAAAATTGGTATCATCATTTTTCCTAAGTTGGTGAGGGTCGCATGGTCTGCTTTCCTGGCTGTATAAATAAACTATCCGACGGGAGAGGGGATGAGGGGGTAGAGTTACGAGGCAAATGATGCGGTGTGGTCCAATAATTTCTTCCCTAAAGCTGGCCTATCATTTGACGAAGAGTTCTGCAGGATATAGACCCAATTGTTTCCAGTTTGTGTAGAAACAGGAGCGAGTATCTGGACGAGGGTATTTCAATGTCCAATGTGTGAAGTTTACCGCAAATCAGAAAATAAAAAAGGGTAATATTTCTTCAATGATTAATAATTATTTCATATCACAACGCATTGCAAAACTAAAATACTCCTGACTCCATGTTCCATGTTGAATAATTAATAACAATAATAATTGTGGAAATGGGTAAATAGAAAAATGTGGGGCCCAGTTAAAAAACAACAATAAAACAACAACTGACACAAAATAGTTCCCACATGATGCATATATTACACTGGGTGGCCATACAATGACCATAATCACTCGTCACATAATCCTAAATGCCAACTTCCACTCATTGTGGAAGGGGGCTGTCCGTCATTCATGATTATGTGTCTGTCCAGGGTCACTATCGATCGCCTAACCACCATCCACATTCAATCATAGGCAAAACTACGTTTTAGCACATCCAACAAATCGAATTCCCCATGCATCTGACTAAGTGAACTTCGATTACAAATGGCTTTATAATGATGGGCAGATATCGATCCCCTCGCCTAATGTATCGGCGCGAGTGCGATGGGTTTATGTACTGTGGTTGAGTCCTCACTATCGAATTAAGTAATGCCATGTAGCCGAAGGCAAAATGATCGAGAAAAACAGAGTATGCCTTGGGGGAATTTGTTTAAGACATTGCAATTATATATCATATCGCTAGGACTACATTATGATGTAATTTCAGAATTAAACAGAACTACTATCCCTTTTTTTCGGGGGGGGGGGGTGTCATTGTTCAAAATAGACTCTATTTTCAATTTCAGGGTAGAACAGTTTTATGTTCTGCAGTCCCTTATTATACAATTTTAAAGACACTTAAATGACAGAAAATGGCATATTCCATCCACTTGCTTGATCTGTTTAAAAGTAAGAGGTACCCTACTAGGCTACTACACACGTAATTCTCGTTTTAATTTATCATTGCCGAAAATGATCAAATCATACAGGTAGAATAAACAAACCCTGCTTCAAAGTACAATGTAGGTCTTTGCACTGATAGGGCTGTTGGAATTAATAACGTGTATATAATGAAACTAAACTTCAATATATCTTATCATCACCACAAATGCCTAAAATGCCACTCTACAACTATGGAATGAATGGAAACGGAGGCAAGATATGCAATGCAAAATTTCAACACAGACAACCAGTGTGTTCCTTCAACAATGGTTGCTCGAATATGAACTTAAGATTGACCCAGTAGTGAATAAAAGATGTCACAGATATGAATCAGTAAAATGGGGAAGAATTTCTGAATTCATTGGGAGCTCTTTGTAGGTCAGCCATAGGGGGTTCTTGTGAGTTTCTTGCACTGAATAAAAAGAGAAGGGGAGCACGGTGAAAGAACGGCTCGCAAGTAAACAGCTGCCCCGTATTCAAGGCAAGCCAATACAAACGGGTAAGGCGACATCAGGATTGCCCCCGCCGGGACTGTAGGGCTTTGAGGAGCAGCCGAGCGTAAGTGAAGCACACCGAAATTTGCACACAAATCTCACAATGGAAACCCCAAGCAGAAGAAACCTTCGGAAGGCTTTAGCTGGAGAATTGCTCGCCAGGTTTCCAGTGTGTACCCAAGACGGTGGGAGATATTTGTCCAGTGGAAAGAAAAGAAGTAAAGAGGAAGGTTACACCACCACACCGAGTAGACCAGAACTAATAGCATAACATTTTTGTTGGACGTGTCAGAGAATCGAATGATGGGGATTTGGGAGTGCACCCTTGGCACTTCCTGACATTTCAATTGAAAGAAAGAAAGAAAGAAAGAAAGGCCGCTAATATATTAGAGTATTAACCAAGTAGTAATCCAAGGCGCAACCACGTAGCAGTACACGATAAAGTATTATAACGGATACGATTATCCGCATTAACAAACTTTCATAATTTGATCACAAAGAAACATATGCAAGTCCTTGGATTTACTCATGGTATTGAATAGGCCGCTAAGCTCCCCCAAAACATAAAAAACACAGGAAGATGTCGAAAAGGTAATCATAACATCGATAATGACTAATGTTGGTAGAAGGTCATGATCATATCAGATGGCATCCGGAATGATGAGTCGGATACTGTATCAACTCCAAGGACATGGATGCGAGCTTAGCCACTTCATCAACAACATGAGTTCTGAAAATCCGTAAGTGTATTGATGCAAATTAATGCGTCATAGCAATCGAGTCTGTTTCACAATTCACAAGAGCTAAACTTGTTTTCCTCACCAAAACCTTCCATCTCATGGTATCTTGCCAGAAATGTATTGACAGTTGGTCTCAGAACATTTGCATGTACTGTTTACAACGACCCATTATTTGTTTTAGTTCTCTACCTATGGTGCTCTGTTCGCGTTAATGGAAAACAAATAGATCTTCAGCGATAGCTTTGTTGCAAAACACACAAGCACATGCAAACTCAACTTGTGTGAACCGTTCAAGAGCTTGTTTGTCCAGAAAAGGGCAGCCAAAATAAGTTGTACCATGAAGCTACAAAATAGCTCCAGGGTTGTACCGAATATGTTCTGAAATAAAACCAGTCCTTGACGATGATAGAAAAATTATTGTATGTTGGTTGGTACATCAAATGATTTGAATAAAAGCCCTTTAGGCGTAATGTACTGTAAAATGAAGATATAAGATGACAAGACGTTTCACTGGACTTGGCCAAAATGTGTCTTGAAAAAGCACACAAACAACTCTCAGTACATAATAAGCTGGAGAAAAGTGACTGACAATTTTAAACAAAAATGTTACCAATTTCACACTTCGTTTATGGTATTTCTGGAATGTCAACATTCTTCTCAATCAATTTCTATACATTTCCAGGCCATAAACTTTTAGAGGAAAAAAGAGAATTACTGATGTAACAACAAATGCACACCAATACCAACCTTGTTTGTAGCTGTGGCACCGGAACCATGAACCAAGGGCACGTTTGTAACCTGGGCCGTCAGGTAGTCGTTGTAAATCAATGGCCACGCCCCAGCCACTTTGCACGTCTGGAACAAATCGTCAAACGTTCTCAAATGTGGGTCTCCAAAGAGTCCGCAATGTCTGAAGTTCCTAGACCCCGAATACTGACACCTCTGTGAACCTCCTGTTTCAGGAGCGTCCGAGAGAATATCTGGGTAGTAAGGCGGACGACCGTGTTTCCCACCCTGATTCGGCGAATTGCTGTCACCACCGTTCCGTGATGGTCTCGTCGTCGTCTCCGCAACCCTGGTCGGACTTGGGTTGTTCTCTTCTCGAAGCACTCGCTCGCAATCGTAATTCCTTTGCAAGTCGGGGATAACTGTCTTTGTGGAATGATAGTGGAGATCGCCCCGACACGACCCCGGTGATATTCTGTCCACACAACGCTGGTACCTCAGCAAGGCACGGCAAAAGTCTGGATAAGGTCCTGGATCCAATGGGTCTGTGTCTGCCTCGTACTGATATGAACACCACAGGATATTACAAGCTGAATACACTGCAAAAAACAAACAGGATAAAGAAGAAAAAAATAAGAAGTCATTCACACTGTCAAATGTCGCATTGTGAAATGTTAGGAGCAATGAGAGTTGTTTTTCATATTCATTTCACTGACACTCGCCACAGTTGAAGGTTCTTATTGAACAAAATGTATCATACATTATTTTATATTACCAGAAAATGTACTGCAGAATTTATAGTTCATAATAGTTTCACTATTCGCAATCTAAAGGAACACAACAATGTATGTACGGGTGTTTTGAAACTGGTCCACTAGACATTTGAAATCATCTACTCTGACACTTGTACTGACCTTTGTAAAATGTAGCTACATACTAAGCCAAATTGAAAAGGTTATTTTTGAAATAAACTGTCCCCTCTACTTACATTGCTGTTTTGCTTGTGTCAAATGCGGTTCGAAATCGCGTCCATTTGCGCGCAAAAGAGGTGACACTAGTCTCAAAATCAAGACCAAATTCATTTGCTGATCCTTGACATGCCCAAAAGCCAGATAAAATGTTGGTATTTGGGAGAGTGTCACTTCAATATTTGCTCTGGAATTGCTTTAACCGTTAACAATTTGCATAAATAGTCCGCCGTGAATCGGGTAACTACTTGTGTAAAGAGAGTATTTCACGATTTTAATACTATTCAAAGCAGCATTATTCAAAAACAGTTACACTTACAGAATGCAGTCTTTTAGTTGTATAACCACTTGGACGAAATATAAATTTTAGTTACACATATTGGCAATTCACAGGTACGTATATCGATAATGTGTAAGCGTTAAAGCAATTGATTTGAAGGATAGACGTTTTAAGGGGACATCTCCTTTGCTTTGTTGTTGTTTTTTTTTCCTGACGTGAATGGACACCAGAATGACCGATGAGGAGTAATTTAGGAGGCCTTGTTCGAGTCCGGACAGGAGGCACAATTGACCCCAAGAACTACTGCCTCTCAATTTTTGATGGATGCCCTGGATGACTGGACATCAGTAGAGGCTAGAGTGAATTTATATGAGTTCAGCCTTGGCTCGCCTACCGTATTTACATCGTGCTTAGCAGCTCGTAAACTGCGTCGCGGCGAAGTCCGAGAGAAAATGAATTAAAGGGTCAGATTAGCTTACCAACAAGTAGCCAACCACTTCATTTGTGATACTATAGTTGGCATTTCAAGAAATATCACCCGTATCGCTGGCATTCATTAACCCTTTAGTGGAAGATACCAGTTTACTATCAAAACTATCAGACCGAAATAATAGCAAAACGATTATTACAATGGCTTGTGCCTTGTACCAATTTGCATTGTTGTCTATAATTGCCTTAAGAAAAGAATTTTTCTGATTCCAAGTAAATTACAAAACCTTTAAATTCGAAATACTATAGACTAGTAGATTCGTAGAGTAGGAGTTACAGGACTGCCCATCTCAGGTGCACCCTAAATGATTTTTGGAGGGCCTACAACAAGTACTTTGATAAAACCTGAATTTCTTTGTAAGCCATCCCAGGCCACGGTCATGTTCTGAAAGGAAACGGGAATACACGTATAGGGCTTAAGTTAAACAGTTTGCATAACCTTGTCAAATCACGATTGGCATATGCTATATACCTACCATTTCACAACGAACGATGTTGTCGTAACCTAATACAATATCTACATATCTCCGGTGCCAGCGTAGAGAGAGGAGAAGGAATTATAAATGTGCTGAATCAAACTAGGTTCAAAAGCAAACACGATATTCCCATCACTCTATTTGATCAACAAATGGATGGTCCTTGTAAAGCTGTGAAATGGGATAATTGTAACCTTGCAGTTTTGACAAACAAACCGAAATACCATTTTATTGCGTCAGTCGAAACTACTATAATGATGGTGAGCGATACATTTCGATTGAGTGAGCTAACGAGAGCAATACGAGCTAAATCAATTACTTCACAAATTGCGGGACTGTAAACTGAACGTACATAATTCATTTTAATTTAATATGCTGGAAATGAGCCATCGCGGGAATAGCTGTGTGAATGAATGGCCAAAGACTAATCATAGAATGAATTTTACGAATTTAAGTAGTGCAAAGTGCGAGCTTGAAGCTTCGTAATATCACACGCAATTTATTCTGTTCTCGTCCAAAACAATCATGTCAAAATGATGTATATTTCTCATTTTGGGGCAAGAATTTCAGTGCATCCACTACTACTATACAAGCTTGCCAGTCTGGAAAACAGCAATACAAAGGCAGTTTGTCCTTGATAATTATTACTCGGCAATGCACTGCGTCAAAAGCCACTAGAAGGGTAACAATGGGTCCTATTACCCAGTCTCTCTATACACAAGAGGGATCTATTGTTCCCACCAAAACCCCAATCAAGTAGGATAATCGGTAAATTTTGATCGCACAACGGGCCGTTCAATTCATATGCTAGTATTCAGCCAAGCATATACAATGAAATACATAACATCGAATAAAAAAAAGTGAAAAGGAAGGAACTTCAGTAAATTGAATAGATGGGTTTGAAGATTATTGTTGCGGCTGCATATTCGAGGGTTATAGAATAATAGAATAATCATTTTATTGCACTATAGGATATACACACCATTTACTACGCGCACGATATCATTATATATATATATATTTTACATCTTGAGGAAAACACAAAAGCATTAACATTACGGGAAAAGTAAAAAATTTGATGACTTATTTGATGAAAGATAAGATTAGATGAGCACAGAAGTTGCATAGAATTGTGAACAAAGCCATGTGGGTATGAATTGGGGCAAAATGAAAAGGCGTTGGCAGCAAATTTAAACCTGAAAGGCACAAAAACTCGTCATGATTGTGTACACTTCGCAAACACATATCTGTTTGGGGCAAATTTATCTTAATTCTCTGCCTCTCTTCTCGTATTTGCTTTGCTTTTTGGCATTGTTGCG
Organism: Heliocidaris tuberculata; assembly: GCA_025618425.1. Taxonomy (NCBI): domain Eukaryota; kingdom Metazoa; phylum Echinodermata; class Echinoidea; order Camarodonta; family Echinometridae; genus Heliocidaris; species Heliocidaris tuberculata. The sequence continues at coordinate 14,400,390 of CM046839.1, forward strand.
AGGCATGATCAAGACGAATATAACCAAATCAAACATGGACATGACGATGGAAATTTCTGTGGGTTCTTGCACCCTGCGGTAAAATGAATAGAAACATAACCTACACATGAACTTTACTTCTCTCAGTTCTCCTGCTTACAAAATTATACAGTAAGTGCCAAAACGATATTAAAGTAATCCTCACTAAAAACCTGGGGTCCTGTACTCCTGGACTGAATTATCTAAAGACCTTACGGAAGAAAGAAACAACAAACCAAAATGTCTGCTCCCCCACGACCAAATTAGGTGAAAGCATTAAAGGGTGATTTAAATATTCTACTTAAAATGTGATATAATATCACAGTGCGGTACTATACTTTTGATGGCAATGCAATAAACATAAGCTTTGTTTTATAGATGGCACATTCTTACATTCCACGTTAACAAACATATACTAAAGAATTACGAAACATTATCATTTCAGTTAAAGTAACCTTATGTGTTATCCATCATTTACATACACAAGTTATATTTCATAACTTACACAAGTTTTTGAAGAATGTATAAGTATAAGGATTTTCATTTACTTCACTGATTTCATCTTGGATCACTGGCCATTAACGTTATAGAAATTCATTTAACATGCATCCCTAAAATGCATGGAATATCTTTGAAATATTGGGGAAGAAGTACTAGTACTTACATACTTACAAACAGCTCCCTGGTGTAAACAACGAGGGGTTGTACAGGATAACCAAGGAGGTACTAGGCAAGCTCACTGGCATGACTGGGATAACAATACCCATTCACCTAATTATTGAATGATATACTAAGAAATAAATCAAAGGACCCCGATTAATTGGTGAATTTAATTATCATTGAATATTGAGGCACAATTAACTTTAATTTTGTCTCTCATCAACTAATTGTGCTTGCCTTAGTTCATTTAGTTGTACAACTGTAGCTGATAATACCTCTCTCTCTCTCTTGCTCATGCTGCTTACCGAGTGACCTTCTGCTTTCTGGTTATGGATACGGACACGCGTTTACTAAAATGCAATGGGTGTAAGGATATGATAACATGTATAACTTGAGAAACTCACCGTTTGAGATGAGAGCTGTAAAGATGGCAAACTGCAGTAGGAGAGCTGCTACCGAAGCAGACGGCAGATTGGACCTACTGCAAATAGCGGCTCTGCGCCTCCCCATTCCCTTCCATGTATGTGCAGCTGGCGTGCTGGCCGTGGCACAAGTATCCGCTAGGCGAGTTGCTCTGGAGTGAGAAAAATGGACGAACATAGTCTTGGATAAGTCATACTTGAAAGATGTCGTAGTTATGGCACTTTGACGTCGTAGAAATGGATGGTGTGAAGGAGTTGACAGCCACCGAATTACCCAGCTTAGCTACATCACTACCAAGCTAGATACCAGCGGACGTGACTTGATAGCCTACGCGGGTAGCGCCGCGTATGTTTCACCCATCGAAACCTTTTCAGAGCGAAGGATGGATGCCGAGTGTATGATAATCAGATGTGTGAGCGAACTGCTCTCCTATAACTCTTTCCTCCCGTCTCTTTCCTACAGCGCGGGTATAAATTCTCGGCGTGGTATATAATCCCAGTATATTGTCCACGTCAGAAACGATGATGTGCAGTGCGTGAACGACTTGATTCCTGCTTGGGATCGCTCTCCCACTTCACCGACGCGCTCCCTGCGATTATGATTAATGTGATGTGGAAATGGCACCGATGTCAGGCAGCGAGTTGGCATGGCATACTTGGAATGCTACAACGCGTGCTCTCTGCGAGAATCTACAATCGTATACTGACTCTTCTGCCGACTAGCTTCGCTACAGCCCGCGGGGAGGCCCTCTCCAGCTGTCACCGTACCCCCAATCCGCCATAAACACACTGCAACGTGCCACGATTGGTCAGTTCAGTCGAGTGAACAAACGAACCCAACTTGTTAAGCACGTTCGCTCAATGCATTTTATTCAATTTTCCTCAACACAACTCCCCGATTCCCCTTTTCTATTTTCTACCCTTTTCAATAGTCAAAGTTTACCACTCGGCTCAGCGCCGCTGAATACAAAATCAGCGGCGTTTGTCCCCGTAAATTGTGCAAATTTCGCTATGAAAAGGTTGGGTTGGGAGATGAATAGCGGACTTGTGAAATGCTTTCTATAGGGCTCAAGCTTTGCAAAGGCCAATCACTAAAAGCAGCCTAACAATAGCCCCCTTCCATACAAAACCACACTTCTCTATTGATCGCTATTGCAGAACTCCGCCAAAATGTTCTTTTCACACAAGCCTAGAGCCCAAGCCCATTGTTGTTCCTCTACCTTTAGTGAGCTGGTCTTCTCTTTCACACCTTGCTGGGCTAACCCAGCCGCGATAATATGCCACTCATAAATATCGAACTCTAGAGGGAAGCCACAAAATCATAATCCCAGATACAAATCTCAAGAAAATTCGGGAGAAAAACACCAACAAAAAAAAGCCCCCTGGCAGTCGCGGACGAAACAGAATCTCTAATTTCCAGCATCCGATAATTACTTTTAATAAACAGACTTTTAAACGATAAACCAAAAGTGCAAGACAAAACCCATGCTTTCTTTCTCCAGGGGTTATGGCTAAGAAAACCATGCGCAGTAATTTGTTCGCTCTAAATTGATTTACGGAAGGAGAGAATAGTGATCGATTGGCAGGCATGATTCACTGTCATCATCATCGACACATTTGGAGGTCTTAGCTGAGATGGAAACACCAAATCAGAATGCTTGTTCGCGATGACGATGCGCTCAAAAGATCAAGATATGACAATAAGAAACCATATTTTTCACGCGAGCTAAGAAATTCAACTCATTAATTTTACCCAAACTGTCAAAATAAAAGGATAAAGGACACATCTAACTGTACATTTCCATATCAATAATCATAATTAATTGTACATGGCAGTAAGATTCATGTTCTAAACCCATGCTTATTACGACAAACTGAGGTCTTTATGTCGACAGTCGTCTTATTATTTATACAAAGATATCGCTTGACAATGTGGTTTTCACGAATGCCTACCATCTCTATGGATGATTCGATGACCAATTAATTAAACTGACGGAAGCCATTAATCAATTCATCAGACAAAACATACGGAAGTAATACCTTAGGATTGTAAGGAAATTACTCAGGCTCATGTGAAATTAAGAAGTCGATTTCAGGAACCGAGATAGGACATCGAAAGGAGATACAAAAGGTGGGCATTAATTAGTCTTTGAGTGGATTAGGAGAGGATACAAGTTGTTAAGGAGCTTAGGGTTCGATAGGTCAAGATGTAACCGTTCCAAGAAAGGATTAATCTCAACAAATCTTAGAATCGGATTACCCAAGTCAAAATGTAACAAATTGTGGATAGGGGTATATAGTTAGTCTCGATTTTAAACAAATTAAAAGCAAAATATGGAATATTGTTGGGCTTACCACTGGCCTACTGGGACTGACAACAATAAAATTGTATATTATTTATATGTTTCAAAATACTTATTTTTTGTAAAGATAAAATCAACCCCCCCCCCTCAAAAAAAAATTATACAAGCTGAAATGCACAAAATGTGAAGTAATAACCAAGTTCTTTTACACATTTTGACAAAAATGTTCCCCATAATTCCCGCAAGACGATCCAATCAATAAAGAGTTTTGGTTGGTAACACTATCCAACAACAAACGACTGAATTTCAAGCCATTAAATAAAAATAAAAAAAACATAAACTTCGTTTGGTTATCTACTTTCTTTCAGGGACAGGAGACCAAGACTAGTTCGTGTCGGTCTCCTTAATTAAAATGCTCTAGATCTTGATCTTCAAAATACCGCTTTCCATCGAAATCACCTGAAAGGGTGCACGAGAGCATGAACAATCACAACAAAGAGTGTGCGACGGATAGAGGACCAGACACACCAGGACGGGACTCAAAGATGAGCACGGGTGGTGTTAAAACGTGATCACAATAATGATCTAATTGGTCATGAATGAGGGTAACATTGTATAGAAGGAGTTCCCTCGCACATAGAGGATGTTACAGTTATTCAGTAACGGCGGCTAGGGGTACTATTGTTGAAGGGGAAGGGGTCATGAATGATCTAGACGAGACGAGTGCAACACCAATCAAATTGCAGGTGTGCAGGTGCAGTCCCATGATACGAAATTTTGATACGCTGGGGGTACAATGTTATTTATACAGGTGTGACATTACGTTAGCAAATAATTGATAAAACCCTTCAAATTTTCTGCCAAAAGGCACATGATTTGGACAAGCGACAAACCACAGGGATCCATGTCTTTGTTTTGAATATGGATGTATATCAGTTCCATGTCTTGTTTTTTTCACATACAAATTTTCTTTCACTACATATTAATTATTAACATGTATCATTCTAGACATTCAGATATTTCACCTCATTGAAAAGAAGTGATTCATTGTCAGCAATGCAATCGAAACATGGATATTGGATATAGAGCTGCTGCAAACCTGTGTACAGGGGATAAATATTGATGGGCATATTTGAGATTGATTGACACTCTCAACGAGTCCTCGAGAGAACAAAGTTCAAGCAGGGAGGGTCAAAGGGGGTAAGATCGGACCCCCTTGGGGTGATACACTTGGTGGGATCGTCTGACAAGAGGGATAAGGATATAATGGAAATTGCCAAGTTATTGGGACATCGAGTGGGGGATAAGCTCGTCGTACTGAGAGCAAGATTAGAAGGTCATGTCTTTCTATATTTCCCTTCTCAAAATAAGATCTGAGGAGATGGAGATATTATTCAAAAGTACCCATCTACCTTTCCTTCGAAATTAACAAACGACTGATGATTTTGAATGCATTATCTACAGTACAAACATCCTGACGAATATCGTTGGAAATATTGTTCTTCCCAGTATAAAAATTCATACTGCAAATCGCATGATTTGAGGATTAATGAGTTGATAATAAGCACCCTATGCCAAATCGAAAGGATTTGCATCATTTCTTTATATAAAATAATGTAAGACGGATCATTTCGGTTTCTCACTGACATGTTCTGTTTTTGAAGTGACCTTGTATCAGAAGGTACAATCATGAATTAAGATTGGTGTGAAGTATTTTACACAGGTGTAAATTACACAGCCTTAATTGTATCAGGGGTTACATTCAAGAAGTTTATTAGTGCGGAGTATTTCACACGACACCCCCCCCCCCCCCCCCCTGTACAAAATAGCATGTTTAAAGATAAAGATTGAAATATAATCAAACTGAATGCTCTAATCTAAGGAAATGGCGAATAAAAAGTGAACACGCCTGCAGTCTTCACAAATTTTGACTCGGCAGGACAAACGTTTTCTCGCTCCAGCTGAAAATAGAAGAATGTTTACCCAGACCTCGACTACGGTGTAGGGTTTGTGGACGCGCTCAGCGGTGATCCATGGTGAGCGGTGGGCGATGTCCCTTGCGATCAGCGGGGATCACTTGCAATGGACACCGCGTGAGAAGGACGAAACTAATAAAGGACAAGTTGAACAATCGGGTGCTCTTAAGTCGAGATGAAAGTGACCAAGTCATTAGCGGGTCATCGACTGATATAGGTATCTCGCGGGCTTCAGCATCATAATAATAAACATAGTCTGAGCGTGTGATATCTTATGTCTTATCTACTGCTTGGCTGAAAATAAAATGACCCCTACATGCAAGTAAATGTCCCACGTTGTAGCATACAGAGTTCAGAGCCATCTTACAACTTCGAAAAATATAAGTGCATCTCCGTTTCGAGTAAGTATCAATAAGGATGGTTAAACAATGGATATATTCATTTGTATATTCATGGTTTAACATGTGTAAGCATTGTATCTTAAAAGAGTATATTTAATTTATCATATATACTTGTATTAGTATGTATTACATACGAAAAAAAAGAGTTCAATATATCAGAAACTATAATAAGAGAATTCATGATCCAACGCCAGACTAGATAGAATAGCATAGAACTGGAGAAGAAAATGTTCAACCTCTGATACTCGGGGGCTATAATTTGGGATCTAGTTTAGCTCAGGTTTCTGTCCTCTCCTCTGGCTCTGCCCGTTTGTTCCTCTCATTTCACCTGATGTTTATCAGCATCGAAATATGCCAGAAAAATAAAATTTGGTAATGAGAACCCTATCTCCGTGCACGCGGCGCCATGATGGAATTTCAGTTATTCGATAGAAATGAATATGTTTTCGATGGGGCGCTGTTATGCTACTAAACATACGACGTTGGGGAGGACTCATTATAACGATTATTAATATTTATTGTCACTTGTCAGAATGAGAATATAGTGATAATTTCGTGGTTTATGTTCGAAACATGGTTGTGACTCAACTACCCCCCCCCCCCCCCCCCCCAGGACATGTGGGACTTAAAGATAAAGTTGAGTTCTGGTCATGAGATTGAATTGTGAAATTGGGAAAGGTTGATTATATAGCACATAATAATTATTGGTGTATGCTGTAAGGTTTTGATATCATCAAAAAAAGTCAAACGCTAAGAAATTCACTCAATCCTACTGAGAGTCACATGCACACTACAGAAAAGTGTCTATGGGACTACAAATAAATATTCGGCCCAAACATTTCAGCTGGTTCTTGTCATATTTTGAATGTGAGGGCATGTGAAGAGCAATCCTTTTCACGGGACCTATCTACTATGAAAATCTTCCAAACTAACATCATGAGAATAAGAAAGCTCATAATTTTTTCCCTTTCCATAACCCAACCTTCCCTTTAATGTTGATTTCTTTAAGTGTTTGAATGACTTGTTGGTGCAAGCAGGGAACTCTGATGGTTTTCCCTATAAACGTCCTTGCACCAAGGAAATGTCAGAGTACCCTTCTTGCAAGAGCCTGGCCTTGACCACAGGGAATAGGAACCTTGGCTGCTTGACAGAAGGGCAACTTGAAGCTGGTCAGAAGATGGGGTGAGAAAGAGGCAAGATTTGGGGATCGGGAGAAATAAAGTGAGGTAGACAGAGAAAGAAAGTGAGGTAGAGAGAGAGAGAGAGAGAGAAAGAGAAAGAGAGGGAGAGAGAGATAGAGAGGGGGGTGGCTGAGAAGAAAGAAATAGAAGATTCTGAGGAGAGAGAGAGAGAGATAATCCAACGACTACGGATAACGATTTTTCCCCCATAATCGTGATTCTCACATTATCTCGAGAATATCATGCAAATATCGTCACGAACGAAGAGCAACTTCAAATTATCTCGGACAGAAGGGAAAATCAATTCTACTGAAAGCTATATGAAAATCTTCATATGAGAATTCTTGTCCTCATATCCTCCATCTATAGTCTTTCTCTCCGTGAATTTCCCCCATCTCTATTCTGATCGTAGAATGAGTGATGGGTCTGGGCACTCTAGCGAAAACAAACAGCACCTCGGACGGCGACATCCTCGCCAACTTTTCTGTTACATTTTTTTTCCTTCTTCTGACAAATGTCTTGTTTGGAGCATGTTTAGAACGACCGACAAACCCGACTAGATAAATAACCAACCTAGAAGAGCCCTGTTCCCTCCATTTTTTCCCTCTTCGCAGCAAGCTCAGGCCAGCTTGCATACAGCTTTCTACTCCCAAAATGCATAAGACTACTTGCGTGTACATACTGATGCCTAAAATATACTTGTTTCAGTGTATTACATAATTCACTTTACATTAATGAATAGAAACAATGAAAATGAAAATATAGAATATATAGAGGGAGCAATTTAGACAGTGGTAACGCCTCAATGTGAGATCTCAATGGGATATCAGATTATAACACGGGTCACAAGAGGACCAATGAACTACAGCGTAAAATGCGAGTGAAGCAACGGCATATAGCCTTCACTGTCAAGAGTAGGTATGGGAAGATGCGCTAACGAGAACCCGAGAGGAATGCCAAGCAATAGGCCAAGGCCAGGACGTTCACGTTGATGAGGTTGATAACACCTTCTTGATTTGATCCGAGGATTGCAGGAGTAGCACATTATACACTCCTTGAAGGTTGAGTAAGGGTATAAAGGTGAACCATATATGTGTGAGCTTTCTCATTCTTTTTATGTAATATCATTGAAGAGAATCATGTCCCCTCATATACTTATATGAGAAATAACCGAGAAAGGTTTGGACCAAACATGCATGCCACATGGACGTGTAGTCCCACACCTATTTCTATATGCAGTGCTGCCAATACATATGACTTTTCAGCAAAGTTGAGTCAATTTCTTATAATTTTCATGATTCCAAAACCTCACGCATACGCCAATTCCTATATCAAATTGATTTGTGACATTTTCTTTCACAGTGTGATTGCATGACCAGAACTCAACTTCACATTTAACCATGGAACAAGCAGGATAGTGGTTCCATCATTCAAGAAAAGCACACGAGGCGCGAATGTACTGATCCCCAGTTCCTTATTAGCATGTACCACTGACTGTAAACATGCAGGGCTCAAGGTTAGGTGTCAATACACTGTGTGCGGAGATGCAGAATCACGCATGATTCAGTCACCCTGGGAAATACCTGATGGGGAAACCGGTGAAGTCTGCTCCCCTCATCATAGGCGAGCTCGACATCGCAGGGGCCGTTGCATTTGATGCGAGTTCCACATGTTAGTCGTAATTGCCAGTTTGTCACCGTGTTGAAGAGTCATTGTAAGAAACATGTAATGTGATTTGTGAGTCATGCCCTTGTAAAACACTGACGTCATTACCATGTGTGTCTGCTGAAGGAGACATTGAAGCCCTGACTGACATTCACGGACAGTCTCGGTTTACAGACTTCACAGAACAATAAAAGCCCTTCCAAATAAATTTTTTCACCACCCAATACAAGAAAACAAAGAGAATTTTAAGATGCATGTTTCCTAAAATGAAAACTGCGGCCAATTCAACTTAAAATTATTTCGAAAACCAATGAGCAATAATACTGAAAATTTGATACTAGAAAGTAGAGATAACTGACTCAGAAAGTCCTTTAGATCAAAATTATGCCTGTCACTAAAAGAGAAAATGAGAGAAGATGTGATTATGCGACATTATCATCGTAGAGGGCTCTTGACCAATCTTCACAACGGCTTTCGCGCTGCACCGTGACGGTCACTGAGCAACGACCCTGAGAAATCCTTTGCCCTCCTCTCTCTCTCTTTCTCTTTCCCCCTCTTCCTTCCCCTTTCCATCTCTCTGTCTCAATATCTCTCTTTCCAGATTCTTCCCTCTCCCTCGCCCTCTCAGGACTAAAAGTCCTACAGTTACCGCTCTATTTTGCGTCACAACAACAGCAACATGTCTGTATCGCGTTGGCCCCAAAAGGTCCCCATATAACAAGTCCCACCCCAATGAATGAAGAGGGGATGACAGATGAACGAAAGATGGTAATTTGTAGTCAACCAGAGGAATTTGGTGGACAATGATGGATGACAAATTGATTTCTAAGAAAGGAAGGTCAGGTCAGACGGTGGGGTCGCCCTGACGAAAACACGGGGGGGGGGGGGGGGGGGGGGGTTGGTCAAAATGTAATATAAGTTTAGTCCCCTCTAGAAGTCATCAGAGATAGAAACAGAGAGAGAGAAAGAGACTTAGACGGAGGGTGAATGACATTCAGAAAGAATGTTTATCCTACCCAAATGCAAATGATACAACGAAGCCAATTTCATTAAATGAAACAAAAACAAATTTATAAAAAAAATAAAGAGAAGGAAAGAAACGTAAACAATGACATAATGTAGCTGTAAATAACACATATCAACATACACTCAGATAGTCACCAAGAGCTCGGAGGTGTTCTTTTGTATCAGCAAATAAGCAAACGAGTGATAACATTTGAGTGAACCTTTTAACCGGGAGGGTCTTTTTCCATGTTCGGATTGGAATCAAAGCTAAACGCTAACTAGCTCCCGGTTTGCTTGTTCTGCCAAGTACAACCTTGTTTATTATGGGGCAGGAGGTGGCCCAGGTCAAATACATTTCCTGGGCACCGGAGGAAGAAAAGAATTCTCCAAAGCGACCCCTGCAAGAAACGGAACGTCCCTTGTGATATCCAATCAAGAGAATACAGCCCGTGAAATGGGAACTCTGAAAACGGCTGTCAAAACTTTGAAAGTGGGACAATATACTATCACAACAGTAAAGCGGGCGAGCTGAACTCCAAAAACCTATTCGAAGTCTACATTTTCTTGCACTGTGTTTTGACGAAGAGAAAAAGTTGATCCTGTCTTTCAGCAGCCGCTCTTTGCACAGATACATGTATACCTCATTCATAATAAAGTAAACGTAACAACTTCACCGACTAGTGTCTATAAAGTAGCCAGATTTCATCCCAGTGGAAGAGCACCACTGCCAAATCATGTTTTGGCGGGTGCTGTTCATTTCTTCCACAATGAACTGACGCTCAAAAGGATCTTTTGAAAACTGAACTACAGAAAAGAAAGTAATTTTAAGCTTCATTACCTTCCTACGTCGCACCAAAAGTCACCGAGTCGATTAAGTACTTTAAAACGTACTTCCAGCAAAAGTAGCAACGCCTTTATAAACTATTAAACAAAAACTCGATAAATCATTGGCATATTTAATGGACTGACAAAATAATCATTATTGGAACACTGGTCTGAACGCTGTTAGATTCACCATTTCTGTTTCACTGTTGTACGAAACCACAGGCACAATCATGGATTCGTTTACTTCGTAAAGGTCGTATTTTTCATCATTATAATAACGGTTAAAGAGACAGGGAGCATAAACGGTGGGCTCTTTATGAGTCGAGTAAATTTGTTTGCCATTAAACTTGGCGACACTCGTTTAGTATCGACGTAAACGACGTCTATCTAGAAGTTTCTAGGTCGGTTACAACCATACGCCTGTTTTATCTTCTTTTTTTCTTCAGTATTTGCCAAGTCTGGTTAATGTACGTATGTTCATTAATCGTTAAAAAAAAATTAACTGAGTACATTTTGTATTCATCCGTCTGTACTCTGTTTAGCTTTTGAGGAAAAATCACTCAGTTATTTTTATTTGATGCTTGAACTGGTCAAAAGATTGTCCCTGAATTCTCCCCAATGTGCTGTACAAATATCGTGTCTGGCGCCATCTTTCGCCTGCATACGGACACACATCATCGCTCGGACGCCACTGTTGCGTGGCTGGGCGTACCGCAACTCAATTTAACAAATCTGTTGCATCCAATTTATCGACGTTGACATCTGACGAAGCGAAACAAATGACCGAGATGTGAAATGGGCAAATTGATAGCGGTTTTCTCAGCGGAAATGATATTGGTGGTTATTTCAAACTCTTCTTTGCTCCGTACAGCGAAAAGGTGGAGAGAAAGGCTTGATATTAATTTGCAGATAGAAAATAAGCTTCACTGATTCGATTTAAACCTAATTCGTCTGCTGATGAAAATAGAAACACAGGTGCGAAAAGGAATGACATCTAGGACTAGCAATAGAAAGTCTGGTTATGACGCTGCCAAGTATTATTCGTGTGCATGATTGGCTAATGGCTATTGTTACTAAAATAATGAAATCACATAGTAATAATAAGCATCTACTTCAATTGACAAACAAGGTCAATCGCTTACAGAAAGACGGGGAGAGAGGAAGAGAGACGGGAGGGGGAGGGGGGGAGGGGGAGGGAGGAGAGAGAGAGAGAGAGAGGGGGGGTGGATTGAAGAAAGAGTAGTAGAGAGGGGGAGGGGGTGATTTTAAAATGAAATACGTGAAAATCACGGCATAACATTCATACCACCTTGACAATTTCCTTGCTTGCGAAAAACAAAAAATACCAAAAGTTCGTGTAGTAACCCACTACAGGCTGCATATCAAAGCCTCATGTTACTGCGAATGGCCAGCCAGCAAAACCTTGAAGGTGTTTTCACAAATCTCAAATTATATTTATACTACGCTTTATACCTGGCGCGATCGAGGTTAAAATCTCCAATGTCTTTCCTGAAAGCTCCAATCCGGATAAGACACGTTTTATATCAGCGTACTTTGCACTTCCATATCTCGCTTATCAATTATAGTTTTGATTCAATCCTGGAGGCCAAACTTACAACTTGTGAGGAATAATGTACCAATGTTGGTCATGAAAACATACTCTAGGTTTTAAACATGATGAATTCCTTGATTTTCTATATTGACTCAAACGAAAGGTTGCCATCGATAGGAAAATTTGAAATATAGGAATGGCTAAACATATTCGATTAAAAAAAATAATCTGCAAGCTTTTTCATCATATTTTTTAACACACCAATTTCAAATAGTTGAACATAAACATTATTTTCTATTCTCGTGATGGGCATGTATGACGTTTGTCGCTGCCAACTCCATTTTTTTTTCTATTCTCAACCGACAATAGAGAATAACATACTTCATGTTTGCCTATGAACTCGGGAGGGGGTATTTAAAGGGGTGAAACACTGTACCCCTCTAAACCCCATGTACACCGCCGTCATCTCGATCAATCATGGGGCGAGATCTCGTAGGCGTGTCTGGCTTTGACTCTCCGTGTGAAACCGGACTGGAAACTAGACCTAGGTGACAAGGTTAAGGACGACAAGAATCAAGAACCTAAAACATAAGGATTCCACTCAAGAAATCCTCACAAGTGTTATATTATCTACTATACGTCCATGATGCAGACTTTGGTGAAGTTTCTACGTTTCAATTTCTATAAGGAAATGCTATAATGGTGTTGGTAAGCAATTGAGTTTGTCTTGAATTAACGCAATTATGTGGTCCATGGTGGTGGTCCTTCAAAGCGTTAGTTGAAATCAGATAATGACCATTATTACAGACATAGAACAGAAATCATGATTCATGCTATGTACAAGATGCAATAACCGAAATAAATAGACATGCTTTAGAACTGCAAGTCATTTTTTTTTCTTCAAATAATCCATTCATCAATTTAAACAAGGAGTTATCACAGAGTTCTGTGATAATTCCTCGATTTAAATAAAACTTTTTCACACACGCTTGCATTTCTGGGAACACATTCCAAAACTCGGGGTACTTCGCAGAGGGGCTGAAGAATATAATGCGTTCTAGCTTTATTTATAATGTTGTGACAGTTTTATTCCTTTTTGCGTCGTTAAACCCAGTGATTTGTGGGACTCTATGGGGCAGGGATATGAAAACTCGGGGTGTGAGACCTATCTGGAGGATGGGGAAGGCGGAGTGGAAAGTGGATGCCGATACATGCACTTTTGGACATATTCTCCATGAAACGTAGGCACTGAGGATTATTTTCATGAAACCCACAGTAAGATACTGGTATCTCCTTATCTCACGAGAGTGTCTTTAAATGTATGGAGTATCAACATTACTGCGTTAAAAAAAACAACTTATGTTAGCTATGTTACAAGGTCAATGATAACTTTGTTTTGGGAGAGGGAGATGTAGGATTGGAATATGGGCTATATGATAGAAAAAAGAAAAAATGTGGGACGTTGGGAAATGGCAAAGAGTGGAAGGTACATAAAAAGATTATAGGAACTTACGAAGATGCAGGAAAGGAACGAGAGTGAAAAAAAATGGAAGAGATTGAGCAAAGGAAAGAAAGAAGGATAAGTGCACGGTTTCGGCCAAGAATAAATTTTGCTCTACTGCTCCTAAATGCGGTAAATTTTCACCCATCCATCAAAGTTAAGAGGAGTGATAAGAAACGGAAATTAGGTCTACACGGAGTCCTGACATAAGGAGGACAATTCATGCAGCATCCCCATTTTCGATACAACCTCATTTGCTTCATGCCAAGGAGTTGTGATAACTCCTTGTTCATACCAGCGAAGGTCCGTCAACCCACTTACAATACTAGTGATTACTTCGGTTATTTGGAGTAATCACGGAAGTGACAACTTATCACGAGACTAAAATGTTGTAATGTAAAACATCCTGAAAGAAGCTGAAAGAAGATGATGAAAACAGAGCAATGCCAGTAATTTAGTACCTCGTGAATTCACAATACAGGGAAAACAAAAACAAAATAATATGTTTTACCACTGTTACCAACTTACCAGCATCCCTATGGCAGAACATGCTTCTGCTAATGGAATACATCAGAGTAATAATCACGATTATGAATGGTCATTTACATAGCAAGTCTGCATAGTGAAGTCATAAAACTAATAATTTGACCTACCTACTCGGCATTATTGGAAATAAAGGATACTGTCAGAGTCTGGTTCATCAACACAAGCACGAAGTCTGCATTTGCCTAGAATTTACTTCCAGTATCCGATGGAGACTCGTCATTAGAGTGGACTTCTACTTGCTCTATATGGAGGCCTATGTTGTAAATGCTGTTTATACTTCCAAAATCACTCATAGCTTATAGATTTCACGGGTCATGTTGATATCCATTCTGTCCAGCTTGGATACATGAGACACGATTATTACCAATACAAAGTGGTCTATTCTGCCTCGTTTTCTCGAGGAGTGGGGTTCTTTTCAAAGCCCGGCAAACACCAAACCATTTTCCAATTTCTCTGGGTACACAACAGACAATACGCTGGGGCAGTCGGAGAGAGTAAACAGTAGATTCAATTAGAACACAGGCGTGAAAGCAAGGGCTTCAACCTGACAGACAATACAGGCGATGCATAGGGTTGGATGAAGGGGAAGAGGATGGGATGGAAGCAAGAGGGTGGGGGAGGGGGATTATTGGGGGGGGGGCTCTGGTAGGGAAGAAAATGATGATGTTTCGGGGTGAGTGGAACAAAAACAGACAATAATAGACCAACAATGGGACAGAAACAGAAACAAAGTTCCAAGACCAATTGGAACTTGGAAGGTGTTTTTTCCAACTCCACCTGAAGCGAAATAATTATTTCAAGATTTGCTCCCTCGGCCTCTTGTTCAAGGGGGTGGATGAAACTGGTGGTTGTAAGAAAGACATCATTACCTTTCTTGAATGAAAGGAGATGGTTGCAATTTCGAGGTATCTTTGCAGAATGAGGTCCACGAATTATGCAAATGTATTTTTCGTGTTCTTTATTCTCCTGACATCTACATAATTATTCAGTGTGTTATATCTTTGATGAGCGTGATTCACTAAGTTGAGTCTCAATCAGTCCTGTAAAACAATATCACAGGCATTCTTTCGTTTCCATTACGATTCAGCCCCGAACTCGCCTCGTGATTTTCACACACTTTCAGCTCGCTGCTATATTTGCTAGCAAATCTCAGACTGTTGACCAAACGCGCACCACCGGGGAAAATTGGGCACACATAAAACAATGCAACACTCTAGCGAGAAGAAAGACAACAAAGCGAAGAGAAAACGCCTGTGAAAAGAAAGGAATCCCTTCAAATGGATTCATGACGTACGGTCCCAGAAGGCATTGCCCTGTATAAAATAGAAAGAGTTTGAAAGGCGGTATTTAAAGTTTACACCCAGACCCAAAAAGGGTGAGATTTGATCGGTCGTGCACTGATTAAACATCGCGATGAAAGGGCCCCAATTACTCTTTTTCGCGCCTCGCCATTCTAGCGGCATTCTTTGCTCATCTCCTTGTTTGGCCCAAGCAAAGTGGCCCATGGATGTAGCCTGGTCTCAAGTCGGAATAAGGTTTTACCCCTTTCACTTCAGTCTCCGTGATATTTATTTTAAACGAGTCTTGATGTTGATGAATGGCCTCTTCCACTGAGAAAGAGAGAGAGAAAGCGTGGGAAGGGGGGGGGGGGGGTGAAGGACAGTATTCAGTTATTTAAACATACTAATTTAAACTCCCCCTTTTTTGAGAGAGAGTAAATATATTCCACCTTGATCTCAGTCTATAAATAATGACGTGGCAGCCACGAGAAGACTTCAAAATAACGAAAAAGGGAGGTATAGTGATATGTATATAGGCATAAGTATTCTACCTACCAATAAAATAGAGGGGAGAGAGAGGGAGAGAGAGATGGAGGATTAGTATGTCTAACAAGTATCGTGACGATCAGTACATTAAATGACTCATCTACATCATCTAAAAACTTTATTCCCATGAATTAAAAAAAAACCCACATTAAATCATGATATTATGACATGCACTTCATAACGTCGTCTTTTAAAATGATAATCTTTCCTATAACATCACACATCATTTGTCATTTGCGTCCTCCAACGCTATTCCCGTGCCGATTGCATTTTCTCCAACCTCCCTCGTTAATAATTCAATTGCCGAGAAGAGTTCATAATTAGCATCCGCATTATAATTCGATTAGCGATCAGATTTGATTAACGGGTAATAAATTGAAACCAATTTGCGATAATCCGTACACGCGTGCCCGCTTAAGAATACTCCTCAATAAATCATTACTGACTCTTCAAATTGGATGCACAATTGGACATTATGCATCATTACTGCGGATGTCATTCTAGCATTGTCTTATTTTATCTATATAGCTATTCCCACTCCTTGAAATGAAAATCGGCGTCATGATAAAAAAGACTCCTAAGAAATACCACTCTTTATGAATGAAGGGGTAGGCCTGTACAGTGTGGGATGGAGGCCGTCCACCAATAATCCCCACTTTTTATTCATGTGGTAATGACTGTGCTAACACATCCGTCACAAGAAATTCATCCTGCCATTCCGTATGTACACGCGTCAATGTCAATACCACGCTCTGCAGTATATGGCGGCTCTATAACAAGGTATAACAGACGAGCAATCACACACGGCACTGCCATCATGACGATGATGCTTTCTCCCCCCCCCCCCCCCCCCCTCTCTCTCTCTCTCTCCCTCTCTCTGTTCTTGGCCCGAAAATATTTCGGTATCACGACAGGGGCAAACTTGAGATAGATTGAAGGCGTGCTATTGATACCCGTCTCATCAAATAAACTCGAGACTCGCCTTGAGTGACAGCTAGTCTTATGTTTTTTCTCTAACGTTGCTATTGGCAACTCATTCTCATCCTCTCTCTCTTTCTCTCTTCGTCCTCCTTCTAACTCCCTCAAGAGCTTTTTCTCGGCTAGGGACATACAAACTATTCAGAGTAAAAACAATCCACCCGCGAATATGCGCTTGTGCATAAAAAGCAAATAATGGTCCGTGCTATTTCGGGTCCAAAATTGTCACATTGTAGTATAATGCCAATTGACAAGTGGAGCTCGCCTTTGTTTATTGTTCCTCTCCTATTCACATAAGCCTATTTGAGATGCCTTATAAAATAAAGTAAAAATCGTCATACAGAATATCATTTTTCGTTTTTTTTTTGTATTGGCATGTCAAACAAATCTCATCAATTCATATAACAGCACATTGACTACATGTATTCTCTCTACAGATAGTTTTTAATGATACTTGATAGCAGTTACATGAGATACCATGACGTGTGAACTAGTAGAGAAATTAGCCAGAAAGTGGAATATTGCTTGCTTTAGAAAAGCAGTTCGCGTTCATTTCAATAGAAAGCTAGAGGGCATACAGCCAAGACTTCCCAATACCAGATGAAGTGACGCAAAAATAGAAGGTATGATTCATTAGGAGGCCAAAAGGCGAAATTTCTGAGGGCTCTCTTTCGCTCCTCTGTTTAATTCGAGGGGTACGGGAAGATGTGAAGAAAGCGAGGCTAGAAATCAATAGAAAAGGAGCATATAACCCACCTGCATACAGCGCCTATGCAACCATCCATCCAAATGTGTTCCCAAGCAGAATTTCGTTGGACATGTTTTCCTCCTCCTTCCCACTTTCTCCCGTTTTATCTTTCACAAGACTTTTTTTTTCCTGGGTTATTTTTAGCACCTCTCGTCTGCTGGCGCTCCTGTGTGTGCATGCATGTCATCCTCAGTCGCTTGAGAACATCGCTTGCAAGCACGGTACAGCAGAGTGAACGCATGGGACTGAAAGCAAAGGTGTGCATAATAATGTTGGAAAATCGCGTTTTACACTCTCTTTCTCCTCATAGGCTTAGCGACCCCTCATCTCTATCGCGCCCTCCTTCTGAAGTAGTGGTGCATTCGAGATGAGAAAGGGATGTGCGAAAGGAAAGTAAAGGTGCTTTCCTGCTCCCCAATCGACTATAACTCTGCAATCACGTATTATTAGAAACCACTCTACATCATTATAAAGTACTGTTTAATCAAAACATTAATCAATTCGCGAAAGGATTCAATTGTAAGGTACTCTATAGATTATCAATTATATTAACCTTTTTAAACGGTGAGCATTTGACACATGACCTTTAAAGATAAAGTTTAGTTCTTGTCATGCAATTACACTGCGAAAGAAACTGTCTCAAAGCAATTGGTAAAGGTTGATCATGCCTACAGAAGAATTGGTGTAAATTGTTAGGTTTTAAAAATGATAAGAAATTAACCCAATCTCGCTGAAAAGCACATGCAATGCACACAGAAATGGGTATATGGGACTGCATACACATGTGGCAAGAATGTTCGGCCCGAACACTTCAGCTTTTTCTCGTCATATTTCGATGAGGGTAAATGAAGAGCTATCCTTTTCACGGGACATTTCTACTCTGATGTTCTTCCAAACTGACATAAAATGACTGAGAAAGCTCACAAATTATTTTTCACCTTTCCCAGAACTCAACTTTCTCTTTAAGAAAAGAAACCCAAGCTGAACATGGAAAGGGATAGACCCTAAACATAAATGGTACCACATCAACTTTAATAATACACATTTTGAATGGCGTATGAACGTGAAAATAAAAGAGTTCACAGTGGAAGCGTGGGAAAGTGTGAAGTAAAATACTGAAGTAGGCCTATACCTAAGGAGATATACATAAAGAGTAAAGGCGAAAGACATAAGAATGAAGAGAGAAAGAGATGAGGGGGAATAAAGAGATAGTGAGAGTGGAGAGAAAAACTAAGAGATTATTATTTTCAAAGGAGAGGCAGGTTGAAATAGTGAGAAAAATAGCGAAAAGAGAGAGAGAGAGAGAGAGAAAGAGAGAGATACAGAAAGAGAAATACATGAAGTCACTGCAACCACTAAAAAAACCCCCCAAAAATACAGTTCTACCACAATCAGATCATGCATAATAACATTTTGAGATGAGACCGCGCAAAAGAGAGAGTGATGGTTACGATACATCAGCAATGAAGGAGAATTCTCCATCCTCGTGGGACCCATTCATACAGGAGTGATCGTCATCATCAATCTAATGAATGAATGTAAACATGAAAATAAAGAAGCTGAAAACATCATGTACAGGCTCGTAAGGACTACCTGGGGATTTGCAGTAAATGGGAGACCGTACCTCTTTTTTTTCCAAGTTGCGAGCCACGAGGATGAACGGTATTGCATTTCATTTACACGAGTTGGTTTTGAAAACTGGAACTCTACTTGTCTTCTAGAAGCTAAATACGATATGATCGAACTTCTACACATTATAGTGACGCATGATAATGCGTGTTCAGGGTGTCCCTTCGGTATGATTTAAAAAAAATCAATTTTAACTCAATCTCATTAAATGAACAGTTGACAAGTCATTGAATTCTGTTTCCATTTTCAGTAAGAATTAATTCAGTTGTGGAAGTATTCCTATTGTCGTGGTCTTTAATAGTTAATAGTTAATACAATACCTATACAATATATAAATGAAGACGATGATATTTTAAGACAAGGCATTTGAGCAACACAGCATACAAATTCATAATTTTGTGGAGGAAATTCTTCCTGAATCTTGAGATTTTTCGCCAACGAAGTTTTTGATATATAGCTGCTGCTTCAATCAAGTGAACACACCTAGATACGAAACAAATTTTATTAATTAAATTCATATGTCCCTTTAATCATTTGGCTATCTTATCTCTCACGCGACATTTAAAATGCCAGCACAATGAAGACTCATAAAGTGTCATGATATATCTCTACCACTAGAAGGAACTTCAAAATAAACAGGACAAGATATAGGTTAGACAAATCACTTTGACTTTCCGCTTCTTGTTCCGGGAGTAAAGCAATAAAAATAAAAGTATAATGAAATGAGGAAAATCTTCGGAACAAGATATGTTATAGATCTTCACATTTTAAAAGACAATCGTGTATTTATACAAATAAGTCTTTTCCAGCCCGTTTCCCTGTTCAATTAAGTCATAATCCAACGCGATAAAATGAAATATAATATGTCATCAATCATGATAAAAGACCCCCAAAATTACCCCCAACACCATATTCAATGAATTGCAAGCATGATATTTGATTCAAGTCGCCGTCTGGTAAGTTTTATAATTATATAGCTAAGTTCATATAAAAAAAAAAAAAACAAAACAAAACAAAAAACATTTCCCATGAATTTTAATCTCGTCTAAACGGGATCAACCATCCGGCCAAATAACTACAGACATGTCAAAATGATATATAAATCAGCAACATAAATAAGCTACTGGAGTATGGCATTGATATCAATATGCAAGTTCGTAATGTGAAACCAGTTTCTCTTTCATTTCAGGTTGACACTAAAAATGGTTGTTTGAAATTAATTAAACACCGATGGAGACACATAAGAGTACCTGAAAGTTGTAAGGTATCGGCCATATTGTATCGGGGTATGGTTTTCGTATGGTCAGCTACATGTATACTATATTAGCAATATAGCGATATGACAATGAGGAGATATTACATGCATATTACGTATATGACATGATACATTGGGGAAAGATGTATGTGATGTGATGATATAAGGAATGGTTATCAAACAGAGATACAGATAAATAAATAGACAACAGTGGCAGACACAATATACTGACTTAGAGAAGGATAAAAAAGAAGTATGGGCGATATATATATAATTATATATTTCTTTATTGTGATTATACATCATCAGATCATTATCATCTCATTTATTACGTATCATACTACTCTCCTTCAGAAACAGGGTCGGGTTATTTTCATTCTATTTCTTTTTTACCAACAGTAACAGGCAGGTTTGGTGTAACACATTCATATCATTTAAAGAGAAAGTTGAGTTCTGGGAATGGTAAAAAATAATTTGTGAGCATTCTCATTCTTTATATGTTAGTTTGGAAGATTATCATAGTAGAAATGTCCCCTGAAAAGGATTGCTCTTCAAATTCCCACACATTTAAAATAATACAAGAAACAGCTAAAATGTTCGGGCCGAAGATTTGTGTGTAGTCCCATATACACATTTCCGTGTGCAGTGCATGTGACTCTAAGCAGGATGGAATCAATCTATCATTTTGGTGATTCCAAAACCTTACAGGATACATCAATTATTTCGTGCTATATAATCAACCTTTCCCAATTGCTTTGATACGGTTTCTCTGACAATTCAATCACATGACCAGAACTTAACTTTATCTTTAAAGAAGTCTGAATCTAGACCAAGAAACTTGTCAGCTGAAACGACCAGTCGTACTTCTGTATCGATAATGAATTGACACTAAGACCGTTTTCCCTCGTCTCCCAAGATGTGTTTGCTTAATTAATCAACGTGTTTAATTAGCAGCTCGAGATGAAGATTGGAGTTGGAAAACGAATGATGATGGCGACCTCCAGCTGCAGCATTTTTCATGCAAAACTGTGTAAATGGGAAAGCTATTGGTCTCTGCTGGTATAAAAATACCGGCATGCCATTTCTAGGCCCTACACCTTTCTTCCACTACGCCTATCTGTATCATTTGTTTTCTTTGCATTGGTTTTCTGATGGTTGAAACTTCCTATCTATAAACAAGACAGGAAGGTCTTAAAGTTGTTGTGATTGTTACTGTAGTCACAAAAATCAATTCTCTTGAGAAAGAAAAATATACAGATTCAGGTCCATATTGAGAATTAAGCTAGACTAGGACTTGGCAATATACACAAAAAATAATGATAAAAGTGTAACGCAGTCCTCACCAATACTACAAGAAAGTTAAGCAGGTTCATGCATCCAAAGTTGTCCTGCAGATAATCATGATTGCGACACCGCAACGAGCTTACCCCTTTTCAATTTCTGGAAATAAAGAAGAAGCTCACAATAGCGATTGACTGGACAATCAAATCAACGGACAATGATAAAAAAAAAAAACCTCCCAGAAATAACGCGATAAAGCAACAACAGTGTGATTACTCGGGCTGTAAAGCAGTGAATTAGGTTGTCTTGAATCGACTGCCTGCAAATGAATCGTGGAATTGGTGGACATGCAAAAGGATAAAACTTCAATTGGCGACAATTGAAAAGAGGGGAAACATAAATGGTTTGGCGAGACAAAATGACAAATGTGACTAACTGATATATTGGGATCTCAACCAAGCGTACAGACTCTTCTCTTCTCTCGTGCTTGGCACTTTTTGAATGGGACTGATCCCTACTCTCCAGATCCCAAAATATCATGTTTGCAAGGTGCGACTAAATGTAATTTTCAAAATCTAGAGAAACAGTTACGACAAATCTCACGAGGTTATAGTAAATCATCAATATTGTGAATGTTCCTTCCATGTTGGATTTAAATTTGGTAAAATATTTCAATGAGGTTTCTGAACAGGTTTAGCCTTCTTAAGAAATTTCTTTTTAACCTAGATATCCCACCGCTGCCACCATTTATTTGTATTCATTTATTTATTTATCTATTCATTTATTTTCAGAGTTTAGATAAGGCTTTTCTTTAATGTTCTGATGTGGATGCAAACCTACTACTAAGGTTGAAGCATCCTTAGAATCGCATTACACAGAAAAGACAGGACGAGAAATGAGGGGGCGCAACAAAGGAAAATATATTATAAAAGTATAGATTATCTGTTGGGAAGGGCGTATCAACATGTCATATTCTTATGCATATTTCCCAGTCAATTTAACCGATTCGGTTACATATTTACTATCGTTATATCGCGCCAAATCACTCAAAATTTATGTGCCTCTCAGCCTCTGGGGTTGACAGTAATCATACCAGTCCTTGCCATTAATGAATTATGAACTCATCAAAAAGATTTTGTGAGGAAAGAGAAAAGGTTAGTGTTATTCGTTTCGAAACCCCTTTGTTCTGTTTTCCCCATAGCGCCCTTAGGGGAAGGTCGACCTAACGGGACTCGCATGGTTTCCCTGTACAATGTTGACCGTGCGATGCATTCACACCTCGGCTCAGTCCCAGGTGCTACACAGACAAATGGCTCGCTTTTCGCAATGCGCCATCTCGCAAACGCACCATCACGAACGGGCCTGTTCTCTACGCATGGGTGCCGATCGCATAATGGCTCCAAACCCGCTCTAATTCATTGCGAGATAAGAGAGACCGTATTATGGTGCTAGATGAAAAGAACAGAGGTGTTAAAGTACAACGGGTTTTGCTTCGATTTGTTGATCGATTGGAGCAATTTGTCAGCCAGCCTGACAAATACGGCTTAGCTATATCTTGTTTGGTGTAGGCCGCTGCGCGCTGCAGCGCAATGTGAATGACTACTGAAACACTACTGGTCATACAGTTGATTCACAGATTTCAACAAAATGTCTAAAACATATGCTCAGTCAGTGCATACAAGAACTCGCCCCATCAACAGGGACTGGAGGTAACTGTACGTGGCAGATAAGTAGGCAAGTTCAAAGGCAGCAAACTGTCCGAGCGGCCACTCCAAAAGATGTCACTTTGATAAATGTAGGCATGGGGGAGAGTCTACAAAGAAGCGACAAATAGCGGTTACAAATTGAAGGGTTGCGTTTACACGTAGTACACACACGTTCACCATCCAATGTAAATTGGAATACCACTCGAACTTTATACCCATTTTTTTTTCCTTCTTCTTGTTTTTCAGTAATAGTAGCTACACTCGGTGGATTTTACAGCCTGTAGGCCCATTAATAAAAGCAAGATTTTCGTTATAATAAACCAAGACACTCGTGAGGCCCACGGCCAAGCCAATTATTAATTGACCTAAATCGTCGTATTTTGACAGCGAAGTTTATTGTCGACAATAAATAGCTTTTATATAAGCTTTCCAAAAAAAGTTCCATACAGTTATACACTCACACTGGCAACAGAACCTGCATTTTTACTAACTGGCGAACATGCCCAGATTCCGTACGTAATTTCTCGTTATTGTTTAACCAGAGAGGTTTTTACATCGATTGTTACTTATTTCGTTTGCTTACTAACCCGCCTACCAATTTCGATTCATCAGTAAAAAGTAAAACTACAAAATGTATACCTACACCTACATAGAAAATACAAAGATTTCCTTATTCCAGCCTTGCAAAGTGTATCAAGGGTGCAATCTCGACATTTCTTCTGTTTGAATCGACCGCATTCGTGAATTTAAAAAACGCAGGAGAAAACGAAAGTAAAAATGTTTTACTTTTCCCGCTACACCAATGGAACGTACACAACTTATGACAAGGAAAATGTTAATTGTGTGCGGAGAAACGATTACATTCAGGTTTTCGAATGGGCCGATGACGATGATGGAGAACAGCCTGAGATTACTGGCGAGATAGAAAAGAATAAAAAGACGAAAGAAGCAGAAAGGAGGGAGGAGAAACAAGCGCCAGATCTAGAGTGTGTGTAATTGAGTTTTGACAGACGTGTATCAATCAAATATGATTATTTACGTCTGGGACCGACCTTTTACGTCACCATCCGAAAAACCTGACTGAGATTCGAACCTGGGTCCGATCAGAGACAGTTTGTAGGCGAATACAAAGAGAGACAGACACACACACACACACACTCACACACACAAGGAACTACCCGACACGGTCCATTTATACTGGCAATTAAGTCTTTGCACATTATAGTTGTGATACGAGACTGGAGGAGTTGCACTTTACCATGCTTACAATAATGATGAACCAAGTGCAGTACAAGTCGCCAACTTGGTTAATTCACGATAAAAATATGCCTAATAATCTTTACTCGATCAAACTGTGCTTTTAGTTTCTTAGCATCATGGAAATCTGTTGTAGGGGTCCACGTCGGCACGAAAGTGAAGATGAAAACTAGTTTGAATCATTGATGTATCACAGACACGGCGACTATACGCACTTCCTATTCCTAGCCCACACTTGCTGCCATTTTAAAGGTTTTCTTTAAAGATAAAGTTGAGTTCTGGAAATGCTATTACATTGTGATAGAAATTATTGTCTAAAAATAATAGGGAAAGGTTGATCATGTCTGCATAAAAATTGTGAGGTTTTGGAAGCATCAAAATGATAAGAAATTGACCCAGTCTTGCTAAAAAGCACATGCCCTGTACACATAAATGGGTATGTGGGACTGCACACACGTGTACCATAAATGTTCGGGCCGAACACTTCAGCTATTTATTGTCATATTTGAATATTAGATCATTTGAAGAGCAATCCTTTTCAGGAGACATTTCTACTATGATGTTCTTCCAAACTAACAAAGAAAGAATGATAAATCTCACAAATCAATTTCACCTTTACGAGAACCCGACCTCCTCTTTAACGTTTAAAATGATATGACGCCAACTTATAAGTCTGCAAGTCACCGTATAGTACATCTCGAATAAAAACGTATTTCCATGAAAGAATGAATATTTCAGAAAAAAATTACAGCCAGTTTCACTCCGTGATTATACAAGAGTTGGCCCAGGGAAGTATCTTGGATAGCTCAATAAAATGGACGTACGGCACGTTTGGGAGAAAATTGTGGAAAAGGGGGATTTGCCTGCATTTAAATTATTTAACCATTTCTATTAATCAAGGTAAATGTATAATAAGAAAGATAATCTCATTATTGGGTGCATGGTTTGTAACCTTTCTATTCCCATTTGGAAGGATAGAACGTAATTAAAAATGATGTCACTTGAAATGATCTCCTATTCTAATCATGAATAGAAATATTTTAGAACTTTGGGACGACGTTCTGATGCCACACGTTTATGTAGTCCCATGTACCTATATTAGTGTCCGATGTTTTCCAATAATTTTTTTATTTTCAGCAAGATTTTTTTGTGTTTTTTTTAAGGGAATCCGTTATAATCTGCACGGTTTCTAAAACTCCTAGTACACAACCGTTTCTATTTACTTCATGACCAATCATTCGTAATAAGTTCGAGACGGTTTTTCCCGCAATGAATGTATCCGACATGGCAGAAAGCCCCTCACGAGAATGTGCGAGCGAGACAGGGTACCGGAGAGTGAAGGAACAAAAATCGATAAGTGGTGTACTCTTTCTCAAAAGACTGGAGATTGATATATTTTGTCCACGCACTGTCCATGAATATGAATGTTCTTCCTCACCACCACCACACCGTCCTCTCTCCAGAAATGGAATCATCTTCTTACGAGCCAGGACATGCACTGGTTGAACATCTTCGGCTAAATCAATAATAGGCTTGCACATACCATTATCATTATAGTGGATGGTGAAAATAAATGCGTGTACGATGGTCGTTTTGGATTTCACAACAATCGTCGCATTCATTTGTCATCAACAAGGTTTTCATTTTATGGTCTGTTTTTCCTGGTTGTAAGCTGTATGAACACTTCTCTTCATTCTCTGTTGTGAGATGTAAACTACATGGGGTTTAAAGGGAAATCCAACCTTAATAGCAAGTTGCTTTGAAAGAAAGAGGAAAAATCAGAGAAGCAGATTGGTGAAAGTTTGAACGAAATCGGACAAGCAATAAGAAAGTTATGAATTTTTGAAAGTTGTAATCACTATGCTTATGGGAAGTTCAAATTGGCCGAATAGGTAATGTCACTGTGATGTAGCTGTGGACAACTCCCCCATTCACTTTAACACACAAAATGACTAAAATGTCACTTTTTTTCAAAATGCATTACTCAGTAGGATCTTTTCGTTCATGAAGACCTATAACAATATGCTATCTCCAATATATTTTGAGTACAGCCCCGAGGGTAAAAGCGCCTCGAAGAAAACCGCAAATTAATGATATTTTTGTGTACGACAAATGGGAGAGTTGTCCACAAAAATGTCACAATTGACTCACCAAATTGCCAATTTGAGATTCGCATAGATGTAGTGATCTCATTTTTCAAACATCCATAACTTTCTTAGTCCTTGTCCGATTTCTTTCAAACTTTCACCATCCTGTTTTTCTTATTTTTCTGCTTTTACACAAATCATCTTATTACCAAGGTTGGATTGCCCTTTAAGTTCATTAAAAAGTTTAAAAGTTTACTTTAAAAGCGCAGTCCACATTTTCCACTCCGCAACAATAATCAATATTTTTTCAGATCTGCATCACATACCTTTCTTTTAGAATCCGAAAACATGTGTTCAGTATGAAACAAATTATATTTGTTGGGTTATATGACTGGTCTATATGACCTTCTAGGCAAACCTGTAGAGACTGCCTGTAAATGCAAGTGTAACTATAAATATTTGAATAAACATTACAGTAATTTTTAGAGCAACTGAAAATGAACCCAAGTCATATACCACCCTCTCCCCCCTCACATTCTCAAGACATCTTCGCATGCCTCTCAAAAGGCCGCTGATATGGCGAAGTTCAAGGCCTGGCTTAAAGCTCCTCGAATTTCACAGTCTTTAGCACGAACCTGTCGTCTCCAATTAGGGATCAGAGGGGCAGGAGTCCTAGCGTCAGGTCCTACCATCAACCCCCTGAAGGGTTGAAGGGGGGTCTGGATGACTCCTTTCTCCACTTTTTCTCTATTGTATGTGTGCAGTGCAGGTGTATTCATGTATACTTTCGAAAGGGGAGACATGGCGGGCGTTGGGTTGGTACTATCAAAGTCTGTCAAGAGTCAAGACTCCAGGAATTCCTCACTCTCACAAGTTATATTTCGTTACCTTTATTACCCGTTCAGATTTGGCACGGATAACATAATGGGAGTGAGAGACGAAGGGGGAGGCTCAAGGATATAATACCCTTGGACAACCCCCATCTTCTCCTACAGCTCAAATTCGAGTCGCATTTTTCTTAGGACGCCTCGTGCAGACAGTCAGGGCATCCAGATAACTCTAATTGTGGAAGGGTGCAAAATTTCTCACAATTTCAAATCGGTTGGGATTTATTGGGAATTCGATGGGTCCCATCGGACTTCAAGAGTGACGATGTTACCCCCTTGACGGGGTCACCTGGAGTATTTTGACGGGGTCTTCTTTGTTATGTCATGAAATTTGAAGAACTATGTGACGAAGAAATGTTTTTGCGAGTTGCAAAACAATACAACAGTGATATCCGAAGCAATATCAGAATTCATTGAGTTATAAACTTTATTAGTCATTAAAAACATTGTAAACTTAAAGATGAAGTTGAGTTCTGGTCATGCGATTACATTGTGAAAGAAACTGTCTCAAAGCAATTGGGAAAAGTTGATCATTTATACATTTGGTGTGTATATGAGGTTTTGAAATCATCAAAATGCCTTTTGACGCAATCTTGCTGAAAAGCACAAACACCTCACACAGAAATGGATATATGGGACTGCACATAATGATGTGGCATAAATGTTCGACCAGAACACTTCAGAATCAGATATTCCCCGTCATATATGCGGGCATTTTGGGGCATTCGAAGATTCAGGGAACTTTTCTACTAATCTGTTTTTCCAAACTGACATTAAAAGGAAAGAGAAAGCTCACAAATTATTTTTCACCTTTCTCAGAACTCCACCATCTCCTGTACCGTTTTATGTACGGTATTTCAACCTCTGAGTCTGATTGAAAAATTCAGCAAGATGTTATAAATACACCGAGACATGGGAATTTGGTACTGCTGCATGATCATCAGGAACAAAAAAAGTCCACGGGATTTAAATACGGGAAAATATCGTGCAAAAGGGAGTCAGATGAGAGAGAAAAAAAGAAAATAGCATAAACGGAATGACGGGATTAACATGAACTGTTTATGCAGCAGTAGGCGCTGCACAATGGAAACAGCGGGTTCTCCCCACCAAGTCACTGGGACATTCACATCCGAATAACAAGCCATCCATATATTATTGGGCCCTCCTCCTCGGCTGCCCTTATAGTTTCGTCAACCTCGACAATGAAACTCGAGCAAGCGCCAAGGCTCTGGAATTACATGTCTGGCCTGACCGTGTAGATACGAAAACAAATTGGCATTCACACGTTAATCGACAGAAATAAAATCAGGCTGGTATGTGCATGCTACCACCGGTATACCAGGGGTTGTAATGGCCATTGCCATTGCTGCCAGGAGTGGGGTACGTGTCTTGCCCCTGGCCAATAATGTGGGTTTGAAATGAAAGTGGGACATCATGACAAAGGTCTAGTAACAAAGGTAGAAATTGTGCAGAGAGAAATTGCATTCGTTAAAGAGCAAATATAGGCCTACCTAGTTTGTGGAAATCTAAAGAAAAATCTTTCTTTTAAATACTAAAACAAAACGACCCTGAGACTGAGTCCTACAACGAAACAATTAGAAATCAGTTTATTTATTTACAAAACGGGATTTTCAGTGACCAGGAATGTTTAATGTGAAACTGTGCATCAATTCTGTCATATCATAACTCCTTGGTTCCATATTACTATCACATGTAACACATACATGCTGGCCTACATGGCACATTTTAAATTTGTATCGTGAATGAAATTTTCCCGATAGAACGTTCAGCAGTCCCTTCAGCAGTTGGAGTTCTTTAGTGGTTACGGTCACTGCCTAAAAGAGCTTCCGAATTCCACCATTAATAATTTAAGATATCCCACCGCTGCCGCTGCATAATTCAACCCAAGGTACATAGTGTTGGAGAGAGAGAGAGGTTTGAATATGCACGTTTCCTTTCCCAAAAGCAACCGAGATTCGATTAACGTATCCTCATTGCGTAGGTATTTGAAGTGTTTCGCCTAAAAAAAAATATGATGAAATGGACATCAAGACTTCAACCTCGTGTCACCAGTGGGAAATCTGAGAGGACTACCTAGCAAAGATGGATCGTGGATTTAGTCAAACATCACATCTCACTTGGTAATTTGAAATCATCTCATTTATCAATATGCGTTACTGCACGAGCGAAGTAGAGAGGTAACAGAGCATCATGCACCTTCGCTCAAGGTCGGTCAAGAGTATGACTAACTCCAGGTAAATATAGACGTGCGAGGGGAACATGATGGGAAGGGGGGATGAAAAAAGGTAAAACTGATGGTGTGACAATATTGATGAATCAAATTCTCCATGGAGATTCGTTTAAAAAATGATAGGCATCGAACATTTATTTACATTTTCTACATGTTCTAGGGAGATTATATTGCAAAGGAGACCATGGTCGTAACTGTAATTGCTATTATGACCTTTTTATCAAATGCATTTGTATGTTGTGTTGTCAGGATTCAAAAAAGAAATTTCTGTTAATTTACCTCGTAATTACTATACATGTATATATATATATACATATAGTTCACCAACAATTATGACTTGATTATGATTTTATTATGGGGTTTTCCACCCCGTTTACCCCCTCCCAAAGGGTCACAAACTACTCTCACCAGCTGTCTATAAAATTCTTGCATATCAAGCTTGTTTTCTCGACCGTAATCATGCGAATTAATAAGAACATACCGAGTGGAACCTCTCTGATCCAGTCCTTGATAGATAAGCTTGAAAACAAAAGAATGCCACCATCAGATAACACAACAACATAAACCCCTTCAACGTGTGATTTATGTCACGTCACCTAACGATACTCGTCAATGTGTTTTGGGTTGCGCTGTCAAATCGGATCTTTGGAGGACCAGGTTGTACTTTTCATCCTCTTCTCAGCACTAATTGGAAAAGAGGGATTTTGCATTCGGGGACGTAAGCTGATAAACCCCCGAGTCCTCTGGAAGGCAGTTTATAAATGCAATATTGGGTATATTAAACATGATTATGTATTTTCATGTAGCATGTTTTGCAGAATGTTGGATCAGATTCTCGTCGCCCTCTTTACTTCCTCGTAAATAACATTTTTGCCACTAACAAAAAGATTACCGAAAGTATGAGAGGGTGGACTGAGTGACGGCTGGGAATGTTGTCAACACTTCTGCAGACAAACCCAAAACACAATGCCGATAACAATTAAGAGTGATTTTCCAACATGGAAAACAAATGTTTTGGCCAAGCTTTTTAAAAACCATTTCTAGAATTTGTGTTATCAAAATACTCCTAAACGAGGCGCTGTAAGGTATAAGATTGAATCCCAGGATGGGCTTCAAGAAAGTAAAGCTCAAACATCCTGTTTCATGTACAGTATACTAGTTTCAAAGATGAGCAATTTATATCCTTTCCAATTCTTTCTACAAAATTACACACAGGCATACATAGAAATAGACAGAACCAAATCTGAAAAGCACATCACGTATGAAATTTCGTACATCAATCGTAACCAACTTTAATTGAGGATTTTCTTTTGGTATCTGCGTTCAGGGCCGTTTGCGATTAGCATAACTTGACATCAAAGCTAAAAATGAAACCATGTTGAAAACATTCTAGACGCCATGTGATCACGGGACAGGAGAGACGAGAGGGACAGAGAGTGAGATGGAGATGGTTGAGGATCCCCTCTTGCTCACGGTCATTGCATCCATCGGGTTTATACGGTAAGGTGAATGTTGGCGCAGCGAGCCGGAATTGGCGCCTGATGAAAGATTGTACGGGGGCAGGTCAACGCGGAGCCGCAGGGCCTTACATGTGTTGAGCAATACGAAGTCGTAACCCCTCTCCTTCATCTACATGTATGCACACAGTCAGGGGGAGAAAACCACACAGTCTTTATATGCCTGCTTGTTGTGTTACAAGAAAATCATCTGCCTCTCTCTCCTTTTCTTCAACTTTCCCTGAATACCGAAGAGCTGTTCAACCACAGCATGCATAACAAGATACTGACAATAATTGTACGTAATAAAACATAATGTATGCGCTACATTTGAACTTGTAACAATGGCACAAAAATATAAACTCTTTAGAAAAGGGCACATGGACTATAAAGCATGATATTGTAAACTGCTCATCAAGAACTATATTATTTGTAAAATATAAAATAGAGATAAATCGGCCTATCCAGTTAATGCAGTAAAACTGAAAGAGTAGGCCTATCCAATAATGTCATAATATTAATACCGTTCAAAACACATCTAATCGACTCTAATAAATATTCCCCCGATTTTTGTTATGGCCTTCCTTTCCTGAATTAATAGTTGTTCATTATCTCAAATATATAGAAAGATGGACTTTAGTCTTGCCAATCAAATCGAAAAAATAACTTTACAAAGATGTTAGGGGAAAGAATTGTACGGTGTGACTGGACAAACATTAAGGTAGGCCTACCTATCTAAATATTGACGTCATCTGTATATTGAATAACATGAGTTCATAAACTTGTGGCATGAAAAGCAAATTTATCATTCAAAATTAAACAGGGATGGTAATAACATTAAATAATTTTTGTCAAAACATACGTTCGCTAACGTTTCTTCATTAACTTTGGGTGTCATTATACTTGTTTTTTAACCTTCAAAATAGTGAAAACTTGATATTGTTTGGGCAATCAGTTTATTATACTTACATAATTTTGGCTATTTCAGTTCTTGTCTACTCGGTATATTTGATTAAATGATGTTGCTTGTTTTTATTTTGGTTGGTATTCAGGATTTCATTTAATCTATATTTCTACAATACCAAGATAGATGTAGAATATTCAACTGGAGAGTTGTGTTTTGCTTCTATGAAAGATGTCCTGTGACAATCCCAGTGGCATACCAGCAATCCCAAACTCTGCAAAGTGCCAATCCCATTAAAGATTTAACGGATTATTCGCACGAAAATTCCATTTAGAGATCTAAGGAACGCTTAGATACCAAGAAGAGAGGAATACAACTCGCCTCAGCACTCTTATATTATAACTTATATGTGGATACCATAGGGAATTATGACTATAAGGTCCCTCGAGAATAGCCGATATTGAAAATTTAAGCATATTAGGCAAGGCACTCACTCGGGCCGTCATAATTTGGTCGAAATTTGAAGTGTGGTTACACTCCTGTGCGCTTGAAGTTTGGAATCTGATTAAAAGTCCTGGTTAAGCGTGTGAAATGCGATGTTGTAGTCCTCTCTCTGTACTCAATCTCTTTTCCTAAAATTTTAAGTCGATTATACACATGCACTATATACCATCGAATTCTGAAGAGCGCATTATGATTTTGTGGTGGTATGATAATAATGTACTAGAGAAGGAAAAATGTGCGTGCTTTTAAGTGAACCGTGTTGGTATTGAATTAGTCGGCAGTTTATGCCAATTAATTCAGGTTGGGTGAATATGTGAGTGTACTTTTTGTGGAATGGTGGATTGGAAACCTTGAACCAGCTTTAGCCGTTTAGGGGCTGACTGCTAAAGTAAGGTGAAAATATGAAGCAATTATTTTCACATTGCCTACATTGAATGATAGAAGCTTTCTTAAAGACTTTAATGCAATGAATATTATCTAGCCGCATGAACATGTCCAGTAGCAGTGGTATCAGCATTATTAATGTCGTGGTTTCTTTTTGACAATATTTGTCGCTCGGGATGATCCCATTTATGCGAGCACAGATTGCACTTGATCATTCAACGTACTTTTTATTGGTCTGAATCCCATTTTGTGAGTTAGCATGGGGAATCTAATAGCTATCACCCGGTGTTAATTTAGGAGAATACAGACATGTTAACTCCATGTCAAGCCTGGCGTTTTGCCTCGAAATGTTTCGTTCTCATATCTCGCTCGGAGCTCCGTCAATTTTATTGTCAATTTAAAGTTCCCGTTCCTGCAACTGCAGCGAAAAGTTACTACCGATGCAGTGTGTTGGTGGTACACATTAACTTCATTTACAAGCTGAGAAAATACAGCAGGAATTGTTCTGAAGTGCGTTTTTGTCGGCTATACTAACACGGTGTCGGTGTGTTTGCTTACGGCTGTTTAGGCAAAGGGGCTGAATTGCGGTGTTCGACAAAAGACCCAATTCTCCCCCGTTTCCCTCCCCGAGAGTGCAGGCTTGGGTTTTTGTAGAGGTCGGTAATATCTTTCCTTTATGCTGCCTGGCGCGGCTGGGGTGATATTGGCAGGATTGGGGTAACCGAGCTGGCTTTTCACTGCTCTTTCGTGCCTGGGCTGCCGCTGCCACAGCTAGTGCTATTCGACGTTGGAGTCTTGACAACAGGCTTGAAAACCGGGGTTGTTTTCTTAGCCTGGTATCGCCCAAAGCCCTGCAGGTTGAAGGGAGATCTTCTGTGCGACCCCACAATTTACAGTCAGCTTGAACATAGCATACCATATATTACCAAACACACACAAATACTTGTAACAAACTTGATACAAATATCCCAGCATGTCCATAGTTTTACTGTTAAATTTCACATGCAATGAAAATCCAACCAAGGTTGACTTGAGGTTTAAAAAAGATAAGTACCGTACTTCTAAAACAAAGCTTAAAAGATTAGCACCAAAAAAAAAAAAAGAATTTTGTTCTTTCCATCATGTTCAAATCAAAGTCTATCACTTTATCAGTATACATAATTTTTTTGGTAATCAATCAAGTTTTCATAGTAGGCAGACATAACTAAACATGATAAACATTATGGTTATTTACATTCAGTATGTTTGACTCTGTGATCATATACAAATTTCTATGCTTCACACGAAACATGGAACTATTACAAATGTCATGGATGTTGAATAAAATTGATTGGTGCGAGACAACTAGACAGTGTCGTTCATATTCAGATGTTTTAGACAAATCATAAAATTGCCTATTGTAGAAATCGATCCTCCGTGTGATTTTTTGTAATTGAACTGTTTGGACAATTTTGAAATTAGGTAAGGTGAAATGGTGGGTTTACCTGTGTGCTCCCATCTTAGGTCGGGATGAGAGAGAGAGAGAGAGAGGGATCCAGGTGATGACGCTGTGTTTGTGGTCTCAGGTACGATTAGAATCCAACCACGTTGGCTACACAATAAAGAGCAAATGTCATCAAAAAATGACTGGATGGATGTTCACTTCAATTACATCCCGACCAAGGTAGGTAGGGGTACAAAATAAAGTTTCACAACGGAGTGAGGGTGATGATACCTCACGACGCCAGGAGAATAGTTGCTCCTGCCCCTGAAGATCCTGGGCAACAGAGAGATGAGAAATCAAGTAGGAATCCACGAGTTTGGGTAGGAGCACTGCATCAAGTCAGTTGGGTCACGGGAGCCGGTCGCATGGCAGTCCGAACTCGACAAGATAGAAAGGTGATAATGCGGCGATAAGAGATGGCACAAATTCAACACCTTCGACTACGGGGAGTGAAGATTACGGCCACCCTGATAAATGAGGGTCACAGTGCAATGCGACGGAGTGTATACGTGTGTGTGTGCGTCATTATTGGTCGGTCTATGTGCGGTGGATGTGTGTGTGGGTGTGTGTGTGTGTGTGTGGATGAAGCGGACTTTGGATGGAAGGCGCTGTGTCTCCAGCGGTCGTCTTTTTAGCTCTCCATCCTCAAACTCCTGCTCGTGCGAGCAATCATTCTTCCCTATTAGAATGTTCAAACACCTCTCCCATCTCCGAACTGGTCAGGTTGTTCGTCACACAGGCAGCACAATCCATTGTGACAGTAGGGGTGTTGATGCGACGTCCCATTCAACGGGTATTCTCTTTATGTGAGGACATTTTTCATTTTAACGAGCGACAAAGGCGGTGCCTTGGCTTCACACCCGAACAGTCAATAAAATCGACTTGCTTGGCTTGTGCGCATTCAGCGGGTAATAATTCGAATAATATTTGACAAATCGCATCGCGACCTCAAAGGTTAGAAATACCTTTCAGTATTGACGGAGTGATTGTAATATTTAATGCTGCAGTAAAGCGCTTTGTTCGACCTTTGTGATTTCTCTCCGGAGTTTGATCCTTTGTCGTGTATAAATTGTTTTGAGCTTTTATATGATTTGATTGCAATGCAGACAGCAGTGGATAGGCTAAATATTACAAACAACTTCATAGCATTTACCAGTTCCAAAGGTACATGAAACTGAGCTCTATTTTTATCCTAGTGAAATAACAAAGCATTAGCAAGATTGCTTATCTATACTGTCTTGACAATCAAAGCCCATCTTTTTTTTTTTTATTAATAGTCAATATCTGGTATGTTACACACATTGCCAAGTTAAATAAAATGGTGTCAACACAGTCAAAGTCACGCAGGAAAACTAGACATGCTAAAGAGACTATAATTTTGCATGAAATGATTGCATCATAATTGTATGAACCAATCGCAACTTCTAGTTTTAAGACAAAAACTTTTTATACATGAAAGCTAATTGATACGTTTTATCATCTTAATGATCATATCTAACATAACTGTTTACAAAAATCTATTTCAGTTGAAATTTATTTCTCTTGAATGTACATGTAACTATTACAGGCCAACCAAAATGAAAGATTAAATGAGAACAAACCCCTTTCCCAATCCCACTTTAAAGCAGAAATACCATGTCAATAAGCATGAGCAATTATTCAAGTTAATAAGACGAGGTGGAATGGCGAATGCAATTGTTTTGAAAGGTGAAAGATCTTCATGAGTGAAACGACCTTTTTTGTAATCTTCATATTTCCCTTGTCGATTGATTTTGCTCTTTCACTCATACTTCTCACTGGAATAATGATTTTTCACTTGTGCAATTGTATCACCATATACAACTAGCATTCATCCTCATGTATTCCCAAACGTAATTTCTTTAAAAGCCGGACAGGCTACGGTATTACCTTTATCAATTTGGCGGAAAGGATGCATGTGTTCTGTCCAACTGCGTAATTTGTCAAATAAATATTTTGGACAGATATCAAAATCTAAGAATTGTAAATGACTTACGACAGGAAAAGAGGTGTGTAGAAGGAAAGACAAGAAAATAGAAACAAAACTTTGCCCCAATATTGCACCTCTGGGATATAGCTACAGAGAAGCTATTTCGCATTTCAGGGGACATATTTGAATACATGTGCCTGTATAACTATTCCCCCCCAAAAAAAAAAAAAAAAAAAAAAAAAAAATAATAATAATAAATAAAAATAATAATAATAACAATACTAAAACACAATATTTTTGCAGATATTAAAAGCCAGATATTTATTCACAATAATTATTTCGTTCAAAATTGCTAAGACGCGTCAATAATGTTAACTTAAACAAGTCTTTCAATAACATGTAAATAACTGTTAAGGAAACATCTGCTTAGACATGTTAGATATATTATAAAGTTTACAGAGCCACTGTCATTGTTAGAACTGTAGTTTAAAAGATATTTTTACATACCATTACACTGATATAAAATTGATAGCTATATTACAACCAGGGCTCTTCCACCTCCCTGTTACAACTAACATATTGCTTTAATTATATTATTACACAGTGACTGGAAATTTGGCAAACTTGTCAAAATAAACAATTAATGACTTTCACTTTCGCCGTCCATCACAAACGTTCATAAATCATCATCCAGTTTGAACAACAGAAGTAAGGTTTCTCCCAGACATGTTTTCATGTTCTCATATTACTAATTAATCAAAGTTCATTATCTTATATGAGTCTATTAAATTTGCCTATATTTCCCAAGCAGAATTTCAAATCAATCACTTCTCATATATGATCTTTCCTTTCATAGAAAAGTGACAGAAACGCATTAATAATTAGTATGATTTTGATTGATGAAAAAAGACTCCAATATTAATTATACATGTACATGAAGAAAGAAAAAATCAGTCTTCTAGAACTGTAGAAAAATTGCAAACTATTGCAGATGACCAGCTGCGTGTGTTTGCCAATGGTTAAGAAAATATTAGGACTATAAACTAATAAAAAGATATTATGCAGAGAAAAATTATTACCTTATTATTAAAGTGTCTTAAATCTACTAAATGGTAGCTCAGGG
The DNA here is from genome assembly GCA_025618425.1 of Heliocidaris tuberculata. Classification (NCBI taxonomy): domain Eukaryota; kingdom Metazoa; phylum Echinodermata; class Echinoidea; order Camarodonta; family Echinometridae; genus Heliocidaris; species Heliocidaris tuberculata. Next base: position 14,438,192 of record CM046839.1, read on the forward strand.
GCGGATCTAGCTTTTTATAAAGGGGGGGGGTTGGGGGCGGTATGCGAGGGAGCGAGCGAGGGGGGGAGGGTGTGGGAGGGGGTGTCCCCCCTCCCACAGTAGGGAGAATTTTTGAAAATCTGTGTGTGAAAATGGCGTTTTCTTGCATCTAAAACACCACTATTTTTGGTATAGAGGTCATTGCCAAATTAACCCCCCCATGAAAATTTGTAAAATTTAGTTGCATTTTCCTGCAATGTAAGGCCAGTTGACAACACAGATACAAAGAATTGGGGACCTTGGAATAAGCACTGTCAGCCTAATACTTTTATTATGAACAGCTTGTCACTGATACTCACTGGCAAATCTCAGTCGAATATGATGGACTGGCAGAATAATAATAAAAAATAAAATAAATACATAAATAGAATAAAATAAAATTACAAGTTTAAAAAAAAAGATAAGATAAAAAAAAAAAAATGGTCCCCGGATTTTTTTTGGGGGGGGTTGCAACCCCCCCCCCCCCACCCCCCCTCTAGATCCGCTTCTGTAGCTGTTTGTCTTATTTTCGATTTACTGACTTAAAATCGAGCAATCTTTTGAGAAATCTTTGTAAAAGGGGATTTTTAGATTTAGGGAAAAAAAGGAGGCTTCCCGATTCTCTTTTTTCATTCATTCATTCATTGACCAAACTGTCGGCCATGTTATTTGTCCTGTTGGTCGTTGACTTCCGAGGAGTCCAATTTTACATTCAAATCAGCTAGTCCCGGTGTCCCACTAGTCAATCCCCGCGTATATCGGGTTAAGTAAATTTGCACTATTTTTACATTGGGTATGGCGAAAGCAGCACTCAAACCACTTGAAAATCCTCTCTCTTTTCTTCTCCATTTGAAAATTTTACAACAAGGAGGTAGAAAGGAAAGAGTGTAAGACTGTAATCTACTCTGCCAGCTCGAAAAATAAATCTAAAGAGGAAAGCAATTACAAGTTAAATCGGAATTGCATGGATATCTTGTTTGACAAGTCATGTCGATTTGTTAACACGTATACGAGCAGAAAAGCCATCGTAAGTAAGTTTAAGCTTGCCACAATCATGAATGCCAATGAAATGAACTGAACTGTTATCATACCATTGTTTTCCTTTTCAATCTAAAAATTACTGTTCTTAGAACTTTAAATCGGCACAGAACTTGAAAGTAGCCAGGGTAACGAGAATAAAATCAACAGCTAGGGAACAAAATAATCAAACCTCTTCTATATAAAAAACAGGGGTTAATTTTTATCGATTTACAAAGGCTATATTCTTTTGTAATTTTTTAATCATCTTAACTGTGTCAGAAAGTTTGAAAGGAAAATAAAAATACAGTAACTTTGCCTGTGATAGAAATACAGAAATGACGCAAATTTAGGGGCAAGTCGTTGAAAATTCCTTCAGTTACTCAACTGTTATCTATTATTATATAATTGACCTCAGTTCAACATCATTTCGAACTTCTAATTTTGTGTGATATTCCTGAACATCACAGGCGCGCAAATGAAGGGGGAAAACGATATTAGCTAACAAATTTTGTTTAATGCACGTGCCTTACCATACACACAATGTATAAAGTTTTTTTTTAAATGTAAATCATTTTCAGATATTTGAAGTGGTGTCTTCAATCAGTTGTCGATCTTGGAAACGTTTGTCCTGGTATGAATAGCAATTACCGACGACAATTTTTTGTTTGTTTGTTTGTTTTTTTTATTCAGAGAGAACGATTAATTCATCATCCTCGGTAAACCACTTGTTTTACCCATTGATCCCATTTTCAAATATCCCTGGAAAAAGGTTATTACAAACATATAAAATCGTCACGATAAGAATATCGAAAAGCGTTCTTTTTTTTCTTCTTCTTCTTCTTCTTCTTCTTCTTCTTCTTCTTATTTTTCAATATCTTAATGTCATAATTTGGTAACACGTTTATACTTGTGAATCTCGTTTCTTCTTCGGGGAATTTTAGCGTCTTTTTTTTTCTTCAGTCAACCCATGTTTGGTTATTTGCAGTTATAGTTGACACTAACTGCAGCGTAAATAATGTGCGAATGTGCCTTTAGCCGTTGAAATGGAATAATCTTCCTCCGACCGCTTTAGAGAAGGCTCCGCCATTCTTGTCATGTGTGAAAGTGACTTGCGCCATGACAAAATGGGGTTAAACAGTGCCTGTGGGACCAAAGCTGGCCACCAATTCCAGTAAGACCATAGGTGACATCGCGTCACGTGACGCAAATAGAGTGCTAATGACTTGATCAATGGGGTCTAGTTTCTTTAACAAGTCTTTTTATTTGGAGGTTCTTCGAACCCATAGATCTGTCCGGTTCAAAGTTTTCAGGTAAGTAGTAAAGTTCAAGATAAAAATTTGAGGTATCTCTATAGGTGAAAAGGAACAATGACATAACGACAGCATAATATATCGACAGCAAATGTCTTTTCAGAAAAGACTAAACAGGGAGAAAGAGAGGGAATGGGAGTGTGGAAATGTAAGATGAAATATATGACACTTATTTGCTTTTTCAAATGACAGGCTCTACAAAAGAAGCGAAATATCTAACAGATGAAGACTGATGCTTTAATCACACGCGAATATATTCACTCAAACTAATACATTGGAATATAGCCCAACAGATATGGTATGAATCTATAAATCTCACATGACTTAGACTATACGTCAACTAACTGACTAATGCAATGGAAACTGAAGGTTTGACAAACACATTACAATACTTTTTTATTAAATGGAGAAGCAAAGTTAGAGATGTGTCACTGTAGACAATAAAGTATAGTAATTTATTAATAGCAGAGTAGTAAAAATTGAAGGAGAAGACAAGGATGAATAAGACAAAGAACAGGAAGAAGAAATGGAAGTAGCAAGAAAAAAAGAATTTGAAGAAAAAGAACCGTCCACCACGAATAAGTTTACCATACGGCACAAGAGTCCTAATTTTCTGCACTTTTCATGTACTTTTTAAATGCCCCGAGAAAACAGTTGGAGATGTGCGAGGCAAACATTTCAAGTTTTTCTCTTTTCTTCCTCGAGGCTTGATGGGATCGGCGAGACATTCTCACGACCTATTAAAAAAGTTCTGAAGTAGAACATAGTGAGAAAAGGGGGTCAGCTCGTGATCGATACACACGGGAAGAGTTTGCAGACGATTACCCAATTCACATGCAAACATTTATCTCTCATACAGTTTGACGACACTGAATGTACCAGCTTCAAAACATATTTTGTACGAGACAGAGTTCCTTACTTCCTCTATAAATGATTGGTTAATGATTATGAGGAAGAGATTTTGTAAACACTACAATATTTCAAGAATTGTCATCATTAATAAAAGTATATGTGTTGATACTATGTATTGATTTTATTTCAATAGTGCATAACTTCAATTTGCAACACGCCTTTTTACTTAAGCAAAACGTCGTACAATACATTAGAATGTCGTATAATTAACATCGCGTTCATTATAAGAATTTCTCTCCAAAAAAACATTTTTCAACGTGAAAGGGGTAAACAGAAGACGAAACGGCAAGACAGTAATTTGATAAACCTGCGACATGGCGCGAGGAAAATAGAAAATCTGGGAAAATAAGGTGACAAGAAGGGAACAAAGACGAACGATTGCCAGGAAGAGAGTTCACCCCACGCGACTAGCCTGTAAAAACACAACAATTCAAGATGGAGAAAAAGGAATGGCGAAATGGGAGTTGGACTTTAATCATACTAGCATTTTCTTCTTGCTTTTATAACATTTTGTTGTGGTGAGTTTCAGATCAGGCCTTCTTCTTTTCATAGTATTCGTTTCACTCTCTCTTCCAATTCGCGCAAGACTTTTTTTCTCCAATATCAGAAGAAATAAAAGTTTATGAAGTATTGTTACATTTTTAAAAGTTATTAATTAGCGGAATTTGCTCACAGTAAATGGTGGTGTAAATCTAGACGAGGTAATGGTAGATATCTATTCTTGTAATCCTATCTCTGATATTAAGTTCAAGGTAAAGTGCATCCGGCTTTGATACTTTGGTGCTGTACTTAGAATCAAAAGCGGGAATAGCTTCCTTGATAAATTACAATGTACAGTGTAAGTCAATAAAAAGGAAACCCATATTCAAGCCCCAATATTTAAAAAACCAAGCAAAATATCTGAAATGTATTATCATGGTATCATACTGTCTTGCTTAATTTGATAGGGTGCTCACCAAAATACGATCATGGATGACTAGCACTGGCCATTTTTTTAAATGCATGTCAAAATCGTCTTTTCCCAAGTTTGGACTGAAGGGTATTCAGCAGTAACTTTCTTTATTTGTGAGTGCATTGAACTGGAAGGTAAATTGCCATTTGGTCCAATGTCATTTGGTCCAATTGTCAGCTGGTCTAACAACATTTGGTTTAATATTATTTCGTCCAATGACCATTTAGTCCAATACGCATTTCGTCCAATAATCATTTCTTCAATGATCAGCAAGTCTATAAGCATTTCGTTTAAAAAAAACATTTCGTCTAATAACCATTTGGTCTAAACCCATTTAGTCCAAATACCACTTGGTCTTATTATCAGTTCCTCAAATATTCATTTGGTCCAATACCCATTTCGGCTAATCCCAATTAGTCTGATATCCACATGGTCTAATCATCAATTCGACCAATTACCATTTCATCTAATCAGCAGCCAATTGATCTAATAATCAGTTGGTCTAATAATTATTCCGTCCAAGTCTCAGTTCGTCTAATGACCGTTTATCCTAGAACTCATATGGTCCAATATCCATTTAGTCTAATACTACAAACATGACAAACAAGATGAATGTGACTGCGTCTCATATGCCTCTGCCTAAATTCAGTTGATGGCTCGAAATGTTTTTGAAATATTGTGATAAACAGAATAAAAACCCTACAATTATATGTTAATTGACCTCTTTGACATTTGACCTTGGACCTTATAACTCCAAAGTTTGATCACTTTATCTCCTCCTAGTCATGAGTACAAAATAGTTTAGATATGGTGATAACAATGCTAAAAAGCATTAATTTCACATATAATGACCTCTATAACCTGTCACCTTTGACCCAGACGTGAACAAAAATCAAATGAGTTCGTCTCACTATAGTGATGTATATATATATATATATATACATCAGTATACTAGTTCCAAGTTAATGGCTCAAATTATTCAAGAGAGTGTTAACAAGACAAAAACCTGAAATTTCATGACAAATGACCTCCATGAGCTTTGACCCACATTTGCCAAAATCTAATCAGATCGTCTTCCTATAGTGATATATACCAGAACAAAGTTTTAAGCTAATGGATCAAATGTTTCTTGAGATACAGCGTTAACAAGGCAAACATCTGCAATTTCAGAATTGACCTCTCTGACCTTTGACCTACATTTTCCAAAAATGTGGTCTTCCTATGGTAATACATACTAGCACCAAATTTGAAGTTCATACCTCAAATGGTTATTGAGTTTTCGCGAGAACGAGGGTAACACCTGAAATTTCAGAAATTGACATGTGACCTTTGGCCTACGTACCCCAAAATCGAATAAGATCTTCTTCACATGGTGATACATACTAGCACCAAGTTTGAAGTGCATAACTCAAATGGTTACTGAGTTTTCGCAAGAACGAGGCTGACAACTGAAATTTCAGAAATTGACCTCTGTGACCTTTGACCTTTGACTTACGTACCCCAAAACGAGAAAGCGGGACTGACGGACGGACGGACGGACAACCCGAAAACATAATGCCTTCGGCACCACCTTCGGTCGGTGGAGGCATAACAAAAAATAGGCCTATGTTCTTAACAGACTTACAGATTAATTTGTGCCTACTTTTCTGTTTTTATTTGGAATGATACATGTGCCTATACGCTGAAACAATAGGCATATTAAATAATCATTATAACAGTAATAGCCAAATGATAATATTAATTCTTTTTGAATTATTGAAATGATACATAGGTTACACTGCAATGATATTTTAACTAGCACATCAATGATGTGGCGCTCATCCGGCATCCAGCAAAGAAATTCACGCAATTTGTACTTTGAACTGAGTTGAGACTGTAATTTCAAAAATTCTGTGAAGAAGTTCAATGAACCTCATGAAAGTCTTTCAGATGGAACAAAAAAAATCAAAATCGGTCAATAAATGAAGAAGAAGAAGCGATTTTTGCGATTTTCGAAAAATGCGCATAAATTAGCATATTTAATGAGTTTCAAAATTCTGTGTAGAAGTTTCGAATCCCCCACCTAGTGCTATCATATAAAGCAAACGGAATTAAAATCGGGTAAGAAATGGCGAAGAAGAAGCATTTTGAAATTGTGGACGGACGGGACGAAGGACGGACGGACGGACAGACGGACGGACGGACGACGGACGACTACGCCTCGCCATGGCATAAGCTCATCTGCCCATTCGGGCCGGATGAGCTAAAAATGATAATATAAGCATTATTATTAAGAATGATAATTATTGTTACCATTATATTATTCAAACAAAGTATCTACTGTACAAAGGCATTGTTTTCCACTAATACCTCCATGACATGTACATTGATCTAGACTCTAGCTCTAGATAGAAATTAACTGCAAAGATTTAATCCGTGATTGTCGTCAAGAATCTAAAATTGAAAACAATGCAGCACATGTGGACGTCATAGGGTCGTAGATGGCTAGCTTTGGCCGCATGCTTATTAGACCAAATGATGATTAGACCAAATGGTTAGTAGACCAAACGGTCATTGGACTAAGTGATAATTACACCAAATGTTAATAAGACCAAGTGGTTATTATACGAAATGGGTTTAGACGAAATGACATTAGACCAAATGAAGTTAGACCATTTACGGACCAAATGACTGATGGACCAAATGGGTATTGGAATAATTGGGTTTAGACCATTTAATGATTTGACCAAATGGTAATTGGTCCAATTGATAATGGACCATATGGTAATTGGACCAATTGGGAAAAATTAGACCAAATGACTATTAGACCAAATGGTTATAGACGAAATGGCTATTGGACGAAACGTTGATTGGACGATATGTTGATTAGACCAAATGCATATTGTACCAACTGATAATAGGCCTATGTTAGACCATATGACGCTTGAACCAAATGGCATTGGACTAAATGGCAATAAACCAAATTAAAGGAAACATAATAGGCTGCAATGTGAATATGTTTGATGAAATCTGTATCTAATGATTGCAACAATATTTAGTGTTGAATCTGGGTTTCCTTTTTATTGTCTCACACTTTATAGACATAGATGGTCGAGTGCTGAAATAGCATAAAAGAGGCAGTGTTGCACTATAATGTTGGAGTCTCATAGTTTGAAGTCATTTTTGCAGAGGAAGTTTTAAAACATATGTTAGAAATGACGCAAGACCAATTAATCATAATATATACAGATCGCGAAATCGCATTGAAACAATATTCCTGCGAAAGTTTACATACATAATATCCGTGTAAATTGTGTGTGTGCGCGCGCGCGCGCGCGTGTGTGTGTATTGAATATTTTGGCTTGGCTGAATTAAAACATATGAATTGGGGGGATATATACATGGGATTACCTGGTAATTCAAATAGAAATAAATGTGTAAATTCTTTGGTCATGTTTATTAAATATGCAATTTTCCATTCTAGGGCTCAAGGCCAGGTTCCTTCATCTACAAAAATACAAAAATATATAGCTGATTGTATAGAGGAAGAAAAAAATCTAGCAACGAAGGCAGGGAAGTTACATTTACACTTACAGAAATGGGAAGAACTGAAAGTGAATAAGGATGTGAATGTGAGCAGGTATGATGTGTCTAGTGTTGTGCGTGTGTAAACCTTGGTATGATTGTTGGATGTTAGTGAGTGTGAATGTGAATGTTGTGAAGGGGGGGGGGGGGGCGGGGGTTAAGTAGTGAAAGGGGTAACAAGGTATACCGATGAAGGGTTTATATAAAAATATGCATTATGTTACTTTTCATGAATGATCATTTTCCCCTTCTCTTGGGTAAATTGTTAAATGCACATCTTATTATTTATGATATGAATATAACATGAAGAATTGTATTTCATTTAATTATACCGTAATTATACACTTTTGTTTACCCCTTTATTCATTTAAATGAGATCTTTATATGAACTAGGAAAATAACAAAAAAGAAAAGAACATTAACATATTTTGAATGAAAGATCATTTGCATTGAATATTATACATTGTGGGACATAGGGAGGGGGTATAGGGCGTACGTTAGTGTTTGTCAATATATTATTTACTTAGTGATTTCATTCCAACATTCTTCCATGCTTGTCTTGTGAATAATTTAACACTATGGTATGAAAACGAAATGAAGATTTGTATTTGTTTGAAATTATTTACATTTATTTTATGTAATGATCTATTTTGAATGAAATCTCTAATAAAATATTTTGAAAAAAAAAAAAAAGTGTATGTGTGCAGCTCAAGAGAAATGTTCGTGGTATGCGGAAGTTACTAGTGCGAACATGGGAAAAATAATGGATGACAGTAATAATTAAAGTTTGCAATTTTTATTTTGCCAAAGATTTAGAATTATCTTACTTTTTATGAAATAGTGAAATATTTAGCAACTATGAATAAAAGTATTGAAATAGCTTATGCTAATGGCTGGCTCATGAGAGCTATAAAAAAGACGATATCTCATCGATAATAAAGAAAATAATAAGCTATAATTCTCAACCTGAAAGAATATAGGCATTATTAAAATCCTCTTGGGGGGGGGGGGGTTCAATACATTTGACCAAATGAAGTCTCGATATTCTATAAATGCTGTACGTATTAGGTGAAATGCCCCTCCTCCCCCGGAAAAAAAAAATCTTTGTTGCTATTGGTACTATTACGTAATTATTTTTATGTGTACTTATATATATTATATATATATAATCCACTTGATGTAGCTGAGTCATACTCAATACCAAGAGATTTCAACCTTGGGAATTCTGTATTTGAGAAAGAGGAAGGATGAAATTCGCCATGATTATGTTCCGTCACGCCGAATGCCCCCTTTAATCACATGGAACAGTGAAAAACACACGACTTTGAGTAACTCGAGGAACCGCAGAAACGAGTGAGTTCAGATGCAAACAAATGCATATTGTCACTAATCGTTTTGAGTCAGTGAGTTCTCCTTCCCTCGTCCGCTCTAGGATTTTCTTGCTTTACTTTCTTTGAAAACTATTTGTCATGTTCCAATATTTGCAAGCTTCACTATTTTGATCAGATTTTCAAGGTAACGACGAGAGAATTTGGCTTCTAGTAGTAATGCATTAAAGGTCTCAAAGAAGCGATACAATATATATCTTACACCGCTCATTCCATTAATTTCATCAGGTCGTATGTAGTATATGCTAAAATCAGTTTGCAAAGTTCAGCACGATTACAAAAAAGGGATACGAATCATATCAAGCTCTAAATTTAAAAAAAAATGTTGCCTTCTTAGACATCAGTAAACTCAAGATTACCGTGCCGACATGAGGTTACCAATACATACTCTTGTGGCTCCAAATAATACATTCCTTATTAGGTTAAAAACTTGAAGGGTTTATATTTACCCAAATCTTTTTAGAATTTGCAATAGTAAAAAGGAAACACTCTCATGTATTACACTAAAAGTTTTCCTTCTCCACTTTTCCCCATCACTCAATTGGAAAACTACCACTATTGGTGAAAATGTGCTACCCTGTATAAATATAAGAAATAAATAAATAAACAAAATAAGAAAAATACAGAAAAATCATACTGGAATTAGAACTGAACCCAATTTTTTCAGCTAAAACGAGTCAAAACTCAAAACCAGTATCTTTTCCCTTCTTTTAAAAAAATACTCTTGGATGATGGATGAGGGGAATAAATCAAAACGATGCCCTTGTCGCGAACGTAGTTCCACGAGATTGATACGGTCCACACGTCCAAGTTATGTTCGACACTACAAGCTTGTGCGCCATTAGCTTTCCGACGATCCCATAGCGAGCGGAAGAGTACGCCCACAAACCAACCGCTGCTCGTTAGTCAAGGCGGTAATAAAAAGGAGAGCAGTATTTTGAAGGAAGAAGATGCGCGTAAAAATTTCGTGAAGAAGTCTCGAAATGTCTGAACTTGGTTGAAAATGTACCGCATAAAAGCAAATTATATGTTTTAAAAAGGGGGTACAGGGGAATACAAACAATCAAATGCATACGTAATCAGGACAAATCTTTTACATAAAATGGCTGTCAGAAAAAACGACAAAGTGATGAATAAAAAAGCAAAGCAAAAAGAAGACAATATGCAAAATTGAATAAATAGAGTAAAAGTAAACGCAGAGCTCTCGCTTTTAAGTTCATTTTGTGCAAAAAAAGGAATACAACTTTTTGCAAAAGTGGAAAAGACTATACAAGATTAAAAATAAGATATCACAAACTAAAAAGGGGGAAATTCTTATAAAGACTATGTTAGAACCTTTCCATTGGGAGGGGGAGTCACGAGAATCTTAACACAGACCAGAGTGGATTGAGGGCATAGCAAGTAGAGAGGATGAGAGAGGTAGAAAGCCTTGAATGCTGAATGGCAGGAGGTACTTTTATCGAGGCGAAGTCACGGCCGAATTATTCCGATGTCAAACATTTTGACAGACGTGCGTGGCCAAGAGTCGAAATACGGCCGTAACTCGATAAATTTATGGAGAGCAGAAAGAAATAATGCGCGAAAAGTAAATGCCCGCCCTGACATTGATCTCGTACCTCAGCATAGATGAAGTGTTCTATCTACACATTGATATCTCAGATTTATTGGAAATCTTCTTTAAATGATATCAAATTCCCGCAGCATACTGAATTGCCCCTTGATAATACAGGAATTAACAGAAATCCGCATATTATGTACATTATGCTGAAAAGTGACAACACATTATCAATAATCAACATTATGATTCATTATCATCTGAAGAAAAAAAACTTCATTGTTCCATTGCGCAGTCTGAATTTCCAGGATGCCCAGTAGCATTAAAAAAAATCCGTAAATATTCCAATTTGATTCCTCAAATCAATCATAATAAATGAATAATTAATAGATGATTTTTTGTTTACAACAGATTTTAATTCAACCTATTGCTTAAAAGGTGGAAAAAGCCCAGACATGTTCCTATATGCCATAATCAATGTTATATTCTTGGCTTATAACATTACTTTTGCTCGTAATCACTCCCCTAATTGTCACTTCACTTTAATTCACCGCATCATACGATTCTCTTTCTTAAAATTTGTAAAATTAATATATAGCCGGACATGTAACGCTTTAAAAAAATCAAAGCAATATATTCTCATCAAATTTCATAGATATAACAGAGGACAAAGAAAAACAACTTCACACACTCTCTTAAGTCCTATTTCATAACTAGTGCAACGGCACGTCCGTGATCTGGTTACATTTAGTAAATCGGATTCGAAATCATAATTGCGCATGCAGCACATATGGTGAAAAACAAAAGTGCGAAATAGACCCTGCAGGTAAAAATTGTTCTCCAGGTCAGCTGTTCCGGTGTGATTGTTTTTAAAAACTTGATTTTCAAACGTTGATCTGCTTGGTCATTCACCTTTTAGTCTGACCGTGGACCTGGGAGTAAGAACCTTTATAATCGCAACACCTCTAACTATATTTTATTTCAGGTGCATAACTGTTTAGAATTAGCCATCCAGATAAATATAGGTGTCGGAATTGAATTACCATTAATAACATTGGATCGCAAATATACAATGGACTACAATGCAAGTGACGTAATGAATGCTTGTTAATTTACTATTAGATCATAAACAAATATGTGCACGCGTCTGGTGTAAAGATGAAAACAAAATGAAAATACATTTGATTAATTCTCCCGCAGAGTAAGCTCGGGAGCATTTGAGTTCACCCCTATAATTGAGGATGTGTTGTATGTAAGTCGATAGAGGCATGTAAATTATGGTAAGGGGGGCGGCGATAATGATATTTTCTAAGCTATGTTGACGACGATTATCTATAATAGCCTCCTTATTTTTTGAGTCAATGGAAGAACAAACATATTCATGTACATTGAAAAAAAAAACATATACCAACAAATGGTGAAATGAATCGTATTTGTCATAAATCCTGCCGGTAAATTTATTGCCAATAAAAACACTAAGCCCTGGAAACAAGCAATCTTTCTAGATTTTGGAGTGTCTGTACCGAAAGACTATATTTATTGACAGTTGGAATCCGTGTGCAGTCAGGCTAATATATTAATTAATCGCAATTAGGTCCGTCCCCGCCTCATCATCTGCAAGACAATTTTCACCTTAATGACGCATCATCATAGCAACGTGGTTACAACTCCAGAAGGTTTTTAACCACCTCGCCGCGTGAAGCATGTCTCTTGGATGCGCGTATATCAGGAGCTAAAAGCGCCAAATTCTCCACAGGTTACATTCAATCACGGGTGATGGTGCAAGACCGTGCTAACTTGCTCTCGGGAGGATCACGGGAAATGTTCTCGCCATTTTCAAGAAAGAATTCCGACACACTGTCAAACACCTGGGAATCTTCTTAATTGATGGATGGGGGCTTTTATTTTCTACACCGCACCGCGGTTTCAAATGTTTCGCGCTCTTTAGAATCTGGGTTACGATTCCCGAGGGGATATCGCGTGATTCATACGTAACTGTAGGGAAAGGGTGTGTGCGTTACCGGTGCGAATGGCGCAACCAGGATGCGCGTTACCAAAAACACGCCGCCAGGCAGCAATACTAGAAGAGTTGATTTTGATAATTTGGTGAGTTTACAGATTGAAGGGGGTAGAGAACGTGTGTAGATCGTACCCTTGGAGCAAGTTGTGAAATGCTAATTTCATTATGGCCGGAGATAATGTGTGTGTGTAAGTGCGTCATGTCAGCAGAGAATTAAGAATGGAGCGGCGTTTTGTGGCTGGGTCATTTTAGACGCTGACCTGATTTTAATGGACGATCAGAAGATGTATTGGGCATCCTGAATATCTTGTGCCTCAAGCATTCTTTCTTGACATTCGTATTTCGTAATATGGAAATCTAGTGACAAACAGCGCTGCGCTATCCTTACAGCACTGTATTCCTTCGAAATAAATAAAATTTAGAAATGACGGTGTTCCTTATGGTGAGTTTGAAATAAATAAAAGTCGAGGAAAAAACTAGGCGCAGTCAAATCTGAGTATACGAGTGATGTCGTTGATAGTAAGGAGGACAGATATAAAACGAGAAACACAGATTTTTCCATTAATGCGGACTCGTTTTTCTTATTCTATCATGCACATTATTGAGGAGACAAAGGCCTATTTCATGAAATGTAAATTATGCATCACAAAGCTTTTCGGAAAGCTCAGATCGCATCCTTATATCCTCGTTAACACATGCATAATGCATTTTGTAACTTATCTACAACTTTGACCGACTTCAAGTAGAGAAGAGTTTCATATCAGATGAAGATTGTCTAACATATTAATTCCTCCCACATCGTTGGTGTCTGCGCCTAGAATCTTTCTGGAGAGCTTGATTACCCTCCTAAAGAATCAAAAATGAATAGTGATGTAACACAAATAGAAATTCATAGTTCAGGATGAGTCTAGCATCCAGTCGTTTCGTGGAATATTCAAGATGAAATCAATGCCAACTATCATCATTGTTAATAAGCCGCTGTAAACATTATCGGAAGTCAGAGCATACTCGTAAATATCTGCAATTAACGCCCCCCCCCCCCCCTCCACCTTCTCTTTTTCTCTCTCCCTCCATCTCTCGAATTAGAAGCATGATTATTTCAGTTATATAGATTCTGATGCAACATTTTGGGGCTGTGGAGATAATAATGCATGCCATTTTAAAAATAATAAAAATCAATTTCTTTTACACTCACATGGACACGATTTGGGACAAGTGGGGGGGGGGGGGGTGCAAATATCACAGTCTGTCTTGATTTTCCTCAAGCGACTGGCCACGAGGCTGCTAGAAGAAAGGGGAGAAATCGGGGGAGATCAGAGATCGGGGTTTGTGTTAAATCCTGCTACACATATGGCCAGCCTTGACTAAAAGTGTGAAATGGGTAGAAGACTTGCCGAGGTGTCGACATGTTAATCCGTGTTCGGCGTCAACGGTATGAAGGCAGAAGACACGGCCATTACCGATTTAGAGATCCCTCACAGATATTCCTGGGATTCCATTTCGGGTGGGAAAACAATCAAAAGTTTTCTTACAAAATATGGAGTTCAACTCCCTGCGTGTAATGTGATGTGTTACGTTGAGGGGGAAAAACTGTGAGGTGATACGAATGGTCAGATTATGTACAGACCGCGGATATATAATATATGTAATGTAGCTTCAACATGATAAGAAATGTACAGAATAAACTTGGAATAATAGTGAGCTTATATACATGATGCAAGATCTTATACAGCAATAAGAAAATACTAAAAGATGAATAAGTCAACAACTGAAATGAATATAAGTTCATAAAGGATAACCACAACAAAACAAAAGACCAAAATGACAATAATAACATTGATGTAATTATATTTCCTAATAATGTTCTGGACAAAAAAATACTTCTTTTAAAGTTCATTATAAAAGAAAAACGGCTCAAACTTGACATTCGATAGTAGCTCAAATACATTCAAGAGTTATCACAATGCAAACAAAGGTGGAAAATCCTTGCTATGTGTTCTACGTTATACCGAATAATAAAGTAGGTTCGGTTCCTCTTACTTTCGTATAAAGTCTGGTGCGACATGGAATAATGCTCAACACATATTCGAAAGAAAACATTTTGTATTTTTTCGACTCGCAACCCAAGATCCCTCCAAATCCTGCTAGTATTTGTACGGGACCAATCAGTGGCATGACTCCTATTTTCGTTCCTTTGTGCCGGTTTAACCCCAAGGTCAGCGTTAATTGCACGTTAGCACGTCAGGGCATTGGAACGTCGTGGGATCATGGGCATTAAAGTGAATGAGGGACGGGCCTGGGCCCCAAAACAATATAGTTTTGTTGTTTTTAGCACTAGAAAATCGAATCATATAATTGAAACTGTATGTTCACAAGAAATATAATGGCATATATCAGGCGCATTGAATGCGTTAGATGATGGCAAAAGAGCAAAGTAACAGAATATAGAGACGTATGTGTATATATATTTTGGTCCATTATAAAAAAAAACGCTGAAAAGGGGTGAAGAAATTACACGAAGTATCGGCAAGTCAGTGGTGACAAATCTCCTGATAATAAATATTAACAATAGAAAGATACAATAAACTTTAAAAGAATGTGGACATGGGTTCAAAAATAACAGCACAGACTTTGAGGGAGTGATTGAGTAAATGAGTGAGTACTGAGTAGATTTTAAAAAAAAAAAATTAAAAAAAACAGAGGGGGAGGAGCAGTCGCTAGGACATTTGAAGAATTGGCCTTTTTAAAGCCTTATCTGGGTTAATAAGATCTACTACCATAGCAACGGATCAATGAATAAAGAGGCTTTCAGACTAGGTGTCGTGATTGTAGTTTTGCCTTTCTCCAGAAGAGCACATTCGTGCAGTTTCTTGCTTTTTTTTTAGAACAAAATTACGAGAATTGGAGACATCTACTCCCATGAAACTTATCTCATGAATATTACACTCTAAATTCGTCCATTTTACTGGCTTTGTCAAAATTGGAACTGATGGGCGACAGAATCTTTCCTTTTTTACAGGGGGAGGAAAATACGAATGTGCAAACGAAACATCTATTAGGAAATACTTTTTATGTATATTACTGCATGGAGAGATATACGGTATAATCTGTTTTCATGGAAAAAAAAAATGATTGTGAAAGTTTTAGATAATATCATTTGTGCGTCAGTACTGTCACTGCAACACCCGAATAACAGCGACAACATTCTGTTTATATTTCTAAATACAGTCAATGATAAATTATTCTAGGTGAAACTAAAATAACTGCTCATTTTATTGTTCTTATTTTTTTCGGACCGTCTTAATCTCATGTTTGATGTCGGATCCCGCGTTTAATAAAACACTGATGCAATATTCGATCAAATATGTCAGCAGGTATTTTCACTAAAATATTAATTTTAATCCGACAATGTGTCTAAGTTTAGCTTAAAATCAGAGTGGATTAAGAAAAAGAACTTAGACCGAAGTCTATGA
This sequence comes from Heliocidaris tuberculata, assembly GCA_025618425.1. Lineage (NCBI taxonomy): Eukaryota > Metazoa > Echinodermata > Echinoidea > Camarodonta > Echinometridae > Heliocidaris > Heliocidaris tuberculata. The sequence goes on from CM046839.1 coordinate 14,454,404, forward strand.
AATACAAGCCATGCTTACTTAACAGACTCCTCCACTTATTTTTCCTTTACAATTACAATATTTACATTATACCAATTATCGCTTTATCAGTGTAAGTCCATTGAATGATGTTCTGTTATATCTATGTTCCAGTTCATATATTTGTTATTTTCCTGTTCCTAATTTTCATATGTACTGTTTAAAAGAAGAAAAAAAAAGTAAAAAAAAAAATATGTGTTTGTGGAAAAATAAATAAACTTTGAAACTTTGAAAGTCTAGTTTTCACTTTGGCCAAACTTAGACAAAGTTTTAATCGTTTCTATACGGCCAACAGATTGCTCTACAAGAAAGGCAGAAAATTTTTATCACATAAAATAGGTCAACATCCATTTAATGGGTGCCCTTCGATTTCATTGATTCCAGTCTCTGCAAGACTTCCAATTCATTATAGGTCTACTAAAGCATATACTGATATACATTCTCATTAAAATAATAACCTGAAATTCACCTGACAAGGCGGCTGACTAGCTCGAATGTAGCTCAAACTGCTAGATTGCTATTTACCGTAAGTATCGCATTCTGTGACCTAAATTCCATCAACATAACAAAGAGTTAACGCTAACAAATTCAATTAAAAGCTCTTGTAACGGCTAACCATTCTTGAAAATCGGCCACAATTCGTCGCAGCAGGTTTTCACTGCGCATTAAGGTAAAGGACAAACTGGTTACGATGTGGTTTGGCAAGTCGTCGTACACTGATTTCATTATTCGCACTAATGAGTTGTGAAATAAATCACAGAAGAAGAAACATGGGTTGCAGTTGACGTATCAACAGTGGTAGAAATGGCACTCCTAAGAATTTAAATTTCCTAAGATTTTGAAAGCGGCGTGAGGAAGACATGAAGGTCCGTCCATGAATATACAAATTACATAGACAAATTATTTTGGACTAATAAGCCAAAGTGTAAGGAATAACTACTTTTGATAAAAACTTTTTTTCAGTTCATGGTTTAAGAAATGCTAGGAAGGATATCGTGTCTTTTTTCATATCTGCGGAAGCTTTTTCGATCAAAATACATTCTTTTTTTTTAAATAAGTAAAATACATTCTTGCATTCGATTTTACAAGGCCTGAATGGTCGAAATGATTCAATGAAAAATATGAACATGAATTCAAAACAATATCTAATACACCAAAAGTTTATCACGAACGTAAGCCAGGGAGCCATCGATTTGTTTCAATAAAGTCCACCCACCTTTCTGATGTAAAATAAGAAAAGGAAAAAAGATCAGCCCCATTAACTATACCATTATCAAAACACCACTGACTTCCTCCCTTATTGATTATAGACTGAAGATGGCACTAGGCTTCCAGTAAGCTCTCTTTCCCCTTTTCAGCTCCCTTCAAAACGGAATCATGAGACTCGCGCACCGAGACTACATCAATGAAATGAAGTAATAACTTCACAAATATGCCTGAGTTTGTCGTCGGAACTGCACTAATTTCATCGAGAGAATATGAAAACAACTTGAGGGCAGCGTGCGGTGGAGATCTCAGAACTGTTAAAAGGCGACGCAAACCGCAAAAGAGTTCTTCTTCTTCTTCTTCTCCCCCTCAGTCTGCCGTGGTCAAAGAAGACGCATCGTCGTCATCTTCTAATTATAAGACAACGCGGACAACGGTCTCTTGCATCTTTGATTTGAGTTATTGAAGAGAAAGGTTGAGATCTAGTAAAGGTGAAATATAATTTTTGATCTTTGTCATTTCTTTTAATTTAGTTTGGAAGAATATCATCGAAGAAATGTCCCCTGAAAAGAATTGCTCTTCATATGCCCTCATAATATTTGAAATTATGACGCGAAATAGCTGACAAGTTTTGACCAAATTTTCATGCCTCATGTGTGTGTGTGTGTGTAGTCCCATATACACATTTTCTGTGACTCTCAGCGAGATTGAGTCTAGTTCTTATGATAATTCCCAAACCTCTCAGTGTACATCAATTCTTATGTACTACATACTTGACCTTTCCCTGTAACTTTTAGACAGTTCCTTTCAAAATGTAATCGCTTGACCAAAACTCGATTTAATCTTTAAGCAGACTTCGGAAGACGCTAAGATCGAGGGAAATCGAATGACTGATGCTGTTTGTTTTAGGTTGATAGGATGATCCTCTGATTGTCTAACAAATAAAAACCGTTATGGGGTAGTTGTTGATGTAGCGGGTCACAACGGCAGGATTTTTCCCGCGGGAATGAGGCTGATGGAGCCGAGTCCCGCGTTCCCCGGCTACTTCAAACATTCGATTGTGCATGTTTGCTATCAAACCCTTCGACTCTTCTACTAATTCTTGAATGTATGAGATGCATTTAGAACAAAAGCAAACACGACATTCCTATAGAGTAAATAGAGTATTCCAGAAACTTCTTGCGAACTACTGATGAGTTTTCGTCGTTGTCTTTGTAAACAATCGGAAAAGAATTTTGAAAATCCCATTTATTTTTTTCTTGGTTAAAACCATGGATCGGCAATCGTATTCGTGCATAATCAATCAGAGACCTCTACCGAAATTGCTTTTAAATGCTTGCAACTGTTTATCCACATCTTAAACCCTTCGACCCTTCCTCTAATATCACCCTCACTATACTCACGTTCTATAGCAGCCGTAATCTAGAAACGTGTGCATGTTAATGTGCAGACTAATTTGTGATGTCGAGAAAGGTGATAGTTGTTTATGTGATTTTTACTCCTCGCGCAGTGCGAAGCGTGTAGCATGACACACCGCAGTATGTTACGACGGCCAGGCTTCTGTACTAGCAAGCGACGACTGTAAACATCATAAATCAATGTTAACTCTTAACCTCTCTCTCTTTCTCTCTCTCTCTCTCACTTCTATCTTTCTTTAATCCTTCATTCTTCTCTTCTCGTCGTCTTTCCGCTTCTGCCAAACATACCCTTTCACCTTCTGGTAGATAGATTCTCCTTTGTCATTTTGCTATACTGACTTATTTCGTCACTCAGTACATCTCACAACTTCTCCATCCCTATCCCCCGTCCCTTACCATCTAACTCTGCAAATTCCCCTATTCTCCCCCTTTCTCTTATCTCTTGGGGTATTTAACATCGAAATGAACCTCAGTGCTCTTTAACACACCTCGGTACGTTTTCTCTTGAGTCACTGTTTCCATAAGTCATGAGCTATAGATCTTAGGTAACTGAATACCGTTTAAAAAACATGTGCGGCTACTCAGTTATTATTTTCATCGAATGTCGGTCCATTACTTCGAAAGTAATGATGTAAAGTTAAAACTAAACAGGAAATTTCCAGAATCTTAATTACTTTCTTCCTAAGATGTGAAAGTATTCAGATGTAACGGGACAAAACTTTGTGTCAGCATTTAAGTTCCTTCTTGCAAGATAATTCGTCTTTCTTGGAAAAGCTCATTTGTTTTTGTAAGCTTTAATTCCTCCACAAAACACCGCCACGTGTGAGCTTTCTAGGGTAGATGTGGACTTATTATAGAAATCAGGTGCTGATATTCAAGTGTGGACTTTGTCTATTCAGATTGGCAACTGTGGCCTTATTAATAAAAGAACGGACGGACAATTCCTTAAAGGATGGAATATCTATTCAAAACAATGTTTCACAACAGGCCTCTAGCCGTACGATTTTGATAGAGGAGATGCCTTAGAAAATCTCGCGAGATAGGAAAACTATACTTTCTAAATGACAATTCATGAACGAAGTAGAGATGGAGTGTTTAAACCCCTTTTAAGAAAAAAACGGGGAGATGTATGTCATAATTATCTAACTGGTGGTATAGGCTATAACCATGATTACTGCGATATATAATGCGCAAGATGCATGATTGAAGGATATGAAGTATGTGCTATATGCTGAATATAGATATGTTGAATATAAATATGCCGGAAAAGGGGTTACGAGTTGACAATATATATGATTTATCGTCTTATCTTTACGACACGTTTCTTTTATAACTTCTACCACCTGCCTACCAAATTTACCCGCCGTGAAAAGGAATAGATATTATCAAGACACTCCTATGAATCAAAATTTCTACATCTTATAAAGATAAGATGGGTTATTCATATCCCACTATTCCAAATGCTTTGACAGCAGTCTTATAGATCGGGGTATTTTGTGACAGAATTCTTGGCATGCAGAGATGTATTAATCTCTCTTCCATGTAAACATACAAAAATGTTATATTTCCATAATATCATTGTTGACTTCCGTCCCTCTGCCAACTGTGAACTCCGCACCCCCTTTTCTCCTCCAAGTGTAACAAACCATCAATAATTGTCATCGCCATAAATAAGAGAGGAGGGAAATGTGTGGCATAACTTGGATGATTGAAGGCGATTTATCACCTAGTGCTAAAAGTCTGTCAGATAGTCGTTTAATCAATCGGCCGTGACGTCACGCATTGGGGGCTGCGGATTACAGCACCAACCGTGATTTATTATTCATAACTCTAGCCAGGGTGTGCAAGTCACTCCAAAGTTGTGATGTCTGTATCACTAGTCTAAGCTCATCATCGATCATTGCTCGAAAAAGAATTGCCTTCCAGGAAGATCCTTGTTTTGTACATAATAAACAAAGAATATCTATGTCAATGATAAGTATTTTAATAAGGCTTGCGTCCGATAAGCTGCTTCTTCTATGAACATAATAAACAAACAAAAATGAAAGGAAATATCAATATGTTGACGAGAAGAATTCACAGAGAAGAAAGTTTCGTGCTCATTCTATATTACTGATGAGATCATCATCAATAAAAAATTAAAATGCACTGCAACGAACACAAAGCTTTCAAGACTGTTGTTACAGTGTCTTTTTTCTATAATGAATAAGAATGTTAAACTAGATAAACATATCATATCGGAAGCTTAGCTGAAAGATTTATTTATGATTCATCCATTTCATAGTTATTTTTATTAAAATATTCTACCGAGTGAATCATTCCTCAACTTTACCAACGTTACGCAAAGCAAAATATGCTGATTGAAAACGTAGAAAATTGCTCATAAAACAACAAGCAGTTGATTTAATGATTATGAAAACGCTTATCAGCACACTAGCTAACTTTCGAAAAGGAGGATGAGCGAGAATTAAGGCAAAATCAAATCTTGCTTATCTCATTTCGACGATTACAAAATATTTGAGCTCCTAATTGGTTGATGATCTAATTGTCTTCATCTTGATCAAATAAGAGCACCAAAAACATACAGAATGTGGGTAACACCTTCCGGAGGGAAAACGAAGGAGTTCAAAATTTTTCGTCTCAACACTCTAAGCAAATCACGGTTCAATTCTAGCATAATTTCTCCCCTACGGTGACCGATAATCAAATTTGTCTCTTTTATTCTCTGGCTTTTTTTTTTTTTGCTTTTTTTTTTACTCCTTCCATGCCCTGGTTGTTTCCGTCTCTTCCTTTTCCTCTCGCCTTGCCCGATGATGTTTTTATCGATCTTCATGTGATGGAATGTGCTGAGGTGGATATGTTCAGCTGTCTCTTCCCTCACACCTCACTATCACCTCATTAACATGGTGGCGGTGTGTTCACATTCATGGCAGGTAACGTTTTGAAAACATTCAAATGAGCATGCAGTGAAACTAGGTTATCTTATGAAGATGTGTACGTAGAGTGATGATATGGTTGTGATGCATCCACATGTAACATTGTGACTATACAAATGTATTGGTGTACCAACTTGCAAATTCAATATTTACACAAAATCACAAGAACATGACAGACAGAATTTATAAAATTCAAATGTTGGCATCCTTTCACTATCTACAGAAGATGTTAATTAATAAATAATACAAAAACTACACCCAATCTATCTAAAGTAAATACACGGTGCTTAAACTCACATAAGTACTACTTCTTAATTTCTCCTAGATTGGAAAAGAGAATATAAACCTTTCCTGGAAAAATGATTCCACTTTCGATTGTTCTCAAATCTATTCATTTCTAAAATTGCTTTCTTTTTTCTCAGAAATTTTGCGGATTTACTTTTGGTCACGAATTTACGCCCTTTGCTAACGAAATGAAGAACATCATTTATTTGTATTTAAAAATCATACTCTCCTAATAAATCTATTTTGTTCGTTCTTCGTAGAAATACATTCTTCATGCATCATAATTTGTGCTTATCCCGGTGTGGATGCATCAGGGTGATGTGAGGATCACACCTCTCTCCCTCGCAGCATATGAACTCCAGCGCTAACCCCCTTTCGCTTTACTCTCCTGGCCCCCCTCGGGCTATTCCTTCCACCTCCATATCTCCATGAATATAACTGCTAATTAATGAGATTTTGAGAGTGTGCGGTTAAATGGGTTCTCTCCAAACAGCATGTGTAATTCATCTGCGTTCCCCTGGGGGTTCTTATGTTCACCGGAGAGGGGTAATATGACAAAGTGAGAGGGGTTATATAGCTTGGTAGAAGCGCGACGGAGGGGGGAAAAGATGATGGAAGAGGGAGGTGGGTCGAGATGAAGGGACACACTGCGTATGATGGATTTGCTAGGACATGAATGAATAGAGATGAAGATGACATCATCCCTCAGTGTTTGATGTGAAGGATTACGTTTTGGGCAGCAAAAGAATCGCCCCGACTCCTTGAGTGTGTTTATTTTTTGACAGTTGTGATTTATCATGGGTGATTAACACGATTGAAACGTAGAGCATTGTCATTTGACAATCGAAATACATAACAATTTATATTCACACCTCTGCGATATGAATGATAACATGCGTCGATATGCATCTATATGAAATCTTTCCGTATACATTATTTTATTTAATAATAAACGAAGCATACCTTTCGTGAGGATGAGTTTGAGAGAACTGAAAAGGGGGTACAAAGTAAAGGCCGATTACGTTGCGATGGGCCTCTCTAATGCAGGATATATGTCAATTAGAGGGTCTGATCAATGTTCGTTCAAGCTGGCTAGACGAACAAATATCATTTAAATCGACGATGAAGAAGATGAGAAGCGATCGGAGGTAGGCGATTTAATGAGAGAAGATACGCCAAGCTAGCTTAAGGGGTGATTACCTTTAGAGAGAGAAGCTATGTGGTTAGCTAATTTCACCTCACCGCCAAGGAGGATGATGGGAAGGCGTAGGATGACCCTTGAAAATGTACATGGATGAGTCAGATGTGGAGCTGGTGGTTTCAGGTTCCATTCGCAGGCGGCTCTGACCCACATGCATATGTAAATATAACAAATGCATACTTATCACCTCTTTATCTCGCCCCTCTTCAACCCCGCGTTTGTACTGCCACTCATGAGGGTTTCCCCGCGCTTCTTTTTTCGTCTTCTTACGAATTCAAATTTCCCCTTTCTCCTGAATTGCAATGATGACGGGTTGGCCCATCTTCGGTGTGTCAATCACGCTTTCGTTTTATGTTGTCTCTCGAAACATGATATTGACCCAGCAACGATGAAGAGTGGGAGCGTGCATTTATTTCCCCTCTCTTTCTCCATCTCTCTCACCTCATTTTGGAAAAGTGCTGCTTCTCTGGAGATGATGAAGATCAAAATATAGGATGTTTCATCGATGGTGGCATAATCAGGCTGTTCTAGAATCGGTGAATGGTGAATTAATATGGGTGACACGATTCTATTTTGATTCTTAGTCACAGGTTTCGTGAGAGGGACCTTTCTTGTTTCAATCCATAGGATGTCCCGTTTCCTGTATATATTCTGCATTACGATTACCTTCAACCCTAACGTCTTTACAACGCCTTCTCGACTTTTGTTCTATCTCGATTTTGCTTTTCGTATAAAAAGAATTTGTGTGTGAAAGAACAAAAACCTAAACAAAGACTTTCATCAATATAAAGCACAGTATTCGCCTACAAACTGACTCTGATCGGACCCAGGTTCGAATCTCAGTCACGTCTTTCAGATGGTGACGTTAAAGGTCGGTCCCAGACGTAAATAATCATATTTGATTGATACTTTTTTGTTGTTGTTGTTGGATAACTCACATGCACACGCTTGTATCAATATGTCTATAGCACTTCATTTATTTGATGTACGATAAAAGAGCAATGTAGATAACATGCCTTGCTCAAGGGCATAAGTGCCGTGCCGGGGATCGAACGCCCGATCCTCGCATCTCCAGTCAAGCGCCTTAAACCACTGGACCACGGCACTGGACCACGCCTGTCAAAACTCAATTTTAATACACACACACACACACACACACACACACACACGCACAATCCCTTCCTTTTGGTGATTCTTATTTCTTTTTTTGTGTGTCATATCATTTACCGTTGATCCATGCATAAAAAGCATTACAATCGTTTCCTTCTATTTGATCACGATAAACATTACTAGCGTATATCTGATTTTCTTTCTTAGCTCTGATAATCATGATAATCATAATCCTAATAATAATCATAATAAAAGAGAAGGATACTATCAAACAAGGAAACAAATCTCAAAAACAAAATCATAGTCCGTCTTTAAGAGTATGAGTATGGACCTAGGTCTACATTCACGAGTACAATTCAAGCAACTTTCCAGCCTTATTTTGTTCCATTTTCAAGAAAGAATAAAAGCACATTCAACAAATCTATGCCAGTGTTCCTGGAGACGTATCATCTTTCCAATTTTGTGTGGATTTTACCCAATTTGTTAGACGTTAGCTCGTGGCTTAACCTACATTTGGAGCGCGCTTTTTCGTCTCTTTTGAAACTAAGAAGGCTTCCTCCCTCCAAAGAGCTTTGGGTTTTGCACCTGTTCAGTGTTTAGGTTCGGGGTAGAGGCTGGCTTGAATTTCAACTTGTGCTGATTCAGAGAGATGCACAGGTCGGAGTTTGTTGAATCCGGTAATGTAGTTTTCCCTTTATAAACATCAATTATGTGATCCTAAAAATTCCAAAATGTATGCATAATTACTAAGCACAACGATATATTTTTATAAGCTCCGACAGAAATGTTAAAATGTTGAAATATATAATTATTTCATTTATCTGACTTGCATATGTAAAAGTAAAGGGAATAAAAGAGAATAAGAAAAAAGAAAAATTAATGCAATATTTCCTTGATACAACCCGACTTTCGTATTCGAGAAAGCAATTTAGCTAATAGATTGAAAAATTCATCCAGAATCCAGGATCTCATATAACATCTGAACTGGATACATCTGACCTGCCTAAATAACCATTTTTGGAATATCACCTTTATACAAATATTAAATCATAATTTGAGAACAAATTTAGCACAAAACACTCACGGATATACAGGATGTGGTCGCTCAAAAGATAAGGGGTATGGTATTTCCTTGATATAATACCCGACGTTGGTATTCCACGAATCAATATGTAATCTAACCTGTACTACTATAATATGACTGACTAAATTACAATTTGGTGAATATCATCTTTGATCCAAAAATATTTCCATCTTAATTCGATACTTTTTTTTTTGCACTAAACGCTCACTTCTGTGCATGATGGGGTCTATGAACCAATATGTGATCAATTTGTAATATAACCTACGGTACCATAGTATAGGATTACGATTTTTAGTCAAAATGTATCGAAAATACTGCAAAAGGACTTTGATTGTTCCTGGCTAAATAGGCATGATAAGAAATTCTTATACATATTATTTTCAGAAATTCGAAGGGGTGAGCAGCACCTGAAAAGGGGTTATTTGGTTATAATTTGGTTGAAATGACCCATTAAAAACGATAGCATAATTTTTTTTAAATTATTAAATGAAAAAGGAAGTGGTTCTCTCAGGCAATGTAAAGTTTTAACAAATGTCACTTGACAAGCACTGTAATCCCCCCCCCCCCCCCATCTTCTATTATGTACGACCATCTTGAAATTTTTACACCAAAAACTTTCATCCATCATGTCTCTTAGAATTGGAATCATCTTGCTATAAAATCAGCTGAATAAATAAATATGAAAATTTGATTTCAAGAACTTCAACGTACAAATCATGGGCTGCCACAGTATAGCATTATCATTAAAAAATGTATGTAATTTTCGTGTATCTGCGTTTGGATGATATAGCTGGGAAATTTAAGGCAAGTGCTTGCCACTCGTGCATTTCATCCAAACATTATTCTCTTGTCGTGCCTTCATCATCTCCCTAGCAGCAGTGAACTTCAGTCAATTTGAAATCATCTGAACTAAGGAATCTGATGATGAATGCCATTTTAAATATATTAGAGGTTTTGTCCGATAAAAGCTAGTGTATGTTGAATGATAAATGGCAACATCTTTCTATAAAATTGCCTTTATCCCTTTCTTGCCCATGGAAACATACCAATAAATCCTGCACTGATTTAATAATCAACTTGCAAATGCACATTTTCAGTTATGCTTAGAAAATAACTAAATTTGTAAAGAGAGATATTTGACATAGATAGCTCAAACTTCAAAGTGCAGTTGGTCTTAAACGAAACACTCTGACATTAAGTCGTCAAGGAAAGCAACAATACATCAATTAAGCAAAACCTAAAAGGTTTTTAAGCAACCGCATCTAACCTTTCAGGACATCTGTAAGTACATTTAAAGAAATTTCAGAAAATCGTGCTAAATTGATTAGAAAACAGCTTGGAGGTTTATCCCGAAGGAAGGCTGTCCCGGGCTTTATCCTGGAACCGTACCTTCGTCACCGGTATCGGGTTCTCGCCACATCTAAAACCGAATCGGGGAACTTCAAATGAGGGGGAAGGGGGATAAGAACCAGGGAAGGTAAAGTGGTGGCCATTATCCGTTCTTCTTAGTTTCTCTTGTCTCTTGGTGCCAGCCGTATAGTGCATTGCACTTCCGACCAAATCAAGAAAATAAGACCGGGTCTCTGCTCTCTTACCTTTATCATCAAGACTTATGGATGTGTGCAGTCTTGACATTTAAACCTCTTTCTTATAAAATTCGAGAAAAGGATAAGGGCAAGGGAAGAACATCATTTCTTTCTCTTTCTCTCTTTTACATTGTTCAGTTTAATTTTGCAAAGGAGCTGATGGTACAAACTTGGATCTTCAATGTTATTTATTCCCCAATTCTGCATTTCTGATTTATTCCACAATTTTTTTATATGTCATAATGAAAGTGAAATCAAGCTCAAATTGATTCTTTGTAATATGCACAATACAAAACCATTTCCAAATAGGTTTTATATTCAACCAATGTTGTTAAAAAAGAACAAATAATAAATGCATAACGTAATCCATTTGTATCCTCTTTATGGCTAATCATGATGTGCTTGTATCTCTCAGCCACAATGTTCTTATATTACATTTGTTCATTATTTTCTGGCCCTGTCCAGTAGTCAGAAGAGCTCATTTGGGGGTCTCTACTTTGCAGACTATCAAATGTCTTGAGCACTTTTTGTCAAGTATCACAGTTGCCAGCAGTACCGATTGGAAACGCTCTTTTTTAAAGCTTTTTTCCCACTTCTTTGTGAGCTCTTGGAATTTTTTTTTTTCATGCGCTCTCTTTCTGCCTTTGATTTGTGACAGAGATAGAAATGCAATATGAGTAACTCAATAGTCAAGACCTTTTCCACTGGAGGCTGGCTCTTCCTTTTAGCTTGTTTGAACAGGACTTAACCTGGGAGAAAGGACGTGAGAGGGTGCGGGAGAGAGGGGGCAAGAGAAAGAAAGAGGGAGGAAGAAGGAGAAGAGATCAGAGTATGAATGATAAAGTGAGCCAAAGACAATATAAAAGTCAAAGAGAAGGAATGAAAAAGAGAGTGAATATGGGTGGAATACTAATAGGAAAAGCATAGGAATATTAAAAGAGCATAATTTAACAGAGAGTTCTAAAATTTACATGAAGACACCTGACTGAAAAGAATAGGCTGTGTGACTTTTATTTCAATCAAATTTTTAAAAAAAGACTTTATTAGGTGAGGACAATGAAATGGTAGGAATAGGCTGAGTGACAGACAGACAGACAAGAGAGAGAAAATAAGGTGAGGCACAGACACAGCAAAGTTTATTTCAATGAAATAAAAGTCGTAGCTGAAGATGAGAAAGAGGAAGGAATTGGCTGTGTGACAGAAAGGAGAGGAAACAAGATGATGTAGAATAAGAGCAGAGTTTATTTGAATAGAATAAAAGGAGACTTCGATGAGGATGGGGGTACTAGTAATATAAGGAACAAGCTATGTGATGGACAAGAGAGAAAATAAGACGAGATATAATAAGAGCAAGCATCATGTAGATACTCTGATGTAGATAATGAACGTAAGGCGAAGTCACATGATTGGATTGGTTGCCATGCAAACAGTCCCAAAGTGAAAAGAAAGGGAGCTTTGAAAGATGAGAAACAAGCAAGGGGTTTTCTAAATCTTGGCGTCAGTCTGGCCAGCACGCTCGACACCCTTTGCCTACCTTTGCCGACAACAAATTCCTCACGAAAAAAGAATCCCAGAGGAGGACAAAAAAAAAGTTCTTTTGTACAGAGTTCATGTCCGCTTAGAAGCTGGTACAAATTACTCTATTCAAATTTGAAGGTTCTTATCAGTAAAGGCTAATCTTTTGGAACCACACTGTCACTCCAAAATTCTGAAAATACACAATAAATCTAATAACATCATCCTGAATACAATTCATATGAAAACACAGTCCTGGGTCCTGTTTCATAAAACATATTATCAATAAAAACTGCTGCAGATCTACGACAAATTTGTTCTTAGCCAATCAAATTCAATGATTTCAGTAGCTTATAGTAACTTGTCATTGATAAAAAGTTTTATGAAACATAACCCTGATGTTAAGTTATATCTTGAACTATAATCCACTTCTCATCTTAGCACATGTTGGGCTTTTATAAGTTTTATTGTGCTTTATCAAATATCTGTGTTTTCCAAATCTGGTTCCATAGGGTAGAGTGCATCCTCTATTAATCTGGTAGCATCAGACAAAAAAACAAAACTATACATATATGTATTGCATACACTGTATTGTACTGGTGTGCTTAGATGTGACATTTTCTAGGAGACTGAACATTTTACTTGTATGTGCTGTACCACAGAAAATGTAATTCAAAATACCAGCCTACATCTTAAATCTTATTAAACTAGTAGTTTTGGTGCTAAGGGTCATACTATTTTCATATGCATTGCTGCCTTAATGTAAATATGGCTGCAGAGAGAGAGAGAGAAAGAGGGGGGGTAAGAGAGAGAGAAGGAGAAAAGAAAAGTAAGTGGGACAGCAAAAAGCAAAGAGAAAGAAAGAGGGATCGACGTATAAAGATGGAGAAAAAGCAAGATGAAAAAGAAAATGACCTGTCTCCTGCAAAGGGCAACGGGAAATTAAAGATGGGGGTTTGAAGCTCAAATCATAGAAAAAGGAGGTTTTCTGGCTCAAAGGCAAAATGTGGCTTGGAACCGCACCATTGTTCAAGAACCCAGTGCAGATTAACTTCAATTTAATGCATTTCAATAAACTTGGCATTGTGTCGGGAACCTTGTTTTCGTGGGGGTAAAATGAGAATGAATTGAATAGGTGGCTGTTTCCCCAAAGGGGGAATTTGCTAACTCCTTAGAGAGCATGAAAGGAGGCGAGAGATGCATGTACATGCTGGGACTAGGAGGACATGGGGTCGTCTATGTGCAAGTATGCTGTGGATTAGTGAATGTGCTGATAGGACTCGGGATGAAAGAGAAAGAAAGAGGATGAGAGAGATAAGGATAGATGGAGAGAGAGAGAGAGAGAACAGAGAGGGGAGAGAAAGAGAGGGTGATGAGAACAGGGGAGAAAGAGGAAGAGAGAGCTCTAGACGGAGAAAGAAGTTGAAAGGTATAAATATAACCCGTTTACTACTGAATTCTTTAAGTATCATAGGCTTAATATAGGAGCCACCCAGTTCCTGTAGTCTATGGGTTAACAATGTAAAGAGGTGAGGGAAATGAAACATATAGACCTATAATATTAAACAAGATCTTAAATAGGAAATATTAAAACAGGTGATATTTCTGCAACCCCTTCTAAATATTTCTATCAAAGAGAAAGAGAGAGAAAGAAAGAGCAAGATAATAGAATGTGGGATTGTTCAGAATAAACCCATACAACAGGAAGGCTGCCATCAACACTATACCAAAAGGTATACATGCCTTACTATAATACCAAGCTGAATATGAAAACTATACGGGCCTAATCCAGGGGTGAGGCTGGCTGGATGAAGAAAGGAGAGGCCGGCCGAGTTCTCCTCCACACCTGGCGAGGGTTTAGAATGTCACAGGCCAGGGTGTCTGAGACACATTCCAGCAATACCAGGGACCAGGCGCTCATGTAGTACAGCAGCGGCATGCCGAGAAACTCCATGTTCTTGACCGCACATTCGTGCAAGGAGTTCCAATGTTCTTTATCTTTCCCTGTATAATGTTCTCTGACTGGTACTTAGAAATATAAGCAAATTTAGGTAGCATTGTTGGTAGTCTGGGATTAAGATGCACTACTTCAAAGTGGCCAGATGCAGGCACACCTCTTGAGTACCTGTGAAATGTTCTCCCTGTTTTTTTAGATATACAAAAGATAAATGGATCTAGTAGAAGAGGGTTGATTCATGATGTGCAATATGCATCTAATCATTTTAAAAGTGCTGTTCATGGTAATGGGGCAGAGAATGGGGCTAAATTACCACCACTTCAGTTGATCTTATTTTTCACATGCATGAACAAAATAAGTATTACTGCCTAATATATCAAAGGATATAACTGACCCTTTTTATCATTACTATTTAAAAGTATGAGGGGGAAATAAAGAGAATGTGGTAGCCCTATCATAAAAAGTTGTGAAGGAAGGAGCTAATGATGAATGCATCACAATGATTTTCTCTCTTACATGAATTAAGCACATACACATTATCCAAAATACATGAGCATGACTGATGATGGTGGAAAAAAAGTATGTGGCATTGTAATGCTGGACCATACATAGTAAGGACGATCATGACATTAAACCATTGCCAATTTAATGATAAATGATAATACATATGAGCTAACTTCACATTAAAATTATTGTGTAGCATAATTTCAAGGTCATTTGCAATTGAGTTGAAGTTATTACAGAAGCATAACAGTAACTATGATATGTAAAGCAGCATATGATATAAATCTTTGTAAGTCATAGTTCTCCTTTGGAAGGTGAATTTAGATGTAGGTATACATAAAACCATTCGTATATGTACATGATATAACATAGAAGTAACGAAGGAGATAGATGTGCGAGAGAGACTTGCTCCTAGACTACTCGGAGCTGTTGCTCTTCCAATTTGGGTTGGCCGCTAATCTAGGTAGAGCAGGTGATGGGAGGTGTTGATGGGGAGAGAAGAGCCGATAACCCAACGGGATGTAGATCAGAGATGACATGGGGAAGATGAGTGGGGGTCTACCGGTATCTTAGCCTCTTGTCTACCAGGCTTCTCTTTCCCTCTGTGATGCTATCATTCCTTCTCAGCATCTCGCCATGCTCCTGTTTTTCTCCATCATGTTGTTTTGCTATCTTGCTCTTTATACCTCTCTTGTTTTTAGCTGCTGCCTTTATTCATGAAGATAATTTAGTGTAAGTTCAGCATGTGCTCATTTTCAGTTTTTTAGAGGTGTTACTTGGTTTTGTCAATACCGTTACAAAAACCTACAATGAATGTGTGAGAACATATAGTATGACCAAGGAGTTATAACTCCTTGGTATGACTTGATAATGCAGAAGACAGAAAGAGTCTGATGAAGTAGAAATGGGAACAAATTAAGGAAGTATTGTTTCAAGCCATCATCTCTACAATCCATCACCGACTCCTCCCTTTTCCCTCTCCCTCTCTTTCTCCCTCTCTCTCTCTTTCTCTTATCACTAGGAAGAATTTCTTTTTGTTCTTTCATTCATCAATATGTATTCAATCTACCAAAGATGTTATACCAAGGAGTTAACTCCTTGGTTATACATAATCCTTTACATATTCATTGTACTCTCACTCCCTTCCACTCTATCCCCTCCCTGCCCCTTCTCTCTCTCTCTCTCTCTCTCTCTCTCTCTCTCTCTCTCTCTCTCTCTCGCAGTTTCTCCCTTTCTCTTTCTTTTCTTGGTAATCTGCATCATCCTTCTGTAGATTCATCTTTTAACCTTCTCATCCTTTTATCACTGATGAGCATCTAACCCTCATCTATCAGCACACTGTCATCCTACATAGATCAGTCCTCAATATGTACCAGGTACTGACCTAAATCTTCATTCTCATTTACACTACTCACCTGCCGTACAAGGGTAAGCCGATACCATTAGTTCTAATTTGAAGAGAAGAGTGAAAACAAAGCTCAATGACTTGACCAGTCCTGATGAGAACATTGTCTCATCAAGGAGTTCTGTGATAACTCCTTGGTCTCATCCACAAATCTGATACATCATCCTCACATATCATATCTGCTGAGAGCCACAAGGGCATAAAACTCACCTTACTTTACAGAGTTAGTGCCCTTCTAACTCTAAGCAGATGATATTATTATCCCCACATCATCATCATCCAGATCATCTGCACTCAAATTTACTCTATATGTGCTATCCTCTCCATCATCATCTTGCTTTCTCAGCCAGCATCTCTCTTTGTTCAACCGTCTCTTTCATCAAGTTTTTCCTCTCTCTCTCTCTCTCTCTCAGAAGCTTTGACAGATACAGGGATTATATAATCTTCTGAGGGCCAGAAGGATCTTGAATAATACAATTTTACGTAAGGGCTAATGACCATCTGGCTCTCATCAAACAATAGCGAGCTTTCGATTTGCATGTCGACATAGTCGACTGGTACGATCGGACCACATTTTGAAGCTCTGCGCATGCGCCACGTCGTCTCCCTTGTCCACTAGCCGAATCGAGGACGCGTGCACCCTGGTTTTGCCGTCGTCCTAGATTCAGCACGAACGTTCATATATATGACGTCATACAAGCTCCAAATATGGATGAAAGTGCGACCCACACCGTCGTGAGAGATCGAAAGCGTATAACGCGAAGTGAACGGACTTGGCCTGTGCGACGTCTCCACGCTCTGGTGACTCGTCGCAGAAGTCGTTCGGAGCAGAAATCGAAAGCTCGCTAATAATAAATCAAACTTTAACCTTCAATGCAAGCACCATACAAACACAGGTACAGGTTTATAAAAACACATTCTATAGCTCCAAACATATTACACAAGTATAACAAGAGCACAGATATTTGAATCAAGAACAATATATTGTCATGCATCTGACTGATTTTCAAATATATCATAAAATTATCCTTCATTTAATTAACTAAGGAGGAATATTATTGTGAATTGCACGATCACTGTACAGATACGTAGTTTGCAACATCATAGGCTTTTAAAATCCCACTGATAAAAAATGGAATAAACATATATCTATATCAAAAATGTGCATTTTTATGTGCATGTACCGATAATGGTAAATGATACAAAAAGGAAGAGTAAAAAGCTACTACTAAAACCAATACTAGGTTGTGCAGAAATAGAAGTGTGCAGAAATAGAAGTGCACGAAAATGGAATACAAATATACAGTGTAGCACAAAATGTGAAGCAGAGGAATAGAGAGAAAGAGAGAGAGAGACAGGAAGAAATAGAGTAAGAGAGGAAAAAGCTGTACAATACTTCGGCCACTTTCAAATTCATAGAAAACTGTCCTCTCAACTGGCATTGGTAAAAGAATGAGGAAAATGAATTCTTGATAAAGTGCCTAACAGTAATTTCCTGCCAGTACTTGAAGACAGAGAGAAGATACTTTAACTTTGCTTGAAGGAGGAACACACAGGACACAATTTCCTGCAAGAGATATTTCTGAGAAAAAAATGATAGCAAGCAAAAGAAGATGACAAAAAACAGTTTAAATTTCCAAAAAGCAAGCTCAAAGCAACAGTGCATGTCTATCTCACACCTCTCTGATCTAACACATACTTCATTTTGATGCTGTATTTGGCAGTCACAATGTCAAAATGGAAAAAATATAGAAGAAACATAGTTGAAAACCTTTAATTCGCTTTTTAAAACAGAATGTCAAAGACAAATATAGTCTATTTATTAACTTTAGGATAATATGAATTGAAGTGCTCACCTGAAAAGATGTTGGGAAGGCTCCTCTTGATCGAAAGACAGCATGTACATCCACCTATATATAGATAAAAGATGAGCATATACAGTCAAAACAACAAAATTATTCACACCCCTTGTAATTTTGAAGTCTTTTGTGTTTTTCTTAAGAATGAAAGGTGGACTAGTGGAATTTGGGCACGGGTTGAATACTTTCAATTGTTAGTTTGAGGTGAACAATATTTGTGGTTTCACCTCATTTGCATAACGATGGAAATGCCAATATATTAATTTCCTGGCATTTCTAGAAATATTCATATCCTGGTCCAGGCATGGCATGGAGGCATATCTTTATGAAAATGCACATGTGTCAGACATTCCTAAGATTCTGTACATGTTTTGAAACTATTCAAGAAAGGGTATGAAAAGTTATGGACAAGCCATCTTTTAAAAAAAGTGAATAAATTACCTCTGAACCATCAAAATTTGGTAAATTGTATTGTGTAATTATTTTAACAATTGATTTGTAGCATGCCCAAGTAACATAAATCATGACAAACCAATTTTTCACAAAACAAAATTGAAAAAAATGTCAAAACTTGGTAAGGGTATGAATAATTGTGTTGTTAACTGTATGTATAGGTTGAAAATTAATTCATAATTAATTATCACTGATTTTGTGCAAGAACACTGACCTCAAAAAGATAGCATTTTCGAAATCTCACTTTTCAAATCTAATTATAACTCAGATTTTATTCTTATAAACTTGTTATCATATTTATTGCATTTCTATATGAAAACATAAACTAAATTTCCAGTTTGGATGAGACTAGTGTGAAACATTATTAGGCTTATTTTCAGTTTCAAAAGTATGTAAAATACTGCAAGCAATATACAACATGTAATCAAGTTCTTCTGTTTTTTGCAAGTTGTATGGTTAGGATATAACACAAGATATTCTTAGTGGGTTTTTTTATGAAGTCAGTATCAAGCGGATGTTTTAATGACATTATGATAAAGCATATAAACAGGAAAAAGAGCAAACCGAACAAAGATTTAGAAAAAGACTTTTATAGAGCATCCTATATCCTGATAATAATGCATCCTAACATGATGATAAATGTTTCCTGATATGAATGTCTATGTCTTCTATCTATTTGGGATGGAAACCAAACCTATATAAAGCCTATCAAATGACATTGCACATGAACTCGTCAATTTCAAAACATATTTCATACAAGCAATAAAACATGACGTTTATCTCATTTTTCATGCCTACGGAAAGTTATGGAAAGTTGTACATGTTTCACTGTGGCTGTCACAATGCAATCACACAACATGAGATAAAAGGAAGACACCGTTTTTAAAGACACCGTTTTTAAAGACACCATTTTAATTTGAAGCTCCATTGATTTTGTGGAAAAGGTTAAAATAATTTACCCACATCAAATATTTTGACAATTAGGGTCAAAGCAGATATTTTCAAGACATTTCTTGTGATTCTGTATGAACAAGTATTGCGTGCAAACAAAGTTAAGGAAAACATTTTTTTCCATTGTTCAAGCAAATTTCACAGCTATCTTTTTTAAATGCAATGACATGCTCTATAAAAATATCAAAAACTCAATATCAACTGAAAAGTAGTATCATAAATATTCAATTTTGTTTTCTCATGATAGGGACGAGTACAGACTCAATAGTTGATATTTCTATTGTAAACAGTTCTTTTAAGCAGAGCTAAATCTTCACATTTGAAGAAAAAAACAAGAACACACAACAAATGGTTTGATGTCACATGATATTTTGTCAATATGGCCTATGTTTGGGTTATATAAGGTCAAACTTTTATTCAAACCCTGAATGTGCGATCACAATATGAGTGGACTGAATGATGCAATAAGATTTATAATTGCCAAGAATCTCACAGAGGTACCTTAAAAACAATCAACAAAAGTATTCCTCACATATCTGAATATACCTTCACATTACCCTATAATTAGATTCTGTGTAATCATGACTACATTTAGACTTTAGCACAGGTATGCAGGCATGAATTAGATAATGAGTTCAGGTATGCAGCAATCGTGTTTGCGCTGGAAAGAAAAAACGTCACGCCTCACACCTGCATGCCTCGCTATTTCTGTCCAAGGGTCAGTCCTAATAATGCAGCGAATAAGGGCAGCCTGCCTCAACAACAAGATTATGACACGTGGGTGTTAACTTGGGCCAAAGGAAAGAATACTGATAGGTCAATAGGTAAATGAATACAAGGAGAGCAGGCTCTTTTATCTCGCCGCCAGCCTCACACCCCGGTATTCTATCCTAGGCTATTGTTTTGTTCCAAGGGGTGGGATGGGATAGCTAGGTCCTTTTATCGCATTAAACTTCCAATAACAGACTCATTGGGGTGCCAGACAGGTGTGTTTGTGGCTGAGATATACAGAGTGGATATACTATGGGTACAAGGGGACCTCCTCAGGAAAGAGGGGTCAGCTAGGAACATGGGCATTGTTTTCGGGGGGGGGGGGGGGGTTACTGGTGAAAATGCAACTCATAACGAAATGCGATATTAATGCTTCTTTTCAAACGCAAATATAATTCAACTTCGGGAATGAGAAAGTGAGAAAAGGATTTAGGGGGCTTCAACTTGCAGAAAAGATGAAAGAATACTTGGACCTGGGAGGCTATTTCTATTGATTCGTAGGAATCTTTTGTGAAGAGGTGTGAAAAAGGCTTTAAAATCCTTTGTTTGCCATGCTCTCAAAAGAGATTATTGATAAAGAGGAGTGATAGAGATAGTTGAAAGGTGTAAAAAGGTTATATAGAGGACAAGATGTAGTGATAAGGGGTTAAGGAGGGGTAGGAAGCTGAGTAGAATGCTCCAAACAGATACCACAGACATTTTCATGTGTTTATACATGATACTGGCAGTATGCGATACTTTGAAAATGATCGATTCATTTCTATTGGTTTTAATACCACAAATTCTAGGTCTTTCTGCACTATGATTTAACCTACTGTGATGGCAATTCCATTATGTTTACTAACATACCAATAACAGTCTTCAAGTTCAATCTATATTCTTATGTTTTTAAATATGCTTAACCATTGTTTAATATCACTCTTACCCATTGGTGCTGAAATTTGGGAAAGCATTGAGCATCCTTCCAACCCCCCGCCCCCCCCCCCCCACAAAATACCAATAAAATTGTCCTAAAATGTACAATGTAAAATGTATTTTCATGTCTAAAATGCTACTACTGGCAAAGTGTTCACACAGTTAATATCTGTGTGAAATGGAATGTACCACCTTTCATGTGTTTGCATTTCCATAAAAAGTGTATATAGACATGTAAATGCAAATAAAAATGTTCTGGCCACCTGCAATTGTGCCTGCCAACAAAAAAGTGCCCTACTTTCAATAGTGTTGGCCTGATATTGTGTTTGCTGGTATATTCAACTGACATCCGTGATCATTAAACATTAGCCTATATCATACATCACTTGTTTGTGCAGACCAATTATTCTAGGCTTTAATGTATTCCAGACACCTTGTACAGACCTCAGCTGGAATGAATGATCACATGTTTACTCGACTACATATCTCAACTTTATCTAGGTCCAATATTTAACCTATGACACCTATGAAATAAATTTTCTTTTTCATTCATTGTATAGGACAATGATGTGAGCCACTTGAAAATTAGATCATGTTAAGGCCAGATGCAGCCCCCTGCCTTTCCTTGTTGGGCTACACACAAACCCTTATAGGAACTCTGTCATGCTGGACATTATCAACCTTGACAGACAATAAATATTCTCACCAAGAACCGCACCTGTACATTCTCCATGTCCCTCTGAGTTAGGCCATGAAATATTTTGGACCCCCTTCCTCCTCCAAAGTTTGCCTGAGTTGATGTAGATAGTCCACCCCTAAGATGCCCAGCATGTTCCTACACCTTTGATATTCTTTCTTTCCCTTCTTGAATCTCTTCATGTTTGGGCCTTGGCATATATGCACCCACCTACCAAGGTATCTGTTACCTATTACCTATACCAACTTGAAGGTATATGGTGTCTATCTAGGCCACTATCGTAAAGGCATTAGTTAATACGTAAGACAAAATTTCCGTCTTTGCAGAACGGTCTGATTTTATATCAACAAAGACTTAGACATATATATATCAATTGAAGAACCTCAGATATAGTTACTTATCTTTGGTGAAATGATTTGTAAAAAAATCTATGTTCATATTTCAACGTTTCATTTTCACCATTAATGCCATGGACATCCTTTCTCAAAAAGTAGTGTACGTCATCAATGGTTTTAGAGGCCAAGTCCACACTAATA
This sequence comes from Heliocidaris tuberculata, assembly GCA_025618425.1. NCBI lineage: Eukaryota > Metazoa > Echinodermata > Echinoidea > Camarodonta > Echinometridae > Heliocidaris > Heliocidaris tuberculata. Next base: position 14,476,811 of record CM046839.1, read on the forward strand.
TCAAGTTGATTTGAATAAATAGAGTAAAATTAAACAAGCATAACAGCGACAATTTCACTGAAATTAGATGTAAAATAAGAAAGTTACAGCATTTTGAAGTTTTGCATTATTTCATGAAACAGTGATATGCATAACATGGGCGGTATGCAAATGAGTGAACCGATGATGTCACACACTCACTTTTCCTTATGTATTTTATTATATGAAATTTCAAATATTTCAATTTTTATGGATGAGATAATAAAGAATCTCTCCCTTCTATCAAAATAAGTTACAATGATGATTTTACATGTTCCATAAAGAGTCAAACCATGTTTTACATTACTGAAGCAAAAATTGAATATTATGATGTTTCACATAATAAAATATATAAGGAAAAGTGAGTGTTTGACATCATCGGTTCACTCATTTGCATACCGCCCATGTTATGCATATCACTGTTTCAAGAAATAATGCAAAACTTCAAAATGCTGTAACTTTCTTATTTTACATCCGATTTCAATAAAATTTTCACTGTTATGCTTGTTTAATTTTACTCTATTCAAATCAACTTGATAGTGTGGACTTGGCCTTTAAGGTTTATTTCATATCACTAACTACCTGTAAATAATGACAATGGTGGCTTCTTTTAAAGCACTCATGTCCATTAAACCATGATGCTTCTGGCCCTCCTACTCTATTACCCTAATCATTTTACTAATTACAGTGTTGAAATTGTATAAATTATATATGCTCTTATTTCTATATTTTATCACCAGCATTCCCTCTGAAGGACAACTTCACTCCAAAAAAGCTTAAATGGATTCCTGGTTAATTGATCACACATCATTTTAGCTCATCCCTTTAAGTGCTACATGCGCTAATCTGCATACTAAGCTTGCAAGCTACTTTCCTGATTGGGCACAAACACTAGATCATTTTACTAATCATTTTACTAATCAGTGTGTTGAAATTGTATAAATTATATATGCTCTTATTTCTATATTTTATCATCAGCATTCCCTCTGAAGCACAACTTCACTCCAAAAAAGCTTAAATGGATTCCTGGTTAATTGATCACACATCATTTTAGCTCATCCCTTTAAGTGCTACATGCGCTAATCTGCATACTAAGCTTGCAAGCTACTTTCCTGATTGGGCACAACACTAGACATCCATGTACAATTAAAATAACTGGAGCATGTATTGTTGAAGCACAGAGGATGAGCCAATTTGGGTATTCATGTTGGTATTAATACTTCATGTCTTCTATTTCATTATGCATTTTAAATATCATTACTAAGGCAATGTCGGAATTCATTTTTTGCTGAAACTGTCCTTTTGAAAAGAAATAAGGCACCAAGTATTTTAGTGGTATGCAAATGCACATGTGAATCAACAATATTGCCCTTTCAGAATTGAAAGAAATCTTCGCATGGGATAATGTCTTTAAACTTTGACTTTTGAATGTTTCATTTCACCCCATCCAACTGTTTTCTCACCTTACCCTACCCACCTCCTACTATTACCATTCTCATGGTATCTTTCAGGTTCTCACTGTGTCTGTCGTTAGTCAGGTTCACACAAAGGGAGCTAAACTCTAAGTTTCGCTTGTAGTTTCAAAATTTTGAGTATCCTGTAGTTTCAGACCATATGAACGGACTTGTAGTTTCGAAAATTCAAGTTTACTTGTAGTTCTAGAACCATAAGCGAGCTTGTTGTTAACGCCAAAATCACAAGCAGCAGGGGGTCCTCCGTCGTAGTTATGGACCGTGTGGACAGAATTAAAAGTTTAGCAAACTCATTGTTAACGACGACCTCTCTGTTCATGTTAAATGACAATCGCTCGACTTGTAATCTCAGAACAGCAAGCGTCATTGTTTCGGGCCCGTGTGAACCCACGTCGCTGTTAGTCAGTCGTTGTTTTGTAACTTAAAGTTTCGAAATCACAAGTCCTGTATGAACGTAGCTACTATCACCTCACTCATAGTATCTTTCAGGTTCCTACTGTGTCTTTCATTATCTTGAGCCTCCTATGTTCTTCCACACCTTGCCACCTCAAGGGCACTTCATGTTTCTTAATGTAATGACCTTGGCACAGATAGTACCCTCCTGGAATTTCAACTCAACTCATTTCAACTCATTGTCACAAAAAAATCACTGGATTACAGTTTGTGCCCTGAGAGATAACTGAGAGCACTTTTTTTTTTCTTTCTTTTTTTGGCTTGCTTTGTAAGTGCAAAAAAAGTTATTCAAATCTAAATTTCAATCAAAATGTCTACATGTGTGTATGTCTTTCAGCTTTATATATGTGTATCAACAGTTCTTTTCTCTCCTTCACTTCCTTCTTTGTCTATAGATCTCTCCAATCTCCTTACAGGTCTTAATATTCTCCACACTTGAAGTTCGGTATTACAAATGTAATGAATATGAACTAACAAAGATCTTATGTCAATCAATGGGGGAGGGGGGCAGAATTACGAGACAGCTATGTTGCCTCCTCTAGTTGTGCAAGTCGACATTTTTAGTGTTGTCTAGTATATTTATAGACCCTGCAAAGGATTCCTCTTGAACTTGCACAACCTGGTTGACATCTGATATCATCCATTGAGTGCCAGAAGGGCATTCCTTCTCTGTTAAAGTATGTGAGTTAACGCCGTTCTGGCGCTCAGAAGACGATGTGTTTCTTGAAAGGAACCCTCCCGCTAACAGATCACTCTCTGCTCACAGTCACTTCATCATTCACACCTGCACCTTGCACGGCAAGCCTGGCGTTTCATGTCGCTAAATGTATCGACAGTTGTTGTGTCAGCAGGAAAGACATGTCTCACAGACACCAAAGATAGACGGGAGAAAGGAGGCAGAGGGGGTGGGGTTGAGGGGAGTGACAATTTGATGAAGAGGAAAAAAAGGAGGAGATCGAGACAGAGAGGAGGTTACCATCAAGAAAATATGGTCTCATGCAAGCCAGAAGGACACTAACTCATACCATTGAACAAGCAGGAGAGTAGAACCATCGGACATAAAAGATCAAGAAGAATCATCTAGTCCAAAAGTGGACAGATTGGAGAGATAGGAGATATGAACGTACTTATTTCATTCTATCAATTTGCCTTTTTTCCAGGGTATCTTAGTAAATGACTGACACACTGCTATACTTCATTTATACCTAAATCCTGAAAGAGGTGTCAAAGGAGTAATATGACTTTCCAAATTGATGGAAAAGAAAAATAAGGAAGATTGAGGCAACAGCATTTTAGACAAAAGTAAGATAAGAACAGGAATAAACTCTGTAGACAATGTAGAAAAAAAAAAGGAAAGAAACTAATTGCAATTAACCAGCCTTCCTTGAAGATATGGTACTTGATGATGAAAAAAAATCATCCCTTAAATAGAAGGAGGTGCATGGAGCAACCACAGAAAGCATCCCCTAAAACATCTGACTGGCAGGACTGAAATATGCCATGATCAGAGACACAGAGAGAGAGAGAGAGAGAATACGAGAGAGAGAGAGAGAATAAGAGAGAGAGAGAGAAAGAACTAAAGAAGGAGAGAGAGAGAGAGAGAAAGAGAGAGAGAAAGTCGACTATAAAGCAGACCCCTATGTATCTATGGTGTGTCTGGCAGAACGGCACACATACAAATTTCTAAACTTTTTTGATTACTAAAGTTAGTACATAACTGCTAACAATTTGGACTACATGCAGACTTTACTTTGGCATGGATGTAGTCAATGATTGGACAAAGGTTTGGAATGTGTTTTTCTTGAAATGTACATCCCTGCATCAACTTGTGCCCTTCTGCAAGGCACATGGAGGTATGTTAAACATAGTGCGTCATTGGCATCATTGATGAGCTGTCTACCAGCAGGCCACCAATGATTGCATGCTGGCTCTATCAGACATATGGCATGACATACCCTAACACCACAGGAAAGGTGGACTATAAACCAATTTGGGGGAAGGGACGCTGGAACATCCCACCAAGTCTCATATCCCGAGAGATGTTCAACATATTGTGCTTACAAGAGCATATGGGGAAATGAAGAACATAAAGTTCACAAAACAAAAACCTGATGTCATGAAAGCTATCATGACTTACACAATATATTATTGAATCTTGCATATTGGAATATTGAAAAGCATACATTTTTATAATTCTGATACGCTCCCGTTTGGCAGGAAATAGCAAAAGTCCTGTAAAATGGTATGTTACATACTCTACCATCCTCTCTCTGTCTGTCTGTGTGTCTCTCTGTCTCTCTCTGAATGTCTGTCTTTCTGTCTTTTTCTCTATCTTTATTTCTCTCTCTCTCTCTCTCTCTCTTTCCCCTCTGTAATTTTGTTACGAACTACATTTCAACAAAAAAAAATCACTTCAATATGAGTCATTACAAACATAAGTCTGTAAATTGACAGATAAATAATAATGAAACATGCAGTAGTATCAAACTGCACTCATGGAGGTGTGAAAGCTATCATCCACAAATGACATGTGATGAATGAACTTCATAAAGAACGTGTTCTAGATCTAAAAAGTTTTAACATAGGATAAGAGAGAGAGAGAGAGCTAGAGAGGGGGAACAGGAGAGATAGATAAAGAGAGAAAGAGAGGGAGAGGGAGAGGGAGAGAGAGATAGATGCATGCCTACAAGCAAGAGGATATGAAAAAAGACCAGAAAATAATTTAATTCTCACATGATTTGTTACAAGAACATCGACAAAAATAAAAATCATAAATATAGCCCGGGGACAGGGTTGATCCAGGTGTGAAACCACTCAAGCACACCTGCATGCAACCACTGCCATCTTCTGTTCCCTTTGTCATCAGGTACACAGACAACACAAAAGGGTTTGATCTCTCCACCATGTTGACACTCTATGGGAAGATTAATGTTTATCTCCAAATTCAAATTTTTACACAATCGGTTGGGGGGAAGTGTAATCCAAGTGTGAGATCAATCAGTTCTTTTAGTGTGCTTTTGACACTTTTATTCTTCGGGGCAAATAGCTGTTTGGTGACGGTGAATGCGATTCTACGCCCGGGGCCATAGAAGTGAAGAAATGCATGTCGTAAGCAAACTGAATTGGAAGAAAATTGTGCATCCAGTTGTTTAATCTCTGATAAATAGAAACTAGTTCTAGCATCACAATTCAAAACTGAATGAACTTCTTTTAAGTCTGCAGCTATGAACAATCATTGCAATGACATATTTGAAACTGAAGTGATAATTTTTATCTGTCAAGGTCATATCATACAGGCATGACACCATAATTTCCAAGCTCATTATTACTCCAATCACTTGAATTCAATCATTAAATTGCGAGGATCCCTATCATATTATTCTCAAAATATTACAATCTCTATGAATCTCTTAAGCATTTTTCCCCTCCTGTTCCAAAATGCTAATGACAACAATATGGCAAATGATATATCCTGATGATTCTGCTACTTTCCATCTCTGTATTTCAACCAATTCTCATATAGATGCCCATTTTATTTATCCCTTTCCTCCACCTACTCTGTTAACCCTTTCAAGACAATTGACCACATTTTGTGGTTTGGCTCAATAACTTTTGATTCAGAGCTCTAAAAAATATACCTGACGCTTGAGTAGAAAGAGCAAAATTTTCTACACACACTATGTCCATTTTTATCGCATGACCATATTGCGTTTGATGCCAGGAATTTTAAAAACGAGAATTAACTTTGAGATCCTTAAATTGGCAACACATTGAGAGGTTCAAAATCATTGTTTTTTTCATCAAAATTGGCAATTTTGAAAACCTTACGGCAAATTCCTAACCATGTATATTTTTTTCAAAGACATTGCAAGTTATTCGAACTATGTAGAACTAAAAGAAAAATATTATTGTTGCCAATTTGAAGAAAAAATGTGATCAATTTATCCCTTAAATAATTCCTGTCCTGAAAGGGTTAATAATAATAATAATAATATTGGATATTTATATAGTGCTCATATCCACAATGAATGGTGCTCAAGGCGCTCCAATGTTACCCCGGCTCTAGCTAGGCTACCGATTTCGGCGCTCACAGCATTCAAGGAATTCATTCCTGCTGGTACCCATTTTTAACACCTGGGTGGAGAGTGGCAAATGCAGATTAATGTCTTGCCAAAGGACAGTAGTGCCGCGCCGGGGTTCGAACCCACAACCTTCCCATCTCCAGTCAAGTGTTTAAACCACTTGACTATGACACCTCTGCATTAACTAATGTATTCATAACCATTTCAATCTAACACTTCCAACAATTATTTGTTCCATCAACATTCATTTTAAACATTGCACTCATCAATACTGCCAATTTCAAGCAAACACTTTTATCCAAGTTCAGTAGTTCACACAAAAAAATCAGCGTAGATATAAATCAGTTGACACAATTTACGTCGATTCTCGTTCTAACACTTCCCAGAACTAGATATGACTCCATAAATGTCATCTCAAACACCCCAAGTTCTTCTGTATGCATCAGGAACCTTACCTGAGAAGACATATTCATTAATTGCAGCCTGGGAGAGTGTCAAAAGGGGGACTGGATGCAGAAATGATTGGGGAAGGTGTTTAAACATGACAGTGACACTTTCCAAAAATTGGCACGAGCTGCTGCTCAAAATGTCACGTCCGACAAATGTTGAAACAAGAGGAGATAGAAACTCATAATGGTTGATGTGCACTGGTATATGTTTGAGCCTCTGAGAGGTTGAAATGTTTGCTCGCCTATTGCCAATCAGCAAATATGCAACGTGAATTGTGCTTTGGATGTTTAGAATAATTACAGAGAAAGAATGATCTGTCATCATGTAAAGTTGCACAACTTGAAGGGGCAATTATTAAATGAACTTTCAAAAGAATCTAGATTCACCCCCCTCCCAAAATAGTCATCAGGAAATATATTTATCCACAAATTTCAACATAGTTTGTGATAGGTAGACATAGGATAGCTTTTAAAACTTAATATGAATGATTAAACTTAACTTACAAAATATTTCTTGTATTATTTATGGTTATGAAAATTCACACTATTCAATTTAGACTTTTGTAAAATATATGTTTCCCAGCTTTCATACTTTATCAACACATAATATACACCTAAAAAATCAATTTCTTCATCTTTCTCAGAAAGATTCATTTGGTTGCTCAAGTTATACCAGTGTTCCTAATATTTTCACAGTGCCCCTGTCTCTACAATATTGTCACTGCTAATTTTCACCCACGATATACATGTCAAAGTCAATGAGATTGCGGCACTGAATTGCAGGCCAACAATAGACACGGCAGAGCGAGAGAGAGAGAAAGAGACCGAAGCAGGATTGGTCCTCTAGCCCGGAGGAAAGGCTGGCATTATGAGTTTAGCGGACCATTCTCCCCGTCACGCTGCATATACCCCGACTGTCATCTGCCATAATTGTCAGGACTTGCAGTAAGGGGAGGAAAGAGAAGGGGGAAAATGGCGTTACTGGACCAGAAAATTGGCTCAAATTCATTATCGTCATTTTCAAAAATGTGCCTGTTGAACTACCAACAAATAAACATAACAAAATCATCTCCATTTTTTCTTTCCTGGGGTCTTTTTTGTTTGTCAATAGCAATGCAGAAATATAGCTCCAAGGGATATAAATAGGGAGGCTTAAAGAGGTTCATAATTTCATATCATAAACACCTGGGCTATTGAGGTTTTAATTTGTTCTGTAATGAATGATTTCCTCTGACGCTTGCTCCACTCCCTCCCAATATTCCTGTTGAGGGTGGGGTGTCAAAATGATTGAATTGAATGCATATTGAGGTTTGCGAAAATTAATTGCACAATGATGTACTTCCTGAATGTATTGTAAGCAAGGGGGTGAGTGACTTTTCTCCTGTGTGGTAAAAGAGAGAAAAAAAAGAGACCTTATATCTCTCTTAAACAGAAGACAGCATGTTGCACTATTTTAGGGTTTAGTTTAGGCCTGGAGTACAGCTTATAGTTGGTGTTTCTTCAATTTATTTTTCAACTTTGAGAAATTTCTTGTCTACAATCGGGGAACAGATAATCAATTCCCAAAGCCTTCTGTGAATCCTTTATTATCCAATTCATGATAGCAATGTGAAAAAGATCTTGAAAAATTGATATAACTGGTTTTGTTGATTACCATTTAATTCCACAGTGCCATTTGCTTTCAAAACGTCTCTTCAATTGCTATATTTCATTTTAGCTAATGCACTAATGCTAACAAACACATTTTCCGCAGCATTTCTCTACTCACTTTTTCGAATTACTCCATCAACGAACCTGTGGTTATCAAATAAAAAAAGGGAACAGAACCCCTTTTCTACTGAGAGCTAAAGACACCTGTATATTCAAAATACGTCTGAGAAATTCCAACCTCAGAGAATGGAGTCAGAGTTATATGACAAACACTATAAAAACCAGTAGGTATGGTACTATACCGACATTTTATCACCTTTAGTATAAACTGACATTGGTTTTACACCCTCAGATAAGAATTTAGAGTTGATATGAGAAGGACAGTAAAGTTGCAGGAGCAAAAAAAAATGAACATTAAAGTGGGATCTTTGTAGCCTCCCCCCCCCCCCCCTTCAATTTCAAAGTAATCATGAGGATGGTTGGAGATTGAGGAACTCTGGAGGATCACATCCATTGAGGAGCAAAATGTAAAAATAATAGAAAGCCAACTGATCTGTTTTTACTGCAATGCCTGATGATGATTGTGTGATTTAAAGTGATTTGGTAACTTTGTAGAGGCTTGATAAAATCTGAGCTGCCTGGCCTTATATGCTATCAGTGTATGTAATATGGTGTAAAAATGAAGTCCAGGGAAAAAAAAAAGCACTTCAAAATCATCATGTGCTTCACAAAAGTAAACATATGCAAGTGACCAGAAATGCCAGACTCATTTTCCCTGACAGACTCAGTGTTAGACTAAACCGTATGGCCATACGCTTTCGTAAATGGGAGTATTCAGTCATAGATATCTTTATATATTTGAAAACCTTTCTATGCTTGGCGATTTATTTTTCCTTCTGAACATCATAAGACAGATATCAAAATTCAACAATTTATTAAAGCCTCCACAAAGTTACGGAATCCCTTTAATATTTACAAGTATTCCTGCATAGGAGGGAAATCTGCAGTTTGCCATCCCCCAGCCCTTCTCTAATACCCCTTCTCTAACACCCCAGTCACATCAATGAGACTAACACACAACAGACAGTACACCCAACAAAAATTGACTTTAACCACCAATGGCCAAGATTCGGTTCATGAGTGGTTGATTTTAAATTGGTGGAGTGTCTGACTGAGGTATGAAAGAAGCAACCACAAAGCCCTCCCAAACCGGATTTTCCTCACTGTTTACAGGAATAAAATGTACGAAAAATTGAACTTCCACCAACAGCAAGGCAGTTTGTTTGCTTCAAAAACTGTATTCAAATCAAAATCAACCAAATATTTGGGATCCAGGATGTACCAAAGTTTGAAAATACCTGCATTTTATTTCACAAAGTTGACTAGCAAAAAAAAGAAATCTGCTCCTTCTGATCTATACCGCCTGACTCAAACTATTTATTTGCATACTTTTTAATGGATAAATTTTCCAGCTGAGGCATTACTAACTGTGCACCCACCTGAACACACTCTGAGACCTCATCTATTTCATGGGTAATGGCCGATACTGAAATTAATCAGAGGTGTGAAAAATGGCGAATTTTACGAGCGTGTGATTTACGGCAAGCTGTGAAGATTGTTATGATGGTGGGACAGTTATAACAGGCCTTGTGCACACTCATTGTGTTGCTGTTGTTTTATTGGGCTTTGTTCCTATTATAATATATCTCATTCCATGAATGTCTGATAAGGATACGATCTCAAACCAGGCACGTAGCCTACCTTCTCACATTTTCAAATGAAATACATATACTTTGGAATGTACACATACAATAGACAATAAAAACGATAGACAAACAAAAAAGAAAAAAACAAGAAGAGAAGTTTACACTGAGAATTGATGGCTACAGAGATTACTGACTGAAAATAAGATTGTTTAACTTGACATCAGAGACCTGAGGTTCAGTCTATTTCTTTTAACATACACACAAATTTCCTAGATGCAACTGCAAATTCCAGTGTCTTCTGTGTCACCTTATGATTTAAAATGGGAACCAGTAGCTAAAATGACCTAAGTGCTTCCAGTGAAGTATGAATTAATAAGGAATATCAGTTAGCATATATACAAACATATTAAGGATGATAATGTTTGAATTGGTTATCTTCAATACTGCTCTTTGCTTGTCCGTGGGTAATTACCACTGAACTTTGAGATGGATGATAAATGGAAGGGATTGAAGGTTAAATGATTGAAACTAAATTGTATCCATGACAGCAAGCATATCAAGAGATATTCGAGGGTTTTAGAAGGTATAGGAATAAAACCTTATTACAACCGAGTGAAAATGAACTATAGAATCCATTCATTGACTGAGGTATTAAATAAAGAAAGAATTAGAGGAGGAGAGATAAAGGTTTAGCTACAAGTGTACAAATTTAACAAAAATCAATTTCTTGGTTAGTCCATTATCACTATATAAACTTTCAAAGATTAACCAAAGCAATATATCTGAATATCTAAACAAAATCATGATTGTTGAAAAGCATGCAGTCCTCTCAGGAATTTAATGTGTATCTCAAAGGGCTTCATGATGGTTGTACACTGTAATTTGCAAGGGAGTGAATACAAAACCTCATCAGCTGCTGTGCACTTTTGTAGAAAGCTACATCAATATAATGACATAAGAGTTACAAATTCATATAGTTCAAACCAGATAGGGTTATGAGGATAAATGGCAGTGAGGGATATGCCAAACAAAAAAGACGAGAAGAAGTCACAAGGGTCTGAGATGGAGACATTTCCCCCTTTCATGTTCTCTCTGCAGATCGAACCCAGACTGCAGATGCTGGAGAAGGGATTCCCTTTCCTTCCTCTTGCCTCTTCGCTTCCCTTCAGGGCTGGCATCTTCTTCCCACACTCCAGCGTCATAGATCTCCTGGCGTTGCTGAACTTGCATCATCCTTTATCACAGGGTACTGGTGACCTCCGTAAAACGAGCGATAAAATGATGTCAAGAGTGCTCGAGATAAAAAAAAAAAGTTGAGCAATAGATCTGGACCAGATATAATCAATAGCACCCCACACCTGCAATATGTAGGGAGAGATATAGGGTAAGAGGGATATCATCCAGAACAGATGCCATCCAGTTCTGCCGTCACAATCATGGCAGGGAAAATTGGGGAGAAGGATGACAGTGAAGTTGACATCACAGAGAGATAAAGAGACAGAGAGACAAAAAAAGACAGAGGGACAGAAAAACAGAGAGACTGAATGACTGGTATACATACATGCAGACAGTCAGACTGGCATACAGACAAGTTTTTTTTTTCATGAAAGAATATAAAGACAAAGAGGGAGTGGGAGAGATAAATGGCCGAAAACCAAATGTAAAAAATGATAGAGTTGGTCAAACTATTAGTGGCGAAACAAATGCTACATCACGGTGAAATCCCCCAAGCGTCACTGTTTTTGCATCGACTATCCACATATCGACCTTGCCTTGCACAGATTGATGACATATACATATCTGTCAAAAGGAATAAAGAACACGATAAAAACTATTTTCGAAAAATCAACTCAAGGCAATTTCAATAGCCCTGGCTATCACCTTTAGAAATGTGCAAACATTACAATGGCGTATTGCGTAATCCGAACCTGATTTCTATGGGCAGTACAATAGGCCTTTGAAATTGCCCTTGAGTTTATTTTTCAAAAGTAGTTATCGTGTTAAAGGCTTTTCAGAAATGAATAGGACAATTAAGTGGAACTGGTTTATAAGAAATTTGCCAGTACAATGAAACATTTTCAATGTATACAAGATCAAATAAGATTAAAATCAGATTAAAGCTAAAAATGCTGCTAAATTGATACTACCCCTAGCTCTATATGATCAGCTATTAATGGTTATCCAAATAGACCACAGGAGATCTACTTGAACCCTTATCCACCATTCCAATTACAAATATATCTTTACTACCAATACAATTTAGAAATAAACTTTTGGGGTTGAAGTCCACTTTCTGGAATGATGAATTTCAAAAGCATTTTTGTGAGACACTATCGAAAAATAAACAGTTACATTTGAAGGGTATCCATGACTGAACAACAAACAAAGTAAAACAAAACAAAGCAAGCAGTCAAGGAAATATAGATGTTTCTTAACATCTGCCAATTACGAGAGAGACATTATTACCCCCTCGCTGGTAAACCATTAACAGAGACAAAAACTAGGCTTTTGTTTAACCAATCTTTAAGAGCAGCTGGAAAGTAAAGTTAAGTGGAAAGTTTATCAAACGTGCTTGAATGACTTGTTCTGATATTCCTGTTTTTAGATTGTGTAGTATGCATTTTCTATATAATTGTACGACTTCCTGTTGTTATCAGTAAGAATCAGCTAGCAATAAGAATCAGCAAAAATCTGACTATGCAACATCTACGAAAAATTTCATAAAGTCAATAATATGCTTCCCCCACTATTTATGCATACCGCTGCAGATATGACACATTTTTAATCTAATATAGCCACTCTTTTCAGTCAGGAGTGATTATAATAATGTCTGCTATGTAGAAATGGGGAAATACATAATAATAAATGTATTTTGTCAAAAATGTTTGAACTGTTACTGAATTTCAGTCATTAAAATCAATGAGGTAGTATTGATACAGTGAATATGGGTATATACTAAATGTCTATGAATAGCTTAATGTCAGTGACCTAATTACAATGAAGAGCAAGTTTAATATTTGAGGATACCACAATCAAACTGTACACAAATTAAATTTAAACTAAGTGGAGTTTGCAACAGATGTGTTAAGCTGAAGGTACCTGAATAACAGCCAGGGGATTGAGTCTGGAGGGACAAGGGGCAGTTGCCCCCCCCCCCCATAATTTTGACATTAAGTATACCCTGCAGAATATATTTCTATGATTAATGCTCTGCTTCTCCCCCAATCCTCGAAATAGATCAACATCCCTAAGATATAATCAATTTGAAAAAGAAGAGGCTTGCGATCAACTGAATCTAACCTATTGTAGGAGTGCAACAAATTGTCATACCCACTCCTTTTTTAAGGGGGGGGGGTAGGGTGTTAGGACTTGCAGCTATCATCGCTTAACTACATGCCTGCTACAATTTCTCATATCATCCTAATGATATTTGCAGTATCACTCTTTGGACGGTTTAACGAGGCAAGTTAAACGCAGTCAATCAACGCTGGTTATGGAAATAATAGATGCGATGTTGGAGGACTGTAGGCAAGGGTATTTACAAGGTCTGGAAAAGATGTTTGAGCACTTTGAGTCTAATGGGGAAAAGTGTCACGATAATGAATGGAGCTGGTAAATTGGTCTGATCACTCTCGGGCTACCTTGACCACAAGGCTATCACACGCTTTGTTTAACAGACCAACGACAGATGCCAATTTGATAAATTGTGTTGGGCAAACCTGATGAGGAGCGATGAGGTGTAGGGAGAGGGGCTCATGAGAATGGCATCTGTGTGGATGCGGTTGAAGGGGAGGAAGAAGTGTATTGTGAAATGGAACCCTAAACAGAAATTATTTACCACTCCCCATCCGAATTCATTTAATAGGTTTAAGTACATTACACTGGCAATATAATGGGAGTCATAAACAGTTTGTCATGGCATTGTTAAACACATACTTTTATATTTGAGTTAAATTTTAAAAAAAACATTATTGAATATGACAAGCCTTGAAAAAAATATTAAGAAATCTTGATAACAGCCAATAACAATTACAAAGGGGAGAATATTTAAAGGAAACCTCACCCAAGAGATAAAAGTAGTTATTTTAAGAGATTTATTGAATTCTTGCATGTCAACTTACAAGATTCCCCATCAAAGTGTACGAGAGGTATAAATTAAGATATTATGAACGTAATGTAAGGTTTCTCAGCACGACAAGGGCATCGCCATTTTCTTTATACTGACGTACTAAGCGAAGTCGATTATCAAGCTAACTTATTCAAATTTATGGACGCTTCCTTCCCAAGTGTCTGTGGTGCTGAAGTAATTCATTCACCTGCTATTATCTTTTGTACTATAATTGTCAGACCGCAAATTGCATAAATATACGTTGTGGCTCTTGCGGGGTGAAGGTTTTGAATAAATAGAATTGATTTGTCATTGCTATATTTCATTGTTTTTAAAGAAAGGAGTTACATTTTTTCCCTCTTTAAATATTTTCCACCAAATATTATTTTTGTCTTCTTAGCTTTGATTTTTCCCTCACTGAAAAGTAGAGGTTTTGTTACTGAATTCAAATGTTTCTCTAACTAAAGATTGGCCCATGATCATGTACAACTTTGCCTGATACGTCACATTATTAAAAAAATGGCAGCTCCCATGTCATGCTAACAGATCTTACAGCATACCGAGAATATCTTCATTCATATATCTCTTGTGCATTTTTGTAAGGAATTTTAACACGATAAAAACGACTTTCGAAATATAAACTCGAGGGCAATTTCAAAGGCCTATTATAATGCCTATAGAAATCAGGTTCGGATTACGTAATACACCATCATAATGTTTGCACATTTCTAAAGGTGATAGACAGGGCTATTGAAATTGTCTTGAGTTTATTTTTCGAAAGTAGTTTTTATCGTGTTTTTTGTAAATCAACAGGCAGGAAATAAATTCATCTTTCTTCACAACTACACTTATTTCTTGGGGTAAGGTTTCCTTCAATATGACAACAGTGAAAATGAGTAAAGTATTATAGACAGGTTTTTTTTTTCCTTCTAAATTGAACTTTTTAAAAGGAAAGACACAAGAAAAGATAATAGATAATTCATATTTCCATGCATTGATTTTCCATCATGCTTGAAGTACACCTTCACAACTGACAAGTCGACAGTGTGCATATTTGCATAGAAGACAAGAAGGAAAAAGGAGAAAACTCAGGCTCTACCTGTAAAGTTTCATCCAAGTAGTGGACTACAGGACAAAAGCTTAACTGATGTCTCGTCACCCAATGCAATCAATAACTCTTCTCTTATTGGAAGCAGGGACAACAAATTTGGTTAGCTGCGCAACGCAAAAATGCCTTATTACAGATGACAAGCCTGATGACATCGCAAGAGAAAACAACCGGGCTTTGATTCTTATCTGTGTGGGCTGATGATGACTTCCTCTCTGCATCATCACCGTGGTAACAAGCAATCCTGGTAGCAATGATGATCACTGCTTTTATTTGACATCTACTTGATACTCTCCATCTTTCAGCAATTTGTTCCAGGGACAAAGACGGGGAGTTTCTTGGTTTTCTCTTTGCTCAGAGACTCAGTAAAGTTGGAGTTTGTCTTGTTGATTACTCTAAAGAAAACTTTCTGTCCATGGAAGGTTTTAATGGGGTGAAAAATTCAACTTTGGAAGGCAGGCAGCAAAGATACACCTAGCTGATATTCGTACCAAAGACATTATGTTAACTACTCAGGGAAACAGACATGGTTTGAGGACAACAGATGTTCCCTGATTCTGTTAAACTCAGACATTTTTCTATCTGATTTTTAAAATAAATTAAAGTCTATTCAGTGAGAATGGTGGAATAGAGTTTCTATGCAGTGATGCAGCTGAAAGGTCACTGTATTCACTGATGCAGAACCTGTGTAGTTAACGGAAAACGTCCATTTTCTGTTAACATAGGTCTGGAGATTATTGAATTGCACTTACAGTGCACTGTCTTCAAATACTTAGAACAGGTATAAAATGAATTAACTAGGCCTACTTAATTTCATTACAATTTTATGACATATGAGAAGAATATTCCAATCAAGCTTTGTAATACTACATGATTATGAAAGTCTAGTACTGCCGTGTTAGCCATACCTAAATCAAAAGCCATTCCAATCTCGAAAAATAAAGTACATTATTTTACAACAGAAACTATTCTGTAATGAATTACTAGCTTTACAAAGACATTCACTTTTCACTTTGAACAACAATTCAGCAAATGTATTTGAAATCCAGCATGCACTGTATTGCAATAAAAGGACATCATTTGAGCTAATATAATTTTTACTTGTTCTATGTTTCACACTTCAATCTCAAGTTCAAACTCCTGAAGGGGAGATAGAGAGCTTTTACAAATATATTTAAAAGTTACTTATTATAGTTTATTAAGAGGGTTATGAAACTCAAACCCAAACAAACTTCATTAAGATGAGGGAGAGAGATATATTTCTCTGTCAATATTTGGCCAAAATTGCTGGCATGTACACTCAAGATTCTTCACGATTTGATCAGAGTTTTATGTTCCCCGCCTGGAGCTAAAGTATATTGATACTGCCAGTATCAGATGAAGTTCCTCTTCTCATTTCTCTAATCTTAAGCTAATCAGCGATCATTTCATTGTTAAGCTGACAGATATGCCAATCATATTGCAGGAAAGCTTTATTATAAAAAGGCTTATGAGAGATTCACCTCAAATATTTACTACATTAATCATCAAACATGTTACCACAAGCCTAGTATAGCTTTATAGAAATTAACTTCTTTTTAAAAACTTTTTATTAACCATTTTTATCTTTTCATTAAAATATTGAATTCATATCTATCATTGTTAAAATAATTTCTTGTTTTAATTAGATCTCCATTTCCATCCTATTCAACTTTAACATTGCTCTCTCTCTCTCTCTCTATCTATCTATCTCTCTGCCTGTATCTCTCATTCTGCCTGTCTGTGTATTTCTCTCTCTCTCTCTCTCTCTCTCTCTCCCTTTCTCTACTGCTACTCCCTCTCTCCCCTCCCCTAATCTTATGCTTTTGAAAACTCAACATTTGTTGTAGATGTATGGATCTCTATACAAAGGGTAGAACTTTCTGAAAAGAATCAAAACTTCTTTCACTAACAAAAACTTTTATATGAAAAGCTTGATGTAACCTCTCAAATATTTACTGGAATCACCTCCATAAATTGCTTTGCACATTCATATGACTGGAATTCCAACAACAAAATAAAACCTGCATTTCTCAGACAAGAGAACAGAAAATTCTGATTTTTGCCACAAAAGCAAGTTTCCAGGCATTTTCAAACATGAACGGTTGAAGTTAAATGGACTCGGACAGACAGGGATCTGAGAACAGTTGAGGGAGAAATGACCGGTATTGTTGACAAGAATCTCGCTCACTTTGTTCCTATTTGCTGCTCATGACTTGCACAAAGCTACCAGGTATTTGCCTACCCCACAATTTTTAATTTGAGGTCTCACGCAACATTTTGCAGCCTCCTACGAAGTATTTTTCTCATCTCTATTTCTGTTTCTCCCACTTCCTCTGAATTTCTATCTGTCTCTCTCTCTCTCTCTCTCTCTCTCTCTCTCTCTCTCTCTCTCTCTCACTCTACCTCTCACTCACTCTCTTTCTCACTCCATCTTCTTCTTTTAAGTCTTTATAGTATTCCTGCGCCTCATGTCTTCTCCGGTTCTTTTAAATGCATGTTCATGTCTTCAAATATTGACAGTCTAAACCGTGTGATCAACAAACCAAGACCTTTGCATGAAGAGGAGGAGGATAAAGAAAAAGAAAGGGGAGCTTCTACATAAGATGGATAAATGCAGTCTATGCCACAAACAGCCTGAGTAGAGATGTAATGAAAAAAGCACACTCGTGAAATGTTGAAAAAATAAAAGGGCACCTCAGTTCAGAAGAGCACAAGAAAAGTATTTAGCAGAAAAAGGGATCAGATTTCTTCTTCTTCTTCGAACAGCTGCTTTCAAGTTAAAAGGAGAATTGAGAAATAACTCTTGTTTTAGCTAAAAGTATCATCTTAATGTTATAAAAATCTTGAATACCTTACTATGAAGACTTACATATATCAACACAACTGCTGATTGCATGCAATCAGCCAAAAATGATGACAACACATATTTATCATGCTACATCATTTCTAGTAGCCATTGATGTAGCTAAGTATAGTTGTCTCATAATTTCCTGGTAAAAGAGAATACCTCATGATATTCATTACATAATCAAAATTATATAATCAAAATTTTCTCTGGTCTTATTACAAAAATGAGTTACAAACAAGTTTTAAGTATTTGAGTACTTAAATCAGTGTAAAGTTGCATACTGTATATTCACATCTTTAAAATTTTACAGTATTTCATTTCTTATTACCCCCGAAATGTCAAATGGTCGAAACGAAAGTGACCTAAAATTGTACATGGAGAAAAAGGAACTACCAAACTATATATATGCACATTTTGGAAAATATGACATCATACTGGAACTGATGTTCTTACGAAATGAAGGATTACAGGACACAACACATATTTATAATTCAAGCTGCAAAGAAAGCATGAATGATTAATGATTGATGGACCCCTCTCATCACACCTCCTATACCTACCAACATGGCAGCATATCATGTTGACTTTTCTCATTTGCATTCTTACCTCGTCGTCATGACAACGTAACCATGGTGCACGATACAGCTTGCATTACAAGTAAGCGTCTGTTTTCACCGCTAAACTCCAAAACTCATAATTCGGACTGCGTTCAAGTCCAGATAAGAAAGTCTATCTTTGCTTCAGTGTGGGCAAGGTCAGTGGTTTATGCAAATGGAAGGTGGCCTGTAGGTGATCAAACAAAGATAAAAAAGAAGGAAAAAATATGAGTAGTGGGTAAATCATAGTGTAAATTGTATTCTTAGTTCTCAAGTGGGGTTTGCACGAACTCCTCTGTGTATCTAAGCATGGGATAAGTGAGAAACAAACACGGTCTCTCATTAGACACTATGGCGGATTTTTTGTTCGATTAGGTTAAGATTATTAAGGTGGACATTATGATTGACAAGAACTTGTGGAGCC
Organism: Heliocidaris tuberculata; assembly: GCA_025618425.1. NCBI lineage: Eukaryota > Metazoa > Echinodermata > Echinoidea > Camarodonta > Echinometridae > Heliocidaris > Heliocidaris tuberculata. The sequence continues at coordinate 14,495,746 of CM046839.1, forward strand.
TGCGACATTGATATATGAAAGGACTTAGCAAAGTATTAACACTTTGAAGAGCGGTGACTACAACACTTATGGTTGATGATTATCATTGTGAGGAATACAAGAATAAGTAGTTTTTATACTTGTTGGGCAAAATTACTTGAATTCGATCTTTAACAGAAAATCATGAAATAAGAATAAAGCTGACAAACTTTAACTTTCTGAAAACGTCCTCATAATGACAATCTCAAATGCTCAATCACTGTACAGTAAGGAATAATCCAGGGGATGTTCTCAATCAAGTGGGTACCCTCAGAGATCAAGATCATCTTACATAACAATTTCCTTTTAGAACTATTGCTTAGCCATCTATTTTTGATACCTTTCCTTTAAAATATTTGAGGTAAGTATCTTATGCACATGTCAAGACACACTTTAGATGTAGTCTACTGTGCATGCCTTATTCATATCTATTACAAAAACACTTTGAAAGCCAAGCTTTGGCTGCTAAGAGGTGCGATTCTTGAATTTTCAAAGGTTGAGAACTGTGAGTAAATTCAAAGTCGCTGTTGAAGGTTCATCCACCCCTGATTTCTGATGCAGAAGCATACATCTACGAGTCTCTGCCCTTCTTGTGAATACCAAAGAGTTCTGTTTACTACAAGCTCAAGTACCGCAGGTGCTGCTCATTCATAAGCTTCCAACAAGGTGTAGCGCAAGCCCTTCAATGGAACCACTCAAGAAATTGCAAATTACCACGAAAGGTAAGCCAGGAGAATGCCAATGAGACAAGAGCTGGGGGACAACAAGGGGGTTTAGAGATGGACAGAGAGAAAAGAAGGGGCGCGTGGGTAAGAGATGGAAAGAGAAGGAGAGATTGGGTGTAGGGGCTGGAGATGGAAAGAGAAGGAGAAAAAGTGGTAAAAGGGCTACAAATGATAAGAAGAGGAGAGATGGGGCACAGGGGCGGGGCCAAAAATTAGAGATGGGGGGGGGGTAGATTGGGGTATCATAAAAAGAAAGGGTCCGACGTGCACAGGAGTGAACAGCATCAACCTGCATGGAAAGGCCACACTTATGGCACATCCACATTACTGTTCACCTTACACAGTGTGAATAATGCAAAAGTGTTCCAAATTATCTCTGTGGTCCCACTGTGGTGTGTACACACCTTAATTTTGGGGGTTCCTACAATTTACCACAAAGTGTCACAGTATGAAAAAATGTGTGATTACAGTGTGGAAAAAGTATGAACACAATGTGAAATCAAATTGTGTGAACACAGAGTTAAAACAGTGATCACAGTGTGGTGAAAACATTGTCAACACTGATAGTTTTCAAAATTATATCTGCGGTCTCAATGTTGTGCTTATACAGTGTAATTTTCTCTGTAGCCACAGCCAGTTAAACTGTCATACAGTACAGAAACAGCGTGTAAACAGAGTGTTAACAGTATAACAAAGTGCATTCCCATTCTCAACACTATTCAAATTTTTGGAGTCCTCTCTGTGAACACAGTGAGGAACATAATGCAATTCTCTCTTTGGCTACAGTGTGTCAAACTGGGCCCACAGTGTTCAAACAGTATAAAAATGGTGTGTTCACATTGTCAACTCTATGGAACAGCTCCAAATCCATTCCATGATCACAGTTCATATACATACACACTGATTCCCTCTGAGGCAACTAGTATACTACATGTAGTTTGTCAAAGTAGACTATGCAGTGCGATAAAAGTGGAACAAAGTGTGTTCACATCACCAACCTAGATTTGAATATTTCCAATTTTTCTTTACTGTCACACAGTATGTGATAGTACTATGTTTCTCTTTCAGGCAGTGCTATAGAGCTAGTGAATTCTGTAGATACAAGGTGCAAATCTGATGCTAAGTAAGTCGATTCCTTTGAGAAGCAAAGTTTCTAAAGAGGGAGATAGCCCATGGAGCATGTCTGACATCATGATGGAAGATAGCATAGCGGAGCAAGCTTGTGTCGAGAGTTATCAGGTGTTGAATTTAATCAGTTATTCCGGCAACCTTAGAAATGGTGTAATTCTAGAAACAGATTGATAACACTTATTGCTTCTGCAAGAAGAGTACACATGTAAAAGAATCTCGTGAAGGCAAGAATCAAATGTACTGTATAAAAATAACATGAGCTAACAAGTTCAAGTAATGCTGTTATCGGAGATTGACTGCACAAAATTCTAAAGCCTCCTTCCGACATTATGCCGAAAACCACATTAAAAAATCAGGAAAAGAATAAACATGGAGAGTGCTTTACACTTCTGTATCATATAACACTAAGATGAGTATGTAGCCACAGGGTCCCTTTTTTTTCTTCACCCTTGCAATTTATATACATGTAAAATGTTTCTATTTTGCTGTGGCTTTTTGTTGGGGAGTACTTATTAGTTTGAAGGTTCGTCTTTCCAAAGGTTCACAACTCTGAAGGTTCGTAATTCCGAAACACATAGCAGGGAGTTCATAATTCCAAAAATCAAATTGAGATCATAATTCCGAAAATGAAAAAAGGTTCATAATTGCGAAGGTTCACATTTCCAAAAATGCAATAGAGCCCTACATAACTTTTCGGAATTACGAACCTTCAAAAATATGAACCCTTTTTCATTTTCAGAATTATGAGCCCTATTTCATTTTTGGAATTACGAACCATTGGAGTAACGAACCTTTGGAATTATGAACCTTCAGAAAAATCGACATGTAACCTTTTTGTTGCTGTAACCTCCTCAAGACTTAATCTTGAGCTACACAGAGAAGAATGATACAAATCAAAGTTTACATCGGAAAGGTGTCTGAAATGGTGGATCATTATTCATTCATATCACATTCCTCCATAGGGAACAATCTACAACTCATTTGTGAAGCTGAGACTTGTCAGATGACGATATCTACAAGATTATCCATATGACTCCAGAGAAATTTGTTACAGCTTAAGGAAAGAAATTGGAACTCTGTAAAGAAACAAATGATGAGGGTTTCTTTTGCATTATTCTAATAATGAAATAATATAGTTACTGTTTCTGTCAGGTATGTTGATGTCGATGTGAATGCAATATAAGTCAAACCATAATCACAGGAAAATCTAAAACATATGATACCTCCCTGTTTCCCTCTAACCAACCTGACCACCAATGCCTTATAAGTATTACAGAACAAGTAGATGCATAACATCAGTATATATCCTACTCCTTTTAAACCTCTAAATCGATCAATCCACCACTCGATTACTACACTAACCTACATCCTTTAACTGCCCTATTATCTCAGCATGCATTCCTAGCATCTATCTAATAACGAGGCAAGACAACTTTCACAGGTAAGATGGATGCGCCCATCAACCAAACGTCACCTGGATGAAGCCAGGTAGAATATTAATGAGATGGCAGGAGGCACAGCGATGGGGGAGGGTGGAGGCAGAGCTAGGTCAGCCTTGGAAGTAGAACGCCGAAAACCACTTTAATGGCAGGTGGGCAGCAAACCAGAGCTAGATCTCTCGGAATGAAATCCCTTAATGACACCTTGACATTTAAAGCAAAGCATTGATCCTCTTACAGAATGTCTTCTCCATCTTATATTGAGTACAACTCAAGTTCAAGGTGGATGGAATAATGTCTTAATATGTTTTATATTCTGATGATATTTGGTGCATGTTGTCCTTGGGAGGAAAGGCAATGATGATTGGTAATACTCCCTCATAGCAAACAAAGACAAGAGAGCCATGAAGAAAATTGATAAAGAGAGGAACCTAAATAGGAAGGGCAGAGAATGAGTCAGCTTATCACTCAAAGTAGGAGATTTAAATTGCATAATTATCAGTTGCAATTGAAGGAAAAGTCCACCCTGGTATTAAGTTGATTTTAATAAAAGAAGAAAAATGAGAGAAAAAGATTAGTGAAAGTTTGAGTAAAATCCAATAAGAAATAAGAGAGTTATGAATTTTTGAAGTTGTAATCAATCAAACACAAATGAGGTGCTTCACATTACGGCAACACTTATTCCACCCCAACCTCTCTCAATCTCTCTCTCTCTCTCCCCCTTTCTTTCTAACTCTCTCACTCTCTCTCTCTTTCTCCCTTCTGCTATCTCCATTTATCTCTCGCTCCCCTCTCTCTTATAATATTTGAGGTGGTAAGCAGGTCATATGCAGGTGAGGTTTGAGGTGTTCAGGTGTTTGGATGACGTCAGGTGTGTCATCCCATTAATCTCACCACTTACCTGTGAATTAGAGTGTATTACTCAACACAAATGCATATACACTTATGCTAAATACAGCGCTGTTGGGAAATTTTTTACAAAGGATGCAAGGACGATATGAAACGATTAGGAGAGAGTAAAAATCAAATTTAATTGCATTCATAAGAAATTGATGAATGTGAAATATTTTCATCCAACCTGAAAGCAAGTTGATATCTCTCTATCAAGTTGATATACTCAGAGCATGATATCCACTTCATTGTGCTAAATATATCTATTTCATTGAGAAAGAGGGAGTAGAGAAAGGGGTGAACAAGAGGAACATTACCACATTTCAAAGTGAAAAAAAAAGAAGCTTGGAGAGTTGGAGATATGGTTGAATGAAAGAAAACAAAATGAAGCAAGAAAAAGAATGGTAGGGAGATTCTAGGATGGACAGCTTGGCTGCAAGAGAGACAAGTAACAAGTAAGAAAAGTTGCCTTTTTTAAAAGACAATGAATACTTAGAGATATGAAAAGAAGAGAGGTGGTAGAATAGAGGATGATGGATGAGAAATGCAAAGTGAGAGAAAAACCGTGGTTCTAAGGTGCTGGATGCCCATGGCTCATTCTCTTTCTCCCATGACAAAATGGCATTAATAAGCAATAAACTCATGATTACTTAACACAAAAATAAAACTTCAAAGAATGTTTACCAATTTGCTTTCTACATCACCTCCATAAAAATAAAGCTACAACTTCCCTTTTCAAATAAGGCCAAAATAGAAAAAATTTCAGTAGTATTCACAGAAAAAAGTTGATGTCTCATCAAATATGTACACAGAATACAGGTAAAACATGTGGCATGAATGTAGTACAGCAATATCTTTCTGCACCAAACAATACGTTTATGACATTTCTGCCCCCCTATACAAGCATATCTTTATCAGGGTAACATACAGGACTTCCTCCTCCTCACACTTAAACCACATATATCTCGTCACTCACAAGGGAGAGACAGAATGAGATCTTACCAAGCATCCAGCCGGCCTTCTCCCACCCATCTCTAATCATCGGATTGCGCACTTGACAGTGCCTTGTCTGTCTTCATTTTCAGATGCTGCTTCCACAAACCGGTCGAATCCGAAATGTCAAAATACCCCTACTTAATCCAGTTTCCTCGCGAAAGCCAACCCCCAACAGATAGGGTAGAGTGTGATGGGCTGTCCCAGATAGAGGAATCATTAGGGCACATGACATAAGACAAGAAAAATCAGGTCAATTCACGCTTTTGCACAAAGGGGACAGGATGAATTTCATTTCCTAGACATGTGCAAAGATTACCCACTCCTTCCTATATGGTTTCTTTCCCTGGGTGTCTTTAACACCTCATAACTAAAGAAAAGATAACATGTTCACATCTTATCAAGACATAACAAACACTCTTAAATTCATTATCAGTTGGTTTTATCAATATGTACAACTATCTCGCCACCTAAAAATAAAAAGGTAATGTATACTTTTGTACTTGACTAACATGTGCACATCTGTAAATTTAGACACTTCAATTTTGTCTAAAAATGAATAATTATTTACTAAATTTTCATGTTTTGGACATCAAAACAATAAACCATTCAGTCAACCAAAATCATATCAGCACACAATTTACTGGACTCATCAGAGGTATGAACTAAAGCAAGGTAAATGTGAAGAGGGAAACAAGAGGGAGGCAAATGAGGGAGAAAAGTGTTTTTTATAAGATGAAAGAAAAATAGAAGGATGTCAGAGACAAAGATAAACACTGGACCAGAACAGACTCTGAAAGGGTAAGAGTAAGATAGAATAATACATCATAACAGTGGCGCAAATCCATTTTGAAATTTGGGGGGGACATTCGCCTCCAAAATTCTCTGACAAGCAAAAAAAAAAAACAGAACAGACTAGAACAAAATACCCACACAGCTACAGAGAAAGGTCCATGGAGATACAGGATGATCAATGTACTATTTAGTCCAGGGAAAGATATAGATGAGTAAAGCCACCAGAGAGGGCATGAGATACATTCTGGTGAGAGAGTGAGGTGGAGAAAATAAAAATAGTGTCAAGATCCAGGGATAGAGAAGGGAGCTCAAAAACTGACCCGATTTGACTGACTGAGCAATGAATACATTAACCTAGTATCCTACAATCACCCCAGAAGAATAGGATGACAACCAATTAGATATTTATTAAGCGTTGCTGAGCGCATCCATAAAGAGGAGTGCAGCAGACTGATCATCAAAAGGGCACAGAGTTGAAGAAACAAAAGAGACAAAGGAGACGCAGAGATCGATAGGATAAAGAGGTTTGTAAGAGATGGATGTCTTGAAATACCCATCAGCAGAGCATTTTTGTATCAAGTTTACAGATCACGTCCTTACCGCTATCATTGGACATCGATTAGACCCATTTTTGTTGAAGTGCCCTTTTGTTTTAACCTTCATATCTGGGTGCCAAACCAACATGACACTTTCACATGATCCGATTGTCTCCGATTCTATGTAACTTCACAGAAACAGGATGCTTAATGTTAAACATGTCTACTGAGGCCAATTCTTTCCTCCGTGACATTTTTTTTTTCCAGCTAATATCCCTTCCATCACCACATAAGGCGATGCCCAACCTGTTTTTCTTTTCTCTTTGTTTTGTAGCCCTGGCATGAACTTGCTCTTTGTCGGTAAGCTGGATATGTGATGGCATGTATGCTAGGATTGGGATTAAGTGAGATGTGCCGCAGGGAAGCAGGTGTAGCCTTAATAAACAGAAAAGTCTCAGGCGCCCTGGTCACGATTTAACCCTCTCGCTACCAGAGAAAAAAAAGTAACACACACACCGGAAACAAGTCTTAGGCTTTAACCCACTTGCTATCAAAGAAAACATAATAAATGCCATAGTCTCAAGCATCCTGGTTCTGGTTTAAACCTCTCTCTACCACAGAAACCTCAACAAACCGTAAAGTCTCAGGCACCCTGGTCAAAGTCAACCCTCTTGCTACAGGAGAAACCTACCAAACAGCAAAAGTCTCAGGCTCCCTGGTCAATGTTTAACCATCTCGCTGCCAGATAAGAAAAATAACACACCAGAAAGTCTCAGGCATTCTAGTCACAATTCAACCCCCTATTATCACAAAATATTAAATACACAGTAAATCCTCTCAATATCAGAAGCAGAAAAGAAAGTCTCAGATACTGCTGTCCTAGTTTAGCCCTCTCACTCCAAGAAAACCTTAATAAACAGCAAAGTCTCAGGCTCCCGAAACCTGATTTAACCCTCTCACTACCAGAAAACCTAAATAAGCAGTAAAGGCACAAGTACCCTAGTAAAATTTAACCCTTTTGCTAACAGAAATCCTTAATAGAAAGGAAATTCTCAGGCACCCTAGTCATGTAGTTGATTCCTTCTGCTACCAGAGAAACCTCAATAAAGAGCAAAGTCTCAGGCACCCTAGTCATGTAGTTGATTCCTCCTGCTACCAGAGAAACCTCAATAAACAGCAAAGTCTCAGGCACCCTAGTCATGTGGTTGATTCCTTCTGCTACCAGAGAAACCTCAATAAAGAGCAAAGTCTCAGGCACCCTGGTCACGATTTAGGCCTCTTGATACCAGAGACGTTTTCAAAAGTAGCAAATTCTCAGGAAACCTAGTTACAGTTTAACTTTCTTGTGACTGTAAGACTCGCTATTAATCTGTCTCCTTGTTTAACTGATCTTGCCTGGAGGAGATAACCACTGGTATGAACTGATATAGTTCATTAGAATAGATTTGCAATGCTATAGATGAGTATTAGTTAGTTTACTCAGTTGGTTTGAACTTTGGCAGATACTTCGGGCATGGTGTCAAAATTGCAGTCAGTATAAACAAGTAAAGCTGAAATTCAAATACTGTATCTTATCAGTTCATACATACCTAACACTGTTTTACATTCATAAAAGAGCAAGAAAAGCTTGATGCATAGCAAAAAGTTGAAATTCAAAATTATCTTGTTTTACTTGGTACCCTTTTTGCCACTCTCTCTGCTAGAGAATTATCCTTTTATTGAGCACCAGATTAGCTAGAAGAGACATTGGAAGCTGCCTAATGCTTCTCATGCAAATATTTTCCATGGTTTAGATGTTGTTGTTTTTTTTGCCATGAACATCTGTCACTTGAGATATAAACTCTTATTAAGGGCATGATTTGTTTTGGCAAGGTATTCCTAAAGATTGGCAAAACCATAGTTCCCTTCACCCATCTTCAAGGATCCATCCCCCCTTGGATTGGTTCCAATAGCCTGGAAAGAGCTGTCGATTAGGTCCTTAATCTGATTCAAAATGTCAGAAACCGCACTACAGTCTACACCCTAGGTTGAAGTTGGCCCCAAAAGTGCATTCGGATGTTATATAAGCCACTTCTCCCACTACTCCCTAAATAAGCCTCTCCTATTATTGTTCTAATTCCCTAATAGTCCCTCCATCACTATCGAAATACAAAACAGAGGGGGTGGGGGAGGGGGGAGATTCACTGAATATCTTTGACCAAATTCTACATCTTACATTTACAACTGGATGCCATGCCTCGATCTTGAAGTAATAACACCAACATTGCTTGGTATGAAGTAAAACAGAAGTCATCAAATATAGCCCAGAAGCCAAACAGAGGAGGAGTGCTTACTTTAAACCCACTATGAAACTTATTTAGTCATGTCTCATTAACTCAATCACGCACATGTACAAGTGAGATTTGCATGGAGAGAAATTAGGGATTCGCAAGATAATAGAGCGACAGAAGAACACACGGATAGAATATGGAAAACGGCATAAAAGAGAGCAGAAGACATGAGAGATGGAGTAAATGAGAAAGAAACAGTGAGAACTTTAAACAGAGAGAGAGAGAAAGCAAGAGGGCGAGCTGAATAGAGGCACTCACATTCAATTTAGGACGAGGGAATGAGAGTGGATTACAATCTTTAATTCAACGACTCATCATGTGGTCAATTAGGGTAGAATGTCACAACATTGTCTCCTGTTAGTGCAATCCAATGTGAGTGATAGAGAGAGTGGTATAGGAAAGTGTGCTTGCTTAAAGGGTTGAGGAAAAGGAGTATAAGTGTTCAGACAAAATACGGGGTTATGTAAACTAGAGAGAGAAAGGGGGGGGGGGGGAGAGGGAGAGAGGGAGAGAGAGGAGGATGATAGTGTGCTTGGAAAAGGGTTGATGAGAAGAATACATAGATACAGACAGAAAACAAAATGCAAGGGTTAAGAGAGACAGAAATATAAAAAGAGAGAGGGGGAGAGTTGAGGAAAAGAGAATAGATGGACAAATGCATGGGTGTATAATCAGGTGCATGCAAGCAAGAGAGGGTAGATGGAGTGGAAGGGAGAGAAAGAATGAGATAGAAAGAAACAAAAGAGAATGAGAAAAGAGGAAAAGAAGTGAGAAAGAGAGAGAGAGAGACCCAAAAAAATAAGAATCTTGTGAGAGAGATGGAACTTAAAAGACTGAATGGAAACAGGTATGGAGTGAAAGAGAGAGTTGAGGAAATAAACAATGATAAAGCGGTAAGCACTCGGGCGCAATATAAATGGATGTCTGGGAGAAGAAAAAAAATCCAAAGAGGGTAATGGAATTGACTTCCCAAGGGATAAGATACACCATGGATAAGAGAAAGTAACTTCCAACCTTTTCTCAAAACATATTTATTGGAATATATCTAAAATTGAGATGTACAGGAAAAGACCCATCTCCAATACAGCTCAGTACTGCACTAGCAAGATGTCAAATGGTGCCTGGGGATTACAGCACTTCATTAAGGAGGGAATAAAATCATTTTGTGATTGATGAGCAAAGTGGCGAAGAAAGCTGGAAAACAGGATCATGATGATGGTAATAATGAAGATGGGTCTTGTTTTTTAAGATGATGATGAGGAAAAGAATATTTATGATAATTATGATTATGATATGATGACAGTGCCCATGATTACGATGGAAAGTATATAGACAAGAAATCAGAAATTGCACAATGTTTATATATGTATAAGGTCTCAAATTAATCTGCCGAGAAAAATTAGGGCACTGGCTCAAGAATGGGATATTGATGTCATTATTCACATCTTATTCTGCTCTATATTCACACATGCAAGGAGTAGAGTTACACTCTTAAATTATTCCATTTTAAGACAGAATTACATTACATCACATAATTTGGTGCTGAAATGGCACTGAAATGTTAAACTATGTTATAGGTAGTCAAACTATTCATCATTTTCAAATGAAAACAAAGTGACTGAACTGTGCATGCAGTGATCTTAACAATTTCCATAGAAGACATAGGGATATTTCAAGCACATCGACATCTCTTATTCAAACAGTACATCTTAATGTATTTCCAGTTCTGTATATGTTATCATACAAATTGCCCCAATGAGTCAAAGCCTTCCTGGTATTGAGCAGATATAAATGTAGTTGACCCACATGATGCTCCACCAGCCACATTAGTAGGAACCATTACAGAGCGGAGGGAGCCCGTACCACTCCGGCTTATCTCTCGTCCTCTCAACCCTAATGGGGAGTGAAGGGAGCTCCGCAAAACGGGTGTAATATCAGGCTGATGAGAAACCATAGGACTAATTGGGTGGGAAGAGTTTGATGGATGGCCTAAATCATGCCTTAATTCACTGGCAAATTGTCAGCCAAGCACCAGTGACATGCTTTTTTGTTCCTGCCCGGTAGTAGATTAATGCCATTGCCGGTAATGTTGGGGGATAACGTCTAGTCTTTCGGGTCCATACCTTTTTGTTATACCAGAGTAAAAAAATATTTCTGCCATCCTCTTAATATGGATAATGTATTATGAATTGAAAACATCAGTAAATAAACAATGTGGATTTTAAACTCTCAAAAAAGCATTATTTTTACAGCCAGTCATCTTTTACTTTCTCTAGACCGTTTTTGAATCTAGATTAGATGTGAAACTACCACTTTAAAAGTGGAAATTTTCAAGCGATTAATCTTTTATGTGACATGAATTCCATGTTTTTAAATTCACCAACGCAATAGGCTCATGGGCAAAAAATTACATGAAGAAAAATATTTGCATGTTTTTATCTTCATGCCAATTTCATGTCTGTAAATGGACGAAATGGACGAAAGTTTCAACATCGCGAAATATTCCAAGTTACAAAGCATGGTTTATTGACAGGATTACTCCTAATTTACACCTTTGCATGATTGTAGAGTGACTAAATGTAGAGTGAAAAATGAAATACAACCACCATGATATGTCTATGCCACCTATTCTCAACAAAGAGCAAAAGTCTATTTGAATGTGTACGGATAAAGGTGAATTAGAGGGACAGGAAGAGGAATAGTAAATGGTCATAAAGAATAGGGAAAAAAGCAAACAGGCAAAAGGGCAAAGGGGGAGGCTAATTAAAGGAATGAATATCTAAATTCAATTTAAACAGCAAAAAAAAAAACCCACCAACAAAATGGTTACCGGGAGTTAAAATAGTCAACACCCGTTGAACACTAAACTCGCTATTTAAATTTAAACTAAAACAAAAGGCACTTCTCATAGTGCAATGAAAACACCTTTCACATCACTTCACCCCCCCCCCCCCCACCCATAATAAAAGAAATCAAAATGAGATTTTTAAAAAGCGAAGTAAAGGAATTCTCCTTTGTTGCCGTAGGATTGTGTCCCGCGATATCAAGAGACAACTATAATCTGCAAAGGTACATGTACATGTAAATGCACAATTGCATTCACCTCTCCACACCTAGCATTTGCTCAAATCACAGATACTCTGATATTTCCCAACACTACACTTACTATCTCCGTTTAAATGTCCATCTAAAATTCCCAATTCTGTTACCGATCCTGCCTTATTATCCCCACTAGGAGGCATGGGTGAAGTGTCAAGGGGTGTTTATTATTCATGAGCTCATGAATTATTCATCACAGGTTCAGATTTCCAATCTTTGCAAAGTTTCCTGGACAGGCCGCAGAACAGTGAGAAAGTAATATACTCTCCACTGTACGCCACAGGGATAAGGATTCAAATCTCCTCTTTGGATTACCATCATTTAAACTTTGATTACTAATTCATTTATGATATCAATCTCTTCATTCATTCCAGCATCAGGATGACTTAAGAGAAACATGATTGTCTCTTGTAAAAATGGGGTAGAGGACGACCATACCCCTACCCCCAATATCTCCTATGCCTTACTATGCCACATGTTAACCCACATTGGAGCTGCGACCATGAAAGCTGACACCCTCACCCTCTCACTTTTAGCATTGATAGGCAATCTAACAAAGAATCTTGTGACATTTAAAAATGTGCATTTACCTCTCGCCCCTGTTCTCCATTTCCCCTTGAGGGTATGAACCTGCCCACTATTCCTCTCTCGCTAATATTCACCTCTCAATCCCTTTCTTCTGATGTATCCTTTTGTTTTCTACATTGTCCCTACAATCCCACAATCTCTTTCTCTTTCCTATTCCCATTTATGTCTCTCTGTCTATGGGTCTTTCCCCCACTCTCTTTCTCTTTCTCCCCCACTCTCTTTCTCTTTCTCTGTCTGTCTCCCTTGCTTTCTGTCTGTCTCTCGCTCTCTATTTATTTCTCATACTTTCTTATGCCCATTTCTTTTGTCGAAAAAAATCAAGCATGTAACATTTGATCTAAATTATCAATTGACTATCCTTCATCTTCCTGCAAAGAATTATAGCAACCTTGGGACTTACTGAAAATGGATAAAACCTGGCAATAATTTGCTGTTTCAGTAGTTATTTAAAGGGCAATCCAAGATTGGTAATAGTATGATTTGTGTGAAAGCAGAAAAATAAGTTAAAGAGGATGGTGAAAGTTTTAAAGAAATCTGACAAGGAATAAAAAAAGTTATGGATGTTTTTAAAAATGAGATCACTACATCTATGTGAATCTCAAATTGGCAATTTGGTGAGTTGACTGTGACATACTTGCAGTTTTCTCCAAAGTGTTTTTACTCTTGGGGCAGTATTCAAAATATATTGTAGATATCATATTGCTATAGGTCCTCATGAAAGAAAAAACTTCCTACCGACTAATTCATTGTGAAAAAATGACATTTTAGTCATTTTATGTATTGGAGCAAATGGGGGAGTTGTCCGCAACTACATCACAGTGACATTACCTATTCGGCCAATTCGAAATTCCCATAGTGACTACAACTTTCAAAAATTCATAACCTTCTTATTGCTTGTCCAATTTTGTACAAACTTTCACCAATCTGCTTCTCTGATTTTTCCTCTCTCTTTCAGAACAAGTTGCCATTAAGGTGGGATTTTCCTGTAATAGAAAATACAACATTTCAAGCTGGTAGTCCAAATTCTAACACTAATAAAAGTCTACACAATAGCAATGTATAAACATATTTATTAGAATGGAAATTTTACTTTGTCAAACTGGCATGTTAGAAATAATATAAGAAATTCAGGATAAAATTGATTTCATCACAATTTAAAGGTCGGCAAAAAATGTGTTTTTTGTGTCCTAAAAACCCCTTTCAAAAAGTATTCGTCTGTCCACCTTCACTTGCTCCATTGCTAATTTACAAAAGTGCAACATGATAACCACTCCAGTAAAGAAGTGGTCTTATAGACTTTATTAGGCATTGTTTTAGAGTCATGTGATATGTGCCAAGATCTCTCAAAAATTCACATATATTAGATCTAAGTTAGATGTAGAGTTAGTCTAGAAAATATGATTTTGCTCTGTACAACATATTGCAAAATTGGAGCATAAAAGACATTGAGAATTAAGTGTCAAGGTAATTCTTCTGACATACATACATACATACATATACCACTATACATGTTTCCTTGTGCTACAGTATGTCTATGATTTTAATTTCATATTTTGGTATCAAAGGTTTGTTTGCAATCTCATCCATGATGGCAGAAGACCGTATTGCCTAGCTAGCCATGATATGTAAGTATGAACACTTAGTCACAAAATTTAACCACAAAATTTAAATGATTTAACTTTGAAAATGGGCTAATTTCATTGTAATCAGAGTGTGACTGAGCATGCATCATTACACAGGATGTTCTACTGCTTGTGCATGACTTTCACAGCAATAATCTTCATACACTGGTATCCTGTAACACTTCTTTGCTTCAAATTACGTGATCAACGCTTGACCGCTTAACAGAAGGAAACATCATTCACTGATGTAAACATATTTACTTATACTCCACAAAAAACAAATTTTTATGTTTGAATCAAGTTCTTTACTATAATTAGAGTGTGCCAAAGAACTGAAATTTTAAGTCACAGTGTTGGCAAATATTTGCCTATCAATAGATTAAGAAAAATAGAGCACCACCTACAAATGTCTAACATCACTACATGCTGTCAGGAAAAGTACAATTACAAAATACTGAAAGAGAGGAATTTTTTTTTTTGCTAACTCCTTATGGTGTGTTACTAACCCCATCCCCTAGACATAAACAAATCAAGTTATCTTTGTCAGATGTAGAGTAAGCATAGGCTAAATTATGTAGCATAACAACTGCAGTATCAAATTCAAGGTTCCAAAGTGTCCAGAGGTTGTATGCACTGATCAAGTACACCGGCAATTGTCGGATGAGAAGTCACTGGGGAAAAGGGATTATTTCATTGTGATGGCCCAAATGAGAAAATCAATAAAATCGAGAAAGATTCTTCAAATTTTCTTACAGCCAGAAACAACGGAAAACAAAACGTCCAAGGTCAGGCCAGGCAATGGGCACCATACTGTCTGGTAAAATGCCCATGAAAATCGAAGTTGACTGATATTGACCAGAAAACTGATCCGGGCATTGATTTTAAGCCGGCTTCAGCAATCCCCCGGATGCAAAGAACACAGGAGAAATTGAGAGTTGCACAAGACATATCTGGAAGGGCATTAAAGGAGATAACAAGTTAAAGCTTTTGCATTCATTGTTCGCCTTATCATGCATTCCAGCTGCTTCGGTTTCGTTGCCTGCTGCGTTTCCATGGTACGTTTTTCCCCATCCATGTGAATCGTGAATTTTAAAAAAGTTAGAAATAGCCAAACTGCAGAGATCGATAGTGTGCGACACCTTGGACAGGGTGAGGCTGGGGAAAGCCGAGAAGGGAAGAAAAGGTGCTAAGATATGGCAGGACACAGCTTAGGAATGGGCTGGAATGGGATTAGAAAGTAAATAAGGGTCGGGGAAGATGGAGCAGAAACAAAATACAAGCCAGACTGTCTGCTTTTTGACCCACTTACGCAAGTCTTCTGAAAAACATCCTCATCTTGGCTATTGTCTGCGATGGATGGATCAGGTTTTGTTCTTTTTACGCCATCTACGGGGCAGAGGGAGTCTCGAATGTGGAAAGATGGATGAGATATCTTTGAGATGGGTGACATAAAAGCTAATGGGACACCTCCTACGGATGACAACAAAACAAAAGAAATGATACACGTTTCTCTGCTGCCTGTAGGACTTTGTTGGCTTTGTGCTCTGTGTCAAGTCCAGGCCAAACTAATAGCCACTGGTATGGAAAGACCAACTGCACTTCATTGGTCTCTCACACATTATAAGTAAAACCCATGGATTTTGTGTCGAAAAAACCTGTTGAGCATTTAGCATACAATCTATGGATCTTCCAAATTTAGAGTTCTTGGTGTCCAAATTAAATTTCCTTGAATTAGACAGTGCCATGACTAACAGACTGAACTAATTACAATGATGTACACCAAGATAATATTCATTCCTCCAGAATGGTCAATGCTCTATGTGCAATAAAAGATATTTAGCCCCTTCTTTCTCCATCAAACTCTAAGCAAACAAAGTGTGACTGAACAGTAATTTTTAAAATAGAGTTAATAGAGAGAACAAATCTCCACCTTTCTACTTTTCACTAAAGTATGGCTTATTCCAACTGATAGAAGTCTCACTTAAAGCTTTTAAACTAAATTTTCTAGCACTTCAACTGTAACCGGACACAAACGCAACCTGACACCTGTAATATCTCTTGAGTTTTAGGTAGTAATTATGACCTTGTCTTGAAATTCTCTCAGGTAGGCCTATGACGTCTTCCTGTTTGACATTTCATTTAGTTGAGGTCTGCAGGTGCGTACCTCAGACAAACTTCTTACCATGAAACCGGGCATGTACTTTAAAGGGAAATCCAACCTTAATGGCAAGTTGCTCTGAAAGAAAGAGGAAAAATCAGAGAAGCAGATTGGTGAAAGTTTGAACAAAATCAGACAAAGAATAAGAAAGTTATGAATTTTTGAAATTTGTATATTTCAAATTGGCCAAATAGGTAATGTCACTGTGATGTTGTTGCAGACAACTCCCCCCTTTGTTCCAACACACCAAATGACTAAAATGTCATTTTTTTCAAAATATATCACTCAGTAGGATCTTTTTCTTTTATGAGGACCTATAACATTATGCTCTCTCCAATACATTTTGAGTACTGCCCTGAGGTTAAAGGCACTTCAGAGAAAACCGCAAATTAATGATAGATTTTTGTACGACAAACGAGAGAGTTGTCCGCTAGTATGTCACAATTGAGTCAATCGATCACCAAATTGCCAATTTGAGACTGGCATAGATGTAGTGATTTTATTTTTCAAAACATCCATAACTTTCTTCTTCTTTGTCGGATTTCTTTAAAACTTTCACTGTCCTGTTTTTCTTTTTTTTTCTGCTTTCACACAAATCATTTTATTACCAAGGTTGGATTGCCCTTTAACCAAGCTGCACATCTAAATACTTTATAGGTACTTCATCCCTTTTGCAGCCCTAAATTTTGAAGTTGTGTGATGAGCATGCAATAAATTACAAAAGAATTATGATTGGAAAACTTGTGCGGATGTGAAAAGGATTATAATTTACTTTTAAGTAAGAAATTACAACAATTTAGTAACACTTCTTTTTTTTTACTCAAAAAAATTTGTGTAATTTTAAAAGTTATTTTTTTGAAAGTTATAAGTACATGTACTCGAGTTGATTTCTGAATAGCTCGCTCTGAGACAAAAGCAAGATTTTCATTTTTTACAAAGGAGTTATAGAACTTGTGACCTTGAAATTTCATAGGCAGTATCTACAGGATGTCTACTAAACCTGTGCAAAGTTTTGCAGAATTTTGTGTAAGTCTGCAAAAGGGATGAAGTACCTTTAAGAGTTTTTGTGGGTTGTATGTATTCATAGAAGTTACCCAAGGCAGAACTCTTGCAACATTCATACCGGATATCAGATTTCTTAATCTAGTACACTCATCTTACCAAAACCTTTATGTGTTTGTTTCAGCACTTCACGTTGTCACCTCTCTATATGCAACACACTCAAGCTCATACAGCATCCATATAATGCATGGATGATCAAGTATCTTAGAAGAAAAGCATAATGGCAAATTATTCATGTATTCTATGCAGGGGTGTTGAAAGGAGTGGTATATCTTGGCAGGGGGGAACGGAGATCCCCAAATTGGCAACACCTCCGAGGAGCAGGAGCGGGACATGATCCATCACGTTTAATTTTGCCAGGGACACAGGTGAATGAATGATTTGACAAATATAGAGCACATGTCAGCTATCCAGTAACATACCAATGTGTAAAATGATTCACACCCCGACCGAAAAGCGGAGAAGAGATAAGATGATGACAAGACACAGAAGTACTCTCTTTTTTCTCTCCTAGAAATTAGGCCGCATAGGTTAACCCACATCTGAACATCCGCTAAATGGAACACTCAATATTCGTTTACAATGTTGCGGGAGGGACAAAAAGTGACGGATGGGGGAATTTGAGAGCAGATATGCGGGAAGATAAAGGGACCAAGTTAGGAGATCAGCGAGGGAAAGAAAAAGAGAAAGAGACAGACACAGAGAGAGAGAAAGACAAATTGATGATGTTGAGAGGGAAAAAAGATTAGTAAAATGTACTACTATAAGACAACAGAGAGAGACAGACAGACAGACAGAGACCATAATTTATTCAAATAAAAGTGAAGTGAATAAGCATTAAATGCATTATAGTCAGGAAGAATATAGTGACAAGTAACTGTGAACAAAATAAAGAGAAATAGAAAACTTAGACACAGGATGAAGAGAGGTGACAAGAGAGGGGAGAGAGTATAGAGGAGAGAAAAGATGGGTTAAACAGTGAGTTGTGTGGAAGGGGGAGTATCTCACCTCAATCATACAACAGCGATGTTTATTTTACAATCTTCATTCTGGTGATATATTGCAACATGAAATCTAATCAAAGGCTTTTTACACTGAATTTTTTAACCCCATACTATCCTTAACCCCGGACTACTTTTTTTTCTGTTCTTATTTGCAGTTTTAGTCCCATACAATCGCTCTAGCCAGAATGCTTAGCCCCACCTTTGGTGGGGCCACCTTTGGTGGGGCTAACCCTGCTTTTTCCAGGGCTAAAATAATCCTGTAATATCGTGGAGTTATCCCACTTTGTTAAAATGCAATGTGAACAGAAAGTGGGCTAAGCTTAATCCCGTACTATCAGCAGGCTAAATCCTTGTTTAGCCCCACCGGATAGTATGGGACTTAGCAAAATTTTGCAAGTGCAAAATGCCTATCAGAGAACTGTAGGAAAGGATTGGTCAAAAGCAGGATGATCAGATGCCCCAAACAACTGGAGAAACAATATCATAGTAAATATCAAAAAGAAAACAAATAATGTCAAATTCGAAACAAACAAACTGAATGTAACAGGTTTTCATTAGTAGCAGTGGAAGCACTAAAGCATAAGAGGGCAAGTAGTTAATAAAAAAAAAGACAGGGCAAGTATTCAGATATCGCTTGCCTTAAGCAGGTTAACTTTCAACACGACAAGAGCGAGAGAAAAACAAATGCATGTGACAGGACAAAGAACATCAAATAATTCCTTAATGTGCTTCTTTTAGTGCACGGAAGAAACAAGATAGTTTGCTGAGAATCTAAATTGCTGAAAGTAAGAGAATATGATTTTGTCTCTTCCTCAACCTAGATATAGGATGAGGAGCCTGACAGGGTGAAGTGTAATGCTCATATCAGGTGTAAGCTAGGCCAATTTCATTTTTTTTTTAAATCCTATCCTATACATTTTCTTTTTTCAATATTCTCTTCGCCCAAATTAAAATTGTTTCACCCTTAAGATCTCCTCCGCTTTATCATCACAACCTCTGCTATATCTATATCTAAATGTCTGACTTTCATTCCCCCCCCCCCCCTCCCTCCTCTTTCTCTCTAACTCTCCATCTTCATTCTACAGGCAATGCTTTCTATTTTTCTGAATTCCATGCATTTACCATTTTCTTTTCATGAACTGGTATACATTTGAAGAAGGCATGTATCTTTTATTATTATACATAATTGGTAACTTTAGTGGAGGAAAAACTCAAGGGGGGTGAAATCTAGTCTCATGAAAAATCTATTTGCTAGTACAGCTTGTGGTGAAGGTAGAAAGAAAGAAAGAAAGAGATATAGGAAAAGTCTGTAAAGAATGTGAGATGTGACAAAAGAGAAGAAGAAAAGGGAGAGGGGGAGGACAGAAGAAGATGAGGGGAATGGAACACAAAATGAATACAGGAGAACTAGAGAGGAAAGAGAGATAGAGAGAGATGGAGAGTGAGAGACAGTGAGCAAGATAAAGAGAAAGAGAGAGAGAGAGAGAGAGAGAGAAAGAAGAGGGGGAATAGCCTAGCAATGGAGAGTTGGTATTTCATACTTGAAATAATTAGATACAGAAAATATTTATAAATATCATTTTCTGAATATTTCTTTAAAAGTGTGAGAGAAGAAAAGATTTAATCCAGTTGAAAAAGGTGTCCTGCCAGAAACCAAGAAAAATGTATAGTAAAAAGTAAAAGCTACTAGTGAAAATTATCAGAGGGGTAACACAAACACTAAGTAAACTGCAGAGTCACAGATAAAGGCCAGAAACTGTAGAGACATGGAAATAAATAAAGAGAGAGACAAAGAGTCAGAAATAAGATATAAAGGCAGATACAATAAAGTGAGGGAGAAAAAGCAAAGGATAAACAATTTAGACTTCACTTGAAACATTGTATAAAGAGCCGCTTCATGAAATATCTATCTATAAAAATGAAGCAACAATTTCTATGCTCTACTTCTATAATTCAATATCACTCTCCGCAGTACAGCTAGTATCAGCTATGACAAATCAATTCCTTGAAAAGCCTAGAATATATAGGAACTCTGTATCACATATCATCTAAAAGGAATGAAGCTTAATATAATCGTAAATGTGGGAGAAATGGCATGAAGGTCTTGATCATACCAAGGAGGTACTTGCCTAGTACCTAGCTCCTTCATCATACAGCTTCAAACGTTTGCCTATGAATCATTTGGAAGGCAATGATTGTTTTGAAGATTTGATTTGCAAGAAAACTGATTCAATTCATCATGGTCATCACTGATAGCATCCTCATCCCACTTCACATACTCAAAGGATGATACCGTTTGCTGAGCGCCAGAAGGGCGTGAGCTCTATGTGTAGTGGTATTAGTCAACGCCCTTCTGGCTCTCTCAAAAAAAATGATACCTTCATCGTTCTCATCAGCTTTTTCTTATCTTCCTCCAACCTAGATATCAATTTCTTGCATATGGATTACAGTTTCCTTGCACTTTCTTCCTCTCTCCCTCTCCCTCTTTCTCTCTCTCTCTCTCTCTCTCTCTCTCCACCTCCCGATTCCCTCACCAGTATATATCTTGCGCTCCTGTCTGCAGAAAATTAAGAGCCCTGGGGGCATTTTTGAGAGGAATTATTATCCAATATTCCTCTCTATCAGTTATTGGATGTGGATTAGTCCACTAGATGCAGCCTTGATTCATGGAGAAACATTTGCATAAGGATCTCTGAAGTGGTCATAAACGAAATCATTTACAGAGTCAGGGAGAGGTGCAAGCCAGTCCTTGCGCTCATATTATTCTGTATCATGTTCTAGTTTGGACATCGACGCTTGAGCCTAGCGAGTTCCATTATCTCCTGAACGGTGTCTGCCTGCGCAGACTAGGTAAAGGCAAAGCCAAGAGCATCGTCCACTGGGACTTTTAACAATTTTGCCCGGGAATATTCACGGAGGTTGATGGTGAGAAATATTCTCATCTCTATCTCTCCGCTGAGGCTAATTTTTCACTCTTCACTCTTCATGATTTCACATGTCAATGGATCCACCCCCCCCCCCCCTGCGTCTGTCTTTCTTTCTGGTTGGCCAATGATTTATTTCGTGGTCCACTCGATCAGCAGGGAAAGAGCGCAGACAGAAAACGATACCTGCATGATTCAATTTCAATTTCAATTTCAATTCTTTGAAGAACCAGGGTTTTTTTAAGGAAAAAACATCAATTTTACATAAAGAGAAAAAGAAATATGATAAAACGATAAATGAAACATTTTATTTCTATTAGCGAAGTGAAATATTTGTTTTTACGAAAGTTGCACATGCAAATGTTAAGGCTGCTTAACTTTTTTCAGTAACAAGAACGGTACTATGTTTAAAGATCAGATACCACTGCAGTTCTATTCATATTGAAATCTAATGCTCAAATTGTATATTTTTATACTAACATGAATTTCCTCCATTCTTAAATTTGATCATTTTAATTGTTACAGATGCTGACACTGACCATAAAGCTTTCCAAAGAGCAGAACACCTGATAAACCATATTTCACACAAAGCGAAGAACTCTTGACGCGAAGACCAATACAACTGAGTCATAGTTCTCATGAATACTTATAACTCGATGAACATGTATCTGGAATGGAAAAAAAAACTCTACTCCTCTTTCACAAGGAATAAACATATTGTTGAATTTCACTCATTGTAGTTTGAGATACAGAAGATATATTTAATAAATTATTGTTTGAGGTCTTATATATCATACCACTTGGTCTCACTTTCATGGTAGAATGTCTTGGGTTCTTGCTTCTCCAAGGTTACAATTACTTTTGTGTTCCATAAACTTGTGACAACTGTTTGTTTTGTTTTTTTGTTCCATCGATACAATAACTAATGTCAGAATAAAAGCACTTTTCCCCAAAGAGATCTTCTTTTCTTACCAACATATTCATCAAACAGTACTGTAAGATGTCACTTTGACAGGGCACAAGGATTAGAGAAGAGCAGGGGATGAGCCAAAGAAAAATATCTTTGTCATACCTTTGTCACAAAGCAAGGACAATAAATCTTCTTAGTTTCAAGTAACACATTCCTGAACATCCTTGTACTATGAAAACACCATACTATGCGAGGTAACAAAAACAGGAAGAGAAAGGGAAAGAGACAGAGTGAAGATATAGGAGCAAAGAAAGCAGAAGAGTTAAGAAGAAAAGAGAGGGAGGGAGAGATGAGGCGAGGTCTTGAAACTTAAACTGCAAGCCCTTGGATACCTTAAGATGAAATATGAAATCTCACACCTCTAACGGAGTGTGGTTTTCTCCCCCAAGCAATCCAACAGAAACTCCACCTGAAGATACCAATCTTATTGACGGAGATGAAATGCCTTGTTGAATTATTTCAGATAAACATTTGAGCAGGGCTGTTTAATAAAACAATAGTTTTTCCTTCTCTTTTCACCCAGGGAGGAATTATGGCAGTTGGAGATTCATGATTCTCCAGCTCTCATTTGCAAAAACATGAGCCTCTCTACAGTATCAAAAAGGGAATCTAAGCATCACGTATTACTCTGTCATGATTAATGTCTTGTATATGAATGCATGAAACATACATGATTTCAAACACTTTTTGTCTGTAAGTGGAGATACATTTTGTGACTTTGTCACCAAGTTTTTCTCCACAACTCCTGCTTTATCTCTTTCATATTATTTTAATCATTTCCTTAAAGATACATATCTTGCTGATCTTCTACAGGCAGACATTGATTTATAAACAATTATAAGAACTAGAATCATCATGCTCACATGAAATTTTCCATTTTGTGTTCCAAGACCTTCTTTTGGGAGAGTTTTCCATCTGGTTTGTGCCATGAAAATAATTGTAACTATGTCCAAAGTAATATTTAATATTTTTTAAATTTTTCACATACCTACCCCACATACATATACAGTATCTCCCTCTATCTCTCCCCTGTTTAAAATCATTTTTTTTCAATCTATCTTTAGATAGCAAATAAGCCAGTTCGTAAATAGTACATGGTACAAATGACCCTGAAATGACCCCAAACTTGTTTAACAAGTAAAATCATACCGGTGCGTGCATCGTGGTGCGCGCCCTATGAAAGCTTATAAAGGTCAATTGTACTTGGTACAAATGACCTTTATCTGTATATTCCCAAATTGTAATTATGAACTGCCTCATCATTAAGATCTGTGTTTGTCCCTATTTCTCTCTACCCCCTTTCTCCTTACACTTACTACTTTTTAATTCATTTCTTTTCTTTTGCAGTCTAATTTTCTTTAATGCCTTATTTTTCAATGTTTCTTCTTCTTCTTCTTAAGCCGTTGACTACTGAATTCTCTAACACCCATAGGCTTAAATACAGAGAGCACCTGATTCATGTAGGCAATGGGTAAAAAATGTCTTTCAAAAGGATGTTACCAACACACGATCACATTTAAAGATGAAACTTTGCTTTATAATCCCTCCTGAATGTTTCTCATTCTATTTTTTTTTCCTTTTCTTTGTCAAATGTTTCCACATCTTCACTCAAAATGATAGATTTCATCAGTAAAATCTACATAAACTAGGACCAGACAATGCTCTAATCCTCCTGATGTCAGAATTAGAATTCAAGTCAGGAACCTCCAGATTTTATTTCATTCCATTTCACGTCAGATCTAAATGTGAAGCGTGACACTGGCCCTTGACCAGGAAATTAAAAGGAAGGTCCGCATTCACTGTCCCTCGCAGTCAAAGCGAAATCAAATACCCGCTTTTCACTACCTGTCAAAAAAAAAAGATGAGTCAAAGACAAATCCAACATACCCCCAGCATTTCCATCTCTCTTCTCTTTTTTTTTATGATTCTTTTTCCCAACAAGAGAAAGAGAAAGCAAGAGAAAGCACTTAGCATGAGGATGAAAGATAGAAAGAGAGAGAGAGAGAGCCACATCCCTATTTTCTCTCTGGTGCAATGCAGAGTGCTGCGAAAACAAATCAGAGTCCTCAAAAACTCCGTTTACATAGAAACAGCATCCTCTCTCCTCCAACAATGCAATATTTTAAGGCATATTAAAGGCAAACAGAGCAGAAGGAGACGTGTGCGTGCACGCAGGGCGTGTGGACTGCCGGGCTAAAATGCCGGATGCTAAACACATTTGCGCAGGTTTAGGATTTTCTATTGATTTAGGATCAGTTTTCGGCCGTGTCTCGCAGAAACAGGTGGGAGAGAGTCGGCAGAAGTTTAATTAGATATTGCTTGGGTTCTGTCGGCTACCTTTCTTTAAAAGCTTCTTCCCCCAGACATGTCTACATGAAAGAAGCGCTCAACGTCACATAATACTTCAAAAGACAACTCTTAAAACAGCTTTCTCTATCTGACCTTTATAGGAATAGGCTGGCATGCAGCACACATAAGATATAGAGTTTAGCAATGTTCTACATACAAACAAGGTATTTTTAAACATTCTATGTCCTAACAGTCAACCAAAGAGAAATAGTTCTTGCCTTTTAAATTGAATTACTGATATGTATAGTGGTAATGGGGTGTATCCATAATTATATCTTTATAGAAGTGTCACATTTTTCTACAATGCAAGACAAAAGCTGTGACTGCCAAACATCAGGTAATCAGTTTACATAAGATACCCCCCCCCCCCCTCCTCCTCCTCCTCCTCCTCCTCATTATTTTCATCATTCTCCTCCTTCTCATCATCATCATCATTCTTAACATCATTATTTCATTTTATTTACAAACACCTTCGTGAAGTATTTCTCAATGAGCCCCTCAACATCCTCCTCAGCATCATCTGAAAATCCCCCATCCCTGATGGGGTATGACGCATCGCCAATCTCATCTTCCAGTATCCCTCAAGAATACTCGTATGTGGACTTCCCCCATAATCCCCACAGATGTAAATCAAAACACAAACCCACTATTAAAAGCCTGACCATCATTTTACATCTCCCAATCGCAGCCAAATCACTGCACTTCTTTCAAAATCAAACACTTCCACAAACTGTTTTGGTTTCCCCCTCTATTCTATCTCTGTCCCTTACTGCCCAATTTAGCTAATGTACAGAGGGGATTCTTTTACTCCCTTCTTCACGATGGGCAAGCTAAATATCAACATCCAGCCCTGCTTTCAGCCGCTTTTCAACGACCCCGCAGTGTTAGCTTGATTAAAAGGCAGAAAATTATAGCAAAGTGCTGGCCCCTAGCGGTGATTCAAAGGATAAAATATAAGCGTGACTTTGACACCCGAGGCTTTTATTGTCTTCTCAAGTTATTGGCTTGTATTACATCAGAGATGGACTTGCCATTTTTAGCTCAGAAAAGCATTAATGCAGAGATACTCACTTTTTTGAAGATTTCATATCGAAGATTCACATAGTATTGTTACAGCGAACACAAGGTGGCATGGATTTCATGGCCTTCGTGACAAAGAAAACAGTATCAGCCCACAGAAAGAAAATAATACCTGAGACACCATTTTCTAAGAAATAATTTCTCTTTCTACGTGATGGTTTCAGATGTAGATATGAATTTCAGTATGAACGAAATGCAATTTTAGACCTCTCAAAGTCTAAAATCTTACAGATACAAAACAAAACTTCCAATAAATGCTGAGATAGTAAATAATGTACATGTAAAAAGAAGACCAAAATCAAAATCAAAATAAGATAGAAATAAGTGTTTCTTTACATAAGTTACAAGTTTCTTTATAGATCTGTGTTCTATGAAAAGGTACATTGAAGGGAAAATTCATTAATTAAATCTATTTATCATAGGTCTTTCAAATCATCCATCTGTGATGTATGACTGTACTAAATGAATGGATTTCAGAGACTTTACAAATTTATGCATTATCAAATTTAAATCACAATACGGATTGCTATTAAACCATCAAGGGTGAAAATGTTAATACTAGGTATTCTCATTATTAACCGATGATATGGTCTATTTAGATTGCCTTAGAAATACATGGATTAAGTCATTTTAGTACACACTGTTCTGGGCCCTGTTTCATAAAACTTGTTCTCAATAACAACTGCCCCTTTTCTATGACAAACTTGCTCTCAGCCAATCAGATTTGAGGATTTCAGTAGCTTATAACAAATATTGTGACTTGTTATTGATAACAAGTTTTATAAAACGGGTTCAAGAATGTAGCCATCCTGATTGGTCTAATTACACCACGTGACCGTGCAAAAAAAAAGTACTAACGCACGGTGAGGGGACTAACGCACGGCTAATCTGGATCAAACACTAAGATTGTAAGAAAACACTAAGATTGTAGACCCGTTTTATAAAACTATTAATACATGGTTGTGAGTTCGTGCGTTAGTGCGATCCAGCAACACGCAGGTTTTTATCGTGGTGTCTAACACACTCGGCTACGCCTCGTGCGTTAGTACACCACGATAAAAACCTTTGTGTTGCCAGATCGCACTAACGCACTCCAAACCATGTATTAATAGTATATTATAAAATGGGGGCCCTGTTCTGTTCTGCTCTGTTCTGCTCTACAACTATGAAAAACTCATTGCTGTCTACTGAATATCAATCAGTGATTTCTATCCCTGTAATCACTGCTCACACAAATACCAAAGTTGATAACTCATAAATATATCTTTTAAAAAAGAACCATTGTAGCATATTCATCAAACAATATTGTGTGTTTGGAGCCAGAAGGGCGTTAACTCTGTGTTAAACTTAAAGTATATGACTTAAGTCCTTCTGGCTCCAAACAGACGGTATGATTTGAGGTGCTCAAAAATGCAACATTTGACAAGGCAATTATCAGCACCAAGTCTAAATTCTTGAACTTCTAACTCTAATGTGAGAATTGTAAATTATTGATGGGCCTTGCCAAAACACGATATCGGAGCTGCCGATAAGAGAGAAACTTGGGGGAAATATTTTGAAGCGTGATAAGAGTAATAGTGAGTGGCAGGGCCCGCTGGGTGCCAGTGCGAACCCCCTACCGGTACCATCCCAGAATTGGTCACCTCGCCCTGAGCTCGCCAGCATCACCTGCGGTCGCCCCCTCCTGGGTTCCCCTGCAGTCTCTGGGTTCAAAACACCTCTAATTGGTGCAATTTGATAGGTCCTAGTCTATGACTTATTCTCCATTTTCAGACTCCTATTTGAGTACAGATGTACTTGTCACTGCAATGGTTCTATGGTGCTCCAGCATATATGCTCCTGCGACCCCTGCTCTGAGCTTTATTTCATCAAAGATAATAAACTGTGACTTATATAGCGCATAATCAATTAAAACTGCTCTATGCGCTTTACATGCAGCTCTCCAAGATTACTTAACTACAATACAAACAAATATGTCTTTAGATTTTGCTTAAAAGATTCTGTAGATGTACACGACCACAAAAATCAAAGCTAGCTTCACCCTTCTTCGAATCAACTCTAGGAACATGTAAAATTGAAGTATCTTCACTAGAGCGAAGTCTGTAATTTGACCGGTGAGGTGAGGACAGTAAAGTAAAAAGGTACTCGGGTGCCGATTTGTGTATATAGGGTTGCAGTCGGGTTTCAGTCGGGTTTTAGGTTAGGCTTAGGGATACGTACAGTGTTTGGTCCAGGGTAGATTCCAGGTTCGTGATTCGGTTAGTGTAGGAATTTACTGGTGAGCAATTGCTTTTGGAGTACAACCACTCCTACACCTCTTATACCAACTATACCCATGCTACATAACATACAGGCCTATGCAGTAGTCAGAAAATAACACTAAATCTTCATAAGGATTATTGCCTTCATAATATATGTGTCCCATTTATGAAATATTCATGAAATTTAGACAGCTATAAATGCAATATTTTGCTGTTCATGTGATGTTGATTCCCTTTCTTTCCAATCAAGAACCCACATTTAACTTTAAGGTGCTAATATTTTCAGTACAAGGATCACTAAAAGGAGAATGAAACCCTGGGAAAAATCAATTTTAATGAAAAGAAAGGATAGAGAGAAGCAATTTTTAAAAAGTTCCATCAAAATCGGTTATGAAATGAGAAAGTTATGAAAGTTTGAAAAGTCTCAATTTACTTTCTATGGCGATCCTCAAATTGGCAATGTTGCTTCAAAATGACAGGTTTAGTAGTACAACTATCCATATGTTTTGTACACAAAATTTCATATTTTCCCCATTTTCTCTCAAGGTGCAGCTTGTCTCCTTCTTAGCTCAAGATATATCATGGGAAAATGTATCTGACACAACATAAGTTGGGTTCACAAAAAGACAAGCAGCATCTTTAAAGATAATGGAGAAAATATGAAATTTTGTGTACAAAACATATTGAGAGTTGTACTACTAAACCTGCCATTTTGAAGCAACATTGCCAACTTGAGGATCGCCATAGAAAGTAAATTGAGACTTTTCAAACTTTCATAACTTTCTCATTTCGTAACCGATTTTGATGGAACCTTTTTTAAATTGCTTCTCTCTATCCTCTCTTTTCATGAAAATGGATATTTCCCCAGGGTTTCATTCTCCTTTAAGTTCCAGACATATTCTTTGATAATTCTAAAATAACATGTAAGAGCCAGAGGAACATTCGTAATGAATTTTCCTTGAAAAATAGTATGGAAATATAAACATGTTGGGTTTTTTCAACAGGGTCAATGCTAATTACTATGTGCTGAGTACATATCAAAGATTTTGAAGAGTCTGATCAGAGAAGACTACACTCAGTTGAGATTGGGGTAGGATGCGCACATCACTGATGCAGATGCGGGTGGGAAAAGATGCAGCAGTGATTACCATGGTTACGTTGCTAAAGAACTGTCAGGTATAGAGTGTGGGAAACTGAATTAAATACTCTGACATTATTTGAAACAAAAATCTAATTTACAATACTGATGAGAAACCAATTTGAGAAACAATGGCAAAAATATTTTTGAAAACCCCATTACCTCGAAAAATAAAACTGAATTTGACTGAAACTGCAACAACTGCATTAGAGTTAAAATCAGGAAGACCTCTGTGAATGTAGTCTAATACACAGTACACTTCCTCCTGATTTTCAGTGAAAAAAACCCCCCATAGTTTTGCAAGTTTTTCAAAATACTCACCGGTATGCTAAAATATTCTACTTTGCATTATTACATTCATGAAGAGATAATCAAGAGTACAAAGGCTTAAACTGAGGTTTATAGAAATATCATGATTCTTAGCGAATAATGTTTCAGAAGATCAAACCATTTGATCATCCCATTTTTACTGGCATGATGTTACCACTTTTGCTCCGATCATGAATCTACTAGGTCTATGCTCTGTAAATCAAAATTGTAAAAGCAGCAACAGCATGACAAATTACTCTATTAAACATACATAGATGTCTCTGTATGTCTCTGTGTCTCTGCTTGTCATTTCTCTTTCCCTCCTTCTCCTTCTCTCTCTACTTCTTTTATACCTCTTTTCTGTTCTCTCTCTTCTTTTCCTCTTATAGTACTCTCACTCCTCTTTCTTCTCACTCTCTCACTCCTCTTTCTTCTCACTCTCTCTCTCTCTCTCTCTTTCCTCTCTCCCCATTTCACTCCCTCTCATATCATGAAACTGCCCGTTATTCCTCATGAACATTTTTTTTGTTTGCTCTCCTTATCGTATGTCTACATCTGCGCAAATGACGACAATTCAAATACTTAAACGCCAAAACAAAGGAAGAAGTTGATGAATCCATGGGAAGCCCTCCCTCACACCTGGTGTAACTCAGCCAGAAAACAAGGCAGGGGTGTTTATTAATGAGTAGCAGCGCTTTCAGTCCCTGTTATTTCAGCAAACACGGCCAGTTATTTCAAGAGGGAGGGCTGTCTCGCCCCCTAATAGGGGCCAAACTTCGGATAAGAGAGTCTGTGTTGTTTTTCGCTATCCCCAACTGTCTGTACCAAGACAGCCGTCTTTTTCCCCCCTCTAACTCTCTTTCTGAAACAATTCTTAGGAAGCCTTTGGTGTTTTCTAAATGGCAATACATGGCTGTTTGGATTGGAATGCATTCAATCATCACACCGCTTCTGTCAATGCTGCATCTACAATGATCTCCAAGAGTGATCATCCTGCAGAGTTAGTGTGGAGTTAAATATCCTTATAAGTGAATATCATTAAGCTGAGATAAAAAGTGCTACATCCAACCTCTTTTCAAACACAAAAGAGCAGCAAATATAAAGTAAGAACACGATGGATGAAAATGACGTTTCCACAGAAAAGTCTTCGATCACTATTATCAAGGGAAAGCAGATAGACTAAAGAATATGTGTCCCCAGTTGAATGTCCTGAAGGTCTTGAGAGTAAGAACTATACATTCACAAAGTGACCAATGGGCAGTATTGCCATCCTGTTCCTCAGTAGTAGTAGTAGTAGTAGTAAATAATAATAATAATAATAATAATAATAATAATAATAATAATAATAATAATAATAATAATAATAATAATGATAATAATAATAATAATAATAATAATAATAATAATAATAATGATAATGATAATGATAATAATAATAATGATAATGATAATAATAATAATAATAATAATAATGATAATGTTAATGATAATAATAATAATAATAATAATAATAATAATGATGATAATAATAATAATAATAATAATATAATAATAATAATTATAATAATAATGATAATAATAATGATAATAATAATAATAATAATAATGATAATAATAATGATGATGATTTTAATCAAAATAATAAATAATGATAATGATAATAATAAAACAATTACTATTTACAAAATGGGCCATTTCCATTATGAAAACTGCTCAAGATACAAGAAAATATGGTATCAAGAACATAGATTTCATTTACACTTAATTTGAAACTCTAAAAAAGAAACAAATTTTGTGATGATATTAGTGAACTGTTGAATACAGAGAAGTAAAGAATCCTGATTGGGGGAAACTTGTTTGTGAAAAAACTTGTGAAAGCTATCATTTTATTTTATTTTAAACAAAAATATCTATTGTATTATGTTTGTGCTGAATTTCAATATAGCAATTATGGCAATAAGATGAGCTAATATGTCTTACCAAGCTCATTGCCTATTTAGTATTTTGCAGGTGTGAACATTCAATGCAGGTGTTTTACATTATATTGGAAAGAAAACATATTTAGGTATCTGTCAAGTTGCATTCACACCAGCTGAAATTGTCGAAACTTTTAAACCTCAACAAGAGGTCTTCCTCTAATTTAGTAAATGAAATGAAAAATACACATTTATATTTTACTTTATTCAAATGTAGATAGAATGTCTTCAATAGTGTGTTTAAAGGGGGAACTTCATCCTGTTGCCTTTTATAGCACATTTGTTGGTACTTTTGAGACATTAACAATTTATAGATGTTGATTCACTGTACATCTCAAGCTATCTGTTATCATAATGCTGCTGGTTCTAATTAACTAAATATTTGAGTTTAAACAATGGTTATCAATTTGCTTTCAACAGTAATGGTTCATCTATCAAGTTAAAAACCATATCGAATTAATGAATAAGCATTGATCTGCAAATTGTATGTAGCTATTTGTAAAAGTTAGGATATCTCTTAATATTTTTTTTCAATAATCCTACAACTTTTACAAAGACGGTTTAAAGCCAGTGATTTGGTTAGTTTAAAGGAAAATTCAACCGTAGATTGTAGACATTTTTATGCAACGAGAGGGCACTGTGTCCATTACCTAATGATGCCGTAGCCCCGCAAGGTTCAACTTTTGTACAGACTGGTAGCCGCACAACATGCACTTTCAGCCAAAGCTTGAGCTCTCATGCGAAATTCAGTCAGCTTTGTGCAGTTCGAAATGTAACTGCTTTATCGTTCGATGCACAATCTTTGTGTATGAGTGAATGGGGCTTACACAATTCTGACTTTCCCCCATGGCCACCTAGTGGTGTGTCCCTTTAAATTATACATGCACTCACCCCAATCCACTTTAAATTGTAACAAGCTTTATTATCATTTTTCTATCTTAGACAAATATGTCCCTTAGCAAACACTTTATCTCTAGATATATACTCGCTCATTACTCCCCTTTCGTCTAACTCTCTGCTCTTATTGGGACAAAAGAACAAGCTTTCACGCTTAATATGTACACTGGCAGAAATTATGGTACACAACATTTACTGTTGGATTCTTCCTAAACAGGTATTTATTTATCTGCAATTAAACTTTTTTACATCCTTTATCTATTAAATCTATATCCATGAAATTTGAAGGATGTGAATAAAAGCCTTGCTAATTGAAGAGGGTGAAATATGTAAAACATCCTTTCTTGTTTAACAACTTTGCTGAATTAATACCTACAACAACAAAAAAGAAATGCATCATTTTCTTTGATACCTAATTACCTTTCCTGTTTAAAATATTAAACTCAAATTCACATGAAAGATAATTTTTTGAACTATAAATTTATGAAGAAAGAAAAATATTGAACAAAGCACACCTGCATTTCAAAGAAAAGCTACTTCCGTCCTTGAAAGCAGGCTTGGATAGATCTTTGTATGCTCTTCAGATATTAATCTCGGTAAGATCAAAAGCCCTGGCTTGTTATGACACACACACCTGTGACCCTGGTTCCATAATAGACCTCTGTTTGTAGGACTCTTTAAAATATTTCTACACCAAGGCTGACACCTGGTGATAGCCAAGGGCCACTCATCATACAGATCGTCTGCAGAGAGCCAGAAGGGCCCTAATGCTCATACTTTAACATAGAGTGTGTGTCCTTCTTCCTCTCATCACACATATCTTCACATCCCATTTCCGATATACTTATCTTTTGTTCTCTCTCTCTCTCTCTCTCTCTCTCTCTCTCTCTCTCGCTCTCTTCTGATCATGATTACCCCTTATGGCATTTTTTTTCCATGTTGTTTGCCTTTGAGCTTGGCTGGTTTAAGAACTCTGGCAAAGAGAGCAACTTTGAGGTACCCAGAATGTTTCCTCATTGGACCCCCCCCCCCCCCTTTCCCCATTAGTTCTCAGGTCATTTTAGGATGCATTGGACCACAAAAAGTTATTAGCTTTGATAACAATGGTGACATTTATTTCTTTTTATTTAGCACTTTTATACTTATACCATTTTAGAGTGTTTAATGAGTTCAGTGGCAATTAGGTCCTCAAACACACTCAACATTTCAGCTATACTGCAATACCACTTTACAAAAGCACATTTGATTCATAATGATGTTTGCAACCCATTACATTTTGGTACCCACTCATACACACCTATGTTGAGAGAAGCAATATGAATAAAGTGCCTTGCTTACAAACAAAAAGCCTGCTTGTTCTCAAACCAAAAATATTTCTATTTATATACAAATCATTTTAATGCAACAGCT
Organism: Heliocidaris tuberculata; assembly: GCA_025618425.1. Classification (NCBI taxonomy): domain Eukaryota; kingdom Metazoa; phylum Echinodermata; class Echinoidea; order Camarodonta; family Echinometridae; genus Heliocidaris; species Heliocidaris tuberculata. The sequence goes on from CM046839.1 coordinate 14,529,451, forward strand.
ATCAGAAACTGTACGCAAACACGTAAATGATAACATTAACACTCCACATGTATACCGTGTTATTCTTTTAGCTTACATATGATAGCATTTTCATTCCCCCCCCCCCCCCCCCCCATCAACAGTTTTTTTTTTTTTTCACAGGTACGGAACAAATGTCCAATTTAAAGTAGTTGAATTTGCACATAGATCTATTTCAATTCTATTTTCCATCTTACCCTAAGTTTCAAAGTTCACGGCTGACAAAATTATAATGAAAACAAACATCAAAAGGAAACACATGTAACTACAAATAAAAAAAGAAATAAACAAAAGAACCAACATCAGTAATGTTGGTATGAGCATGAACTTGATCCTTTTAAAGCACTCTCCTGCAGAGTGTTATCTCTTGATATCACAATGATTAAGCAATATGACTTGTTATTATCTTCAATGATTGCTGTATATCAGCGAGTCCAAACAAACATGGGCTTGATACAAAAGCACTAGCAGCAGCGGAACCTGAGATGATAAACACTGCTAAGGATGTGTTGTTCAAATAACAGGCCTGTCATAACAGGTTGAAATATTCCAAAGATGATATGACATGAGCAAATAGTAGCTTTTTTTTTCAAATTTCATGTCTCTAGGTCTTAAAGGAAAATTGTGCATTCTATTTTATCATATGTGACAAGTATATGTGATATAATGAAAAATAAGTTTACATTTCACAGAATATAATATGGCAGGACAGGACAGCCCATTAGGACAGCTTTGCTTATTCAAGATTCAAGATTAAAGATTCAAAGTTTATTTCACATCTCTTTAAAAAAACATGACAAGATATACATTCAACAAAATATACAGAAAAAATTATGATGATAACAGCATATGATATAGACTTAGGTATGCAGCAGATGTGAGGTATCAGCAAAAGGCCATTGGCCTGTCTAGGCTGATCTCCATTATACTGCTTATACATTATGAATTTATTATTATTATTATTATTATTAATTATTATTATTATTTATTATTATTATTATTATTATTATTATTATTATTATTATTATTATTATTATTATTATTATTATTATTATTATTATTATTATTATTATTATTATTATTATTATTATTATTATTATTATTATTATTATTATTATTATTATTATTATTATTATTATTATTATTATTATTATTATTATTATTATTATTATTATTATTATTATTATTATTATTATTATTATTATTATTAATTATTAGTAGTAGTAGTAGTAGTAGTAGTAGTAGTAGTAGTAGTAGTAGTAGTAGTAGTAGTAGTAGTAGTAGTAGTAGTAGTAGTAGTAGTAGTAGTAGTAGTAGTAGTAGTAGTAGTAGTTGTAGTAGTTGTAGTAGTAGTAGTTGTTGTTGTTGTTGTTGTTGTTGTCATCATTATTATTATCATTATATATATATATATATATATATATATATAAATAACATATGTAATGCATGCTAATTATCATAAAAGAAGAGATCATGTTAAAAGTTGGTATACATATACAGAAAAGGAGGATAAATGAGATAATAGCACAAACATAAATGTGCATGTGGCACATTTTTCTAAACAGATTATTCAAACTTTTCAATGTAAAAGTGACAGGGGAAAAAAAATCTACTTTAGTGTTAATCAACCCATTTTAAATCTTAGTCTGAGAAAGTGAGGATTATGTAACCCCATTCGCAATGTATATTAAAAATGAAAACGGAACTTTCTTAAATGGGTTGAAACGATCCCAACATAAGTCAATAAAATGAAAATATTCATCCTCAGGATATTCATAATGAATGAGAATACTGAGAATATGAGTAGCTAATGTTAAAGACTAGATTCACATATGAAAGGCAATACAAACTGTGTTTTTACTTGAATATGCAAGCAGGTGTCTCAATACAGCATTTTTCAAGATAGATCCAGAATATTTACAGGTCTAGAAATAAAGAAAAACTGAAAATTAGCATCCCTCATGACCTCCGCCAATACTGTGGTCTAAAAGTCCATTACAGAGTGCAGATGTCACTGGATTCTGTTAATGAATTATTACTAGACAGTCCCCTATCAAGATATTATCACTAATTATCAAACCAACTATTTGAATAATCTTATTCTGACACTGCTTGACTTTTAGCCCTTTCTAGAACAAACATAACTATCATGCAGTTCATAGACTAATATTATATCCATAAAAGAGAATATGGAACAAGCTCCTCCTCTGGAGATCTCACAGCAAAACACGGTCAAAAATAGAATAAGGGAATTAGAAAAATAAACCTGTCACATTACAAGCTTAAAAATAACATCTGTAAAAATATCCTGTTTTTAGTCAGAATCATACAAAAATATTTCAGTAAAATGAATAAGGGAATTAGAAAAATAATCCTGTCACATTACAAGCTTAAAAATAACATCTGTAAAAATCTCCTGTTTTTAGTCAGAATCATACAAAAATATTTCAATAAAATGAATAAGAAGAAAACCATTTGGTATGTAATCAAAGGCAAATTTTCCACTAATTTGTGTGCGAAGGCATATTCTCTTTGATATGTACATGCATATAATGTAATATTGTGAAAAAAGAAAATGAAAAGCTTACATTTTTTTTCTTTAACTACAACTAGAACAACTGGAATTTATTTATCATCTGAAATATCTACAAAGATATTTTTACCAACTAAAAGCAACTGTGTACAGAGAAATATTATTTGTAACAGTGACCACACATTCAAACTTCTTTCTGTAACCCATTTTAGACATGGTTCACCAAATGTTAAGTGCACTGAGCCTCAGCTAATCCATCTTCTCTGTCTCTCATTTTCAATTAACAGTTATATTGACAATTCGATCAGCAGGAACAATGGAGCTCACTTTAAACACAGCCTTCCTATCCAATGATGGTGTTAAAAGGAGGAGGAAAATACCACTTTGGCAAACACTTTAATCTCAAGTATTCACAAGGCATTACATAACAGGCCCACACTGCCTCTCTTTACAGAGGGGGTAATCTAGCTGAAAAAACGGGGGATACTGGAAAATAAAACCCTCCAAATATCGGCATGAATAGATGAAGCAGTTATAGATTCAAGTGGCTTGTGTCTGACATGGGCTTTTGGCACCCTCCCATTGTTTGCAGCCAACAAAGAAACCGCATAAGAAAAAAAGCAATAAAGTCCTTTGAGGTCTAACACAATGCCGATAACCGTAAAGAGAAAGGAGGGACAGGGGGAATGAGAATCCAGGGGTTTGGAAAAAGTGGCAATTCTATTTTCCTTAAAACAAATTCTACTTTAGAAACATCCATCTCACCTACTGTTAAAGTGGAAATTTTCACGCGATTAATTTTTTGAGCTTGGCCGAGTAAGGTGAATTTCATGTGTTTTTAATTCCGCCGACGCGCTCGACTCACGGGCAAAAGAATACATAAACAAAAATAGTTGTGTGGGGTTTTTTTCGTGCAAATTTCATGACACACAAAATGCACGAAAATTTCCACACCGCAAAATATTCCATGTTTACAGTATTCCTAGTGAAACTCTTTTAAATAATTTCTCAACAGCACAACATTCCCAAAGTAAAGCATAGTATAGTGAAAAGAAGGGTTCATGCTTGTATTTTTAAAAGAAGTGGCTTCTATCTGACTTGAAGTTAGCTCTCTCAACGATGACAAACTTAAAGGGATACTTTGGTGGGCCTTCATGGGCGATATCCGATGAGAGAGGAAAATATACTCGGAGCTTCGTGTCACTTTCGATGCAAGGACTTTCATCACACGTGCTAAAACATGTGATTCATATTGGATCACCTCTGAGATAGTTCGGTGAAGGCTGGCTTGTGTTTTAAATTTCGCGCGATGGGAAAGTAATCAAACATATGGAAAAGCAATTACAGAGCCAGCTCTCTGGTAGAGCCTGGGGGTAGTTACGTAATCGTGGCGACAACGCGTCGCGGCAGGGTAGTGCAGAAGCGATGGCTAGACTAATCAACCAGAAGTAAACCGTGTTTTGTATTTGGAAATATTTCAGCATTACACTAAACTTGTTTGGGTAAACGAGGTTACGACCAGTTACAAGACTAAGGGCCTGGGCCGAAGTATTCGCTTAGCGCCAGTTCGGTCAACTTCGTACCGTCCGATCATTTATGGCATTTAGTCCGACGGCCTTGCACAACGGGCGTGTTATGTGTACAAGTAAACGAGCCTTTTGCAAATTCCGCACGATTTCATTTCCCCGTGAGTTCTCATTAGAGTGGCCCTTTAAACTAATGTACTTTAAAACAATCACTACGTCTCTATCTAAATATTTTCCAATTATTAAAAAAATGGGTTGGAAGTCAACTAGTTTTTAATATATCATTTTCAAACTGAAGCACACACAGTCAATCTCTTGTGTGAAAGATTCAGACATACAGTACAGTAACCTCTGGATGCACTTACAATCATACTTTTAGAAGCACTATTGATTTCATATACATCGAATCGAAAATACAGTACTCCAGAACCCAAACAATCTGCTTTCCTTGGTGCATATGTCTTCTTCTTCGTCTTTAAATTTACCAGGCTTGATTGGAGTCTAAGGGGTGGTAGAATAGGTCCCCTGGACCGAAGCCCAACAACCCAATTATACCACTCAACCAGGCAGCCATTCACCCCTTCGCCCCCTTTTAATTGTTCTCATTGTCCCCTTGTCACCTGTTACCTGGATTATCCTATCAATAGTCGATCAATGCAGGGTCTTGAGCTGACAGGGGTGCTTCTCCTGCACCCCATCATCCTCAAGTAGGCTCAAGAACCCAAAATAACTCCCATTCCCACTCTCTCTCTCTCTCTATCTCTTTTACCATCATGGACATATAAAAGGACACACAGACAATTCTTTAAAAATTAACTATATGCATTACTTATAATATATGTTTTTTAAGACGTCAACTGGAATCATTTCAGAAATAATTGCAAACTGCGAGTGCAGTTACCCCATCTTTTTACATGGGATGGTTTTTTTTTCTTTTCTTTTCTTTTTTGAGACGTAGTATGCATGCAAATGCCTCAATTCAAACTCAAATTATTCCTAAATCCTTTGACACTATCACGACAGGCTGCAGGGGAATAGCAAATCTTTTAATGCAATATTGCAATGTATTAACCCGGGTTCTGAGGAAATGTTAGAGTGTGTTGATAAAAGAATGAGAGAAAAGAATGAGAGAACAGGGGGAATATGAGTGAGAAAAGCAATAGGAGTCATAGAGATAGAGAGGGGAAAAGAACAGAAAAGACAGTGGGAGGGGGAAGAAAAGAGAGAAAAGGCAAGACAGGGGGGAAAGAGGGAGAGAAAAAAATAAAGACAGAGAGAGAGAGAAAGAGAGGTACTGAAAAGGGTAAGATAGAAGAAGGAAGTAGGAGAAAGGAAGTCAGAGCAAGAAAGACACAGAGAGAGATAGGAGGGAGATAAAGAGGATGAAGAGCAAATACAGAGAGAGAAAGGAGAGGAGACAGAGAGCAAAGGAGAAAGAGAAAGAGGAGGATCAAAGAGAAAAAGATGGAGAAAGTGCAAAGAATAGTCCCTCTCCCATCCAACATCTCCATGAATCAGTGCAAGAGGATTACATCCAAAGGGTTAGCGCGAGGTGAAGAAAGCCTTCCCCATCAAAAGGATCCAAATCGGTGTTTTGTCTGCCAGTTCAAACACGACAAACACGGCTGGCGCCACAGCCATATTCAACTCGCCTCAGCCAAATAGTAGAGAATAAGGAAAACTATAGGGGCATTCAGCAGAGAAGGTATGGATTCTTTACCCCTCATGGTGTTATTTCTTACCTTAGAGCTACATTCCTGGCTAAGAGCAGTACCCGAGTGTTCCTTACACCCCTCTTCTATTTTCTACCTTGTGTAATTTCTGTCACTCTTCTTAGTTGCCTTGTCTGATCCTATAGGCCAGCAATCTGCAAATACAAAAAAGGAGAAAAAGACATCTTACATTTAGGGGAAAAACAGGAACATTCAAAGATTGTTTTGTGATCACCAGTGGTTAAAAGGCTTGCTCAGAAAACTGGTCCTCTTTTGATCTATTATCGATAAGAAATCCAATAACATGTTGCACAACTATTCATCTTTCCAGGATGAAGAAACATGCCAATTGAAAAGGAAGTAGAGCTTTAAAAAGTTACTTGTTTACTGGTCTTGTTATGTTCACTTTAGAGTTTATAGCAATTGTTACAAGCGAAATTACAAGTATGTTCCTGGAAGGAGAGTGAAGAAAAAGATTATTAAGATACAAAGGTATAAAAGCGCAGAAAACATAATTTACAGTAGTGTTGAAATACCAATAAATGTGGCAATTTTATCTAAAGAGTATTATGAACACTGGTAACAGATAACCATGTTAAAATAAAGACATTATATAAAAATGCACAAACACATGTATAAGATATGACTTGAGTAGGATTATTGTGTGTGAGTGCATTCAGAAAAGAAGTAACAAATAAACTACATTTACAACAAAAAACTGAGGTGAAAGAAAGACACTAGGGCATCGACCTTGCAGTTGTCTCAAATTGCCTAAATGTTGACATATTTTCAGGCATGTTCAGATCCCTCCAAGTAAGAGAAAGAATTGGAAAAACAGATAAGGTAAGAAAATATTTTTATCCTCGTCCTTGGAAATGATATTGGGTATCAAAACAAAATATTGGTACCCCTCAAACCTAACAGGATCCTTTTTTTTTTCTTCTTCTTTCCTTTCTTTGTTTCTCTTTAAGAATCCATTTGTTATATTGTTACTGCCAGGAAATAGACAAAAGCATACAACTGCAACACAGGAAAACAATGGCATTCCTAATTGACTGGCATTTTCATTCCTTCCCCTGCCCCCTTCTTTATGAATAAACTGATTCAAAGAGAAGACCTCTGCCAACAGTACCAACAAAATAGATGATTATATCCCCACACCCTCTTATCCCCATTCTCTATTTATTGGGGGAAAATGTTGAAGTCTAAAACTCAATAATCACTAGAGAAATATTCCAAACTTACTGAGTTGTAACATTTTTAAACATCTTTTGTTGCTTCGTGTAATCCCTTACTCTTAGTGAGCAATCAGCAAAAGCAGGATTGCTCTATGCAGCTGTAAGTAATTGGTTGCAAGAGGGCAGCATTCAACTGAAATCATTGTAACTTTCTAAGAATAATGACAAGTCCTACACTTGATGACTGGGGATGTGAAGTTAAGAAATTAAGAATAAAATAAGATAAGAAAACGTGAATGATACGGAAATAACAAAACTCACCATGGGTTAGAAGTGAATAGTAAGAAGAGCTAGTATAATACAAACTTTTTTCCAAAACTTGATTGAAATACAGTTAACTTTGCATAAGTCAAATCTGTTGGGATTTTTAAAAAAATAGTTTGACTTATGCAAAATTCGACTTAGGAAATGAAAATAACACACGTTTTGCATAGTTTGGTCAAAATAATTGATTCGACTTAGGTAAAGTTCGATTTATGCGACTTTGACTTATGCAAGGTTAACTGTATTCAACAAGGAAGGCTATCTATAGACTACAAAAATACACTTTGTTACATAAAATTATATGGTCATCTTTATCTGCCTAGTCATCCAAAATAACAGAATTGAGATAAAAATGAGATTGACTGCACATGTTAAGTAAAGCACAAAAAATGGCAAACTGAATGTTGTTGTTTTTTGGTATGATTTAATGAATTGCTTTAGAGAGAGAGAGATGATGGCTATTTTACACTTAATTGAAAAATTAAAAGTTTCAAAAAATTTCTTTACTGCAGATTGTAGATGCATTATACCATAGCTTATATTAACCAATATGGTTTTAGTTCAGTGTAGTGTATATGTTGGTGCTGACAGTAAATGGCATTTCAGCTCTAATTTTCTACCACTGTCCTTGCCTCTGAAGATGCCATAATTTATCAATATACCATTGCAATCCAAAAAGTTCTCAACTGCAATTACAACTGTAGCCCACAATTATCAGTGTACTTTGTTTCAAATTAGTAAGTTTATTCTTCCAAATATCCCAGTATTGAATAGAAATACACTGTTCTCCTGTAAAATAAGTTCTCATATCCTGGCCACTAGCTCATGGTATAAGAAGTCTTATTCTCACTTCTGAAAATGCGGTTACAGTATCTTCCGCTCACTGCAGAGACTTTTTTGAAGCTCTGGAATCTCTCATCAGACGTGTGTCATTTCGAGACATGAGGTTTCAACAGGTCGTATCTAACACATCATTGAACAGTTGCTCTTTTACAAATGGCTTCAGGAAAATATACATTACAACTTGTAAAGTTCCCCCATTAGATTTGGTATTCCAACTAAATATTTTTGAGACTGCTTTCTTTTCCTGTTCAACATAGCTCTCCACTCCCTAGGGTGGTTTGCAGTTGGTTTCACAGGAGCAACAAGAGCTCGGGTTTATTTCACTTTTTGATGCTTTATAAAACATACTCTGTCAATGTTATAGCACTGATAAAACAGTGCCCTCGCATCCGTTAAAGTGAGAAGTACAAAGACGTTTCACATCTAAACTGCATTTAGTTCGTTCATGCTTACATTCGATTTTTCTACTGATCTTTTAATATCTATCGACTTTTTTCCCTACTGATACGGGTTACTATGAGTTATCATCACAAAAAAGGTTCAAAAGAGTTCTTAAGGTAGCTTAGCGAAACGCAGTGGTGCATAAAGACGCCGGAAAGATGCAAAGAGGAAAATTGCTAGTTTTGTCTGTGCTTATAAAGTTATTCAGACAAATATGAATAAAAATTTTATTTTGCTGAAAAGTGTTAAAAGAAGTAAATACTAATTCTACATTCTAATATTTTGGTTCTGCCTCTCCAGAATAGAATTTCCATTTTGAATAATAATGTCATACGCATCTTTCCCGCATTTTCATGCACCACGAGGTTTCGCTAAGCTACCTGAAAGAATTTGTTTCACAAAACAGGTGACTTGAAATTGGGTTTAGTATTGAGTGGGTTGATATAAATTGAAGAGCTTTGCAAACTGAATAAATATATGTACAATGTTATATTGATAGAATCTTGAGAGAGATAAGAATTGACATGGACAAATGCCAAGGAGGTGGAGGCAAAATGGGATTGAGAAAGGGAAAGAGAGAGAAAAATACAAAATAGCAGAGAGGAGATGAGTGACAAAAATTGAGAGAGAGAGAGAGAGAGAGAGATAGGTTAAACTAGAGAAAAAAGTAGAAAGAATGAGAATGACAAAATATATAGAGAGGAAAATAAGCGAGACAGGATTTTCCTCCATTAAAAACTGATAAAAGGGAACATTTATTTAGAAAGTGGAACAGGTGAAATTTCATATAAGAGAGAAAAACAGTGAAAAAGGATCAGCACCAATACACATGAGAAATCATAAGGAATAGACGAACAATTGGATTGAACACATCTACATGAGTAGGGCAGTCAAACTTTGCAACCACATATGCATTTGATGTCAACTTTACAAAGGTAAAGAGCATTTTCTTGTCCTTTGTGGATAAGACTTTCCATCACCATCCTGCCTGTTCATCCCTTCACCCCTCCTCCTGTTGTTTAGATAATGAGACCGTGCATACCTGGACATGAAACTGAACTTGTGAAGTATCTTTCAATCTGGTATATCACGGTCTCAAACTTCTCCATCGCAACACGTGAGAAAACAACGCCGGGGATTACGGGATCGAGCGGCGGAGGCGGTAACCGTGCCGAACCTGAAAGGTGTACATCTGGGTGGGCCTTGTTTCCCGCTACACCTGATCTCCATTTCAATTACTTTTGGCCTTGTTTTAAGACTGAATTCAGTTTTGCTATCGAACAAATTTTTCCAGAGAAGTATGTAAAATAGAGACTACCTATTTTCCAATTGCTATATTGAAGTAACATCTAGAATACGTCAAATGTAATCTTTGTCATAAATTGTGAGAAAAAAAAACAGCACCAGGAATAAAATGTGAAAAGAAAGGTAAAGCTCAGCTCTGTAACCATACAGTTTACAGAAATAATTTTTTTGCAGATTAACTTCTTTTTTTTCTCAGTCCTAACATTACAGGGACAATGTTTAATGAAATAACTGAGAAACTACCCATACTCTAAGTGAGACTTACAGAAACTTATACTTTATCATGAGATTTCACAAGAAACTGAATGCATACTACTTGATCACTTGCAATCCTTCTCTAAATAGGAAAATTTTCCCTTTTCATATTCCAAACAAAATACCATATGATTCACCTATCATTCTTCATATCAGGTTGCATTCCGACAGGCAGTATTTAATCAAAATGGGTTCCAAACAAGGTCTTGACTCTTCAAAAAGCTTTGCGTTCCATACTCGAGCAGTGATCAACAAACCACTCAGATTTCCATGTAATGTAGGAACCCAAGTGTAATGTCTACTCAGCTGAGGACAGATGACATAGGTACTCAAAATATCCAGTGCTTAGAATAGCTATGCTTTTCCTGCAGTACAAATTTTCTCCAATAATCTCTCTCTCTCTCTCTCTCTCTCTCTCTCTCTCTCTCTCTCTCTCTCTCCCTCTCTCTAATTTCTATCCTCTTTTCTCTTATATCCCAGTTTTCAAACTTCCATTCTCTATCCACCTGTATCTCCTTTGCCTCTCCTTCCTTAGTACCATGCATTTACCAAGAAGTACTTTGTCTTTCCAACTCTGGCTCTCTGCAAGTTTGTCTGAATGTCACTCTCTCTTTCTTTCTCTTTTACTTTTCTTTGTTTTCATTCTATATTTCTACCTCTGTATAATCATCACTCCCTATGCAAAAAATGAAATTATTTATAAGTCGTTTTTTCTTACATAGAGTGAAAGTTTCTTTGAGGGGGGGGGGGGGGAGTCATTAAAAGGACCATGATACATGTAGGAATCACAAGGAAATGGGAAACTATTAATTGTTTGATATCTTTGAATCCAGAAGAGCCTGATCAGTTAAGAGTAGGCATTTTGTCCATCCGTGACATTTAATATTTTATGCATTATAATTTTATTAGGCAGCCATGGTAACCAAATTTTATCAAATCTCAACTGCTTCAGTGATCAATACTTTTTTTCTACAAGCATTTAAACTTTCAAACTTTGTAAAATGTCCGTCCGTGACTCAAATCAGGCTCAGAATATTTCCGATTAAAAAATGACACCATCTTTAGAAATCGTGTGAAAACAGAGAATCATCATGACCAAACTTCTCTGTACCGCAACAGAACACCTTCACTCTTTGTTCCATCCTCTCCCTTGGAGTACAAGAAGGCATCCGTTACAGACCACTCTGTCATCTAGCAAAGACCCTTCCAAGCTGATGGATGCTAATCCCAATATTAACAATCGTTCTGAGCCCAGGGAATCAACATACAGCCCCATCCCTTGTTAAAAGGACCAATTAGCAGCTCAAGAAACACCCCTACAAGTTCTGTTTGCACTTGAAAGTTGGCACTTACGATGTACTGTGGAATATAGCTCAAGTAAAGTAAAATATAAACAATTTACATGAAAATATATTCATTTGCAAAATACTAGATTCTAGGTGCAGCGAGTCTACTTTAAATAAATGGGGTATAGGAGAAGAGGGCAACTTTGGTCTGGGAAGCTGAAAAAGAAGATTTCTCGGAAAGAGACTTCAATTGTGCAGAAGAATCAACACGACTGCAAAGACTCAAGAAATCAATTCACAGGCAAATCTCAGTTACGCTAAATATTGCCTATACAGTTATGACTGGATTAAATTTAACTTTCCGGTTGTCAAAAAACGATGTAATATCATCAAATGAAAGCCAGAGGGAATTCATTCTATATCATTTCACACAGAATTAACACTCTCCTGGCTACCAATAGATGATACACTTTATAATGTTCGCACATTTCAATAGGTGATACACAAGGCTACTGAAATTGCCCTTGGGTTGGTACATTGAAAGTCTGCGCCACTGTCTTAAAGCTCACAGACAGTCTCGGTAGCAAAAATCATACTGTCAAGAAACTTATCTGAAATAGTCACATACTATTCTCCTTTTATCATAAGACACATGTACGAGATTATTTAACATTCCATTCACGATTTCGAACAAATTTTAGTGCAAATATCTGTAAGAAATGCTTGGTAACGGCTTTTCACTGCCTCACGCTAAGACCATATCCACCCGAAGGTTCCCCGCACAATAAACCCAGCGCTTCGCACTATGTGTAGCGTATTCTACACACACCACACACAACAATCCTCATGTACCGTAAGTAGTGTGTGTGTGGCCATTGTTTGAATTTACATCCCCTCTTTTTTGGGCCAGGGATTTTTATTGCTTTTCACCTCTCATTCGATAAATATTTCACTTGAGGAGGAAAAAACTTCACAGCATCTTAGTTATGTTAGTACCCTGCTGTTTATTAAGTAAAATCAAAGAAATCTCACGAAAAGTTTTTGAGGGCTTCCCAAAACTATCTGTTACCTTTAACCACTCTTGAGGAAAGGGAATGTCAAATTTTACATAACATATCAAAGAGAAGCTCCCATATCAACAACATAAAAGTAATCTGCACACTTCTACATTAAATACTTATTTCCTTGCACAACGTCGTCGTGATATAAACAGTGAGGATCCACAGTATTTCTCAAATGTGAACGACCCATTTTGTATTTTGGTGCCCTCTGTAATGAGACAGGAGGGGATTAGGGGGAACAGAGAAGACACACAAACATTGTCAGAGACGATTCCATCTTTACCTCTACCTCTGACTGATCACATTCAACATCCAATGTCAAAATCCATCTTTACATTCAGTAATTCAATTACAAGCAAGGGTGATACTGTTCTATGGGGTATCCCGATCCCATGGAGCAGCAGATACAGTAGCTCCATGCTGTATCTTTGTTTGCAACCGGAAATTTAGATTTGAATGTGGGATCATTCCATATTCAACATCCAAGACCAAAATCCATCTTTACATCCAGTAATTCAGTTACAAGCAGGATGATACTGTTCTAAGGGGTTTCCATGGAACTGCAAACCCATCTAGGTCTACATCTCTTTTGACAACCGGGAAGCTAAATTTGAATACATGATTTATACATATATACCTTACTCATTCTCTCTCAACTGCTTTTCTCTTAACATCAACCAAATAGGAATAATTGGTTTCCATTACTAAGTAGATGTGGAGAAAAGGGAGAAAATGTCTTTAGATATTTTAGGTATGATTGACTGCAAATTAAGCCTGAGAATGAAGGATGGAGTGTCACAATGCGGATTACAGAAGCTGCCTCATTTTAAGCAATTGTGCAGCATCAACTTTTTATTTCTATCCCTATAGATGTACAATGAGAAACAGTATATTATGCACAAAAAAAACAACACAATGACTATACAAAAATAGTGTACATTTTTTTTTAAATATTTTAAACAGGGAAGAAAACCAAACTATTACACGCAAAGAAAAGTAAAACAAAAAGTTTGTCTCTAGAGCATTGGTATTTTCTTTTTTCACTAGCAACCATAGATGGAACAAAAAAAACAAAAAGAGTCTGTACATGGCATCCAGTTTTTGAGATGGTGCTAGGCTTCTGCCAACACACCAGCACCCAATCCTCTAAAAGCATCCCTAAATCCCTACCTTTCTATCTCCGCAAGTCTGGTATTCAACTTAACAGATGTACCAGTCTCGTTCCCTCTTGAAAGCTTACAAAGTTCAAACTATGTTTGCTTGTGTCCATGTCTCCAGTTTAAAAGAAGGGTATGTAAATCAACATTATACAGAAATACAAGAAAATGTCTACCCTCTGTTCTTTTTATGTAACCACACTTTTTTTTTTAATGCAGCCTCATTTCAGTTGTTCTGAAAAGACAATTGCAGAGACTTTCTTTATAAGAAATCCATTTAATCCATTTAATTTCACTAGCCTTGTGCATCATCTTTATAAAATTTACGAACATTACAATTATATGATACATAATTTGAATATGATTTCTGCAGGCAAAACAACAGAGTAATGAAACTGCCCTTTTGTTAACTTCTTGAAAGTCTTTGCAATCAAGTTCAACTATTACACTTGGAGCTACGTTAAAGTATAGTTTCTCAAAATAATCATTGAAACAAACCTTAAAACATGGTGGAAAGGAGTAAAGATTTTAGTTTTAAGGTTGATGACTGCTACAATGATTACATATTCATTGACCTATGAAGTTGAAAATGGCTGAAAAAACAGAACCAGGTGAAATTTTGGCTCTGTTTTTTATTGTGGACTAAAGCAAGCAGGTATCCGAGATAACGGTCTTCCCTACCTATGGAGTCAATCTTGGAATGTGTTTTTTTTTCCATGGGAGTGGGAAGTGAAAACAGGGTGTCACTCAGCATACAGCTCCGATTCCATGACTGGGTTGGGATGGAGGAGAGGGTTAAAAACCTGGAGAAGCCTCTGGATCATGTCTCCATGGCAACCGTGTGGGTTCACACTCCCCAACCAGCCTCTCCACCAGCCAGGGGGGAAGGGATGGGGATGCTCTGGTTTTGGGTTAGATGGAGCTAAGGGAACTTTACCAGTTTCAAAGGGTATCTTTTGTTTCAGAGGTGACTGAGAAGAGATTGAATTAGTGGTAGAAGGTTGGTATGGAGGAAGGAAACAATTAGCTTGGTACGTTCAGGCATCCCAAACACAAGCTTCGCTTATCACGGTACCCAACTTCTGCAACAATATGTATTCCATTTCAGGAAAAATACAGAAATATGTAACAGAAAAATTCACTTGAAGTACAGACTGAGCTTCTGCATAAGGCCACTTTGTGAGCTGAAATTGAGATTAAAATAAAGAGAAACTCATGTTTTAGTGCTGTACAGAAGTAGCCATGCTTGAAAGCCCTCAGTCAAGTCACTGTTCTTATTACTGATTGACATTCTCTAAAGAGAGAGAGAGAAGGAAATAAAGGGAGAGAAAGATAGAGAGGGTGAGAGAAAGAGAGAAAGAGAGAAAGAGGAGTGAGAGAGAGAGAGTTCACTGACTAAGCTGCGAGCAGGAAGCTTTTGAATGGAATATTCATGTAAGACAGTCACTCCCAGTTTTTATTCAAATCATGTAGGTTATACATTATGGACTAATCTTTTTAATTAAAAACTTCAATAAGATCTTAATTGCAAAATATCCCAAAGATGAAAAAAAAATTGCCCATACTGAGAGATCATGGATGCTGGGTGGGAACGCATCCTAAGCTGCATCTGTCTAATAGAATTGTGTTGAAAGGCAGGATGAGAACAATGTAGTGTTCCTATGTTTGCATGGATTTAGTGTCTGTGGGTATTGTCTGTCACACAAACACGCACACTCTTATAATTATACACTGCAAGGAGATAGCGAGTTCTTGTATAACTTAAGGCAAAGATAGAAAATTAAAGTTCTTTTACAACAGACCCTCTCTGCAGGCCAATGCACAAATGGATATATTTTGCAGCCGTCTAGACTGTCAGAACATAATGTATACGTGCATTTAGCAAAATTCTTTCTTAAAGTATCATCTTAAAATTGTATTATTATCTTTCAGCAGTTGTATATTATATATTCCATTTCATTAAGAAATATTATCCAATATTTAATTCCATTTTGCTACATTTCTACATCTAAATTACAATTTGTTTCATACAATAAGTGGAAGCTGGATTGAAAAGTGCATCAAAATGGAATCAAATAGCTAAAAAATATATCATGTGAGGAAATAATGAAATCATCTCATTAATATTTTGGTTGCTTCACTACTTAATGACAATAAGTTTTTATAGCTTGTAATAATATTTTTAAAGAATTTCAAATTTTTCTTATATTGTTGCGAGGACATGAAATTTCCATATGATTAACGTAGGACAATAAAAATTGATTATAACAAACTTTTTCTCAATTTTTTGAACACAATAGAAGCATCTTTTACAAACAGACATTCTCAGATCAACCAGAGAACACTTTTAAACACGATTTTAATAATAAATGCACAAACTTGCATCCATAGCATACATCTTGAATCTTCAGTATCCAGAGTGGACATCACAAAAATCGACTTCACATTGTAATGATGCCCTAATGGCTGCCACAAGTATAAAAATAACATATACCCACATCACCCAGCTTGTGCTGAAGGTGGTTGGCCTAACAAGATTTTTGTGTGCCTGAGGAAAGGGGGATCACTTGCACTTCAGACTTGACACAGAGGGGGCAATGACTTGGTACCACCCTCCTTCCCAACGATCTGCATGATGATGGCCGACCACAGCTGCAAGTGGAGAAATGAAAATACTGAAGGAAAACATGAAGTCAATTTAGGACTTAGGAAGGATCTCAGTGATAGTCTTTTAAGGTATGAGAAAGCCCCCCCCCCCCCCCCCCACATACACACACACATTTCTGGTGCTCCATAGTATCACTATGGGAGTATGAAAATGAAAATTTACCCTTTTTGTGACAAAAAAAAGGCTCTGAGAAAATATAAATTCTTAATGCAAATTCTTTGCTGAAGTAAAATATAACTAAAATGAAGGAGTGCTTTGAAATAAAGGAATCCACTCACTATCACATATGAAAACAATAGATTAATACATACTACAGGAACATTTTCCTAAACAGGTTCTGTGCTTCTGTATGAATGTTAACATGCAAATTATTATTACAAACATCCAAGTATCTTTAGTTGTAGTAGTAGTAGATTACCCATTTTTTTAAAGTGATAGATGTACACAAAGTATAACAATGGAAATATTTAGATTCATGACTTGTAGTGTGCAATCGATCAATTTGGTAGATTAGCTTGCAAACCAAGGTGTACTTGTGTTGCATGAAAGTAGATGGGATGAACCATCACAATAAAAAAGAGGTTCTCAGAAACATCCTCAATCAGTCTCTCAACCAAGGAGAAGAGAATTATCACATGAAAAAATATCGTTCCGAAAATCTAGAGCATCTAAAATATTTTCCCATATGGAAACCGGAACCTATTTATACCCATCTTGTCACAAATCGAAACCAACCGACTTGAACATCACGGTTTAGATCTACAGTCACAGACATTCAACTTTGTGTTGTTACTTGCTCTCTGTATTCACATCACCACCAACATGTATTTCTTTGTAGAGACTGGACACATCTCATGTACTCATCATAGTAAGTTCAGTGACCGGGTAATCAAAAGGGCACCGGATTCGTCTTCAAGAACATGAGAGGCATGAGAGCATCCCTCTACAAGAATCAAATCAGACAGAGATAACATACATCAATCACCCTCTAATTTCTCTCTTATCATTTCCAGAATTACTCAACACCTGTCCCGGTCCTCTTCCAAAAATATTTGACAACAACGATAAACCCAAGACGAAACAGAATCTACTGGCGTATTGCAGATGTGGACATACTTGTCAAAAAATGTTTGACATAGGGTTTATTTTGGATCACAGTATTTATGCGCACCTGTTTTGCTACTTCATGTTGGCTAAGAGGACAACAATGATGACAAATTTGACTGATTTGAGGAATAAATGAATATATCCTCTTTTCCTTTCATTCAAACCCTCCTGCTGAAATATTCATTGTGAATGACAGTGACATATGAGTGAATTTCCTGATTTAAAGGCGGTCCGGCAGCGGTTTCAGTGGAGAAAAATCTGTGTTTGCTGATGCTGCAAAATAGTTTGTGCGCGTACCAAACTAGGTCAAGTCGAAAGTATATTGAGGATCAGCAAAATGTCCTTCTCCTTGGCAAAAATCCGCATAGATCGCTGTGATATACTGTGTATGTAAGTTGATGTGTACGAATACGGAAATCTCCGAACTCGCCTTTGCCTGGACTGCACAGAAACACATGGGCACCGCCGACTGACCTTTAAAGCCAACATGTTTTGAAGGAAGTGGGGTTTTTTCCCAACAAAAATGAAATTCAAATGATTTAATGTTCAGATGAGTTCAAACAGAACTTTGTGGGCTGCATTGATAAAACAATTATTGAACATCAAACCACATTGCACACACTCTCTCTCTCTCTCCCTCTCTCTCTCTCTCTCTGATTTCTCTGATTTACATGTTTGAAACTGGTGCGGAATTCAAAAAGAAAAAAATGTCTCAGAATCTGTCACTAAACTTTGGAAAGGTTTTACCAAAGAAATTTCGAAACCAAACTGTGCACTATCCATTCTATCTATGTGTAAACCTTTCTGAAATGGAAAAATCCCAAAAATAGTTAAAATGCTTTCTAATGAAGATGTTGAATCACTATGCTTCAACTAATATAAATAATAAATTTGCAAAGATATGCATGCCAATGTAAAAGCTCTTTCTGCATATTGTAGATTTAATCTTCTCATGTTAGTACACAACATTTTGCTTTTGTAATTAGAATACACAGGATACAGAAAACATAAGCTGTTAAGCTGCCCCTCGGATCTGCCTATACACATAAATAGTGTAAAAAAATGTTCTCATCATCCTGATAATGTTAAGCTGGATGTGAACTGCAGCCTGTCATAAGGTCCATAAATTTCAGATGAGAATCAATCTAATAAAACTAATGACGTTTGAATGCAGCTTACACATTCAATGTTAATGTTACTCCCTGAAAATATGAAGGTTTCAATATTTCTAATAGGAAGATATAAGTATTTTGACTTACAAGTGTGTGGGAGGGGGAAATGATATAAAAGACTAACGTTCAGGGGAGAGGGAATGGAGAGAAACTTGCACCTTCAAAGTGATAAGAAATGGACTAATTATTTTGGAAGCAAAGAAAAGAGATACACATGGCCGTAACATGATCATCAACTTGAATAAATTTAAGAAAGGATAGGGAAGAAGCACACTTATTGTAACTGGACAATCCTGGGAAGAGGGTGAATTATGGCCTAGAATTGACAAGTGTTAAAGGGTACCAATCACAAAAAAATATATTTTGCTCTGTATGTTAGAGGTTCCATGTCGTTATACAATATTCAAAATATGGGCTTCAAATATTACTTCTAAAGAGATATTGCAAGTTTGAAGTTACACCTTCATGTTATCCTGTATTTCCTTCATACTCCTTAACTGTTGACCGATAGAATGCCAGATAAAGTTCTTTGAGGTTGATTTTATACTTTCTAGTGGTAAACAAATTATTTTTTTCAGGTGATTGGTACACTTTAAGAATCAACTCTAAGCAAAGGATAGTAGCTCAAATCCTCTGGAGGTACTTCTTTCATTCCTGGTGGTAATTTGAGCAATTTTCATTGATGGATGCTGTTGGTTGATATGATGGATTGGACTGTCATATCTCATAACATGCTGTTGGCGTAACAAGGGAGGCTAAGGTTTCAAGGTCAATATTTCAATAACCGAAATTCTTCTTTTAATTGACTTTGTCTCTAATTACCCAAGTTTGTTGTTGATATGGCCTCTCAATTCATGAGTGATGTCTCCCAATGGATCATATTCTTGCTGCATACAAAAGTAGATTATGCATTCATCTCTTTCTCTTATAACAAAATCCTTGGTGTATTATTCAAGATTGGGTACATGAACTTCAAGCAAAGTTTCTTGTTTAAGTAAGAGTTGAAACTGGTGGTAGTTAGAAAGAAATTTTATGGTTTTCTAAAACCAGCTGAGAACTTGAAAATACTAAGAGAGAACAGGTTTGCAATGATATCACTGGGACGATTTGCTTGTTAATTTGTATCACGATCTGTATGCAGGAATGAGCCCGTTCTGCTGCAACAGCGTTATCATGCTGGGAATATCTTTTACCAATCAAGCCTACCACACCAGTATTCTTCTACCTTTTAATCTTATTGGAGATCATCAGTCAATAAGGCATTAATCTCAATTTACATGTACCTAATCCATAAATAGGACTTTCATAAAGCTGTTGGTCTACTGGCTGCTTATGAACAATGATATGGATTTGCTTTCTTAGCAAACAAGTTATAATTCAGCAATATGTCAATTTGACAAAAAGGAAAAAATGAGCACATGTTTAGACTTTGCAAAGACTGCACTCTCATTTTAACAAAGCCAAACAAATCTTATTTTTGTGCCTGGATACTCAATTGAAAGCCTACCTCAGCTGCAGATCAGAATAAAGGAAAAAAACTAGGTCACGGTGACAACAAATCTACGCTGCCATGAAGCTTACAGGACAGCACAACAGATTCCCCATCGAAGATCTCTAGATTTGATACGAGAGGAGAGATAAAAGCAGATGAATTCTTCAAAATTTTAACCCAATATCTGAGCTGGACTCTGAAGTATTTGATTTCTTCACCTCATAGGACTAAGGGCCCTTTTCACACAAATGAAATGATATATGGAATTACAAAATCACATGTTATTTGCTGATTTCAGTATAGCCATATGATATGGGCAGTTCATATTTTCATTGAAGTTGAGTTAGACCACTAGAGATCTCATTCTTTGGAATTGTTTATACAATATGAAATGGCTCATTGCAGAATCACATACACATAATGAAATACCTGGGACCAGTTTCACAAAACCATCATTAAGTCAAATGAGCAGAATGTCACTCTTTATCTATAAACACAGTTATCAGTCAGATTCACACGAAGGGAGCTAAACTTTAAGTTTCATTTGTAGTTATCTTGTAGTTTTAGATTTGCAGTTTCGAAACTTTGAGTTCACTTGTAGTTCTAGAACCACAAGTGAGCTTGTAGTTAACTCCGAAACCACAAGCAGTGGGGGGTCCTCCGTGTAGTTATGGACCGTGTGGACGTAACAAACTTGAAGTTTAGCAAACTCGTTGTTAACGATGACCTCTCTGGTCATGTTAAAAAACAATTGCTTGACTTGTAATCTCAGTTGGGCCCATGTGAACCCTTGTCATCGTTACTGAGTTGGTTTTTCGTAAAGTTTCGCTAACTTAAAGTTTTGAAATCACAAGTCCTGTATGAACGTAGCTATTTCACCAATGTGAAAGAGGACTAAGACAGAATGGGACAAAAATAAGAGAACTGGAATAAGAAAGACAGCTGTCAATTGTTTGGAAAATATGAAAAATGGGTCAGGAGGTTTTGTGCAATAATTGATTCCATATCGAGATAGCATTAGGTAAAGCTGCATTCAGTGGGAGCTCGTTTTCTCCTGCGTGACATCTGATGTAAATATGCCCAAGCTGATTAACCTACTGAATATCAAAGATATGACATGTCTTGGAAAAGGAACCAAATCCTTAAATACAACAAGAAGGTAACTGTCTGGATCCATTTTAGGCTAAGCTATGTCAAAACAGAATGAAAGGGGGAAAAAATTAATTTTGAAAATTAAGGTATGACCGATGATATGAGAATAGTTTTCACTTTTAATCTACAAAAAAAAATATACATGTTTTTACAATATCTCTCCCAATTTTAAACATAATTAATGTATATCAGTATTTTGTGATAACCTTGCTTACTTCTGTCATTACATTAATGAAAGAATTGCATATTCCAAATTCCAAATATGGGATTCCATTCCAAAGCTCCAAATCTCCATACATGACATACTGTGATATCTCATATACCATAGAAAGGTTGGGGAAAAAAGTGATAAATGTCAGAGCCTGTATATGGCACTTGCTGAATTTCAAAGGCAATTCTTATCTTCATAGTCCATCCGTGCAAATCTGTAATACCTGATAAAAATGCAAACTAGAAAAGCTGGAAGAAGAAAAAAGCACAGGTTACTTAAAATCTACATTTTGTCCTTCACACATAAAAACTTTGGCACTGCTTTAAGAATAGTTATTACTAATTTGTTAAATGGAACAACTTCAGAGTGTACTTTGTTTGTAGGCTTTGATTTTGGATATAGAATAAGAAGGAAATATAGAAAAACAGAGAAAAACTGTGCCTGTCACCATGGCGAAATCAAAGACCGCCACTTTCGGAGGTCAAAGAGGGTTAGGGAGGCTAAGAATGGGAACATCAAAAACAGCTGTCTGCATGATCTCTCCATATTTGTCTTAAACTTCAAGGAATTTGGGTCGATCTATAGCAATTTCAATGCAAACTCCCCAATGGGTAAAAGTCCTCACAAAAGCTTCAATGAATGGGAATGTTTGACACTAACAGCAACAGTCTGGAGAAAATGAAGAGGACTGAATTGTAACATGGTGACCATTTAACAAAAACTAAATGTATGCAGAAAGTGCATGGGCATATGGCCAGAGGTGAGGAGTAGGTGTAGAAGCTCAATCCATAATTCTGTCAGCAAACATTTTATTCTATTTTCTTTTTTCTGCTTGTTGAAATAATGTCAGTAAACTTGTCAAGAAATCTGGATAGACACCCTCCTTCCAAAATGTTTCAGTGATACCCCAAGAAAGTGAATCATTTATATAATATTGACTGGCCTTGAGGGGGATATCAGAATATGTTGCCCGCAACAGAATCATATTGCCCCGAGTCGAAGACGAGGGCAATATGGTTCTTTTAAGGGCAACATTTTCGATATTCCCCGAAAGTAGAGCCAGTCAATGTTATTATTATTACCTATATCATGTATATGCCTGTTTTGTAGCAATGACAGACACGTCTGTTTGCCTGTACTGTACTGTCAGTCCCTCTGATTTCAGGTTATTCATGCAGCTCAGGTATGTAATCTGGGCCAAGCAATTGTGACGTAAATTGTTACCGCGCGTATCCATTGTTTAAGCCTACACATTAACGCGTACACAATACTGCGCGTATGCAATTTAATAAGAGTGCACTGACAAGAAAAGGTGGATGTTAATCGGGCTCAATGTTGACCGCACTTTTTGTACACAAAGTGAATGGTGAAACCCGGAAGAGGGAAAATATCAGGGAATGATGACCACTCAGAACTAGGTCGTTTGCGGACCGCGCAAAATGTGGATATTAAATGCACCGTAAAACTACCCCGTATAGGTAATAATGACATATCTTCACCTCCTTCTCATCACTATCCTATCTCTATTAGATGGCAGTCAAACAATGATGTCTCAAGGAATTCATTGACATACTTTCACACAAAGGATCCTACCACAAAAATAATGGCACTGTCATTTAAAGTTGCTACATGCTCCGTTATAATGTGTGATTTCTCCTCAGTCCAATCATTCTCCTCATGTAAGAATTGGCAGGGATGATTAATCACTCGTGGAGAAAACTCAGAGAGAGATTAGCCCGAGGGGTGAAGTGTAACCTATCGACTGCATTGATGTGACAATGTGTGAAGTCACCCCAAAATATAAATCAAAATATTGCACTATCCACATATGAAAACTGGCACGTTCAGGCAAGCATAAAATCATAAATAGGCTTACTAATACTTTAAAAGAATTTTGACATTGTTATTGTTCTAATGAAAATATCATCATGTAGAAAACAAAGTTCAGAAACAAATTTATTATTATAGCAGAAATCAAAGTAATTTCATCTCATGAAATACCTTATGCAAAATAAACAACAGTATTTGAATCTTCGCAAAATTAAAAAAATATTCTAACAATTATTTTTAAAAACATACAGAATCTCTGTGGTCTTTTCGGCTATCAAAAGGGCATCCTTAAATTAACAAAATTTAAAGGGAAACTCCACCCTGGTAGTAAGTTGACTTGAATAAAGGAATAAAAAAATGATAGAAACAGATTAGTGAATGTTTGAGCAAAATCCAATAAGAAATAAGAAAGTTATGAACTTTTAAAGTTGTAGTCAATCACACACAATTGGCAACTCTGTGACGTATCTTGCAAGCTCGTCTCCCATTTGCTCAGTCCAGAAAATCTCATAAATTTGTAATTTTCTTAGTTTTTGATGAAGGAATCGATTTGTTTCAACAGGATTTGTGTAAAAACATATGAGCAATGATTATATCTAGTAAAGGTGCATGTATGATTTAATATTTTTTCTAGAGAAGAATGGAAATTAATGAATTTTGGGGTACCGGCAAATGGGAGAGGAGCTTGCAAGATACGTCACAGAGTTGCCAATTTGTGTTTGATTGATTACAACTTCAAAAATTTATAACTTTCTCATTTCTTATCACATTTTGCTCAAACCTTCACTGACCTGTTTCTTTAAATTTTCTGCTTCTTTTAAAACCAACTTTATATCAGGGTGGACTTTCCCTTTAATGCTGTCACAAATATTTTTTCAAGTTGCAAATCGTAAAGATGCAAGAACTAGATAGTGATAGCTATACATATGTATGCCTTCATTTTCTTCTCATTCTATTTGAAGAGGTGTCTACAGATATGATTCAAATACATTTTACTTATATTTTTCATCTCTTTTTTAAAACTACTGTAAAGGGAAATGATTAAAGGATTAACATATAGGTCAAATGCACTGAATATATAAGATTTTGTACATATCATGTTCATATTCTGATTTTCAGCTGGTGGTATTTTGCACCGATCATTTCAAACATCAATATACTGTTTGTATGAACACTGCTGCCATCCATAACACCACATGGAGCTGATATCTCAGAAGTGTTCAGCATACAAATATATAATCATTCATCTGAACGCCATTTCAGCACTGTGACTAACGATGTATCACTGGAGCTAGATGATACAAGGTCAAAAAGTTAATGGTAACCTGGTCTCACTGAAAATACAAACCACTTGTTGGATATAGTATCTATTAATAGCAGACTGATTAATGCCACCCCAAGGAAACTTCATCAAATTTTGATACATGGAGGTGTGATCATGTCTGTGCTGATAGATGACAACTGTAACATTATAGTGTAGAAGATCAATTTCATAATTTTCCCCCAAGACTTCATCTTTATTTATCTTTTCTTTGCAATAGTTTAGAGTTATACTCATGAAATTATAAAAGATTGTACAATACAGGCATGGTTATTTTCATGCAACATATAAAAAAGATCAAGAATTCATTACCTTACACAAACTAAAGAAGTTGTGAAACTAATAATAGTTAAAGGCCTATTAGTAATGAAAGGCTTTTCAATATTTCAATATTTTGATAAAGTGTTGTTGGCTTACACCTCTTTGTCCATCAATCTATCCCTCTATGTTACCAATTGCTCTATCCTCTGCCTTCTCATTAACCCTTTCAGGACAGGAATTATTACAGGGCTAAATTGATCACATTTTGTTCTTCAAATTGGCAACAATAATATTTTTCTTTTAGTGCTACAAGATTGTAATAAAGGGTAATGTCTTTGAAAACAATATACATGGTTAAAAGAATTGTCGAAAAGTTGAAAAAGTTGCCAATTTCGATAAAAAACAATGATTTTGAACCTCTCAATGTGTTGCCAATTTAAGGATTTTAAAGCTTCTTGTCCTTTGTAAAATTCCTGGGATCAAACGCAATATGGTCATGTAACAAAAATAGACATAGTGTGTGCAGAAATTTTTGCTCTTTCTACTCATGTATCTGGTATATTTTTCAGGACTCTGAATCAAAAGTTATTGAGCCAAACCACAAAATGTGGTCAATTGTCTCGAAACGGTTAAACAAGTACCCTCCCTTGTTTTGTTTTGTTTTTTTTTCCGGGCCTTTGCATACCATGACACCCCCCCCCCCCCCTCCTACCTTATCCCACCCACAAATTGAATACTGAAACAGGCAAACTTGTCAAGAACCATTCTAGAATATCCAGCAGATATCATGACCAAAGTGAACTTAGTTTCTCCTGGGACACTTCTATAACATCATTACATTGTCACATTCTGTACATATCAAGGAACATGAAATATTCATAACAATACTGAACCTTATGATTAAACTTATTTCTTTGTCTGCAAATAAGTATCATAATCATGTTACACTCCATCAATCAAAATTGTTGACTAATTGACTTTTATAACCACAGTACGTATGGCGTATACAGTGGGTGGGTGGACAGTTTATGGTGGAGAAAATTAAAGAGGGAGTGAAGCAGCAAAAAAAGGGGTAGGCTATGGGAAGGGTTTATATTATCTTCAAACATCATCTTCTCTCCTTTCCACCCCCCCCCCTTATCTCTATCTCTCTCTCTCTCTCTCTCTCTCTCTCTCTATCTCTCTCTCTCTCTCTCTGTCTCTCTCTCTCTCTCTCTCTCTCTCTGTCTCTCCTTTGTTTTCTCTCTATAGCTTCCTCCTTCCCCCCCCCCCCTTTTTTTTTTTTTTTTTTTTTTGCCTTTTCTTTTCTTTGCCTTTTCTTTTTCTTTTTCTTTTTTTGTTTGCCTTTTCTTTTCTTTTTTACCATTTGATGGAGGGGCACATATCAATCCCCCTCCCCAAACCAATCTGGAGCTGACCCACAGATGTGGAGAGTACATGTATGTGTATTTGCTGATTCACAGCCAAGTCATGGGTTGTGTCATACACATCTGAAATGTTCCACATTTTACATGTCACACTGAATTAGGTTATTGGCGAACTCATTTTCCCCCTCTCAGAAACATGACCAAAAAAAACACATACAAATTGAAAATCCAGTTTGTAGCTCAAAGAACTAAGCTCACAGGGTTGGAATGGATGGCCTAATTAAACGAGATTGATATTTTTCTGGAGGTGTCACGATCCATACCTTAGTCCTGGTAATGACAAATCTGTTTGGCAAACAGAACTATGAAACATTTGAGCAGAACAAACACAGCAAGCCCCCTAGATTGTTTGCCTTCAATCAATTCTGTTGACAGTTCCATTGGATCATGATAATCATCATTCACACAAGCTCTTCATTTCCCCCCACCAAAATAATGTCTGATCCTGGACAGTTATTCTTTCCTGTAGTTGAAAAAAAATGTAGAGCGCTTACACTTGTTTAACATACAGCCATGAGGTCCAAAGGTTTTTTCTACTCATTGCTGCTCTGGGGTGCAGTTTAGATAGGCCTGATTTGATAGCAGAAGCTAATGCCTTCATATTCCACATTTATTCCATCAATTACCCTTGAATACTCTCAAAACTACAATGTGCAATTGCGCATGAAGAATACATATCTCCATTTTCGTAATTTTATTGCAACATCAACATTCATGTGATTTAATAATGTCCATTTGACAATGACATACACATAATATACTCTAGATTATTTAAATGAAATCTGAAATTAATGACTACTTGATCTCATTTGATAACATACAACTACTGAATTAATGATTGACTAAACTTATTGATTCTCATAGGAAACTTATGATCTGCTATTTGATACACATTAAACATAGACATGCATGGCTTAATCTTTGAGACAAGCATATGACTACTGGAAGGATCAATCAAATGGCTTTTTGTATCCTGACCAGACTGTATCACTTCAAATCATTAATATGTAACCTACATGTTATCTTACGTGTTCTATATTCTTATTTAACAAACATTCACATCTCAAACCAATGGAAAACTGGGACTCTGGTTGATAGGGATGGAGAGAAGAGAATTCCAAATGACTGAGTACTTTGGTGATTGAAAGGCTATCTAACCTTTACAAGAACACTCTAGTAGTTGTACTCTGCTCCCCAGACACCCCAATGTTACACATCAACCGCAAAGGATCTGGGTTACACTGCATCCTCATCAGCGGATGGAGGATGCTATCACTATGGCAACGGATGACTCTTGATCAATCACTGTTGCTTGTGCCAGTAGTAATTCAATCATCATCCATGTTCCACAATGTGCCTCTATTTGGAGAAGGAAAGACCAGCCCCCTCGATTTAGAGAGGCTGATGCAGTTAATGCTACCTCATAGGTCAATCGCCATGGCGATAGCTACATTGTTCTTTTTCCTGCATTACTTGAGTCTCAGTATATTGGTGTTACAACTCAATGTATTTTATATTTTGTAATAGATCAATATCTAATGGCTTTGGTTTTACATGAGGAAAAGGAAATTTGTTTCTCTCTCTCCGTTAACCATCTATTCCTTTTCTTTTCTTGTTTTATTCATCTACCCTTTCTCATTCTTTCATTTCCCTTCCCTTGGTTCTCAATATTTTTATTTAATCGTCTCTTTCCTTCTATCTGTATATCATTCTGTATGCTTGTATATATATCTATCTCATGCTCTCCTCTCCTCCCCCTGCTTTCACTCTCTCTCTCTCTCTCTCTCTCTCTTTCTCTCTCCTTCCCTCTTTCTCTCTCATTCTCTCTCCCCTCTCCCTCTCTTTCTCTCTCCCTTTCCTCCCCCTCTCTCTCTCTCTCTCTCTCTTTCTCTCTCCTTCCCTCTTTCTCTCTCATTCTCTCTCCCCTCTCCCTCTCTTTCTCTCTCCCTTTCCTCCCCTCTCTCTCTCTCTCTCTCTGTCTGTCTGTCTGTCTCTCTCTCTGTCTCTGTCTCTCTGTCCCTCTTTCTTGTCCCTTATCTATCATATCATCTCCTCCCTAATACCATCCTACTCACATCATCTAGTACCCATCACCATCCAAGGAGATATACAACAATACACCTCCTCACTGCACAACAAGGAAGTGTCCCATCAATCACTTCACTTTGGAGTAATTTAGTGGAAAGGACAGCTGCCGAATCATGGTTCCATTTCACAAAGTACCCTCCAATAGCTGCCTTGCCAGCTAGGTAAGAAGCCCAGGGGTTGTTTCATTTCATCTGCAAACACTGTAATCTGGGTTGTGAAGATGAGCGCAACGAAGATCAGTCTTCTGGTGGGAGGCAACACTTCAATCTCATTAGCCAGGCATTGAAATGCAATGATATCTCTGAAAGGCTCTTCTAACTGTACAGCAAATACAAGCATTCCCTCTTCCTTGGTTCTTTTATTAAGGCCATTACCAAGGGCAGATCCAGGATTTTGTAAAAGAGGGGCACAGAGCCGGAAAAGTACACAATTAAGGGTGCATTTTTTTTTTCATTGTGTACTTAGGTATGCCAATTGGGTTTCAAAAGAGGGGGCACGGGCCGGTTTTCCCCCTATGTAGATCCGCCACTGGCCATTACACCTTCCACTTCTCAACATAATTGGAGCTATCTATCTCCAAGTACTGCATCACCTATACACATCTTTGACATTTTGGGTAACAGAGTCTCCAGCGTTAACCCTCTTACAGTTGTAAAGAGGACATTCTGTTTCTTCTTCAGTCACAGTAGGTCTAAAGATACAACTCTGTTTAGCACTGAGGCGATGAAGCAATCTTATTTGCCAGGCATTGAAATACAGCAATATTCCTAAAAGGTTTAGTAACTGCACAGTAAATACAAGAATCCCCACTATCTTGATTCTTTTATTAAGGCCATTACACCTTCCACTCCCCATATAATTGGAGCTATCTATCTCCAAGTACCGCATCAAATACACCTCTCTGACATTCTGGGTCAGGGAGTGTCTCTACAAGCATCTTGTTAACACTCTCAAACTTGAAAGGGGAACATCCTATTTCTTCTTCAGAAGATCGAACTTTATTTAGCACTGTTTGGATATTCTATGTCTAGAGTCCATGCTTTCTGCAACTATATTTGATATGGGGAGAACCACAGATACGGTATATGGATTCTGTGTTTACACTCATACATTTATCTTGAACTTACATAGATTCACTTAATTTTCTTTTGCTGATCCATTTCAAATTGTTTTATTACAGTGAACACAGAAAGAATCCATAGATTTCAAAACCCTGTATACATCAGGATCAATAATTTGGATAATCACAATAAAATTTTGAAATTTTGAAATCAAAGAGTGTACATGACTTTATGAAAAATATATTTGTATTGGTTATTTTTTTTCAATAAATGGAATCTTGCACTACTTTAATTCAATTGCTAGCTGGAAAAGATTATTCCACCAAAGGTAAATTTACAGAAATTTTTTTTTTATATAATTTCCCAAGAAAGTAATCATTGACATCCTTTTTATAATCTCTTATCATTTTCATTACAAACCGCAGCCAACCTTTGCCACCTTATAGCTATATAGAAGCATATATTTGGTCTATTAAGGAAGGAAAGGAACCCAAACTGCCATCCTATGACAAGTTAATCTGCAGGGCCAATGTGTATAAATGGTAGTTAGATTTATAGCCCAAATCTGGAACATTGACATTGTGGAAGTGGTGGTAATTTGTAAGTTACAAGACTGTTCTGTGTTCTCCTGACAAAATGGTATTGGTCCCTTGGTGCTTGCTACATGTGTAGTTGGCCTCCCATTCTTGCCACCTCAGAACATGGAGGAGACAGAGGTAGGAGAGAGAGAGAGAGAGAGAGGCAGGGAGAGAGGTTAAACATAGAGAGAAAGAGAGGGAACAGGAAAGGAGAGGGGGAGGGGGAGAGAGAGGGGGAGGGAAGGAGAGAGAGAAAGAAAGAGAGATAAAGAGAGAAAGAGAAAGAGAGAAAGAGAGAGAGAGAAAGAAAGAGAGAGAGAGAGAGAGAAAGAAAGATCATTTTTACAGTAGGGCCTACACAAAAAATGAGTGTATCCAAAATGGGGAAAAGTGAAGGAATGGAAAACAACATTTATAAGAGCAGGGGGAACATTTGAAAGAAAAAAGGAAAATGAAAGTTAGAGCATAAATAAATGAGCGACATAATGATAGGAAGAAACAGTAAAAGGAATATCCCAACTGTCTCAAATATGTTCAACAAGAGTACAAACTAGGCCTATATTTCCAGGAAAATGTAATACAAAGAAACACAAGTACATACAAGGACAGCATATATGGAACCATACTATGGAACCATACTTTGCAAAAGCCCCATTATTATGATAGGCAAAGACTTAAATAAAAATCATACAAGAAGGAATAGTGGGGAGAAAGAGTCAGACAAACAAACAGATAATATTTGCTTTGCCTGAGAATAAATCACAGGAGATTTGTTGACCTGCCATGTAGACCTGTTGCGGAGGTCAGATGGGGTCAAATGGTTTAGGTTTGGATGCAGGGCAGTAATAGAATGCGATGACAGCACTGTCAGGCCCAAGATTCCACAAAGGGCATCACTTTGAGCTGGTGTACTGCACAAGAGCCAATCATACATCTGATGCATGATGTTTGAGAGTCAATCACACATTCAAAATGCACTTTGACAGGGAGTCAATATTACTCATACACAAAGTTTGAGAGACAATCAATCAATGCACTATGTTTGGGAGTCAATTACTAATCCACTATTACCCCTTTCATATTAGTGATAGAAGAGGGTTGAGTACGTAAGTATGAAGGGTAGCATGATTTGAGGAGCAGAACGATTATGTAGCTATCATTCAGGACTAAGTCTGGACTCAACACTCATCAGCAGTTTGAACATAGACTCTGCAATATCACCATGGTTTCACTTAAAGGGAAATCCTACCTTAATAGCAAGTTGCTTTGAAAGAAAGCAGAAAAATCAGAGAAGCAGATTGGTGAAAGTTTGAACGAAATCGGACAAGCAATAAGAAAGTTATGCATTTTTGAAAGTTGTAATCACTGTACATATGGGAATTTCAAATTGGCCGAATAGGTAATGTCACTGTGATGTAGCTGTGGACAACTCCCCATTAGCTCCAACACACAAAATGACTAAAATGTCACTTTTTGCAAAATGTATTACTCAGTGGGATCTTTTTCTTTGATGAGGACCTATAACAATATGCTATCTCCAATATATTTTGAGTACTGCCCCGAGGGTAAAAGCTCCTCGAAGAAAACCGCAAATTAATGATATTTTTGTGTAGGACAAATGGGAGAGTTGTCCACAAACATGTCACAATCGAATCACCAAATTGCCAATTTGAGATTCGCATAGATGTAGTGATCTCATTTTTCAAACAACCATAACTTTCTTATTCTTTATCCGATTTCTTTCAAACTTTCACCATCCTGTTTTTCTTATTTTTCTGCTTTCACACAAATCATCTCATTACCAAGGTTGGATTGCCCTTTTTAAGGTCAAGATAGCATGTGCAGAGAATATTTTGATGGACATTTGGTAATTTAATACAATTTACATAGTTTAGCAAAAGGTAGTGGCACAAAAGAATCGTCCAGAACGCAAAATGCATATTGCTGAAAAACATTATTTTATTGCATTAAGTTAGAAACATATCATTAAGCCATAGAATGCATAGAAATACTTCTACTACCTTGATGATTCTTAATATTAACAAAATTGTCATAACAAATTACAACTTTTAATTCACCACTTATCACCTACATTTTCCCCGTTTTTGTTCTGGACCCGTTTTTTTGGTGCTACTTCATTTTGTTAAGTGACCTTATGCAGGGGCTGATATTATATTATTCATATCCTAAATTCACCTTTATAACTTTACCTCCTAACTGAATCTTTGGAAATGATAAAAGAAATCATTTCTTTTTCTAAACCAACATATACATATCAACTTTACCAAGATAAAACATTTATTAGCATTGAAATAAAGAATCACAATCATCAAAACAATGTCATGTCCACTAAATACTCACTACCTCATCTCACCTCAGCTCCTTACTTTCAACATCTAACACACAAGGCCTGAATGTTGACATGCAACAAGTGCCTAACTGTAAGACATTCAACATACACTGGTTGACAGAGGGCAGCAAACACCTACACTATCTGAAAGATATTGAGTGCTTTACAACATGAAAACAGAAATGGTAAATCAGTACTTGCTACTACCTTTTTTACCCATGATAAAACAATGATAATCAATATATGAAGCTCCTCTTCATTCTTGATATACTGCTACCACAAACAAATTTCCCAGAATCCAGAATTTCCCACAATAATTCATCATCGATGAGTGTGCTGGTCGGCAGCCACATCACACCATCTCACAATGCCAATGGGCACATGAATCACAGAAAAATCCAATCATTCTATGACTGATGGATATTTCATGCAATGTGTTACTTTCATAGATGTGTGAACAAGTTCAATAAATGTATACATGCTGGGTCAGAATGTGCTGTCTGGGTGAATACATTAACCCAAATAAAACAATTATTGTCTTGCTTCGTTTTTCAAAGTTTCTCGCTGTGAAGAGAACTGTATTCAGTCACAGTGCCTCTTCCTAAATCCTTGAAAGCTGTCCACTATGACAGTACACTTATCACAAAAGAACATGACAGGTGAAATGGTCACTGTAGACTGGTCACTCAAATTTTGTATTTATTCTTTATTTTTTGCCTTAAAATGTGATGTCGAAATATGCGTTCCAACTGTAGTTCATTACTTTATTCTCACAAGACAACAGTACAATAGCAGAGCAAAAATATGTTTTTGAAAATTAATTTTCACTTTAGGACATGTAATTCTTAGGCTGTTTTTCATTTTGACTCCTTTTTGAGATTTGTTTAAGATATATCCTCATAGGTGAATTCAAGTATAAGAAAACTGATGAAATCTATTTCTGACCCCTTCAGATTTGATAAACACCATCCATTAGCTTTAAAGACAAGACATAAAAACTTTATGTTTTCATACAGCTTCCTAGAATTTTACATTAATTAATTTTCTATAATATCACATTCAGATCACAGTCAGGTATTAATAAAGATTCAACACATCTAATGGAAAACATTTTATAGGAAATGGATTGTGTATCAATATTCATGGATGAGAAAATTGCTAATGCAAGTCATTCCATTTGCAGAAGATAGTGACTGAATGAAGTGAGATGAAGCGCATCAAATTTCAGTAAAAATTGCTCCATATATCAACCTAAAATGATGACACCCTGAATATTGATGAATTCTATATATGGCACGCACACAGTGAATTTGTAATCAACTGTGTGAAAAGTCACACTCTCTATGCATCTGGGTAACAGATCATGAATGCAATAATATGATTCTCCTCAGTCTCTCTCTCTCTCTTTCTCTCTCTCTCTCTCTCCCTTTATTTCCATCTGTCTCTCCTTACATTTTAACCCCTTCTATGTCACTAGAAAACCGGACATTTAACCCGTTGATTACTGAATTCTCTTATTCCCATAGGCTTAATACAGGAGCCACCCGGTTCCTGTACGCAATGGGTTAAGTAAAATTTGGGGTTTTGAAATCTTCATGTTATGGTTAAGTTTGAAATTGCTTTTATAGATATTTTCCATGTATACATGTTTCCATTTCAGGAAGAATTTAGTAACTATTTTAGTCCCTGATTATAGGGTGGAAGGGGTAAATATGGATGTTCCTTTTCTATTTCATGAAAACCCTTCCAGCCTCCTCCTCCCCCCCCCCCCCCCCTCTCTCTCTCTCTCTCTCTCTCTCCATCTTTCTCTTGTTTTATTACATAAACATATTTCTTTTTAATCCTGGATCTATAGCATTTTCTACACTGAGGCCTAACTGAAGAGACTTAAACATTGAGAATCTATTGTTAGCTGAGCACCAAACTGGCGCTTGCACAGTCTTAAAGCTATGAATTAATGCCCTTTTGGCTCTCGGCACAGAAAACTAGTACATGTAGCTTTACAACTACAAGTAGAAGTAGAACAAGGAGGGGGTAAAGTGCATAGTTCAACATGTATGTAAAACAATCCACCACAGAGGATAGACAAAATAGATTCCAAAGCATCAAAGCAAAGCAAAGAAGAAAAAAGAAAAAAGGAAAAAAAAATAAGAAAAAGGAACAGCAACATCTCAGCTTTCCCTTGCAAACCCCAAGAAGACTGAGAAAGGGAGAGCTCACCTCGTTTCATAACAAATGGATGCAGAATACTTAAAGCTGTTTTCTGGGTCTTAGTGATGGATGAGAAGGGTTACAGCCATGTATCAGCACAAACAGCTTGGACCCTAGATGTACAAGGCAGAGCCTGTCAGAAGAGATATGAAAAAAATAGGGTGAAGATAAATATATGTGACATTGAAGAACAAATGTGAAAAAGAAGTTACTTGCAATATTATATGAGATGACAAAGAACTTAAGCTTACATGATACTTCTCTCCAGCATACCATCCTTTCTTCTATTTCTACTCTTACTCTGTCCCTCTCCTTCCTTCTGCCTCCCTCTCTTCTTCCCTCCTCCCTCCTCCTTCTTCACTCATTCCCTTTCTCCCTCCCTCCCCCTTCCTTCCTCTTTCCCTCTCCCTTTTCTCTTTCCCTCTTTCAGCTCTCCCCCTCCCCACTCACTCTTTCTTTCCTTGATTCTTCTCTCTTTCCCTCTTTCAGCTCCCCCCTCCCCACTCTCACTCTTTCTCTCCTTGCTTCTTCTCTCTTTCCCTCTTTCAGCTCCCCCCTCCCCACTCTCACTCTTTCTCTCCTTGCTTCTTCTCTCTTTCCCTCTTTCAGCTCTCCCCCTCCCCACTCATTCTTTCTTTCCTTGATTCTTCTCTCTTTCCCTCTTTCAGCTCCCTCCCTCCCCACTCTCACTCTTTCTCTCCTTGCTACTTCTTTCTCTCCTCACTACCTCTCTCTTTTTCTCCCCTTCTTCTCTCTCTGCAATTCTCATTGGTGTGTTCAAAGTGAATCAGACTCACTCTTTCCCTTCCCCTTCCCCTTCTCTCTCTCTCACACACATATCTGCCAATATCTTGTTACTTGAGCAAGAAGGGAGTTTACTCGCTTCTAGCTTTGCGCAGACAATGCCTATCAATGACTCTACCTCTGTATCACTTTATTTACTGGATACATTTATCTACTTCTCAGCATTCGATCTCTTATACTTCCACCTGTCAGCTGCTTTGCTATCCAGGTCAAAGGTCAATAAGATGAAGTATCTTCTCTATCACATTTCATCTTCTATTATTCATAGACACAATTAAATTCTGGGTTCTATATTAAAGTCCTTGTACATATATAATGCTGAAAACAAAATTAAGCTGCAATTTTATCCTGAACATTATTATTTTTCTTCTTTTTTTTAAATGGCTCAAACACCTGCATTCAAATGTGACATTTTGAAATTATCAAATTATGAAATATACACCATAACTCTAGAATGAACATCCACAGTCATCACACCAACATACTTTCTTATACATTATTATTAGTAGTAGTAGCTACACATTGCTTCAATAAACAATACATTTTAAGTGTATTATAGTCCATTTTGTACAAGTCTGAAGCAGATGAATTACTTCACACACAAAAAAAAAATGGGTTTATGTTGTTGCTCTACAGGGATAACCTAGTAACGAATGAATACTGAATGTGTATCCAATATTCATCTGTTACTGAGCTCTTGAATAAATGAGGACTTTTTATGAATAATTGATATTGGAACACAACCTGTACACAAGCCTGACTCAAAAGTAGAACAGGAGCATGGCCATTATACTAGAATTCTGCAGGTGCACTGCACATCCAGATCTCCCTCTATTTTCACTCTGTAAGAAGGATAAATGGATGAAGGGGCCAACTCAGAGAGAGACTGAAGATCACACAGAAATTATCTCTGTTTGTGCCACATTTCTAATAGACAAGTGCTTTGCAACTGCTTTGCCTCATATTTTCTTTCCTCTTTCCTCTCCTCATCTATGTAGGGGATTTCTCAATAGACAGAGTGCTCACATGACAGAAGTGTCACAAGGCAGTCAAGCTTCATTACCAGAAAATGTTTTTTCAAAATCATTATGAATGCTTACCTCATAATCATTCAAAGTTAATCTAAGGCTAATCTAAGCAAAATGTCAAAAACTGGCTGAAACAAACGGCATACCCTGAAAATCGCCAACAAGGATTATGTATATATGGGACAACATTGTAGGCAGATTATGTACGTTGCATAGACATATTCCCAACATTTCACTCAACAAATACACATTTTCTTTCAAAATCATCTTACATACATATAAATGTTTAGTGATAATTGTGTTGGATTCTGTTTGAATTTTTTTTTCATTATCAGAAATAAAGATAATCTATATGTAGATTACAATGTTGCAAAAAAGGGCCACTTTAAAAGCACTTTCATAGAAAAACTCAAAAGGAATTCATCCATCAATCCATCTTGATTTTATTTGAAGTATGTGTCTTTTTCTACAATATCTATGGAAAAGATAGAAATATTCCAAATAAATGAAATGAAATGATCAGTATTTTTGTGTGACAAAATTAATGAGATGTGTCATCATATCACCTAAATTATATACTAAACATACAATCAGTTATGAACAAAACAATGGAAACTCTATCCATATGATGCATCTACTACAAATAGTTGTTTCAGCATGCAGTTACTTAATATTGCTTCTGTACATAAAGACTGCTCAAGGGAGACAAGAAAAGGAGTCTTTATGAGCAGGTGGTCTTTATGTACAGGTTCGTTTAAAACATGTTTCAATGAAGAACACTTTTCAAGGGAAACAGAAAGTGTGGTCTTTCTGTACAGTTTGTCGCTAAAGCAAGTTTGATTGTACAATGATTATATTCCACAAAGCAATTGCACAAACAATGAGTCATGTTGGATCTGAATGTTACAGCTTTCAACAGTGTTTGTTCACATGAGTTCATTTATATTTCATGACTGAAAAGGGGATTTATCAAGCCTTTTGGAAAGTGACTGTACACAAAGTTTAAAATCCTTTTTTGCCAATTCTAGGATGTACTTTCTAATCTCTTTCTGAAGTATGTGTAACTTGTCAATCCAGATTAATTAGGGTTAAAGGATACATGCAATCCCAAATGGTATAGTCACACTGGCAATTAATGCAAGCTATCTTTATGTCTCTTGAATTCTCTTTCAAGTTTGCACTGACATACCTTACCCTATGAACCCAGAATATTCAATAAAATTAGACTATTAACCTTCACAGTACTGTTATTCTGATAAAACTCTGGTCATTTAAGCCCCAAATTATTTGTCTGAATTATTATCTTTCAAATTGCATCCATATTCACATAACTTACAAAGTTCGCAAGACTAACTGCTTCTAAAACTGCCTCATGACAAAACAAAAGCAACTCTTGGAGATTGTGCATTTAGCTGTGCTGCTCCAAAACTCTAGAACCAACTTCCTCTTGTAATAAGGAAAGCACAATCCTTCCCCATTTTTAAATCTCTATTGAAGACCCACCTGTTTTCAGAGGCTTTTACATGTAAGTAGATTAGTTCTGTGTATATAGTGTAAGCATATAGCAGTTTCCATCAAAGTGCAGCAGAGTATATTCAAATAGTAGCTGCTCTATATAAATCAGTCTTATTATCGCAATGTCGTCCCACGACATTGTCGTTTTCGTTCACGTTCTGCATCCAAAAAATCTCCTCCTCCTCCTCCTCCTCCTCCTCCTCCTCCTCCTCCTCCTCCTCCTCCTCCTCCTCCTCCTCCTCCTCCTCCTCCTCCTCCTCCTCCTCCTCCTCCTCCTCCTCCTCCTCCTCCTCCTCCTCCTCCTCCTCCTCCTCCTCCTCCTCCTCCTCCTCCTCCTCCTCCTCCTCCTCCTCCTCCTCCTCCTCCTCCTCCTCCTCCTCCTCCTCCTCCTCCTCCTCCTCCTCCTCCTCCTGTGGGTGCACTCACGTATATTGGTGGTACGGGGACATACCGCTTTGATGACCCCCTTTTTCAGACCCCGATTTCCGTTCTCTAGATACTCAGTTCCTCTCAGGAGCCGCTCAGCCCCGCTCTGAAGACCCCCGTTATGAAACATATCCGTTCGCATGCGGCCAGGAGCGTGGCGGAGGCAGTGGTCGCTCGACCTGGTCTCGCGCCCTAGGCCCTTTCGTCGCGCGAGCCTTGAAAACTGCTCCAGCTAGCTAGCTACTAGCGCTACAAGGCGCGGGCACGGCCCCCGGCGCGGCCCGTCCCGAGATCCTGCGATAGCGAAGGTGTACCGCCGATAAGCGAGGTTAGTTTTGTAGTTCCCTAGACCCTGTTTTTCACTCTGCCCAATAGATCATAGTTCCCAAGACCCCGTATTTTACACCTTGAAGTCAGTTCCTTAGACCCCCTTTTCGGGGATTCGTGAGGCACACCCCCGTCAAAATATAATTCGAGTGCCCCCCCCCCCCCCCCGGGCCTCCTCCTCCTCCTCCTCCTCCTCCTCCTCCTCCTCCTCCTCCTCCTCCTCCTCCTCCTCCTCCTCCTCCTCCTCCTCCTCCTCCTCCTCCTCCTCCTCCTCCTCCTCCTCCTCCTCCTCCTCCTCCTCCTCCTCCTCCTCCTCCTCCTCCTCCTCCTCCTCCTCCTCCTCCTCCTCCTTCTTCCACAAAAATCCTATTCGTTTTGCATGTAGTGCTTGTGACCTCTCTTTTGGTCCCTTCCTCTTGTCCATTTCCTTTCAATATGCATGTTCCTTGCCATTTCATCTTGGTTACTGAACTTTTCATTTTTCGAAATCACTCATGCATGACTGTCCAGGCGCCATTTTTTCCATTTTGGGCCATTTTCATGCCATTTTCATGCCTTTCTTTCTCCATGCCTATCTCCACTATGCTACATCCTACAGACTTCTAATAAACTGCTCTAGATAGTCCAAGAGTTGCTCTTTCCATTACATAAAAAGTTTATACAAAAAATTCCATCTTCATACTCTAAATTTAAGTCCGACATGGGCCATGTTGAAAAACATTAAATTTCTTGAAACATTTACTCCCTAATATGAAAAATTGCCATAACTTCCTCATATCAATAAATTTTTGTCTCAAATTTTTACTGTGGCTTTATCTTTTAATTGCACACATCCCTACCCAATTTCATGCATCAGTAATCCCGCATAATATAAAGAGCACCATCTAAAGTTTTCAAACTGACTATCTTCTTGTGACCGTATCTCCATCATGCCTGGGTAAACCCGTACCCTTTTTTGGATTTGCGAAAATTGCCCGTAAAAATCATGATATTTATGGAACTGCTGAAATAACTTCCATTTGCTCTAAATTTGTGAACATTTAACCTACGTCTATGAAATTTAGTGGGTATGTGTATTTGACAACTGTCAGCCAAATTTTATAAAAACTGACGACCTCATCGCAAAGTTATTGCGGAAAAACCTCAATTTACCTGCATTATATAATATTGAATAATTTGCTTATTTCAAATGGCGAGCTAATGGCAGTCAACTCAAAATGACCGCAATGAAATTCCCTTCTCAGGGATACCAAACATGGTATATGGTCTCACAGAAAATTTTCAGTAAATCGCCATTTATGTCAGATCATAATACAGATCCTGCAGAGTTTCCACCCATGCATTACACATATTGTCTATGGGGCAAATCGGTTTCCCTACTTTGGCCCCCTAAACAATCTTTATTTTTCTTGAAACTTTGCAGGCACATTCTTTGAGGCTAAATAAAGAGAATCTTGATGCCGGATTTTGAAAATCGGTCAAGTGTGACCATTTAGACGCCATTTTGTTTCCATCCTTCTGTCATCTTGTCTTCCTATCTATGTTTTACCCTACTCTCATTGTTCTATGATCTTTGATTTCTTCCTTTCCTTATGTTATGTTAAATACCAAACAACTCCGATGTGCCGCGCTTAGTTTAATATGCTTCATTGTGTTGAAGCCATGTGGACCGGAGCCTGTAGAAAGCCATTTGGGTCAGGGCATGCGCCATCATCATCATTATTGTCATCACCATTATCATCATCACCACCATTATCATCATCACCATTAATCATCATCACCATCATCATTATCATAATAGTAATAATAATAATAATAATAATTTTGTTTCCTCAGGGAAACCTCATCAGCTTCAATGCTGTTCCTTCTGAGGGCCCTGCAATTATTATTACCCCAGCAATTGCCAGGTACCCATTTGCACTTAGGGGGAGAGGGATATTTTTTCTTTTTCGTACTATCATCTTCTATTTTACCTTTCCTTATGCTATTCTTTGTTTTCATTATTCTATCATCTCCTAATTTCACAGTATGCATTATTTTCTCCCATCTTATCTTATGTCATGTTTTACCATGCATATCTTTATATTTCATCTGTCAAGTTCTCAACAAAATAGAAGATATGGACGACATTGCATGCACATCGTTCTGATACGATTGCAGTTCTAGTTATTATTATTATTATTATTATTGTATTTTAAATTTTTACTATTCATTTTTTTTTTACACCAAAGGCATGTTCTTCTTGGAAGATTGGTTCATGAATTAGTTAAGTTTGATGCCATGGAATCGTGTTTTTATCAATGTAACGCGATGATATGGTTATTGTAATTATAGAGGTGGCGTTTGGCTTGCCATACATTGATCCACATGTGTATGATTATTGTAGTCTCATTTATGCTGTATTGTACCAATGACTCAGTTACAGCAATAAACTTCTCTCAACACTACTTGGAATCGTCATATATGGCGTGGCGGCAGCGGTGGGATACAAACCCATGCCATTGAACAGACAATGATTAAAAACTTGTCTCATTAAATCTTACTTGTGATACACATCTGTAAATTTGGTGGCACAGTTTTTTGAGTGAATTTGTCTATATCATCAATCTAAAATGTCTCTGACATACATGTACATGTATATGCATCTGCAACAATTGCTCAGGGCTTTATTTCATCAGATATATATGGTTAGGGTTAGGGTTGCTATTTGGTATAGTTTCAGGTTAGGTATAGTGTTTGGTCCCGGGTTGAAGTTTATTTGACCGGTGTAAGATACTTACTGCCAAGCAACTGCCAACAAAGCATGTGTTGTACAACAGAAAAAGTTGGAAAGTTAGAGTGAGCTTGAGAGATGGGGCCCGGCCCTGTGTGAATCGGAATTTTTTTTTTTTTTTTTTTAACGAAAGGAGTTATTAATGATAGGGGTACTGGTGGTGAATAGTGTCCCCAGATTGTGCCCAGCCATTGAGGGAGCACTGGCATCAGGGGGCCTTGAGTAGATCTCAATTCATCCTGATAACCTATGACCCAACAAAAATGAAAATAGCTCTATTACATCATTTCGGATTTTATAAAAATCAAAAAGCATCTAAAGAGAGCCAGTGAACTCTTGATTAACATATACTAACTTGATTTATAATTAGATCCAACTGCATATCCTGCTTTTTATCTCGAACTCAAAACACCACTATTAAACTGCTACCCGAATATTCTTGAGTTAATTTGGGATGAATGATGAGAGCAATTTATCCAATATTTGTCTCTTAATGTGTCCTCCGACTGAATTAAAGCAATAACTCACGATGATATGCTTTCATCGTCCTTTCACGCTCCATTACATCTCGTAACACTTATATGTTTTACCATTGCAATCACGGGGGAATTGGGCCGTTGTAGATCTGCGATGAAGGGGGAAATTTGCTCAGACAGGAGGGCTGTAATTTGTCCATTAATCCTCATCTCATCAAACGATGGCTTGATTGGTTATGTGGCATTTCTCTTACTACATTACACAATGACAAACAACACCCCCTTTCGCATCCTTCAAAAATTGGGTATCGCCGCACAGAATTAGGTCAAGTTTATTGGATCCCAGACTTTTGGGGCATCGGGTTTCCTGTTTATTGATGCAGGGAATCGTGGGTAAACTGCCGAACGTAGGATCCTGGGATAGTGAGCGATCCTCTAATAGTTTCGACATTACAGGAACGAACGATTAGCTTAGCAAAGAGAGCAAAATATTGTGCGGCAACTTCAAACGACCCAGTAATTCTTCTATTAATCTTCTCAATAAATTTTCATTATCGGTATTCTTCAGGAAAATTGGTCTTCTGTCGGGAGCCTACAATGGCTCTGTTGCCATGACGATGAAAATTGTTGCTAAGTACTTGTGTGATATTTGATGAGGTATGCATGTCGCTTTGTGTATTTGCTTTTAAAAAGCACAAAGGAAAATTGTCACCAAAATACTTACGCAATCTTCACACAAAAATAAAATCAATGTATTCTAATATCCTGTTCAAGCTTATCTCAGACATTACAATGTAAACTTTCATCGAAATGTTTTCCAACTTGATCAGTTTTGTAAAACATGTGACTCATTTCTTCAAAGTTTGACAAAATATTTTGAAGCAATCAATCAATCAATAATTACAATACTACAAGTAGAATATAAGACAAGCCAAATGACGGTTTCCTGATTTAGGCTAAACTTTTTAGATGACACATTCTAACTTTTACAGCAATAAAAAGGTGAAACATTTGCAATATTGATTAATAACCTGCTAAAGAGATTCAAAAAGTTTCTGGGGATCAATATTTATTCTTTTCAAGAGAGAAAGAGAGAGAGAGAGACATAACATAAAGAGCATTTAGCATAACAAGAAGAATTCTACATAATCTGCTGTGTTGATTGCAATTAGCGAAATAGTTTTCCCAGCCTGTGTAAAATCTTGGAGAGAATATCACTGATAAATTACTGGGATGGGAAACACATGATATCAGATTAGCTTAAGATATGATAGCAAAATCAGCTTAAGCCTTTCTCCTTTCACCATTTCTCTTGATAACATCCCCCTCCTCCCCCCCCCCCCCCCCCATAAAAAAATATTTAAAAAACATGGTGAGACAATTCAGTCTGGGCTAATGCAATTATCAAGGTGCCA
This sequence comes from Heliocidaris tuberculata, assembly GCA_025618425.1. Taxonomy (NCBI): domain Eukaryota; kingdom Metazoa; phylum Echinodermata; class Echinoidea; order Camarodonta; family Echinometridae; genus Heliocidaris; species Heliocidaris tuberculata. The sequence goes on from CM046839.1 coordinate 14,572,783, forward strand.
TGTAAAAGCGAATTTCCAGATACATGTACAGGTGCATCAAAAATATGATAATATAAGAGAAATTATTATAGTTTATAGCTGACACTATATAACTGAAATAATTCATCTCTCTTTTTCCAGATACCGGCACAGGTGCATTATAACCATGATAATATTAGAGGAATCTACCAGTTCTAAATATTTACTCTTGAGAGATATCTAATGCCACATGGACAAATATGTTGTATTAGTCTATTTTTTACAGTGTTTCAAAGATCCCTTTTTTCAGTTCTGAAGACATAGAGATATTATCCATGTCTGTATGAAGTGGGGAAATAATAATTACCACATTTCATTCCCAATAATTAAAGCTCCCAATGATCTACATATATCATATGGTGCCAAGAGAATAGACAAGTAAAGACAATATCAGTCTAGAGGAAAAAAGGTCAATATCAGATTGGGGCATCATGAAATATTCATGCAATCTCAAATACTTCTCTTAGAAAATACTTTCAATCAAAAGACACATTACACAGGTAGATTATAAATTCAGTCTTTAAGAATAATGCTCGGACCATATCAACCAAATAAAAAAACAACAGCCAATACAAAACTGCATGGAAAATGCTACAGACTGAATTAGACGATAGAAAATCAAAACAAATGCAAGTAACCGCAGTGTACAACTACCCCTCCCTATTCCGATCCTTTGCATATCTGATCTACATGAGATTATGGGAGAAAATATATTGAACTTTTTCTTATGAAATCAGGATAATTTAATTTGAGATCAAGACATTCATACCCACATGTGGGTCAGAGCAAGCCGCATAATCCCCAAGATATCTCCCGTGCTTCTTACACAGTCTTTGTCCCGTATCTGTGCTATCTTCGGGCGTTGATATTATAAAATTGGGTTAGGCTCACACTCTATGAAGTTCTCTGTTCAGTGTATTTTTCCAGATAACACTGAGCAAACAAGAGGTCCACAAATAGAATAAGTCATGACTGGGGGGAACACTGTCACTTTTAATAAGACAAGCTCACACGCAATTTAAATCAAGTTTACCTTTGCATACCCCCTCCATACACGTTATGTATGCATGTCCCTCACAAGTTGGGCATGCATACGCATATATTTTTTTTCCTTTTTGTATAGAATATGCATAGCATATATGGCTTGTTGTAATTTCACATGCATTTTGTCTTTGGATCTTAACATTTTTTTTCCTTATTTTTTTAAAATCTTATTTCAATAAGTTGCATGTTGAATAGTGGATGTTGATTTTTGGTATTAAATGGTCAAAAGTTACACAAATGATCTTTTTGTGATATGTCTTATAAGATCTGATATAAAATTGCACAAAATGATATTTTTCTCAGATTATGGAAAGGAAAATGTTGGCCAATGGATAATACATGAAATATATTCAAATATTTTTAAAAATATCTTAGTTAGCATGCATAATAACACAAATATACAAAATTATAAAAAAGGGCATATGAAATGACTCTTAATGTGGCACAGGGGATGGGGTAAAAACAAATAAATGAAATAATTATTGCAAACTGATGACCATGTTCAAGGATTTGTTTGCAATATATTCAATGTAAAATTTTCTACAAGTCTGTAGCCTGCATGTCAGGGTAAAAGTATATTGAACTGCACTTACACCCTTGATTGACAGTTAATTACAAGCAAATTTATACCAAATATGCCCAGTGGAAGATGTTATACACATCAACTTCCTCAAGGTAATACACCTGTACATTCATTTCACTAACAGGTGTGGATGTGGCAATGAATTTCAACTAGTCTAAGAATCCAAACCTTTTTTTCTTTAATTGCATTTGAATCTCATTCTTCTTATCTCTCTCCCTCTCTCTCTTTCTCTCTCTCTCTCTCTATCTCTCTTTCTCTCTCGCTCTCTCTCTCTCTCTCTATATATAATTTATTGAATCCCGTCCCTCTAATCACTGTCTTTTACCAGTTTCTATCTCTTTTACTCTCCCTTTCTTTATCTCTAACTCCCTCTCTAACTCTCCCTCTCTCTCCCTCCATTCCCCTTGTTTGCTCCCCCTCTCTCCCCCCTTTCTCTCTCTCTCTCTCTCTCTCTCCATCTTGCTCCCTACTCCCTCTCCCTCCACCCCTCTCTCTCTCTCTCTCTCTCTGTTTTTCCCTCTCTTTCTGTCTCTCTCTTTACCTATAGCCTCTCTATCAATCCAGATCTCTTAATTCCCCTTCTCCCTCTTTATTCCTCCATTTTTCATTTTACATTCATATTTGGCATAGTAATAATCTTAGCTCTAAAAGCTAAATCCGCAGCCTAACCCAGTTCTGATTTCAAATCATCCTCTTGCCCATTACGCAATCTGGATAAAATCGTAGCCAATTGACCTTTTAGTAGATCTTCTAAGGCAATTTAGGATGATTTTCCTCTAATTATGACAATTAGCCTAATTCTGAAAGGTCAACAACAGAATGTATGTGATCTGAATTCTTTAAAGACAATTTCGTTGGGGGCAATTGGTACAGGTAAGACTCATTTAAGTTGCCACATCAAAAGGCATTTGGGATGACAAAAGAGGAGAAGTTTTCTGGTGCAGCTAAATAATAAATGACTTAATGACTACTGATATTTGACACCATATTTAAAATTTCAATACCAAATTTTCAGGAAAGAAGGCCTACTTATGGGAAATAATAGTGAAACTACTTTCATGGTTTACATCTTTAAACATTAATGCTATTCCTCTCTCACTCCCCCCCCCCCCCCCCCTCTCTCTCTCTCTCTCTCTCTCTCTTCCTCCCTCCCTGTATCTTCAGTTTCATTTGCATTACTATGTTTAAACATAGAATGTAAACTGCAAACTCTTTAATCATTTATATTCTGTCAAATAGAAAGTGTGGAACTTCCCAAACATTCATAACCTTTTCTTCACCAAACAATCCAAATAATGGTCAAACAAAGAAATACTATCAGCACAACAAAGAGAGAATAACAAAATATAAAAATGGGAAATGTTTTTCAAGAATTCTAATAAGAGACAATGAGGGAAAAAGGAGACGAGGGGAGACAACAAATGAAAGGTGTTCTATTTTGTTTGACCTTCCATTACCATTCCCTAATTTGATTCCAGAGTAGAGTGCAGACTTGATTTATTTTCACCTTATCAGGGAATGATTAACCTTATTATGACTGCTGCCCAGTTCTACAATCCAACAAATTACTACATATTTCAATAGAAGAAAGGATGAGAGGGGGCTGAGAGGAGAAGAAGGATGAAAGGGGCAGTGTGACAGGCCAGGCAAAGTGATGCAGACATAAGATAAAAGAACAGGGGATGAACAATAATATGAGAAAATATAAGAGCATTAGAAAGTTAACCCCTTCCATGCCACCAGATTTTTGTGCAATGGTCAAAATTAATTCTCAAGAGTTGAAATATTAACTTTAAATGAGTTTTTTTTTCTTGAGCAAACTGGGCAAAGATATAATGCATAGGAATAAACATTATATTGGAGGCCCAGGTTTCTGTATAAGGAATAATTTCAAGCCATTCTGAGCCTAAACGAAATGTTGAACACTCAAATTTAGGGGCAGGATTTGCTGCCCATGGCATGGTAGGGGTTAATTCCCTTGTTTCCAATGAATAATGTTTGTGACAGAAACCTGTATATAAAGACCACCTCCCCCCCCCCCCCCCCCCTCAAAAAAGAATAGTATACTGAATGATAAAGGATATGGGTTAACAAACACCCTTATGGCTTTGAGCAGACACATTATTATTCGGTTTCCTATGAACAGTGTTTCTCCTTGGAACCTGTATATAAACACAGCCAGTCTTTTAACACAGTTTTTTTCTTCACTCTTGATAATGTAAACAGTTGGAAATCTTAAAGCAAACCTCTATATAAAGACTGTTTTTGTTTCTCTTAAACAAAAATCATAAGCACGATTGACTGCATTATGTTCTTGCTGCTATCTACTGCAGATGTGAATGCATTAACAATTTTTTTTAATAATCGTGCATTCTATTACTTAGAAATGTCATATAACATGGATTTATTCTAAAAGGCATAAATTTTATGGTGGAATTATTTTGTATGTCTGGCAAGTCATTAAGTAATAATAATATCTTTCTTTGTATATCTTTGCAGGGCTTTAATTAACACCGATATTACTGGACAGCAAATTCTGTTGATCAAAGTCAGTATGACATTTCTAAGTAATAGAATGCACGATTATTTAAAAAAATTGTTAATGAAAAAGGGAAGAGTGACCAAAGACCTTATTCTGTGTGTTAAGAGTACCTTCCTGGACCCCTAACGTATGCAACAAATTTCAACAAGCCCAATGCGAGATGGCACACACTCAAGCCATCACATTACCGTCTAAAAGGTGAGCTAAGTAGTGTGCACTCCTCGTCCGGACATTACCGCAGAGCGAAAGTGACATTTCCTCCGCGAGAGAGCAACCTGTTCCACAAATAAATGCCTCTCCTACGTGAAGACACACAGACAATTTAACGTCCCTGGATGTCACATTTTCAAATAATGACAGTACATTTGTGCTGATCCTCCCTTCCCGCCCCCACGGATTTAGGAAATGCACAAGTGAAATATGGCTGCACTCTTGGCGTTTATGGACGTCCCAGCCTAGCGGGAAGCACCATAAAGCTGCCATGCACAAGTGGGGTCGGGTGCCTAATACGACCTTGATGTGTTTACAAGGCCCACAAAGCTATTTCCGTATCTCATTTTTCTTTCGTATTGCTTGTAGCTGGATATCCGTCAAGGATATTTGTTTCTTTCAGCAGCCTAAAAGATCACAATATGGTTGCCATATTCAGCCTGTGGGTGGAAATGACTTTCTAAGAAAATATACATTAATGTTGTATTTTCCTGAAGGATTTTTATTTCAAACTCAGTTCTTCTTAATCTAAACAACTGCAAAGTGATGCAAATTTATATGCAAGGATAGAACTATCTTGATCTCTCTAAATGTCAACAAACTGTCCTATTACTGACATAATTATCACTTGTTTGATCTAGCACAATGTATTTTTTATAAGGCAAATCTTTCAGTTCTATCCTTTGCTACTAACTAATCAGGAAAGTCATACTGCAAAGGGACTTTCTTATGTAAGTGATCTACGCTATATAAGCAACATTCATTATTATCATTATTATTATTATTCTTAAGAAACTGAAGTATATTACAAAATTGGTGAGCCTTCTAAATGCTGTATAATAATGATCATCAATGAACCAAAATGAAATTCATACAATGATGGCATTAAAAGATAAAGGCCATTCAGTTTACATTAAATTTGGAGAGAATCTGTTGTAATATTTGCTGCTGCTAGATATTTTGATACATTGTGTTTCTCTCTCATTCCCCATCTCCCCCTGATATTTGTGTAAGCACTGAAAGGTCACTAAGACAGGCAGATATGTAATCTTAAAGTCAGGTACTATGGGAGTAAATAGGAAAGAACGAAAGAATATGGATGGGGAACAGAGAAAAGGGAGAAACAGAGAGAGATATAAACAGAGAGAGAGAGAGAGAGAAAGAGAGAGGGAGGGGGAGAGAGAGAGAGAGAACAGGCTAAGTCATGGGGGAGGGGTTAAAAAGGAAGGTAAGAAGTAAAATTAATGTGAAGAAATAATACACAATATAGATGAATAATTGAACAGAAGGTGTCAAAATACACAATGCAATTTATATCATAGATCAAAGACTATGCAAAGAGATAGGTAGGTACAATACTAATCTATAGATAAACAATTTTCTTTCTTCTACTACTGTTCACTATAGCAAGTACTCAGAAAGAAGTGGACAAGCAAAATAAAATGGGCTGAAAACATTTGGTACACAGGGAGACAGTAAAATTGGGAAGGAGGCTGCTAAAAGTTGAAAACAACACAATAAAATATATATTATAATAATAAGGTTTATTTGCCCAGGATATAAATACTGATCTTCCTGATAACCCTAAGATTATTAATACCCCTGCATTGCCAGGTACCCATTTAAGACACCTGGATTAAGAGGATAATCATGTGGGAAACACCTTGTCCAAGGACGTAAGCACTAAGCAAGGATCAAACCCTGGACCTTGTATGAGTCCAGAGCCTTCACCAATATATCACAAAGTCAATGAGAAGAGACACAGAGAGGAAGAAAGAAGAGCAGTGACAGATCCATCAAATACACCAAGCAATTGATATTGACCTTTGACCTTTCTACAACCAACAGAAATGCTGCATACCCACACAAAAATGATGTAACAAGATCCGCTCAAAATCAATCAGAGTCAATGGTGAATATATATGATCATATCCCGAGAAGCACTTCAGTCAGGAAAATGAAATGTATATTGAAAGATGCCAGAAGAGTATTTGATTCAGCTTAAAAGTCAAGCACTAGCATGGGATATAGGAAACATTTCTGCAAGTGGTTGACTTTATTATTCTGAACTTATAAAAGATTCCAAAGCAAGAAAGCAAACCTGAACTTATAAAAGATTCCAAAGCAAGAAAGCAAACCTGAACTTATGTAAGATTCCAAGGAAAGAAAGCAAACCTATACACAGCAAGCAATGCAGGCCTAAAGAGCCTTAAATCAATCTTGTTTTGTTTTATATGTTTCTGCTTATACTTTGTTTTATCACATATGCCATTTCCTGATCTTCTAATTTAGATTCTCTGGAAAACTACACTATACAATGACAAGGAAAATTCAATAATTATAATAGTTTGAATTTAAAAACAAATTAGATATATTTGTTGTTTTTACCCAAACATGCAACCATAGACAATCGTAACCATAATTTTTTATGTGCAACCACATGCCCTTTCCTCAACTACATGGAAGCGAAAATGAGTATTTTAAAAAAAATTATCAAAGTCATTAAAATGAGCAATTTGATACATGGGGACTGAAATCTACATTTAAAATTAAACACATTATCCACTGATTTCTATTTTACACAAGTTACTAATTAGATGTCCATGCAAAATTAAAATAATGCACATTTTTCTTTTACATTCATCAAGAATGTAAAAGAAAACATGCAATCAACATTTTCTTTTTTCCGCACACTGCACTGCAAGTGCCTGCATACACACTGAACATGATGAAAGTGCAAATATTTGCACTGTGGTATTATCAATCCATTTCACACCACTACCCAAGCAAGTGGGGTTTACCCAAGAGTGACTTTCACATGAATATATTTATGAAACTGGATAAACATCATTTGTTATCATTCTTCCTCGCCCACAGCGATATGCATCATTCCCTATGCCAGTGTCTTAATAGCCGGCGGGAAGCTGTAATATCAAACAACATGTAATCACAATGCCAATATCACACTGATTATATTGAATTATTCCATCATTAATTCTCTACAGAAATTGCCACTCAATTTGTCATTTATTCACACATAACCATTCAACTATGCCAGAAAACATGACTGAACTGTCGAAATTAAATAGTTCTTTCATTAAAATTGATATTGATTGCATGCATACTCAGTATCATATTACATGACCCCAGCAGATTTCAAAAATAGAGAGGTGAAACTGATTGAAAATATGCAAAGTTAAAGAACACTTTCAAATCTAATTGTTAATAAATCAATAAATGACATTTAAAAGTAATATCATAGCACTTCAATATTCAGACTACTAAGATTCATTTTAGTGAAGGTCCTTTGATAGATTCAAATTTGTGTAATGTTTCACATAAAGAAATCACAATTTAAAAAAAAAACACGAACCAGCAATGAGGGGGGAAATGTCAAGCATTTGAAAATGGACATTTTTTTCTTCATATAACTAATTACAAGTTTCTGAATAAATGATGACAATAATCACAATAATATATTAATTTGCTTCCCAACATTAATTAGGGAACTCCTGAATAAGATTTAGAATTGGGCAAAATATCTTGCTTGCTTAAATACAAGAAACACAGACCCCATTCATTTATGGACATGATTATGGTATCTCTCATAATGTACAGTATAAGAATTTAGATTCCTGAAAAGCCTTTTCTTAAAGAGAATCCAACAATTTCTTGCCAATGGAGTTGTTTTTCTCAATGTCTGCCATTCCTTACCTACATGTATATCTGCAATGAGTGCTTCTGCAGTGCTCAACAAGTGAATCGGCTATAATGATGATGCATGCATACATTTGTCACGCAAGTATTTCACTACCGTAAATACAGCAGGCGAAGCTTCTCCAGAACTGGGTTTATCTCTTCTCAGCAATCCCTAGACTGCTATACTCGGCTCAAATGACAGTCAGACGAACTCACTCCGATGTACAATGCTGTGGTGAAATTCTCAGAAGTATGAACATCATGACACGCACTCGCTCGCATAAAAGTTGCCAACTACTGTGATGGCCCCATTACATGAGTGTATATGCTCTTCCCAAGCCCCATGAAAAGTGTTGGTCAATCCTCACTGGCAATTCAGAACGGTGTGTTCATCTTGCCATGCCGGTCACGAACATACCACCTTGGCTACATGAACTCAAACAGAGAGATAGAAAAGAGAATAAAGGGGCTCAAGCGATATATAAGCTTACCCTGTCAGAATGCTTGCACTTCAGCTACGCAAGTCAGAAAACCAAATACAGAGCTGAAGCAGAAACAGTATCAAGTCATACATGTGTACCGGTAAGTTAGTTTGCTGAGAAAGCCAGGCCAGGGAGAATACTTGTAGCGGAAAAGAAGAGCCCTCTTCGGTAACCTTGGTTTCGGCAGTATCTCAACTAAATCGCTAAATTGACGATCACTATGATCCAGCCACTTGCGTGTTATTCATAGATTCATTTATATTCGATGCTCTCACAACACAAGCAATGTCTGCCTCAAGCCATCGTGCCTCTTCATCCATGTACACAGGTTGCGACAATTCCATCAAATAGCCAAGGGGATTCACAACGGCTACTTTTTATCCCTTTCATGAAAAAAAAAGAGTCAGCCATTTCAGCTGCGCCTTGCAAAAACGAGCCGCAATCTCACACTCAAAAATATTCATCATTGTTTTCTCCCGTCTCCCTATCTCCTCGTATTTCTCCTCGTATTTCTCCAATCTCTTTCTATCCCCTTCCCGATCCGGTTTACTCAATAAAGATATCAAGCCCCGGGGGATGTTTTAGCATCCTTCTCAAAATAAAACTGATGAAAATCCACCAGACTACAAGCGCATTAGGACAGCACGAATATTAGATCATCGGGGAAGAACAATGCAAATTCAATATTATCTGGAGAGCAATAATTCACAGACTTTTAAAGCGGCTGTCAAACAGAATCAAATAAAACTTTCGGAACTCTTTCTCACAATAAAGTTTATGAAATTATATTTCAAGTTTGCTGTAACTTGTAATAGAAAGGCAAGAAAATTACACTGTTTTTCGGGAGGTTGAAAGACAAATACTTTGCTGGCCACTTAAGGCTTCCATCAGCCTACTTGAATTAATCAAAAAGCAATATTCCAGTTTAAGATGTGATTTGAATTACTTTGACCTGTTTTCTTAAATAACACAAAATTTCACTCACTTAGTTTCTTTGTTTGCCTAGAGGGTTAAGCAACAAAACTACAACCAACATTCAAGTTTCTATATTAACTTAAATGTAGAATATGAAGCCATGTTTGTTTGTTTTTCTCCTTCAACTGCGCCTTGTTCTAAACACATTGCAAATTGAATACATGTATATGAAAAATTAATCTCTTTCATTATCCAGTTCTGTTTTACAATAGAAACACTAGAGACTGGGCAATAAATCATCTGCTTGGAGCCAGTAGGGCATTAACTCTGTGTAAAATGAGATGAGTTAACACCCTTCTGGCTCCAAACAGACAAAATGTTCATTTGATATATATATATATATATATATATATATATATATATACATATATATAAACACACAAGTTATTAGACAAGATTTGTAATGCAAGGGGAGAATAGTGCCCTTTCTGAAAGTCTGTCAAATGAAACTTGCATGGTACAAATTCTTTTACACTTTCTTGAATTATTTTAACTTTCTGTAATTCTTTTACTTTCTTTATTCCTTTCTAACAACTAATTCCTTTTTTCTCGATGTCATTTAAGACATCCTTTATTTCTCATCTTCATCATTTGTATTTCATGATCGTTTTTCAATTCTCTTTCTCCTTCATCTCCATTTCTTTCTCTTCAGTTCTACAATACCCCTTTTCCTTCGGGCATAATCCATAAATTGTCTTCCCTGATCTGTTTTTCCCTCTGAACCCAATTTATGCCTTTACATGATCCCTGGCTTTCCTATGCATAATCCGAACAATCACCAAGAAGTAGAAACTCCCTTGATCAAATTCATATTTCTACCACTCTGATTTGCGCAAATCACAGGACACTTTTCGGTATCCGCCATCACACAGGGATGTTGTTCCATATTCTTTGATGTAATCTATCTAGATCAAGTCAAGGAATTAGCGCCACGATGATAATCGAGATTGAGTTAGCCTACATACGATCCCATGTCTGTGGGGTAAACAGCTCCCAATTTGCACGAAAGCAATTTTGATTTTTCATCTCTTTCGGCACCATCACCCACATTTCCCCCTCTACTCTATACCTTGTGAACAGGAACAGAGATTTAATTTCACAATTGTTTCAGCGTTTATTGCAAGGAAAGCGAGAAGCGCTGAGGCATTAGAAAACGGGATCAATACAGAGCGATTTCTTGGGGATATAATAAAGACCCTTGCGCTTAGTGGCACGGGGTAGGGGATGATATCTGCAGAGGTACCATTTCACACTAGAAATTCAATGTTTGCTTTATATAAGCTCTAGCATATCAAACACAATTTTGAATGAAACACTTAATCTACAATAATTTTTGCATGTGAAAAACTGAAAGTCTGTCCATATTAAGCTTACTAGCTGATTTGAGGAAAGACGCAATATTAAACACTGTTCATCTACAAAACAGCTGGTAGTTTTTTAATTATCCATTTCACATCATAATACCTGAAAAAGAAATTGAATTACTGTAAACTAGTTTAAATCTAAATGTCACAAATTCACGATGTTACTATCAATCACACAAATGGGTTAAGTTTACTACACGTATATGTAACACAAATTTGTTGCAGGATGTAAATTTACATTATGAGAAAGACTGTTACCAAGTCCTCCTCATCCACAATTTAATAGGCTGACTAGTACTTTGCAAGATTTTTTTGTTTAGAATGATTTCCTATTAAAAGATTAAAATACTAGCTTATTGCTTCTCATAAACTACTGCAATATTGATTTTTGTTTTCTAGCTTTAGAATTTAAATTGTGATGAATCAATACTGTATTTCTGTATGGTAGCTGATAAAGACTGGCAGAAAAGAAACATTTATGCAAAAATGAGATTAGTGTATTCAATGAATAAAATGCAATAACTCATACACAAGAAAAGAGGGTGACAGAGAAAGTGGTTTGAAAAAAAAACAGAAATTATAACAAAAAAACAGAGATTATAACAAGACTATCATTTTATGACTTTCAACCCACCCTTTGTCAGAAGCACAGATTGATTGTAATATTACATATTTGATAGCAGAAAGGCAACCAGTAACATAATTAAGAAAAAGGAAGAAGAACAAGACCCATATACGTAGAAGAGGGGAAAAAGATGATTGAAGTTATGCCAATAAAGATTACTTAGAAAACAGGCTAGTATTATGCAACAAAAATGACTTGAACAAAACAACTAGTAAATAATTGCAAGCTCAAGAAGGGAAAAAAATGATATTCACAGCCAAGAGAAAAATGACAGCTGACAAAAAATCCAGAATATAAAACTACTTTGGAAATATGTTGGCCAGGACGATACAATCAAGAAAAAAAGGAATGTGCTGGAAGAAATTAGCAGAATTACAGGGACTGGTGGGCAAAAGATAATCCAATTGCCAAAATTGAAATGATTGTCAGGTTTTTTATCCTCAGGGCTGAAACTACTTTAGCATTATTAATTGTGGCTTGGCTGAAGGCATGAAAAGCGGTTTGATTACTGGATCCTGTGGAGGTAAGATGGAGACATACCTAACATTCAACCATTCTCTAAGTTTCTTACATCTCTTCGGCACTTTGCTTACAAATCGTCAATGATTTTACGAACCGGCATAGGAAGCCTAACAGCGCGAAAACACGTTTCTGAGATAATCGTGTTTATAGACTTTGTCCGTTTAAAATGCTAATTTGAATACCTTACTTTCATTCAATCATCGTAGAATTAAACAAGTGACGAGAGTGGAATATTTTCTTTCATATGCATTGGATATTTAAAAAAGAATAGCAGTATTTTTGGTTTAATCCCTGCTAGAATTGGTATGCCGGTTTGTAAAATCAGCGACGAAATACGGATAAAAACATAAATTTTCAGTATTCGTTCATACTTTTTAACAGATCCAGGTTGGGAAGGAATTGATGCCCCTAACCCCTATTCTGATCTGATAATAATGGCTAATGGTCTTTAAAATATAATTAAGCTCTAGCTTTCATGAAGCTGATGAAATATAAAATAGGACAGAAAAGAGAATGGTGAACCAGGTAAAAATGAAAGAATAAGAGAGGAGTGAAGATAATTGAAATAGTACATCCGGTCAAAAGTATATATATTTTTTGTTTTAGTGATACTGAAGTGATTATTATGGCATGTGAGTCATATATAAGGCAGGACTTTAGATGGACTGAAAATCAAATACAACATAAAATGATGAATGGGATAAAAAAAAGTACAAAGGTTATCTATGGCAAGATAGGGGCTCAAGAGTAATGCATCAAAATCTCAAAGGTGGTCCCATGCAATCATTAAATATACACATAAATCCCATAACCTATATCTTTCAACCCAATAAAAATGTCCACTTCTTCCGAAACTGTGCCATTGAGTTCTTAGTGGCCCCATTACACATCTAATCAGGTCAAGTATAGTCGTAAAAAGATGAACGCAAACGACAAATTTTTACGATTGCATTTTCCATGCTCACTTCATGTCATGGGTAAATTATTGTTCAGGCCAAAACTAATAATATCAGTAGGTCCTAATGGCAAATGACCCACTTCATGGAATTATTTATCGCCATTTGCAACTGAAGGGTTGAAAGCACTGCTTACATAATGTGACTGAGCAACAGATGCCTTTGAATTCTAAGTGCTGTTCTCAGAGCTGCTTTATAATGCAGAGAGTAACAAATTATGTATATTCGGAGTGAAAGAAATGAAAACAGACTAGAATACACTGCATTACGGAAGCCAAATAGAACACCTAAAGTGTTAATAATGCATGGTAAAACGATTAATCAGGTTAAGTGTTGCAATAAAAGGGACTAGCACAAGCAAGTTTCATATTTCATCAATGAATAAATCATTTGAAGCATGTGCATAAGTACTGCATGCGTGTCACTCTCTGCATATCACATGATGAATAGGGTATAAATGGGCATGTTCAAAAGATATTTATTTATTTGCCTCTGTTCTATTCCAAATAGAGATAATACTGGCCAAAACTTTACAGAAAGCAGCTGTAGATTTGCATGTTCTTTTTACTCAGATCGTTGAATTTGTAGCATCATTTCAGGATTGAAATTTGATGGATAATGAAAGCAATGCTTCAAAATCATGAATGAGCTATAAAAGTCTTCTATGTTTTACCTCAATCACACTAACAAGACATTCCCGAGACTGACAATAAACCAACAAAATTATTAACCCATTGCCTACGGGAACCAAGTGGTCCCTGTATTACGCATACTGGAATGAGCGAATTCAGTGGTCAACGGGTTAAATTACCTCTCATGGCAAAGAATCTGTCGGTGGAGTCAGTTTGGTGATGTGAATGAGGTATGACACTCATAACTCAATGCAGGGGCAGATCCAGGATTTTGTAAAAGGGGGGGCATGAATCTCAGAAAATTTTCTGACAAGCAAACAAGATAAAAAAAGAGAAAAGATTATCAGACATTTTTTGGATTTCTTTGTGGTTCTGACAAGCCCCCCCCCCCCAAAAAAAAAGTTATAACTAAAAAAAAAAAGGATATCTCTTCAAAAAGGGGGAGCATAATGTACACTTTTTTTTCAAAAGGGGGGGGGGGGGCAGAAGTGCCCCCCCAAAAAAAAAAATCTGCCACACACTCAATGCCATTTTTATCATTTCATCAGAGAATCATTCAGATATTTCTTATATTTTAAATTCCATTCCTGTTTCCTTGAAGTGACAGGCATATTTCAACTTTAGTTTGATTTATTTGTAATGTATATATCTCATTATAACAGAATATTAGTGCTTACAATGTATGTTCATGGATTGCAATGGCTTGTATTCATGCAAAGGATCATCATATGCTTAACAAAGTTTTGATAAATACACTCATTAATGAAACAAAAAAAAAATCCTTTAATCTTTATAAGATATAATTCTGTACTTGCATCTTCCCCTGCCTCACTCTCTCTCTCTCTCTTTCTTTCTCCTTCAGTCTCTCTTTGTTTCTTCTTTTACCATTTCCCTAGATTTTTTCTTTCAATGTCACTCACTCTGTCTCTGTCTAGTTTCTTATACATGTACATATCATGTAAACATATATCTACCCCCCCCCCTCTCTCTCTCTCTCTCTCTCTCTCTCTCTATGTCCCTTTATAATACCCTCCCCTTTTTTCCCCTCTCTCTCTACTCTGCAGTATTTATTACATTTCATTTATTTCCACAATAACAGCAAATAATTTACAAAGACTTTCAGTTTACAAAAAATTGTTATGAGCATAGAAAAACCATTAAGAATGAAATCTGGCACATAAATTCTGTTTTAAAACAAAATGAAATTTACGTTGTAATTAGTAAGTAAATAAATGCTAGCTGCATTGTGGAGGAAACCTTGGAAAGCAAAGCTTGTAATTCAGGTTCCCTAACATAAATATGATCAGTGTACCATTTAATAAAACAAGAGCATAAACAGGATTTATCTTGCTCCTTTCCCTTTCTCTTTCCATCTCTATATCGATGTATCATGTGCAGATATGGGGAGCAATAACCTTTCCAGGGCAAAACACAAAACATATTTAGATAAATGATTTTTCTTTTCTAAAGTGCACAGTGATAAGCTTAACAATACATTTTTCCAGTTATTTCACTCAATTTTCAGCATACAAGCATGAGCTGGACCAGTTGAAAACTTTTTAGTTTTTAATATCAGATGATTAATGTCTGGTCACAGTCAATGAACTTGAGATGCTTAATGTGCTCTTCATTGTAATAAATTCAATATCATGCTGTGTGATATACCCATATCCCACATAGATACCATCTGTGAAATAGCATCAATATTCACGCAACACTTCTTTTATTATGTGGGTCTATGGTATAGAGCTAATAACATACTAAACACGAATTGGTAGTACTAGTCTTCAAATGGTAACCTGTTTAGCACAGGGTTAATATCTACCACAAAAATAAAAACAAAATCAGTTCCTTTTTCAACATTGCATAATAAGATTTTTTTCTTTAAATAACAACTTTACATTCATGGGAAAAGATTGTGAAATTCTTCCATTTAGAAATAAGTAAAAACAATGGGGAAAATGGTAGGGCTGTTGATATCGAAAGATTATTCTTTCATTTCATCTACCTTTTAGTAATTCATGATGGAGATCAACATTTTATAATTTACACCTATAAATAAATATCTCGAATTGAATCTCCTGTGATATTGCATATTAACAATATCAGAATCACCAGAAATTTGTAAGAAATTTAGGCTGTCTAAGCAACGGCATTTTCTTGAACAGAACAAAAACCTCAAAAGCTGCTCTGGAATAATAGTAGAATATCATTCATAAAACAAATAAAAAATGATTGATGAAGATATCTACCAATAATGCCTATAAAACTAACAAATCCCAAATGCTTCCTATACTTTATGACATCAATTTTGCTGAAAATTTTAAGTTAAATCAGTAATATCTGACATAGAAATATACAGAATTCTTACAGATTTATCTTCACAAATTCTGAGGCTGTCCTTTTAAAGCTTTAAAGAAATCCAGAATATGGTACTGATTTACTGCAATTTAAAATAAAATTATTACATTTTCCTATATAGACTAAAGATTAAAAATAACCAAGGACAACTCAAGAATGTAAAATGAAGTTATTGTTATGTCTGATGTACCTGCAAAATACTGTATGAGACAGTTCACTTGTCTCTTCATCTGAAAATTAAATCTCAACGAGATTTCACCGAATGGACATATCCATGTAGACACAATTAAAATTGTACACACCTACAGAAACTGAGACAATTCTTTTAAATGTTCTCCACTGAAAATTTTCATTTCAGACAAAGACATGTACCGGTACCTGAGAAATCATCTGTTTGGAACCATAAGGGCGTTAACTATGTGTTAAAGTATAAAGTTAATGCCTTTCTGGCTACAAACAGATGAAATGATTCTTCTACCTGCTGTTCATTATGCTAATTTTAAGTTTTCTCAGTAGAAAACAGAGAACAACAGAAATACACTCGCGAGGATGTCTCAAACAAACATGCAAATCATCAATCATTCCTTGCTACGTGCGGTCATGTTTGGGTCACGGTAAGCCAGGATTCTCCCCCGTTTGTCCCCCTCTTCCATATTTCTAGGGGATTCTTCTTATTGATACCAATTGGAGTGCATTAGGCTTGTGGCTCCTCTGAGCCTTTGAAGCTTGCCGCCTGATCATAGAGTTGCTTTCTCGGCAAGCTTCTCTGATGTCTATATTGAGTGGATGGATAAGCAGGATGATTTTGGAGAATTTACTTTTTCATTGATTCCATGATACCTTTTCCAAATACCTTTTTGTTGCCTTCTTTTTCTATTTTTTTTTTCTTTTTGTTTTCTTTCTAGTAGTCATCAAGGGAAATTTTCCATATTCTGGAAATTAGATTTGACTGCTTTCACAAAGCATATTTAGAATTAAATCAGTAGTGTGTATATTTCATACCCTTTGTTTTTTACCCCTTCTGAGTCATGGGCAGCAAATCCCAAGTTCCCAACCAAGAATATTAGTGGGGGGGGGGGTCCTTAACTTCATGTAGAAAAGTGAAAAACACACAATGTGAAGATGGTTCCCAAATGTAAAGCCAAATCTAAGAATGAAACAGATATTTAAAACCCAATTGGACTCTTGAACATTTATTTACGATAACACTGTTCACAATCCTAGAGGGACAGAAGGGATGTACATTTTAATTATACATACAGCAAAGGAAGCACCTTTGAAAATCTATCTAAATCTGATAATATTCTTACATACACACTCATATGTACAGCAAAGCAACTTTAAAAGGAACTATAAATTATAATGAAATGAATATTTCAAAAGAGAGAAAGGGCAAGCAATATGCCTTAATCTCTTTAAAAATTAGAAAAAAAGAAAAGAAAAGCGATTGAAAAATGGGTGTTTTCTCTGGAGATTCAAATGGCTTTGGGGAATAGACGTATATTGCTTTTAAAAATCATGAATGTCCATAATTGGTTTTTCTAAGTGGGGAAGTGAATTAGTGGGGCCAGTGTCTTGTTAATAAGGAATAGGAGGGTCTCTGCAGTGAACTTTAATGCAGTCCGCAGTGTGGAAACCCCCAAGGCACAGATGTTTTTAGCCGCTTTCCGCTTTCAAAAACATCAGAAAACGTAACACGGATTTGTCGCCTGCTTGCATTTTTATGACCACAGAAATGATGAACTGGAGATTCAGAAACTTGAAAATTGGTGATTTGATTGACATGTTGGCTATGGTTGGGATTCTGAGAATGTTCCATCTTCATCCTAAAAATGACATGAAATCCAATTTTCTCCTTTATGACTTTCTTTGATTCTCTTGATATTTTCTTTTCTTCACTTATTTCAGCTCAATTTTATTAAATATTATATTAAAAAGGAAGGCTAAACAGAAATGTACTTTACACAATAAGGTCGTTCTTAATCTATGTGATTTGAAAAAACATAAATTTTTGTTGTTGTTGATTGAAGCTCTTCAATAATTTTCCTATCCATATCATGCAGGTTTTTTACTTTAAATTTCTAAACAAAAGGTTTACCCTTAATTATACAACATTTTCTTTCAGATTGTCAACAAATTACAGGTGTGAATCTACAAACAGAGGGGTTTTGAATTTTAGTGAAAAAAAAATGACCAAGAATTGTCATTTCAAAATAAGGGATATTCTTTCTCAGGCCTAAATGATAGGTTTAACCTTAATGGATTGAGATTTTTTTATTAATTCTATGCAATTTTCTTCAGAGAAGTGTTAACAAATTAAATGTGTGACTTTCAGAAAGTGTTTCAACCACATGTATGCACACATTTTATTGAAACAACAAAGAAATTGACCAAGAATTGTTATTTCAAAACGAGGGATTTTTTTTTCTCAAGCCTTTCTCAAAAAGCAATAAAAGGTAACACAAAAATCAATACCATGGTGTTTCCTCTTACATTTCTCAAAGTTTTCCTTAATAAAAATAATTTTTCTTCTCATAAACATCCCAAGCATTGTTCAAATTCAAATTGTACATTCCTAATTTTGTGTGGTTTTGGGTGTGTGTGTGTGTGTGTGTGTGTTTTGGTTTTTTTTGGTTTTTTTTGGGGGGGGGATGCTCTTCAAAATAGGTTGCTCTCTTTCAAGCAGATTGCAATTTAGTTACACTTCACATTTCATCCAATAAATAAAACAATTATATCCATTGTATTAAATGAACCCTTTCCTATCCTACTGTGACAACACATGTCCAGTGCTTCCTTTATCTTAAAATCATTATTGGTAGTAATTTTACAAAACCTTCATCTCTTCTCTACCATGTCACACTCTCTTTCTGCTCTGTTTCATTCACTTACCTTTTAGCAGATAGGGCATTATCGTTGGTCGGCTTTCTGCCCCTTGTTAACGAGTATAGAATGCAATGGGCGGCTGGACGTCTGCTCCTGCTCACTGCCCTGATGGCCAGCGTCTGTTATTAGCTAACCTGGCTGAGCTGCTCGACACACCTGGAAATAAAAAATTACCCCAAATGTTTAAACTCCAACTTTGTACAATTATTTTGCTACCTGTATTTCTGACATACTCAGCAATATTGTCCTAGCATTCCTCCTTCCCTCTCTGTCTCTCTGTCTCTCTCTCTCTCTCCCTCCATTTCTTATTCTTATTCTTAATTCTTCTTCCTTTCTCTTCCTCTTCCTCCTCTTTTTGTTCTTCTTGTTCTTCTTGTTCTTGTTCTTCTTGTTCATCTTCTTGTTCTTCTTCTTGTTCTTCTTTTTCTTCTTCTTGTTCTTCTCCTTGTTCTTCTTGTTCTTCTTGCTCTTCTTCTTGTTCTTCTTCTTGTTCTTCTTCCTCTACTTCCTCCCCTTGTGTTTATGCCTTTTCTTCTTACTCTCCTTCTTCATACAGAGATGGTCCTTCCTCTCTATGAATCCCCAGCACTGTTCTTTTTTTCTAACCCCCCCCCCCCTTCTCTCTCTCTCTCTCTCTCTCTCTCTCTCTCTTAGTCTTTTTTTTTTTTTTTAATTCCAAATATTTCCTTTTCCCCTATCTTCCCTAAATTTTCTCTGTTACAATATTTGGTAAGATCTATACCACATTTACTATTTTCTTGCCTTTTCTTATTGTCGCATTTATGTGTAATTTCTCAGTTCTAGCATGCACATTGCAATGTAGTCCTATTACGGTAATTCACATTTAAAGGACTGTAACAGTAGGTTTTCCCCATTGAATAAAAGATGAATCTTCAGAACACTGAAAAGTAAACCTGCAAAATTTCCTTTCTTTCATTTCTACAAGATAAATTCAAATACTTGCCTTGTAAATCTTGAAGATGAACAGCCTGAGAAGTTGCCTCGAGTCGTCCCACATCAAAGGAGCGAGAGAAAATGATAGCTTGGGGAATCAGCGCTAGGGTAAAATTGGCAAAGATGTATATCAGGGATGAGCCTAAACCGATCCCATGTGTACTCCACACCTGTGTAACCATTAATGTACAAAACAAGCCTCCCACACGTCATCAGAATCGCACACCGTGAATCTTATCTTAGCAGGTGATATATTCAACGCTTCCTGAAGAAGACAGAAACAGTGCCGCTTAATCCCCCTAGATCCGCATCGCAGGCAGTTAATGACATGCGGCAGCTTTATCTCGCCGTTCTCACGGAGAGATGCACCGTGGAGATATCGGGGGTTGTCTGGAGCAGAAAAAGAGGGCTTGTTCGAGCAAGGGACATCCAATTTAATTAGCAATGATCATTACATTATCAACACCATGATACCATCAGTGCCTTCCATAATGAACCATTCAGAGGGCCTGCTATCAGTGTTTGCTATCGACAGAACGGTGATAATGTACTAGACTTATCTCTGGGGTTCGTCAATGCTGCTACATGTCTGATTGTCACAGCCGGGCTGTGATGTTACCTGCATTGTGTCATACCGCGTCAATTTCCACACCGTTGAATTCAGGGGATGAGCATGATGGATCTCTTGCTTTTCTTCCGATGATCCCTGCCGACAAAAGAACGTTTTAGATCTGTGTCAGTAAGCATGCCTAACATCCCCAACCAATCTGTTTCCCTATTTACTAAATGTTTTTTTACGATAATCATCAAAAGTTGCTCTTTTTAAAATGGGAATAAGCATCGTAAACACCATTTGATGGCAAACGAATCACCAAAAAAGTACCCCTACCCTGCATTATCTGATGCCGCTTGATCTTATCTTGAAAGTGAGCAAGCCCGTGGTTGCTTGGTTTCCATTATGACATTTAGAACTGATCTGATGAATGAAAACCAGATATGGAATAAAGCCACAAGGCATTTTATATCCCATTGTTCAAGCGGTACCATTCGAAAGCCCACATTCAGCCCCAACAAGGCTTTGCAAATTGGTTTTAACTTACACGACCACTCTTGCATGAAATGCATTGTAGATACAAAATACACTATTTTTTTTCCACACTAGGAGATATTTCTATATTTTGTATTGTCAACCTGTAATTCACATCATTCCATTCTTTCTTCAAAAATATTCTCCCTTTCAAATGAGAAGTTTGCTGAATAGGTCATGGGCCTGCTTGCATCTAAATCCTCTCACACAAAATGGACTGATAAATTATTGGTTTAGTAATGATGAAGGCGTATTTACTGTCATCATTTAATAGCTTCGCATATCTTGAAGAGAAAGAATCTTAAATTCCGATGACCTTGGGATAATAGGCAGGTGGCAATTCTAACCAATCTTACCTCAAAATGTTGACTTGACTTCCACTACCACCCTTGCACTCTACAGTCGTTTTGATATCATAGTTGGTCTTGTGGTTAATAGATATCAATCAAAATGGCACAATCTGAGAAAGGGGGAAAATGGTAGGGTCAGTCCGTAATACATGGTTGATAGACTCTGAAAATGGGCCTTTCTATTTTGAGTTCTCTGCCTATTTATACAATTTCAAAATTATTACACATTTATGACTTGATGCTTGGATGTGTTAATTCTCTCTCTTTTTGACAACTGTCCCTCCATCAGCTTCCCCTCCTATACAGCAAATTTCTAACTATTCTGAGAAAAAAGTTGAGTAGACACAGATAGAATTCCATGAAAAGTTGAAATCATTTTGCACTACAACAATCAATAAATATCTTTATGTAGTCCAGCTCTTTACTTTTACAGTCTAGAGAAATCTGTGTCTTTATCTATTCATATCACCAATTACTTACTCCAATATAGTAGGGTCCTTGGTTTTTACATTCTGAAAGATCTTTGTCAAGGACTGCCCTCTAAGGGCAAAAATATGTTGCATGGTAGCCTGACACTAGTTTTCTTAAATTGGTTGTTGTTAACAAAGATATCAGCAACCGTATTCAAAACCATGTCTTCTCAAAAACATGACTACAGTGGGGTTTGTTTGTTGTTGGTTTTTGTGTTTTTTTTGTGGGTTTTTTTTGTTTGTTTGTTTGTTTTGTTGTTTTTTTTTGGGGGGGGGCTGTTGTAATTGTGGGTGAAGTGCAAGAGAACAAGGATATCAAGTGAGGGGGAGGGTGTTGGAAAGAGGGTTGTATAATTTCCCTTTTTTGACTATTTGATTACCCCCCTCCCCCATCCCCTCATATAGCCAAGCCACTGGCATCTATGATTTAATATGTTGAATAAACATGCAATATGCAATATTTCATGATTTGATGTGACTGGCCCACTCAACATAAAGGCTATATGATATCCACCTGCCCTCAGATCACAAATTCTCTGCCCTCAAGCCAAAATATATCGACCAGCTCATGGGGGAAAACTCCCCAAACTCCCCATGGCGAGTCTGCTCCTGACTACAAAGTTACTGCAATGTACTGTATGAATACTCAATCACTGTTATCAAGTCAGCATTTGATTAATCTATTTTCATTAAAAGAATTAAAAGAGTAGAAGTCAGATCATAAGAACACAACATGCACTTGAAGTCTTCTATCCAAGTTCATCCAGATATATCCATACACTTACTCAGATCTACATGTATGCAACTGCCATCTTGATCTGAGCTAGTAACTAAATTAACATCTAACATAGATATATGCATGTATTGCATGTATTGAATATATTTTGTAGAAGCATGTAAAGGGAGGTCTGCTGTGCAGGCCAATAAAGTTACTTCTGGACTTCTTCTTGTCGACATCTTTATTTTGAGTACTACTATTTTACTACACTTATGTTAGGTTTTTCTGATACTGATTTGGTGCTCTCGCTAGCTGATTATTTTGACCGAGTTTGATTCTTTTATGATTGACTGCGGGGTGTTTCAGCGTGAATTTGTGAAGTGTTACACTTAGATCTACATGCAACTGTCATCTTGATCTGAGCTAGCAGTGGCACAAATCCATTTTGAAATATGGGGGGTACCACATGATTTAACTTTTGTACCTGTTTGAAATGACTGAAAATTTTCTGACAAAGCAACAAAAAAAAAAAGTTATCACATTTTTGGGGTCTAGTTTTCCTCCAAAATTCTCTGACAAGCAAAAAATAAAAATTAAAGAATAAAAAAAAAAGGTTATCACATTTTGGGGGTCTAGTTTTCCTTCAAAATTCTCTGACAAGCAAAAAATAAAAAATAAAGAATATAAAAAAAAAAGATTATCACATTTTTTTGATCTAGTTTTCCTCCAAAATTCTCTGACACGCAAAAAAAAAAAGGTTATCAGATTTTCTGGAGGGGGGGATATTGGCCTGTCTTCAAAATAGTGGGGGATGTGTCCCCTTGTCCCCCCCCCCCCCCCCTGGATTTGTGCCCATGTGAGCTAGTAACTAAATTAACATCTAACATAGATATATGGTCACCTAAATTATAGATCTCACTCAGTAGTCTGCATTCTTTAGAGGAAATCAATTGGATTTACTACAATTTTTCTCCAGTTTAATTTTTTCAGATGAAACTTTCAGATGAAATAACTACAGGCCTCGTAATGTCATCAGATTGAGCAAGACCAAACAAATCATTTATACATCAATGGATAAATCAACTCCAGCTCCAAGGAGCCTGAGAGGGAGTGTAACGCGCCGGGATACCGCTGGCCCAGCATATACGCTGAGTTATCCTGGAGTGATAGGGCTTTTTGTTCACCAAAACAATTGGTCTGCATTGGTGCTTTAATTTACTTCATAAACGTTACCTTTCGTCTACGTTAAAACTCCATACCGTTATTTTGATCCAAGTTTTCCTTATTTTCCAGCAAATCACTCTTCTTGCATGGTTCTCTCTCATCAGTAGTGATTACAAATATGAATTTGTGAACGTGATATCCCGACGATCGCCTGCAATACCAATGCACCTGTTATGTGGTCTACCGTAATCCGTAATCCCGCGTACCCCAGCCGTACGATTGGCTTGGCGTACAGCTAGGCCTACGGCAAGTGGTGCTATGGTGCTGTGCCACTGGAGAGAATGGGCAATTGCATGCCCTAAAAATGTTCACTTGCCAAAATTATAAAAATTTATAACTCCAGAAATATTTGTTCTACCATGATAAATTGTGAATCAAACAAACGAGCTTAACAATTTCTTTACTTTCATTGGTATCAGGGGCGGATCTAGCTTTTTTCCAAAGGAGGGGTTTGAGGGGCTGAGCTGGGTATTGCGAGGGAGCGTAGAGACCGAGCCTGAGCGAGCGAAGCGAGCGAGGGGGGAGTGTGGGAGGGGGGTATCCCCCCTCCCACAGTAGGGAGATTTTTCATTTTTAGGGTTGCTAGCTTGCGATTTTAAGCATACTTGCATGCTCTATTTTTTCTCTTTTTTGCCCAAATAAATGTTTACTTGGAAGGGAGCGAGGGGGGAGGGTGTGGGAGGGGGGTATCCCCCCTCCCACAGTAGGGAGATTTTACATTTTTAGGGTTGCTAGCTTGCGATTTTAAGCATACTTGCATGCTCTATTTTTTCTATTTTTGCCCAAATAAATGTTTACTTGGCAGCCCAAGGGGGGGGGTTTAAACCCCCTAAACCCCCCCCCCCCGTAGATCCGCCACTGCGGTATATCAATACGATTTTAGAATATTTGGGCATGATTTTCTTTTTTTAAACCCCTCAATTTTAGGGCAAAATGTGGGGATAATTTTGGTCAAAACATCCTATCTTTGAGTCTCATTATTTCACAACACAATCATTTCAAATTCGATTTTGGGTTGTAAATTAGGATGACTAGAACAGAGATTACTGATGTGAGGTAAGCATGAATCATTGAATACTTTAAAGCAAAGTTTAAGGGGTTTCAAAAAAAGCTTAAGTGTTATGTCAGTCACGCGCAAGCTGTCTGTTCTCAGCTCTGACAAATAATGCTTTTACATGCATTTATGTTTAGAGTATGATTATAAGTTTCTGTTAATACCTAAATAAGACCAACTGAACAAAAAAAACTTACAGAATTTTCAGTGTTCAGAGGAGTAATAAAATCGTCCATTTTGTGCCATGTCAGGGACAAAGAGTCAATTTTCTTAACCATTGATTGGTACTGTAAATTTTGCTGCGTATGTCCCTGATAGTCAATTATAATGTATCTGATTCACTTATCGCAGTATGGTTTAGGACTCTCGATTTCGCTTATATACAATTTTGTGCACATTTTTCTTTTCTTTTTTTTCTGTTGTGTAGTTAAGGTATGCCAGATCGCTCTTTGTCGAGAGGGGTTACGTGGCCCCGTCTCCGTGCGCCCCTGGATCCGCCTTCAAGTAAAATATGTAAATGACAGTACGTTATGGAATAATGTAAGAGTCAGAAAACAAAATTAAGATGGGTTTGCAAGAATGGATAATGATCATAATAGAAAAGACTAGGCTGAACCCCTGGAGGAGATGATTTTGTTATCGATGTCGTTAAACCCCATACAAGTAATATTATCATTCTCATATTAATTTAAGATATTAACGTTAATCGAGATCTACAAAATATACAGGGGGAAGTGGGGAGGAGAGAAAAATGAACAATAGTAATGGATGGTAATGGATGACAGAGCTAAAGAAAGGATGGGGAATGGCGACAGACATCAATGGGAAGCGTGCGTGGCTCTCTTCAGCAAGTCGTGCATGATAATTTTACCAGTGAGGAAAAGGAAAATATACAGGTCTACAGGTCTATCGGTGAGAGGGAGGCGGGTGGGAGAGGGTGAAAGGAGAAAGAGGGAAAAAGGAGTGAAGAGAAAGAGAAGTAAGATACAGACACAAGAGGGAAATAGAATAGAGAGAAGGAGAAAGAGATGGGAGACAGGGAAAGGGAGGAGAGAGAGAACTAAAAGACAAAAAAGAGAGGAGGGAAAGAAGGAGGAAAGAGAAAACTATGAAAAGGACAGAGAGAGAGAGAGTGAGAGAGAGAGAGAAGGCGGGGAGAAGGGTTCTCTGGTATCTAACCAGGCCGTTGCTCCATAGGCTTGGTTGGGGTGGGCATTGACTCCCGTCCCTTTTTTTAGGTGTATGGGTAGTATAAAATTCTTTACTGCATATAATTTGATGTGTGGAAGGGAGGGGGACGACACTGATCTTACTCAATATATGAAATGGGGATTGACAAGGTTATTACTAAGGGTAGGGTGTGGGATGGGGTCGTATCATTTTCTTTTCATGTTTCCCTTCCCCCTTACGCCTCTCCGAGTCTCTCTCTCTCTCTCTCTCTCTCTCTCTCTCTCTCTGTGTGTGTCTGTCTGTCTCTCTCTCTCTCTCTCTCTATCTCCTTCTTTCTTTCTTTCTCTCTTCTTTTGTTGTCTACCCATTCTATGGGGGGGGGGGGGGGGCAGGGGTATGCACTCCGCGCTCCCCGTAGCTACCTCATGAATTATGGATGGAACGGTTTGTAAAATCTCCCTTTACAATAAAAAAAAAAAAAAGAAACATAAAGATGAAGAGTCGTATACGAAATGTGCTTTTAAAAAAATCAAACAATAGCAAAGTATGGGTGAAACGAGTTCATGAAAAACACGGGTTTACAATACAAATAGACACATAAAGATAAGGATCAATACGTTGTATCAAAGCAAACAGCATTACTTGTGTGAAAGAATGTGATTACATTATTTGCAGCAAGGAAACAAGACATTATATGATATTTTTATCTGAAAGTACATTTAGCTATTATGCGTTAGTTCATCTTTGTCAGTACAAAGTTAATTATTGACAGCTAAGATGAAAAATAATAAACATTAGAGCAGACACACCTCGACATGGATTTGTTTGACTGAATCTGGAGCGAGTTTATCAAAACATCTTCTACCCCCCCCCCCCCCCTCCCCCCGCGCACCACCACCATTCGAAAGGGTCTAGTGACGCCCCTGCCTGCTGAAAATAGTATTTTTCTTTGGTGCTGTGATCGTTAATAGAATGCTGCCATCTTCGGTGAGTCACAAGATTACTATTACCTTTCTCTCTATATACATAACAGATCTATCGCATCTCGTCCTTGATCACAACTTAGGCAGACGTAAACAACTACAAATACAAATGGGGATGAAATGCTGACATTTTTTGTTCATGCTCTTTTGACATCTGCAATTCCCGAGAATTCTTATTTCGGTGAATGAAGAATAGGCCGATGTCATATAATGTTATTTGTCATTGCGATCAGATACCTGAAATGAACACTTTTCGGCAACCAAGGACAACCATTTTGCAAGCGTAATATAAACATAATCGTTTTCAAGTTAGAGAGGGCTGCGTAACAAAGGAGAAATAATTTCATATTGAGGATAAGGCAGCTGCATTTAAAAGTTAATGTACACTCACTCTATGCTTCAGGAAACCATTGTCAATATCTAAGCGTAAATCTAGGCCTTGCTAGACATTAAAAAATGTTACGAACGGCCTAAATTATAATTCAGAATTAGAATAGTAACCTTTATATCGATCTATATTGCAAAATATGTTAATTTACATTTTTCTGATTTGATTTGATTCAATATTAATACATGCATAAAGCGTTAGAAGACAAACTGGAATCCTGAGATTTCCTGAGAATCTCTCTTGGAATACTATCATATATTTTTTAATTTGTTCTGTGTATATCTGCACATCGATTAAATTTGGCAAATATCATCAGATAGCAAACAAACTACATTCATATCCTTCACCACATTCCATAAGTTTACGAAAGTAATGAAATGTATATGTACACATCAAGATATTCTGGAAATACAAGTAATATGTGACACACACGAGACAACGTTGGCAAGTCAATGTGTAACCCAGTTATCATAAAGGCGATAATTTTGAAATTACCAATGTTCGAGCAGTCATTGCCTAGTATTCGAGCAGTGAGATGGCCCATTTGACATTTTTCATGTCTTATCTAGTATACATCTATGATGAAATTAACATTGTCACTTTAACAGATTGCCAAAATAGTATAGCTATGCCAAAATGTTTGCTAGCTCGCATCGCTCGCTCGCAAAAGTTAAAAAATAGAAAGATGAAGTTAACAACGTAGGGAAATTGTGCCCGTATATCATCAGTTTTACACTCTATCATATTAACAAATTATCGATAAGCATGTAGATATGACATGTATATCGCCTCACCAAATTCTTGGCTTTAACAGTATTATTTTAACTGTAAATTGGAAAGCTATGTCATTATATCGCGTATATAGGTGAATATCGGGGAAAGCCCCAAACCTTATATAAGAACACTCGAAGTTCTATGTCAATATTTCCTCCTCATACTGAATAGGTCCAAAGAACATAGTAATAAACGAATTAACTCACAGTTGTGACGTGATAGATAAGGTGTATGAGTTTGCTTGTTAAGGTTAGATTTAATAGAGACATAACTGATATTTGATGTTTCAACATGGAGTATACAACGTTGTCTTGGCGGACATGTCTAGTGCTGTGTCTGGTCAATGTTGTTTTCGTATGTGCTCAAAATGAAGGTAAGCGTTACAGTACTTTGTCACGTTATCAAATCATTTCATCATAGGTAGAATTTTACTGATTTATTTTGTACTCATGCACGTGCTCAATTGTTATTGTAACATTATAGAGATTGTACAAACACTACTTATTTTTCATACCTACATAAACTTTTTTCAAACCAACATAACAGTAATTTACACCTCCTTTCAAAGCACCTGCTGTCATAACATTCATCGTTATCGTTCATAAAAGTGGAGTTTTGATTGGTTATTTACACTGTAAAAAAATAACTCTAAAACTACAGGGTTTTTAGCCCTTGAAATTACAAGTTATTGCCGTTGATTCAATTTTACAGTCCTTTCCTGTAAAACAACAGCAAGTTTGTTGGTTTACCTGAAATCAGCATATATTTACATAATTCTTTTGTAAATTTACATAATTTTATTGTAAATATATGCTAATTTCCGGTTTAAAAAAAACTGTGGAAAAACGGGCATTCCCGGCATCCTGACTGCCATGAAATTCCCGTGAAAAAAGGGCACAATTTTTTTTACAGTGAATGAACAATTGACTATGTTTTCATAATGAAATTATGGTTTTTATTGCAGTCGGTACGATGTTTCCTAATGCAATGCAGGGTGTACATTGTGTACTCTATTCACTTCTTTTGTTCATGTACAGGTGCATAAATTTCAAAATTTTCAAAATTCACTGAACTGCATGAAAAACAATGATTATGAGTGCAGTTTCATGAATTTGAATTGCAAATTATCCGTCGTTACATGACAAAAGTTGAAAAGAATTGAAAAAAAGTATACACATGTAAATCCTGCATTACATTATGAAACGAAAATTGCAACTTTTTTATTGTACCGACTACAGTAAAAACCATAATTTCATTATAAAAACATTATTAATCGTTAGCAAATAATAAATGAAAATGTAGGTAAGATCATTCTGCATACTTTACTTCCTAAATGAACGAATTTGATCCAAAAATATATATTTCTGGAGTTATAAATATATACAAAAACAACCACGGGCACTTACTTTTTGGTTTGAGTATTGTAGTAGTAGTAGTAGTAGTAGTAGTAGTAGTAGTAGTAGTAGTAGTAGTAGTAGTAGTAGTAGTAGTAGTAGTAGTAGTAGTAGCAGTAGTAGCAGTAGTAGCAGTAGTAGTAGTAGTAGTAGTAGTAGTAGTAGTAATATATATTTAGTTATTATAGTGGTAGTAAACGTAGGAATAGTTAGTGATAGTAGAAGTAGTAGTAGTGGTATTAGTAGGCATAGAAGAAGAAGAAGTAGTAGTAGTAGTAGTAGTAGTAGTAGTAGTAGTAGCAGCAGAAGTAGTTAGTAGTAGTAGTAGTAGTAGTAGTAGTAGTAGTAGTAGTAGTAGGCATAGAAGTAATAGTAGTAGTAGTAGTAGTAGTAGTAGTAGTAGTAGTAGTAGAAGTAGTAGTAGTAGTAGTAGTAGTAGTAGTAGTAGAAGTAGTTAGTAGTAGTAGTAGTAGTAGTAGTAGTAGTAGTAGTAGAAGTAGTAGTAGTAGTAGTAGTAGTAGTAGTAGTAGTAGTAGTAGTAGTAGTAGTAGAAGTAGTAGTAGTAGTAGTAGAAGTAGTTAGTAGTAGTAGTAGTAGTAGTAGTAGTAGTAGTAGTAGTAGTAGTAGTAGTAGTAGTAGTAGAAGTAGTAGTAGTAGTAGTAGTAGTAGTAGTAGTAGTAGTAGTAGTAGTAGTAGTAGTAGTAGTAGTAGTAGTAGTAGTAGTAGTAGTAGTAGTAGTAGTAGTAGTAGTAGTTAGTAGTAGTAGTAGTAGTAGTAGTAGTAGTAGTAGTAGTAGTAGTAGTAGTAGTAGTAGTAGTAGTAGTAGTAACATCCGTAGCAGCAGTAACAGAAGCAGCAGCCAGTAGCACCAGTAGTAGTATCGTCTTCATCATTACATCATCATAATAATATACTGAAAAAATCGGATATAATTATTAATACAGATAAGCAAAAAAAATGTAACTTTAGCTATGAAGGAAATTTCAATGAACATTTTGGTCTAAACTGTATTTATTTCTGTTTACCATAATGTCTTCCATCACTGCCATACTCGCTTGATAGGCGATGTCCGTTTGATTGACGGGTACTCCAATTCAAACCAGGGTCGAGTCGAGGTCTTTCATGACGGCACGTGGGGTACGGTCTGCGGGAAAGACTGGGGTTCTGAAGAGGCGACCGTCGTCTGCAGACAGTTGGACCTAGATGAGGTGTTGCTCTCGAAAGCATTCTTTGGCAACGGTTCTGGACCAATATACGTTGGGGCAGACTGCCACGACCACGATTTCCACATCACTGATTGCCACGGGAGCTGGGAGGAGGTACCGACTACCTGCACTCACGAAGAAGATGTTGCTGTTATCTGTTACCCGGAAGGCCATGAAGAAGGTATGGTGGGGGCAGTGAAGGATTTAAGGAAGGCAAATACCCCACCCCTTGCCCCTCCTCTTCCGCAACCCAACTG
This sequence comes from Heliocidaris tuberculata, assembly GCA_025618425.1. NCBI lineage: Eukaryota > Metazoa > Echinodermata > Echinoidea > Camarodonta > Echinometridae > Heliocidaris > Heliocidaris tuberculata. Next base: position 14,603,710 of record CM046839.1, read on the forward strand.
GCATACCTTTAGTACACTACATAAAAATTGCCCCTTAATTTATTGTGTAAACTTTATGAATTATTTTATTTCTAGTTGGATCTGGGTGAGGTCCTCCCCCTTTTTTCCTTTTAGTAAGTGTTGTAGTGGGGGTATCAAGGTATTAAGATTAAGGAAGAAATGATGATGATGATGGTGACGTAGATGATGGTAATATACAGGCGCGCCGGAAGTAGTTTGGGATTGGGGGGGCAAACATTCAAGGGGGCTCACATTTCAAGGGCTCATGTCTTCTCACCCCTAAAAAAACACACACGCTTTCCCACCCTCTCACAACAATACAGATCCTACTGCTAAATCAAAATTTTACTCAAAAATTCCCTGACAAGCATTTTTGGGGTGTATTTTTACTCGAAAATTCCCTGACAAGCAAAAAAAAAAAAAAAAAAAAAAAAAAAAGGTTATCAGGAAAAACAAAACACCAGAATTATGCTAAAATTCTGCTAAATTTTGTCAAATTATGCTAAAGCGGTCAAAATTCTGCCAGAAAGCAGAATTCTGCCAACTCTGGCAACCTTGCGTCTAATACAAAACCTCCACTACGTTAAAGTTTAAAGTTTGAATGCTTTATCTGTCTTCATTGATCTCCATGAATACGAAAAATGAATACAAAGGCTTACAATTACGTAATAAAGCAATCAAGCTTGTAATATACACACGATTTTTACTCCTTTACTACTGCTTTTTTTTTTTTATTGGGGGGGGGGGGCAAAATGCATTTTCGCCCCCCCCCCCACTTTTTCGTTTGGGGGGCGACCGCCCCTCTGCCCCCCCCCCCCCCACTTCCGGCGCCTATAGTAATATAATGATTAAAATGATGATGGAGATGATAATCGAGGTGATGCTGATGATTATAATTTATGATTGTCATAATATGAAATGATGTCAAGAAAAATATTTACAATCCTAATAGTTATGGCCTTTTGTAATTTTTCCTTGAGTACAATCATTATAATTGGGTGCAAAATAGGCTAGCGTTTATCGATTGGCGCAACATTAGTATTCTTTCATGTTTAAAGTTTTTTTGTTGTAACTCCCTGTCAAATATTTTAAACCTATAGATGTTGTCTTTATCCGATAATTAACAGCAATACGTTATGTTTTTATAATGGCACGTTTTGAAATCTAAATCTAATCTGAAAGGGCATTCATGTCCTTTCAGATAAAGATAGGCGATTTTATTTCCACTCTATTTCTAACATGTTGTTGTTTTTTTATGTGATAATTTCAGCTTTTACTGGTTTAACATTCTGGCATGAAATGATGATCGTAGTCGCAATTGGCATCTTCTGCTATCTGGTTCTCAAAGTGGTTACATTCTTAGGTGAGCGAACATCATTCCCGTAGGGAGAGAATGAGTTTAAAACCATCGTGCGGAAATATGAAGTTTATTTGTTCCACAATTTCATAAAAACAATGTAGATTTTATAGACATAAGCGTCGGTTACAAAACATAAGGGTAAAGAACTCAAATCATGTATAATTAACTGTAAATGAGTAGAAAGTTTCGAGAGATACAGAAATATGACAGGCAACAAAATTGTATTGTAAACTGTGGGGATCCTAAATAAAGAGCATAGTAATCCCGTATAGGGTATTAATATGCAGTAAAAAGTGAAACGGAATGGAAGCAGCGGCGTCGCTAGGGGGGGGGGGTGGATTCGCGGTCGGCAATGCGCCACCTCTGGAAAAAAAAAGGAGAGGAAAAAGGGAGGGGGAAGAGGAAAGAGAAAAAAAGGGGAAAGAGAAAGCAGAAGAAAAGAAAAGAAAAAAGAAAAGGGAAAGGAAAGGAAAACAAAAACAGAAAGAAAAGAAGGAAAGCAAATGAAGGAAAAACTGGCCATTTTTTTTTTGTTTGTTTGTTTGTTTGTTTTTGTTGTTGTTGTTGCAATATTTTGGTAAAAGTTGTTAGCCCCCTTCGGAAAAATGTGCCCGTACGCCTATATTGAAAGGGAATATAGTCATGCGGAAGAAGAATATAAGATAATGTAAGATAAAAGATGGTGAATGGAAAAGAAAAAAAAGACGATTTCATGCGGCCCGCCAAAGTGTTTGGTAAAGAAAAACAATCCGGTTGTTCAGTTCTTGTTTTATGCAATATGTGGATACATAATACATCATCCTAACTATTGGTAGAAATAAGAGTATCACAACTTTATATATATATATATATATATATATATATATATATATATATATATATATATATATATATATATACAATGAAAAATAAAGATAGAACTATTTATGATATGAAACTGGAGAGGTATCTTAATCTCCTTATATAGATTGGCCATTCGGGTATGTATGCACAGGCTTAAGAGGCGGGGGTGAATGGCTGCAGCCCCCCCCCCCCCCCCACCCTCTCCCGGAGGATATTCGGGCAACCACCACTTCATATTCGGGCAGCGAGGTGCCAGAATATCCGCATATTTGAGCAGCGATGTTCCCGGATAATTATATAACTTCTGTAAAAAAAAAAATTGAAAATGAAAAGTTGATAATCGGGCAAAAGGCGTCACCCCCTCCCCCTGTGAAAATGGGCCCGTGTGATCAAGATCTCTACATCTGCGATCTTCTTTTATTATTATTTGTGCATGGGGGAGTCTAGGGGGCAGCATTTTTGTCGCAAAATCAAAATGTTCTATCGACGCCCCTGAATAGAAGTATAAATTCACTATAAACTTATAAGGAGAGCAAAGCAAAGCTCAGAACATGCAGAATGTGGAGTAAAGTAAAGAAAAGAAGAAGACGAAAAAGAAGAAGGATATGGGAAAAGAAGAAGACGAAAGAGAAGAAGGATATGAGAAAAGAAGAAGAAGCAGAAGAAGAAGAAGAAGGAGGAGGAGGAGGAGGAGGAGAAGATGAAGAAGAAGAAGAAGAAGAAGAAGAAGAAGAAGAAGAAGAAGAAGAAGAAGAAGAAGAAGAAGAAGAAGAAAGAAGAAAGAAGAAAATGATAAAAGCAGAACAGTGAAACACGATAAAAATCTATAGGACCACCTGTTGTGAGGTCAGGCATGGAATGTGTCAACTACAGGATAATCAGGTGTAGCAACATTGTTAAGCATGGATTATAAACAAAACTGAATACTTTGTTGAACTACTAAACGGTAGATATCAAGAACGAATACACCATAGACTATTTCAATAAAGTATACAACTATTTTATGGTAGAATTTGAAGGAAAAAATGAATACACCAGTGGATTCTGGCGTGACTTTTAATAATCCTATACTGGGAATTTTTTGTACGATAATTATAATGTTATATAGAACAGTGCTGACAATTTTGTGTCGTTTTTTGATGTTTGTCCTTACTTTATTTTCCAAGACTTATATGAATATAATTAATTTTCTTATCATTGTGTTCTTATCTTCGAATGGACAGAAGACAGCAAAGTTGAGGTTGAAGGGGACAAAGTAGCCCTCAACGAAGTACGAACCGACGACCACCCCTACACCGCGAGCAAACATGTCAGTACTACGGATGAAGCTAGTGACATCACTTCAAGTAAGAATGACGTCACAGAAAGTAAACGTGATGTCACAGCAAACGAAAACGAGGTCAACAAAAGAGAGATAGACATGAACAATAATGAAAATTACGTCAACAATACTGAAAATGGTGAGGTAGACGAGAGACACCTTTCAATGGATAAACCTAATTTCGTCCAAACCGCTGATGTATCTGTTCAGACTTTAAATTAAACATATGAGGATAAATATATATTATGTACATTTATAGAATTTGATTGTATAAACGCCTTATAATAAATGTTGACCATCTTGAACGTGTCCTGCCCTACATAGCCATTGGGTTATGCTTTGTACTTTTCTTTTCATTTCATTTTTTGTTACTGATAACACCGTGTACAAATTTTCCATATTTTAGTGTTATATAAATAATTCAGAATGTATGCATCATTGTTTTTGTTGGCTGTCTAGGCCTATATACTTTCTAACCGTTCCAAATTTTCAAAAGCATCGTGGATATATTGCCGAAGTATGGTTCAAAAATTAATGGTCCGAGTTTTACTCTAGTGAAATTGCAAAACCCCAAACCCCAAACCCAAACCGACTAATAATCACTCTTATCTGGTTTATTCGGGGCCATGTCGGTCTATTTTCTGTATTGTTGGTCTTTTAGCGTTTGTTAGTCGGTTCCCGAGTTTGTCAGTGTCTGAACTTTTGATCATTCTCGAAAGAGCCTTAATCGATATTAATGACCGGTTGTCGTTTTTCCGAAGGTTCATAATTCCGAAGAATTGTTATGCCGACGGTTCATAATTCCGAATATGAAAAAGGGTTCGTAATTACGGAAATTAAATAGGGTTCATTCCGAAAATGAAAAAGGGTTCATATTTCGGATTGTTCGTAATTCCGAATAAGTTATGTAGGCCTCTATTGCATTTTCGGAGTTATGAACCCTTTTTCATTTTCGGAATTAAGAACCCTATTTCATTTTTAATATCACGAACCTTCGAAATTATGAAGCCTATTTCACTTTTGGAATTACGGACCTTCGGAAAACGAACCTTCGAAGAATGCATCAAACGTTCGGAATTATGAACCCTACTCCATTTTCCGAATTATGAACCACCTGCTATGGGAAATTTGTGTTTCGGAATAACGAACTTTCGGAAAAACGAACCTTCGGAAAAATGAGTAACCCCACACCCCCCCCCCCCCCCCTTATGACCTACCAGAAGCACTAGTGCCAATGCTTCTTAAAAATAATGAAATTCAGAGATATTCAACAAGGCAGTCAAATCTCTTTCACCCCCCCCCCCCCACGTACACTTATTTTCCTTTACAATGTTTACATCATATCTGATATAAACATCATATAAACCATTTCAATTCAAATTATTCAAATTAACATTTATTTTCTTCCATTGATTTTGCAACATTCAACATTTGTTCAAATAGTACAATTTTCATGCATATAAAGTAATATCAGAACAATCAAGAACAAGTTATCAATGTAAATCATACCCGAGTCTATTGAATTACTGATGTCGCAATTTCATAGAGTCATCATTATTTCATTAAATGAAGTAAAATATTTGAAAATATTGAAGTCTGATAACATCTCAAAGACGATGTAGAAAAGAAAACAATACAAAATTGTTACAAATGGTTTTCTTTATATAGTTTGTACGGTTAAGCCCACCGCACACTATACGATCGACTACGATCCGCTTTTTGAAAATAAATCGCAATAGCATTCAATATGGACCTTTAAACAAATAAAATCTACCTGATTCAGGTTCTGAACATTAATATGAATACTAAACATAGGATATTGGTGCACTGTCAGCCTTCTAACTGGAGTAAGGGCACAATCAGTTTCAAATCGTACACAATCGCGGGGTAGCTCCAACATACCATGCGATGTACCATCTGGAACTCACACCAACCCCTTATTTCATGACCTGAGACTTTTAAAATTTGAAGATATTGTCATTTACCAACAGTACGTTTTTATGTATAAGTGCATTCACAAATATCTCCCCGAACAGTTTTGTAATCTGTTTGATTTTAATTGTAATCTTCGTAATAATCCAACAAGATCTGTGAGAGACATTCATATTCCTAGACATAGAACAATTGCGTTTCAACAAAATATTCGTTTTTCTGGTCCCAAACTCTGGAACAATTCAAATGACTCTATTAAAACATGCTCTTCACTCCATACATTTACTCGTACTGTAAAAAAGATATACTTTGTACAATAAAGTCAGTAGCACATATTGCAGATTTCTTTTCTTTCTTTTTTTCTTCTTCTTCTTCTTTTCATTTTTTATCTTTTAGATTTGTTTGTATTTCATTATTGTTGTATAATATTGTAATGTAAATATGTATTGTAAAGGCGACCCCACCACAAGCCATGTGCTTCCTGGGACCCTCACCTCTTTCCACCATGTTTTTTGTGAATGAATATTCCATTCTGTATTTGATTATGAGAAGGAAATAAATGTATTTTGAATCTTGAATCTTGAATATATGATTCGGAGCCAATTTGACCTTTCCTCCAACCAGAAGGCTCGCATTAGGCCGTAATTTCGAACTATATGACTAGTTAGAACCTCAGTCACAAATATTTAACGTGTTTAAATGTATATATGTATATCAAATGTTATTACATTTTCTTGAGAAATCTGATCACAGACCGATCGTATAGTGTGCGGTAGGCTTTATTTTCCGAAATGAGTAAAGCCCACCGCACACTATACAATCGACTGCCATCCGATTTTGGAAATAAATCGAATAGCATTTAATATGATAATTTTAACAAATAAAATCTACCTGATTTAGGTTATGAACAATGGTATGAATACTGAACATAATTATTATGATTTTGGTGTGCTGTCAGCCTTATACCCGGAATAAGGGCCACAACAATTTAAAATCGTAGACAATCCTTGGACTGCTCTAACGTCACTACGACTCGGAACCGATTTGGCCGACTCGAAATCGGATCGCAGACCGATCGTATAGTGTGCGATTGGCTTAAGCGTGGTTATCTGTCGTTCCCACAGTTGCATCATATATACAGAAATGTAGGTGGCAGTTCCCTCCTAATTAGAATATACGGGAATTTTGGTTACAGTGAAAGTCAGAAAAGGTAACCATCAAAATGAAGGTCACATCGCATACTTAATAGAATAATCAAACAAACATTTTTAAAGACAAAAATGTTTTCTACTGAAAGCAATTTTCAAAAACAATTCTCTGATGTTTTTCTTTTAAAACCCTACCTGTTGGCGTACTCAGGGTTTCACTTAACGACAAACAATGTCTCCAGAGCAGTCAAATGTAAACAAACGAACAGACACCGACCAAGAAAATTTAATATTTTACTTTTAGTATTTATAACCATTTCACCACTCAAAGCATGAACATTTTTATTGATTTTGATTTGAATTGATAGCGTTATTTAAAGCTTATAACAGCTGATCACTTCAGAACTAAAAACTTAATAGGGTTGATGCAGGAGGGTTTGGGATTCGTAGCCGAAAAAAGTCACCAATGTGAGGTCAACGTCCTGAATTGCCCAACGCAAATGGTACCAAAAGAAGCGGGAAGAGTGACTATTGGTACTTGTCATATTATTTCACATTTCCACTTTTGACAAAAGACAATTTTAATAGTTTTTACTTTTTTCTTACTCGTATTATGTTACTTTTTTATTCAAGAAGTTCATAAAGGGGCACACAGATGGACAGAAAAAAGTGTGTGCGTATGTGTGTGCGTATGATCTTGTATAGCCGTATGTCCGAGGACACTTTCGGACAGAGCACAAAAGAAAATTCATGAGAACAATGGTCCTCGGAGACTTATTCCGTTGACTGTCCGAGGACGGAGGAACAACAGAGGAGCAATACTTGTCCTCTGAAATAAAGCTGTACACAGTTGTGTGTGTGGGTGGGTGTGTGTGGGTGTGGGTGTTGTGTGTGTGTGTGTGCGCGCGCGCGCACGCGTAGGGTTTTTTGTGTGTGTTGAATTGTGTGTAAGATTGTTGTTGAGTTGGAAGCTTGACGGAGAGGGTAAACACTGATTGTTCTCAATTTTCTCGATTCAAAATCTCTTTGCACTTTTTTTTTTTCACCAATTTGAAATCTAGGATTCGGCATGGTGTAAGACAACGTTGCAGGGCTGTGCGCCGCCATAATCGTGTCATATGCGGAACTTTAGGAGTTTTGTGATGCGGAAGCCTTAGTTTAAAAGATACAGCGTATGCTACCCATCCACAAATGATTCGGTCAAGATTTAGATTCACAATAAAGTGTTTGAAAATGAAAATTATATATGCAGTGGGAAGACTGGGAAAAGAAGAATATTTTCAGTGGAGTGTATGGGCGATAAGTACTCACTCGTCGAAGTACCACAGAACTAAAAAAAAAATCCTTAAAGGGCAATCCAACCGTTGTAATAATGTGATTTGTGTGAAAGCAGAAAAATCAGAGAAGCAGATTGGTGAAAGTTTTAACGAAATCAGACAAACAATAAAATGATGATGTTTTAAAAATTTGTAATCACATATGGGAATTTCAAATTGGCCGTATCGGTACGGTCACTGTTTTGTAGCGGCGGTAAACTTTCCCATTCGCTCAACACACAAAATGTACACAAATCATTTTATTACCAAGGTTGAATTGCCCTTTAAGAAAATACAAGAAGAACTACTGATCGAAAATATATTGATAATGTCATATCTTAAGACGTGCCTAAAGTTTCATTTTACCAAATCTCTATATTTAGTTGAATAATGTTTATCTACAGCCAACAGATTCCATTGATCAAATGTCAGAGGAAGAAGCTACTCGTCTACAATAAAAAAAAAAAAAATCAAACATAAGTTAAGGAAGTAGTCAAACTTCAACTGGCATCTCTGGAACCTAAATAATCTAATAAGCCCTATTTTCATCTTTTTTATAGGTCGCTATCGAATGACGCACATTCGAGACACAATTTTAATGTTGAATACTGAAACAGACTTTTTCATGTTCGTAAGATTGACGGGTAAGAAAACACAAGAAGAAATACGAATGATAGAAACTTATTTTTAATTTTGTATCTCACACACTGTCTTAATCTGTCTTTCACCTTACCCTATCTCTTAATTTAGTTCAATATTTTCTTTTATCTACAGCTAATGCCATCGATCAAATGCCATTTCAGGGGAGAGCAAGAAAATACTCGTCAATACAATGAAATGTCGAATTTGAGTAAAAATTTTGTATCTTCGATTTACATCCGTAGAACCCAAGCCATATTTTCATTTTTTTTTTTGTATGAGTCGCCATCGATTAACGTATATTCGAGACATAAATCTAATGTCAAGTAGTTAAACACATTTTTTTGTTGTCTTTTTGTCCTTTTTTTTTTTGTTGTTGATCGTCTTATCTTTATGGTCAGAGACGCCTAGGCAGGTAGCGATCAATTCTTGCAAATTATGATCTTTAGAGGCTACCCTTACTTAGAGCAAAGAAAGGACAGCCTTTCCTTGCAGAAAGTTCTGTTATTGTGATATCCGTTTTTTACACAGCTTTGATCTCTTTGAGTTTAGAATGATAAAAAGAGACATTTTTTTTTATTTGCTTCCTACATTTTAGGCAGAAAAAAAATCAATACCATTTGGAATTCTTGCATATCACTTGGTCGTTTCACCTTATAAAAGATAAAATCAAAGTTTTCATCCAGATGAGCTTTTTACTTGTAATATATGTTTGAGTCTGGCGAGGTGTTGGATATTACTATCCTGAACATACCAGTTACATTCGTAAGAATTATCTTTGCAACTATGGTGGATATTTCTGAAAGCATGCAGCCCTACTCAACAGTCATGTTTTGGACTGATTTTCAGAATTCGAGCGAATTTGTAACAGAGATTAATTCATTTGGTAATGTTGAATCCGTTTCCTTTAAACTTGTTTTCACGGCTGTTTTTGTCGGGCTCATCCTACTTACCAACATCATTAGTCTGGTAGCATTCTTGATAGAAAAACGACTTCGTACCTACAATAACTACTTCATCCTCAACCTCACTATACTTGATCTCCTAGTCGGGCTGGAATTGTGTACTTACGTACAACACACTTTCATCGGTCGTTACCCATTCTCTCAAAGTGCGTGTAAAATTTTATCCGGAACTTTCCTTGGAGTCGTCAATGCCTCTAACATCAACATCGTCGTCATCTGTGCTGATCGACACCAAGCGGTCTATGATCCCATCAACCATTTCATCTCTCGTTCCAAGCGGAAGGCCGTCATCCTCAACGCTCTGTCATGGGTGATCGGGCTGTCGATCTGGATGGGGTACATCACGGTTTGGGACTTCGCCGTCGGTTTTGACAACGGAGACCACTGTCTTCATCGAATCTCTTTTAGTCCCTTGGCTTCTGTGTTTCAGGGGGTGTTGTTATTCTATCTCCCGATTCTCATCATTTCCATCCTCTACATTAGAATCCTCATAAAGATTCGGAAGTCAGTTGGAGGACAGAAAGTCAGCAAGAACTTTGCTCTAACGGAGGCCCGCCTGTCCAACTCCATAGATACCGAGATGACTTCTGGAATCAGCGTGTCGTCTATACCGCATCCAAGTGGTAACGTCTTCGAGACAAGAAGCAATAACGCAACAGCATCATCGTCGTCTACTAAGGTAATGAATACCAGAACCAGTACACAGGAGTTATCAGTTTGTATTAAAAGTAGCTTAACTATTCTCAATATTAATTTGATTGATATGCTGTATCTACGATATATTTTCTTATACCATTTTTTTTGGTGGCCAATATATTACCAAATATTCAGTTACCTTTGTTTTAAAGATTATCGAAATGTATTGTAATGTTCTTGGTATTGTACACTATAATATTTGATTGTAAGGGACATGCTCTAGTGGCTATTGCTCCGCGGTCATTTTCCTGCACTTAGCGAGTTCCTATCTTCCATTTATTCCTATTTCTCTCCCCCCTCCCCCCTCTATCTCTTTCTCTCTCTCCCTCTCTCTCAATCTCTCTCTCCATTTCTTCCTCTATCCCTATATTTCTCTTTCAGTCTCACTCTTTCTCTATGCATCTCTCTCTCTGTCTTTCTGTCTCTCAGGCAAAAATGTCCGATCGGGGGAATCAACAGCAGAGATGAGTAAGGCGACTCGTACCCTCCTTTTCATCGTCATCGCTTTCTTAACGACATCAATTCCAGGAAGCATCATTAGCTTGATCTACAGCATCGATCGTTCACTTATTAGGCCTGGTCTTTCAGAAGAAACTTTCGTTTTCTTCAATAATTTGCAGTACGGCAACAGCCTCTTAAATCCCATCTCCTACGCCTTGTCTCAGCCTTTGTTTCGGGCTACCATCACCAAAATCTTCTCCTGTAAACTACCATAGTTTTGTCTTTGCAATCATGTATCGTAGCCTCCCCTATATACATAGCCTTTCGTAACAGGCTCTCATTTTCTTTAGTTATTTTTTTAGGACAGCAACAGCCTCTTAATCCCCTTCTCCTAAGCCTTGTCTCAGCCTTTGTTTCGGGCTACTGTCGCCCAAATGTTCTCCTTTAAACTACCGTAATTTTGTCTTTGCAATGCATTATAGTAGCATCTCCTATTTATAATTATACTCTGCCTTTCCCTGTCTTCAGTATAAATTTGCAATACGGCAACAGCCTCTTAAATCCTATCTTCTAAGCCTTGTTTCAGCCTTTGTTTCGGGGTACTGTCGCCAAAATATTCTCCTGTAAACTACCGTACATGTGCTGATTGGTGCTGGAAATTGAAATACTCTAAGAGTGCGTTCATAGAGCTACTTTGTCAGACCAGAATCAGCGCTTTGATGCGCGTTTAGTTCAAAACACGGTTGTGTCCAGAGCTGTTTTTCTCAAAAAACACAGTTTCAAACACAGTCTCAAAACTCGCTCAGTGCGGAGTGCGAATCTACCTGCAGAGCCCGAATTGCCTGGAGAAATGAGCTATAAAACGGGTACAATAAAACGGCGTTTCAAAACTGGCTTCATAACCGTGTTTCAGACACACTAGAAATACTGGGAAAAAAGATTGTATGCCTTGATGTATAAGCGTTCTTGATACGCTAAAACTAAAGTTTCCTTGATAATGAACCTCCTTGACACCTCTTCAAAAAGGGGGCTTTTTTACAGTCATCACTTACGTCATTTTTTCCTCCACATAATATAAGCATACTTTAAATCTTCAAGAAAAATACCTTGTTCAACATCTGCGATTAGATAGCGAACAACCTGGAGTTGGGTTAATATCTAGTACCATGAACTGTACTTTTTTCGATCAAATTTGATATAATAATGATTTTTCCGAGGGAATGTACATTTATATAATAACCATCATCGAGCTGGCGTCGAATTCAGGTAGTCAAAGTGTTCATTTTCCTTAAAGGCGTTCTTTGATAATAATTAAGCATACATCTTCTGCTTCTTTCTTTCAAATTCCTTCTATGTACCTATATATCTTTTAAGCAAATGCAATACGGTAAGGCCTTACCATGAAGCAAGGCTGAGGCGACCTTTCAATTTTTCCCAACGGGCTGTATATTTATATCTTGTAATTCCCGAAACGAAGCTTGCGCTGACTTCAGACAGTCGAGCGACATTCATCAAAAATTGTATCCTTTGGCGAAAGCTGCTTAACTGCTCTTTGTAACCCCCTTTGATTTTGTAACCGTGTTAATATCTTAATAAAATGCACAACAATGAGACTTAGTAGTCTAATGCTATTAAAAAGTTGTTATCTTTTCATAAGAAATATTTGTCACACTCAGCCATTAAACGAATTGAAAATGTTAAGAAAACTGAAAACCTATTCAAGGAAAAGCATTCCTAAACCCTTCAGAGCAATAGTAATGAGAAAGTGAAAGTTTGGCAATAAAGTTTGAAGCTAATTTATACGTCAATCATTAACATGCTTAAGGTCATTGAGGTTTCATCACTCTATAATTCCAGCCATGTTCCTGCAATAGGTCTACCAATTACCTACAACAATATGTTGTGCACGCCATATGATAGAGCAAGAGAAGACTATCTAATATTATGACAATAATTATGATCTAATATGACAGTAGACTAATAAAATAGGATTTGAAGTGGACTATCATTGTTGCTATAAATAAGAAGACGTTGATAAGTACTCATCAAAATACAGTTGTACCTTGGGGCCTCTCCAAGGTATTCAGCTCGAAGTTATGCAAAGCTTTTCTCTATATGTTTTCTTTTATATCTTTTCATTGAAAGTTGCACCTTCTTTGATGAACGGCATTTTAATAAAGTATGAAGACAACAATTGTCTTTTGTAGACAATGCTGTAGGAGAACGATCAAATTCTTCAAAGAACTTTAAAATTAAAAAAAGAAATCGATGCACATCATTTTTTTTCTCCTGGCCTTCCAGTTAGCTCGGGTGCATGGTGTATGAGTCGTCATTGGATTTTGTATATTGATAGGACAAACGAATATGTTCCAAGGACCGAAGCATATGTAGGTTACAGTCTGTTTATGTCCTTGAAGACAGTATTTATCTATTCACAGTGATCAATTGAATATGTGGCAATTAAAAAAAGAATTGTTAATTTAAACTCTCTACTGTTAATGTCAATATCCTGCAGCGACCGACATGAAAAGAACCATCTTTATAAATAGCAAAGTCTTTGGAGTAAATGACACGCTTGGATCTAAATAGGACAAAAGTTAATTCTACACCTTGCTTCTGATTCGTTGAGAGAAATGGTCTCTAGAAAGTACATGCATATAACCTTCCACATTTCATTATAAAAACCATTTCACCGACAAAATTGTTCATAGAAGATGCAACACTTTGCGTTCAGAATGATAAAATAGACATGATAGACGCGATGGCTCAGTGGTAGAGCAGTGGTCTCGTAACTGGAGGACCCGGGTTCGAAACCAAGTGGATGCGCTAGTGACCTTTGGTAAGGCATTAATCCTCATTACCAAGTCCCTCGGAGAGGACTTAAAGCCGTCGGTCCCCTGGTCGCTTACTTACAAGCATACACATGCTTTCTTAGCAGTCAGGTTAAATAAACCATCAAACCTTGTAACCTTATAGTTTTTATTTGCTTCATACGTGCTTGACGGGGCAAATTCTTTGAATTCTTGCCTGTCACTTGTGTAATTTCACCAGACCAAAGTTTCATAGCGATGAACTTTTTCCACGAGAAATATGTTTGCGTTTGGTGAGCACTGACTATCTTGTACAAACGACTTACATCACTGCAACATGGCCGATATTTCTAAGAGCACGCCGTCATACTCAGCGGTCATGTTTTGGACTGATGTCCAGAATGTAAGTGAATATGTGACAGATACAAATTTATTGGATACATTTGAATCAACTACTCTCGATCTGAGGAGTCTCATTTTCTCCGCGGTCTTTTTCGCCTTCATTGTACTTGCCAATATCATTAGTCTCATGGCATTCTTGGTAGAAAAGAAACTCCGTACCTACAATAATCACTTCATCATAAACCTCACCATAATCGATTTACTGGTGGGAATTGGGCTGGGTACTGCCTTAGAGCACTCCTACATTAGCCATTATCCATTTTCTCAAAATGCTTGTAAAGTCATCACCGGAATCTTCAACGGAATCGTCAATGCCTCTAACATCAGCGTGGCCGTCATCTGTGCTGATCGACATCAGGCAGTCTATGATCCCATCAACCATTTCATCTCTCGTACGAAGCGCAAGGCCGTCATCATCAACTGCCTGCCATGGGTGATCGGACTGTTGTTCTGGGTGGGGTACGTCACTGTTTGGGAATTCGTCATCGATTATGACAACGGACCTCACTGCACTCAATGGTTCTTTCTCAGTCCCTTGACGAATATGATCCAGAGTGTTGTTATGTTCTACTTGCCTTTGGTCATCATTGCCGTCCTCTACATCAGAATCTTCATCAAAATTCGGAAGACGGTTGGAGGAAAGAACGTCAAGAAGTCAACTGATTTAACAGGTGTCCACTTGTCCAGTGTCGTGAGTACATGTACTGAGATGACATCGACGTCAAATTCATGTACATTCAGTGACATCGCGGAGACAGGGAGCAATGATAACACGATCATATCATCATCATCACCTAATGAGAACAAGATTGGAAACGGTGGCGAAGAATTTTCGGTATGTGATCTTTTCAAGTTTCCACTTATTAACAACTTACTTAATCAGGGACAAGGCCATAAAAAAATAACAACAAATTGAACAGGAATGTTGAATGTGCCGACAAAATTTCTTAACATCAACAGTAATTTTCTCCTCCACTATCTAAATAATTATAATGATTTCCATAACAGAAAATCAATATGTTTCTGAGTCCTTTTGAAATTCGAATGACATTCTTTTTCTTTGGAATATCAAATATGAATCAAAGAGATTCATATATGGTGCGCATCAACATAAAAAAGTATACCAACTTTCGTAGTTTCATATAAAAATTAAACATTCGTTAGATAGATTATTAGTTACTTTTTACCATGAAATAAATATCAAGGTCACAGAGGATGTGAGATTTTTATATGACGCTACCAAAGTTGAGTATACTTTTTTTAATACGCACTTTAGTATGTAGACACTATACTATTTCTTATCAAATTTCAATGAAGTATGAAAATACATGTTATCATGATCTGATCTTATCTCTTTCTATACTTCTCTCTCTCTCTCTCTCTCTCTCTCTCTCTCTCCTTCTCTCTCTCTCTCTCTCTCTCTATCTCTCTATCTCCAGACATCAGTGTCTAAGCGAGGGGAATCGACAGCGGAGATGAAGAAAGCGACTCGTACCCTCCTCTTTATCGTCATCGCCTTCTTGACGGCATGGATTCCAGTAAGCGTAATCAACTTACTCTACAGCATCGAACCTCGACTCATCTTATCTGGTCTCCCGGCTGAAGCTTTAACTGTCTTCTTAAATTTGCAGTATGCTAACAGTCTCCTGAACCCCATATCGTACGCCTTATCTCAGCCCTTGTTTCGCGCCACCGTTATCAGATTGTTCTCCTGCAACTGCAAACAAAAATAGGTACCGGGGCAAGTCCAAGCTACTTTGTCCCATACGGTACATACCAAATCTAAGATTTTGATATACCTGATGATTGTATTAATAATTTCTTAGCCCTAACAGAGCATGGATCAAACCAAATGTGAAGTAAATCAGTAAAATCATATTATGTTTATGGCACTGTAATACTTGGTGATGTATGGGCCAGCAATTGAGCAAAAACCTTGAACTTACCCACGTGTATACACATTTGTAGACCTTCTTGTGGATCGTCTTTTGCAACTACGTTCATCCAATACACTGACGAGAATAAAATATCACACCCAACTTGAACATTTATATTATTGTATCTTATTAAACTCGTTCATATCAATATTAAGTTTGACAATGTATAAATCAAATATATATAGAGAGAGAGAGACACACACACACACACGCACACACACACACACACACACACACACGCACACAGAATAAATGACTCCGTTAGACACAAAAGGTTCAATATTTCGCCTATAAGGCTTCTTCAGGAAATATTTCTTCAGGAAATAAATGACTTCGTTAGACACAAAAGGTTCAGTATTTCGTCTTATAGGCGAAATATTGAACCTTTCGTGTCTAGCGGAGTCATTTATTCTGTGTCGTTCTCTATTTCTAATCTCCGTAGCAGAACTGTTGAACTATATATATATATATATAATGTGAGAAATCAATTGAATTGAATGAGAGAAATAATTTGCGTAGCTAAATTCATTGTTCCTCCTTACTGACTTCCTTTTTGTGGAAATAAAGGAACAAAATCCGGACAAATATCATATCATATAATATACAAGCTTTGCTTTTAAATATGTCCAACTGTTTTCAATATCACTTAGGTCTAATAGGTCAATATCTGTGCATCATATTTTTTACTTATTGATATATGATTACCGGTATGTGCCCCTATCTATGGAAAAACATCATTGTTATATATTATTGTTATTGTATTCATTTTATGTTATGCACTGCAGTATTATGTTAATATGAATGATAGAAAACAGTCAATAAAAGCAAATCAAATAAAATAAAAAAAATCAAATGCTTAGTTCCAACAACAATTTATTTACAAAACCACAAATTTTCGGAAGCCTCTTCCTTTATCAAGTGGAGAACAGATATGAATAATAACAATATAATAATAAGATGGAAACGCGTTACCATGAATGAACGAATGCGTCCAAGTTTTGACGCTTTGGCCCGAATTCACAAAGGAGGTTTAAACCATGGGTAAGGTTTAAACCTCCGTAAGCGTACTAAAATAAGCGTAAATAAGCGCACATTGCCCATGCGCGCGCTCAAAGAAAATATATGATTGGATCGGATTCCGTGCGCACGTACGCTTAAAAAACCCAGGAGGGGGTTTGGTTTAAACCATGGTTTAAACCAAACATCCTTTGTGAATTCGGGCCTTGGTGTTCCAGCAGGCAGCAGCCGCGCATTCATGGATACACGCTTACGTAACAAAGGTATGACATAAAGGGTAGAAAGCTGTATGCGGATCCATTCCAATATGAGAAATTGAAAGACCAGACTACCGAAGCATAATCCAAAATACGAATTATTTGGTATTTCGAGTAATATAACAGTACAGTGTTTATTATAACTGGTAAAAAAGTAAATGATAGTTAATCCGAAATCTTCAGCAAGGTAGGATATAAAGAAATCCAATGAAGGAAATCCTAATTAGAATTGTTTATCGGTAATAAGTATAATTTGCTAGCCATGGCATATCTTTTTGATATATATATGTGTATGTGTGCGTGTGGGTGCGTGTGCGTGTGTGTGTGTGTGTGTATCTATGTAGATCATACTTTAATATAAACATGATATTAAATATGTACAATAAACAGTGTGGTAACCCATACATAACCCAAACAGAAATTTGTAGATACAAAGAGGGGGAAAAATGCTAGTAAATGTAGATATTAACATATTTGTGTCACATATTTTCCTGAAAAGCCATCATAGTCTTCAACTTTGGCAAAATTATTGAACTCCAGTTCTAAAACTCTCATCCCGTATGCAGACCATTTCTTTCTTATCGAGATTTTAGTTTTATATTTTTCGTAGTCGATGTTGCGTTCTAGTCACTCGTATCAAAATAGATACAACATAACGTAATTCATGTAATCGAACTGTTTCCTTTCTTCTTGGGGGTAAGATTAAAACTCTAGTAGCAAAGCACTGTTAATATTATTAGGGGCATTAGAAAAGTGCATGAATGTAGTTCAGTTTTTGATTATGATTTGAATATGTCTATGATACGAAAATGTATTAAATGTGTTTTCTTTTTATGTATATAATATATAATTGTGAGAAATGAAAGTGGGAGAATAATGGTTGCGTAGCTTAAATCAAAGTTCCCCAGAGCTGTCCTACCTTTTTGAAATTTTTGCAAAGGATTGAAAAAATGTCTCCGCCGGGAATCGAACCCTGGTCGTTGGCTTAGAACGCCACTGCCTTAACCACTAGACCACGGAGACGGGCCAGTGATTTCGGAGACACCAGATTCAATAGACTGGTTCTGTAATATATACACATTTATGCACACTTCTTCTCTGAGCACGTAGTGACGAGCTATTCCATTAACCTGCTTTTTATAAATGAGCCTCAATGCTTGGAATCCAGTTTGCATTACTTGTTGCTATGTCCGGCAAGCCTCCGGCAAGCTTTCAGGTTGTCAAGAACAACCTTTGTTTGAAAGATGTGTATAAAATTTGCATACATTACCGAAGCAGTCTATTGACCGACAGATTGACAAATCTCAACCTTATCAACATGATCAATTAATTCCTTTGTCGGGGGCAGGTGAGTTTTGAACAAAGACAAGCCACATGCCTCAGCTGGATCCGAGCGAATGCTTTGAGATACATGTATACATTAGAATAATATCATTATAAACAATTGTAAGGAAATAACATATACAACAGCTTTGGTAACTCTCGTGAAAATAATTATAATTGTGAGAAATGAAAATGGAAGAATAATGGTTGCGTAGCTTTAATCAAAGTTCCCCAGAGCTGTCCTCCCTTTTTGAAATTTTTGCAAAGGTTGAAAAAATGTCTCCGCTGGGAATCGAACCCGGGTCGTTGGCTTAGAACCCCAACGCCAACGTAAAGTATATCGTTATGATAATTCAGGAAAAAATTAGCCGTAAATAATTAATGATTCCAGTGTTTCGGATTTGTGAAACGTTTTTCAGCAAACGTTCTTATTGTTAGCAGGGTTACAGGCAGTGCCGAACGGTGCAATTAACCCAAGAATTCGCATTGATTTGACCTCGCTTTTCTGTTGAATGAACACGATGTTTCGGTGAAACCGCTGGGGAAGTGTCGAAGCAAAACTGCTATAACTTTGGCATATGACCATGAATCTGCATGATCTTAATGGTTTTGAAAATGGGAATCAGCAGATTAACTAGTCATCATATTTTTTTTTTCAAAATCGATGGAAAAACGGGGACAAACGTACAAGAAACATTACATTAAAAATACAAAATAAAAGTCCAAAATATGCATTAAAATTACACATTTCTAATCGGAAAACAAAAGAGATATTGGAGTATGTCATTAATCAGATATTAACCCTTTCATGACAGGAATTATTTAAGGGGTAAATTGATCACATTTTGTTCTTCAAATTGGCAACAATATTATTTTTGTTTTAGTGCTACACAGTTCTAACAAAATGTAATGTCTTTGAAAATAATATGCATCATTAGAAACTTAGTCGAAAGTTGAAAAAAAAATTGCCAATTTTGATAAAAACAGTGATTTTGAACCTCTCAATGTGTTGCCAATTTAAGGATTTTCAAGCTTATTCTCCTTTTTAAAATTCCTGGCATCAAACACAATATGGTCATGCAACAAAAATGGAAACATGTGTGTAGAAATTTCTGCTCTTTCTACTCATACATCCGTATATTTTTTAGAGCTCTGAATCAAAAGTTATTGAGCCAAACCACAAAATGTGGTCAATTGTCTCGAAAGGGTTAAAGATACTTTGTGTGAAATATCATTATCTAAAACCCATGCATCCGAAAATGTCTGTAAAAAATCAAATACAATGCATTTTCGTACCTTGAATCCGAACGCTGATCTACCGAGTCGCTTTCCGTGGCGATGACGTCATTCTCAATAATACAGTCCCACATTATGCTAATTCTTGTTGGGTTTGAAACATAAAACGGCTTTCACGTGATTTCGTGGGGGAAAATGTAATCTTTGGAAGATTTGAATAATCTTCCAAATGCCTCAGAAATTCATAGCAAATATATATTTACGGAAATAAACCTGAAATAAACTAATTATCGACCTCATGGCTTTACCGTTTACCATCGACACAGCACTGACATGTCCTTCTTTGGCAGTTTTCTCCAGGTACCACCGTCTGCCGACACTTCTGCGCTGCGTGCCTCGAACAGGTGATCGTGTTATGTAATAGTGCGCATGCGCGCAGTTTGATTTCTAGCCATGACGTCATATTTTTTTCAGGTTACTGTTCCTACACAGTTTTCAGTTTGTGAAAATAACCCAATATATTTTCCATTATATCTCCGAAAGTAAGGCTTCGGCACGGCGAAAATTTTGTCACGAGGTCCGTAAAAGTCTCAAGAATATGTATGTACTTGATAATGAATATTGAGCGAAACGTCAGGATTTGTCTGTAAATAATCTGAGGGTAGTTTTGAAGGACAACAAAACATGAAAGGTTTGATAAAATGAAAAGTAATTCATCATTTTATTTTTTATTTCATGTGCACATTGATATGACTCTTTCAAATCATTCCTGAAATTCTGAGCGAAATCCGCCCACAAACAATGGAGAAACGAGAGGGGGAAATTTTGGTAAAAAGGTGAACTTCTGAACGTGAGTGCTTCGTTGACCGTTACAGATTCAAAACGATTTCGGTCTGAACGGCGAGTTAATTGATCTCCTCCTCTCCGACTGGTTAGGAGGGAGTTTATGTTTGATTAATTAGTGGGATTTTATAGTGATTGTTATTTAGTAAAGAATGCTTTGAAAACATAATTATTTTTGATTAACTTACCGGTGAAATAATTCACATTGTTATTCTTTTTGGATCTTATTCATATCGTTGGTCTATAGAAGTGTATAGTATTTGCTTTAATGTCACTTTATTAATTACTCACCATTATCAACGATGGACGTAATACAGTATAACAATTTACGATTGTACGAAAAATAGAGAGAGAAAAGCCAAGATCATGTCGTATTATTGATCATGCAGGCCTATAAGGTCACGTCATTTAGGTTGGAATATATTATTCAGTTACACAGTTATTTAACACGCGGTGAAGGTATATCTTTAGCGGGACATTATTTACGATGCCCCAATGATGCAGTCATTGTCTGGAGCCACGCTACGCCAGTGCCTGCAGTATGTTAAGACAGCGTTTTAATATTTGAAGTTTTTGTGTTTAGCACCTATTCAAATATTCGAAACTCGTGAAGTGTAAGTATTTAAAACGTATTTGAGCGATTGAAGCTTATGCATTATAAGTGTTTAAGACATATTTGAACTTTGAAGTCAATGTTGTATATAGTGCTTCAAATGGAATTGAATATTTGAAGCTTATTTAGTATAAGTATTTAAGATGTATTCGATTATTTGAAGCTCATATAGTATACATGTTTAAAACGTATTTGAACATTTGAAGCTCATGTAATTTAAGTAATTAAGATTTGAATAAATATGGAAAGTAGTATAAGCAGTGGCGTAGATACGAACGCAATTTCTGTTGTTAGTGGGGGGGGGGGGGAATGATGAATAGATCATCCCCCCACTAACAATGGATAATTATGCGTGTTTAAACGTATTCATATTTGAAGCTCATGAAGTATAGGTGTTTTGAAAAACAGAAGCTCGTGAAGTATAAGTATTTTGAAAAAAAAATGACGTACAACTTTTTACAAAAATATTCTAAACGAAGTGTTAGGATTACTAATCAAAATTTTAATGAGATCTTTCTTGGATCGAACATAACCAAGTTTGGTAAAAGGTCATCATGATTATTCATTTTATGAATAAATAAATTTTTATTAATAAATCGGATAATTTCACTTAAATTGCAATTTATTGATCTAAATCGCATTATTTGACTATTGTTATAGCCCAAAATGTTGCTCCTATAGAAAAAGATCTGAAAGTCGCTCAATGGGGGGGGGGGGGGGGGGGAGTTATCAGATGTTTTCCTCCATGATTCTCTGACAAGCAAAAAAAAAAAAAAAAAAGAGGAAAAGTTGTCAGGGGGCACTCTGCCCCCCCTGCCCCCCCCCCCCCCCTCAGCTACGCTAGTGGCGATTTTTAAAAACAAAATCAAGGCGATTTCAAATTCATTTAAATCGGGCCAACCCTGATGATAACTATAATGTGTAGTGTGCTACAAAATTAATGACTTAAGTGAAAAAAAAAGGGGGGGCATCATCGAATAAATCCTATACATTTTATTATTATTATTTCAATCATTCTTCGAACAAATATACTATGACCTCGAAACAGAGGAACTCATTTTCATCTACAATGATATTCAACAATGAATAATATAGCCTATGTTTTAATACAAGTTATGATAATGATGACAATTACAAGTTCTTCCATAAAATTTAGACCTGATCTGCAAGTTCATTTTCTTCGTCACTTAGTTTAGACCGCATTACACTTTTTTTTGCAAGAAAAGAACATCTTAACTATGTCATTTTGATGCATACATAACTAACAAATACTAAATCAGCCAAAACCATACTTAGATAACTTAAATAACCATGATTACGGGGGTTGGTATCTTTGTAAAGCTTTCCACCAGGTACAAAAATATCCTACGTTAAACAGCAAAATATGTGAACTCAGGTAGACATTCCTCTTTCAACATGTTTAAACGGAAGAATTCTCGAGAGCAGAATGATTGTTATCATAAAAAGAAGAATCCCTATGTTGTTTTCTAGTTTTTAGATTTAAAGGGAATCGTATAGTCGTAATGACGCAGGCGAAAGTCAGTATAAACACAGGTCACACATGCCCCAAAACTATATAATAATCGCTAACCTTCTGACAATTTAGTCTGTTGGCCCTCGAGAAATGAGAGCCCAGAAATTTTATACCTATGGTCTCAAGGACCGATTCATTCCTGTAAAGCTTCGCTTGAATAAGAAGTCCACCACGTATTTACACTTATAAAACAGACACCCTATCTTTAAACGGGCTCATTAGCTTGACCAAAGATGAGCTGTCGAATCGCTTTACGGAACCCCAAGTTTACATTATAATAAACAAAAATATTGATGCTGTGATTAGTGCTACGAATATGTCCAAACACGAGAAAAATAACATTGAAGGTATCCTTGTTCAGGAGCTGTGAAAGTTTGAAATAACAGACACCAATGATCATCCATGGCAACCATGTGACGAAGAAGAATACAGTAACAATGAGAAGCATTCTGGTTGTCGTCTGACCCATGTCATTAGTCTTCGTCTTCTTCTCTGATCGAGCACTCGAGGCATGACTTGGCTCTTTTGATTGCCATGCAAGATGTACAACGGATTGTAGTCTGTGCCTTGCCCTTGACGCACTTTGTCCAGAAGCGACTATGCCGCCTGTGGATCTGTTTGTATCTTCAATACAACATTTCTCAGATGCAGAGTGGGCAGTGTCGGGGCTTAAACCACTGTTGTTAATTTCGGAGTGAACCTTGCCAATGGTATTAAATGCAATCAAACTATTACCGGCTGATTCGGAGAACTGGTCGTCAAAACCAGTAGGTAAAGGTTTTGGTGAAACAAGTGTATGATCAATATTATTAGGTAAAGAGTTCTGACTACACCTAGTTGACATGCAAGCACCAGCCATACGCTCAGACGAAAGGTAATCGTCATTGGTTATTTTATTTTGTGTTGACAGCGCCGTTCCCGATTGCTTTCCTGTAACATCGGAGGACACTAACTTTCCACTCACAGAAAGCAATGTTAGCTTCTTCAAGTCTTCTTTCATATCGCAACTCAAAAAAGCAATTGTGTTATTATCAGGGCTAAAGTTAGATTCTGCGATTGTCGTGTCCTTCTGCCTCCCTTCTGAGACCTTTGAAGTGTTAATTGGTTTGCGGCGAAGAAGATTTGCATGAACTTTAGATTTTCTGCGTAGAAAAATATAAATCTTCCAATAAAAGAATAGAGTTAGGATCATGACGGCAAGAAATATTGTTGGAAAGAGCACTTGAGATAATGCAATTACCCAAATTTTACTTCTTGCATCACAAATTGCTTTACCTAGCGGCCCATCCTCAGTTGCCTTCACTTCTCCTATTTTGGGGATCATCAAAAGAAGTCCGGCTGAAATGCAAGATATTGCCCAAATACATGCGCGCTTGTTAGACAAACGACTTTGGTATGGTCTGCAAACGGCCAAATAACGGTCATAGCATATTGCTAGTGTCAGGAAAAGAGTAGCAAATGCTGCTCCTTCGTCCATTATCTCTATTGTAATACAGAAGCCATCTGATACCAGAGATGGGAATCCAACGCGCAACATTGGTAATACTTTGAGGATACTTGCCGTAAAGTCTGTCGATGCCAAAGACAATATTAAGGTGTCGGTGCTTGATCGCCGCTTCTTCTTGAGATAAACAGCCAGAATGAAACCGTTACCAAGAATCCCAACAAAAAAGAAAATAAAGAGGAAAACGAGCTGAAATATTTCTGTACCGTTATTGACAGAATCAACGTCCTCTGGGAAATTCGTAGCGTTTCTTTCCATTTTTGTTGTAGATTTTGTACGTTGTTGCTTTTATAGTATAGATCGTTTTAATACAAGGCTGTCTAATTTCTACAATTGTCTTTTCCACATGAAGGGTAAAAACCTGAGAAGAAAGCAATGCAAACTCCAAACAGTTTATTCCCGCAAGGTACACTTAGCAGTGTACATTATCTACACTATAGAAAAAACAACAACGGGGCAGTGAAAAGCTCTGTCGACTTTCTGAAAATTGCTGCTCAGCTATAAAGCAAGCAAAGAGGTGATTTAAACCATCTTTGAAAATTCGTGTTCCTGTGACTGATTTAATGTAGAAACATGACGTGACATTTGCATAGCATTACCTCTACTCATATTGACATAAGCAGAGAGACTGACGTTTGAATTGGCACCCAACAATCGCATGCGTGGGTTTAGCACATCCTTTCATTAAAGCATGATTATTATATTTACCGCCAGCGAAGATGATTTGCGTTGATATTAAAATGATGTGAGACGAGAGGATAAAATCTGTCAAAATTATGAGTATTTTAATGCGATTGCAATAAAATCTGTCAAAATTATGAGTAATTTAATGCTATTGCAATCTTCAAGAAGAATACTAGAACTGATGTCGTTCAATACTTTTAAGAAGACATCGAGCAGATTGAACATGCATGATGAGAGAAAATTATACTTCATTGACTTATCGTGAATTTTATATGAATGTATAGGCAATAGGCATATCATGCATAATGAAATAATTATTCAAACAATACTCCATGTGACCTTAATTTTTATAATCAGAGGAGTTAGAGGTAATACGAAAAGTTACGTTTGCTCCCCCTTGTTCCCATATGGGAATAAATACATAATTTTTAAAATAACGTATCCGTTATTGGATGCTTGCCATTTATTGTTACACGATTTAATCTGCGTGTTAATAAGGCCTTAGATTTCTTAACAGTCAACCGATTTATTTTAAAAATTGCACTATGTTCTTGAAAGGCTAATGTTTTTGCTCTTTTTCGTTGGTAATAATTGTCGCTGGTGAAGCACAGAAAGTCAATATCTGTGTGTGTGTGGCTGTGTGTGTGTGTGTGTGTGTAAATATGTAACTCTGTGTTTTGTGTCTCAACCCCCGTCTGTGCCCCCTCCTGTTCGAAAGGTCTGGCTACGCCAGTGTGTCCGCTTGTATCTTGAGATCTTTCGCCTCTCTTGCTTCCTCTGCATCTCTCTCTTTCTCTCTTTCTCTCTCACTCTTTCACAAACACACACACACCCACACACACACACACACACATACGCGCACGCACACGTTCATGCGATCCGCCCACATACACCTTTTGCAGTGCATGATCATAATATAAATGAGTGGTTCAAAATACGGTGGGGAAGCGAAAGGATGGGGTACGGTGCATGTCTAGATTTCTTGATTATCATGCGTCTTTGCAAAGAGTTTTCAAAAGAAAAAAGGGCTTGCTTTTCAATAAGCCATTTCCTGGTCCCACTCTGCGCAAGGGCAGATAATGGTGCTATGTACCGAGACTATATACTGAAACAAACTACTGGACCGTTTTTTTTTTCAAAGTTATGAAATCATCCTGCCCACATACACCTTTTGCAGTGTACAAATGGTTCAGAATAGGGTGAGTTAGCGAGAGGACGAGATATTAAATGTTACATAAACTTAGCAGAACATTTTTGTTTATATGATGAATAAGAGGAAAACCATGAAATATAAACATGCACTGAAGGTCAGATATAGAAAAGCATTACCAATAATCCGTAGTCTCTGAATCTGAATACATTCATTTTTTCAAAACGAACAAATGGTGGGAAGGGTGTGTCTGTGTACATTTTGAAACGAGTTAAAACGATACCTTGAAGAAATATGTTTGCGAACTTACTCTTTATCAAAAGAATAAATAAACTCACCCTCGAAAAGTACATCTTTGTGAATAATTTCTTCAAGATGAAAGGACAACACGAATCCAATTGGGAAAAAAGGGTTACAAAAATACCGGTAAACACAGGCCTATATCTGGCTAATCCCCGGCTTTAATGCTATACATCACACAAATTTAAGACCTTAATGAAAACTGTAACGACGAAATAAGAAGACGGAGAGCTACATTTTAAGAACGCTAATTCTTTCATGTGGCTTATACATGTAGAAAATATAGTTAAATTTCTTTTTCACATTTTCATTATTTGTCAGCAATTTTGTGATTATATGGATTCTTAAAAGTCAACAATGCCGAGGAATATTAAGTATCTCTTAAAAGTACTAAACCTTTGTTAAGAAAATTCAAGGCTGATAATTTTTATTCAAAAAAGATCGACAGTCGGAGTGTTGTAAGATACAAATGCACTTGATACAAATGTGAAAATCGTTCTAAAAAGGAAAAAGTGAAAAAAGAACATACGGAACTATCATGCCTATATATGCATTCATGAGAACCTAACCTTCGTGATGAATAACCGGCTCAAGCTCGAGCTACATAGCGTTTGAAAACCTTCTGCTATCAGACCTTCACATTACATGTATATACTCTGACACCGTTAAACGAATCCCGTCTTTATTTGAAAATGTAGGCTGTTATCGCATTTACATATTTCAATAGAAATAGTACACACTATTGCCGGAAATATCCCGGTGGGCCTTCTCAACACAAAAATGTTACTTTATACCACAGGGATTCATTTCAGAATGAATAAATTTGTGATCATCAAATGCAAAGTGTCATTGAGTTCAGAATGCTAATGAATAGTAAATGTTGATTTGAATGTTATTTTGTCCACAATGAATCAATTCCTAAGTCAATAGTAGCAATTTTTGTATTTATTTTACACAATCAAATACAAACTTACATTTATTTTCACCATCTATGCGAATTCGTGAAAATTTCATACGTCGAAGCTGCAAGGCATCGTGATCTGGGGAGCGTTTCATCAAGCGTTTTGTCAGTGATTTTTACCGACAACTGTTATAAGCTACTGAAATCCTTGCATCTGATTGTCTGAGAGCAAATTTGTCAGTAAAAATCACTGACAAGACACTTGATGAAACGCTCCCCTGTACTCGCTTGGTTTGCAGATTAAGCTACATACAAATGTACATGTCTGGATGCTACATTTTGGAGACATCTCTTACTAACATGAAAGGAAAAGCCAACCGTCCAAAAATATCCCGGATACAAGCCACACGCGGAAGTTTGATCCTGATCTCCCTCCTTGTTTGTTTTATGTTTTTTGTTCTTTTGTTGTTTTTGTTTCCCCCTCTCTTACTGCCTTTCCTAATTTCATCTCTTTTCCTCTATCAACCTGTCCCTCCCCATCTCCTTCTTCATTTAGGTGAGCCTTTGTGTGTTAATTATTTAAGTTAGTTAGTTAACGTATACTATATGTAAAAAAAACAACAAACAAACAAAAAACAAACCAACGAACAGATTTTCGAATCATGTATGTAATTATAATGATTTTCAATTGGGAGCATGCTATTTACAAGCTCCTCTTCTCTGCTAGTTCCCTTTCGTTACCTTTTCGATTATTATTATGAAGATACAATTGAAACGTGTGTAAACCTCTCTCTGTTATGCCATTTATTTTAGAAAACATGTATATAAAACAAAGTTAATATGCGTTATGTTTGAATGATGAGTTTCTTCTACAATGTAAATAATTTATATGATTTATGAATTGGTATCGAAAAATAAATGAATCTTGAATCTTGAATCTTGAATCTTGAAAAATTACATTTAGGAGCCACTGCTACTTACCAGAGATGATTTCGTAGATGACATTTCTTTCCAACTAAAGGATAAAGTTGAGTTCTGGTCAAGCCATTAAATTCTGAAAGAACCTGTCTGTAATCAATTTGGAAAGGCTGATTATGTAGTAATAAGAATTGGTGTATACTGTGAGGTTTTGGAATAATCAAAATTATATCATTTTTTAATCACTTGCTTGAGAGCCACGTCCACTGCACACCAAAATATGTATATAGGACTAGATAAAGAAAAATGGCTTGAAAGTTTGTTCCAAAACTTTTCATCTATTTCTCATCATATTTCGAACGTTAGGGCATTTGAAGAGCAATAACTTTCAGGGGACATTTCTTCTATGATATTCTTCCAAAGTAACATATAAAGAATAAGAAAGCTCAAAAATTATATTTTCCCATTTAACAGAACTCAGCCTTCTTTTTAACTTTTGAATGGAGTATATTTCGTGTAGGCATAATTTTTAATTCAGGAGACATTCGGTGCAGTTAAACTGATGCAAGTAAATCGAGAAGGAGACATAAATTATTTAATAAATGTTTCTCTTATTAATAAACTTTCATCACATCAAAATTCTTCGCAAAGGTGTTAATTACATAACAGTAACAATTTTCAAACACATTTTGCTGAATATGTGCGATTCGACGTAATGCCTATTATAGGTCTTCCCGACTCAATTTCAAACTTTTTCCATTCAAATTCATTAACGTGCATTCAAATTCACAGAGCGCACGCCCGCGAAAATATTCGGGCTTTCAAATTCAGAATCCTATCGATCAATTTCATTTATGGGCGTTCTTATTTCCTTTCCGTAAAATCAAAATCACGCATGTGCGTCCAGTTTCCAAATGCGAGCATTGCATTTCCTACTTGTGCATTCAAATTCACGGAATAATTACGATGAGCCTGTTTGGGGCGTTCAATCTCATTTTCAGGTGATCAGTTTCCTACTTCGTGCACTCAATTTAGTGGAGAAGATAAGATAGATTTTTAAAGAAGGGAGTTATGAGGGGGAGAGGGGGACGAGCATTGGTTGTTTCTGATAAAATGAGCACACATACACAATCTACCCGCACCCCCCCCCCCCCCAACACACACACGCAAAAATCTTATTTTCATAGGCTTCAGTGTATTTTTTTTAAAAAGTTCTATATTGTTCTGACGTTGTATTTCCTTACAGTGATATCAAGTCCTTTATGTTCATGTATTCCTCAATATATCATGTCCTTGTATATTTTCTTTTATTCTTCAATACTTTTTTTCAAAAGGCCCAGTCAGCAGTGCATCCAAACAACACAACGATATTTCTAACTTATATTCCTTGATGACATCACACATAAAAAAGACAACACCCCTACACTAACCACACAATGCGTCAATTCAAAGACCAACTGATAAACAACATGATCTCACAATCTCACAATTGGAAGCCAATAAGATATCAATAAACAACAAATACGATGTTTATAATGTTCATGTTATAAGTTTCGCGAAAACATTTATTGCATAATCCTTTAAGATATTGGACTAAAGCATTAAATATTATAACATTAAGTATACACTGCTCAACATGCTCAAAGACCTCTCAAGCTGAAAACCTTCCTCCGAAGATACAAACACTTCAGTCATGCCAGTAAAAAAGGATAAGTAATGATCATAGTTCAAAAGTATAGGTTTCCCGGTCAATTTCATAATTTTGTCATTTAAGTTCATATTACGAGCATTCAATTTCACGCATATCACGCTCGCAGCACTGAATTGGCTTTCAAATTCAAAATCGGATCGTTCAGATTCACTATCAAAGCAATCAATTATTCATTTGCGTCATTCAAATTTAAAACATGAACATGCATTTTGAGCAATGAGCATTCAAATTTATTTCAAGCGGGCGACGGAATCTCGTTGGCCATTCATATTCGTGAAAAGGCACCATGTTCCAAATAAGTGCATTCAATTTAAAAGAATCGAAGGTTGAACATGTTGAAAGAACAATCATTTCAGGTTCCAGATTATTAGGTTTTCCCGGTCAATTTCATACTTTTTCTATTCCAATTCATGAATGAATTTGAATGCCCATTGCTCAAAATGCATGGTCATATTTTAAATTTGAATGACGCAAATGAACAATTGATTGCTTGGATAGTGAATCTGAACGCTCGGATTTTGAATTTGAAAGCCGAGTCAGTGCTGCGAGCGTGAAATGCTTGAAATTGAATGCTCGGAATATGAACTTGAATGACAATATTATGAAATTGACTGGGAAAACCTACATTTACATACATACATACATACATAATCCGATAAAATATGCTTGGAACGGGAATTAGAGAAGAAGATAGGACCCCCTCAAAAACCACCCTCCAATGGATGGCCTTGTGAATTCGAATTTTATCTAGTAAGACTGGTGCTCCCAAAGAAGGCAGTGCCCCCTAAATTCCTGACACCCGCTACGCCACTGTCATCACGTGATGTTTCTGAGATGGAGGGGAACGCATTATTTATTGCCAGGAGAGCGTTTCATCAAGTGTTTTGTCAGTGATTGTTACCTACAAATTTGCTCTCAGTAAGATATGGGGTTTAGTAGGTTGTTTCCCTACTGCATATTAGCGAAGAAAAAAAAGGCTTGTCTCGGGAGGCCAGGTAAAATGATGAGTCGAGGTTGGATGCTGAAGACCACTGTAATTATGCTAGTCGGAATCCAGGTAACTACGAAAGCGATGACGATGAGGAGGAGAGTACGCGTAGCCTTCGTCATTTCAGCTGCCGATTCCACACGATGGGACATTGTGGTCTGAAGGGAAATAGAGAGAGAGAGGGGGGGGGGGGGCGTCATGAGTGTTCATTAGAAAGTGTTTCATAATATTATACTAATGGATCACTTTCATTAACTACTACGTAATTTTTCAATATATTTTGATAATCATTGATTGTAGAGATCTTGATATATGTTGTTTCTGTGTTGGCAAAGGAAGAAAGATTATGTGATGAGTTTCTGGAGAATACATACCGATAATCCTTGGTCACTGGTGCTGACCGTATTTGGATCAGATGATGAAGGTACTTTTGTGTCCTCGCCGCTTCTCGTCTCGGCAGTGTCACCATATGTCCTCGAATGCAAAGTGTACGAACTGCTGTGACAGTCACGAGACATCTCAGGTCTACTCACCGTGCTGGAATTGAGGACGTCACTCAAATCGAAGGAATTATCAGCATTCCGACCTTTGATCCTCTTCCGTTTCTTGATGAAGATTCTGATGTAGAGGACGGCGATGATGAGCAAAGGCAAATAAAACATGGCCACACTCTGGACAACACTAGTCAACGGAGTGAAGTAGTACTTCCGTGTACAGTGGAGTCCGTTGTTGAAAACGATGGCGAACTCCCGAGGCGTGACGTACCCTAACCAAAATGAAAGTCCGATCATCCAGGGCAGACAGTTGATGATGACGGCCTTGCGCTTCGTACGAGAAATGAAATGGTTGATGGCATCGTAGACTGCTTGGTGTCGATCAGTACAAATGACGACCACGTTGATGTCAGAGGCATTGACGATTCCGTTTACGATTCCAGTGATGACTTTACAGGCATTTTGAGAATATGGGTAATGACGAATATAGATGTGTTCTACGACAATACACAGCTCAATGCCGACTAGGAGATCCAGTATTACGAGGTTAATGATGAAATAATTGTTGTAGGTACGGAGTCGTTTTTCTATCAAGAATGCCACTAAACTGATAGTGTTGGCAAGTATGATAAACCCGAATAATACTACAGAGGAAATGAGGCCGTTTAGATTAAAGGAAGCTGTTCTACGGTATCAACAAAGATTTTCTCTGTCACAAATTCGCTTGAATTCTGGACATCAGTCCAAAAATATTTCTGTTGAATAGGACTGTATTCCTTCAGAAGCATTTGCCATGGTTTGGCCTATTGTATCTCCCCCAATTAGTCATTTAAATGATTGAGTTAATGGAACGAGCGAAGTATATAATAGCCTATAAAATACAAATGGCTCTGTCCTCTCAACGAATCAGCAGCATAGCGTATGATTATTCGTCCTCTTTATTTAATTTTAGAGAATTTATTAGTGCTTATCAACAAAAGGATTAAGCTTCTTAATGAACCAATCTACCTATAAGATATTTTATTTCCTGCCGCATCTGAAATGTGACACTGACATGGGTGATATAAGAAAGAAAATAGGGAAATCGCATATATGGGCTAATTAGGGGCACTCCAAGGTTCTTGTGTACCACATGTTCAAAGCGAGCATTGATCGATATAAGCAATATGTTTTAGTCCTTGAATATTATTTTAATATCATCTAAACTCGAATGGCAACTCATAAACGACCTGGCTATATATATATATATATATATATATATATATATATATATATATATATATATGTATATATATATATATATATATGTATACAGCCCTGGAAAAAATTATTAGACCAGCTGCATTTGGAGTCATATAGACAGTGTTAAGTCTATTGTCTATGGAACTAGGTAAATGATTATTAGCAGCTAATTCATTATTAATGGGCTACTACTCCAATTTACAATTACCTTTGTGACAATTACCCCAGGACAATTACCACTAGGCCGACTACAACAAGGACAAACTGCCCCAGAAAGATTTCCCCAGGCCATTACCCCGCCCCCCCCCCCCCCCATATAATAGACTATAAACTGATAAGTGTCTGAGAGGATGAATTTCAAGTGTATCTTGTCTTGGTTTGAGCACTATGACCTGATCACTATTCTACTGAGAACATTTGGAGTGACATTGATGTTAGAAAGGAAAAAGATTCTAGCTACATGAATGAGCTCCTGTAAAGAGGGAAAAATGCAACACCTAATGGACAGCATGCCACATGGCATGGCTGCTATCATCAAAAAGCAATTTTCCACCAAAAACTGAACAAAGTGCCTCTAGAGAATTGAACAGGGCTTAACCAGACAGTCATAAATATCTCCTGGACGATTATCCACAAGACCATTAGTGCCAAAACATTTATTCCAAAACCCTACCCCTGGAGAATATCCCCAGGATAATTACCCTCTTGGATATTTTCATTCTGTTAGTTAATATGAAGTATCCATTCATTGGAGGTGCATGCCTTTCCTTTGGGGATATTGTCGTTGGGGGGGGGGATTAATTGTCCTAGGAGTAATTACCCTGCGGGTATTTGTCCAAGGGGCAATTACCCTTGTGGTAATTGTCCGAGGGGTTAGTTATTGAAGGGGGGTAATTGTTTTAGGGAGTAGTCATCCACTCACTATGAGTCATCTAGTAGAAATCAATTTGAAAGTTTAATTACTGATGTAGTCAACACTTCCCACATACGCCTCTGGTCTAACAATTTTTTCCACCGGGCTGCACATGTCTCGTATAAAGTTTTATGATTTTTTTTAAAGAATAGCCTTCTCCTCTCAACGAATCAGCAGCATAGCGTAACATTAGTCGTCCTTTTTATGTCGTTTTATCGCATTATCAATGTTTATGAACAAAAGGAACAAGTTATTAAACAAATTACCTAATATCTTTCACTACCTGCCGCATTTTAAAGGGGACGCTGACATAGTTGAGTTAAAGTAATATAATTGGCAATTTTGAAATATAGGCTATCTAGTTGCACTTCAAGATTTTTGCATGCCACATGTTCAGAGCGAGCATTGAATTGATATGTAAACTGACAAAAGCAATATGTCCTTGAAGTTCTTGAATATAATTCATATCATCGAAACTCCGATGGCAACTCATAAACGAACTGGCTATATATATACATCTCATATAAACTTTCCTCTTTCTTATGTCAAGGTTTTATGATTTTAAGTCCCAGTTTTACGCATACATTCTTCACATTTTCAGTGAAATGTCACGTCATCATGATAAGTAGAACGCCAAAATTAATTAGATTTAGTGAAATGAACTCACAACCGTATTTGAAGGGACAAGGGAACGAGGTGACCCCGACACGTTTTCAATC
This sequence comes from Heliocidaris tuberculata, assembly GCA_025618425.1. Lineage (NCBI taxonomy): Eukaryota > Metazoa > Echinodermata > Echinoidea > Camarodonta > Echinometridae > Heliocidaris > Heliocidaris tuberculata. Next base: position 14,637,867 of record CM046839.1, read on the forward strand.
CAGAAATAACCACAAAAATTTTCAGCCATTTGCACCTGTTCTATAATCCTTATATAGTAGTCTAGTACTATAAGTACCATTACTAATCGATTATAGAATAAACATTTTAATATAAAGTTATGATCATTAATTAGTATATACATGCTCACGAAACACTGCAACTTATGGCAGAAAAGGGACGATTTGTTCTTTTTGTGATTTATTTATATCACTATCATGACTCTGATTCATTTATAAAATTTATATTGTGTCATAAATACCTAAGGCTATTTATTTGCTTAACAAATCATTTCGTGTAAAATATTACTCAATGTTATTTCAAAAAATCTACATTGTGCAGCATCATAAAGATCAACAAGGAGGTGATATCATGGTTTTAATAATAATAATAATATAGAGTATTTGTAAAGGCCACCGCACACCTTACGATCGGTCTGCGATCCAATTTGTGAAATAAATCGCTATGGCATTAAATAATTGGCATTTTAACAAATGAAATCTACCCTATTCAGGTTCTGAAAAGTAATATGAATACTAAACATAGGGTTTTGGTCAGCTGTCAGCTTTCTACAGGGAATAAGGGCAAAATTTGTTTCAAACCGTAGGCAGTCGTACGATTTTTTGTGACGTCACTACGACTCCGAACCGATTTGGCCATTCCACCGACTAGAAAACTCGACAAAGGCCGTATTATCGATTTTACTATCTATGTTCAGACCCTCAATCAAAAATGTTTTTCGTTTTTAAATGATTTGTCAAATGATATTACATTTTCTTCTGAAATCGGCTCGCAGACCGATCGTAAGGTGTGCGGTGGCCTTAATGCGCCAACTCCACATGACTAATGTGCTCAAGGCGCAGTGGAGAAGAAAAACTTACAAGTACACGAAAATACACAAAAATGGAACAACAACAGTGTGAAAGTAAACTTACTGGAAAAGCCGTTTTGAAAAAAATGAGTTTTGAGGGCATTTTTAAAGCAATCTACACCTGACATATAACGGATATCCTGTGGCAATTGATTCCATAGGTAAGGTCCAGCATGTGCAAATGACCGATCCCCCCATGATTTCTTAGTTTTTCGGAACAACAAGCAATTTAGAATCGGATGATCTTAAGCGTCTGGGAGGATTATAAGGCATCAACAAATTAATATTGTACTCTGGGGCAGATCCATGTATACAGTGAAAAACAAGCAATAATAATTTAAATACAATGCGGGATTCGACAGGTAACCAATGTAGTGAAGACAAAACAGGAGTAATGTAAGTAGTACGTCTGGTAACGGTAACAAGCTTTTTCGTGTTGAACTTGGACTTTATCACTCGGTCATATGTCTTATCGTAATTCGATTGCTGACTTACATGAAGCCTTCTTCTAAATCATTTTTTAGTTAGATATTCGCCCTTTTCGACAAAGATCCACCTAAGAATCAGTAGAATATGTAGTAAGGCTGTTAGTATAAGTTGGCATACCTCCCAAAAAATTCCATGTTCAAATCTGCACAATGATTATTTTGTATCAATTTAACAATACGTCAGAACTGACTTTACTTCCATAATGAAATGGAGGGTCGATATAGACATGCAAATTTAATGGTAAAAGGTAGATGGTAAATGGTAATACAGGCGTATCCATGAATATATTATAAGGGGCAATTAGTACTATTATATCTCATCTTGACTTTTAAACAAAGGGGTTTACACCGGCACTATCCTTTGCGGGATACGCCCATGCGTAAATTAATGTCTTTTGCAGGAAAACATCTTGATGACAGTGGCGCGAAACAAGGGTTGAGACAAGGCGTAAGATATGGGGTTCATAAGGCTGTTGGCGAACTGCAAATTAGCGAAGAAGATGTAAACTTTTGCCGGGAGAGTGGGATAGATGAGATGAGGTTCGATGCTGTAGATCAAGTTGATGATGTTCATCGGTAACCATGACAATACGAATGCGATGACGATGAGGAGGAGGGTGCGAGTCGCTCTCGTCGTCTCCGCTGTCGATTCCACTCGCTGAGACACTGCAGATGTCTGGAGTGGGATAAGAATATATGTACTGGGTTTTATCTTCCAAACAATGAACAACAATAAGTTTTTTTTACCAGAGACTATTGATTTGATCCTTTCTTCTTCTTTTTTGTTGTTGTTGGTTGCTTTACAATTTGTCGACAGCATGATAAAGAAGTCCTTCAAAATACTTCAGCTAACGTTAAAAGAACAATCTAAATCTTTCAAACAAATTCTAATCCTTATACATTTGTTTTGTCAGCTTTAAATACTCGATGCATTCAATGAATTAAGTCAATTCAAATTAGGAAAAATTAGGGCCAATGTAGAGTATTTCTTTAAGATATCCAGATTTTAAGAAATTATTGTGGACATTCAGATATTCAGAGCCGCAATGATCCTGCAAAATTTTTAAAACTAACTCATTTAGGTTTTCAGGGTAACTCATTATGGAACAAGACTGTCTTTAAAATTATGTGCAAAAAATGCACTTATTCAAAATTGCAATTTTACTCACAACACGACACGGACAAGGATTAAATAAATATATTTTTGAAAAAGCTTGGATGCTCTTTCCCATCCCAGTCACGCGTCAAAACCGACTCAAAAATTGGCCGTTGAGGGTAATGGAATTTGCGTTCTGCATGTGTGCTGTGGTCTTCTTGTGGTCTTGTCGTGGTGACTGAGGCGTAAGTCAGGTTTAAAAAACAGAGTTCATTATGGGTAACTTACATCCGTATGCGATGGGGATGAAACGCTGCCACGAGTCCCCTCACTATTAATTGTGACGGACGACGAATGCGTGTCCTTGAAGCTCTTCTCAACATCCCGTCCTCCAATCGTCTTACGAATCCTAAAGAAGATTCTAAAATAAAGGATGGCGATGATGAGAAACGGCAAGTAGAACATAACCACACCCAGTATGAAATACGTAGCGGGACTGGCGACGAATCGATTAAGACAGATGTCTCTGTTGTCGAAACGGATGGCAAACTCCCAAACCGTGATGTACCCTAACCAGAACGACAGTCCGATCACCCATGACAGAGCGTTGAGGATGATGGCCTTGCGCTTCGTACGAGAAATGAAATGCTTGATGGGATCGTAGACTGCTCGATGTCGATCCGCACAAATGACAACCACGGTGATGTTAGAGGCATTGGCGATTCCATAGAAAAGTCCAGATAAAACTTTAGAGAAAACTTTGAGAAAAGGGGTAACGGCGGATATAAATTTGTTGTACAATAGGACACAGTCCTATTCCTACTAATAAATCAAGTATGTTGAGGTTTATGATGAAGTAGTTATTGTAGGTACGAAGCCGTTTTTCTATCAAGAATGCCACTAGACTAATAATGTTGGCAAGTATGATTAGCCCGACAAAAATTGCGGGTAGGATGAACTGTAATGAAACTGATTTGATAGTCTCTTCTGCATTTGTGTCAGTCACACATTCCTTGAAATTGTCAAGATCAGTCCACAGTATGACCGTTGATGAGGAGGATTCTGTGCTTTCAGAAATATTGGACATGGTTAGATAATTATGTGGGCCACAAACCGCCAAACTGCAGAAGGTTTTAAAAATATAGATCGCTATAGGCTTCATCAGGTTTATCAAGCCCATCACCGAACTGGCTAATAAACTTGGATTTAACCACATTTTTATAGTGATGGCAAACATTCATGTATTTCAAAGAGACATTGCTCTGTTTAAAGCCTATAGTGTAGCAAAAACGCACGTCAGGATACTTTTCTTTTGCCGTCATGGCATACATCAAACGATACCAGCTATATTTCACTGCCTATCTTTGAAGAAACAAACGAGATAAGGGGATAAAAAGACAACCTTGAAATATAGCAGTGCCATTTAAAACCACTTTCCAATAGAACTTGCTATATAATATGCCGGTGACTTAGATAAGCCGAGGAAATGAACAAGTGAGGAGACAAAATCCGTTTTTTTGTCTCTTGAAAGTGTGCTCTTGTCTTCTATTATCATCAAAATGCTCCTGTCAAATCATCAACCGATAAACGAGATGAAACGGAGGCTTCTTCAAAGTCAATGAAATGATACATCTTTCTTTGATAAAGGTTTATCAAAGAAAGACAATAAACTTGACATTTCAAATATTCTTGAAGCGTATTACATCATTTGAAATTAATATTTCTCCCTTGTCTAAATGACACTTGATGAATTACATCAGTATTTGCTACAAACAAGAATCTACAGAACTAAAGTGGGGGGGGGGGGGGGGGGGAATTAGTGAATACTATGAATACGTCTTCAGATACACAGTACATCAAAATACATGTATCTCATTTCCTTACATGTTCTACAAGCATGTACTTAAACTTTCTATTCTAAATTTTTACGTTTTCCAAAGACATCTTTTAAAAGTTATAATGCGTTTTACACGATTGCTCTATTACTATCAATCTTGTCATCAATATCGCATTTTCGACACTATCACCAATGTCATCATTATAGATCATCCCCTAATCTTTGATAGCATTTATAACGACCTGCTACCCATGTTATATTTTGAATACAGCCCGAGGGAAAAGGTGCATGAAAGGGACATGGAAGAATAATATTTTAGCCTACAAAGTTGTCTCCAATTACCTCACAGACGAATGAACGATTTGCCAATTTGAAATTCACATAATGTATATATTTGGTGATCTCAACTTTTAAACATTTTTAACTATATAACTTCTTATTTGGTCAGATTTTATTAACACTTTCACCGACCTGTTTCTCTTTATTTGTTTGCCCAATTAAACTTCGAAGGAAGTTGGGTTGGGTTGCTCTCTCGGGTTTTTTTTTTCTTTTGAAAAGCAAGGCAACAAAGAGGGATATTTATCAAAGCTATTCGCGCACTGATTCTTCATTTTTTCTTAATTATTTGATTCCAAGAGAGCTGTCAGTGCTTTTGGTATACCGTCACATTTCTTTCATTGCTGATACAGAAACCAGTAATCGACGACTTGACTGCAATAAATTGTCACGGTATACAGCGTGAAATGAGCTACTGTGTTTTGTCCGTGACTCCGGATATTAATGTTTCCCCGTGTTCACATAGGTGAACAATCATTTTTGTCTCTTCATTCTTTTTTTTTTCATAAACGCTGAATAAAATGAAAGCCTGGAAGCACATAACATTGACTGTCAGGCCTTTGCCGTGGCGTACACGTGTGCACCATTGAATGTTGAAAGTAAAAGTTGCAGTGGCTTTTACATAAACGATATTGTTGACAATATTTTTTTCCGACAGAATGGATGAACTTTTTTTCGGAGGGCAAAATAATATTAAATTACTCAAAGTATATTGAGCGTTTTCTTTTATAGTAATACTGGTTCTACAGCATGCAAAGTTTCAATCATTTTTATTCCATTTATTACAGAACTTTCAAGCACCGTAAATCAATTTTTGGGTAGTGGATAGAAAAAAAAATCCTATACGAACTTTTGATAAAAATATCTAATCATAATATGTCTGGACTTTTATTGAGTATTCGGTAAGTTTAAATTATGTCTCGTCACATACTAGATCTTAGGGTTGGCAACTTTCATTTAGATTTGATGCCATGCTGGTTTCATCTATTATGTTAATAGTTCCACCACTTACAAAAAGAACATATTCGTTTCTGAACATTTCCCTCCAATGACACTAAACGTAAAGTAATCAAAAAGTAAAATCTTCCTTCGCGATTATCATCTTTACATGCACTCAAAAGAGAAAGATTTTCATCCACCTTTCAGTCAGCTTATTTGTACGTTTTTATTATTTTTTTAGATGTTTATTCCAGGGACGGGTATTTTTTGCTTCTTATGTTCTGTCAATAAATCCACCACCATACATGCACTGCGGGGGTTTAGAATCCACTTATTGCTTTCCTCACGTGCCTTTTCAAAAGCCTAGACATGATGGAGCTCAAATGCAAAGGATGTCTATCACTTTTATTGAAGCTTACTTTTGTATTCGTAAGTTTCATATATATGCGGAGGAAAATGAATGAATGATCAGACCGGTTTAATTATATAAAAGTTCTTCTTCGTCGTCGTTAAAGTTCGAGGTAGAATGCCATGGCTCACGCAATATGCTCCCGATTCCCGGCCGGACGCAGGATTTAAAGAGAAAGGGGCTCATTGTTTTGAGTTGGCGGAAATGGAATAGGTGCAAGCAAAACTTAATACGTGCTAGGAGCGCGCGCGCCCCTCCCCTCACCCTCTTTAATCATCCACTGCTGATTAGTTGACAAAGAGAGTCTCCTCCTAGAGCTTCGTGCATATAATTGTCATCTTTCCTGGGTCCTCTTGCATAAAAAGTTGCGATTAAACGCAACTCAAAAAATTAAACGCACGTCCCAAATACACGATCCTGATTGGTTGAAAATTGAGTTGCGTTTAATTTTTTGAGTTGCGTTTAATCGCAACTTTTTATGCAAGAGGGCCCTGATTGACTTGATGAGAGGTCTTATCATGTTCAATTATGGCTGAAAGTACGCAGTCCTTCTCAACAGGCTTATTAGTGACTGATTTCGAGGATCCGAGCGAATATGAAACATGGACCAATTCAACCGATATCGTCAACTCAGTCTCATTTCAACTCGTTTTGACTGCAAGTTTTGTCGGGCTTATCATACTTGCCAACATCATCAGTCTGGTGGCATTCTTGATAGAAAAACGACTCCGTACCTACAATAACTACTTCATCATAAACCTCATCATACTTGATCTCCTAGTTGGGCTGGGATTGTGTATTAACGTACAACTCACGTACATCGGTCGTTACCCCTTCTCTCAAAATGCGTGTAAAATTCTTTCCGGGATTTTCTACGGAATCGTCAATACCTCTAACATCAACATCGTCATCATCTGTGCTGATCGACATCAAACGGTCTATGATCCCATCAACCATTTTATCTATCGTTCGGAGCGCAAGGCCGTCATTCTCAACGCTCTGTCATGGGTGATCGCACTGTCCTTTTCGATAGGATACATCACGGTATGGGAGTTTGTCACCGGTTTCGACAACGGGCTCAACTGCACTCAGCGATATCTTTCCAGACCGTCGACCAATATGATTCAGAGTCTGGTCATGTTCTATATGCCGTTGCTTATTATCGCCATCCTCTACACCAGAATCGTCATGAAGATTAGAAAGTCCAGTGGGGGGGGGGGGGGGCGAAACGTCGAGAAGACCTTTGCTGTAAAGGAGGCAAATTTGCCCCTTTCCACGAATACTGAGGCGATTCCTGCAAGCGGTTCGTCCAAGATGCCTTCAGGGACGAAGGAAGACATCGCCGAGGCAGAAAGAGGAGATGACATAGTATCATCATCAGCTAATGAGCCTTCAAGCAGAACCTGTGGACAACATTTAGCGGTAAGTCGGCCTCATCTAGAAAATGTTTTCTTTATAAACCAGATTTGTCAAATAGTATACATCATTGATCACTAAAATCATTGATCAATTTATTGTATAGTATCTTAAAATATGGAAGTATTTGAAGCGTGGTATTTAGTTTTCTAGTGCCGAATTTAAAATTGTGTCATACATTCCTTGAACTAAAAATATACACTGTTTTTCCGTCTCTCTTTTTCACTCTTCCCCCCCCCCCTCTGTTTTTCTCACCTCTCTCTTCCAATATCAATCACTCTCGACTCTCTCTATCTCTCTCTCTCTCTCCCTCTCTTTCACTTTGAAGACATCAGTGTCTAAGCGTGTGGAATCGACAGCGGAGACGAAGAAGGCGACTCATACCCTCCTCCTCATCGTCATCGCTTTCGTCATAACATGGGTACCAATAAACGTGATAGGGGTGATCATCAGCATAGCTCCCCATCTCGTCTTTCCTCGTCTACCCTTTGGAGCCTTCTTAATCTTCAGTATGTTGCCTTGCGCAAACAGCCTCCTGAACCCCATATCTTACGCCATGTCTCAGCCCCTGTTTCGTGCCACTGTCATCAAAATGCTCTCCTGCAAACGCACTTCTAAAGATGCGTTGTAGTCTGTACCATTGATTAAAGACAGTCCTTCCTTTGTAACAAGTTGAATATACGTGAACCTTAAATTACTTATTAGATTTTGGCGCAATTTGGGACAACTCCTCTTTATATAGTACACTGGAATATTACGAGTTTCAGTTTCTCTCCCAAAATGAAATTTCCCTCTGGGTTCTACCTAGATATATTATGGATTTATAGAATTTGGAAAATTATAATATATTAGTCATTTTATCTTTAGAGGTGAATGGAGAGTTATCCTTCAGTAATACATCACGGCATTACTATGATTACGATATTCGACAATTCGAAATTCTCATATCCATGGTGAGAGTCAAATTAAACAGAAATAATAACTTTCTGATAATTTATTCCCATTTTGTTGAAACATTCACCAGTCTGTTTCTCTGAATTTTCTACTATCTTGCTGTGGAGGTAGGATTTCCATTTATCCTGGAATCGTTCTTTCGTTTTAGGGTAACCATTGTGCTTGGTGCATGGTGCCTTATTTCACAATAGCTAGACCATATACATGTAGATATCATTGATTGAGATCTGCTCTATGCTTCACCCTATCTGGAAGTTTTACGCCTTTATGGGGAATTTTAAAGATTAAGGTCGATATTTAGCCATGTTTTACATGTACATAATTATGGAACCTGCCATTCCAAAACGCTCTCAATATTTGACTAATATATCATGAATCGTTAATGACACCAAGTACCAAAAGGCATTTGATACGTGGGGGTATCGCTGAATATGCATTTTCATCAATTAACTTCGGGCTAACTATAATTGTGCATTGTTGTTCTTCTTTCTTTATGTAAATATATATATATAGTCATACACATACATCCGTCACTGAAATCTTCATATATATAGTCATACACATACATCCGTCACTGAAATCTTCATGTCAATATATTTTTCACTTTCCAAACCGCTGTAAGGAATCGTTTTATATTGCACAAATCCTTCCTATAGAAAAAAAGAGAAATTTACTTTTACGTGATGCAATGACTCCATTGGACTGTAATAGAAAAAGTTTCAAGTTTTACGGATAACTTATTATCCTTTTTAACGAAAAATTATTAATGTGAAAATAAGCAACCCTGTAGGCGTATTATATTGTGGACAATTTGCTTAAATTGAAAAAAAGTGTAGTTTGTCGTATATATACATGTATATATATATATATATATATATATATATATATATATATATATATATATATATAGTTCAAACGTTCTGCTACGGAGATTAAAAATAGAGACAGACACAGAATAAATGACTCCGTCAGATACAAAAGGTTCAATATTTCGCCTATAAGGCTTCTTCAGGAAATGATACCAAGTACAAAAATGCACTAAAGATGTAGTGCATGCGCGTAATTATTGTCAAAACAGCAAGCGTAAAGTAAACAACAAAGTCAAGGCGCGAGAAGGGAGAGAGAGAGAGAGAGAGAGGAAAGGAGAAAGAGAGACAGACAACACACACAAACATGCAAAGATGAAGAAAGATAAAGAAAGCAAAGGATAGGAAGAGAGAGAGAGAGAGAGAGAGAGAGAGAAGTAAAATAGAGCGAGAAAAGTAAGGAGAGAGACAGGGAGAAAGGGTGGGAAGAAAGAGGATAGAGGGTTAGAAAACAAAAAGAAAAGGAAGGCAAAAAAGAGAAAAGAAAAGAAAAAAAAGGAGGTAAAGGAAATAGGAAAAGGAGGGGAGAGAAGGAAAGAAACGAAAGAAGAAAGAGAGAGAGAGAAGGAAAGAAAGAAACAAAGGAAGAGAGCAAAAGCAAATTACAAAAAAGAAAGGAGAAAGAAAGAAGCAGGACAAAATTACGAAGAAGGAAAGGAACGGAAACTGGCTTTGATATCATGAGGTTGGAGCGTGCCAAGCTGAAAGATGATCCTTTCCTCCTGGATCTTCCTTTCCTCATCTGTTACCCAGCACTGCTTAAGAACACAAACTTTCAGATCGTTGATCGTGTGATTAGCAAGATTGAAGTGTTGGGTAACAGGGAGACCACTAGTGTTGAGGCGAACTGAACGAAGATGCTCCGTCACTCGATCAGCCAGTCTCCGTTTCGTCTCCCCTACGTACAACTTTCTGCAAGAAATGCAAGTTATGCAATATATAATGTTTGTAGAAGTGCAGGAGAAAGTTTTGATCACATTCCATGATCCCTTAGGTCCTGTGATGGTGGTGGCATCCGTTACATGAGAACAGGTCTTGCATCTAGGTCGACGACAGGGAACTGTACCAAGGGGTGATAGCGTATCCGTATCAACTTGTTCCTGAGCAGGCTGTAGAGTAGATTTCACAAGAATTCTTCTCAGACTAGAATCCTTCCTGTATGCCATTAAAGGCATATCTCTGAAGATATCCTTAGTTTGGGGATGGTCGCTGAGCATCTTCTTCTTCATGACATGGGCGACTTGAGCACTTGAGGGGTGATATGTGAAGACCATAGGTACTCGGGCAGCGTGTTTCTTCTCTTTGGGCTGTAGCAAGGCTTCGTGCTGGGTCCGGGGGACAATCTTCTGCTTCGCTTCTTCGATAACATCAGTAGGGTATCCCCGTCTGTTAAAGAAGCCAGCCATCTCGCTGATACGGCATTTGTAGTCCTCGTCAGTGCTGCAGAGTCTACGAAGCCGCGCGAACTGGGATCTGGGGATAGATCGCTTACACGAAGGTAGATGAGACGAGCTGTAGTTGAGGAAACAGTGGGCATCAGTTGGTTTGTGGTGAACCCCAGTTTTAAAGCTTGTCCCATCAACAGTGAGTTCTACGTCCAAGAAAGCTATGGAAGTGGAAGAAATGGCGTGAGTGAATTTGAGGGATGGATCGAAGCCATTGAAATGAGCTATCAGTGAAAGCAGCACTTCTCTCGAGCAAGTGGCGATGCCTAGATAGTCATCTATGTAACGTAAGAGAAGGAGGGACTTGGTTCCGTTGAAGGTAGATAGGATCTTGCTCTCCATATAGCCCATGAATAGACAGGCATACGAAGGGCCCATTTTAGTTCCCATAGCGACTCCCTGTCTTTGCAAATAGCAATTTCCGTCAAACTGGAAAGATGACAAGTTGAGAACCAGTTCGGTTAGGCGTAGTACGGTCCTGTCATCGGGCCTATCAGCTGAGGGGTTTTCAAGTAAGAAGTGCTGAATAGCCTTCAAACCCTTGTCGCTTGCTATGTTAGTATACAATGCCGAAACATCCATGGTGAAGAGGAAGTGATCCATACCCTGTGGTAGAGTGATATTCTGTACACGTCGAATAGCATCTGACGAACCCCTCACATATGTAGGTAATGATTTTACAGCGGGGAGAAGATGCTATCGAGATATCGGCTGAGTTCAGTCGGACAACCGATTGTCGAAACAATAGGTCTCCCAGGGTTGCCCTGCTTATGTATCTTAGGCAGCAGATAGAAGGTGGAGAGTTTAGGGTTCCTTTGAATGAGATTAGTAGCGCTCGGCGGTAGATGTTTCTGTCAGGCAGCTGAACGATGGCACTTTCTACACCCAGCTCGATGAAGACCATACAGAGGAGCAGCAACAAATAGTGAAAGACACCGAACGGGATCTCATCGAGCGTAGTACAGTGTACAGCGTGCTCTTGCCTAGTGAATTGCTACCCCCCTCCCCCCCCCCCCCCTTTTTAATCACAGGGTTCAGGTGTTTGTCTTACGTCATAATGGATTCCCGGTTGGTCGGTTTGCTTTACCAGACCGGCTCAAGGGTTCATACCACCCTTGTAAAATAATGGTATGTGGTGGCAGCATTGCCGTCGGTGAGGAGGGTCTCACGTTACAATACATACTGTATATTCCACACTGTATATTCCACACACACACATTTCCATTATTTGTAAATAATGGTTTCACAATATTCATTATTCATAAATAATGGAATTTGCAAAATTTATTATTTATATACAGTGTGTCCCAGAAAAAAGGAAACCCGTTTTTGGAGATAGATATCTTGATAATGAAATAGGATTGGAATAAAACATGGACACTTTTAGTAAGAATAAAGTCTCTTCTTTTATGTGATACCAAATACACGAAGATTTGTTTATGCTTGACCGACTTAGAACAATTTTACCAGCTTAATGTAAGAATCGATTTGCACAGAATATTGGTGCGAACGTTTTAATGCAGATTATTCCAGTTTGTTTTCAATTCCCTTCATGTTGTTATCACGTTTTCTGTTTTGTCTTCAGTATCTTCTTTCTTGTGTTTGGTTTTCTGTTTCTGTAACAGTTTTCATGTTTCTGTTAATTCAGGTTTTTCTTTTCATTTCCCCTTTTCGCTCACTCCTTACTTTTAATGTGATACATTTTGTTTCACGTTATGAATCATTTCTGGCTATTTGCATCTTTTCGCTTTTTACATTTTCACAGCATGCATCCCCATTTTTCATTCCCGATTTCGATTCAATCCTTAACATAATTTAGCTAAGTTATCTTCAATTCATTTCAACCTTCTTATTTCATTTCAGTGATATTCTAACCTCAATCTTTTCAATCTCTTGCATATATCAACTTGCTCTCTTGCTGTCTTCTCTTGTTTTCCACTTAAAAGAATTGTGACGCCTAATTGTGACACCGAATAACGACACACAAACAAACGATGAAACTAAGTTTTATTTCTTTTTATTTCATCCTTTACAAGAGCAACTCATAAATCTTGGACCGTGTAACTCTATCCCCAACGTCCCTCACCATGTCCACCATGCCTGTCCACGCACACCTGTGCTCTGCCCCTCATGGCTCCTACTGCCTGGCGAATCACGGGTTCTTGGTGCCGCAGTGCCTCACACTCTCTCACGATCCTGTTACGCAGGTCATTAGTGTCTCGTGGTGGGGAGGTGTAGACCCTACTCTTCAGAAAGCCCCAAAGAAAAAAGTCACACAGGGTGAGATCTGGTGACCTGGGAGGCCATTCGACATCATGATTCAACGCGATGACTCTGTTGTTGAAGAGTTCCTGCAGTCTCTCCCTGACGACTAATCTTCGATGAGGCGGTGCTCCATCTTGTACCCACCAGACTCTTTCGAAGCTCCCATCAGGCTGGCGAATGAAGTGTTGATCAAGTTCTGGAACGATGTCTTCGTTGATAAGATGTAGGTAGCGTTCTCCATCGAGATTTCCGTTGAAGAAGAAGGGTCCGATCAACGAACCATTACCACAGAGTCCTACCCAGACGGAAACCTTCTCGCGACTGATGTTGACATCGTAGTGGAACGGTGGTGGGTTGTGGATTGGAGCATACTGCCGGACGTTGTGGTTATTGACCTTGCCGTTCATGAAGAAGGACGCTTCATCTCCAATGATGAGGTTTTCAACAAACCTTGGGCCACGATCCAGCAACCACTGGGAATATCGGAGTCTTCTGGGCATGTCTGCTTCTAGTAGTTGGTGCTGAATGCGTATCCTGTAAGGATACCATTGCACGTCCAGTCGGATGATCCTGTGGTAGGAAGACCTTGACATGCCAAGTCTGTTTCTTCTCGTCGAGACATGGGGATTTGCAGCTACTTCCTGCTGAACTGCGGCAATGTTGTCCTCTGTTCGGACTGACCTTGGCCTCCCAGATCGGCCTTTGTTGAGGTTCAAACTTGTACCTTCATTCTGGTATTTTCGAACGTTCTTCCAGATCGTTGACTTTGACGGAACATTCCGATCAGGAAACCGACGACGGAAAGCTTGGGCAACTTCCTGAAGGCTTCCAGTGCGGTTCCATTCGGTTACTAGGAAAACTCTTTGCTGTGTTGTTAGCTGCATGGTCAGGCAAGCAAGTGAAAAGCTTGTGCTTAAAACCGTATTCAATCTCATTGAGAAATTTGGTGAAAGAAACATAAAAAAGAACACCAAAGAATTGATAATGAGCCCTCCCTTTGTTAACCAACGTTGCTGCATTCTTTCCAATCTTGACCACTTATTCTGTGCAACTTGATTTTGACATTCAAATTTTAAACTGTCCTTGCTCATCAGTGCATAAACTTTAAGTGTCATATTAGGTGTCAAAAGAAAGAGGAAGAGCTAAACTTTATGATGATATATATTTTATGACATGAATTGTTCTATTTTACTGGGAAAATAGCTGACAACTCCGGTTTCCTTTTTATTGGGACGCACTGTATAATGAATATTGTGAAACCATTATTTACAAATAATGGAAATGGCAAAATTCATTATTTATATATAATGAATATTGTGAAACCATTATATAAATAATGGAAATTGCAAAATTCATTATTTATACATAATGAATATTGTGAAACCATTATTTACAAATAATGGATATGACAAAATTCATTATTTATATATAATGAATATTGTGTAACCATTATTTATAAATAATGGAAATTGCAAAATTCATTATTTATATATAATGAATATTGTGAAATCATTATTTATAAATGGAAATGGCAAAATTCATTTTTTATATATAATGAATTCGTGAAATCATTATTTGTATATAATGAGAATTGCTGTATTAATTATTTATATATAATGAATATTGTGTGACCATTATTTATAAATAATGGAAATGGCAAAATTCATTATTTATATATAATGAATTTGTGAAATCATTATTTCTATATAATGAATATTGTGTTACAACCATTATTTATATAAAATGGAAATGGCAAAATTCATTATTTATATATAATGGATATCGTGCAACCATTATATACGTATAATTAAAGTGCATGCAAATCGTTCTTTATAAATAATTGTATCTTTAATGTCATTATATATAAATAATTTTAGAAGTGAGCTAAATAATGAATTATATGTAAATAATTGAGCTAAATAATAAATTTACAAACGGCGCCTCATAAGGAGGTGCAGCAGATTATCATGCGACGGTAGGTACACATTTGTTTTATTTTTACACCCTTCCGTCTTCAACGTCATTTATTTTTTACACGGTGTAATTTTATTTCTTCACGGGTTTTTGTTCCTCCTTTGTCTATTATTGGGGATGAATTTAGCCACACCTTGTGTAGACCGAAAATTCTGTCTCTCGTTTGTTAGCTCTTCACTTAGAGACAGAAACGGTCGTATCACTCTGCTGTGCAAACCGAATACACATTGACTTACCGTAGACTGCCCTGTTTCCGCTCAACCTGCGCGATAGGGCTTCACGGACACAACGGCCGTCTTCCATCGCTCGAGTTTCTTCGGTGCGCAATGAAGGCGTGCAACTCACTAGCCTGTGGCAGCATACACACTGCATGCAAGGAACATGTGCACCAAAAATGGTTCACTTTCGATCGCGCGTAAAACGGAGATACGGGAATGACGTTACTATGCAGAAGTGAGCAATCCGCTTATTTATGTATGAACAAACTATTTTAAAAAACATAGATCTAGATCTAAATCTACTCGTTAGAACGGTCAGAAAAAAAATTCTATTAAAATATGAATGTTTATAAACAAAGATAGTTACGCTACAATAGGTTTTACCTGGCCAAATTTCTAGTGGGAACTCTTATTTAAAAAGAAATTATCCATGATTAAACTCGACCGTGCAGCCGTGTGAAACCCCTGCCCTATTTTCGTTCACCCTGCATTATACAGCCTTTTACTTATCGGGACGCCGCGGCCCGTATGGTGGTTGATCCAGTGTCCGAACACTTTTCAGAAAATCAACGATAGCAAATAAAATATGAAATGAATATCTGTCAAACTATACATATTGAATGCTCAAAGTCCTACAAAAAAAGAAGTTGATGGAATTTTAAAAAGACAACGTAGATTTAATACGATATTCCCTTCCGAGTGAACCCCTTCCCAACGACGCGGCGTTTTGGTCCCTTCAAAAAGGTACCGTAATTCCGAACCTGTGAAACCTATGGGAAAAAGACACAACCTTGGTATCAATAGTGAGGTTTTCATACGCGTAATCCCACGCGTATGAAAACCCATTTTAGGCGCTTAACTTTACACGTTCGGTAATACAATCTGTTCGGAGTTACAATACTTGACTATACATGCTATAGCAGAGCTGCTAATGAGCGCAAAACTTGCAGAGTTTTTGCAGCGCGTAATATGCTAGTAGTAGTATGCGCACGATAAAGGCGGAATGCCAATGATTTGAAAAGGAAAGATTATTGAATATGGCTTATCAAAATATGGTGAGGAAATAATCATCAAATAGCTTGCATTGAAACCGATGTAATCGTTTTATTGCATGTGCGCCCACTAGCGAGCGGAATTAGGACGGGTCATCGCAGAAAAGGGACCAGAAAATGCTTTGTGCAGTCGGCGCACTACAGACGGCCGCTTAGGATTTCAGGAGTACGAGTGTCATGGTACGATTCGCTAGAATGTTCGCGTCAGAATGGTGTACATTAGCGCCTGTATAATTCTTTAAAAGTAAAATTATCAGTGAAAAACTGCTAAAGTGAGCGGAAACCGGGCAGTCTACGGTACACACTAATAACAGTTTGATTACGGCTGCAAGATTTTCAAAGGGAGAATACCTTGGACCCTGAATTACCTGAAAAAGGAGCTTTGATTCGTTTGAACGGATTATTCAGTCAAATTGGTCAGTTGAGCCAATTCCTTAAATAGTAGAGCCTAGATCTAGGCCTAACCAATTCAATAATAAAATGTAGATCTAGATATATGAGGAAAAATCATATTATTGCGATTTTTCCAGCTACAGTACTCGTCGGCGCGTAGTCGGTTTGCACAGCAGAGTGATACGACCGTTTCTGTCTCTAAGTGAAGAGCTAACGAACGAGAGACAGAATTTTCGGTCTAGAGTCTACACCTTGTGATGCTTCATTTTCATCTTTGCACAAGCGTCGATCGAGCCCGTGCTCGACCAATCTAATTCACTGCCATTGGATAGCAAGAGCATAATTCTTCTCTGGCCAAATCGTTTTGGCTCCGGTTGTGAATTCTCTTGGCTGCTCCCTTTATGTTTATGTTTTTGTTTATGTTTTTGTTTTTGTTTTTGTTTTTGTTTTTGTTTTTTTATACTGGACACGTAGTTAGGTTAGTCTGTATTGAACTTAAATTTAAAGGCCTGAAAATATCCCAGGGAGAGAGAATATCACCTCTGCCTTAATTTTTTTTACATCATTATATCATAAGGAGAAAGAGCATTAATGCCTCTTTCATTCGAACCTATTTTGTTACTTCACCTTATACCATTAACTTGAAATATATTTTTAAATGTCTTAAAAATCATTACACTCAACAAAAATCCATAGATTGGCAGTACTTTTAATCAATATTCCGAATTGGCAACTTTCTCAATAAATTTAAACTAAAAAAAAAAATGTATTTTCATGACATTCAAAAATGGAGAAAAAATATGAGTTGTCAATTTACTGAGCAACAAAGTGATTGATTTTGTCTTTGAAAAGATCCTGTCGATGGGTTAAAGTAAATTGCATACACAACAGACAAGTACTGCAAAACCGTTTTAAAAAGTATCATTTTCGAAGAAAGAAAAATATTACATTCAAAATTTTACAAATTTGCATACAGTATTTCATGAAGCTTTCAAAACATATGCTGATAATGGCAAATATTCAAGACAAATGTTACTTGATGCATATTTTTGTACAATCCAAAGGCAAACGTGACTGCGTAATTTCAGTTAAGTGTCCAGACACCTCCCCCCGGACCCCCCCCCCCCTTTCCAAATACTTTTAGAGTCTGATTTGCATATTTTTAGAATTTTTTGGAATTTTCTATTCCTAAGATGACACTCTGCTATTTTGTCTTCTCTAGATGGAGGAGTTGAACCAGAAGTTGAACTTTGAATCGATAGGAGTACAGTGTCAGACGGTGAAGAAAATATGTCAGTCTATCAAAAAAAGAAGAGCAGAATTGGTCGGTGATGACCTTATCACTGCTGCTACCCCTAAGGTGATTCTTACTAATGATATACTAGTACCTGCAAATGCAGGAATAAAAACTTTTCATTCGTTTAGAGTGATGATTCATAATCATGAGTAATTACTTTAAAAAGCAATCATATTGACACTAAGGCAACTTTAAATTACTTCATTAAAATCAAGTTATTAGAAGTTTCAATCTTTCACTTGTCCGTAACCTGTATCTTAAATTTAAAGCAGAAATTTTCTTGAATATATTTGTTATGTTATTTATTCCAGTTTGAAATCTTGTATAATATGAAGACATCTTTTTCTTTCTGAAATTATCATTACTTTGATAATATATCCTTGATCCTTGTAGTATAAAAAATCATTCAGCCAGGCATAAAATTAGAAAATATCTGACAGTATGGAAGGAGGAGTAAGGATAATATCTAAATTAAAGCTATATTCGGTAGTAACATTCTGTAATCATTGAATATCCCATCTTCTGCTATTCACGTTTGTAGATTGATGAATTAGATCTGCTGTGGATTCAGTGCAGGGATGGTTCACTTCGCCAGAGCTCCTTGTGTTCTCATGCCCTGATAGAACTGTGGGAAGACAATGTCCTCCAGCAGGACTACATCCTACAGAGGTTTGTCAACCTCCTCCCCACGGCCAGCATTGTGCAGCCATGTGTGGATGCAGTGGGCAAACTACTTCTGATGATGGTGAAGAAGGCTCTGTACGGAGTGATGGGTAGTGGGGATGAGGTTGTGCCAGAAAGTCGCCATTATTTTTATATGAAGTGAGTTGTGTGTACAAGAAGACTTGTCTACCTCTAATTTAGCAAAATGTTATTTTTGTTTTTACACTCATTGTACCACATGTACATTTATATTACAAATGAACTGTGTGTAAACAATTATTTCATGAATTATCTCTTTTTTTATTTAGAATGTGTGATTTACCATTGTTTATATTTATTCATTCAAGTTAAAGTTTATCAAACTTATTGAAATATCAGTCATAATTGTGATGAAATTCAAAAAATATTACACCAATGTCTACAAAAAAAAAAAAAAAAAAAGAAACAAAACTTGATATACACGTGGAAGTAGCAATATTATATAAACATATGTTTATTTTGACATTTTTTTCTCTTCCGAAGTACATGTCCCCATCCATTCATCTCGATGTACAAGAGCAGACCAGATTGCTGGTCAGCTATTCTGGATACCATCTCCTCTTTACTGTCACAAGACGATGATCAGTAAGTGTGACCTCAGTTCATTTCAAACAATATCATATTACAGGACTCTCACATAAAGACTTGTCATTTAATGCAACTCAAAAATTAAAAATCTGCAAGACTTGCCACCATTCAGAATCACATAGTTTATGTCTTCATTCCTGTTTCGTTTCAGAACATTTGTGTAAGAGTTAGAAAAAAAGAGTTAGAAAAATGTAATAAGAAATGAATGTGAAAACTTCTACTGAAACTTACATGCAGGCGGATGGTCTAAAAGGATGGTTTGTTCAAATATCAAGCTACCTTGGCTTACGAAATTATTTTTCTGTTTTGTTCATTTCCCCCCTCTTCTTCATTATAATTTAATCTCTTCAAACATCAGAGTGCTAACAGAAGTCCTTTACATTCTGAAGCCGTTTCTGAAGTTTGTATTGCTAGACCCTCTCATAGATCCAAAGCAGGGATCGTTGAGGATCTTACTCACAGAGAGCCTTCCTCAAGCTTGCCGACCTAGATCGATATCTCAGGATGCCAGTGGGGCTCAGAATGTACTGCCACAGTTTCCCAATGAAGTAGTGACGTTCTTGCTGGAATGCATGCCATGTTTACCAGTAAGTTGTCATGCAGACAGAGTTAATATTAACATTATGGAGACAATTTGACTCTCATTTAACAAGCGCTGTCATTGTTTTTAATCACGACTGTAGCTTAGGTCAAAGCTAGTTATTTAGTGTGTTCAATATAAGTTATTATATACCTCATACATAGATTCTTATTCACTGATTGGTCAAAACCATATCACATGACACGGCGCATCTCGATCTATCATTGGGGCAGAGGGTTTTGGCGTTCTATCAATTGACCTAAGGTCAAATGGTAGAATGCCTAAATTCTGTGATAGAACGCGTAACCCCTCCGCGACTTTTGCACGTGTACACGTACGTACACAAAATTTGGTTTTTCGCGAGTTCCTAGCTAGGCTACGACTATATTAATATACGCGCAGCGCGTATAAGAATTCAACATGAATCAATGAAAAGGATGAGGTATATAAAACAAATATGAACTGCTCTGTAATCAGATGGTGGTGGAAATTATCACTCCCTCGGTGGTGTTCATACCGGCCCTTCTATCACCCCCAAGGCGGAGCCGAGGGGGTGATAGAAGCAATCTCATCATACTGATATTACAGTTCATCAGTAGTCGCGAAAGCAAATAACAGAGCAGTTTTAAGTTCCATTTCGATGACGAAACAGAGTCTGAAAAAGGATTTGGTTGCTAACGAATGATCAAGTTTATTCATGTGAGCAAGGAAAGAGTATGTGAGTTCTGTGTAAAACAAATTACATAGGTCAATCATTGTGAAAAAGAAAAAGAGTAGGTCCTATTTAAGTTAATTATAGGCTAAATTGCAAGTTCAGTGTATGATATCAGAAGGACTACAAGGTAACAAACCAGTATTATGTAACAGGGAACAAAGAAAGACACCCAAATGGAGTGAATAGGCATTGTCTAGTGCAGGTGTCAGGCCACTGAGGTGCACTTAATCTCCCATCAGAACACTCTCATTTGCATCATCATAACTTTCGAATGACTAAAGTTCACAATTTGAAGTCTTGGCAATAGAATGAATAAACTATGTTTAACACTCCTACCAAATATCAACTTAATCCGACAATTCATTCGTAGTGGGTGCTATGGCCTTTTGACTCTTTCTCTATTGATTTTGTCTCTTGTTTTCTTACTCCGCACACTTGAATAGGCCTCAACTTTAGAGCTCATTTCCTCCCTATTTAATACCAGCAAACTTCTCTTACAGCTCCTTTCATTCGCTGAATTAAAAGGGTTAGAAAGTTTCAATTATAATGAGTCATGTATCATTTTGAAGCTGAGACTTTGTTCTATCCAAATATGATAAAATCAGAAAAATTATTTTTTGCGACTTTTTGGTGGTTATGTGGTGCCGGGTCACATATTTGATACGGTTTTAAAATGATTTTTGTTGAACCTTTTGAAGAGGATACAGAAATCAATATCTGGTTCAAATTTGCTCGAAATAGCTGTGGAAAATGGATAAGTATATTCACATTTTATTGCAAAAACAGGCAAAGTTAACAAAATTTTGTAAAAGTGAACCATTTTTGTGTCTTGATCATCAGGCATCTACACGTGATGCGGTCACTGAAGCAGCACACATAGCAACAGTAACTATGGACATCATCTCCAGTAATGCTCCGTGCATAGATGGGAATCTCATTGGACAGTCAGTCTACTATTGTCTCTCTCTGGGTCATATATTGAAGCAGCAGGGCATGGGCATGTCTCCAGTCTTACAACCCCTGGCAGGGATAAAACCAGATCAGCTGCAGTTCAAGGATGGTGCTGTCATCGCCATGATAGCCAGTCTGCTTTTAAAGGGTTCCATTCAAGAACAGAATCTTGTATTGCAATTTGGTGAGCCAATCAGCCAACGGCCTCTGTGTGGTGCTTATGTGCATCTTGCAAAGTATTCTTATTAGAATAGAACAAGTGAAAAGCAATTTGTGATGAAAATGCTTATTAAGATAAGTATCCTTATTTGAATCAAGCATATTTGTTCAGTGATTCAATAAGGGAAATGATACTGAATTGAAATTTCACAATGTCTAAAGGTTTTCGTAGAAGAATATATGATAATTCATAAACAGATCAATTTCTACTTTATCGTCAGATAGAAACAAAAATCAGTCTCTTTGTTCAATATTCATGATGTCATTAAGTATCTGTTACATTTTAGGAAAAAAAAAGTATTGTTATTGTGGCAAGCAAAATCGTATAATTTGAAAATCTTGCTTGAATCGTTACACTTGAAAGGTATTAACCATTTATGCTGAGTTGGTGACATCACATTGTTTTTCTTGTTCATTAAACATTCCTTTTCTTTGAATGCAGCTCTCAGGTTCTTTGGATCCCCTGCTAGTCCCACCACGTCCAGGACCCAGAAGCTGTTGATATGGTCATTGGTTCAAGTCCTGGATCATTTGCGGGGGCATTCCACCATTGAGCTAAAGTCCCTTGAGGTCTCTCAGAGAATAGAGAACCGCCAAATCGCACTCCAACTGTTTTATGATATCACCGCTAGCAGATCAGGTCCATTGGTAGAAGAAAGTGATGATCTGCCTGATGAGGTAAGTAGTGGTAGAAAAAAAAATCATAAGAGTAATAGAAGTTTATATTCATGGATATTTATCCTGATATTACATTTTTATCCCATCATTGATGAGCCTCTAATTGTGATTGTGATCATATGATATGCTGTGACTCTTTGACAACTCTTGCCCACTTCGGCCAGTTTTGATAGGTAAAAGGTGATCGACCCACAATATATTGTTAGACTCGAAGATAACTTCGATGGTACAAATTTTATTATAAAAGTGGACTTGGCATGCACAGATTTTTGTCTCTGTGATATACTGAATGTCTGTCATGTGACCAGAGTTCACCCACGCTTGATTATTAACATCTTTGTATTCTGTGTGCACTTTCTAGGCAAATCACAGCTATTTTGAATAATTTGTTTTGTCCATGAGCCTTGCCATATCCTGCCAGTTGTAAGTATTCATGGAGCAGTCAGTGGGGAATCCTTCCAGACAAACCGTTTAAAGTGATTTGGTAACTTTGTAGAGGCTTGATGAAATCTGAGCTGTATGGCCGTACATGCTATCAGTGTATGTAATATGGTGTAAAAATGAAGCCCAGGAAAAAAAAAGCACTTCAAAATCATCATGTGCTTCACAAAAGTAAACATACACAAGTGACTGGAAATGCCAGACTCATTTTCCCCCATAGACTCAGTGTTAGACTAAAGCGTATGGCCATACGCTTTCATAAATGGGAGTATTCAGTCATAGCTATCTTAATAATAGCATCATATATTTGAAAACCTTTCTATGCCTGGCTATTTATTTATCCTTCTGAACATAATTATACAAGACAGATATCAAAATTAAACAGTTTATTAAGTCAAGCCTCCACAAAGTTACCGAATCCCTTTAATAGATGATGCATGATTTTATCTTACCCCTCCCCCTTCCCCCTTGTCAGAAACTGAAGCGTTTATCCAAGCTATAGACATGCCCTGAGAGCTGTTCCATATAAATAGACATTGTGTAATAATTCAATGTAATATTAAAGGGAAAGTCCACCCTGATATTTTGTTGATTTGAGTAAAAGCATTAAAATGAGAGAAACAGTTCAATGAAAGTTTGAGCAATATCTGATAAGGAATAAAGTTACAAATTTTTGAAGTTCTAATCAATCAAACACAAATTTGCAACTCCGTGACGTATCTTGTTGAGTTCCGCTCCCATTTGCTCTGGACATAAAATTTCATAAATACTCATTTTCTTAATTTTTGATGAAGGAATAGATTTTTTTCATACAGGTTTTGTGTAAAAACACATGTGCAATGATTATATCGAGGTTGCATGTATGATTAAATATTTTCTTTGGAGAAAATGAAATTCATGATTTATTTTAGTACAGGGCGAATCGGAGAGGAGCTCGCAAGATACGTCATGGATTTGCCAAATTGTGTCTTCAAAAATTCATAACTTTCATATTTATTATCAGATTTTGCTCAAACTTCCCTTGATCAGATATTTTCATTTTTCTGCTTCTTTTAAAACCAACTTGATATCAGGGTGGACTTCCCCTTTAATGCTGATGGACATCATACCAAATTCTTCTTTTTTGCAGACCACCCATTTTCATGGACTCCACCCATGGTACAACACGATGTCTGTCTTCCAGGATACAGCAGTCAATGTTCTAAGCAACATGAACACAGCCCAGAATTGGCTTCATCGTCAGCAATTCAAAGTGCATTCTGGGATTGATGATACAGGCATGGAAGAGACGATACAGTTAACTGTAGCCGTCTTGTTCTCCTTTGGACACCAGCTGGCGAATCTCTGTATTGATGTGCTGGTTGACATTGGCAATAAAGTACCTGCTAAGGTGATGTGTTGCCTTTAGCATGTTTAGACTGGACATTAGTCCTTTGGTAGCTCTTGAATTTTCCCTTCTCTCTTTATCATTCAATATTTTTAACAAACCACTTTCTTTTTGAAATCTTGCCCAAAGTTTACCAACATAGCACACCTAATGCACCCAAGATTGATTTTGTTCCTAGAGTTGCTATCATACATGATGAGTGAATTAGATAACTGGTGGTTAGTCATCGAAGGATCTCAGGAACAATATTTTTGTACACTTATAAACTGGTCTGTTACTCTCTGTTACTATATATTCTACTTTTTTACAAGAAAAATGTATAGCTATGTACAAGCTGTAAACTGAAACTCCTTTCAGATCTTACTGAATATTTTATGCATTCTTCCTTCTTTTATTAAACGGTAGTCATGCAATGGTCACTGTTAACTTTTTTGACCAGTAGTCTACTCAGACAAACTCAGTCAAGCTTATACACAGAGAATTAAATATTACATGAACATGAATACATGTAAAGGAGTGTTTTTAAAAATCTTGTTTTGAAACCATAGCAACATACATGTATCTTTCTTTTCTTCAGGCTTACAGCATGATGCCCCTGTACATGCATATTTTAATGAAGATCAGACAGCCTGCAATTAGCCAAAAGCTCATCACAGCCTTACCGAGACTTGTAGGTCACCGCTACCTCATTGGTCCTGTCTTGAAGCTTGTCATGAATCATAATCTCAATGCTATGTCACTGAAGCTTGTTACAGACCTCTGGAAGAAACAGGTAGGGTTTTGTAACGGAAAAAAACAAATCTGATTGAAGAGCAAGATAGTTCTCTTGAATCAGTTATAGATGTGAAAGTAATCTGCATGAAAATCTCTGTTTACTGTAGAAAAAAGAGGTGCTATGAATAAAGCAATTTGTAAATTAGTAGGGTTCATATACTCTGTTGAAGCTTTTTGTATGGCTTTTTCATCATGATGAGTGGTATCTTGATATCCCACTTAAAAACCAGACAGTTATCATTCAACAAAGCAATAGTTTTAAACCTGCTGTAAATAAGGTAGCAGTAAACAATATTCTTAATCCCTCCCCCCCCCCCTCAAACCTTGTCCTTTTTTTCTCTCCACTAGGATCGCATCTTTCCTGAGCTCCAGACGCAGTTAGCTGAATGTGAGAAAAGAATCGGTCATCCAAACGAACATACAGGGATTGATAACATGCTCCTAGAGATTGCTCTTTGTGTCTATGAAGTTTGCTCTCGCAGGTAAGATGTGAGATTATCCTTCAGGGCATGCACATACTATACTTGGAAAGATGTGGTATGTCTTTCATCATTTGAAAGTGCTTTTCATTTTATCTCATCTATTTGACATTTGCTCACCTGATAAAAAGCATAAGAAATAGAGGAAATTTATGGTTGTTTTTTTATTGATAATGTGCAAACCAGACGTTTGGCCTAGTATGACTACATATACATTTTTGACGCCCATTTGACACAATGAATTGTCAAATGTATCGTGATCTCTTTTCCTCTTTTATATGCTCTGTCACTGTCTTTTTCTCTTCTCTGTCTCTCTCTCTCTCTTTGCCATCTCTCTCCCTTTTTCACTCTCTGTATTTCTCTCTATCTCCCCCTCTCTATTTCTACCCCTTTCTCCCTCTTTCTCTCTCTCTCCCTCTCTCTCTCCCTCTCCCTCTCCCTCTCCCTCTCCATCTCTATTTCTCTCCCTCCAGAGGAGATCACCATGGTAGGGACATGGTGCGTACCTTACAAATGGTCCTGAAGGAAGCCACCGGTCCTGGGGGAGTCCCTGCTACTTGTTATGCCTTGGATGCCCTGATATCCATCACCAGAGCAGAGGTTGTTGACATTGTCTCAGCGTCTAAGCGTCTTGCAGGACAGTTTCACGGAGAGGAGAGGTGTGTCTTGTAATACTATCTGTACAAATGAAGATGCTTCAGTCCCAGTCTCGTTATAAGAATTATTCATATTTGGTTTCTATTTTATTTCTCTGCTGATATAAATGAAATTATGTAGATGAAGATATGTGTATGCATCTTAATTTCACTCAATTTTTAGTAATCTTAACTTTGTTGGATGCAATTGATTTGGATATAACGTAAATAACGTATTAACCGCACATTTTTGCTCGTCAGAAAATGTCAAAAGTCCTGTTTATATGCTCAAAGGGAATGCATTTACTGTTTTGTAAGTCTACACACTTCAAAATATTTTTACAAATTAATTTTGATGTTGCAATTAACAGCCTTACTTGCATGTACAACCCACTAGCAGGTTCATGCCGTGGCACAAGCCACAGTGGCAGGGTTCCGTATTCTCAATGAGGGCCACCCAAATATAAGTCCATAGACCAAGCAAGGCTTGCAAAGACGTGACGCTTGTCGGAGTAAAGATTCGTGATCGTATCTTAATTACCATCAAAATGAAAGAAAACATCACAAAACACACAATGAGGATAAGGCAACGTGATACCTTGCTTTAGAAAATATTCCTAGATAAATCTAAGAACTATCATAGAAGTTCCATGTTTGAAAAGCTATGGCACAAGATTTTTCAACAAAATAATCGATTCCAAAACGTTTGAAGTTCCCCCATTTCATACCCATGCATAGGTAGGTTCGCTCCCCTGCTCCAGCCCATCAGCGAGTTTGCACGTTGTGCTAAAATAAGAGAAAGGTCTCTGCACATGGTTTTTGCATAAATTAATTTGCATACTAGCTCAACCAATGCGTATTGGTTGAGCTAGTATGCAAATTTATTTATTTATTCGAAGAGTTCCCCGACTTCGAAAATGAGTTTAAGAAACAGCAAAGTACCAATTCAAGTACAATTTTGTTTTACACTTTTGAAAATCATTTCTTAATGCTTTCGCTTCTAGATTTAGCTGTTTTGATAAGAACATGGCTTAATTTAGCATGCATTGTTTTGATTTTTGATTTTTTTTGTTTTTGCTCAGAGGGTCGAAAATTGGGGGTGCGGTTAATACATGACAGCAGTTTATACAACGTTATTTACGGTAAAACACATTTTTCAGACTTCAGCCTGAGTCATCTCGAGCTCGGTATTCAATAGGTTGAATGAATTTGAGATTGATACATGTATGACCCTTACACTAAAAATGTGTTTTATTTATCTGATTTTAGGCCTTTGGTTTTAGCCAAGTGGTGTGAATTTCTTGGACTGGTCCCAGAACTGCCTGTGGAATCCAAGACCTATGAGGTATCATCATTTTTATATTTGTGCATAGTTGGTTCAGAATTCAAATTATAGAAAATTAACCCTCTGAGAACCATTTGTTGTTTCCTGAGTTTACTGGATCTTAGTATTATGTTAACTTTGTGTACATGTCATATACTTGCGCCTTGGTCACAAGTAAACCCAACGTGTTATAACACCATTAAGTTAATATACCTTCTCTTGGTAAGAGTAATCATACATGTATTTGGGCTTTTGTTTCAAGTTTAATTTGGCAGCAGTTTTATTAAAGCACGAATCATCAGTATCCTCTGAATTGTGTTTTAATATCCTTTTCACTGAGTTTGATTTACTGATCATAATTACTTGTATATAGCTGAAGGAATCATTCCATGTTTTTTTTTCTTTTTTTTTCTGACTATTGAGTGGAAATATCTAAACAGGCCCTTTTTGTAGAATTTACTTCAAATTTATTAAAGTGTGCCAATCACCAAAAAATATTTTGTTCTGTATGTTAGGGGTTCTGTGTCGATTTACTATATTCAAAGTATGACCTTCAAATGTTGATTCTATAAGAGATATTTCAAGTTGAAATACATTCCCAAAAAGCAATACAGCGACTTGTGAGGAGACTAATCGATGCACTCGTATGCGCTCGCATACAAAAAGGGCTTGCGGGGAACCGAACTCGGGAATTGGGTTCCACATGAGGGGGTTTTATGTTTTCCTTCATTTTCTTCATACTCCTTTACTGTTAACCCATAGAAGGCCTGGTAAAGGTTTTGAGGTTGATTTTATACATTCTAGCTGTACACAAACTATTTTTTTAAGTGATTGGTACACTTTCAAGAAAAGGCTCAAAAACTGTAAGTGCAGAAAAAAACATATCCAGCAATATGTACATGTATATACAGCTAAAAAGAGGGTAGTTTGAATAATGAACCTTGTGATTAACATTGTAAATATATTTTTAATCCTAATTTGTTTATAGCTATAATATACACTTAGCAAAAAAAGAAAGTGGACACTCTCTATTGTTTCAAATTTTCATATAAACTGTCAATAGAGTATGATATATATTAAATTAAAGAAAAATTACTACTCTACCAACATCATTTAAGATCAAGTTTTGAACTTTCACGCTTGGATGGGCACATTCATTCGGTCTGATTAAGAAAATTGCAAAAATAGAGGAAGTAGCCATTTAAATGTTGATGAGCATTTCCATCTTGTAGAGTCAAATTAAAACAATGAAAACAAAAATCATGAGAAGCACTTGAATATGTGGTTGTGCTTATCAAAACCATGCAGTCCTGACTCCTGAGACTACAGTTGACATCCAGAGCTCAATCCTCATTGTTTTCTCACTTCTCTCTTTTCATTGTTGAACGAGAATGTCTGACGGATGCACATGTTCATTAAAGTGATTGTAAATTAATTTACTTTAAAAGTAAATTGTAAAATCAGCTCAAATGGCAGTGAATTGTGTGCAGTCCTCTAACTACATATATAATTAAGGATATCTGAAAGTATGAGAGAAAATGGAACCCGTTTACTATCCTAAAAAAGAGAAAATCGCGATCAATCGCTAGCGCAAGTCGCTCGGCTTCTTCGCTGCGCTGCAGTCACAAAAACCAAGCACCAGCGCTTGGCGATTTCAGAGCGGGTTTCCAGCCCGTACGGTATTCTGTGATAGAACGAGGTATGCCAACCGTAAGAGTTCTTTAGGGTTCGGTGGTACTCTATCCCGACATCAATGTTCAATCGTAAATATCTTGATATATAAACGACCGATCAGCTTATAAAACTCAGGCAATTCCTGTCTGAGCTAAAGGTTTGCAATTATGATTACAGCATTAGCTGGAACAGTGATTTTTTTTTTTTCAATCCTGGGCAAAGTTAATCAATGCCTTTAACGTTTGAATGGCTACTTTGCTCCATTTTTGTAATTTTCTTAATCAGACCTAATAACTGCCCATCCAAGCGTGAAAGTTCAAAACTTGATCTTTAACAATTGATGTTGGTAGAGTATTAATTTCTCTTTAATTTGATATACATTTCATTATATTTTCATGATGGTTTATATGAAAACTTTGAACATAAAGAGTGCCCACTTTCTGTTTGGTTTTTTTTTTTTTGCTGAGTGTAGAAGAATGGGCCATAAAAGCTTTGTGAAAAGAATAAAACCTTTGGGTACTGTCCCAAACTGTGCATATGAATGATGATAAATTTTTGTCAGTACAATTATTTCTTACATGACTTTCAGGTACATACAAGAGCAGTTGGTGGTCAACTCTGGCGCTATACTGAGCATCCAGATCCCAGGGTTGTTTCAGAATCTCTATCTGCTCTAGCTGGGTTCAAGGCATCCTCTTTCACTCTGAATCATCTGCCAAAAGAGGTAATTCTTTCGCTCATAAAGTACTTCCATTAGCGTATGTTCTCACTGTGTTTTGTTCCCATTATGGTTGGAAACCCAGTATTAGGGTACTTTGCTGCTTATTCCAAGTATTATGATCTCATCCATATTTCACGCACAAAATAATTGACCATTATGCCTGTTCTCAAATTTTTATGAAGGACCAGATTCGTTTTGTATAGAGGATGTAGAAGAATTTGTTCCCTATGACATAGTTTTTGCAAAGGCATTAGAAAATGCCTTGAGAGTAAAGCGGAAATTTATGAAATGCAAAATAAATTACAAAAATTGACCTGCAAGTAGTCACACAAACAATTTACAATTCAGAGACTCCAACTCTCCCGGCCAAAGTGAGAGATCTCCCGCGTTGAGGCCATTTTCGCAAAATCTCCCGTTCTCCCACTTGAGTTTGAATTTCTCCCGCTTAAGATGTATTTTCTCCCACTTGAAATTAGCTTTCTTCTGCCCAACTTCCTCTTTTTAAAACATGAATTTAAATTCAAACAAAAACAAAAACCTCTTCAACCATATGGCGACGGCATACCGTATAGCCACCACCAAAGATCATAATTATTAGCGCACTCTGGGATCGGAGGCGCTGCAAAAGTCAGTGTCCGAGTAGTGGCGCTAGCCGTGCCGCCCAGCCGTATACGTACACTATTATCTTAACCCAGAGATAAATGAGAGACTTTGATGGAAATAGTAGTCTCACATGCAAGGTGTGGCATTTAAAAGTATGTTTATTATGTTTTTGCCTGGTTAATACAGAATAAAGAAAATGACAAACATACTTGTATTTATAACTGCATTATTAGATTTGTTGTTTTTAGTCACACTGTGCACAATTATAACTTATGATGGAGAAACTCCAGTTTAGGGGGTGCGTGGGGTTGGAGTCTCTGTCAGTTTCGAAATTCCAGAAGAATGCCTTATAGTATGATTGTCATTAGCATTACACAACTTTCCTAGTTGTATGATTTTTTTTTTTTTCAAACTTTCAGTGATCCTTTTCTTGATTTTTTTCTTCTAATTGCATTTAAACTTACAAAAGAATTCGTTTCTTTATCGTAAGGTATTACCGTATCTTGGTATATCATGCATTTCGTTTCATTTGATATCAGAGGTGGTGATGAAGATGTCCAAAATATATCATTATATACACATTCCAGAGTCTTACAATATCCTAATAGCTATTGAATTTCACAAATTCAAATCTATGTCATTCTATGTCATTCTCTGCTAGGCTACTAGGGAAGTCCAGATGAAGCGTGCATTTGAGAGGAAGAACAGAGCCAATGCAAGAGCATTAAGGGATGAAGAAGAAGAGGAGGAGGAGGAGGATGAGGAAGAAGATCTTTCAGTACCTGGCAGCTGCTTCATCAATCTACTATCCTGCTTAAATCCGAAGGCAATATCTGGTGAGTTCCTACATGTATCAGCTGCGCAAAATTCTGAGCTCCATCCTATGTCATTTCTCACTTTTGATACAAGTAACAAGTTTGATTAACTGATGGTTTATTTGACCTGACCGTTAAGATGCTAGTGCACATGTATGCCTGTGGGTAAGCAACTAGGGAGACCTACAGCTTGTGAGTCCTTTCCAAGGGGTAATAAGGATTTCAAAGTGTGATCATTATGGATATTATAGTTGTGTCCTGTTACATGTCTGTTGCAGAGTGGATTTGTAATGTTCATAAGAAGATTGTTTCCCTAGGTATTTCTCTCTTTTTGTCATTTTATTTCTTATTGTTCATGTATGACAGGTAAGGAGGAGCTTCTGCATTCCTTTCTATGTGATGAGCTGGATAATCTCCCTCGTAGGTATTACACCCAGACTTCACCAAGACAGAGAGCTACTGAGAGCAATGCGAGCAAGCAGGTTTCGGTCATCCCCTCTGTTATCTCCCAGAAGGATCAGAACAACAAACAGCCTGGCCATAGACCTTCATATGCAGGTTCACTTCTTCTCTTTTTGCCATTCATAGGAAGAAGTGTTCATGCTTCCGACCTTGTCTCGACTACTGGCTGACAACTGTCCCATCGAATGCCTCCCCAAACAATGACCCACTCGTAAAAATGACACTTGGACAACGACTTTTGAGACAACTCGTCTGTTTAGAGCCAGAAGGGCATTAACTCCTATACTCTATCACAGAGTTAACGCCCTTCTGGCTCTCAGCCGACAAACTGTGCTTTGCATGGTGTTCAAGGAGGCATGTATATTTTACAGTGTGTGCTACATTGCATATAATTTGAGAATAATATAGATAATAAAGTGTGCATCTGTGTAGCATGTAACACAATTTACAGAGGAGAAGTGTTCATGCTCTATAGACTTCTGACAATGCAATCTTTTACAACAGTGTATTTCTTCAGTGGTAACACGAATACCTATGTCTGTATCACAAACTAATATTTATATATTTGATACAGCTGGTCTGCTGTTCAGCTTCAAGCCTGGATGTGAAAGCAGTAGAGATGCAAGGAAAGCAAGGAAGAACAAGAATGCCATGAGCCAAGCTTGTTTGGCTGAGCTCACCCTGCTGCTAAATGAGGTAAGCATGTAGTAGCCATTGCATTTGAATGTTCAATATGTTAATTATCTTCATACAAAATGTATTCCTGTAGAGAAGGAATTGAGTGGTCTGGAGACAGAGCATTAATGACTAATCTCCCTCTTTTAAGCTTGCATGTATGTTATGGCCAGTTTCCTTTGAGCTATTGAAGTTGCTTTAATCTTTTGATATACATATTTGGGTAATCGACAGCATTATTTCACTGTGCTTTGCAAACCCTTCAGTCACATTCACCATCATATTTCTCGTCATATTCGAAATACGATGAGAAATAGCTGAAGTGTTTGGGCCAGACATTCATACCACATGTGTGTGCAGTCCCATAAACCCATTTCTTTGTGCAGAGTATTTGCTTTTCAGCAATATAAGATCAATTTCTTATCATTATCATGATTTCAAAATCTCCCAGTATACACCAATTCCTATGTAGACTTGAGGAACCTTTGCCAATTACTATTAGACTGTTTCTTTCACAATGTAATTGCGTGGGAAGAAATCAACTTTATATTTAAGATACGGTATTGACTTGGACTATGTATGTGTATTCTTTGATTCAATCACAAATTGTTAATGTGACCGTATATTCAAGGTTCCATGATATTTGCTCCTGCGACAATTGCTGCGGTCTAACTTTGCCATGTTAATCCTAAACCTAACCCTAACCCTAACCCTGACCTAATCCTAATCTTCACATTGTCCTTAACAAAAAACCAAATCATGGCCTTGACCTTAACCTTTGACCTTCCGAGATAAAGACTGAGGAGCAAATGTCGCAGGAGCAAATGTCGTGTCACCATAATCAAATTATGTTTTAGTGTGTGCCCCCTGCCCCTTTCACCCCACTTCCAGGGATATAAGACTTTCGGATTTTTCCGGAATTCCGGATTTTTTAAAATCAAAGAAATATTTCCGGGTTTTTTTCTGTGACATGTTAGGTGTTGAAGGCATTATCGTACTTTCGTGTGCATTAACCTAGTGGCGGAAAAAAAACCCCTCCCAAATGAAATATAGTCTTTTACTGGCCGTTTCATACGAAGTATGTTAATTATAGTGTGAAGTGGTTCTCGTACGCACAGCACGAATTTTGTATAAAAATCCTGGTAACGAGTATGTGTGGACAAGTGCTATGGACTGTAAAACCATGCACTTTACTAAAATTCGCATAGCAGCCACGTAATAATTTTGTATTTTGAACGTGCGGCGACAGGAAAAGTGGCTGATGTATGAGACTAAGCGTTCTGGAATGTGCATTGTCAGGACGACCGCATGGCGAAGCTAGCGCTAGCACACACATACACACATACACGTGCACAGCGCGATGCGCTGTGTATTGTGTACTGTCGATGTCGCATCGCATACTGCACAGATACTTGGAAGTTTACGACTTTGTGATAGCGTTTCGACTTCGTTTCCTGATTTTCTTGTGCCTCTTATTGGAATTAAAAAATCAAAATGGAAGTGGACAGGACTGCAAATATAGCGAAAATCGACATAGGAATCAAGAATAAGTGGACTTGGAAATGGACAGAGGAGAAGGATGCGAACGGAGACCGGAGTATTCTCTGTTTTATATGTATGTGCATGTATGTGTTAGCTTTAAAATTTCGGGGGGGGGGGGGTCTCCTCACACCAACACCTACACTTGACTGAATCACTGTGCTCGTCAAATATTTTCCGGATTTTTTTTTGCTACCCACTTACATCCCTGCACTTCCACAGTTGATATGAATATGTTTGTGAGATTGCAGTGAGATTTCATGAATGACTCTGTTTCCTTTCTCGTAGGTCCCAGTTTCATCCTCAGATTGGCTTTACATCATGCAGCTTCCCAGAGCATGGGCTTCATTTATGTCTACAGTATTACAAGCTGTCATTGAGGTAAGATACTGACAATCAACCAAATTCTAATTGTGATAAAAAGAATCCAAGCATCATTATTGCTTGCATTGATAATTATGAGAATGATTAGATTAGAAATTAAGCAAAAGTAAATCATTATTAGGATACATTATAACTGTAGTGGTAGCTAGTTAACAGAGTCTGCAAATACAAACTAGCATGTAGAGCTAAATATAGAATGACCTGCAACCTGAGACTCATAACAGGTCAGATATAAAACAATGAATACTTGTATGATATCTACACATGAATACATGACTACAAAGATGTCTGCCTGCACACTACCTGAATAAAGCTATGCCGTCTTATAAGTTCAATCAAAGCTCTCTCTTACTGGTCTTCTATAAGAATATAATAATTAACAGTGAACATGTTTTCATTTTATGTATTCATTTGTTGATTCCATATAAAATGATGACTATCTGAATAAAGCTATGCCGTCTTATAAGTTCAGTAAAAGCTCTCTCTTACTGGTCTTCTATAAGAATATAATAATAACAGTGAATATGTTTTAATTTTATATATTCATTTGTTGATTCCATATAAAATGATGACTATCATCGATATAACAGGGGGATGAGAATGAGAGTTGAACATTGGAGATAAGGCCCCATCTTATAAAAAGTTGGAATTGATTGCAGATAGTTTGCAATTGATATCAATCACAACTCTGTACCAGAAAGATAGGAGATGCGAGTGATATCAAGTTACTCTTTAGAAAACAGGTCCAAGGAGATCAAATGATAACTATACTAAGCTGTTTTAAAGGGAAGCTTGAGTTCTGGGAAAGGTAAAAAATAATTTGTGAGCTTTCTCATTCTTTTTATGTTAGTTTGGAAGATTATCATAGTAGATATGTCCCCTGAAAAGGATTGCTCTTCAAATGCTCTCACATTCAAAATATGACAAGAAACAGCTGAATGTTCGGGCCAAACATTTGTGTGTAGTCCCATATACACATTTCTGTGACTTTCAGCAGGATTGAGTCATTTTCTTATCATTTTGGTGGTTCCATAACCTTACAGCATACACCAATTCTTATTTGCTATAATCAACCTTTCCCAATTAATTTGAGACAATTTCTTTCACAATTCAATCTCATGACCAGAACTCAACTTTATCTTTAAATGTAGTAAATTGAGAGATATGTGTATTATGAAGTGCAATTTGCACATGGAAAAGGTTAACATGAACTAGTTTCTGTGGCCTGATTGCTTTGAAATAAAGTTGGGGATTTTGATTAAATGTGGTTTCTGAATGAATTTAATAATTTATATTAGGGTTATAAGGTCGCTGAAGAAAATATGAGCTTAGATGCAAGCTCTTGTAAGCTAGAATTCATGGATTTTTTGCTGATCAATTTGTATTATTTAAGTTCAGTTTAAATCTCATCTTACTTACATGTAGGAAAGTGGAACGTCTTTTATGTATATTCTTATTTTAAAAACCTATTCCCTTCACAGGGAAGGCGATCACAGGTGGAGCTTGAAGCAAGTCGACGTAGGGATGGGCCTGATGAAGAGCAGCTACAAGAAGGTCTGGCATCAGCTTGGCTGTGGGCAAGGGATCAATTGAAAGAGCAGCTCAGGACAGCTGTCTTGTAAGAATTCTTGTAGTGTAATAGGCTTGGCTGTGGGTTAGGAATAGACTGACAGAGCAGCATAGGACGACTGTCTTGTAAGAATACTTGTAGTGTATTAAGCTTGGCTGTGGGCAAGGGATCAATTGAAAGAGCAGCTCAGGACAGCTGTCTTGTAAGAATACTTTGTTAGTGAAAGAGACTTATGAGAGCAATTTCAGCCCTGGAAAGTTCCAAAAGAGCTCTGGAAAACTGAACAAAATGCTCTTGCAAAAAAACAAATACAACAAATACATGAATATCTCTAGAAGGAAATCTCTCTTTTCAATTGGTAACCAAAAGAGCTTGGGTGAATAGAGTGTTTTGAGGGTTTTTTTACAGTGAATGGTATAATGTTTATATATATGAAAGAATGACTAGAGTAGATGCTTTGGTGTGCGGCCACTTAAGACAAAATCCAATTTTAGAACTCTTTATCCCAGAATTATTTTCACTTTTGACCCAAATAATGGAAGTTCATAATGTAACTGTTTGAGCAAAAATATAATCCCGAAAAAATAAAGAGTTGCCATGGTAATATCAATTTTTCATTTTCCCTATTTTGGAGCCGGTTATCGGCATACCTGCACTGGTTTGCGGCCCCATGTACATACTCAATGGAGAATTTGCGCTTGCATCATGTGTGCGCGAGCTGAGCAAAATCCCATCGGCCCGAGCCAGAGTCCCATGCCAGAGCTCCCTGTGTGCGATCCGGCCGCACACCAGTGCAGCGATATCTGATACTGACATCGCCATTCGCACAGAGCTTTCGCTGCGGCACACTGGTGTGTCACACACTCTGAATATCGACGACTGCCACTAGCGATCGGACATTTTTGAGCTTGCGACACATGAAAAATCCCGATCTAAAATTGAAAATTTCTTGAAATTAAGCTTATTTTTCAAAACCCTATTTCCTTAACAACACGCTTAAGAAAGACATATTTTCAAAATTTTCAATTTTTCGTAGTGGGAAGCCAA
Organism: Heliocidaris tuberculata; assembly: GCA_025618425.1. Classification (NCBI taxonomy): domain Eukaryota; kingdom Metazoa; phylum Echinodermata; class Echinoidea; order Camarodonta; family Echinometridae; genus Heliocidaris; species Heliocidaris tuberculata. The sequence goes on from CM046839.1 coordinate 14,674,684, forward strand.
TTGTATCGCTAAAAATGTGGTATTTATGGATACTTTTTTCATGGCCACTGCTGTTTTTCTTTGACTTTGGTAGTGTACCCTTTGTGTGTGATATGATGATTTTATGTATATTATGTATTTTAAAGTGATTTTGCAATGCAAACACTGGACCGGCCGCACACCGGCTACCGGCTGTACTTCGCAGCATCTACTCTATATATACATGTTGTCAAACATGCATTAGATTCCTCCTTGCCCATTTACAATTTAGTTAATAGCAATTTTTTTAGGCATGAACAATCTATGTTCTATGAGGCATATCAATTGTTATATTACAGGAAGAACTCGGGGGCAAAGAGCAATGCAATCCTGGCCTTGGCTGGCTTGGCCCATGCTGTAAGCGCTTATGTGTTGCAACTTGGAGAAGAAGCTACCCCCAGCCAGAGGTCAGCTTCACTGTACGAAGGTCATAAGTCATGGATGACCAGGGTCGTGGACTCTTTACAGGTTGCCATGGATACAACACATACCGCTCAGTCAGTGTTTAAATTCTGTCAGCATGTATGTATATTAAAGTACAACTACCTTCTTATATTCTCTCTCTCTCCCTCTCTTTGCCTCTAAATGTTTGTTTACAACCTAGTGGAGGTGATTATATTCTCATATACATGTAGCATGCACTTTCAGTGATTTAGACCCAAGGATCATCTTGTGGTGGGATAAACAATCATATAATAAAACAGGTAGAAGAAAAGTCTTGTGGTCAAATTTAACATATTAACTAGATGATCGGTATCATATTCATGGCTGTTCACTTGTTTTATTCACGACTGTAAGGTTAGTTTGTAGTTGATCTTGAATACATTGTAAACTGTTTTAATGCTAGATGAGTAAAATGAAGTTATCCTTGGACCATTTGGCATTTGGTATGTATTCTGACTTGAAATCTTTGACGTCTTTCTTCATGGACTTCACCTTTGATTTCTTGCTTTAAAGCATTCTCGGGACCACTCCCAAGCCACCGGTGAACAGGTGCGTTCCTGTGCTGCCCTCGCTCTTCCACTCCTTGCCAACCATCTCATGACCATGCCTACCAGTGTCATCTCTCATGTAATTGAGAGGATGATGTCACTAAGCTCCACCCAATCTTCAGTGCCCATACACTATGGTGTTGGGGTGGGCATGCTGCTGGCTAGGCTGTGCACAGAGCACTTCACCGACATGACAGGAGCAGAGGTTTGTCAGAGCATTCTTCTCTCTTTCAATTCATGTCATGAAATCAAATCTGTTTAAAGATAAAGCCAAGTTCTGGTCATGCAATGACATTGTGAAAGAAACTGTCTCAAAGCAATTGGGAATGGTTGATCATGTGTACATAAGAATTGTTTTATACGGTGAGGTTTTGGAGTCTTATATGGGACTGCACATACAAGTGGCATGAATGTTCAGCCCAAACATTTCAGATATGTCTTGTCATATTTCAAATATGAGGGCATTTGAAGAGCTATCCTTTTGAGGGGACATTTCTAGTATGATGTTCTTCCAAACTGACATAAAAAGATGAGTAAGCTCACAAAATCATTTTTCAACTCTCCCAGAACTCAACCTTCCCTTTAAACTTCAAAAACAGAATGTAGGAAAAGATTATAACTTCTTAGGAAAAGAAATGTACTTACTGTATTGTTCTGTGAATGAGGGCTGGTAAGAAGAGCCAAAGTCATTTCATTATGTTTTTGTGATGGTTTAGTTTTAGTCTGATTTGACTGATTTTACTCTTGTCTTTGTCAGATTCTCTCTTGCTGTATTTTTTATTGTAGAATAAACCTTTTCTTTTCATGAAAGAATTGAAAGTTGACCTTTTCTGCCGTGACCAGCATGATGAGTCATTTTGTTCCCAAACTGTTATCCTGTTTTACTGCAGGGTATTTGCAATGACACAGAAGTGGCAATACTAGGTTGTGATCAGGTGAATTTGGCAGAGTATTACAAAACACAGCTTGCTTTTATTCTAAGCAATGTAACTTTCAAGTAAATGCTTATGACATTCATACATTCAATTTGATTTCATTAATTTAAAAGAACATGCCAATAGTCTGAAGATTTACAGTGTCATCTAAACAGTTTTGAAATAGGTATAGGGATTACTTTTAAATTCATTGAAGCAAAGCATATCATATTAACATGACTTCATAGAATTTAGTGCAGTGTGAATGTTGGGATTATCTTTGTACAGTTGGGTCTTCAAAATATCTTCAATTCCATTTCCAATCTCTGCAATTTTTTTTTACATTTTAGGGTGAGAATCTCCTCCTCTTGCACTTTGACAAGCTAGAGAATACTCAAACCAGAACAATAACCCTGAGGATTATGTGATAGGCTGTACACTGGGGTTAGGTATTGCCCTCTCTGGTCTGACTCATGAAAGCACTACCCATGCTAAAGTTCTGTTTAAGTATCAGTCCATCCACTTTTCTCTATTTTAGGGTGAAACTGTCCTCTTCCGGTACTTTGACAAGTTGGAGAATGCCGTCTTAAACCAGAACAACAACCCCGAGGATCATGTGACAGGCTGCACGCTGGGGTTGGGTATTGCCCTCTCTGGTCTTACTCATGAAAGCGCTACCCATGCCAAGGTTCATGTGTTGAAGATCAGAGGGGACTTGTTGAGCAGGATCGAAAACCCTGGAGAAACTGCCAGATGCATGGCCCATGTACATGTAAGACATTGCTTTGAGATTTTTATTTGTGTTGTACATGTTTCATTTCAATGGGTTGGAACTTAGTAAGGATTTTTATTTTTAATTTTACTCAAGAATGAAGAGTTTGATGTCAGAATTAGTAACATACACTGTATTAGATTGTATGCCTGTTTAAATGTCTTCAGGTAGAGCTCTTGCAAAGTTTGTTTTTACATTAATGATCAGTCAGTAGAAATCTTTAGTATTTTTATTTTCTTGACATGTAATTTGTTGTTTCAGCTGTGGATGGAATTTCAGAACGGGCTGACAACCTGTAGGGCTCAACACTTATATGGTCAGGTGCACATCAATATTTCATTTCACACAGAGAAAAATTAGTGTGAAACCCTACAAAATGGAAAATGTAGAGAAAATTTACCATTGCTTCTACAAAAAAAATGTTCACAGACCTTCTGTTTCTCCTTTGCAGGCACAAGTGTTGAGTGTTGCCTTGGTTACTGCTGCATGTTACCAGGTCAATTACATCACATCCCTGGAAGCTTTTAACACTGCTAACATTCTACAGAACTTGGCCCAAAACAACCTCAAGGTAGTTATACTTGCTTGGTGTATTTGTCTTTATTTAATGTAGTAAATATGTACAACTCATCTTACATGTATGTCTCAATGTCTGTGTTTGCTCTCATTTTTTGTTTCCTGAATATAAAGCAATAATCAAGAAAATGAGATTGATTTATATGAGATATGAGCATTGTAAAAAGAAGGTTGATAGATCAATGATATATGTAAAATGGCTATAGCTGAGATTTACATGTAGTGCATTACCCTGTGTTTGATATGTTGACAAAGAATACAGACAATTTTTTTTTGTTTTGTTTAATTGTTCTTTGCTTGTTCATATTGAATTAATGATTTTGTTTCTATGTTTTCCCTTTGTTTAATACTTCAGAGCATTCCATTGGCAGTGAGTACTGGTCTACTGATGCACAGCCTGACCAGGTTAGGCCATCAAGAAGTGATTCCTCTCTACAACAATCAGCAAGCCATACTCCTCAGGCAGCTAACTGACAAGGTGACTTACACCTCCCTAATTGCAAATTTTGTAGGGTCTTAAAATTTATGGACATTGAATGACACTGCACTTTGATAATCGATACTCAGTGTTAATTAGATGAATTTGCATGCAAACATTGTAATGTACAACCCTGTAAGTGAGACTGCAAAGCATTACAGCTGTGTTGGTACGACAACTTATTCATGGACGTGCGTCTGAATGTTGCTTGAGGCAACTGCCTATTTTGAGATCTAAGATCGGACCTCAGTTTCATTACTAGGTTAAAACTAGGTCCTGTAGCTTAGTTCGAGGTTGTGTTCTTCATGCATGCAAAACTGCATGATCCCCTGTCATTGATGAAATTAAGTTGTGCCTTAAAAAGAAGCATGCTATAAATTGAATACTAGTAGGTATGCCACAAATGTGTTGGTTTCTGTTGAGGAATACATTATTGTGAATACCATGCAGAAGCCTAGAGATAGATTTTATGGCCAATGAGAGCTCTTTTACATTAGAAATAATGGCTTTTAGTTCTATGATTTCTTGTAAGGTATTCTATTGATAATAGAGGCTGTATTCATAAATGCATACAAACTTTAGTCCATGTTTTAAACCCTGACTAAACGGGGGGTACTCGTTTTTCCGAAGATTCATAATTCCGAAGGTTCACAATTCCGAAACACAAATTTCCCATAGCAGGGGGTTCATAATTCCGAACTTTTGATGCATTACTCCAAAAGTTTGTAATTCCGAAAATGAAATAGGGTTAGTAATTCCGAAAATGAAAAAGGGTTCATAATTCGGAAGGTTCGTAATTCCGAAAATTCAAGAGAGCAATAGACAAATTTTCAAAATTACAAACCTGTGGAAATATGAACCCTTTTTTATTTTCGGAATTATGAACCCTATTTCATGTTTGGTATTACGAACTGTTGGAATAACGAACCTTCCAAAATACGAACCTTCAGAATTACGAACCTTCGGAAAAATGACATGTAACCGACTAAATGGTGGATAGAGTTAGTCCACTGATTATGGAGCGCAGAACGTCATCCTCTTCATTCCGTATATGATTACCTCAATTCTGTAACTACTTGAACAAAAATCATGACAAAATGAAATCACTTTTCATTTTATGACTGGATTCTTTTGGTTTCTTCATTTTTGTGACATAATTTTAGTACTATGTGCATACTAAGGAGTTAAACACTTTTTAGCATTCATAAATGCTTCATAAATCAGTGGACTAAGTTAAACCAGGGCCCTCTTGCATAAAAAGTTGCAATTAAACGCAACTAAAAAAATTAAATGCAAGTCCCAAATACGCGATCCTGATTGGTTGAAAATCGAGTTGCGTTTAATTTTTGAGTTGTGTTTAATCGCAAATTTTTATGCAAGAGGGCCCAGGTATACTGTAAATGTGGAATATTTTGCGGTGTTTAAATTTGCGCGAAAATAAAAACATGCGAATATTTTTGTTTATGTATTCTAGCGCATGGGCAAAATTAAAAACATGTGAAATTCACCTAACTTGGCCAAGGGCGGAAAATTGATCGTGTGAAAATTTCCACTTTTACAAACATGTAGTAAGGTAATACAAGCCATCATGTCTAATCTGATCCTATTCTTACAGGACAGCAGCATAGACCTGGTCAAGTCATCAGTAGCTGGACTGGTAGCCCTCTTGGCAGGTCCAGGTCATCTGGTTCAGATGGAACATAGACCAAAGGCTGATCATCGAGGACTCAGCTCTGCAGTCAAGACACTATGTCAGGTACAGTTTCTGAGCTGATTGCTTTTGTCACTTTCCAATCATTTTTATGCCTCTACCTCAAAGTAGCAGGAGGTATTTTGACAGAGACACAAAGAAAGAGTGGGAAAAAGAAATTGTCTAGTAAAAAGAGAGAAATGAAGAGGGAGATTTTAAAAATATAGAATATAGAAAGCAACAAAAAAAATATGAAGGGTTTGATTTGTTATAAATGAATCAATTCTAAGAAAATAGCTGAAATAAATACTTTGTGTGTGCATAGATATCATTGTGTTACTTGTTTTATTGCTTCTGTTATCTTGTTTTGAAATTCAGTGATTGATCAGTATAGAGGAGAAATATTATAATTATTAGAATTCCCTCGGATTTGTAATATGATGCAAGAACGGATATATTAAATGCAAACTAACTCCTTATAGTGGAATCAAAATTATTGTTGGTCAAAGAAATCAAAATTTACATGCAATCCCTGTTGAAAGTATCAATAAAATTTAATTCTCAATAAAAATATTGCACCATTAATGACTGCAGCATCATCGAACTGTAGTTGGTTTAAGAGAGAAGTAGGTCATAGAGCATGATGGGCACCTTTGATTGACAGATTGTATATTACACAGGACATGCTTGTGTGATATTGACACCAGCAGGTATGCAATGTACTCAAGCAGGTGTGTAATATACACAAACATGCATGTCACAGTGGCAAGCTTGTAAATTACAGGAGGTAAGAAATCTACAAGAAATAATTGCGAGGTAAATATCCTGGCCAAATTTGTAAACAAGGAGGAATGTAATATACAATGAGTCAGTGAACCAACATAGATTATGCTTGCAGTTTTTGATGCACATTAGAGATGAAGTTTTCAAGGTCATTTTCAAAACACAAGTCAAGTTCATTTTGACTATTTAAGTTGAAATTTTCCAACATGTATACTCTGTTTTATTCACATGTATACTCTGTTTTATTCACATGTAGAATTTATGTTGATATTCTGATCTACCTGTAGTCTAATACCTTATCCTATTTCAAACTAAAACTTACTTTAGATTACATTTTTGATCAATGAACTATGATGGTAAAGATATATTTGAGCAGCATTTATGTGCTAATGACTCAGTGAACAATATCACAGATCTTTCTGAATGAAAAAATGTTGATTTTGCAATCAATGCTATCCATAGTCAATAGAAGCTTTTTTTTTTTTTTTTTCATTTTTAACTGTAGGTAGAAAGTGGTTTTGTTTGTTGTTGTTTTGGGGGGCTTTGTTTTGTTTTGTTTTATTTTGCCATTTAACAACAGGCCTGTTCATCTGGAGTTTTTGAATTTCTTGTGATATAGCTTTTGTCAGACACAACTGACTTGAAGCTGCAGTATTCATTGCCATGGTTACTGGGTTATCTCTACATGGGATCTACAGATGTGACAGAAGCAAGATCATCTGGTAAAATAGACATAAATATATCTGGGTTCTATATTCTATTGAATAAAACTTCCAAAATGTTGCAGGAATTTCTATCCTCATTTGCTTATTCAGAATTGATAATGCTATCGTCTGTAAATTGGTTTTTGCATCATGAAAATTAATGATGCCAACTCTCGTGGACAATGAAGATGTGACATTGAAAATGAGAATATGTGCTTGTATAAATTCATATTATATTACAGTCACATGGTTTATTTGGGCCAATTACTGCTCTTAAAGGGAAAGTCCACCTTGATTACAAGTTGGTTTTAAAAGAAACAGATCAGTGAAGGTTTGAGCAAAATCCGGTGAGAAGTAAGAAAGATGAATTTTTGAACTTGTAATAAATCAATCACCAATGGGCTGCTCTGTGAGGTATCTTGCAAGCTTCTTTCCCATTTGCCCTGTACCCCCAAAATGATTAATTTCCATTTTCTCAAAAGAAAATATTAAATCCTACTTGCACCTTAGATATAATTATTGCCTATATGTTTTTTAAACAAATCTATTCCTTCATCAAAAACTGAAAACTGTACTGATCAAATGGGAGAGAAGCTCGCAAGATACGTCACAGAGTTGCCAATTTGCGTTTGATTGATTACAGATTTCATAATTTTCTTATTTCTTATCGGATTTTGCCCAAACATTCAGTAATCTGTTTCTCTCATTTTTCTTCATTTATTCAAATCAACTTAATACCAGAGTGGACTTTCCCTTTAAATCTATCGACTCAAAGTTTAGGAAAGGATGCATGTCACCGTTGTTGGGAAATATTTGTTAGCAAGTCCAAGGTATGTCCCATACTTTACCAAGTCTTATGGAATTGCGACAAAAAAATAAAGATGGCACTTTATGTGATACTTTATCTGGTCCAAGCTCTGGGAGGGCTGTCAGATTTGTACAGTCAACAGATATACTAAAATCTTAGATGTGGTCAGTGGTGTATGGGTCAAAATGCAGCCAAACCTGCTTTAGCGACTGCCTGTATAGAAAGACCACCTGTCTATAAAGACAGTATTTTTTGTTTCCCTTGAACAGTGTTTTCCATTGAAATGTGTATTAAAGGAACCTGTACATAAAGACCACCTGCTCATAAAGACCACTTTTCTTGTCTCCCTTGAGCATTCTTTATATACAGGTTTCACTGTAGCCTTGGACTTGCCCTAGTCTGTGTCTAGTCTTACAAAGTGTCTTAAATGTACATACATACATTCCCCCCCCCCACACTCTAAATACAAACATACCCATCCCCATACCCACACACATACCCATCCCCATACATACACACATTTTATGTACGCATATACTTCTATGACACAAACTCCATTAAATCCAAACAATGATCCATGTATAACCTGTTACTTTTTATTTTTCTTGAAAACTCAAGATCAAACCTGATTTAAAACATGGAATAAACACTGATATATATATGATATATATATGATGTGTTCATTTTAGTTCCATCTAGCTACAACAACCTGGAAGAAAGCAGTCTCCTGAGGGCAGCAGTAGACATGCTGATCGTTGCTGGGAAGCTCGGTAGCGAGGTGATCCCTTCTCAACACGTTCTCTCGGTACTGAAGACACTACGTGAATGTTCTGAGAGCTGCAAGAAGGCATTACCACCAGTCAATTGGGCCGTGGTACTCAACCCTATTATGAGAAACAATAGCTATGGTAAGAGCTTTGATATAGGGACCAATGTCAGCTTCCCTAAGATTGGACTTGTAATGATAAATTGGCCATGTTTTAAAGGTAATGTGCAATTTTGGTAAACCCTCAAAAACTTTTCGTCAGATTTCTTTGATTTTAGATGATAAATAGCAAAGTGCTAGCATAACTAAGGTGCTGTGAAGTTTTTTTCCTCCTGAAGTTCAATATTGAACAAGTGAGATGTAAAAAATAATTACGATACCGGGATGGATCAAAACTCCTACGACGGCAAGTTGTGGTTAGACTTATACTGGTCATACTGTTGAGTAAATAACAATTGTTGACAAATAAAACTGGTTGATTTCATGAACATTCTTCTTTCTTTATTTCACTCCAGCAAATGGTGCCATATACTGCGAGTGTATGAAGCTAGCAGTAGGACAGTGTGCTACAGTGAGGTCAGCAGCATTACAGAGCACTGGAAGCTTCGTAGCATCATGGCTCTCTCCATCTGTATATCGTACTATCAAGGTAAAATGGTCATTCCAGATGCATAGTCCTGATTCTATGACTGTAGGAGATCATTGTAAGAAGAAGAATACCGTATATCCACAAGAAAATGATGGAAAAATATTTGTCATTGTCAGGATTTAAGAGATTCAGGCTTGTAGTGGAAAATGTGTATAGCTAAATCATTGCATGAAGTGAATATTAACAAATTCATGCTGTGTAATTATGGTTACATGCTGTTTTTCGAAAGGTTTTGTTTATCTGAAGGTTCATTAATATGAAAGGTTTATTAATCCGAAAGGTTAATTACTTTAAAGGTTCATAATTCTGAAAAAGAAAAAGGGTTCTTCATCCCAAAAATGAAATAGGGTTGAAATGTATTGATTTAGAAATATGTAAATTTGATTATTTGTCCTGCAGGAAAGTTGCGAGAAATATCTCTTCCAGTCTCTGCCTATCCTTGTTGGCTGTATACCTCTCAAGACACTAGAAGCCTTCCTGAATGGGCAGTTAGTCGGCTTGTTTCAGCATTCCAACACCCATCTCACCCATTGCATTACTGCACTCTATGGGCTGAAGTTAGCTGCTCAGGTTCCAGACCCAGCTCAAGGAGTTGTCAAATTGCTGATGGATACTGCAAAGAAGATTTTCACAGCCCTGCCTTTTGACAAGGTATCTCCCATATTGTGATTTAAACATAAGCCGGACTTTTGTAGTAGTGATTATTGGAGAAGTAGTTGGATGTGTACCAGTATTTTTCTAAGAGACGGTATCGTAGAGAGGCAGTGAGGGTCAGTTTGGCATTTGTCAGCCAATAGATTAGAATTGGGTAAAGCAAGATTCTGATACCTCATTAGAACAAAGGAGTGAATGAAAGATGCAGATGTATACTTTCATCTATACCCTCTCATGGTCTCTAGAATGCTGCATTTCATAACAATTTCTTAAAGGATAATCCAACCATTGAAATAAGTTGATTTGTGTGAAGCAGAAAAATCAGAGAAACAGGATGGTGGAAGTTTGAAAGAAATCAGATTAATATTTGAAAAATGAAATCACTAAACCTATAGATGCAAATCTTAAAGGGTGACTAAAATAGAAAATTAATTGCCCATTTTTCGTAGGAAGGAGTCATCAGGAGCCAAAAAATATCTATCATACACTTTTTTAAGCATTTAGTCGTATTTCATAATCATTTGAAAAGTACATTTTTGCTGATTTACACAGTCATAAGCCCCGGCCCTAAAAAAAAAACCCATCGAGCGACATCATGATCACGTGATCTGTGACGTACGAGAAGTAAGGGAAAATATTCCACCAACCTATATACCGTGCGCGCCCGCAGGCCCCGGCAGGCCCAGCCCGGTGCCGAGCATGACATTCACCGCATCGACCATTTGCATGTTACCCTGTCAAAAAAATGTGAACATATAACACCAATTCTTCGCTCATTGCACTGGCTTCCAATACGCCAGCGCATCATTTTCAAAATTCTTCTAATAACCTATAAGATTATTAATGGCCTGTCTCCTGTATATCTTTCTGATCTCATCTCCCTTCGCTCCTCTAGTTCTCTCCGACCTCTTCGTTCTTCAACAACCTTGCAGCTTACCCGCGGACCCCGAACTAATACCAATTATGGTGATCGAGCCTTTTCTGTAATTGCCCCATGCCTTTGGAATCGATTACCCTCATATATCCACAATGCCAACTCCCTTGAACAATTTAAGACTTTACTCAAAACCCATCTTTTTAATGCTTAGTTTTCTCCACTCAGCTGTGGGTTGGTCTACACTTATGGAGGTGCACATCATTTTCCTTTTTTTTTTTTTTTTTTTTTTTTTTTTTTTTTTTTTTTTTTTTTCCCTCAGATATTAATATTAATTCAATTTGATTGAATAATAATTCAGGTTACTCTATTAATAGCAAGAATACTGTGCGCTTAGAAACACCAGTATAAAGCGCTATATAAATGTTATAATTATTATTATTATTATTATTATTTAATTCCTCACAATAACTTTGATTTTGGGACACAATTTCATCAATAATGCCAAATCGGTGTATAGTTGCGGGCTGTAGCAAGACCCCTAAAGATGATGTAAGCCTACATCATTTTCCTAAAGATGAAAATCTACGGAAATTGTGGGTCGCAAAGGTATGCTCACAGGGCAGAGTGGCAAGGGCCAAGCGAGTGGAGTACAATTTGCAGTGATCACTTTTCTTCTCCAGCAGCTGCAGCAGCTTCACCCGCGGCCCCTTTCCCCGCGACCCCTTCACCATGCCATGGTGCGTCTTCTGCGAGGGGTTCAAACATAATGGTCGAATTCCCCCTTGCCACTGCACTTGAGCTTCTTCTCTTTCGGGATCGATAAATCATCTGATAAATCAGAGTTCGTATCTGGCTCAAAAAAGTCCTCCAAATCGGACTCGCGATCACTATCCATCTCTCTAAGTTACTTGAAGAATTCAGCCAAAAATCTAAGTCAGTACTACACCGTATTACATGTAAAGCGAAGTAAAATAAGGCGAGAGTAAAAACAAACCAAACAAAAGTGTTCACCAGTCGCTTTAGTACGAGGGGGAACATAGTTGCCGTACTAAAGATGTGTAGTACATTGCACAGACGCATAAAACGGCTGTGTACGCGTTTAAGACCAATGCAAAACTATCGTTCGGCAAGCTCAGATGGATGAGAACATTGTTCAAAGAAAAGTTAAAAAAAAAACAACAAGAGCTGTATATTTGCGCAAAAGTGTTCACTGATCTTGAAGAAAATATATTGATAATGATTATTCACTCCTTAGACTGTATTGATTAATTTCCCTTTTTCATAAATTGTCCGTTGAACAGAGGGGTCAAATACCGCATTGTGTGTACAATGTTACATTGCCGCAGCCTACAGATCTTGTGCCTCTTACTCTTCATACGTCACTTGGGGGTGTGACGTCAATTAGCCAATCAGCTCACGAGTTTTAAGGAACGGTCCCCAAACCTCTACTTTTCCCCCTTTTTCGCCAAAACGAGACATAATTTTGACAATCAATTGCCAGATTCGTGATTTGAATGCAAAAATACATGGAAACAGCACCTTTTTTCTCTCTAATTTAGTCACCCTTTAAATTGGCAATTTGGTCAGTCGATTGTTACATTCACAGTCAACTCCCATGTATGTCGTACACCAAAATGTCATTAATTTCTTTCTTTTTTTTCCTGAGCGTCTTTTCCCTCGGGGCAGTACTCAAAGTATATTGTAGATAGCATATTGTCATAGGTCCTCCAAAGAGAAAAGGATCCTGCTGAGTAGTCATTTGGAAACATCACCTTTAGCCATTTTATGTGTTTGAACAAATGGGAGAGTGACATCACAGTGATATATCGATTCAGCCAATTTGAAATTCCCATATGTATAGTGATTACAACTTTTATATTGCTTATCCGATTTCGTTGAAACTTTCACCAATCTGCTTCTCTGTTTGTTGTGCTTTCTTTAAAGAGAAAGTTGCCATTGTTGGATTTGCCTTTAAAGCATATAATGTCATAAAGATGAGCAATGACTTTTCCTAGCATTGTGCAGTAGAGATTGAATGTAAAATGTTATTCAAAACTGTTGTACTTTTCTTCCTTATTGTCTAGGAGTATCATTGCCTTCTACATGCTCACTATGCTGACTTCATTAAGTATCTTCCTATGGAGTTCTTGGATGATATCACAACAGTTAGGGTGAGGAACCCAAATGTCCATTGTATTTCATTCATCCTTTTTCTTTTTTGTTTGTATCAGTTTTGTCCCCGCCCCCCCCCCCCCCCAAAAAAAAAAGAAGAAAAAAAAGAAGAGAATAGTAACAATAAATAAATAAATAAATAAATAAATAAATAAACCTGATTATGTAAATCATACTATTTTTTATATCAGTTATTTGAATTAATTTATTTGACTAATCAAAATCATGGAATTTGGTTCTCAAATTTCTAAGGGTACCCTGAGATACAGCTTAAATCAAGAGCCTAATTGACCCATATGTGATTCTTGTCTAAAAAGTTACAACAATGGTTGAAGGCAATATTATTTGTTTTCTTGTCTTTTGACTTGCAGGGGAATATGCTGAAAGCAAGCTTTATACGAGGATACTTGGTCAAACAAGGTTTCCAGCCAGTGCAGTGGTTGAGTGACTGTGTAGGTAAGTTGATAAGAATGCACTGAATCAGGAGCCAAGTTTTATCCTCTAAACAAGGATGTCAAGAAATAACAAGAATAAAAAAAGTAAATGGAAAAGAATGAATGGTGAGGGAGCAGGAATATGAGAAAACTTCAAATTCTAAAGTCACTGGGTTGTAATGAATTCACTATTTTTAAAACTCTGGAAAGGTCATTGAAGAATCAAGTCTGCACTGCTACATGGACACCACATAGGGTCCTTAAATGTTTCCATTACGTAGGGGCTTGAAATCAATATCAGCTCATTTGCAGAAAAGCAAGAAAAGTGAAAAATGACGGAAAAGGAAAGATTAGTAATTTCTAGTACTTTGTCGAAGTAGATTCTTATCGTAGGAAAAGAAATTCATACTTTTGAAAGATCCCACTTATGTAAAGCACAATGGATATTTCTTATAGTATACTTGTGTATACTTCTTTTACATGTATTTATGTATTTCTGTGATATATTTCTACTGTGTATTCTCTGTAGATGAGGCCATGAACTTGGGCAGTGAATCCGATCAGGCAACCATTCTTTGGTTCCTTGTGATTGCCCTTGGTCAGACACCTTCTCAACTCCCTGTCGGAGAGAGGGAAACGTGGCTCCAGCAACTAATGAATCACTTGAAAACTATCGCTTTTGGCAGAGAATCGGCACCAGATGCCAGTACAAGAGAACCTCACAAGGTAAAGTGCATTGCTTTGATTGTGATAATCATCCTATTTTTTTGTAATTCTTCTTCACTTTTCTTGTTTTTTCTTTTGTGCTGATTCTTAGTGACAAAAATTTCGACATGTTTCAAGATTTTCTTTCTTTCTCATTTTTTTCTCATTTGAATCTCTCCAACATTTCAGTAAAAATAAACAGAATCTTTCCCATTTTATCAGAGTGAATATGGCGGTAATTGCAACGAAAATGGACTTCAGCGTCAACCATTAACAGGGAAGTAACATAAACAGAAGAACAGTAACGGTTTTCATAAATCTGTTGAGAGCCAGAAGGGTGTTAACTCATGTACTTTTAACACAGAGTTAACGCCATTCTGGCAATAAACAAATTTTATGTATTTATCATTTTCTTAAAATGTGTCTTTGGGACCCTACTTTTCGACTGTTTTCTTGGCTGTGAATCTTTCCGTAGAGAATCAACTTCCTTCTAGAAGTATTTGCCATCTCCATCGTAGCCTGGTCTTCCCCAGAGTTCAGTCATATCTGTGGTCCACACCCCCATCACTATGAAAGCAATGGAACCTCCCAGGGAGCTGACCAATTAGCAGCTGGTGTTGAGGGAGGAGGGGAGGAGGAACTGTCTTCTACAGATTACTGTGAGAGCACTCCTGATTGGCTGCAGCAGGTCAATGAGAATAGTCCACTAGGATGTGGGGAGTATGGGGTTCAGACTGTGAGGAGGGTGAGAAGGTTTCTACCAGGTGCTCTGTGTAGACTGGTTAGCATGTCCCCCTGGGGTGGCATGAGAGGCAAGGTAGGAAATACAGTCTATTGGAATCCCTTTTTCATTGTTGATTTATTAAAAACTTATTATTACATTATGATAACACTTGTGTTAGTTCTTCCTTCTCTTCACTTGTAATGGTCTTGATCTCTCATTATTAACCCATAGGAAAAATATATATACAAATTGTATTTACATAAAAAATAATCACTTGCAATTGTAATATTTCTACTTCTTCCTATAACCAACAAATGTACATGTACCTACCAGTACTCAGTTTTAATGGCCTTTAAAATATTAAAGATTATATTTAGCTCTCATACTGTAAAGAAATTCTTTGGTAGTAAATGTATGATAGCTGAGTAATGAGCAAAGAAAGATTAAAAAATCAAGCTTGCAATCCAATATGGGTTCACAACATATAACATACTCTCATATGAGTTGCGCTTTTCAGTGAATGTAGATTCCAGCAATTATTTGTCTGTTAATGTTATGCTGGTATAAAAAAAAACTCATTTACTGCATGATTAATACTTTATAGAACTTGATTAAAAAAAGTTACTCATGAAATGCATTCCATTACCAGAACTCAAGATTAGCTTTAAAAATCTTTGTCTTTTGTAATGAAACCAAGAATGACAATGGTATGTGCTACTGGCATGTGCATGAGTTAGCCCAAGGCAAGAGCTCAGTCTGTTAATCAGTCAGGCAACTGTGTTTGTACATGTTCTGTTTGACCGGTGCTCCAAATTATGCCCCGCCGACAATTGCTTAGGATTTTATTTCGGCAAAGATATAGGGATAGGGTTAGGGTTAGGGTTGCAATTGGCTTTTGAATATGATTAGGTTTGGGGTTAGGTATGATGCCTGGTCCAGGGTTGAAGTTTAGAATTTGGTTAGTGTTTGTAATCGATGGTCCTACAACTGTTTGTCCCCCAGTCCAGTTTTTTTCTCATTGATTTGTCGTCTCTAGATCATCGAGTGGCTGATCAACATGAGCATTGACAGTAGGACTGAGCTTGTTACAGATCCAATGAGAAGAGAACTCAAAGGTAAAACCTTTTTGGTATTGGCTTCTTCGTGTAAGGATGCGCAAATGCAATGATTTAAATTATGTCAAGTAAATGTTATTCAGTGGAGTTCTTTCCATACCAAACTGATACACTTGTAAATCAGAAGAAAAGAAGTACAGAAAAGAAAGATTTAAACATTCTTTCCTTGACTAGAATTATGATAATATTTTATAATGTATTTACAATTGAGTACCCATAACCTGTTCATTTTTATAGGAGAGTGTGAGAACCACAGATATTTTGAAATATGATACTGATAACCTTCAATCATTTTTTTTTTTTCAAACTGAGCATCACAAAATTCAGTACGACATTCAGTGCCCTTGCTAATGATTTCAAGATCTCTTTTCTTGAAATTTCAAGCATTTCAATTTCTCATTGAATATTCTTATCGAAGCAGTTTGAATCTAGATACTTTTTGGCTAAGCAATCATTGGATTGTAATTAATTGTGTAAAATAGGCTTCAAACTTTTTATTTCAAATATGTCAGTCACTCATAATAGATTTTGAAGTTGTGTTTTCTTATCTGCCTTTACAGGTTGCCTTTATGCATTACGTCACTACAAGGAGTTCAGATCCAAAGCACAGTGGATAAAAGTGTTTGACAAGTGAACATAGCTATAATGACCTTCCTGTCTAGTGCCAATATACATGTCTTTTGATCACTTCATAGATGTATAATGTGCAGGCACAGGTTGTACTTGGACAGTTCAGCAGCATTTATGACATGTTTAAAGATACGATTACAGAGACGGCAAGGTCAAAGACTAGCAATGCGTGAGATTTTCCGCGCATCAGCGCCAGGTAGGGAAGGAACCGTGCACTTGCTGCGCGGTATGTATAATATATATAAGGAGATAGGCTGTGAGGTGGCTGAGGCCAGATGTGAGAAAGAGATTTTTGGGCGTGAGTAAGAGCCGTAATGCGTGACTGTCACGCCTAATGCGTGACTGTCACGCCTAATGCGTGAGACTTGGTAGGTCTGTGATTATTTATGTCTGGGGACCAACCTTTAATGTCACCATCTTTAAGATGTGACTCGGTTTCGAACTGGGGTCAGTCGGAGTCAGTTTGTCGGTGAAGACAGAGAGCCGACCATACATGTACCCAAGACCAATTCACATCTCCTTTGAGTATGGTATGTGGTCTGTGAGCTCAGACTTTACTTTGATATTTCATCAATATATTTCATGTCTGGGGACCGATCTTTAACGTCAAAATCCCAGAGACGTGATTCAGTTTCAAACCAGGGTCTGTCAGAATCAGATTGTAGGCGAAGACAGAGAGCTGACTATATATGTACCTGTAGACCAAGTTATATCTCCCTTGTTGACTTGATGAATATGATATGTAGTCCATGAGCTCATAATCTATTTGATATTTCATCAGCATTCATGATGAATTGATAGATGTGTAGTCTGCGAACACAGACTCTAATTTGATATTAGAACAGCATTCATGATGAAATGCATGCTTTTTTGTTGTTCCAAGCATTGACACATACGGCAAGCCTTAATGATAGTAACTTTATCATCATTATTTATGAAAGAAATGCAGAGGCTATGGCAATACTTTGTTTGCTGAGAAATCATTTCTATTTTTAATTCATGACATCATAGTTGATATATTTTCTTCCATATGGAAATCAGAGAAATGTTACATCATTGTGATCAATGACAGATATGTTAAGCAGTGAATGCATGTAAGTTCATGAAGTGAAAGACATCCTATGATATATGTAATCATAACTGGGCCCCGTTTCATAAAACTTGTTTTCAATAACAAGTTGCAATAACTGTTATAAGCTACTGAAATCCTTGCATCTGATTGGCTGAGAGAAAATTTGTCATAGAAATGTGGCAGTTGTTAGTGATAACAAGTTTTATGAAACAGAGCCCTAGACATTGAATGGTGCATTTCATGAGATCAAATCAGGGCATGATTATATTGGTGATTCACCATCAGACATTAGATTAAAGAGTACTGAAATGAAATTGACCTTTATTTACCTATGTACATGTATACAGAAAATAATACAAATGCAAAAGTCTGGTAAATATCGGCTCAGTCTTTCAAAAAGGTATCTTTATTATAAACAAAGAGATGTATATTTCCATGTAATTATATTTATTACATACTATTGGACTACTGGACATATATATATGTTTTTGTTTGTTACTTTCTTACAGACATTCAATTTCATCAATTCAGTATTTTCCTTCTTTGGTCAAGATGCAATTTGGCGATTCTGTGCAGTTCCCATATGACATATTGACATTTATCCATACATTTCATCCACAAACAAAAAATCTCTTGCTATGACCATGACTGTATGTGGTGATACCAGAAAACACCATGACTCAATTGTCATATTGAGAGATTTTTCATTTTTGAATGAAATGTGTGGGAAAAAGACATATGTCCGGACACATTGCATGGAATCACCCAATTGCATTCCGTGTGTAGATTCACTTCCTCTCAGATCATGTACTTAATTACGGTAAAGGAATTGAAAAGCTTTATTACACATACGTGCCAAAGAGCAATAAACTGTGCATTCATGCATCACACAAATATTCTGTTAAGTTCCTCAAATGCAATAAAATTGCAACATTATTATTGCTGATTTTACATTTAGGAGTGCTTCCAAAGAGCACACATTGCGTTTATATGTTACATGAATATTTTTTTTGAACTTCAAATGAAATATGATTGCATGGAATGCTGAGTGTATTTGCAAGGGTCATGATTGTTGTCACAATTTGATTCATGTCAAAAAGTTGTGTTAAATTTATTACCTGCCAAAGAGCAATACCCTCCTCACTTATACATTACGTGATTATTCTGTTTAGTAATTCAAATGAAATAAAATAGCAAATTTATAAATGCTGATTTTACTTTGGTGTCATTTGTTATACTTGCATATTACAGATACAATTGTAAAGAGAAAGAATTTTGTTGTCGTCTGGGCTGCCTGTATGTTTTTTGTACCCCTGTGAAAATGAATTTAAGTTATTTCCTCTTATTTAATTTAATCAGTAGTGGATCCTGGTTTATTAAGTCCAACAAGTTCTAACAAGCACAAAAAAGGGAAATAGGGTTCTCACTTTCATATGTCTAAAAAAAAGAGAATTCCCAAGCAAAAAACATTCGGGAGGGGGAGGAGGTTACAATTTTCAAATTTGTTTGCATTATTTTCTGGTTTATAGCCCCCAGTGACCTTGTACTTCTTTTGTGTACAATCTTCAGCTTGACAGAGAAATTCTTGTTTGAATGTAAATTTATTGTTGCCATATACATGTACATGTACATTTTTCAGCTTACTTTACTAATCCCTAGAAATTATGTAAGAAACTGAGGTCAATGCTATCACTGATATTATCACCCATGAGGTCAACCTATTGATGATAAGTTTACTGTTCCCTCTGCATTCTGTGGTGCTCTCATTTGGTTCCTGTAGTGTAGTACAGTGGAACCTCGTTATAACAAACTCCTTGGGACCAAGGAAATTATACCTCTTTATATCGAAGCCTTGTTATATCAGGGCTAAAAAACAGTAGAATACAAAGAAGTGGGATTGGCAAAATCACCTTGTTATAACGAGAGTTTGTTTTAACAGTGTTCTTTATAGCGAGGTGTACTCTCATTCGGTTCTGGGATAGTGATCTCCTTTGGCTCAAGTGTAGTGCATGCGTTTGGATAAAATAGAGTGCTACTGTTTGGTTCTTGTGGCCCCATGATGTGAAACCCCCCAAGAATGATGTCTTTCCCATCTCCAGATTTTGTCACAATGATGTTATACAGTATTCCTGGTCGCAGTTTGCAGCTTCTGGTAAAAGCTTGAGAGACCGACCAACATTGGGCAGTGGCGCAAATCCATTTTGAAATTGGGGGGGGGGGGGGACATTCGCCTCCAAAATTCTCTGACAAGCAAAAAAAAAAAAGGTTATTCAAAAAGGTGGGGGGGGGGACATTCGCCTCCAAAATTCTCTAACAAGCAAAAAAAAAAAAAAAAGGTTATTCAAAAAGGTGGGGGGGGGGGGGACATGTCCCCCTGTCCACCCCTGGATTTGCGCCCATGACGTTGGGATCCTCCTCAAGGGCATCGGTGCAATTCTTTTCAGTCACATATATCTGCATGCTCCCATTTGGATTGTCAGAAATTTGCCATGTTTCAAATCGAAGTACCTTTTTATTAACCCTGAAAAGACTGGCTATTTAAGAGGTTTTGAAGATTGGGGGGGGGGGGCGTTACCAAATTTGGCGTGCATTTACTTACAATAATGAATTTTTAAATTCACAGAAATTACCATATTTTCAAAATTAATGCTAATTAATTATGCAAATATGGTAATTTTTTATTTATTTTATTGAATTTTTCGGATTGTTTTGTCAATATGGACTTTCAATGTTCTCCCTATTTTGAAACATGTGAAAGGAAGTTATTTAGCATTTATTTGTATAAATTAGAAAGTTAATTTATGCAAATTATATGCATAAATTAATTAGGTTTTCCTATGTATTTCTTTATTTCTATTATGTTAATTATTGTTTTATTCTTTTTGTTTTCCATTGTTTTGTAATTTGTCATACTTAGATATTTTCAACTTCAGTTCAGGTTTTAATTGTTCAAAACATGGACTAAGCAGTAAAAAAAAGCAACACATAAACGAATACGAATCTCCCATTTTTGATTGACATGTGATGTCTACATGTTATGTAACATCATAGCGACCAAAGGTTTAAACGCAAATTTGGTATTAAAAGATGCGTATTAAGACTCTATTAAAGAAAAAAGTCACAAAGTCGCGGGGCAAGATCTTCAAGTCTGAAAGTATTCGCAAAATTTGCCGGGGGGGGGGGGCAGTCCTTTTAGGGTTAAGGTTATACAATGCATGTATGTAAAAAAAATTAAGAATCAGTTCTAAACACATCCAAAGGTATTTACCCGTGACCAAGGGCGGATCCAGGATTTTGTATAAGAGGGGCACACAAATGCAGGTTTGTCAACTTCGTTCTAAAAGGGGGCCACAATCGAAAAAAGGGGGGGCACAAATGCATACTTTTCTTTCAAAAGGGGGGCACGGGCCGGATGTGCCCCCCCCCCTAAATCCGCCACTGCCTGTGACAGTACTTGTCTGAGGAAGGTGTCTCTCCCATAGACATCAAAACTGTCACTGATACCATATGATGTACTGATTCTTAATGATTTAAACCGTCCTGATGAACTTGTTCAGGAAAGCATAACCTTGTTTTTCTTTGTAGTATTAAACTCAGCGGGACCCAAACAAATTAGAACCTAATCTGGTATAATATAGCGGATTGTTGTCCTGTAGTTCTAGCATTTCTCCACGGGAGTGGTAAATCCCTCAGACATGCTTGGACAAACAGCACTCGGGACAAACGTCCTCTAGGGACAACTACCCCTAAACAGGTTCATGTACCTCTCCCCCCTCCCCCCCCCCCCCCCCCCCCTCATTTGTCGTCCTGACATAAGTCCCGTTGCAAACTCACCATGCATGGTAACGTCCTAATGCATGCGTCACATATTCAACGGTCTCCGGCCGAATTTGTAGATTGCCAGAAACCCGCCAGGGAATCGAGCGTATATATATTCGCTTGAAATCTACCTTGTCACATATTCGACGGGGCTCGGGCGGTGCCTTTGAACACTAGTGATCAGAATCGCCCGGCGCCCGTCAGTAAACAAACGGGAGTCGAGAGAAGCCCGCTCGACATAAGGGCGGGCGCCGTCCGAGTTTCCGCCGATGATCGATAGGTCTGTCGGTACCCGCCCGACAGCCAGGCGACGCCCGAAGTCCTGTCTGGCGTCCTCCGACACCCCCGCGCCTCGAGTATGTCTTATGTTTGGAGCCAGAAGACGTTAATTCTATGTTAAAGTATATAAGTATACCCAAGGAGCCAAATTCCTGACAGGAAGGGCCCGGCCAGGGCACGTAGAAGCCGCCCGAGAATTTTTTTAGCCAGCCCTCCAAAAGTCGGTCAGTGGGGGGGGGGGGGGGGGGGGGGATCAGATTTTATGGGGTCAAGCTTTCCTTAATAATTCTCTGACAAGCAAAAAAAAACAACAACAAAAAAAGACTTTCAGTGGAACCCGATAACTCTTTTTTTTGGGGGGGGGGGGAGTTGTCAGGGGGCAGTCTGCCCCCTGCCCCCCCCCCCCCCTTGAATACGCTAGTGACCTACACACATTTTGGCCAAGAAGTGTTAGACCATATACAGCTCTGATCGGGAAGGTGACCGGTTGTGGGTCAAGGTGGTAAGAGTAGTACAGGCTATCCAAGATTATGCATGGTCCTCGTGTACAATTTATGAGGCATTGTCGGATCCCAGTCAGTTGTTAAACCATGCAATGTCGTCTGGTTAAAATATCTGCAAGAGATGGAATTTGTTTATTATTTAGACTTGTTAGTGCAAGTTGTACACATGTATGATTGATTTTATAACCCATCACTGAAAATTTTTGATAGTTCGTTATATATAGAACGTGCACTGAATTCTATGGTTATGGACCTCCTTTTATGAAACAACCAACTTTGTGCAATTTAAAAAGGAAAATGTGGGTGTAATGTATGATTTTGCATATCCTCGATATTAATATTGTACTTGTTTTGGATAGTACGTGTCCTCCATCATTTTTCGTTTTCGGCTAAGACCTGCTGAACATCACAATGAGAGTTGCTGGTCAGTGTTATAATGGCAATCAGTCAATTTGACCATTATCATCAACAAAGTTAATATTTTTTTCATATAAGACTTTAATGATAGAACAAGTACAACTGACTTGTATATTTCTTCGTGGTTATTATCAATTTTTTGATATAAAAAATATAAATACATGTAGTATCATGCCAGGTTAATGTCAGTCCTAAAATGGCACCGTCCTGACAAACCTGCTCTGGAGATGCTGTTGTTGTTAAATGGGTTTTTACAGACGTATACCAATCAAATAACGATTATTTACGTAAGGGACCGACCTTTAACGTCACCCTCCAAAAGACGTGACTGAGATTCGAACCTGGATCCGATCAGAGTCAGTTTTTAGGCGAATGCAGAGAGCTGAACGTAGATGTTACCGCTAGACCAACTGCTGATTCCTGTATGTTATTGGTACCTACATGTATATAGGCCTTCCTTACGCGCTTCTGTTTAGTATTAAATGCTGAACATTCGTTTTCCACACAAAGGATTTTTTCATTCTTTATAGTTCAAGGTTCAATTGCATGATAAGTAGGATACATATATGAATGAGACAAAACAGAATTAAAAAAACATTCCGTTGACACTTAGATACGATATTTTGTTATGGTGAATCTCCGTCGCAGAACTTCTAATCTTCCTTTTATATTTTTTTTTTCAATGATCTTTATTTTGATTCCACTCAATAATTATACATAAATCATAATTCAACATTTCAATGAAAGTAAATGCATATGACAACTAAAACAGATTTTCTTGTAACATTTTCTATAAATGAATAATTTATATATATACTTATCTTTTTTCTCCACACACACACACACACACACACGCGCCCACACACACACACACACATATATATATATATATATATATATATAGTAGTGTGTGTGGGTGTGTGTGTGTGTGTGTGTGTGTGTGTGTATACACACATAATACATGGGAGAGAGAGAGAGAGAGATGTTAAAAGCAGATGATTCAAATCAGTATAGCATTATAAAATGATTCCATGAAATAAATATTTTAATCGTCACGTCGGCAAACGGCTATTATGAATTTCCACTAAAACAAATTAATTTATGAACTGAACTTTAAACAGCCTTTAAACAATATAATCGTGTGAGAATGCAGTCAGTGGAGGCATTAGATTGATAAAAATCTAAATTTTGGTCAACATACTTCATATAAGACATTTGGTAGTAAATCAATGATATTCACTAGGTTATATGAGATATGTTTACAAATAAAGTATAACCGTGAATTACGTGACCTGTATGTAAAATCATTCTCGATTCAATTATTGAAAGTATTTTCAAAATACGGATTATTGTAGTTCTCTGAGAGGGAAAAATTCACAACTGCTTTTGTATCGTTGCATTTGCTTAAACATCTGTGTACGAGTTCATTAAGTTTGGGCGGGAAACTGAAGGCTGAAAAGAACAGATGGTGGATGCAAGTAAATTGCATTCAAAACAATTAAATGAAATAAATCTAGTGATTTAAAAACAATATGGAGTTCAAAACTGACAACAGACCTATTGTGCTTCATCATTTGATGACTGTGGGCAAGAAATTCACTTATCTTTAAATTTGAATAAAATTTCACTAACAATGGGCTCTGGCAACTTGCATTCATCTAAGAGTTGAAAAGTCTACAGCATTAAAAGACCAACCATGTTAATATACAAACTAACCAACTGATCGGCAAGGAAAAGGACAAACATTTGTGACATCCATCATCTTAATACCTCCAGCATTAGAACACTCCTCTTAAATCTAAGGAAATATTTTTGAAAATTTAACTCTTAACACTGAACATTTAGCAACTTGTATCAATATGTATTTAGCTCTTGACAACGTACTTTGTATCATGAAATCAGGTCCGACGAATAAATCCTACTTTATGGTGGCAAGCCCAACCAACCAACCATGTCAATGAACAAGCCCAACCAACCAACCATGTCAATGAACAAGCACTATACCAACCAACCATACTGATTAACAAACCCAACTAAACAATCGTGTTAATGAACAAGCCCATCCCAATAGCATGACGAATTTTTTCTAACAGATTTAGTCTGTATTCTTATTACAATAGTACAAGACTGGTAGTATTATGATAATACCATAGTACTGCAACTTATTTTCATTAATATTATCATAAATATTGTTAATTGTTAACATTCTTACCACTAATTTTGTTATTCGTTACTTGGTAAAATTCTTGTCATTTTAGAGTCTGTAGCATGCTTTCTACAGCGCCGGAAAATGCTGCACTCCACCCCATACGTCTATTACTTTTTTCTGAAAGTTCTTAATTACGGTGCAATTATTTTACTTACATAAGACAGTAAAATGAGCGCGATAAAACACTGATATCAAATTGAACAAAACTGATAAGCGTGAACAGAGAGACAACAAATCTAAGTGCATTTGCAGGAGAACATTCTGATGACAGTAGCACGAAACAGTGGCTGAGACATGGCGTAAGATATTGGATTCAAGAGGCTGTTTGCGAACGCCATCATACTGAAGAAAATGTAAGCTTCTACAGGGAGACCAGACACGATGAGTCGCGGTGCGATACTGTAGATCAAGCTGATTGTGCTATCTGCAATCCACGTCATTACGAAAGCAATGACGATTAGGAATAATGTGCGCGTCGCCTTTTTATTATCTGCTGTTGACTCGACACGCTGCCGTATCTAAAAGAGAGGGGAAAAAGTTTGGAATTTAGTAACGAAAATATTTGGCGGTATGTATTCGACAAAAATATTTATTTGGCAAAGCCATACATGGTCAAATCAAAAACATTGCATGGATAGGCATATGCTACATAAAATGAAAAATTATTATCATGATATTACATCGTTTACATTACAGCCAGTATTTGATTCTTAAGTGTCTGTCAGTCAAGAAAATTGAAAGAACTCTGAAATTAAGCCCTTAGAAAACTTTGACAAGGTACGTACCGGTAAGCCAGGTCCACTAGTTTTGATCGTCGATTCATCAGCCGGCAGTGATGATACTACAGCGACATTCCCGTTTTCCATCTCGACAGTGTCCGCGGTAGTACCCGAATGCGACGTCGATGAAGCGATGTAACGACTCGTCGCAGTCTTCACAGTGCTCGACAGATCGGCGTCCGTTAAATGAAACTTCTTGTCAACATTCTTTCCACCAAGTGACTTCTTAATCTTGATGAAGATTCTAAAATAGAGGAAAGCAATGATGACCAAAGGCAAGAAGAACATGGCTACTCTCTGGATTATGTTAGTCAACGGATTGATGGAGAACTGATGGATGCAGTGGTCCCCGTTGTTGAAACCACTGGCAAACTCCCAAACTGTGACGTACCCTAACCAAAACGACAGTCCGATCACCCATGACAGAGCGTTGAGGATGACGGCCTTGCGCTTCGAACGAGAAATAAAATGGTTAATGGGATCATAGACTGCTTGATGTCGATCAGCACAGATGATGACGACATTGATGTTAGAGGCATTGACGATTCCGTTGAAGATCCCGGATATGACTTTACACACATTATGAGAATATGGGTAACGGCCAAGATAGATGTGTAGTACAGAAGTACTCAGTCCTATCCCAACAAGGAGATCGAGTATGGTGAGGTTTAAGATGAAATAATTGTTGTAGGTACGGAGTCTTTTTTCTATCATGAATGCCACTAGACTGATAGTGTTGGCAAGTATGACGAGTCCGACAAAGACCGTGACTGAAATGAGCCTCTTTAGATGCAACGAAGTTGATTCTACAATGTCAACTGATATTGTTTCAGACATGTTTTCACCAAGATTCTGAAAATTAGTCCAAGAAATGACTGTCGAGTAGGACTCCGTCGTTTCAAAAATATTTGACATGATTATTTGTGATGGAGTAGTATGACTCAGCAGGAACAGACTTGTCTAGCGAGAATTATCAAGATTCGTTTACTCTCATGAAAACCAGCACTTATAAAAGGTGGAATGATCTGACGATTCCCTTGTAGCAAATACAGAAATTAGTCGAGATATAATTGATAGAATTTAGAAGAGAATGGCTCAGTAGATGCTGAATAGGGTTTTTTAACTTCCTGCCCATCAAGAAATTTGAAAGAAACAAGAGAATGAATTTGAAGGAAGGGAAAACTTCTCAACTTATCAAATGCAAAGTCCCGATGCTCAAGTATTGATGTCAGAAAACGAATTGTAGATAATGAGAGTGCGGGCTACTGCTCTTGAAAAGAAAAAAAAAAGGTTTTCAAATTCATCCTAATATGGACTATTTTTTTGATTGAATTATTATCTCTGCGACTTTCAGTAAGTTTTCAATTAGGGACTAAAAAGATTAATGTTTTCTTGAAATGGAGCGTACTGTCATTCCTTCTTTTTTTTTGTTACCGAAAAGTCACCTAATCGATGAAATCACTTTAGGTCGCTGCGTCGTATCAAGATTATTTCAGTTGGAGATAATGGAGATACGGAAGAATAAAAGAGGAGGGGAGAGAGACTTGGATGGAAAAGATATTAAAAAATGAGGAGCTTATAACACAAGACGCAGATATAAAGATCATTTTTCTTTTCAAACGGTTGAATTTGACGATGTTAGATCTTACTTTGGGAGTACTCTATTCGTCCATGAATAACGGATAATCAATATACCAGCTTTTAGCTAAACCCAAACCATCAAAACATACCTTAGATTTGAATTACAAGATGTCACTGATGACCTTCTCAGTTCATTAACGGGAGATTTAATCAATAATCAAGTGAAAAATTAATGTAAAGGGAGCAACCATTTATTACCTTAAGCAATAGTTGATGGGTTATATGGAAGAACTTGAAAAGAACAAGGCAAACGCCAAGCGTTGTCTCGCCTTCATCTTGCTATGCGAATGAGAATGTGAACTTTGGTCTGGCAGCTGAATTATATATTAAGCAATAATGAAGATGTTACATACATTTTATCCCTGGAAAATGAGACAATGCTGTTTGTGCATGCTGTTAATACTTTATTTCTTAAACTTAACTCATACTCAAGTGGGAAACCCAATGCTTTTAAAAATAAAAAATGAACAAACGAGATCATTGAAAGAATGGACGAATGGAATGATGGATGGACAAACAACCTAAAACATAATTTATTGCCTTTGTCAGTAAAATGTAGAAGAGGCAAACAATTCAATTTGAAAGTGATCGTACCTCAAAGCTGCAAAAAGTTATGGCGTCACTCAATAATTATTTAGTCTTTCCATATTCAATCACAAAGAGGTCCAACCATTACTGCTAAGAACGATTCGAACATTCTCTAGAGATTGGGAAGAGTTATCTCATTTCTATACGCACACCCACCAAAACTACCATTCAGGCACATTTTAAATAGCAGAAGATATTGTCATATTCTCTACTTTAAGTTGACAAGTAAAAAGTATATTAAATAAAAATGCTGATTTTGTTGTTGTTGTTGTCGGTATGAATGCTGTGTTTCAGCGGGGACGAGGGATAATAGCAAACCCCTCAGTAGAGGCACCTACTCATATGGTGATAGCAGAAACATTCTCTCACACACCAACGACACGCACACAAAAAGAAATTTTGAACAAAACACAAAATTTTATGCTCGGATTTTTCTATTTCTATATTTTCATTCATTTTATTAGGCAAGGTCAGGCACTAAAATCCATTCCATTTTATGGTAATGATTAAATAATTAATGATTAAATTACGCCATTGGACCTGCCATCAGGACAATTCTGTCATATTAGAAAGTTGGTTTGAGTGAAAGTACAACAATACTTTAATAAAATATGTTAAAGTTCGAGTTAGAAATTAAAATGGAAATACAAATGATAAGAAATTTGAAAATGATATTACATGGCCGGATACAAAATTAATGTAACCAGAAAGAAGAGCTTGTTCATAATAATAATAATAATAGCGGACTAAATATAAAGTGGCTTAACATAGTCCGCCCAAGTGTCAATATCTTCATTACGTACGAATTACTATGATATTTTAATGAATAATAATAAATGAAATAATAAATGAAATGGTAAGTTTATGAGAAAAAATTAGAAATTAGTTTCATGAATACCATTTGTTCATTCGTTTTATTCAATGGATGGGTGTGATGAATAGGTAAATCACTATTGCACTCAGAAGACTGCCGTAAAGAAAATTCCTTTATGATTCTTTTTTGTTTGTTTGTTATACCATGGACCCATGGTTATACCGTTGTTAAAATTTATTTGATTTATGAAAGAATAAAGGAATAATAATACACCATCTACACCAACGATGCATACAATACATGAATTTTATATTCGAGTCTCAAACTGAATAAAATTGCAACGGTTTCAATATACTTTGGTTTCATTATCAAGTATTTGTCACAATCTATTCCACACGCGTCATCATAGCATATGAGATTGTTATTATATCAGACTGTATATATTTCATTATATTTTATACTACATTACAACACACTCTACTCAATTTTATTTTACATTGTATCATAATTCTAAGGTTGAAGAAATAAGGTATTTAACTCCAGGGGCGGCGCTACGGGGGGGGGCAGAGGGGGCGACCGCCCCCCTATGATTTTTCAAGTAGTGAAAAAAGAAAAAAAAAGAAGAAAAAAGAAGAAAAGGAGGAAGAAAAGGGAAGAAAGAAGAAAGAGGAGTATTAAAAAGAGAGGTCTTAAACATATAACTCTATATTACCCCTGTTATTTAATGGAGAAAAAATATGACGTCATCTTTAGGTCGTCTTGCCCCTCCTATCAAAATACCCTGGCGCCGCCCCTGTTTAACTCATGCTTTTACACAAAGTTAACGCACTTCTGGCTCAAGCAAAAGATATTATTTTAATGATTTAATGATATAGTATATATGTTTCAATTAGTAATATCTATTTGAACATCCCTAAAAACTGAAAACATGTATGACGCTTACTGAAATCACTGCCACCATTGATATTATCACCCATGATGTCAATTTATTAATGATGAGCAGATTGCTCCCTTTTGATTCCGTAGAGCTCTCGTTGATATTGTTTGATTTTGTTGTTGTTGTTTGTTCAGAACTTCATTTACACTGCAAAACCAGGGTGTTAATTCAGCACCATCTCGGTATCTATATTGGGCTACACCAGATAAGTGTTAAAACAGCACCAGTTTCGAATCAAACTGAAGTTGTTTTAACACTTACATGTATCTGATGTAGCTCAATATCAAACTGGTGTTGTTTTAACACTTTTCTGGTGTAGCCCAATGTTGATACAGAGATGGTGTTGAATTAACATCGTGGTTTTTGCAGTGTAGTCCCCTAGTGCAAAATGAAGGCAAGTGAGGTTATAGCCAATCTGATACTGGTCAATGATTACCTATCAAGATTTGAAATTGATACATTAGAGCTAAAGAACTCAGCAACAATGTGTTATTTTCTTTTCACTCTTACTTCTTAATATTGTTTACAAGACGGTATTTGTTACCTGAATACGGTAGCAATCTGCGATAGGTAATCCATTCGTGTATAGCGTTCCGTTTACTTCCGCTGTGCCGTCTGAGCTTATGGCATATTTAAATCCCGCTGGGTCTCTGTTTCCCGCCAAAATCTCTTCCCGTGCTTCTTCATCGTCCAGTAGGCTGCTGCTACGAATGAAGATTTCTACGGTTGCAGTAGATGTGGAATCGTGTATGTAGGATAAGATTTTAAAAGAAAATGGCTTTTTCTGCTGCCATGACGGTCTTTGATACATTATTTTGATATTGTACTACATTGCCCTGTTGACATAATGCTGCATAATAATTGCTACTTTTTAGGTCACTTGTTTGCTAAACTTTTAACAAAGACAACATAATTTACAAAGCACAAGCTGCAAAATATTGATGAGATATCGCCGGTTTACAGTCGCCCTACAATTTAGCTGTTAGACTAGTCTGTGTTGTTAAAATATTTAGTTATTAAAATAACTAAATCAAAACTACTAATAATGTCGTAAGAAACACCGATTGAATTATTTTCTCAATATAATTAAAGTTGCTGATAAACGGATGGCTATTTTTGTTTAGATGTGTTTGCCAAATGGACGTAGAGAACAAAGAAAAGAAAAAAAAACAGAGAAAAATTTCTCTATAACACATGAAATGACAATAATTTCGATTGAATCTTTCAAAAAATTAAAAGAAAATACTATTAATAAATCAGTAACTTTCATTTCCACCTGAATATGTTGAATAGCACCCTGATGACGAAATCTT
The DNA here is from genome assembly GCA_025618425.1 of Heliocidaris tuberculata. Lineage (NCBI taxonomy): Eukaryota > Metazoa > Echinodermata > Echinoidea > Camarodonta > Echinometridae > Heliocidaris > Heliocidaris tuberculata. Next base: position 14,705,516 of record CM046839.1, read on the forward strand.
ACCTGTCCACAAACTGAACGTATGCATCAACTTCCATACCATCCTGGCTCCCAGGCATATGCTGTCTTTTAGAATGAATGATCGCCGCTCGAGAAGCATTTCCAGATATACCAAGCCCCTCCGTGCTAAAGAATGCAAAGTTTCGTCCATCTTGGTTCTCGAATCCCACCCACTGGTCCCGATCCCAAGGCGTGTCTAGTGTAGGTGAAGGCGTCTTTGACGGATCTTCAAGCGCGTCTAAAAATGCCTGCTTCTGGATATCTGGCAGATCATAGAAGATTCTCTTCATATCACCATATGTACGCAAGTCTACAAGACCTCCAACGTCGACGTCGTCAGTAGCCGATAACCATATCGTGATCGAGAAAGACTCGCGAAGACCAAGAAGCCACGCAAATTTGGGCCATGATGTTTTACACCAGACAGCTCTGATCGGGAAGGTGACTGGTTGTGGGTCAAGGGGATAGGAATAGTACAGATTGTCGAAAATCATTGCCCATGTGTACATCTCATCTGGCATCGTCGCATTCCAGTCAGTCGTGAAGCTGAGAGATAATGTCGTCTGGCCAAAATACCTGCATTTGTTAAAGCATTATTTTCAATCCCATTATTTCCACGCCGTGTACATGGACCTCTCGCACCAACACATCAATCCAGCATATTGGAGTACCACATGAAAATTATATCTCAAGCAAATTGTACTTTTTCTCCAATACCTTTATCATCACTGCATACATCATACATGTAATGTTCGGAACTTCAGATTATTCACTTGATTTTAGCCCGAGAGAACAAGGTTAATTTTGTTCCCTAAAATAGATTTCAACTTCCACAACGTTAATGTATTTTAGTGGCAAATATTTAAGTTGAAATGATCAGAATTATTGTTAAGTGAATAAGAAAGCATGTGAAACCTTAGTGTCTGAACGTCGTATAACGAAACGTCGTCTTTAAAATGTTTATCTTTACAATTTGACATGTTTAGCAACTGATTAAAACATACCTGTTAGCAATGTTAATAACGGTTTGTGGCGCCACGGGATCACGTGGTGAATTTGGACCAATCACGATATCGGCGTTAAGCCAGAGTGGCGCCAATCAGCTCCATAGAAGGTTCAAGGGCTTCTAGATACTTGAAGTCAAGTTTCATTCCTAGGTTGAGGAGAAGAAAAAAAAAAAACTTTTAACTCGTATTCAGGATAAAAGTGTTTGAAAGTAGAATTATATTTGCTTTCCATTAATGACATTATATATATTTTTTAAAATGTTGTACTTTTAAATTAAAATGTGTCCATGCATGAAATTCGAATTAACACTCCTAATACCACTTTCGAGGAGATCTGTAATGACGTTTTTTTTTTATATATTAAAAAAAAATTGTTCGTAATATCTCTGTCATAATGTGAACGAACACTCAAATGGTCTGATAAAAGATTCACGGTAAAAATCCGATTGGGTTTTAATATTACCGTTGTCTGTAGAAAGAAGATGGTAAAAATGGTTATTGCGAACCTTTGTCTGGATGTTGTGTTGTGAGCTGGAGAAAGTACTCAAGAGTTAAATCACTATCGGTCAGGGGAGGGTGTGCATGAACGGGAATAATCTGTCTGATTTTCAGTCCCGATACCGCGCAAGATGATATCGGTTTCCAGCATCATGGTGTCGTCTGCATGAATTTAAAAAAAAAATTGGTGTATGGAGATAATAGATGTTGTTTACATCGAAATTCAAAATGAAATGGTATATGGTGACGAAATCTAGGTATAAGAGAAATGGAATTATTAGGAGGAATGTAAATATTTGAAAGGAGCAAGTAGAATACGGACATATTTTGATACAAGAAAAGAAATTGAATTGGTAAAGTCAAACTGTCAAATGCATTTGACTTTACTCCTCTCATGAATTTAAGCTATATCATGATATTGATTTCGATTTGACCGAGTATTCCTGTTTATCAAGCATCCTCTCATAGTTATTATTTTATATTAAACAAAACCTGCAAAAACATCTCCATGTAATCATTTATAGCAATCAACATCATCTGTAAAACGGCTTTGAAGGAGTAACTTATTTTGGCAATTAAAAGTTGTACAAACGTTTAGCAAACTGACCGTGCTTAACAAAATCCTCATAGTCGAATGCAATTCAACCAGATGAACCTTTTTCTTTTACATCGTAAATCAGATTTTTTTTTTTTACCAGCTAGGCTTTGGTTGAGGGCTGCAATGCTGTTGACCCCATGAGCCCATATCACATTTAATCCATCACCGTCGGTTGAAGGGAAGAAATCCAGTACATTGTCCTCTGTATGAGTACCTCCATCTATAATTATCAAGAAACAATGCAAAAGAACCACATTCTTGTCATCATAATTTTGATTATATTACTTCTGTACATAGCCCCCCAAAATCGAAATGAAATAGATCTATCACCAGAATTTGAAGCAGCTGTTGGTACACGGCTTGTATACAGCAAATGCTATGGCTATGACCAGCTGAAAACCTCATTTTATTTCCTAAAACAAAAATTATTTGATATGAACCGATAGATATACGCACGGGAAACTTGAAAACTTTATTTATTTTCTATTTTCATTAATTTATTAATTTCATATTTTGCCTTTTGTATCCACATATCTTGTTCACTTGGATCATAATTTCTTCCTCAGTACATAATGTGCGGGTCTGAGGAAGTCGCTAGGGTCTATACAGCCGATAAGTACAGGCTGGCTACATGGATATTTTCCAGATCACTCAGAGAGGGAAGATGGAAGGAATATTTGTAATTTTTCATATTTTGAGTATAAACTTCATAACGCGAAAATAATGCAAGTACGACCACTACATCAAATAATCACACTGATTATTTTGTCGGCATAGGCCTATAAACTTACCTGTATTTGCAGTGAGAAAAATGACGGAACAAGCAAAATGTAGAAATAATCTCAACGCCATGATGAATGAGCATAAAAAAACATATGCACGTATACACATCAAAAGCGGTAGAGTGAGTATTGCAAAGTCATTAATACACAGAAAGGAAACTACACTGTCCTTACATGCTTCTACTGCTTTGTTCTATATGTTGAATATTAATTTTGTACACAAAGGATTTATTATCGTTCAAGGTTCAACTATATAAGGTAAATAGGAGGGGTATATACATACAAAAACGAAAGAAAACATGTCTTATGCCATAGGAACCGGAAGCGGGGGGAGGGCACAAATGCCCCCAAGTAATTCAAGTTGGGATGGGGGAAAATCGATTCTTGCGGCCCCCTCCCGTGACAAAATGAAAATTACATGTAATAATCTTGGAAAACAGCAATGTGTAAGTTAGCTGTCTTTTGCTTTGAAATGGGAAATTTCAGCATTTAAATCTCAACATTTTTTCGCTTTTTAAATAGAAATCCACTAACATTTGGCTCTAGAACCTTGCGTCCTCATTAGCTTTGAATTGGCCTACAAAATACATCCAACCTTACTGTGGTAAAGCCCAACCAACCAACCATGTCAATGAACAAGCCCAACCAACCAACTATATATCAATTTACAAGCCCAATCAAACCCTCGTGTCGATTAACAAGCCCGTCCTTACAAAAATCTACCATGGTATAAGTATAGGGATAATACAGAATGATGAAATTTGTCGAATATATTTGACAAATAATGCTGTATTCTTGTCATAAAATTAACACACTGGTGGTACAATGAAAATCCTATGGTACAACCGTTATCATTGCTATATTTTATTTCATTTATGTAACCCTCAAAATATTGCTAATTGCTGTTAACATTATTACCATGGATGTTATTATTCGTTACTTGGTAAACTCATGGAATTCACCCAATCTAACATTCAGGCTCATCTTCGACTTGGGCAGGAGGAATTTTCATATTAATTTCTTGAATTGACAAGTTCAGAGTATATTACTAAAAGGATTTTTTTTGGTTTTTTTTTGGTGGGTTTTTTTGGTGGTGGTCGTGTTTGTTTTATGTGTTTATTTGTTTGTTTGGGGGGCAGCTTGTATTTCTACGGAACGTACACAAGCCAGTGAGTACTTACACAACAATGGTGTGATAGCACTTGTGCAGCCGTCACTAACAGTAGGTGCCCTTTTCGTTATGTACTCCACTGAACTGAACAATCTATTTGAGTAGTGGAATAACGCCTCGTGTTCAACAGGCTTTAGTCATGACCCCCGGGATAATGACTCTTCTAAGGAATGACGGCCCTCGAATCCAGAGCAAATTGGAATATACCTCATTTCATAAAAGGAAGTCATTTATCATGTCCCTTTCGTTTCCAATTATTCTATAGGCAAATATCCGCAGTTATCATTTTCTTAATTTTTCTGCGCATACACTCATCCACGGCAATACAAACTGAAGGAACAGATCTCACGATGACACCTTTTAAAATGGTTTATTCAAATTAATTTTATATTGCTTAGGAAGTATCTCCTATATCAATAACGAGATAATTTCAGATAATTTGTATGTTTATAACTGAATCATATAAATTTATAAAACTATGTACATGTGATTTACACATAAAACACGATAAAAACTATTTTCGAAAAATCAACTGAAGGCAATTTCAATAGCCCTGTCTATCACCTTTAGAAATGTGCGAACATTACAATGGCATATTACGCAATCCGAACCTGATTTCTATGGGCAGTACAATAGGCCTTTGAAATTGCCCTTGAGTTTATTTTTCGAAAGTAGTTTTTATCGTGTTATAGGTGTCGATAAATTAGAAGCAAATTATACAACTAAAACATTCGTATTTACATATAGTTTCTGAATGATGATAAATGCCGTGAGTTATTATACAAGCTTTACATGAGTTTACATTTTTCACTTTTATGTTATCTCACCCCTTGAAATTACAGGTTATTGCCGTTATTTCAAGTCTACAGTCTTTTCCAGGCCTGTAAAACAACAGCAAATTTGTTGGTTTACCGGAAATCAGCATATATTTACAATCGCCAGACATAAAACATTGTTAAAAAATCATTTTCTCATATTTTAACAAGTTACCCTGTTAAATTAACAAATATTGGGGAAAACACTTATACGAATATTCATGAATTTGTTAGTGTATGGTTTGGGGTGGCCCGACTTACTAACTGTCACCAAAGGTATATACAAAAAAAAAAAAAAAAAAAAAAAAAACTCTTAGGGGTATATAAGAGATTGCACTAGATTGAACTAACTGGATAGGATAGGTCTAGGCTAGGATAGATTAAGATAGAGAATAGGATAAGTTAAAGCAGGATAGGTTACACTGAAAAAAATAACTGTAAAACTACAGACATTCTGGCCCTTGGGACTACAAGTTATTACCGTTATTTCAATTTCACAGTCTTTTTCCTGTAAAATAACATCAAGTTTGTTGGCTCACCGGAAATCAGCATATATTTACAATTGCCCGACATAAAACACTGTTCAAAAACCATTTTCTCATATTTTAACAAGTTACCCTGTTAAATTACAAATCGTTTCCATGGTTCCGTCTTAATTTACATAAATTTTCCTGTTAGAAATTACAGTTTCTACTATTTAACCAAAAAACGGAAATCTGTTATTTTACATGTACTGTGGAAAAACGGGCATTCCCGGCATCCTGACTGCCAGGAAATTTCCTGTGAAAAAACGGCAACATTTTTTACAGTTTATACCTTTGTATATTTTGTTGAAGAATTCATATTTTTACAGTGTCAGTTTTTTGCTTGCTTGCTCGCTCGCTCGCTCGCCAAATTGAGAAAAAAGAAACTTGTTGCTCGAGCGAAAAATGCCATTCTCTTACGGCTGTGTATGTATGTATGTATGTATGTATGTGCAATACATACACCCGTCGTGTAATTTCGGAAAGATTTCTGGCCCCCTGACAAATTAATTAAGAACATCTATTATTATATAGATAAAAATGCAAGTTTATTTTAATATGTAACATTTAGAGGCTTCCTAAATACATATTCCTACGCAGCGTATTGAGATCACAGCCATCATTATGATAATCACCCATGACCCTAACCCATTGATGATGAACTGACTGTTTCCTCCCGATTCTGATCCCTCAACATGAAAGCCCTCTATGATGACGTCCTTCCCGCTTCCAGATTTCGTCACGATGATGTAATACTCTTGGTCATCCTCCATCTCTATCTCGGGGAAAGAGAGGATTGACATCTCTGCGTTAGGATCCTCTTCCAAGGCATCGGAGCAGGTCTTCACGATGAAAGCCACTTTCATACTCCCGTCTAGGTGGTCCGAAATCTGCCAGGTATCAAAGAAAATAATTGCAGATTACGGTTCGTTCTGTTGTTTTTAGGTTGTTTTGTTTTGTTGATAACATATCAGATTACAGCCAATCCGATATTGGTCGTGAATCATCCATCAAGATCTTAAAAATTTACATTTAAGTTAAAGAACTGATGTATTTTTTTTCGGGGGGCACTCTTATTGCTTGATATTATTCACAAGACTGTATATTTTACCTGGATACGGTAGCAATCTGCGACTGGTAATTCCTTCGTGTATAGCGTTCCGTTTATTTCCGCTGTGCCATCTGAGCTTATGGAATATCTGAATCCCGATGGGTCTCTGTTTCCCGCCAAAATCTCTTCCCGTGCTTCTTCATCGTCCAGTAGACTGCTGCTACGAATGAAGATTTCTACGGTTGCAGTCGATGTGGAATCGTACCTATGGGACAGATTTTAAAAGAAATGATCGTTACTTTTCGGCTGCCATGGTTGTTTTTGATACATTTGATATTGAACTATTCCCCTGATGCCGTAGTGCTGTTACGTGACTGCTAAACTTTTAACAAAGAAAACATAATCTACAAAGCACAAACTGCAGAATATCGATGAGATATCGCAATTTTACAGTCGGCCTACAATTAAGCTTGTCGACACATTTAAGACTGTAGTGTTGTGTACATTACGATAATCAAATCAAAGTTAATGATAATATTTTAACAAACAGCGACTGAAACATTTTCTCATTATAAAATTAAATTTGTTGATGAAGACAGTTATTTTTGTTTACATGGGTAAAGAACAAAGGATAGAAAACAAAAGAGACAAATTTCTCTTATAACGCATGAAACGACAGTCATTTCAATTAAAACTTTCCAAAGTGACTTTTTAGCGATCAGACAGAATTTATGCATCAATCAGTCGATTTCATGTTAAGCAACACTCTTATCTGGTTAATATGAAGAAATCCCACCTGTCCACAAACTGAACGTATGCATCAACTTCCATACCATCCAGACTCCCAGGTATATGCTGTCTTTTAGAATGAATGATCGCCGCTCGAGAAGCATTTCCAGATATACCAAGCCCCTCCGTGCTAAAGAATGCAAAGTTTCGTCCATCTTGGTTCTCAAACCCTAACCACTGGTCTGGGTTCCAAGGCGTGTCTAATGGAGGTGAAGGCGTCTTTGACGGATCTTCAAGCGCGTTTAAAAATTCCTGCTTCTGGAAATCTGGCAGGTCATAGAAGATTCTCTTCGTGTCACCATGTGCTCGCAAGTCCACGAGTCCTCCCACATCGACCACGTCGGTAGCTGATGACCATACCGTGATCGAGAAAGACTCTCGGAGACCGAGAAGCCACACGAATTTGGGCCAAGATGTTTTACACCAGACAGCTCTGATCGGGAAGGTGACTGGTTGTGGGTCAAGGGGATAGGAATAGTACAGATTGTCGAAGATCATTGCCCATGTGTACATCTTATCAGGCATCGTCACACCCCAGCCAGTCGTGAAGCCGAGAGATAATGTCGTCTGGTCAAAATACCTGCAATTGTCAAGTTTTATTTTCAGTCCATATCTTGTTAAGATCATCACTGTACCCACTCGCGTGCACATGCAGATCTCACATAAACCCATCAATCCAGCGTTTTGCGTAAATAATGGAATACCAAATGACAAGAATTATTTCAATTAAACTGTACTTTTTTCTCCAGTACATTTCCATTAAGATCAGTCTCTAAAACACTTTGCTAACTCATGGCTGACCCTAACCATATACATGTAATGTTCGAAACTTCAGGTTATTGGCTTGATTTAAGACCGAGAGGACAATGTTATATTTCCCCCTAAATAAATTTAAACTTTCACAAGATTAATATATTTTTGACGGCAAATAACTTATAGTACATTTAGATTATAAGAGTAATAGATGTTCCGTGAAGATAAAAGCATGTGGACAGGAGCTTTAACAACTTTTTAACAACTGATTAAAGCGTACCTGTTAGCAATGTCTATGAACGGTTGAGGCGCCACGGGATCACGTGGTGAATTTGGACCAATCACGATATCGGCATTGATCCAGAGTGGCGCCTTGAGTTCTGACTCGTACTCGCCAATCAGCTTCATAGAAGGTTCAAGGGCTTCCAAATACTTGAAATCCAGTTTCATTCCTATGTGTTCACAGAATTGACACACGTCTATAAAAACCCAATTACACACTCACACGCGCGCACACACCCCGACAAACACACACACACACACACGCACGCACACTGTGTGTTCATAGAACACGCACATTTTATGAACATTACAATACAACAGCATGGGGTCCATTTTAAGAAATAATATTGGTGATAGGACAGAATTCGAATTATCAAAGATGACTGTGCTTCTTTTACGGTACATTACTTTTTTTTATAGTGTAGGCAGGGGCGGATCCATTATTTTGGAAAGGGGGAATAATTTGCTATTGCCATTTGGGGAAAAAATGCCGAGAAAGATTTTTTAAAGAAAAGAAAGCAATTGCAAACCTTTGTCATGGTATTGTGTTGTGACCTGAAGGAAGTGTTCAAGAGTAAGGTCACTGTCAGTCAGGGGAGGGTGTGCGTGAACGGGAATATCCGTCTGGTTTTCAGTCCCGATACCTCGCAGGATGATATCGGTTTCAAGCATCATGGTGTCGTCTGTATGATGAGAAAGCATTAAAGCCTTAAAGCAATCATTTCATATACAAAATGCATCAATTACTGAAAGTGAGGAGGTGTGCTTATGAAGATAAAGGAAAATAAATCTTTTATAAAATTCAAGAAAAGAAGGAAAGCAAGAAGGGAATAAGAGAAGGACTCAGAGCTAGAAATCGGTGTATACCAGGAAATAGGATGCAACGAAATAATTATGATCATGCTTAAAAAGTACAATTAAAATAACAAAATAGAAATATATCGGAGATATTCAGTATTATCGGAATGTTTTGGGAAGCAAAGATGTCGTAGCCGAGTTGTTTAAAACACTTGACTGGAAATGCGAGGATCGGCACTTATGCCCTTGAGCAAGGCATCTTATACATTGCTCTTTTAAATGGTATTTGGCATAGTACGTGTGCGAGTGCATGTCTTAAAAAAAAAAGAAAGAAAGCAAACTGCATTTATTAGAATGAACTCATATCATGACAATTTTAGTAATGACTGTATACAAGGAAACATATAGTAATGTGGATGACCTTGACAATTTGTGAATGAGGTAAATAAATTGCATAGTCCTCATTTTGAAAGTGTATAAAAGCAGAAAGTAATCAGCATAAAATTCATCCCCCCCCCCCCCCCGATATGTGTACATGTAGCGACAAATGGTCCTAAATCTAGATCCTATATACGCTTTTAAAGTCTCGCCTCTGCCACCATCTGAATTATCGCTTCATACGTCAACATTTCTCAAAGCTCTGTCTTCTTTCCAGACAATGAAAAGGGTAGAAGATAGGCCAGTTTACAATCCTAAAAATAATACTTCCCGATTCACAGGTGCAAAATCGTAACCCTATTAGAAGGGTAAAATCCTCCCTGTGCATAGTTTGTACAAACAATCTATGCACTTTCTGCGTGAGCGTTTGAAACAAAATAATTTTTAGCTAGGATGACTATATTATAATATTTTAAGACCATAATACTTTATACCTGCTAGGCTTTGGTCGAGGGCTGCGATGCTATTGACCCCATGAGCCCATATCACATTTAATCCATCACCGTCGGTTGAAGGGAAGAAATCCAGTACATTGTCCTCTGTATGACTAGCTCCATCTATAGACAGAAAACAGCATACATGTATAGAGGATTCCTTTTTTATATATTCAGCTCATCTGTCGCAAAGTACAATACTTACTAGGCAATGCTTATAATTATTTTTAAATACGTGTAAGAGTTAACGTCCTGATGGAATCAGGGTCCCTTCTCAGGTAAAGATTGATTATAAAAATTATAAAAAAGAGGGAAACAAAGCACTGAAACGGGCACTTGCTTTAGAAGCTCGCATCTTATGTACTAAACCAGTATACGTTTATGGCCGCTAGTGCTTGCCTGCGTGCTTCTCTCATCTACAACCATGCACTAGATCCTCATTCCTATCACATGCAGAGAGTTCGAGCGAGCGAGCGAAGCGATCTCGCATCTTCTGTCATATTCTAATAGATTATATTGTTATTCAACTTGAAAAGAGGACGATAAACTGCGGAGAAGCAAAGCGCCAGTTGACCTCATATAGTCATAGACCAATTTTTTCTTAATGAATATTGCTGTTGTGTAATGTTGTTGCTTCCCTTGCAAGAAGATTATGACCTGTCACAAGTCTTGCTCATCAATCATATCCTACCCTCTATTTGAATGATTGATGAAGCAATAAGTGTGGGATGGTGATGCACTCGATGAATAGAAAGTGTTCTCGGAAAGGGAAATTCCAAATTTTTCTCTATATTGAGAGAGAAAAAAGAGAAAACTCTCTGTACTCGCTCGCCGCGAATTATGTTCCAGTTAATCATCAGTCGGTATATAAGAAAACATCAAATCATCAAATTTGTTGTGGTATTTCGGAGGGAATGCAATGATTGACAGTTGCCACTGTATTTTTTATAATTCTACTTACTTGTATATGCAGGGAGAAAAATAACCAGACAAAAGAAGAGTAAAAATGATGACAACATCATGACAAAGGGATTCAACGAGCTATACGTGCGTATCGTATGTAATTCTCAATGGAAACTACCGAAACAATCAGCAAAATATGTGTGTCCAGCGCCTGAATACCGGTAGGCCTGAATTCATTATCATTGTTAAATATAATCTGTGCACCGTATTACAGTCATTTTGCTTCGTATACCGATGGATTCTGCTTACATAGCGGTATCTATAGAGGTCAAGGTTCATCTCCGTTTGCAGAATATAAAAAGCAAATAACAAATGCTCTAAGTGAGCAGACAAGCCTCCACTGAGTCAATGATCTTTTTTTCTGAATGCACACATGTGGCACATGATGCAATGATATTATTTATATATTTATTTATTCATTCGATCTGTGTTCTTTATACAAGGTTGTTTCTTCAGTACATCAAAACTGCTTTACAAGAGAGCCCTGTATTACATAAAACAATTAAAATACAATGTAAAACAATTTCAGAAGAGTAAAATATTACAACTGATAACAGAACAATATAAAAGAAAGAATATGTAAGAAATATGATAAAAAGTATGAAATTGGATCACGTCTTAAATACACAACTCGAATATACATTAAAATACCAAAAAGGATCAATGGTTTGTGATCCGTTTCCATTTACAGATTTTCCTTAATCCCCTCCCCCCAATCCCAACATCATACTCATTACAGCAATATATATGAAATAAAAAGGAAGAGGAAAAAGGGTGTCGGCAAGAACATATTCAGGTTAAAAGTTAAAGCTTAGACATTTACATTGTTTCTCAACCCGTTGACTACTGAATTCTTTAACTCCCACAGGATTAATACAGGAGCCACCCGGTTCCTGCAGTCTATGGGTTAAAAGATTCAAATGATACACAAGTTTGGACATGGATAGGATTAAAAATCATTGTGCCTTGGTAAGAAAATGTTGACCTCATATATTCTGTACCCGGTGTTGGTACAAAAAGAGGGCTGTTTGCAGCATATTAATAGAATAATGAATTGGTCTATGGGAAATAAGTTTCTTTAAATAATTAGGTACACGATTATTGATTAATTTAAACATCATTACACAATGTTATACTTGATCCGTTGTTGCACGGATTGCCAATTGAGTGAACGTAACAAAAATGTGCATGGTTGGTGTGTATCTATTAATGTTGATGTTTTAAATGTTAGATATAAAAGCATTTCGAAAACAGTAGATACGATTTTAGGCACATTTTTCAAGAAAGTGTGATGATGGGGGGGGGGGGGGGGGGGAGAAGGGAGAGTCAACTCGACCAATCAAACTTGGACAAAATAGCCGGACAATAACGTTGCGTTCAACATTCCGTATTTTCTGCACTGGCGATGAGTCCCAACATTTTGAGAAAGAGGGTATTTTTGCAATCGAGTTTAACAGAGATACCGATTAAAAATTTCTTCATTTTCTGAGCGTAATGGAAAGGCTTTGCATTAGTATAAAATTTTTGATTGTAATGGAGGGAGATTTTGAACATATATAGGGCGGGCATGAATATCAGATTTCCAATGTCTTGATTTTGCGAGGGTGAGAAGCGAGCGAGACAGACTTTTAAAAAATGACAGTTTGTTATGAAAATGTCATCAAAATATAGCGGATAAAATATATAAATGGACCACCTCATTGCTCTACTGTGCAGATTTCGTGCTTTCAGATAAAAAGTACACATTAATCTTTCATTAAATTCTTTGATGCTGACTGAAGGGCATAAAGACTTAAATAGATGAAAAGATCTATGTTTGACTTATTGTTAATAGTTCATTTTGTTGTACAACAAAATAAAGATTATATAATCATTTTGCATATAATTATGATTGTTTACGTTATCTTGACCTGATTATTTGTGAATATGTTATTTTGAAAATGGAAGTAATAAAAGAATCTTACACACTAAATGAGGACAATGCTGTTTAGCCAGAGACGAAAGCTGGCGCTACTGTCATACAACGAGCAGAGTCATCCATGCACAGAGTTTGGCCAACTCGGTTTCAGTTGGGCACAACATGGCGTATATTCCATTGTTGCATGCTTGCCTAACAAAGCAACAGGCCGCCATATTGTTACCTTCTGGAGCAGAGTTGGCCAAACTCTATGTATGGATGGCACTGACAACAAGCAGAGCCATCCATGATGGCACTGACAACAAGTGACCATGGCCAAATCGAGGCGTTTTTCATCTTTTGCTCGCTCATCAACTTTCCAGTTCCGAAAATCTAACGAGTGAGACTGAGCGAAGAGAGAGAGAGAGAGAGGGAGGGAGAAAAAAAATATCTCGACTTTTTCTAAAATGACATGCAGCTTTGTGTGGTGCATTATAATGTCGTTTAAGTTTTGTTTGATAATCATAAAGGCTACAAAGAGACTGCCTGATTTAACATACAATATGTTGCCGAAATATATTCAGGATGGCGGGAAGGGGGGGGGGGGGCAGCATCCCCTTCCCCTACCCGGCTCCCCAACTAATAGATGTACGTGCAATGACAGCCCTCTTGAAATTAATTTTGAAGCTAATGACGATGTGAAGCAGGAGCAACGCTACTTGTTTTTTTCCCCAATCGATTTTCAATAGAGAAAATACGGTATTAATATGATGGCTTCACAGGGGTGGATCCGGGGGGCCGAATCGGGCCGCGGCCCCCCTTTTGAAACCCAACTGGCATACCTATTAAGTACACAATAAAAAAAAAATTGCCTCAATCCTTAATTGTGTTCTTTTCCGGCTCCGGTCCCCTCTTTTACAAAATCTTGGATCCGCCCCTGCTTCATTACCATTATGGTTAATTATCACCACCGGCTACGTATCACCAGGGCGGCACCGCCACCAGCACCAGCACCAGCACCACTACCAGCACCATCACCGCCCCAAAAACTAACCCCTTCCCAAATCCCACTGCTCCAAAGCTGTTCCGCACGCAAGCGGCGCGCGGTGGTGGTGCACGGGCGCGCGAAATCATTGACGTCGGATGCGTTCCCCACTTCCACTTCCTGTTGCTGTGCGGTCACAGAAATTTGACTTTAGCAGGCCGGTTTTGGTCACAGTTTTGATTTTGATTACCTAGACGAAACCCTTGGAAGTTATCATGGCTGACGATGAGCCATCAGACAGCTCTAAACCTTCGGATATTTACAACACACCTCGTGTTGTCACTATCTGCAAAAGCGAGACGGGATTTGGCTTCAACGTACGGGGCCAAGTGAGCGAAGGTGGCCAGCTGAAATCTATCAATGGCGAACTCTACGCGCCTCTCCAACATGTCAGCGCTGTGTTAGAAGGCGGGGCAGCCGAACGTGCCGGCATTATGAAGGGTGATCGGATCTTGGAAGTGTAAGCAATCCTATTTTGACAATCCATAAACTAAAATTAGGTTACTTATTTCATGTGTGCAAGAGAAGATGACCTTATGACCTTTGTGGGAAAATGTTCTTGACATGGAAATGTATTAATGGGACTGCACTAAAAATTTGAGTAGACCCTATCCTATCAATTATCAACTGTCTATTTCACTGTGTACGCACACACTTGCATGTTATTTCTATTTAATAAGGTGGAATGAAGTCCCCATACTATAGCATTGCACACAATAAACTGCTACTAACTTAGCTATACGAGCTCTGTGGCTTATCAATCTGGTACTGGCCACAGAGCTATACAGCCCATGCCTATACTGTGTGTGGAGGAGGATATCAACCAAAAAATCTAGATCTAAATATCACCATTTCCCACATACTGTGAGCCATGCACACCACCCTCGGAGTTTGCTAAAGGGGTTACCTTCCAGGATCAACTAAGATTGTACAAATTGAATGAATAAAAAAGAAAAAAAGCCACAAAATTGGCAGGTGTGATCAGGTTTTTTTACCTTGCACTTGTAACTTGTATATATGGGACTACACATGCAAGGTAAGATTGGTGTAGTCCCATATATACAAGTTACACAGTGTAACTTGTATATATGGGACTACATCAATCTTACCTTGCATGTGTAGTCCCATATATACAAGTTACAAGTGCAAGGTAAAAAAACCTGATCACACCTGCCAATTTTGTGGCTTTTTTTCTTTTTTATTCATTCAATTTGTACAATCTTAGTTGATCCTGGAAGGTAACCCCTTTAGCAAACTCCGAGGGTGGTGTGCATGGCTCACAGTATGTGGGAAATGGTGATATTTAGATCTAGATTTTTTGGTTGATATCCTCCTCCACACACAGTATAGGCATGGGCTGTATAGCTCTGTGGCCAGTACCAGATTGATAAGCCACAGAGCTCGTATAGCTACTACTAACTACTGTGTGGAGTGTGGGGGGGGGGGGGGGGGAACCTATTTCACGACACGATAATGCCCTTGTATTCTCATGATATGAGGGTAAGGTTCATAATTATACAAGTGTAATTGGTTTATTTCTGAACATCACATGACAAGTGAATGATAGTGCTGTAGCTGGCAATCCAAAATCCTGGTCTGTTCCTATCACACATATGGTTATACGGAGTGCGAGGTTATAGATAACCTCGCACTCCGTACCGCAAAGAATTGCCTCCCATAGGCATAGCAAGTGTGTGATCTCTAACTTTATACATTATGTGTGCTGGAAAGGAGCAAGATCCCCAGCCAAAAACAGCCTGAAATTTTCACTTGATCAAGATGGTAAAGATCCTATTGAAGAATCTGGCATGAAATTAGATATTCTTTCATCCTAAAATGTAGAAGGAATTATTTTCTCGAAATTTTGCTGATTATATTGGTGTTTTTACCTCTTCAACTTAGAGGTTGTGACCACCGCCAAAATTGACTCGGCCCCACATAGTGATGGTTCCGTGAGTGGGAAAATAGTTCCTTTTTACAATGTTGGATGATAAGATATCTTATTTCTAGAATTCCAGACAGTTCCTTCAATTGGGTCACCTTAGTCAACTTAAATTTCCAGGCTATTGTTGGTGGCCGATCTTCTCCTTCGAAGTACTCGCTTGAGATCAAGAACTCACACTGGCGTATGGTAGGTAATCCTGGTAGTACAGACTATGATGTGTGAATCTATCTACAAACAACCTCGGAAAGAGTTCCTTTTGCGACAGCCACCCTAAACCCTAACCCTAACATGCCTAACCCTAACTAACCCTAAACCTAACCCTAACCCTAAGGTTATATTATAACCTTGTACATTGGATAAGTGCCCTAACCCTAACCCACTTATACATGTACAAGCTTATCTGAAGATAACCCTACATTCATTTTGGGTGGCTGTCGCAAAAGGAACTCTTACCACAACGTCACTTATTGCCAAATTCTTAAATTTGGAGCTAAAGTCCAACGTGTAGGTAGCACTTAATTATTGAAAACGAATTGATGTCCTTTTTAGGGGGGGTGGGGTTTTAGACTATTAACCTGTCAACCCACTAAGATATTGCAGTTGCCTGTAATGTAAAATTGATGCAATTTGATTTTTATATCAAAAACATTTTTCATAGGCTCCAGTCTGACTTATTTTGAATTTAGTATTATTCAATGGGTGGATAGTTTGTTCTTGCCTCAAAATTTGTTATGTTTGCTTATATAGAAAATAGGTCTAAAAATCAATAAAAAGTGAGATGTGTAATCTATTGGTTTACAATATCAAAATATTCTACTGTTAAAAAAAGATGACAGGATAAAAGCAAACATGAAAGAACAAGATGGATATGTACTTGTCATTGAATCATACATGTATGAAACTTGTCAATTCTCATAGAAATGATCAAACAGCTTACTGAATGTATGTATACAATACATGCCCATGTAGATAGCCTTCTTGAGACAGTATTGCCAGCTGCTATTCAAAATGCTGTTGGGTCATTTCTATTGCTTAGTATTGGAATGCATATCCCATAGAACTTACAACTTGAAGATATTAAAGACTGAATGATCAAACACTTTATAAAAAGCCACTGTCAGCTCATACTGCAAAGTGCAACATGCACACATCTTCTTACATGTACATACACTGTACATAGTACTTGGTACATGTTACATGTATGTTGATTCATATATTAGATTGTTGTTGTTGTTTTTGGTTTTTACGGCGCTGTCATTCAAAATATGAATATTTACGCCATTTCAGTTGCGTTGTTAAAAAATAAGCCTTTTTATGACTTAATTATAATTACTTTGTTTTTCTGTAGCAGACAAAGCCTTATATATTATATAAGGTGAGAGGGGAAAAAAAAGGGGGGATCCTTACAATATACAAGGCCTAAATTGAGAAGAAAATTTGCAGCGCGCGCAAGCTTTGGTACACCTGTCATACGCCTGTAAGCCCTGTAACAGAAAGTTAACACCTCCTCGCCCAAAAGGCAAAATCTTGCCAGTTCGGCTCGGTACTTTGAGCAGACTTCTCGGTTTAGCTTGACCTAGGCAACTCAGAAGCCGCGCGGAGGTGCTCTATTAGTGCGTGTAACGACAGATGCGAATAATTTCACATGAAAGAATTCATTTTTTAAAAAATTGATATTAATTTTTAAACACTTAGGTAAACCCCAGTTCAAGGCGGGAGAAGTGCAGTGCAGTACATAAATAACAAATATGATATATTTATATAGTCTTTGAAATGGCTAAATCTGGCGCATTGATACGCAGATCATTGTTATGTCTATTTGGCAATATGAAACCATATCTGTATCAAATGATTATAATTTGTTACGCATTTTTACATACAGAACTACGAAAATATATGTATATAGCACAGTGGAATATAGGAAAAAGGTGAAAATCTAATGATCAATGGTTA
This sequence comes from Heliocidaris tuberculata, assembly GCA_025618425.1. Lineage (NCBI taxonomy): Eukaryota > Metazoa > Echinodermata > Echinoidea > Camarodonta > Echinometridae > Heliocidaris > Heliocidaris tuberculata. Next base: position 14,723,258 of record CM046839.1, read on the forward strand.
AAGCTACAAGGAAGCATAAATTGTTACACATGAAAATACAGGTATTTATTTAGATTATGCTGTGTATCAAATAGCTTGGCATTGAACTAAAATCTAGTCACACAAAGGTCCCCGCTCCTCGAATAACTAGATAGAGACCCTAGTTCTATTTAAATTGTTTGGATGTACTACTGCCCTCTCTTGACACAGTAGTCATACATTTAGTGACATGTGTAATTACAGTTATGATCACAACAAGAATAATGTAAGTACATAAATACAAAGGGTACATGTATGTTTACCTTTCAACATGAGCCACATGCAAGTTTGCATGTATGTTCAATTAATGAGTCATGCCGCTGCATGACTAAACACTCCCCTTCCTTCACGCCTACCCCTTTATCATACTTGTACATGTATGTCCATGTCACACATCAATTAATCATCTCCTCACCTGTAAGTTCTTGATAGCTTGTACGCAAACGTTCAGGAAAAATCACAGGGGCCAAATATTTATGAAGAGGCCTCTTATATAGGCCCAAGATATTGATGGATAGTTGTGTTTGGTATACATGTACATGCACATGTAGTTTGTTAGCAGGTCAGTTGATCAACATGAGAAAGAGAGAGAGAGAGAGAGAGGTCAAGTTGACCTGCGATTCAGTTTTAGTACAGTATAGAGCACTATAAAGTTTACAAAAATTCCTTGAATTCTGCTTGTAATATATATTTAAAAAAAGTTGTCAGTTTCTGGCAAGATTTATGTTTTATACTTCAGTTGGATGATACAGGTATCTGCAAAATGGATTTGATGAAAGAGCTGTATATGCAAAGAAAGATCCAGCTGGTGGTAGCACATGACAGTGTAGACTTGACATATACATTCCAATAGATGATTTGAAGTTTATCATTTTTCAGCAAGTTTTGTAAATTCATGCACATTCTGCTAGTTTAAACAGCCATTAACTTCTTGATAACCTTTTTTAATCTCCACTTTTAGCTACTTCTACTGCTGGAACAATCTCTGACCTTATTCAGTATATATGTACAAGTAAATAAACACATATTTTTCACATGTTAAGTGGAATCTATTAAACCAATCTACGAACAATACATGTACATGTCAGTTCTACATGTTGTATAGCCATAAAATGCATATTATCATACTGCACATCTGTACTGTGAGTCTATTTACCCTTGCTGTGGTTTCAAGCAGTATGTCAATGTTTGGATTTGACTGAACAAAATCATTTGTAAGCAAGTGAATTTCATATTAAGAAAAAAAGCCATCATTAAACATTCTGACTGGGTACATATAAGTGGTACACGTAGATGTATGCCTAAAACAAAGTTGATTGCACCTACATTGTACCTCCCTGATTGTACATTGTAGCTAATTGATAAATTCTTTCATCTAGCTAGAAAAAAGGTGTATGAGTGTACGTTGTACCATTATCTGCAACATCATGACATGTAGAAGTGTATTGCTGTTTGTACAAATTAAGTGAAAGCTGAAACTTTAAAGCAGTGGATGAAGTCTCAAAGGTCATGCTACAAAGTTCAAAGTCAACCTGTGTTTTTCACTTTATTCAGTATCAGTGTACTATTCCAGTGAAGGCTGAATCCCCATCTTACTTTGAACCTCCAACATGATACATGTCAAAGGGTGACACCTAAATCCACCCTGATTACAAGTTCATTTTAAAATAAGAAGGAAAATTAAAGAAAGGGATCAGTGAAGGTTTGAGCAAAATACAATAAGAAATAAGAAAGTTATGAATTTTTGAAGTTGTAATCAATCTAACACATATTGGCAACTCCATGACGTATCTTGCGAGCTCCTCTCCAATTTGCCCTGTACCCCAAAAATCATTAATTTCCATTTTCTCTAAAGAAAATATTCAATCATACACTGTACATGCACCTTAGATATAATCATTGCTCATATGTTTTTACACAAAACCTGTATGAAACAAATCTATTCCTTCATCAAAAACTAAGAAAATGAAAATTTACATAGCAAATGGAAGAGGAGCTCGCAAGATATGTCACAGAGTTGCCAATTTGTGTTTCATAACTTTGATTGATTACAACTTCAAAAATTCATAGCTTTCTTATTTCTTATCACATTTTGCTCAAACTTTTGACTAATCTATTTCTCTCATTTTTCTGCTTTTATTCAAATCAAATACATGTAAATACCAGGGTGGACTTTCCCTTTAAGGAGGAGGGTGCATTCCTTTTAATTAATGACAGTTTTAGACGAAAATTGGAATAAGATCACAGAAGTGGCAATTTCAGGAGAGTTTTACTTACAAATTCATTATTTTTGTCATTAAGTATGTAAGCCTAAATGTACATGTACATGTAAATGACAGTAGTGCATTTCCACTGTAGATCCAAGGTTTCTTTCCTCACAACTTGTTTTGTTGATCATGCTCCAGCCGATGCATGACCTAGTGACCTGGTTCTACGCAGTTGACAATACAGGGTGATGAGTTTTCCTTGCATTGAAGTTGACATGGCCCAACTCCTGGGTTAAGCCAAACTTGCACCCTACAGATCGATTCTGAGGCACACATACATGTCGATTAACATACATGTACATGTATTAACACCTTTTTTCTTTTGGCTGGTGTGCATCCAGTGTAGGAAACCAGACTTCATTGACTCATTTGAAGATTTGAAGAAATTTCTTAAACTGTTAAAAGGAAACAACACAGTACCAGTATACATGTACATGCTAAGCCTATTACATGCAGTACATGTATGGACTTTACTCTCATTCCATCCCCATCCCACCTATTATTATTCAACAGGACACGCTTAACCATAAAATAGTTATTAATAGTTATTTCCTTAATTAAGGAAAGTCCAATTTGGCATCAAGTCTGCTAAACATTTATCATATGTTATTAATGAGAGGGACATATTGGTGGAATTTTGAGGGAAATCCGATAAAGAATAAGAAATTTATGATTTTAAAGTTTTAACTGATCAAATGCAAATTCAGAAATCTGTAACATACCTTTTGACCTCCTCTTCCTTTTGATAAAAATTACATAAATTTATTTTTTTTCTTCTGAAGAAACTTCTGAAGAAAATATTTCATAAAATCTATGCCCTAGATATATTATTGCAAATGTTTTTTTTTTTTTTTTTTTTTTTTTAGGGGGGGGGGTTGTTTTGTTTCTTGTTTTTTTTACATCCGTGAAAATGTAAATCTTCCACAGAGTTACCAATTTTCAATTGTGGAGTACAACTTCAGAAATGAATGACTTTCTCATTATTTATTGGATTTTGCCCATATTTTCACTAATGTACATGTATTTCTCTCTTTTTTGTGCTTTAAAATGTTTTGATGCCTTTTGATAAACCAACATATTTGAGGGTGGACTTCCTCTATAGTGCTTGTAATTAGAATGATTAATTACTCAATATCAATAAAATTCACGCCATAACATGATGCAAGTAAAACAGTGTGTATTACATTTAAGTGACTTTCTGTTTATTCAGTGATTCATTAAAAATTGAGAACTAGATCAAAAGAGCCACTTATCAATTAAGAAAATGAAAGTAATATTACACATGTTCCCATGTTCAAACAGTGATTAACTTTGCAAAATATCTGAGTGCTCTTATGAGAGAAACTAAACAACATTAATTATATTTCAAGTAAAATACCAACACAAGACTGTAGTATGTACCATTTCCAGATTGTGCTCATTTTGGTTGAACTTGAGGTGCTCCAAGGAACCTTCATTGTATAATCAAATTTCAAGGCAACTGTTACAACTGCCATACCCCGAGGCCGTCCAATGCATAAGACAAGCTGACAGGCCTTGTAAAAGAAGATAAAAGCTGCAGCATTCAGGCCTTCAAGGGCTGCGTATGAACTAACACGAAGAAGAAGACATGACAAGAATACAGAATCAACGCTGCCCTGTGTGAATATGTGGGATGAGAGATGTTAAGCTACTGTTTAAGTATGCTTCATTTACACCACCCACCCACCCTCTCATTTCCACCCATTCTTTCTTTGATGCAGGTCATGCATACATCTGTAGCCTCACTGAACTGTATCTTTCACTCTCTTAGAATGTCAGGAGTTGTCAAATGTATCGTAGCAGAAGAAAATGACTAATTTTTGAGGACGAAATGGTAACCGTTACGATATGCAATGCCATGAAATACCCCCCCCCCCCTCTCCTCTTCCAATGTTCTCTAGTATGGTAGTATGAGAAGGGAGTTAGAGGAACTGTCCTAGCTCATGAATGAAGTAGGATCGAAGAAAAGGATGTTGTCTTTTGTTGGAAGTTTTGAAGAGGAACACTCTGTTCCCTCTTGTTTGGAAGGGGGTAGAGGAAAGGAATGGTCTCTCTTGTTGGGAATGGGATACTTATCAAAAGCGAAATTGAAAGAAAAGCATGTCCGCTCTTTTAATGTAGTAAAAGAACAAGGTGTTATGTCATGTTGAGAGTTAGATAGAGGATGAAGATGTTTCTTTTGGTAGGAAGTTGGAAAGAGGAACAGGATGTTCTCTCTTGCAAGATTTTTTTATGCATGTCAACTAGCAGGATCTTTTATTTTTGCATATATAGGTAATGGTACAGAGAGCATGGATGTTCTCTATTGAGGGGAGTACCCAGATAAAGGAACAGTCTCTTCTGTCTTATTGTGGGAAAGTGGATAGAGAAACAGAATGTTCTCTCCATTTGGAAGTGGGATAATAAAGGAACCGTACAGGATGTTCTCACAGGTTGGAACTTAGATTAGGGGAGGCAGTTTGTTCAGTGGAAATACAACACATACATGTCCGATGTACATGTAGTCTCGTATACTTGCATTCCCTTGTGATTTTTAGTTAAAATTTTCATATAAAGTGTACATAGCCTTCAGAGGGGAGTGAAAAGCATTAATGTAAATGGGATCTTCTTCATGCTACATTAACACATGTTGTGTTTGTCTTTGCCCCCACACTTGTCAGCTTGTCTGTTCACTTTGACCTTATCAAGGTGTGTTATATTTTACGTTAGTGTGGTATCTCACCTGCAACATGACGATGCTTTGACAACTTACTCATCCTAGCAGTTGCATAAAAGTCTTTCAGTTTGCATGAAAATTCTTGCTTTTCAATCAGAATGATATTTGTTGTGAATGAAATAATTGGTAGAAGCATGTGCGGCGATTTCTTGTCATAGCCGGGGGGGGGGGGGGGGGGGACATGACTAGCCTTAGCCATGGGTTGCTATATAAAATTCAAAATATCCCCCCCCCCCTCCCGGGAACACTGCCCATAGGTAGAAGAATAAATACATGTATTTCTAATAAAGCACTTCCTGTCATTCAATACAACTTTGACAGTTTACTCTTCCTAGCCCATGCATGAAAGTGCTTCATCAACCTCAAATGCTTGATTTTTCATGAAGAAGTAATATTTGTCACAAAAGAATATGCAGATGTCTAATAAACAGCACCATGGCAATCAAGACTTTAAACTCTTCACTGATTGCCAAATTGCCTGGGGCTACATGTATTTGGCTGCATTTATTGAACATAAGAAGCACCAATTAGTTTCTTGTGTACTGGAGGTGAAAAATACCAGTGCATCTCTCCTAGATTTTTTCTGCTGCTAATGGGTTCCTTGGAATGTAATTTATTTTAACCATGTTATATGACATACATGAAAGAAAGAAAGAATACTAGTTGGACAATTTCTGAATTTCATGATGAAAATTGATCTATTTGGTATTCCTTGTGCATCCTTTCCCTTTTGTGGCTTTGATGTATGTTATTAGCTTAATTAGACACATTCCGTTAATATTAATTAAATCTCTATATATTATCTAAATCAAAACACACTGAAAATATTCAACTTATTGCATTTTCCTAGAAGTGAAAAGACAATACAATAGTGCATCCAGTACACCAATCACATGCTAACTGTAAAACCGGAAACTTGTGATTGCATTTAATTTGCGCAAATTTTGTGAGTGTTTCAGTTTTATGCAGCGAAATCATTGAATCGTAATTGGCATAACACTAGATTTTTGTAAATCGCAAAAGTTTCTTGCTGTGAAAATTTCTGTCGTTTACAACATGCGAAAGGTTTATGTTGCGAACGTTAACGCTTTTACAGTATCGTAATTAAAAAAACAAGGTAAAAGAGAGAATCACATGATAGAACTCACAACTAATCAATAAATCAGTGAATGCCTGGATGGTCTTGCCCACCAAAAGTACAAAACACAAACTACATTGTACATGTGTAGATGTGATTAGTATGCAGTACATTCACTTTCCTCTTCAGAGAGTGGATACCTGTCTCGAAATCTGTCCCTAGCCTCTCTTTGGACTCGGCCCCCCACTCCTCACGATCACTCCAACTCCTTCAAATCACCGCCATGAAACTTCAGGTGAATTAAAGATGCCATTTACATGCTAGTTTCTTGGCAGCATCCAATTTCAATTTGCGCCCACAAATTAATTTCGACACAAGCAGGACCCGATCTGAGCTGTCACTTTCTTCATTCTCCATGTTACCTCATGTAGCGGAGATTCCGGGATGATGAAGGCGCAATAACCAAGGACCCTAGGCTGCTTTTTAAAGGATCAGATTTCAATATTTTAATCTCGGTTTTAAATTGGGTGAGATGAAGTAGACTCTAACCTTCTCAATATCTTGTACTTTATTTCAATCACTTGAATATCATTAACAAGAAGTATGATTTTGAATTTAATCTACAACGGTATTGGTTTGAACCTGATAGGGGCATTGGTTATATTCCACCACACTTCATCCCGAAAATGTACTTCAAAAAAGTGCATCATGCACTGTAATTTTCAAGGAATTTTGATATACCCGAGTGGCCAAAATTTCATGCAACACATGCAAGAGACAAATTTTCCGGATATCTCATTACAATTCGGTATGCACCGTCGGTTTCATCACTATTTCTATTTGAGAATGTGTGAGAACATTCTCAAAATGACTGTCCACCGTTATGTGAGTGGTATTTAAAAGGGAGATGCAATTTTCCTTGAACTTTAAGTCTTTTTACATTGTGAATGTATGAAGTTTGGGTTTGAGGTACATGTAATACATACAAAAAGCATCACTCACTTGTGACACGGTAAATCGACCATAAAAAAAAAATGCAGCAGTAAAACAGAAGCCATTTTAAATGTAAATTAATGCCAAGTGAGGTTGAAAAAGAGGTAGCTGTGTTCACCAAAGGCCCCTGAGCCAGACTTTTATCCAGGATTTCAAAATGAAATCCAAATAGACCTGTATACTAATTTGATGCATAATTCTTGAATGAAATATTCTCTTGACGACTTAAAAGCTTGCCAGGGGCTTGCCCAACATAGCAACAACTAATGTATGCAAAATGGTTTCCATCTATAGAGATGCTATTGTGTATCTATAGCAAGTGCACTAAATAGTTGGTAACTTAGAATTCTGGAGAGAAACATGCATAAATTGAAATACATTAGTAAACAGGTCTATTGAAGAAATATAGTGTTAATAAAAGATGTCTATTAAATAAGGAGGATTAATGAAAAAATTATAGAGTACTTTCACTAGAAAGGGGCATCTTTTAGACACCCAGACGTCCTCCTGGCATAAACCTGCATGAAGCCTACAGTACTTCCTAATCTTTGTGTTATAAGATACAAAGAAAAAAAAGTGCTCTGTGCTTTATTAGTCATTTTATCTTGCCACAGCATATTTTTCAAAGGTTTTATTGTTCATCATGTGTGAAAAAGTATTTACATGTAGTATGATTTTATCTTTATCCTTAAGGACTTAAAGTAATTTTAATGTTTTCCTTGGACTGCACATGCTCCTTTTGAATTCGAATTGCATTCTAATTCATTTGTAATGAAGTACATGTTACTGTATATATACTTTTTGTAAAATAGAAGTAAGGCTTTTGATGGAAGGAAGAACACATTGTCTGTCTGGGTTAGAATTGGGATTCACTTGCATCCTTTAACACAAAGTTGATGCCCTTCTTGCTCTGAACAGAAGACTTCATCTTGTCTCTCAAACCATTGAAGAGTGATGTTACACCTGAGAGCCAGAAGGGCATTAACTGTGTGTGAAAGGATATGAGTTGATACGTTTCCGGCTCGCAGCAGACAATACATGTACATGTATGTGAAAAAGCAATTGCATGTTCATGCAGACTTTTACAGTCTGCTTTTGAGCACACCTTTTGCATTTGTAATAGCAGCTGCAAATGCTTTAGGATGAAAACATGCTTCTCACTTCATCTGGACACCTCCTTAAGCTTTGTTCATATGTGACGCAATAAACCATCTGAAAAAAAATGTTGTGGCAATGAATGTCAGGCGGAGGTTTAAAAAAAAAGTAGCTTTGTACAACAAATGCATCAATGTACACTTATTTAAATATATATATACACATACATGTATATATATTTATATATACCTAGATTCTACTAAAAGGTGAATTTTATTTTTTCAAATGGTATATACGTATATCAGCGCGAAATGACGTTACGGAGAATTAATGGATTCAAAATGTTAGTATATGTTTAGAATTAATTTGATTCAATTTGCATTTATGGCAAAAAGAATCGTCTAATAACTACCTTTTGTGTGCGATAAGGTATTTTTAGTAAATCTCCAAACTATTGATATAATCAAGAAAAACAGACATCGCCCTAAGTCCAACTTAGGATGTTAGATACCCAAGAGTTATACATATATAGATTTTCCACGTTATATTATACGAAAATGAGTTCTCCCTACTGAACAAAACTTTGTAGTAATATAAGTAATTTGGCGCCCTTTATCGATAGAATGCCTCCTACCCCTATGGAAATGGGGAAAAAACAGTGCCGAAAACGTTAAAGCGAATCGATAAATTCGACTTAACGTCGGCTTCCCCCTTCCGTCAAATATTTTGCAAAAAGAATCGCCTTAAGTAGGAATTATGTATATATATATATATATATGTCTGTTATAAGGTACTGAAATGTGAAGCACACTACAGTGTCATTTTATTGTGCTGCACTAGGCATTTCTTTTCAAGACGGTTTCCCACATCTCGTGTGAACGTGGCTGGACAATATGCACACAACTGTCACTACCTGACAGTAACAGTCCTCAAGGAGTATAATGAGTTTCGCCCACAAGTTGACAGTATAAGAGATACGATCTTGCGCTGTCCTCTGAAGAGATGGCACTCTATAACAGCTCCTGTACTTTGAATTTAAGTCCTGAAACCCCAAAATAAGGGCATTCTTTCCATGGTTATTTTTTGTAAAAGATAGAGTAGTACACAAACATGTTAAAATCTGTAGACTTTGCATACTGGAGGGCTGTAATGATGTGTTGAATGATACGAGTTAACATCATTCTAGGTGTGAGCAGACTATTCATTGGCTGCATTTAGTTTTCAATACAATATGTCTACATCTTCAGTAGATTACTGAAAGTCTGGAATGAAATGACTGTTATAGACTTGAAATAGATGGCCACTGCTCGTGTACCAGATTCCCTTCATTATTGTTTACGCAGATCATGATTAGGCCCCAAACATATGCTTGTTAATCTTATGTTGTATGTGCCAGTCTTTTCAAGAAGAGAAACTTGTAGCAGGAAAATTCTTTGAGCATCGTGTATTAGCTTTGCAGTCATCTCTTAAAAAGATGTTCATGTACATACACATTGTATACATACATGAAAGCATGTTTACTGTATAAGAGTTGTATGCAGAAAAAAGGTTTGGCATTCAACCCTTTTTTCACAAGGAACACATAATATTGCTCACTTAGACAATTTCTGTGACATTTTCCCTCATTTATTTTCTTGGCATGTGTAGTTCTATAATGGCTAGCTGGTGACTTTGTACATGAATGTGTGGCCAAGGAGAATACTCATCTTGTCTTGTGACAAGTACATGTATATTGTATGTGCTCATGACTGTGTCAAGTACATATTTGTTCCGGCTGAAATTTCCTGGCATATTATAAATCATAATGCAGGCCAAAACAAAGTACATGTACTAATACACGTGCTTACAAATGCTTGATCTTTGAGGCAATGTTATTCTGTCTAGATGTTTGTTTGCTCAAAGTCTTTATCCCTCCTTCAAGGACAAGAGAAAGACCATCACATGGAGTGCACTTGTACTTTGATTCGCAGAACCGGAGTTCCGAAGGACAATCATGAATTTGATTCTGATGGAGGGTCTCATCTTAGCCCATTCCATTCCATATTCATTCAATGCATGCCCTCCTAATGGTCAGGAAAAACGTGATGGTAGAACAAAATGATCAATGCAAATGGGCCTCGCAAGGAAATCGAAGATGGTTGCGCAAAAGCTGCTTAGCAGCGAAGAGTCAGCTTTGCGAGTGAGTGAGAGAGGAGAGAGAGAGAGTGGGAGGACAATCCATGGTGGCACATGATGGAAATTCCAGGGATTAGCCAAGAACTGACAATCGTTTGATCATCAGACCAGATTGCACTTTATTTTACTACCCCTGCAACATGAAAAATGACATGTTTCGCATACCAACAGACAATGTGCATGTTGCGATTCTGTAGCTGTCACTACTTGGATTTTTTTTTTAAACCTGATGTAAGCAGTGCAACTACAATTCTCTTCACTGTAGTGTTTTTATGAACACTTTCCTTTGCATGTTGCCTATCAGAATAAATAAGTTTTATAATTTATCAAGGTATTTTTGCTGATAGAAACATGTTGTCCGTGGAGAGACTTCAAATTTGCCTGCTGCATCTCGAAGATGCTTTTATCAAAGGGGCAATTATTTCACCTCAGTGGAGGGATAACCACTGATACTTCCCATAGCCCATTTAGAGCTTTACAGAGAAATCCCATTCTCCTCTCCCTGTGTATTCCCTTCCCTGATCCCATAGGATCCTGTGGTGACAGAAGATTAACTTGAAGACACATCTCAGTGACACTTAATTCTGGGTTGAGTCTGCTATTAGTAGCTCTGCACTCATTTTGGTAGGATCAGCAGCGGAAAAGATAATGTTGTCTGTTCATTATATTTTTCGAACACTTCTTTATTTAATTCCTGGCAGCAGCACGGGCCTCAAAAAGTGCAGGTGAGACTGAAGCGGTTTTGATATATCAGCGCTCTTTGCATGGGCTGCGGACTGACTGTATACATGTAGTTTTCAGGGAAAGTAAAAGAGGGACTACATGTACATATGGGAGAAAGGTGGTTAAAATAATTATGACTACCAGTAGTCAAGATGTGCTTTCCTTTGACCAATTTTTTCCTGATATTATGTTTCCTTCTCTCTAAGAAATATTCTTTGATATCAGTAATGATGATTACATTATGTAGTGCCTCTGTGCACTTCCATATACACATGTATATGCTGGAGAAATTCTCACCCTGGTTTTATTACCAGCAGCTGTCACAAGCGTATAGTACATTTCAAGAAATAAATCCTGCCAGATACCCACTTATCACCTGGGTTGAGAGAGATGACTGTAGACAAAATGCATGGAGTAAGGACACACACACAGAGATTCAAACCCTCAACCTTGCAGTTGAGAGACTAGTGAATGAACCACTACATCATTCCCATTAAACATGAAATTGAATATATCCTAGCAGCCTCATCCCTCTACATTGTGTAAGGGGTAAGGATATACATGTACGTAGTGGGCAGAAATTGAACCCTCAACCTTATGGCTTACGGTCAAGGGCACAAACCACTCTATCATTACCATGAAAATTGATACTGAATGTATCCTAGCACTTCCAACCCCCCACTTCCCCTGTACTAATAGTATTCTGGATACTATAGCCTCATTGGTGTCCCAGCCAAGGAGATAAGCCCAGCTGATCCACACACGTCAAAGCCGTCTGCTGTGCATGCGTTCATTACGATTGAATCTCGTAGATGATTCTTACCTGAAGTGGAATAGCCCCCAGCAAGTGGCAGGATTGCGCTTCTTCCCTTTATGCATTTATGGATAAGCTGCGCACTGGGACATATTGACAGGGGCTATTTTACGCTGTGTAAAGGATTATACTCAAAACAACTTGTTTACGTTTAAAGATTGCCATAACTGCAAAGCTATATCAAAGCTACTTGTACATTTGAATTTTAATGCAGTTGAATTTACTTGAAAAATAATTATTTAATGCTATTGTTGGTTTGAGTTTTTTTTCCTTGGCATTGCCTTGTTAGACAATTGCTCCACATATTGGAAGAGGTAAAACATCTATTTGATAGTTTTCTTATGTAATGCTCATATGTCTATTGATTTGCTTTATATACAATTCAGATCTGAGTCCTGCAGGTTTATAAGTCACAGTTTTCTTGCTTCTGTGGATTTTTGATTAGTGCTACATGACTACTTTTCATATTTTCCAAAGTAATCTGCTCAAAGTTAATTGCATGAAATACTATGTAAATATTTTCTTAATTTTTCAATTTCCTGTTCACCTATTGCAATGAAGAGCATGTGCATGAATGATTCTTCTTTGCGATGTGCAATAAGGACTACAGTGTGATCATCTTTTTGATTAAATTGCCTAATTCTAAAAAACTGTTCCTAGAAAGAAATTGACAAGGAATTCGAAAACACAGAGAAAAGGGTTTACTTTGATCATGACAAGGGATCTAAATTCATTTTGCAACTCTTTCATTTTTGTTTATTATTCAGTTTTATTAGATGAGGAATTTTAGAATTGGTTGTGACTTGCTGTCTTTCAACTGAGATCATAGAAATTTGACATATTACTCTTTGTGGCTTATCGAAAGTGTGGACGGGCTTTAAAGAAGCTGTTACAAACCCCTTCAAGCCTTTCTGACAGGAGTCAGCCCCTAATGGCATTCAGAGGGTAGAGAAATCATCAAAGCGTAAACCATGTGATCAAACTTTCATCTCGCACCTTTACAAATTCAGATGCTGCTTTTCACTTTTGGTCGGGAACCACGAGGAAAAAAAGATTTCATGAAAACTGTATGAGATGGCGTTGGAATGATTATCCCTGGGGGATCTTCCTGAGCAGCTTTATTTAGAGTTAGGGGAAAACAAAGCTAGCTTGGGGGACTGTTGACTCTGTGTCTGGCATCCATTTTAATATGGTGCACTGACGTAATGTACTGTACACCTGTCTGTGTATATGCATTTCCACCTGTTAACCCTTTGAGTCCACACTTCACTCAGGTGTGTTCAAAAGTTAATAACCCCTTCTGTGCCATGGGCAGCAAATTCTACTCTCTCTCTCTCTCTCAAAAAAAAAAAAAAAAAAAAGGATGAATTTTCACTCCCGAGGAGTCATTGTCAGTGATCCCTTGTTTAGGAGTGAATATAATATTGATTCATTTTAGAGAATTGTATTTTCACCCCATTTTTAATGTATTTCCACTCCTCTAGGGTGTCACTTCAGGGGGGGGGGGGGGCAGGGCCCTGTTTCATAAAACTTATTATCAATAACAACTGCCACATTTCTATGACAAATTTGCTCACAGCCAATTAAATGCAAGGATTTCAGTAGCTTATAGCAATTATCATAACTTGTTATTGACAGCAAGTTTTATGAAACAGGGCCCAGGGTTTTCTTCTTTTTTTTCCTTCTTCTTCTTCTTTACAGAATACAGTCTACACTAGAATGTAAAATCTTTATGCTGTTTGAACTTGAAATTGCATTTGAATTTCTTCCTGACAGCTTTTTCCTCTTCCAGAGGGCTCCAAGAGTTCAGTAGAATTGATTTAAAAAAAAGAACAACTCAAACAAGACAAATTGTGCAGTATGGTTTCTATGGATGTATGTAAAGCCTAATTTAGCAATGGACTAAGACCCTATTTTGAAAAAAATCTCTGATAAATTATTCAGATGAGCAGCAAAAATACTGAATTCTTAATTCTTTCATCCCAATTTTATAAATGGCAAAATGTTTTTAGTATAAGTAGATGTACAATGTAGATGTGAAGCTCATAGAAATTTGATTTCTAATACATTAAATAAGTTTAGATGAATCTGAACTCATCGCATGTTGTTATCTGTAGTAGATGTTAAAGTTGGTGAAATAAGTACTTTGTCTGACCGGCAGAAGGGATTAACACAATTTTCTGGTTAAAATTTCTAAATTCAATGCAGTTAGATTGCTGAATTAACAAATCAGGACATTGATTTGCAATAATTTCGAAATATCTTGCAGCCCCACTTTCCATACCCTATTCTAGCTCCTTCCTCGCTATTGACACAAGTTGATGAATACATTGGATATTGATTACCTTTTCCAGTGTCATCTTTAGATCTGATTGTTCTTCAGCATTATAACATGAATAAAAAGATGCTTGTCTCTACCTTAGTGGTCAGCATTTTTGCTATACAGATAATTCTAAAGAACAAATATGCTTTGAAACTGATGTAATTATGATATTATATAAATTCAGTTAGTTTTGTAATTTTTAATGCAATTCATCAAGATTTATATGACCTAATGTAAAATAGTACATTCAAACAGTGTAAACAATCCACCCGTTTGACTGTAAGCCGTTGTTCTTAATAAAAACTATTAGTGCTTTATTGATTGATTGATTGATTAAAGTACCACACATATAGCTGTACTCATGTTTTGATGTAAGTGTTACAGGATTAGACTATGCCTCTTATGGGGAAATTTTTTCTACCAATCAACTGTGGTTTCAATATATTTCCATTATATATGTAGGCCAAGTTTGGTTGCATAAGTTGCAGAATTTCAACTTTCTTTATGATTGCACATGCCCATTGCTGCAATAGAAACTTCTAGATGAAGGAGGGAGGTGTCTTTAAAAAATGAATTATTCATGTGTGGACTTAACAGCTTATTTCCCTGTCTTATACACCAACACAAAATATGTAGGCTTTGGGAGCTTAGTGTTGCAGGATTTGTTAACCTGGCATTTACAAATGTATATCATCTAATCACCCTTGTATAAAACACACCCACTGCTGATATAAGATGCTCTTGTTTGTTCCATTGATGTTTACACTACATGTAAATTAAGTTAAGCACATTATCAGGAAAAATTATCCGAGTTGCATGAGATGCATAATGCAATATGAAGGAGAGAGAAGATTGATTGCCTAGACAACGCAATGTACATGTACATGTACATGTACATGTATGTTTAAATCGTCTGAAAAGTACTATTGCACAAAGATAGTAAACAACTGAATAATTCTGACGAAAGGCATTAGATAAGCAGTGAGTGTGACGCACATGGCAGGATGTTATCAGGTGGTAAGAAAATCATTGAGGAATTGTGACTAAAAAGAACAATATAGGTAAATATTGCATGTTGAGACTTGAGAGCTAAAAGGGCATAAAATACAAGGCTAAAGAATATGGCCAGTTTCTACTAATTTTAAAGTTTAACTGTATGACATGAGAACTGAATTCCTGTTTAATAAGTAAAGGGGAAAATTGGACCAAGCTTAAGCCCAACATCGGGTTTAAATCTTAGTAGAATACGGACCCATCAATACAGGGTTTTATGGCTCTCAGCAGCTTAGACAGTGTATTAAGAAAATGAATATAGCAGGTTGCAAATTTCTGCTTGGGTATAATTTTTTTTTTCCATACAGAGAGAGATGATGATATCAGGAAATAAGAAAGGAAGGAAGGATATGCATGATTGTCCTGTGTATTTTGGCAAAAGTTGCTGTAATACAGATACACATGAAAGCTGTAGTATGAGACAAATTGTACAACTGCAGATTGTTGGAAGTTATGAAATTCGATTAACATACATGTAACATAGTCTCAAAGTACACTTTGAGACTACGACATGTTATTTTAAGTTCATGTACATGTATATGTAGTCAAGGAGCAGCGATATATGGTCACTTAAAGACATAGAGAAGGAATTCCGAAGGCTATATCCCCTTTGCAAACACATTTCACCAAATGTCATGACAAATTAGGTCCAAGTCCTGAAATACATATAGGTGAACATGGTAATTAAAGAAGAAGAACTTCCTTTAGATTGGCTGTAAGAACCTTTCCCAGCTTATCAACCATCTCATCTTCTGTGAGTAGGATAATGCTTTCTCTCTCATGTCAGTACCACAAAAGATGCCAGGTCATGTTTTTCTCTCCTTCTTAGGGCTCTAAAAGGCAGAGAGACACTCTGTTAATCATATTAATGAACTGGAAGTCACACGATCCCATCACAACACATCCTATACTGGGGTGACACTGTTCGCAAATCAAGAACAGCCCGTTGCTAGGCAACAGAAGATGGGGAACATCCATCTCTGACAAGTCTGGGAGATGATGACCACGGAAATGGAATCATTTACATCAAGTTCCCATCGCTTGGATGGTCCTTGTTTAAGGGATAGCCAAGGCTCCTTGTAATAGATACCATGACACCACCATGATTAAATAAAAAAATCTGATCATCTTAATATTTATTTTATGAATTTTGTTATCCAGAATTGTAGCTGCAACTGTGATTAGGTTTAATATTAGATATGAAATAGAATCATCACCATCAGATTGTATTTCTGAGTTGTAAACTGGACTTTTTTGTGTTTTCTACAAAAGATGAATGTTCTTTTATCAGGGGATAATAATGATACATGTAGATTTAATACAAATGTGAAATTGTAGGTTGTAGAATATCTAGATATGAAATTTCTGAATTAAGTTACTTTGAATTTAGATTTAATTTTGATTATAGTTGAAACCAGGGTTGAATGTCTTCTTAAATTTGTGAGGACTACTTTTTACTGCTATTCAGGGATTTTATGATTTGAGGGGGCAAAATGGCTGGTTTGCTGGTTCATATATATGAAATATTAACTTTGATTTTGTACTAGTATCATCATGCATTAATATGGGGTCGTTATATAGTCTTGCAAAATAGTATGCAGTATCCATGCAAAAATGTTTCATTATTGAAGAGGTGCAGTAGTGCATGCACGTGAATTTTTTTAGGTAGCAGGGTTTTATAGACATCCACCTTGTGTTACACACTCAGGTAATATTCTCTCACCGTGTTTCGTAAAAAATGAACAGGACATCTTTGAAATAGTGATTAATTACAGCATACTGTACATGTACATGGCCTTGTATTTTGTGCAGACCAGTTAAAGAGAAGGTCAAGTTCTGGGAAAAGTGAAAAATAATTTGAGTTTTCTCATTCCTTTTATGTCAGTTTGGAAGAAATCATAGTATTTGATTGCTGTTCCAGTGCCCAGTGCCCACTGTTCGAAATTCATGTATATGATGAGAAGTACTGTAGCTGAAGTGTTCGGCCCGAACATTCATGCCACATGTTTGTGCTGTCCCACATGCCCCTTTCTGTGTGCAGTGCATGTGCTTTTCAGAAGGATTGGATCATTTATTTATCATTTTGATGATTCTAAAACCTCACAGTATACACCAATTTTCTAGGTGAATGATCAACCTTTCACAATTGCTTTGAGATAGTCTTACACAATGTAATCACATGACCAGCATTCAACATTCTCTTTAAATCACTACTTTTGTCTACATCAATAACAATGATATTCCAGTGCTCCATTAACAAATGTAAACATCTATCATTTCGTATGAACGGCTTTTGTATAAATACTGACTTTGAGTGATCTGTTCACGTTAGCAACACAAGCACCGCCGCTGCCTACCATACATACCGAGTGCGGGATACTCAATCTATTGATGCATTCATGAGCATGCATCTCTAATTCATTGAGCATGTGATAGATGTGCATATTAAAATGATCATGCACCTGTACAGCGATGCGACTCAGAGTGCGCATGATACATGTTTGTAGTGCCCACACAACAAAGTGGGTTTGATTATATTATGCATTCATGTTGATTGGTAAGAGAAAAACAGTGAGGGTACCGGAAGAGGCTTCAGGCATCCCGCCAGTATGTACAGGTAGTTGCTGTTAATTTGTAACATGGTCATATTAGTCATTGACTGTAGGCTTTCAATTTCTGAAATTAATTTAAATAAGATATTGCACTTGCAGTCCTCAACAAGTGATTTCATTAAATATTTATTTAGGCAGTGTTTTGATCTTATATTCATGTACCGAATCCTGACTTCACTTTGGCTTTTGCTATATTGAAAAGACCAAAGTTTTGTACATGTATGCTTGAATAATTACCATCATTTCATTCTTGATATGTAAATCCAACTTCCAAGACTAAATGAATTGGTGCTTTTGTTTGCTTTTCTCATTGAATTCAACTGCACTTGTACTACTTTCAGAACAAATCTCAAAATACCAGGGCAGTAGGCCATATATGGCCTCTACATCTTCTGAAATAGCCCATGTACATGTCCATGTACACTGTAAACCTTCAGTTAACCCTCATATTTGCCTTTTTTGTGTAGTCGTAACTGGTTGAAAATTTTGAAAAAGTCCTGGCAAAGAAAAAATAATTTGAATGTTGATTTAGAATAAGATAAATTACAACTTACAGGAATATTTAGTGACTGAGAGACAGGCATGTGTTGACGAATCTTTGTTTAGATACATGTAGTCCAGGCTGATTTCTGTTTACTAAGCAATATCAATCTTAGCATTTTGACAGGTTATAGGGACCCATAAATGTCCCAACTGAATCACTCATCACAGGTCAGGAATTTTGGTTTGAGTTTTGTGCATCATGATAGCTTTATTTGCAATTTGCTTTGGTTGTGTGCATTGATCATTTTGAGAAGTTTCAGGGAAAAGAGAGTCAGAGACAGAAATTGAAAGAGAGAGAGAGAGACAGAGACAGACTGACAAGGAGAGACAGAGACAAGGAGAGACAGACAAAAATCGTGATGATTTATCAATACATGTATGTTGGCATTTTTGTTGACTGTTCAGAGTCATAGGGTATCCAATTTACACATATCTGTTTGAACTATTTTATATACAATTGTATTTACGCCTAATGCCACTTTGAAATGATGATTAAAGTTCACTCATTGTTATATGGATCAACATCACATCATGATGCAGTAATAAAATTATAACATGCTCAGTAGCTGCAAATAGATGATAATACATTGTAAGGTGTATGTTACATGCAGCACTTGCATGTATGCACTGTTCATTAATTGCAGTAATTTTTTGAGCTGTGATTCTTGAATAATTGTTGTTTATGATCATCTTTTGCAAAAAAATTTGCAAGCGAGACCACGGCTAATGTCTTTTGCTTAGTCACTCATTGCAGTCAGCTTCCAAACACATATGTGTTTATGACAGTGTGAGAGCACAAACTTAAAGGGTACCTACCAATCACCAAATATTATTTTGCTCTATATGTTAGAGGTTTTGTGTCGTTATACTATATTCAAAATATGGGCTTCAAATATTAATTCTAAAAGAGATATTGCAATTTCAATTACACTCTCTATAAGCGTAAAAGCGACTCGTGAGTAGACTACTCGACGCACCCGTACGTGCTCGCCAAGATAAAGGCTCGCGCGGAACCAAACCCGGAGTTCGGTTCCATGCGAGCATTTTCATGTTATCCTATATTTCCTTCATACTCATTAACTGTTGACCTATAGAATACCAGACAAAGCTCTTTGAGTTTGATTTTATACTTTCTTGCTGTACACAAATTATTTTTTCAGGTGATTGGTACACTTTAAGAACATACAATACAGAGAATGGGGAGTAGGGGGGGGAGGCATTGAGGACAGGACTTCAATTTTCCTGCCAATCACAAAACTTGTGGGGAAAACCTGTAAATCATGTGAAGTGTGAGGTAAGGAGTTTAGGAGATGGCGCCAGTGAGATGTTTGGAGTGTCGTTTCCTAGATTTCAGTCCCATCTTGTCTTCTAATCATGCATCTCGCTTCAAGAGCTGTAATTCATCAGACATCATTTCTTTCCCTTCTATTGTATGTGGTTCTTACAAGAAAATTCTAACATCCTCTTTTCTAATCATGCCTCTTTTCTCAAAAGCTGTGATTCATCACAATTCATTATTTTTTTTTGTGCTTGTACAAATTTTTGGAGTAAAAGAGCACCTGAAAATATGCTAAATTTTTGTCTTAGTTCTATTGTTGTTTTATTTATTCATTTTTTTTTTAAACTGACAAGGCACCTGAAAAATGTGAGAAACTTTTTTTTTTTGAAGGGGGGGGGGGATTGCAAGAGACTTTTCAGACTGAGCTCCACTCCCTCCTGCATGATAACCCTTAATCCACACCTCTGATTAATCAGATATAGTTTATTATCCCTTTCACGATAGGATACATTGGTATCTTGAAAGAAGCAAAACAATTTTTAATTGGGTTCTTCCAAAGGAAAACTCAGACATCTTCTTTTCTAATCATACATCACTTCTCAAAAGCTGTAATTCATCTGACATAATTTCTTGCCCCATTTCATGTGGATTTTGTCCAAGGTACTTTGTAATTTGATCACAGGAAATAATTTACCTACTGAACTTTGAATAGCAATTTCAGTCAGCAGACAAATATTTTGTTTAAAATTCTACACAGTTAATGTAAATTTGTGTAGCAATCATAGCCAAAATGCGTAGCAAATTGCTATGCTATACCAGGCAAATTATTCCCTGGATCGTGCTAAAGGGAAACTTAAAATGACTACTAACACAACGTTCTTGTTAGTTTACTAAAAAGAAATCAAAGACACAGATTTAGATGCTATCAGAATGAATGAAAATGTACCATGTATCAACGTACACTTAATTTTTTGTTCAAAACAGATGTTTTAATACACATATGTATTATCTGCCCCCCCCCCCCCAAAAAAAAAAATCATATTTCCAGGAAGATTGTCAAAAATATTATTTCCCTTCATCTCTGAACTGCTTTTGGGTTTGTGTACATATATGTATATATCTGTTTATGATAACTTTGTAGTTTGTTTAACTAGAATAAATAGCTGTATTCAAAGAAGCAGAGATGGAAAATGGGTAATACATGTACATGTATACCTCTACAGTGCATGCCTCTCATTTACATCCATCTCCATCGGTGGAGTAAAGAAGAGAAGAGTAATAGAGGCATCCAGATTGTTTGCACTCATCATAGATTACAAATAGAGGTATACTGGAATGAAGATACATCATACTCCTATCCTGTATTAAAGACAGATGGTAGCCATTAGAACTCAAGGCTGTCTTTTCTCTCCTTCATAAGTCACATCTGCATGTCCATTCCGTCCCTTTCATACTACTGTAAATCACAACTTCCTTTCATCCCTTTCACAAGTCACATCTGCAGAGAGCCAGAAGGGCATTAGCTCTAGATGTTAAAGTATGTGAGTTAACACCCTTCTGGCTCCAAACAGATGGTATTTACATTTCATCCCTTTCATACTACAGTAGGAGAAATACTACAGTAAATCACAACTGCCTTTAATTCCTTTCATAAGTCACATCTGCAGAGAGCCAGAAGGGCATTAACTCTAGATGTTAAAGTATATGAGTTAATGCCCTTCTGGCTCCAAGCAGATGGTATTTACATTTCATCCCTTTCATGCTACAGTAGGAGAAATACTACAGTAATTCACAACTGCCTTTAATTCCTTTCATACTGCAGAGAGCTGCAAACAAGTAAGAGAAATAGAAGCTTTAAGTCCATGATGTAATCTCATCAGTTAATCCCCAACCTTCCATAATCGCAGATTTTTTAGCTCATTATGATTGTCCAACAGAAAGGATAATGGAGGTTTTCTTTTGAAAATGTAGGTTTCCTTGATCAAAGATAGCATCTGATACTGTGTAATATACATGAACCAAGCCACTTATGACATTTCCTGCTTATGAATATCGGAGCTGAATTCAATGGAAAATGAAAACTTTAATACATGTACTGCATAGAAGGTCTCTAAAAGCTGAATGATATCAATATAGGATAGTTTATGCATTCATAATACAGACTACATTGTGTCTACTCACAATTTTAATAACTGCAATATTACTTTTAAAGCACTGGTTGTTATTCAGTCTAGTGCAGATCTATACATCATGGTTTTACTGTGTATCAGACTGATTGATACATCCATGGGCAAAACCCAAAAGTTCTGCATGCTGAAGCTTTTCTGCATCACTTAGCACTGTTGCCAACTTTCCTCTAGGTTTACCCAGTTAGTTAAGATCTAATGAAGATAACACACATTTCATTAAAAAGACAAAGCCGAAAAGTTGCTTCTACTCCATGATTTGTGTATCATTGCTTTGAAGTCTGGCATTATTTAGTTTATTATGTAGGGATGGCCTGCAGTAAATTTATTGATATAGACGGGCAAATCCAAGCTATTTTGTCCCATATGCTACTGACCACATTTGAGATACAATGTATTAGTATATCTGATGACTGTATCAACCTGATAGCTTTCCTAGAGCTTGGATCAGACAAATTACCATGTAAAATGGTATTTTATCTCAAGTTGTGTTCAGAATACCATGATACGACTCCATGAAACTGGGTAAAGTATGGTATGGAACATAAATGTTCATTTAACTGCCCCGACTGATGTTTTTTTTTTTTTTAATGTACATATGTGCATTCTTCGTTAGCGAATGATGGGTTGAATAGTACTAGCTGTCTTGCTCGTTCCCTGATAAGAATTGTTTCTCTGTAATGTTCATCATCCTGTGATCATCTACAGAAAACAGCACAACTTACAGCTGTACTTTATCCTTTTTCTATACATGTGTACCTCTCTGCTCAGAGCCAAAAAGACATTAACTACATGTATGTGTAAAATGGTATGAGTTAATGCCCTTTTGGCTTTCAGAAAATGGTATATTATAATGCTTGCATAACTTTTATTTCTCTAGAAGTGAAAATGGGTCACAATTAAAACAGAATATTTAGGAGGTATAAATGTACACAGGTAATTTTGAAAAGGAACAACATATTCCCTTGCTGCTGTCCAAAAGTTGTCACTATGTGTATTGCAGGTCATGGACTTTAAAAATAAAACCTGACTTTCATGAAGTTGACGGTTGTATCAGAGCAAAATGCTTGAGGTAGATAGTTGCTTATTGGGAAGTTGATGGGTAGAAGAAATTTGAATACAATACAAGACCGCATAATCCAAAGGAAAGATTTTTATCTTGCGACTGATTCGGAATGCATTTCATTAGAAAAATGAATATTGAATGATCCTACTATGATTTCAGTCTGACTTTTTGTCTGTCTGTGCAATTTATAGGGTCTTGCATATTAAGCTACATGCAAGGATGCAATGATCACAAAGTTCTGTTAAAGTTACTCCTCTTTACCTTTTGGAGATCTTAGAAATCAAATCTTTTTTTGCTGAAAGGCAGAAGAGTAAAAGTCTGTGTAAAGTGACATGAGTTAACACCCTTCTGGCTTGAGGTAGACTGTGTAATATTTTATTAATTTGTGAAAGAAATGGTCATCATTAAGTTGCCATGTCTGCATCTTTAGATTTGGAATCCTATGAACACTACCAATATCTGCTCCATGTATAGTAATACCGAAGCAATAAATTTATTAATTCCATCCAGTTCTATCTAACAAACGGGCAGAACCGAAAATTATCTTTTTAAATAGGGCTGAGCCTGCAGATTTAATCATTTGCCTCAAGTGTCTCATATTTCACATCTTTACATTGGTTGAAATTTGATAGCCTGTTAGGGGGGAGGGAGGGAGGGAGGGGGATGAAGGTGTTTTTGTATTGGTATTGTATCTCGACTGTGACAGTGCATCATTATAAACAGTCCATCTCGAATTCCATCTCCCTGTTGATTGAAAACCGAGGAAGATTGCAACGTTCTTCTCACCAAGTAATCATTTTTCGACCCATCCGGGCACACCGGGTCCCCACGTTGTATATTTGCTTTTTTTTGTTTGCATAAGACAGGGTTGTGAAGGGGGGAAAGTCGGTCACGGAATTCCAAGCTCTCCAGAAGGAATAAAGTCGTCGCCACAGAAAAAGAGAGAGAGAGAGAGAAAGTACATGCAGAGCATTGAGGAGAGTTTGTAGAGGGTGACTGAGGCAATGCTTTCATCATGAAAATGTGAGGGCATTGATTTTTGTTGTGGTTTGCATGTTTTTCTGTATGTGTCGATAGACTTGCCCGGCGTGGTTACTGTAACTCTAGATCGCATCCAAGTATTTGTAGGGATTCATTCTTCGACCCAAGGATGACACTAATTAAATGGGTAGTATCATCGGAGCATGTTGGAGGAGAGAAAGAGAGAAAGATGAAGAAGCGCTTTCGTTCATGTGAGAGGTTGAAACATCTGCGTCGTATTTGAGGGATCTATTGGCTTTACAGCGAGAACTGACGAGGGGTTTAATTAAAAATTTGACATTTTGTGTGTTACTTATACTAGTAGCTTTTACAGTAATGAACCATACCGCCAGGGCATGCACTCGAGCATATCAACGTAATGAAGACACAATGTCTTGCTGTTCTGTAGGAATATCATTACTCCCTGAATAGGCAATTTTGTACTGCTTGAGTATGTGTAGATATTGTACAGTGATATCTTCTACAAAGGACATATTTTAGCTTATTTTAGAATCTTTGGAAGGCTGTGTTGTGTGGTGTATGTAGGTTGTCTTTGGGACATTTTGGGGGGTAAACTTTCTTGTTGTTCTCAGTCATTCTGAATGACCTGTAAACCAATCTCAAAGTACCCAGTTTGTCTCCTTTTCAACGAATTTACAAATGTGTGTGCGAAACCCTGTTTCATTTTCTGTTTTCAGAAAAAAATTCTCCATTATCACAGACAACCAGCCTTTGTACTGCTACATATGTATTTTGTCAGTACTTGTATACACACACCAAATTCTAATATATTTACAAACATACTCCATGCAAAACAACTTCTGATGATTGTGTCTCTTGGGTTAGATGTATCACACTGTCAGTGCACCATCCCACAATCTTATTTGTGGTCAGTGTGTAATGGATTAGGGCGAGCAGCTGTGTAAAGTGAATTATTATCAGCCAGTCAGGTTCAGCTTGGAGCAGGAGCAAAACACCCTCTAAATTTAACCATTTCCAAACTGCAGAGATAATGGATTTTGTTTACAGTGAGAGGAATGGAAGGTGGATTTCGAAGCTCTGTATTTTAATCAGTTATTTCTGCTTTGATACTTAATCTTGACTAAGCCCTCAACAATATCTAATCTCGCGTTGAGTTTGGTTTCAGCCTGGAGCTGTTCAATTCTACCATAAGGATCAAGTTTCAAAAAGAACTTGTGGCAGTGAGCAAAAGATCAATCACACAATCCATGCTACATGTATATGGGTTATGGGTGGGGGGGGGGGGGCAGCAATGACCATTGTGTATTTTCCCACTATCTCCCTCAGTCGAGCATAACATACATTGAACAAGTCCCTTTTTTCTTTTTTCTAGGGAATTGCAAACAGAGGAGGAAAAAATTGTAAATGGAGATGGTAGCATGAGAATAGAAATGTAATGTTTCCCTCATGAAAGAATGGTCAGTCTCATGCCATGCACATGTTGTGTCTCCTGTTGAAGAAATAAATGTTTGCTTTTGCTTTGTTTTTATGTATAGCTCTGTAATATGAGAAGACTTGAAAATTCATTTTCATTTTCATTTGGGGAAAAACTTCTATGGAAGAAAAGATTTGTAATGTTCATACGCACCACCTATGAGCTTTCAGAACCAAATCAGACTTCTGCCATTCCTTTGATTGGGTGTTATCTGGGAGAGAATGGGAAGGTTGACTGGCAGAAAGTGCTGCTAATATCATCCATCCATTTGCCATCACTCAGTCAGTTAGCTAGGAAGCTGGCCGTTCCTGAAAGGCTTTCTCATAGAGTGATAATGTAAATGGGTCAATCTTCATTAGATGTGGAGGTAGTGAATGAATCCAGGATGGGTAGTGTGGTGAACTGGATAACATACTAGTCAGGGCAAAACCCGCATTGTGGATAGTAGAATGTGTAGTTGGTATGGAACATATCATCTGTTGATACATGTAGCCGCAAAGCAGGGCTCCACACTAACTTAATTCTGGTCCAGACTGAAAATTTTAGGGTCTGTATATTCAAAAGCCTTTGTTGAAATGGTGACATTTTCACTGTTCCCTTGTTACAACATGGTCTTACGCAACACCTATAAACTTTCAGAAGCATATCAGACTTTTGCCATTACCTTGGGTATTATCTGGGAGAGAATGGGAAGGTTGACTGGCAGAAAGTGCTCCTCATAATGTCCTCCATTTGCCATCCCTCAATCTGTTAGCCAAGAAGCTGGCCATTCCTGAAAGGCTCTCTTATAGAGTGATGATGTAAATGGGTTGACCTTCATTAGATATTGAAGTAGTGAATGCATCCAGGATGGGCATTGTGGTGAACTGGGTAACAGAGTTAGAGCAGTACCTCCATTGTAGATAGTGGAATTTGTAATCATTATCGGACATATCTTCTACAGAGATCCAGAAAAGCATTCAATCTATGTAAAATGGTTTTAGTTAAACCACCTCTAAATGGAGTTAGTAAATGAATCCAAGATGGCAGTGCAGTGAACTAGATAACAGAGTTTAGAGCAAGACCAGTATTGTAGATAGTGGAATTTTCAATCGATAGCAAACATATCATATATCGAGAGCCAGAGGGGCACCAACTCTGTGAGAAATGATTAGAGTTAAAGGAAACCAAAACCCAAGGAGAGAATCAGTGTTATTGGAAAGTGAGAATTCAGAGAAGCACTTTACAAAAAGTTTCATTAAAATTGGTTTAAAAATGAGAGAGTTATGGAAGTTTGAAAAGTCTCGTTTTACTTTCTATGGGGATCCTCAAATTGGCAAAATTGCTTCAAAATGGCTGATTTCGTGAACAACTCGCCATTTGTTTTGTACACAGATTTTCAGATTTTCCCCATTATCTCTCAGGGTGCTCCTTGTCTCCTCCTCAACTCGACATATGTGGTGTAAAATACATTTTCCCATTATATATGTTGAGCTCAGAAGGAGATTAACTGCACCTTGAAAGATAATGGGGAAAATCTGAAAATCTGTGTACAAAACAAATGGAGAGTTGTTCACAAAATTAGCCATTTTGAAGCAATTTTGCCAATTTGAGGATCCCCATAGAAAGTAAAACGAGACTTTTCAAACTTCCATAACTCTCATTTTTTAACCAATTTTAATGAAACTTTTTGTAAAGTGCTTCTCTGAATTCTCACTTTCCAATAACATTGATTCTCTCCTTGGGTTTTGGTTTCATTTAATGCTCTTCTGGGCCCTATTTCATAAAACTTGTTTTTGATAACAAGTTGCAATAATTGTTATAAGCTACTGAAATCCTTGCATCTGATTGGCTGAGAGCAAATTTGTCTTAGAAATGTGGCAGTTGTCACTAATAACAAGTTTTATGAAACGGGGCCCTGGCTCTCAGCAAAGGATATCTTTCTACCATGTATTTCATGAGCACATCACAATGCATCAGTACTTCTCAAGAATGTGTGATATGCCCCAAGCTTCAAATGGTTCACCACTCATATTTCTGGTTTGCAATGTTGTTATCGTGATCTCTGTCTGTAATTGTCATTGTTTTAACATGCTGGATACAATTTGATTTTGATGTAACATGCATTTCCCATAGACTCCAGCCAGTCATAACTCACATCATCTTGGGTTTGTTATTCAGTGGGTTAATATAGATAATAGATTAACTCTTCAAGGCAGCATTAGGAGGAAGAAGAAAGATGTTTCTCAGTGATCAATATTTTCCAATGTAATTCATATTTACGTCTATGTGAATTCTCCAGTCAGGGAATGACAATGCATACGGAGACTACATACTCTACAATGGTGGTGTCCAGTATCATTGTGTTGCATCATGCGCACTGCTTCCCAAATGACTTGAGGCATTACATTTCCCTGTCCCTTGTCAAACCTTAGGGGGCAGTCAGTAGACATTAGCTCACCTGAATGTGTACATTTTCTCTTACGATGTGAAACCGGAGACAACCGAGCATTACATGCACAGTTTACATGGACTAGCTGTCCACAGCGGTTTGGCAAAGTTTAAGGTGACGTTGAGCATGGTGCTCTGACGTATGATCGGACAACAATGGCTCTGGGCTTTATTCTGTCAGAGATATAATGCCGTATTCTGAACTCCAGTTGAAATTAAAACTCCAGTCTATTAAAGTTAAACCAGAGTTTAATCAAAACTGACTCAAACCGCAAGTCCAGTTCTAAATTTCTGTACAAAGTTAAACCACACTGGACTGGAGTTTAAGTTAAAACTGGAGTTCAGAATGTGCCTTTCTAAAACTCCAATTTAAAGGACAGGTTTTGACTTGGTTTTAAACCACACTTAGACCGTGGTTTAAGTTCAACCGGAGTTTAGAATACAGGCCATAGGGTTAAGGGTTGGGTTGCTATTGGGTTTTAGGTTTGGTTTAGTATTAGAGTCATGGTTAGGTATAGGGTTTGGTCCAGGATTGAAGTTTTTAATACTTTGATTAGTATAGGATATTAACCATGGAGCAATTGTCACTGGAGTATGTGTCATACAAGTGTTAACCTTTCCAGGACAGGAATTATTTAAGGGCTAAATTGGTCACATTTTGTTCTTCAAATTGGCAACAATAATATTTTTCTTTTAGTGCTACATGGTTGTAATAAGGTGTAATGTCTTTGAAAACATTATACCTGGTTAGCAATTTGTCGAAAAGTTCCAAAAATTGCCAATTTGATTAAAAAACAATGAGTTTGAACCTCTCAATGTGTTGCCAATTTAAAGATTTTATAGCTTATTCTCCTTTTTAAAATCCCTGGCATCAAACGCGATATGGTCATTCAACAAAAATGGACACAATGTGTGTATACATTTTTGCTCTTTCTACTCATGCATCTAGTTTTTTTTTAATTTTTTAGGGCTCTGAATCAAAATTTATTGAGCCAAACCACAAACTGCTGTCAATTGTCTCAAAAGGGTTAACTTGTATCCTTGTTCAAAGAGTTAAACCCTCTCTGGCTAGCAGTAATATCATCAGCAGTGATGCATGGCTAGATGGTCAGTAAGTCCAATTATTTGGGGTCAGTACTATTCACCGTACATAAGAAATCCAATTACTTATTGAATACTTATCAGCTATTATATATTACTGTCTCAAAATAAGCAGCATAGAAAAAATATATATTTCATACTATAGTCATGAGTTACATTGTAGTCAATAGGGAAAGAGACACCCAAAATAAGACTACTACGGAAGGAATAGAGAATATCGATTCCACTATTAAATAGATCAAAATAAAAAAGAAAACAACATTAATATATTATGATCTTTTTTGCCTGAAAGACATTAATACATGACTGTATTTAATAAGCAAAGTGAACAGCATTAATTTTTCAATATAAAGCTGTGTATTGATTGTTCATCTAACGAAGTGAAACACGACCTAAGTCCAGTGTTAACCCTTTCAGGACAGGATTTATTTAAGGAATAAATTGATAACATTTTGTTCTTCAAATTGGCAACAGTAATATTTTTCTGTTAGTGCTACATGGTTCTAATAAGGTGTAATGTCTGTGAAATCAGTATACATGGTTGAGAATTTTGTCGAAAAGTTGATAAAATTGCCAGTTTTCATAAAAACAATGATTTCAAACCTCTCATTGTGTTGCCAATTTAAGGATTTCAAAGCTTATTCTCGTTTTTTAAATTCCTGGCATCATATGCAATATGGTCATGCAACAAAAATGGACATAGTGGGTGCAGAAATTTTTGTTCTTTCTACTCATGCATATGGTATATTCTTTAGAGTTCTGAATCAAAATTTATTGAGCCAAACCACGGAATGTGGTCAATTGTCTTGAAAGGGTTAAAACAAATCATTGCAGCAAGATGGTCAGTGCGTATATTCTACAATCTCTAACTCTATCTACACAGTGGAGTGCACTCTCATCTATAGAGGTATTATTTGCGGTAATTGAATTTTCCCTCTCACCCATTAACTTGTTTGACGTAGGTATTAGATCGGTTCCACTTCATGATCATTGAATTACTTTTATTTGTAGGGTAAATGAGGCCCCCCTCTTTAAGCCAAGGAGCTCTCATCGAAATCCGTCAGATATGAAAACAAATGAACTTGCACTTTTTATCTCCTCGTTTTGATAGCCAGACATGAAACGACGCTCCGACTGGTAAATGTACTAAATGTCTGAAATGTCTTTTGTATTTCAGTCA
Source organism: Heliocidaris tuberculata (assembly GCA_025618425.1). NCBI lineage: Eukaryota > Metazoa > Echinodermata > Echinoidea > Camarodonta > Echinometridae > Heliocidaris > Heliocidaris tuberculata. The sequence continues at coordinate 14,753,407 of CM046839.1, forward strand.
TTGTTTACTGATCCATTCATAATGTGTCTTGTATACTGAAACAAAAATATGTGGAGGAAAATAAAATTGTTTTAACTTCTATCAGTATACATGTATTATAAATTTACTTGGGGCTACAAACTGACTCTAGCACTCAGCTCAGGCAACCATATTATGTACGGGGCAAGCATATTCAAATTACAATCTGCCCAGGTACGAACAAACCACTTTAATCTGTCGCCTTTTATATTATTCAGAATATTGAAAAAACATCAACATTGGCTAATGCAATTACTTTCAAGATCAAGATTTTAGAGTTTTAATTGTGATATCAGTGAAAAATATAGGACAAATACAGCTATATCCTATATTTGTCTCTGGACAGTGAAGCAGTAGCACTCGGGTCTATAAGGGCTAGATGCACCATTTCAAACCACTCATACATCTTCATGTCTTTTGTACTTGTTTATACACAGAGATACTGTAAGCTACTCCTTTAAGCTAATATATTTTCATTTGCAGTCAGTTGTGACTGTGCAGTGGAATTTCAGGTGGATTTACCTTACGTAGTGCCGCAGGAAATTGATATTGATCCCTTGCCGATGCTGTCCAGTCGCCTCTAATATCATCAGCAATATTTCTAGTCCACAGACTGAGACATAGAACACACCCCTTCATTAAATAAGCCAAGGACTCGCCTTCTGTCTCTGTCTCTGTCTCTTTCACTATCTTTCCCCGTTTTGTTTTCTTTTTTTTTTTAAATTGGTAGTGGTCTGTTGACCAAGTCTAGAAATTGGTAAACAATTCCTTTTCATGAAAGGAATATTTTAATATATGGAAGGTATATCTAGTCTAGAGATAGGGAGAGAGTGAGAGAGAGAGAGAGAAAGATGCAGTTTTATTTTTTTTGCACTCCATATTCAATTTTTGCACAAGATAGGACATTGACAACATATTTTTAGAGAGCAAAATTGTTCATTACTAATTTCTTTTATAATTTCTAAGGTCTTTTCTTTCTGAAGGTACTGATTTTATCCGCAGAAAATTGGATCAATATATTCATATTTGGCTGAAAGCTTTATGAAAGTGCGAACTGTCGTCAGATCTGCAGATTTTCTCCTTTTATTTTTGTGTCAGGATTCATTGAGCATTGGAGCCCTCACAAGATGATATTGGTGATGAAAATACACTTTCCAGATTCTGTACATGCGGTGCACTTTACAAGATCGAGCAAAAAAAGTGTTCTTAAAAATCTTTTCCCCATCTGTATCGCTTTTGGTAATGTGATATCAGAGCTTTCCACTTATAATATGTGTGGAAGTTGATCTGCCTCAGATCCAGATCCATCTCTTGGGTGTGATAGCTTCTAATAGACTCAACTATGAGGCTTACAGTATGCTATACGAACTGTATGCTTTCATCCATGCTAGATTAAAGGAGACAAATCCTGCATTATTTTGAATGTTTTACCTAATCTGTAATAAGATGTTCACCCAATGGCCAAGGCTGCACATAAAATCTTGATATAAATGTAGCAGGATTGTCCATGTTCACATTATCATATTAGCACTGTAACTCAATCGTTTCCCAAAGTCCCAATGGCTTAAGTTCCAAGTGTGAAAGCAAGAGGATTGTCCTAGTTCACACTATCACCGTACTGTAATTTGATTCTCCTCCCAATGGATAAGGGTGTTAGTTCTGATATGAATGCAGCAGGGTTGTCCATGCTCACAATAGCACAATCCTGTAACTTGATGTTCTTCCACATTAAGTCTCAATGTGAATACAGCAGGTTTTGTCCATGTTCACTGTTCTTCCAAGGAGTTCCTTGGTTCTTCCAGTGGCTAAGCCTGCACATGAAGTCACAAAGTGAATGCAGCAAGATTGTTGTTACCCATATCACAGTTCTTTAATTCTGTGTTGTCCTAATAGCTAATGCAGTATATGTCATCTTGGTGTGAATGCAGCAAGATTGTCCATGCCCACCATATCACAGTTCTGTGACTTGATGTTCTCCCAATAGCTAAAGGCTTGCATGAAGTCTCATAAATTGACATTTATCTCTTCACCATAAATCTCTACCAATCCAAAATGAGCAAAACAATAGAACTGATTACCCAAGATTTCATGTATTTATTGACCAAATTATGGAGGGTTTTCATGTGCAGACTGATTACACATGTATACAAAATGTTTTACAGTTGTCTATGGAACATCATGTTGATCAGTTCAACTGACCTCAAATCATAAATTTGAATGAAAAAAATGCTATTTCAAAACAATCTGCAGCATTTTAAAAACTTTTAGTGTATCAACTCTTGTAAGATAGAATACATGTTTAAGCAATTGAAACCACTCTGATATCCAAATTTAGTTTTATTAAAATTAAAGAATGAGACAAACAGATTAGTGAAAGATTGAGAAAAATATACTGTGGGATAAGAAAGTTATGAATTTTTGAATTGGTACCGATCAAACACAAATTTGTAACACTTTGATCTTAATTGTAAGCAGCATTCTCTTTTTTAAAATTCTTTTTGTGCTGAGAATTATAAAAAGTTTCCTCATCTTGGTTGATGATGAATAAAAAGATTTGATTGATAGCATGGGTGTGTAAAAATATCTTTCCAGTAATATCTAGGGCACAGATGTTAAAAAAAGATTTTAATAGAGAACTGAAATTTATGAACATTGTAATACAAAGAAAAGTTGCTTGGAATGGAAATCAAAGAGTTGCTATATTTGTCTTTGATTGATCATGAATGTCAAACTGCATAACTTTATTTCCCTTTAATTGATTTTCCTCAACATTCATCAGTCTGTTTTCTCTAATTTTTCTGCTTTTATTAAATCCAACTTGATGCCAGGGTGGACCTCCCATTAATATAGTTTATATAAGGTACAAGGTTACATTACAGTGAATTAGATGTTAACTTTATTCAGTACAAATTGAGCAGCGTACAATATTCTCATATTTATATATTTCTTGAAAAGATATTTGACTAGACATTAAAATATGACATATGTTTCACGTATGTATCTTTTTGGTCACTTATGTCATACTTCGAAATAACAGCCCTGATCCCTAATAGTTAACAAAAAGGTGAGGGTGATGGTAATTTGCCCCAGGAAATATTAAAATATCAACAATAAAAAAGAGCACTTTTTGCCATTGATTCAGTGCTTAAAATCCTGGAACATGGTATTGTCTGTTTGGAGCCAGAAGGGCATTAACTCTCATACTTTAACACAGAGATAACGCCCTTCTAGTTCTGATCTGAACACTAAACAGATGATATTCAAGTCCAAAAGGTATGCTACATGTTTATCAAAATATATATTTTCTGCTGAGAGCCAGAAGGGCATTAACATAGAGTTGAGTTCTGGTCATGCAATAACATTGTGAAAGGAACTGTCTGAAAGCAGTTGGGAAAGGTTGATAATTTGTCTACTAGTCTGGTTCACTATGTAAGAAAATGGGCTTTTGTTCAAAAATTTTGGAGATTAGCAAAACTATAAATTTTCATAATCGTTAGAACATGGGAAATTCAAAAATTGATGTTGGCATTTGCACAAATCACCGGCATAGCGGCCATTTTGGATTTTCAAAATGGCCGCTATGTGTAACTCGTATTGAACAAATTTGAAGATATTTTTTAAACAGAACCTCATCTTACCATGTATGTATCATCATATTAAAGGACATTAAATTTTCTACAACATGATACCACATTTAATGGGTTTGGTGATGATTTGCGATACAATTCTTGGCCAAGAATGTGATTGTTTACATAATTATTTACAAATATGAATTTCTTCAAAATACGTATTTCTCATTATTTCAAAAGTTATTTTTACAAATTAGTTTAAAGTTTTAAACTTTTCAGAAAACTTTCCATATGTACGGTTAATATCATATAAAAATTACAAGTTTAGTGCTTCTCAAACAAAAAAATTATAGCGCTCTGAAGTTGACATTTTGATATTAGCTAAAGTAGAGAATCGATAACAAATGTGGTTACTAAGTGCTGCCTTCTCCCTGACAATGGTAACATTGGGAGACGTGCAATGAATTATTTCGGTAGTACATGCTATTGTCATGCAGATGAATATTTTAATAGGAAGTGGGATATCAGATGATTCAGCACGATCATATTTTAGTGATATACAATTGTTTATTAGTTCCCGTTGCCATGGTTGCTATGATACAAATGCGCCTAATAACCGATGATGTGTGTTGAGAAATCAATAATGCTAATTGTCCAATAATATTTATGAGGAAACCTGGTTTCAAGTGATAATCATGATTCACACTCCAAGAAACGTATATACTAGATTATAGGGTACAGAACTTGCACCCCATACATGTCCATGCCTTCCCCTCCCCCATTCTGTTTTTAAAATGGGACAAATTGGTACAAAGTAATATTCATAAAGTACTTTGCATAATGGTAAGATAATCAGTGAGCCTTGACATATCATTTAAAATATCATGGTTAATGGAAAAAATATCTGCCAATGTCTTATCCTTCTTCCCGCCCCTTTCCCCTCTAAAGTTTAACTTAAAACAATACAAGTATTATTGGTACAAGGAAGCAAATCAGGCCATCAGTGAAATAACATGGGACCTGTATTCACGTGATAGACAATATTTACACTCTAAAACATGTAGATACTTTTTTTGTTTTAAGTACTTGGTGGTGGGGTTCAAAATTTGATACCAAACAGTCTGTAACATCAATCCAAGTCTGGTTGACCCCCAAAACTGGGTCACTTCTAACATTTCCAAGCACTTTCAGTATTAAAACAAGCATAGTCTTACGAGGTGGGGAGGGGTGGGGGCTAGGGGCTGAAAGTAAAGTTTACATTCGGGCAAGAGGCATCAGCCCCCCGCTCAGTTGTAGACAAAGTTCATTGGTTGGTCTAAATCAGCGCAATTTACGCCTCTCTAAATTTTGACTTTCTTCATTTCAGCATTGCAAAAATATTTTGCCATGAAAGATCCTTCTAAACTTAGGTGACGTTTTGAGACTGTTTCTGTTTTGAGTAAAAAGTGGTTTAACACAATATTTCTTGCTACCACTGTTTATCTTATTTTAAAAAAATTGTCCTATATCAGCTTTACTATCTACCTCAAATAGCAGAACTGAAAGCCCCCCCCCCCCAAAAAAAAAAAAAACAAATTTGACCTTTCGCTATTTTTTCTCTGTTTTTGTACAAAGTGGTTAAAATGCAATATTTCCTATTCTATTTGTATATCTTTATTTCTCCTTATTTATGTTTTTAAGCTTTACTATTTACCTTAAAAAGCAGAACTGAAAGTAAATAAAGTTGAAAACAATATGGCATGTAGGAAATGAGCATTTTAAAGGCAGTGAGCCATCTGTGCTGTCATGGCGTGATCCTACATGTATACAATTAACAATGTAATAGATTAGCCTAATTGGAGTACCCTAAAACGTCTTTGGGCCAAGTAAATTATGTAATAATTTGTTGTACTGTAAAATACATTTATTTAGTTTGCATATGCTGGTCGACATATTAGGACAGGAACTATCTCTAACAATACAGCTAAAGAACTGCACTTGGTATTTAATTCAGGGGATGGGGGGGGGGGGGGGATTGACCAGTGATGATAGTCAATGGAAAAGTTTGTCGACTGAAAAACAAAAGTCGTTATAAGTGACTTTATTTCATGTGTATTCAGTTGTATTTCAACCATATTTATTTATTTATTTATTTATTTATTTATTCACAATATTTAATCAGGAAACCCAATCAACAAATACTGCTCTCCTTTGGGGTCCTGTACAAAATAAAGATGAAATGCGAGAATCATACATGTGAAGTTAATACATATCAATTATCATTATGTGTAATAAACAAATTAAAAACATCAGCAATGAAATAATACGTGTTTGCTAAAATTACAAACGCATTTCTTGCTTTATAGGTCTGTTATTAGAGGATCTTTTTTCTAAATCAATATTCAGATAGAAAAGGGATAATAAAAGAAAAAGAAATTACAAATGATCTACAAAGAAATAAAATCAAATTGCTGTTTTTTATTCAAATTGTACAAAATATAGTTTCTTCTCCTGAAGAGAAGAAACTTAGAAACCAAAATATAGCATGACTGTATAATTTTTCTAAACTTGGTGTCAAAATATATGCAAGACTTCAAGGACAAAAGCCAGAACATGGCACAGTTTCAGTTTACGGAAGCAATGAAATTTGTCTGAGGGCCCCTAGCCGCCCCAAAGGCTTGAAGTGAAGGCAGACTCAAGATTATAAGTTTGTGATAGCACCAAATATTTCCCAAGATGGAAGCCACATGAAGCGTTGAGATGGGAAGTCTAATGACGTCACCAATGTTTTTCCTGACCCTGGAAACATAGTATTAGAATATTCCAATAAGTTTCTAGATTGCCTTGAAGCAGAGATAGGGCAATATAATATTTCATGGCGGCCAATTTGAAAATCCAAAATGGCCGCCATATGCGATGAAGCGTTTGGAGTAGAAGTCTAGTAATGTCACAGATTGTTTTCTCGACCCAAGAAAAGTTGGATTAGCATATTTCATTCAGTTTATACGTTAGAAAGAAGCCGAAGTAGGGAAACAAATGTATTTGTGGCGGCCACTTTGAAAATAAAAATGGCCACCGTGTCCAATGAAACGTTGAGATTGGAAGTTTGATTATGTCACTAATCTTTTTCCTGACCCAGGAAACAAAGTACTAGCATATTCTTTTTAGTTGCTATTGGTTGACTGGAATATATATATATATATATATATATATATGTGTGTGTGTGTGTGTGTGTGCCATTTTCAAAATACAAAATGGCCACCGTGTGCGATGACGCATTAAGATTAGAAGTCTAATTATGTCACCAATTGTTTTATCGACCAAGAAAATGGAGGATTAAAATATTTATATTAAGTTCCTAGGTTGACCGGAAGCAGAGATAAGGCAACTTATATATTACACGTATGCCATTTTGAAAATCCAAAATGACCTCCATATGCGAGGAAGCGCTAGAAGAAGATGTCTAGTGATGTCACCATTTGTTTTCTGCACCCATAAATAGTAGGATTGGCACATTTCATTACGTTTATACCTTTAAAAGAAGCCGAGATAAGGCAAATTATGTATTTTATGGCGGCCATTTTGAAAATCCAAAATGGCCACCATGCCGGTGTTTGTGCAAATGCCAACATCAATTTTTTGTTTATCCATGCTCTAACGATTCCGAAAATATGTAGTTTTGCTAATCTCAAAAAATTTTGAACAAAATATACATAGTGAACCTGACTAGAAAGCAGCCCTTGTCATTATTTCTTTGTTTTAGCAAATATCAAAGTGTTGATTTTAGAGTACTATAACTTTTTTGTTAGATAAGCAATGAACTTGTAGTTTTCAGATGATATTGCACCTATATATGGATGCTTTTCTGTAAAGTTGGAAGTCATTAATGAAATTGACTTTTGAAATATGAGGAAATATGTATTTTGAAGCAATTCATATTTTCGAAAAAAAATTATAAAAATCACATTTTCCGCCCAAAATTGTTATACAAATCATCACCAAACCCAGCGAATGTGGTGTCATGTTGTAGAGAATTTAACGCCCTTTGATATGCTACCACAAACATGATAGAATGAGGTTCTCTTCCAAAAATATCTTCAAAAGTGTTCAATACTAGTATATATATGGCGGTCATTTTGAAAATCCAAAATGGCTGCTAGGTCAGGATTTTGTGCAAATGCCAACATCAATTTTCGGATTCCCCATGTTCTACTGATTCCAAAAATGTATAGTTTTGCTAATCTCCAAAAATTTTGAACAAAAATACATAGTGAACCTGACTATACATACGAATTGGTGTATACTTGGAGGTTTTGGAATCATCAGAATGATGAGAAATTGACTTAATCTCACTGAAAAAGCACATGCTCAGCACACAGAAATGGGTATATGGGATGCCACACACATGTGGCATGAATGTTCGGCCCGAAGACTTCAGCTGTTTCTTGTCATATTTCAGATATTAGGGCATTTGAAGAGCAATTCTTTTCAGGGGACATTTTCTACTATGTTGTTCTTCCAAACTGACATAAAAGGAATGATAAAGCTCACAAACTATTTTTCACCTTTCCCAGAACTCAACCTTTTCTTTAATACCATTATTGCTCTGAACAGAAATTTCTACCCTTTTCCTCCTGTCTGATTTCTATTATCATATTATGAAATTAGACTTCACGATACAATGGATAACCTTTGATAATATCCCGTAATGATGGATGATTGCTTCAGGCCATTCGTTGCTTTGGTAAGAACACAATTTCACCTGCAGAGGAAAGGATGGTATCCATCCAGTTTCCATGGCAACTGATTTACCGACCAACAAGGGAGAGGGATATATTCCTTTTTTTCTCTCATGCAAAGCAAACACAGAAAGCATGTATTTAATTATCAAGATGTTTTGCTGAGCGGAAAGTGACTGAAATGAAATATGCATTTGATTTTCTTGATACTGGAAGGTTTCAAAATGTAATGTGTGAATATTTTATCTAGGTGAATATAAAGCACTCTCTTATCTTGGGAAGAAGAAATTATGCATGGTCAAAGAGTGAAACATCAAATCACTTTGTCAGCTCATGAAAAATGGACCATGCAATGTAGTCCTACTTCCATATTTCTGTTTTGAGTATTTGCCACATGTAGATCGCTTTATGTTCATGGTCAGTGGCGTAGCTACAGGCATGGGGGCATGTTTTTCCCAATGAAAATGGTGAAAATAGAAGAGAAAAAAAATAAGAGAAAGGTAAAAACTGTAAGGAAGGGTCGAGGGGTAAAGGGAACATGAAAAGAATATGATTTCCCTAATCATTGGCCTTGTTAATTGGTATTTCATCCACCTTGTAATACTGGTCCCCCCCCCCCCCTCCTACCTCCAGTGGTACCAGTACCTCCTTTTAAATGCTGGACACGTACATGTTCATGGTGTACATCAATTTCAAGAACTGTATAGATTATGACATCACTTGGTTCTGCCCCAAGAGGGTCTTCCTTGATGACCTCACGCTTCAAAAATTTACTTCCCGGCTTTTTTTCCTCTTTCTTATGAAAAATTTAGATAGGGCAGATGCTGAACCTTTGCTGACTTCTTTTGGGCCTGGCTGAGACCCAGGTTTCAATTATCTTGTTGAGTGAAAGATAGAAGGCAAAGTTCACCTGTACATGCTTGTTACAGGTGTCGTGAGGTCTTGCAATATGCATCTCATTAAAGCTTGTTTCACTTTGAATCGTTGTTGACTTTGGACACGGAAAAAACTATGTGGCTGTTTTCCAGTAGAACAAAATACTTCAATTTTTCATGTCACTGTCTGAGTGATCCCCCATCCCCCCCCCCCCCCCATGAGATCAAATTTAATCTTGTTTGTAAAGCGCTTGTCTGTACTCCTCTGGATTGAATAGTGTCTACTGTCTACTGTGAAAACTAAAATGTTAAATTACGATTTAAAGAGAGAGATTCAGACAAATACTGATATGTGAGGTTTGCTTCAAAAGAATTTGATATCAAAAGAGAAATAATATAGGTATGCAAAAATGGCAAAATATGCAAAGAAGAGGTTCAGCTGTCAAAAAAAAAAAAAAAAAAAGAATTTAAGAATGGTTAAGAACAATTCTGTTTTGATTGAATGCATTTATTAATCAGGAGAAAGATTTACTGGTTCATGTATTTTCAAGTGAGTAGAAAGAGAGAGATGAGGCTTTAAGATGACTGTTCCAGTATAGTGTAAACTGAAAAAAATAGAAGAGAAAAAAGTGAGGAACTTTGTAATGAATAAGACATGTGTTAGAGAGAGTGGCATGAGGGAAATGAAATGTAGTCGGAATGCACTTGCAATAATAACACGAGACGATCAACCTGTTGAATTGCATTCAATGTCTGAGGCACTGTATGTCTCCTGCCTGCCTGCCTGCCTGCCAGCCAGCAGTCTATAGCACCCTACCCTGGAAAACAGCTTGAAAGTAGATCGATTTCGCGGACCGCAGTCGAGTGGACGTGTTTGGCATGTAAACATGTCCTCTCTCTCCAGCCCTCATCCAAATCGCACCTCTGCCCACAGCACGCCCCCCTTTCACGACCCCTTGTTGACGGGCTGCGCGCAAAGAGTTGTCCTCCTGACAACTCCATGGCCTCCATTTCCAGGTTCAGGTGGGTTCCTAGAGAAGAGCAGAAAACAAATATGTAGTCACTGTGCACGTGCAGTAAAGTGTTGTATACTCTGAATCTAGCCTACATTCATGTTAATACTGCATTGCATGGTGTTTGGGATGATTGTGGGAGAAATATAGGGTTACGTAGCTCCCTCGTTCGCAGAATATGTCTGTAGGAACATTGACTGAATGGCGCCAGTATGAGTTGGAAGTGAATGTAAATAGGGTAGGCTCTAGAATACTCGGAAAACATTCTTATCCTCCACCGAGATGTGGGTGAAACATTAACAGGGGGGCTGTCATAGTCCTGGGGTATGAGAACTTCGTGGAGGGATGCGCTCGCTCGTGTTGGGTATCTCTGCATTGAATTCTGTTTTTCATGATGGATCAACTGTCCTGTGCTTGTTTGTACGCAGGCACCAATGTTTTGTTGATGTTTTATGAGAAAACAACTTTGGCTGAGGAATTGATTCATATTTTTACTACTACCGAGGTTGACTATGGCTGTAGTTCCACCTGTATCTACATGTATTTCGCATAGAAGTTTAACCTTGTAATGAATACCTGTTCTGCATTGTAAATGAGAACTGTTAGTTGATATATTCCTTGTGTTAGTTTTGGGAGGATGGAATTTTGGTCACATGGTTAAAGCAAAAGGGATTTTTCTTAGCTCTCAAAAGATAACAATAGGGAAAATTAATTTTAAAAATGATTGCTGCGAACTTGTATGGAACATTGTATTTGTATGAAAAAACAAAGCTGAAGTCATGAAAATAACAATATCTGTCTTATAAATTTTCTTCTTTTTTTTGTTGTTATTAAATAACTTCAAGTGATTTAACTCCTGATTTGCATCTTTCTATTCCCTTTTAGAATTTTCAGTTATAATTCTTAATGCCAGCGATACAGCCCAATTGTATGTAGACATATATGTGAGATGAAGAAGTAAGGAGAATAGCTCTCTTGCATACAATGTGCCTCTTATTATTATTTGGGGGAATATGTATGAGCAGCATGAGGGGGTAGATCAGAGCATGATTTCCCCACCGATTTCATCAGACATGGGATGTATTCTCTCATCTTGTGGCCCCAATAATGCTTACGTCATTGTCTAGAAAGAGGGAAAGGCAAAGGAAAGGATCAAACGCTGAGAATCTGAGTGTGCAAACAATCCTTAACACAGTTTTACACTCAGCCATATCCATTTCCGATCATATCCGGATGACATTTTGGAAAGGGTTTGAAAATTTGAGGGAGAGGGAGATAGTATCGATGTCCTATTTTACCATCATTCTTTTAGAAGCACATACCAAATATCCTGTTACACACAATACTGACATTTAAAAAAGCATTTTTGTCTTGTCTTTAAATGCCAAGTAAGGATTCAGGATGCGGTAAGTGATGGTATTTGGAAGCAAAATAGAGATGAAAAGAGGTGATTTACTGTATATGTACATACGTAGGTGGTGATAAAGAAGTATGTAAAATGAAAGGTGTACCTTACACATGTACTATTAGTTCAAACAATTATCTTACTCCATACATGTACTTTTTTTTACTAATGCATGAAATTCTTGTCTCGGTGCATTTTACATAATACACAACATTTACTCTTATTAAACTTAATTTTGTTGAGTGAAGTAAAGGCTTAACACTCATCTTGCACCTTGACAAGCCCAAATTATATTTGATGGACTATTCCACATAGGCAGAAACAGAATAGCAAAGCAAATTTTTTGCTCTGTTTTGCATGGCGTGGACTAGTGTAATCATTTCAACTATTGCAGAGTCAGATGAAAAATTTAAAAATACAAATATTTGCACATGGAGGCTTAAAAATCAGAAGAATATTGGTAACAGAATAATTCAGAAAATTTTGTGTTTTTGCTTTTCTACTTGCAAATGAAAATATTCTCTGAACTTAATATTTTTTTAATGAATTTAACAATGATGATATTCTGCTCTTTATGATAAGAACATTTTAATCTCAAACTAAATATATGCTATACATGTAGCACCTAAAATAAGGGTGATTGAGAGTGTGTCAGTTTGAGCGATGGATAACAGATGCTGATTAAAATTTAAATCAAGAGATGGAGTTAAGTACATCTCAGGAATCTCTCTATCTTGCCTTTTATCCGTAAGAAACTGATTTTCCTTCTTGTAGCACTATATGGGATTACAGATAGGCAATGAGTTCCAGAAACAGCTCCCATCGCTTATTTAAGAGAAGAAGTTCAACCTGCAGAGGAGGGAAAATAAACTAAGCTTGTGTCTTGGGGGTAATTGATTCTTGTTTTCTGGAGCCGGAGTCGAGAGGAGAACGGGTGGAATTAAAAGGTTCATCCCCTTTCTTGGGGATTATCTGGCTTCTAAACGAAGCAGAGGGAATCATGCATGAGAAGTGGTATAACACATCTCTTTGTAATTATTTCTCCCAGCGATAGCACATTAGAGAGAAGGTGACGAAAGGTCAGACAAATGTAGTCTCCTGAGAGCCAGAAGGGCGTCAGCCCGTATGATTTAACACAGAATTAATGCCCTTCTGGCCCTTAAAAGCTGATATTTGTCTAACACTTTGTTTTGAATATTCTTTGTCTTGAAAAATCTTAGCAGTATGAAACACATCCTTAGATAAATCATTGCTTGAAGAAAATTTGCAAAATTAGGAAAGGTCAGACTATCATTTCCCCTCTGAACTTGTTGTCTGCTGAGACCAGAAGGGCGTCAGCCTGTATGAAAGTTAATGCCCTTTTGGCCCTGAAAAGCTAATATTTGTCTGACACTTTGCTTTGAAAATGGTAAGAATTCATCCATTATGAACAATTTTAGCACTACGAACCACATCCTTAGATAAATCATGGCTATTTGCTTGAAGATAATTTGCAATTTATCAAAAGATCAGACTATTGTCCTCTCAAGTCTCAAAACACATAATCTGTTGAGAGCCAGAATGGCATTATCTCATATAATTTAATACAGAGTTAATGCCCTTCTGACCCTGAATATATGTATCTGATTTTGGAAGAATTTTGCTGGTTTGGAATAATTAATCCAAGTTATTTACGAAGAAGAATCATAACAGTTCAAGCTACATTACATGCTAAGATATTAAAATCAATACTTGAAGATAATTTGCAAAACTAATTTTTGACCTCCCTGCTCAATTCACTTGAGTTGGTTGATAGGTGGATTCATTCATTGCCAATCAATGTGCTGTACCATATTGGTGCTTGTTTGCAGAGCTTTCTCTTGCAGTATGCACTAAGCAGAGAGTTATTTTCGATAATCTCAAGCATGTATTGAAACTGACATTGCAGTCCTGAGAATTTCATGTTTCAGGTTTCATAATGAAAGAAATTTAAGAAGACATTTCATTGTCATGCTTCATTTTTTTCCCCCCTTTAAAGTTAGCTATTGCCTAGAACAATAAGAACAACCTGAGTATTTATAAGTATTTTACTTGTTTGTCCCAAAAATACATTGACTTTTAAAGTCATGGACTGTAGGATCATTGATTTAAAAGAGGCAAAATGAAATAAAAGCATGAATGTGATTATATCTCACTGTCATAATGCAAGAAATTCAGCATTTAGATCCAAGCTTTATCACTTTCTGCCTGAAATATAGTTCAGTGGAAAATCTGTCCCATTTCTTATTTTCCATTTCTTATTTTCCAGAGGATTTTTTGGCAAGTGCACAATACCTTAGGCTAACATATCATACTTGATCTACAAAAATGCATTGTGATACAGAGGTTACATCTCCAGAAAATGCATGGGACAGGAGAAAAAAAGTATCTTCTGAAGAAGTTGAAGTAGCACTTTATCCAGGTGTACATAACCGCTCTTGCGAGGAACAGATTAAACAACTTTGCACTGCATATTTTCATGTGGTATGTCTATTTTGAGGGTACCGGTAAAGAGAAAACCTCTGTCACGCACATTAACCCAGATGATCATGTAACTAGGACGTTTTATAGCCTGGATAAAGCTGTGTGATCCATACTAATATCTGCACAGATTACATGTAGCTACCCTGTACATGTTATACCGCTCAACTTGAGATCTTATTCCCTCTGAAATGTAAATTACAAAGGCTGTTTTATACACCTGTGCTGGGCAAGATTTTAGAGTATGAAGGCAGGCGGCATTCTGAAAATTACAACAACTTGCAAATTTGAACTGTTTCCCCCCCCATTAAGAGATAATATAAGTATATATAGGAGGACTCCTTGTAATATTGAATGTTTCCTTCAAATGGCCCTCTAGCTTAAAAGTTATTTGCACTTTTTGACCACAGGACTCAAGCTTTCATTTGGGATTCAAAATGAAATGTGAAAATAGTGATTGATAACAGTGTTCACAAGATTTGTTTCGATTTGAATGGCTTTCCATCATTTAAAGGCATTGATTAACTTTGCCCAGGATTGAAAAAAAAAAATCACTGTTCCAGCTAATGCTGTAATCATAATTGCAAACGTTTAGCTCAGACAGGAATCGCCTGAGTTTTATAAGCTGATCGGTCGTTTATATATCAAGATATTTACGATTGAACATTGATGTCGGGATAGAGTACCACCGAACCCTAAAAAACTCTTACGGTTGGCATACCTCGCTCTATCACAGAATACCGTACGGGCTGGAAACCCGCTCTGAAATCGCCAAGCGCTGGCGCTTGGTTTTTGTGACTGCAGCGCAGCGAAGAAGCCGAGCGACTTGCGCTAGCGATTGATCGCGATTTTCTCTTTTTTAGGATAGTAAACGGGTTCCATTTTCTCTCATACTTTCACATATCCTTAATTATATATGTAGTTAGAGGACTGCACACAATTCACTGGCATTTGAGCTGATTTTACAATTTTTCACAAAGTTAATCAATCACTTTAAGGACTTATAAATCACCCAAATACTGTGTTATGTTCTTTTTTTTTTTTTATAATGCTTCAACTATGTCATTTCAGGCATCATTCATGTATCAAAAGCACATAAAACTGAAGTATGCAATTTCTTTCCTATATTCTACATCATTTTAATGAAAATTGTAGGATAGTATAAATTTTATTACATGTAGTTTATTTTCATCCATTTTTTGATACATTAAATATTTGGGCCTCTCATAATAGATCCTAATTGCTTTAACCATTGAAAATGCTAGAAAATTGTCATTGCATCCTATTCAATCAGTGAATAACCTGCTGCATTTTCAAATCAGAGAAGTCTACTTATGAAAATACTCCTTTCTAAGTTGCATTATCCCTCTCTAAACACCCTCTTATCTGCATGTACTGTCAGGACACTGAGTAAGGGGGGAAAAACTCCATCTCATTACAACATCGATCGCCAAAATAGCTCTAATGCGGGTCAAAGACGGCCTCGCGTGAGGACGTCCCCCCAGGAGTGCACATTTCACGTTCTCAATTGCCTTATATGATGGAATTACATCGGTTTAGGGGATTCTCTGGTGTTTTGCTTCAGAGTGGGTGAGCTTCATTTATTAGCTTAGTTAGAAGAGAGATCCCTTTCCACTTCTTTCTGTTTGCACACGGAATGGATGCTGATTTCACGAAGCTCAGAAAGTCTCTTTTCCGTCACCTCTCTCTCTTCAAATGTCTGTGACGTCCTGATATCTCTAGCGACATTAAATCAGGCACAATGTATCAGAAAGGCATCTTGGAGATTTTTTCATAATGTCATTATCATGCTTTCTGCAAGCTGCCAGTTTAGTATGATTTGGTCTGTGAAAGATGATGAATTTGTTTCATAATGATGGAAGCAGGTATTAGAATTGAAATATCCAGCAACATGTCTGCAAAAATCTTGGGAAAGAATTAAGCATTCTTGCTTGTATTAGTTCTGTTTAATGTTTTATTTTTTGTAATATTTAACAAGAGCTCAGCATCTAAATCTTTTATGAATTAAAAAAAGTTACAATCATTTTACTCTGTCTACCCTAAACCATAATGACTTCAACACATTTTGACAGTGGGTTTAAAGACACTGAGAATTTTTGAGCATTAGTTCCTTTTAAAGTTCAAAATCACTTGATTTCATGCCCTTCTTTCTCTAAATAGAATGCAATAAAAAAATGTTTTGGCTGTTTTTGCCATATGAATACATTTGTGTTAATGTTTTACTTAAAAAAGGAACTAAAAAGAATTGATACAACTGCTAAAAAAAAGAACAAGATTTATAGGATCGGATTTCATCATATCACCACCTCTAGTATTCAACTAAAATCCTTCCCGTTCTATGTATAGATTGATGGCATTGTTTCTTTTCCATCCATCGAGAATATGTCATCTGTTTGGAGCCAGAAGGGCATTAACTCTGTGCAAATGATGGGACCTAACGCCCTTTTGGCTACAAACAGACAATGTATCCTCTATACATGCTCTCTCTCTCCCCTATTATGAAATTACACTCCTTTTGTAGAATTTGCCTGCTTACGTCACAGACCATCTAAGATAACCTAATGAAGATATCTCCTCCCTACATCACTAGTATAATTTACGGTGGAAATCGATGCCAGACAATACATGGCGTGTCACTGTATCCTTATTAAAGATTCAGACAAATTGTATTGTGTAACACGAGCAGTTCATGGAAAAAGGAAAATAGAGATTCGCAAACAAGCATTGGGGAGAGTGTGGAATATGATGCAAGAAAGCTACTCATAATATCAAAGGAGAGATTTCTTTCCCCCTTTAATCTCAGGAGCAAGGGAAAGTTTAGTATTACATTTTTTTCCCCTATCGTCGGCACTGAAAATGTCTTTCTACAAATTAATTGATTTGAAGTTCATTATGAATTAAGGGCTTTTTGTGAGATCCATAAAAAGATAGAAGGATTGATTTAACATGAAATCATTTGGATAGTTGAAAGTCATCGAAAGTGGAATGATTGAATGTGGTTTCACATTTGATTACATCACAGTTATTTCAGAAATGCCTTTTGTTAGAATGGGGGAAATTCTTCTTTTGATCAAACCATATTTATTACAGAACTGTGACAAAGGTATTTTTCATTGTGGATGTTGCTGAGCTCAGAAGAATTGTATTGTATGTTTACATGTGTGTCACATATTTGACTTGTGATATTTTATTGATGGGTTATAAATCAAATCGTATTGAATAATTGATGATCAGTGGGACATATGCTTGCTAGTTTCAGCTCCTGCATGATCGATCAATATTACCATTTGCTTTCCTCCCTTATTTTTTATTCTGATTTGAGAAATGCCTTTTCTCAAGATAACATGAAATACAAAATGTAAGTGTCCTATGGCTTATCAATGAAAGCACAACTATATAAGTACTAGGTGTTACAAAAAACATTTCCCACTTTTGATCCTTAATAGTTCAAAAACTATATATCAGATAACACTGACATTGATATGAGCAATAGCTGAATAGTGTACAATTTTATTGGAGGTAATTTAAAAATGAAAGCATAAATCAGTTTCATTAAATTCAAGATTAATTTTTAAGTTAGGGTTCAAATTTTGCTCTATTTTCAACCCTCTGTACAAAACTTTAACTTTGCACAGGGGTCAATTGGTGTGTATGGAAGTGTGTGATTAACACCCAGACAATGGTCCTGGACAATGGCCAGGGTTTGAATGCTTTATTATATTTATTCATGAGGAATTCCACTATTGTAAGCACACACTCACATACACATCATTGGTTCCTGTGTAAAGTTCAAGTTTTGTACAGAGGGTTAAAATTTTACCAAAATCTGGAACCTAACTTTAAAATTAATCATGGATTTAATGAAACTTATTTATGCTTTAATATTCAAATCACCTCCAACTAAATTGTACACTATTCAGCTATTACTCATATCAATAACAGTGTTATCTGATATATAGTTTTCGAACTATTAAGGATCAAAAGTGGGAAATGTTTTTTGTAACACCTAGTACTTGCATTTCACATGTTTAACTCATGATATTTTATTAATGGGTTATAAAAAAAAATATTGTAGTATTGAATAATTGATGATCATTGGGACATATGATTGCTAGTTTTGTTTCCTGCATCATCGCTCAATATTACCATTTTGTCCTTCTTTCCTCCCTTATTTTTTATTCTGATTTGAGAAATGCCTTTTCTCAAGATAACACGAAATACAAAATGTAAGTGTCCTATGGCTAGTCAATGAAAGTACAATTATATGTGTAGTTGTGTACTTGTGTGTCACATGTTAAATCATGATATTTTATTAATGGGTTATAAAAACAAATTGTAGTATTGAATAATTGATGATCATTGGGATATATGCTTGCTAGTTTTGGCTCCTGCGTCATCGATCAGTATTACAACTCTGACTGTGCTTCTCTTCTCCCTGCTTTTTATTCTGATTTGAGAAATGCCTTTTCTCAAGTTTTCACTCAGTAGACTTGACTCTTTGCATCCCAACCCTCAACCATCCCCATCCCTGACTGAATTCATGAATATTCCATAAAAAATAGAAGTGACAAAATTTCACTGTGGGTTTCACTTTTAGCTTCCGTCTGTATCCGATTTCAAAACTGTACGAGATGTATAATACTTCAGGATGTGTAATACTTCAGGGAGGGACACGACAACAAGAAGAAGGAGAGGAAGAGAGAGGAGGAAAGAAAAAGAGAGATGAAGAGAGTGGTAGACGAAGACAGTAAACTTGGGCAAGGGTGAAATAAAGAAAGATGGTGACTATGTTTATTACCCAATTGAGAGACAATAGAGGAGATGATATTATGAAAAAAAAAAGAAATACAGAGAAGAGGTTGGAAGAGAGGGGGGAATAGGAATGAAAAAGGCAAGAAAAATAGAAAGAGAGAAAGAGAGAGAGATAGAGATGGAGATGGATGAAAAAGATTATTGAAGGAACAGAGAGAGAGACAGAGAGAAGGGGGAGAGAGTGATTAAGGAGAGAGAAGATAAAGAAACAAGAGAAAGATATAGATGTAGAGGACAGAAGATGAAAGAGAAAAGACAGGAGGAAGGGAGAGGGAGATGACAGATGATGGAGAAAAGGTATTGAAGTTATGCTCACTTTAATATAACTTAATAATCATGCATTAGGATACAGATAAATAGTTTTGAGAAGGATGTCGACACAGAAAGACACCAAAGAGAAATAAAGAGAATCATGAGAGAGGGCCCAAGTCGAAAAATCTCTGAATATATTTTCATCCTTAGATATTTACCACTAGGCAAGTCAGCCAGATATTATGACAGAAGATTTTTTATAAATTAATACTTTTAATCACAAGCATATCATTAAAAGTTCTTGGTGATGAAGTTCCTTTCCTCGTGGGGCCATCAAAAAATCAGAAAATGAAGCACGTCTTGATGTTTCCCCTATGCCTTTTACAGCACTGGTTTACCGCTACACCACCTAGATTGCCAAAGATATCAATTATTATTCAGGCAAATCATTTGTGTTTTTTAATCAGTAGAAATTGTTTGTGTCAGGAAGAGAAATAATAAAAAAAGAAAATAGAGGCAATTCTGTGGAATCTAAGTATTGATTTAGGTTGGTTTGTTTTTGGATGCTTGATGTTAATAGAAGAAAAAACAAAGCTGAAGACAGCATATATTTTAGGCAGTTCTATGGACTCGATTTATTGGGTGTGGTTAATGTTAGATGTTTAATTTTTGATGTTTGAAGAAGAAAAACAGTAGAAGATAAATAATTTAGGTTTGAGTCTTTCGATGCAAAAGAATTTAATCATGAGAGGGAAGGAATTTGAAAGCAGTTTCCAATGTTAAATCAACGGAAATAAATAGCAATGGGTTGAAAAGAGAGTTCAAAACATCATGAAGCTTGATAGATGTTTGATTTTTAAAGATGAAAAGCAAAGAAATAAAAGGCTCAATATATTTTAGGTATGAGTCTTTTGAGGCAGAATAATTCAATAATAAGAGGAAAGGAATTTGAAAGCTGCTACCGAATGTTAAATCAACAGAAATGAATAAATACCAAAGGATTGAAAAGGGAGTTCAAAACATGAAGGTTGACAGTAATGATAGCTGATAATAGGAGGCAATAAATTTCACCAAAGCATTCCTGATGAATCGTGCCGATATTAAGCTTGACATTTCAGCTGTTTCTCTATGTCTCCCTCACATTAGTTACCCATAGCAACGCATATGATTTTTTTTTTTAGGAGGAGGGGGGGGGGGGAGGAGGAGGATTCTGTCTCTATGCTGTCTGCTCTCTGCTCACGTGAAATCTAGAAACCTGATGACAGTTCATGCCATGGGTATACTTCTGTCAAATTCGCTCTGTTGCCAATGGTTGAGGAGAACCCATTAGTTTCCCTACTTTTCAGTTCCTATTTTCTCTCAGGTACATCATAGTCCCCAAAACCTCATCTGTATTTTATATTGTCAAGTTTACTTAATAAAGCATTGATTAATGATATATTTCTTGATATTCATGTATTGAACCAAGGTTGTTGAGGCTTTTTGATTGTTGTTCTGTCCATAATGTGTTCAGTCATATTGTTGCAAGGAAGGATGTTTTTGTATTAATTTCTCTCAGTATTCAAATTCTGTCTTAAAGGGTACCAATCACCAAAAAATATTTTGCTCTGTATGTTAGATGATCCATGTTGTAATACTATATTCAAAATTTGGGCTTCAAATATCAATTCTATAAAGAGATATTGCAATTTTAATTACACTCTCTATAAGCGTAAAAGCAACTTGTGTGTAGACTACTTGACACACCTGTATACGCTCGCCAAGATAAAGGCTCGCGCAGAACCGAATTCCGAGTTTTGTTCCGTGCCAGCCTTTTCACGTTATCCTTTATTTCTTTCCTACTCCTTAACTGTTTACCTATAAAATGCCAGATAAAGTTCTTTGAGGTTGATTTTATACTTTCTAGCTACACAAATGATTTTTTCAGATGATTGGTACACTTTAAGATCTTATGAAGCTGATATAAATTATTATGTGTTATTATTTGTGTAATGTTTCATTCTGTTGTAGCAAAATGACATTTGTGTATAAAAATTCCTTTAGTATATCTTCTTGTTACAGCTGAAATAAATTGTTGTATATGATTTCTTGTCTTTGAGGATTCAATCATTTGTCTTTAAATTATAAAATTATGTCCCTGTCCTTTAACATTATATCATGTGAACTTCTGAAGTTCAAATAAAAGATGGATATAATCTATGTTCTTACTGCTTGACAATTTCTTTTTTTGGTCATCTCATATAAAACAAAAGACAAAATTTACTGAAATATTTTATTTTGACCATTGAAGCTTCGGACTTTGGCAGTCAGTTATCAAATAAATTTGAATAGATAATTATCATTGTTTATTCGAATTGCATTAATGAAATTACAAAATGGGGGTACAATTAATGATATCACTGTACACTCTGTTCCCTCTCTCTCTCTCTCTCTCTCTCTCTCTTCCTCTGATTTTGTCTTCCCCTCACCCCTGTCTTTCATTTAATCTTTCTCTTTCACTGACATAGAAACACGCACACATGATTAATCTATTTTGCTTGTAGCTTATCAATATGACATAAATCATTTCTCCAGAATTGCCTTGAACTTTTTCCTGAACAGCGGAGAGGATGGAAGTATTTAGAAAAGAAAAGAGGTATTCATCGTAAAATAGTGGAGCATCTGCAATTATGAGCCAGACATGAGAAAACAGAAAAATTCTCATCATCCATGATTTATAAGTACCCAATTACAGATGCATCACATGCATTAGACAGATGGACAGAGAGAGAGAGAGAGAGAGAGAGAGAGTGTGTGTGTGTGTGTGTGTGTGTGTGTGTGTGTGTGTGTGTGAAAGAGAGAGAGATTGTGTGTGTGAAAGAGTGAAAGAAAGAAAGAGAGTGAAAGAAAGAGTGAAAGATGATCATTCTGTATGATTTAATGAGGAGAATGGGCATAATTAGTTTGATTGCTTTTCTGCTTATGTTTGTTATAATTTTTAGTTGATATGTTACCAGTATAGGGGCGTATTGCTAATCAACACAAGTGCACAATATTAGAGGATTATAGAGAAGGTATTGAAATGATGTATTGGCAATACATTAGCATGAATGCCATTGACTATAATTATTATAATTATGACCACTTCTGATGATCTGTCATGATAATATTGAGGATATCAATGTAGTTAGAGTTTAGTGGCCATCATATTCAACCAATAAAATATGGGGGAGCAAGAGGGTCAGCAGGAACAAAGTATATTTTCTTTATTTGTGAGAGTAGAACATATCTAACCACAGAGTGCTTGCTAAAAACAAAATTCAAGAAATTTCACATTTCATGTTGCAATTCCATGTTAGGCTATGTAATAACAAATTTTCTTTACAATTAAGTTGTATTCAGTTCAGTTATATTCACATGAGTGAAACTCAAAATAAAGAGATATCAAGAAATTTTCGAAAAGAACTCTGCACTTAGGGGAAGCCTCCGTGTCTCGTTTGATCAACAAACAAGACCCTCTAAAGCGCTACCCTACATCAGACCTTCTTTTTTTAATTATTATTAAAGCCATATTATTGTGAACATGACACAATATCTCTGTTTTTCTCCCTCATTTGCCTCAATCATTCGTTACCTCATGTTTGCTAGCTGGAAGATCTTTAGCCTTCATATTTAATTCTTCATGCTATTTCTATTACTTTAGCACATAAGAGTGATTTTACCAATCCTGTCATTTTATGCAGCGTGTGGGAACTCTGGTATGATGAGGTTCTGAGTCTGATCCTTCCTCTCCTTGGTTTATAAGGTATTTTACCCACATATGTCTCTCTCATCCCATGTGTATTACATATAATAAATAGGTACTTGGCAATGCTGGGGTGATAGTATGTACAGGACCCTCAGGAAAAGCACTGTCAATACTGATCAGGCTACCCTGGGTAACAGAGACCATTTTATTACATGTACATTGTATTATTATTGTTGTTGTTATTATTGTTATTATTACTGCTATTACTATGCATTTTTAGGACTCATCCTCAGCCTTTACATATATTCTTCATTTCTATTTTATCATCAACAGAAATGGCGTTGATGTGGAAGGAGCCACACACAAGTTTGTTGTAGACCTCATCAAGCAAGGAGGCAACGAACTCACCCTGACGGTCATCTCGGTGCCCAACTTCCGAGAGGAGAAGAAGGATTTGAGCGACGAGTCCTCGGGGTACTCTTACTGCGATTACAGCGACAAAAGACCCGTGCCTATCACCATCCCAGACTACCAGCACATAACCAGTGACGGAGAAAAATATGTGGTGGGTAGTTTGATTGTCTTCCCTAATGTTCTCATTCGTATGCCAGATTTCTCCAGAAAAAATTACAGTGACCCACATCGTGAACACTCCATCTCCGTGATTTGATTAATCCTGGTCCTGTTTCCCTTTTCATTTTTTTAAAAAAGGGAAAAGTTTGTATGATTATGTCATCCGTCATCATAGTTTCTATCATTTTGAAATTTTCTGCAGCATTCTCTGTATTTTCCACCCCTCTCTCAGTGTCTCTCCTCCAAAGCTATGCTCTGTTATTCCTGTTATCCTTTGTCCATACCTTCTCTCTGTTTCTACTCTCTACCATGTATAAAAATACTTTCTGTTGACCTTCTCCAGCCCTGGCCCCTTTCTGTTGGTTACATGTCGTTTTTCCGAAGGTTCGTTTTTCCGAAGGTTCTTTTTTCTGAAGGTTCGTTACTCCAACAGTTCGTGATTCCGAAGGTTCATAATTCCCAAAAATGGAAAAAGGTTCATAATTTCCGAAAATAAAATAGGGTTCGTAATTCCGAAAATGAAATAGGGTTCATAATTCCAAAAATGAAAAAGGGTTCATATTTCCGAAGGTTCGTAATTATGAAAAGTTATGTAGGATTGTATTGCATTTTCGGAATTATGAACCTTCAGAATTATGAACCCTTTTTCATTTTCGGAATTATGAACCCTATTTCGTTTTCAGAATTATGAACCCTTTTTCATTTTCGGAATTACGAACCTTCAGAATTATGAACCCTATTTCATTTTTTGGAATTACAAACCTTTGGAATAACGAACCTTCGGAGAAATAAATCAAATGTTCAGAATTATGGACCCTATTTCATTTTCGGGATTACGAACCTTCAGAATTATGAACCCTATTTCATTTTTGGAATTACGAACCTTCGGAGAAATGAATCAAATTTTCAAAATTATGGACCCTATTTCATTTTCGGAATTATGAACCCCCTTCTATAGGAAATTTGTGTTTCGGAATTACGAACTTTCGGAAAAACGATTACCCCCCTTTCTGTCAACCCCACAATGAACTCCTCACCTCCTTTTTTTTTAATTGATTTTTTTTTTAGAGCGTTAACCAAATATCCACCCATTTACATCAGTGCCATTGTTATTTAAGTTACAGCTGTATATTTTATCAGAAATAATGATTTATGAAAACCCAAGATAACTATCTGTTTGAGCTTAACTTCGGCAGCATTCATGTCAGTAAAACAAGCATAATGTTTTTTTTTTTAAGAAGGCATCAGATAATGCTAGTATTCCCCGGGTGTTAGACTCACAAGTTTTGAAACAACATCTCCTCCCATTGAGCAAAATAGGACATTCCCTCTGATTTTTCCAGGTATATTCCGTGCCCGAAGATGAAACAGCCCATGGCAAATTTGCATTTAGCAGAAGAACTGTTTGTCGATGTTTTCCAACAATCTTTTCTTCTCTCTCTCTCTCTCTCTCTCTCTCCCCCTCTCTCTCTTTCTCAAGGCATGCTATCCTGCCTGTCTTCATTTTAGGCAGAAGCATGTTCATGAATATTGGATAGGCAGTCTAACTCTTCAAAAAAAATAATGGCCCAGATTGTGATTTATTCCAGTCCAATAAACATGGAATGAGATTCATGAATTCTTTTTGCTTCAAGCTACCTTCATGTCAAATTAGTGTTAAAACTCGCATCTGCGTTTAACAAGTCCTGGACAACTGCGACAGAAAAGACATTTCGCTTTTCTCTTTATATTAGGACCTTATGCTTTTGAAATGTTTTTATGAATAATCATTGTAGCTTGTTTATGTTCTTTGAATATGAAATCGAGAGATGTTTTTAAGTTTAAAAGCAAGGATGCATGGATTTGTTTGCCACTTTGCCCCTCCAACAATTCTTTTAAACGAAAGCTAAGGTGTTACCTTTTAAGTAAGTATGTGTGTATGAATATTCATGTTATGCTGGATCGTACAGGTGGTCACTTTCAGGGTGTTCAGACACAAAAAATTTATACCAAAACGGTATAGCTATACCGAAACGGTATACATGTAGCTATACAATGAATTTTTGTGGATTTATGTGTCTGAACGCTGACTAACGAAACGTCATATACCGAAACTGGGGTCAGAGCATCATTTCGAACTAGAATTCGATAATGAATCACCTTTCTGTGTGTGTCTGAATGTATGGCGACCATAGAACGGTATAACTGGGCTGGGCTTAATGTGAGCGCGCGTGAAAGGCGTTATTACCAGGGGGCGGGGACTGGCGGCGACCATAACAACATGCGCAGTTTTCCACTGCGCATCTATACGATGTTTTTCTAATCGGTCAAGATATGTGTCTGAACGGTCCGTAGGCTATACGATGAAAATTTCATACGGCGTTTCTTTATCGAGTTTCGGTATAAACGTTTTGTGTCTGAATAGGGGGATAGACTTTGTTTGTGTTACACTGTCCTGCTTTTACAATTCTTCTTCTTCTTCTTCTTCTTCTTCTTCTTCTTCTTCTTCTTCTTCTTCTTCTTCTTCTTCTTCTTCTTCTTCTTCTTCTTCTTCTTCTTCTTCTTCTTCTTCTTCTTCTTCTTCTTCTTCTTCTTCTTCTTCTTCTTCTTCTTCTTCTTCTTCTTCTTCTTCTTCTTCTTCTTCTTCTTCTTCTTCTTCTTCTTCTTCTTCTTCTTCTTCTTCTTCTTCTTCTTCTTCTTCTTCTTCTTCTTCTTCTTCTTCTTCTTCTTCTTCTTCCTCTTCTTCTTCTTCTTCTTCTTCTTCTTCTTCTTCTTGCTCTCCCTGTACGTTTAAGTGAATATGATATTTCCACTCCATTTCACTTTTTATTGCATATAATTCAAGATTTCTTTTAATGTTACTCTAAATGGGAGCCTTATCATTTTCAATCTATGCTTTTTTTTTCAGGCTCCACACATTTTACATTCTCTTCTTTTTTGCCAGTCGTTGCTATATCTCTCAAAACTTTTACCTATTTACCGAAATTGACACTTATGCTTGTAAAAACTGAATTGTTTTTTATGTAAAAGTGGAACAAATAAATTTCAAACTTTGGCAAACACTTTGTAAATAAATAGGTGTTTACCAGCCTATTTTTTACTTTTTGTTTCAGCAGTTACCTCACATGAGAGGTAAAGGACCTTGTGAGGTCCCTTATTCTAAATCATTTATTTGTGTAATTTTGTGCCAGATTTGTTTTTATTTTCATTATGCCCAGCTTGCTCCATGGTCAATGTCTGTAACTTCTAACTAATCGAATCAAATCCATAAATTCAACTCGGGACCCAATACTATGTAACCCTGAACAGAACATAAACCCAATTGCAACCCTAATCATATATCTCTTGACACAATAAACCAAGAGCACATCTTCCGTGTACTATTCAACTTTATACCATGTAATGGCAGGCAGCATGCTCTGCTCTCATATGTACAGCGAGTTTGCCACCATCAAGAGAGAGTTCATTCATTGACTACCAGTTTCCTACAGGGATTATTCAAGGGATTATGAGCATGAAAATGCCTTGAAATCATTTGTCTTTTGGGAGTTACTGACATCTTTCTCTGATGTCTGTCAGGCTTATAACATCTAAATGTACTGGGCAGGCATGCCTGCTCTGCTCCTACTGCTACAGTAAATTTGCCAGTGTCCATGCCAGACTGCAGAGGGAGTTAATTGACTTCCAGTTTCCCACCATGGTTATACCAGGAGTTCTTTGGACAAAATTGTCTTGAGATCCTACATATTGTTAAAGGTGCTTACATCTTTGTCTGTTGTCTTTCAGGTTTATAACATCTATATGGCAGGCAGACTGCTCTGCTCCCATCGGTACAGTGAATTTGCCAACGTCCACGCCAAGCTCAAGAGGGAGTTCATCGACTACCAGTTTCCTAAGTTTCCCGGCAAGTGGCCGTTCACGCTATCAGATCAGCAGCTAGACACGAGGAGAAGAAGTCTGGAGCATTACATTGAAAAAGGTAGTACATGGATGAAATGATGTTGTCTGCTGAGATCCAGAAGGGCATTAACTCCAAAGTTTTTAGCATAGAGTTAACGTCCTTCTGGCTCTCAAAAGATCATGTTATTGGATGAGGTCTGTAATTCAGGCTGTTAATTCAATTTGAGGGTCATACATGAATTGCTACCATCTTTTAGATGTTGTTGTGTGTTTGGAGGGGGGGGGGGGGTGTACATAGATATAACATTTTTGCTTTATTTGCGAATATTTGAAACAGATATTCGTTTTACTAGTGTGGGTGCTAAGAGGTTGATTATATTTAACTTTTACCCAGAGAGGTATTTATATTGATACAGAAGGATGCTTTCTCTGTGCTTTGCTTTGACATTAATCACCAAAGTGATTAAATGCCCTTCTAATTCGTGTCAGACAGTATTGTTTGTTCAGAGCTGAAAGGGAGCTATCTGTGTGTTAATGATGTGAGTTAACACCGCTCTGACTCTCAGCAGACCAGTTTGCTGTTAAATCAGTTAAATTATTGTAACATGATTGAAGTCTGTGTCATTAATTTGTGCAAGTACATTGTTCTGATTGTTATCATTTATTATGATTCTCCTCAACCAATCTTGTCTCAACCCATTTTAGATTAGACTTTCCAGGATATTTGTTTTTCAGTCACAGTTCTCCTTTTTTTATTTTTCCAGTATGGCTCTTACTCTCAAAGCTACTCCATTCTCAAACCACGTTCTGAAAAGTATACGAAAGGCTTTTCATTTGTCTTTAAAGTAATGATGTGATCTGAGCAAATGAAATTAATGAAACAAGTCAAGTGTAAAACCAGAAACTTAACAAATATAAATGATGGCCATTTCCTCAGTATATTATAACTTAATGTAGGTGAATTGGAAAAATTGTGACATAAAACTTAAGAATCTGGACTGCTCACAAAATTTGCAAAAGTTTTATGCACACAAAAATGCTTATATTACATTTACACTTAAAAGTCTTGTTTTGCAAAAGTAATATTGCCTATATTTTGTATAAAAATAGTTACTTCAAATATATATATTTTTTTTAAATTGTGTATTACATTATCTGACAATTTAATCTATTTATTCATTATTCATTGTTCATTTCATTATGAATGACAAATTTATATTCAGCATCACGTTTTACTGATAACCTTAGAAGTCTTGTTTGGCAAAAGTAATATTGCCTATATTTTCTATAAATATAGTTAGTTGAAATATGGAAAAAAAATCTTGTATTACATTATCTGACAATTTAATCCATTTATTCATTATTCCTAGTTCCTATCACTATGAATGGCAAATTTATATTCAGGATCACGTTGTACTGATAAATTTAAGTTTTTTCTGGATATGTCATAGTTCAAGACTATATATATATATATATTTGTTAATGTAGGTCAGAACTGTCTCCTCAGACACCAAGAACTGTCATGGGAGCTCTGGTTTGTAGCATGAAAGGCATGCCTAATGAAAACCGAAGCAAATTAGATACTGTGTGGTCAATACCAATTCACTTAGAATTCCCAGGCGACACAATGCCAACAATATACAGACACTCTCTCTGTCTCCCGAAATTTGTGATTGAATCAGATTTTGATGTCGGTCGGTGCTATCACGTCCCACGAATGTATCAATGGAAATTGAGTTTGTCTGCATTTTTACCTCAAATGAAGACAACAATATTAGATTTTTGGGAGGAGTACACCCCCCCCCCCCCCCTCCTCCTTTTAGTTGAAGCACAAAATCATGAAAATTGCTCAAGTATATTTGAGGTTTCTAGCCATTTTGTTTGGCTGGAGAACAGTGGCGGTCTAGGATTGTAGAGTTATTTTCATGTTTCCTTGATCAAGTGTACTTTTAGACAATTTTCCGTACATTTATTAGTGTTGGGATGTATTTTGTGGTTTTTTTGTTTTCCCCTACACTTTTCCTTTCTGCATTGTATAACAAGAAATTTGGGGTACCTGAAAATTTTGTTGATTGCAAAAATTCAATTTTGGAAAATGGCGTTGAAGAGAGACATACTGAAGCTCTTGCCCTCATCAGAGTATACTGCAAGAATGAACAGAAAGCCGAAATCGAACAATATAACCAGAAACTAAAGGAACAAAGCGCGTGAAATATAACGGGTTTTGATTGGCTGCTTGAAAATAATGGGAAATTATGCTTGTTGCCAGCCAGTTTTGTAATAACGGGAGCTAAAATAATACGAACGTCCTCAAGAAGTTCTTTCTGTCGGCACAGACTAGGGTCGGTGAACTGAATGTATGTGGCTTCGAGCATGCGCAGATGTATAAAGTTTCTTGCTTGGCTGAGAACTTTGAACCAAGATGAACAGTATTGTTCGGCGCACTCTGAGTAAGTGGTGAGCGATAGCAGAATTGGCATTGTTCAGTTTTGTAATATAGTCATTTTGCAGTATGAAATAGTTTGCGAAACTTGTAAAATTTGCAAGTTTTGTGAATTCACAGTAATCATCTTTACATCAAATTCAGTTCCTGCATAAGCCGTCTCTTACTTATAAAATATGTATGTTGTATTTATGTGAAAATGAGTATATTTTAGAGAAGACTTGCAATGAGTTAGACGGTAAATAAAATCGATACTCAGTGGTTTGTGTGAAAAAAGAACATCTGCTGTATTGCTGCTAAAGCCTGCTATTCCTTCGAGATTATCATTAATCATTTATTTTGATGACAAGGAAAGACAAATGGCTATACCTACATGTACCTTCGAAAGCCTGTAACTTTCCATCAAAGAAGCGAGGAAACGCACCAGTATGGAGAGATCTGCATCATTTGTGAAACAATGACCTTTATGGGATTACTGTCCTTCATCCAGGCACAAATGAATTCTTACAAATCACCAGGATTTAGAGCTAGGCTTCGTGGCAGGTGGGTTTTTGGGGGTAGGATGCTGCTTTTAAGGTAGTCTTGCATTTTAGGAATGATGAAAATCAAATTCTCACAGAATCCAACAAAAGTTACAACCATTTCTGTAAATATTTGGGGGTTTTTAACAGTTCTTTTTTTATTGTTCCAGATCTGTTGGAGCTTTCAGAGTTAAATTTGCTCTACGCTCCCACGTATTCCTTTCCTTTCACTGGTTACAATAATTATACAATACCTTGTCCTTCATGTGCATATCCATGTTGGTGCATTGATTTCAATATGATATTACATATTTTCAAAGAATAACTTGCAGACAGATAGACAGATTACATTTAACTCGCAGAGCACTTGCTTGTCTAGTTAGAATTGAAACATATTCAAAGGATAATGTTTGAAGGTTACAGTAAATGCCAATATACATATAGTCAGCCCTTTCTTCCTGTAATGTTCCAGTTTATCCCCCCTCAAATTGAGTTGGTTTACATAGATTGTGCTGATAAATGAGTTACAGTCTTGTGGCAACTGGTGATTCTCGCTTTAGGATGTTTAGGTCTTGCTTGGGCTTGATAAGTTATGTCACTTATTTGCAAGTGTATCCTGTATAGTCTTGAATAGTCATTCAAAATGACATTTTGATGCACAATGATTGCAGTGTTTCATCATCTTAAGTAGATATGAAAATGTCTCCTGGTGAATTTGCTCTTCTGAAGCTTACCATTTAACAGGTTGATAGATGTATATGATTGATCCAAAATTTGCTCTTGCGATAATTGTTGAGGTCTTTATTTTGTCAAAAATAAAGGGTTGGGGTTAGGGTGGCAATTAGGTTAAGTGTAGGTTTAGCATTGTCATGTTGGGTAAGGTTGGGTCCAGAGTTGAAGTTCAGAATTCTGTAAGTGTAGGAAATTGCACCAGGTATTCATATTTTCACTTGTCTTTTATTTTTATGGTCACCATTTTGTGATCCTCTTCTCATTGACTAAATAGGTTAGTTAGGGGGTAAGTGGATTGGCAATTTGCCCATGTATTCATTTGTTCATTCTCTACTAGGCTTTGGGGCTACATCAGTTCGGTTGATTATAAGATTATGATGATAATTTGCCTCCAATTCTAAAGCTTATGTGTACTGTACTGGAAAATAGCGCAAAGGTCCTCGTTTGTCCATTAAAAGGAACCACTGCTCTTCAAAACCTCCATAATAAATCCCGCCATTCTTAAGTTACCTTATATTTCCTTGTAACACTCTTAGAGCATCAAGCCATCGTATTTTGTTACATTGGGAGACCTTTATACTTCTAGATGCATCCGAGAATGCAGTCTGGCCCGTCTAAAAAACACAATCTAATTTTTTAGCCCATTTCTCCTCTCAGCGATGAGGCTTTTCTCTAGTGGCATGCCAAAATGCAGTTTGTTTTCATAGCTTAATGTCTGTCGAGCTAGGTATGAAAGATTTCTCATCAGCACTGATGCAACATTTCGAAAGGCCCGCCATGTTCCTCATACAAAAATAATGATGTGAGGTGCTTATGAACACAATACTGTAGTCGGTGAAATTGGTACTGTTGAAAGCTGAAAAAAAAAAAGGTTTTAAAGTAAAAATCAATCGTTCAGAATTCAAAGGAAACCAAAATAAGAGATGATTTATTGCATGTATCTTATACTGTTGTCTTTGTGTTATTTCATTCCTAATATTGACATAGAGTTTGGTTGCATTGACGCAATATGTGTCACTGAGACAAAACATACAAAATTTATTAAATGTCACAAGTCTTGCTGTTTGCTTACATTTAAATCTCTTTTCTAAAGCAAACTATCAAACTATTCAATCATGGGTCATATGATAAACAGGATTGTTTTCCTTTGTGTAACAGACATACAGAATGGTGCTGGAATGCATATCCATGGACACTAAAAAGCTGAAACACAGATTTGCACACATGGGTCTAGGGATCAGAATTAATAGTCAGTGTATATTTCAGATACCTATCAAGCAAATGAAAAGAAACTCAGTATAGTCTTTTCTTTTTAATCCAAATGTAAATGACATTTTTTTTTCTTCATGTAAACATTAGTGGAGAACAATCTCATATCTACCGTAGATAGCAGTAGTGTAACCTTAACAATAAAGTTGATTATTATTTGTATGAAGTGTTTTCAGGCAACCAGAAAAATTGGCGTATCTCATGGTTTGCGCAGAATAACCCGGATGACCATGCAATTTTTAAACAGTATCTCATGGTTTGTGTAAAATTACCCGGATGACCGTGCAATATA
This sequence comes from Heliocidaris tuberculata, assembly GCA_025618425.1. Taxonomy (NCBI): domain Eukaryota; kingdom Metazoa; phylum Echinodermata; class Echinoidea; order Camarodonta; family Echinometridae; genus Heliocidaris; species Heliocidaris tuberculata. The sequence goes on from CM046839.1 coordinate 14,786,025, forward strand.
TTTCCATATCTCATGGTTTAGTATGCACATGATGCGTAAAAATTTGAATGCGCTTTTAAATATGGAAAGGTTAAGACAATGGAAGTATGTGTGCAGCCCTTGCAAGATGCTTGGGTAAGGACAAAATAATGTTTTTCTACCTGTGTTTCATGTTGAAGTAAATACAAAAACATAAGGACATGTAATGGTGAAAATTGAGGAACTAGGTTTCATACAATTAATAGTAATAATAAAATTGAATGGTTCTTTTGTGAGACACAAGGGTATATCGCACTCGAATTGAAAATATTCCACTCGTCGTGCCGAATATGCTCATAGCTCGTTTGATATACACTTGTATCCCACTCAAAGCCATTCAGTATTGTATAAGTATTGGTCATGTGATTGTATTGTGAAAGAATATTGTCTATAAGTTATAGTAAATGGGTGATCATGAAGTCAAAAGGAATAATTTGCTGAGTGCCAGAAGGGCATTAACATTATATTTTTTGATACAGAATGAACCCCCTTGTGCCTCTCAACAGACTGATTTTATACTGTGAGGTTTGTCAATCATTATAATAATAGTGGGCTGATGAAGTACTGGTGAAAATCACGAACAATGGAAACCACTGCGCAAAGCCGCAAAGATATTGGTATTTCAGACTACACAAACATACGGCCATCAAATATTGGTCCAGAGTGACTTCAAGTCATTGCTGTGTAAAACCAGAAACTTTCTCGACCACTCGCGAAATTCGTGAAAGTTTCGTGCACGCGAAAATTTCTGGTTTTACAATATTCGGAATATGAGGGCTTTCACGAGAAATCCTTATCATGTGACATTGCTATTGTGGTATTCTCCCACTTGAGAAGCTATGAGTTTTCACTTTTACCAAGACTCTACACTCTCATGAAATGCACGAATACCCGGCATCCGTGTGCGTGACATAGTATCACCCCTATCTCAAGGTGAGGATGCATTAACCAGTGTTCATTTCAAGTGATCTTGAAGGCATTGACAGAATGCTTGATGATTAACAGCACTTCTAAATGTTCACCTTGACATTTCAATTATCATTTGTTTTAAGGGGATGAGGGTGTGAACCATGAATATTCACACTGAAAACCACAAACACAGATATGCACATATGGGACTAGGAATCACATTTTACACACTGTACATAGTTCATGTATGAATTTAAGAATGAATCACAAATCTCGTAACTGTTCAATACTTTCCCCATATATATGGAAGTACAGTTGAAACAATATTTGCAGTAGATTGCAGTGCTGAAGGTTCTCTTTAAATGTACTAATACTCTGTTTATGCATAAGACGTTAATGCCAGGCCATCACCCCTACCTGAAGATAATGCATTAGTATGTGTTCATTTCAAGTGTTCTTGATGGATGGAAGACATAGATGGAATGCTTGAGGATGAATAGCACTTCTAAATGTTCACCTTGACATTTCAACGCTCATTTAATTTGAGGGGATGGGGGTGAACTTAAATGATTTTGTGGGCGACATAAGGTGTGTTTGCATTACAGATCATATCTCCTCAGTCTTATCCCATAAGGTATAGTCTCTCAAGAGACTGTATCAGAACTTTGAGGGTTTTTGCTTCAAGCAAAGGAATGTGCATTCTAAAGAGAGGAATTCATCATAACAACAACAACAACAAAAGGAGAAAAAAAAGCATTTTTCTCTTTAAACATGCCTTATACTTTGCCATTACAATTATGAAAGGTGAACCTAAATGATTTTGTGGGTGACATCAATGTGCTTCGACATTTTCACTGGCAGAATTTTTTCTGGGTTGCTTTGCATCAAAGATATAAAATCAGGGCTAGGGTTGCACTTGGTATTACGCTAAGGCTTAGGGTTAGGGTTAGGTTCAGTTTCTGGTCCAGGGTTGAAGTTTAGAATTCAGTTAGTGTAGGATATTAACTACGGAGCAATGATCGTGTGTCATACAACCAACATATCTCCTAGAATCCTACATCAGGCTCATACATTGAAGGTTGTTGATGGTTGTCCTATAAGAGATGACTTGGAATTTGAACAAACAAACTTTACTTTGTAAGAAAGACATTCATATTTCAAATGAAGGAATTTATCACTCTGATCTAATAATTAGATTTTTTTCCTTTAACAAAAAATAATTTCATTTTTAGCACCTAATTGACCTCTCAGGAGAGATTTCAAGCTAAATCCTTAGTAACCTTTCTTTTTAAGCTCTAAACCCAAGTTACATTCTTGATAGCATGTTGTTTTCAATGAACGGAAAGCCCGATCGGTCATAAAATTGAGTTTTAGTCATTTCATGTTCAGAAACATATAGGAATATTGACCTTAGATGAATAATGACATCATATTGCCAATACCAAATCACCAATTTGAGGTTCCCAAATACCTAGTGATCACAATGGTTTACAGTGATAACTTTCTTATTGTGTATCAGATTTTGTTCACTCTTTCACATTTTTTTCCATTCATTCCAAACAACTTGTTATCAGGGTTGGATTGTCCTTGAAACAAGCATGCAAGATTGATAGTAATCTATCCCTCCATCATTTACTCTCTCCAATCTCCTTTCTCCTGTCTTCCTTTCCTGTATGCAGTGAGTGCCGTCAGGGTTATCGGAGAGAGCGACATCATGCGTGACTTCCTAAGCACAGATATAGACGACACAGAACCTGAGAGGGTAAGTAATCCAGGACCGATCCCAGAGGACTAGTTCCACTGCCTTGAAATTAAACTGTCACAGACCATTTCATTTCCATTCACTTTGCGTTTCCAATGTCTTAGGCTCGGTTATTAAAGGGTAAGCATTTACTATTCATTGAAGTATCGGTTTGACTCCCACTTCTCCTTGTGTTTGCCGTAATTGGGGACTTCAGGAATGTTGAGTGAAACAGAATTTATGCACTGCTGTATGAACCTGACTTTATTACATAATCTGTTGAATCTTGTCTTGTCATGAATTTGAAGGCCCCTGAGTTATGGCACATACATGTACGAACGTTAAAGGGTCTCTGAGGCCCCCCCCCCCCAAATTTTTTTATACAGTGTATAAAATAAGTTTACCCGGCATTCTACAGGTTAACGGTTAAGGAGTTTGAAGAAAATAAAGGATAGCATGAACGATTGACGCGCAGAACTCCAGTGGAGTTGAGTTCCGCGCAAGCGGTTTTCTATGTGCATGTGTTTTTTTTTTGGTGTGCACGTTCAGCGCACGCCGAGACGCGATTGTGGAGTTATTGCGATCGCGTCATCGCTTTGTTTTCTGCGGTGTGCTGTGCCGGGGCTGACAAAACACTCAGAAATTGATCGAAAAAATTGATATGGGGCGTAACTTATGGAGAATCTACCACCCAAATAAAACAAACAAAAAAATAAAATATACGAGGCAAAACACATTTATCAAATCGAAAATTGATTTGGGGCGTAACTAATGGAGAATCTACAACCCAAATTAAACAAACAAATTTTAAAAATATACTCGGCAGAATACTTTTATCGAATCGAAAATTGATTTGGGGCCTAAATTACGGAGAATCTACAACTGAAATGAAACAACAAATGAGTGAAGTAAACAACGCAGAATTTTCTCTCTTACAAAGATCCTACAATCCAGTCAAAATAAAAAATGTATGTAATTTACATGTACAGTGCAAAACATGTATTAGAAAATTGATTTTGCGTAACTGTTTCCGAGTTTTCTACAACACAATTGAAAAAAGTTTTATTTAGCTTTACAGTGAAGACGTTCCTGAATTAATATATCATTAGGTGAGCGATCATGACGATCGACTAGTCTTTGCTCAAGTCTTATTTATATTAATTTTTAGTTGTATTTTATTTTTAAACATCAATATCTCCTGTATGCTGTCACCGTTGACTGTCGTTTTAAGTTTTCTGGGGATGATTTTATGTTAGCTAACTATACACAATTTTTTTTTTTCAGGCCTCAGGTACTCTTTAAGGTGGTCTTAAAATTGATTTGGTTCATAAATATAGCCATAACAAGTCCCAAAGGTCTAGTTACCTATTTTGATATTACCTGTCACAGATTTTATTTTCTGTCACCTTGCAAAGAATTTCAGTGGATTTGAACCAGGGGGTGCTTGGAGTCAGCCATTCACTGTTTAGCATTAACTTGAGTCTCATTCTGATCCCAATGAAGTGAGTTAAGTATGTATGAAGTAAGTCCCAAAGGCCTAGTTCCTGTATCTTTGAAATTCATCTGTCACAGACAATTGCATTTCCATTTACTGTATATTTCCAATGACTTTTGTTCAATCTTTAAAGGGTTAGTGTTCTTTTCTGTCCAACTTCCATTACCTCCAATATGCATTGAAATATAGCTAGAACTAGTCTTAAAGGCTTATTTCTCTCGACTTAGAATTGTCTGTCACATATTTATCAGGCCTGTGAGACCTCCGCTTTTTAGCGAAAGTCCGCTTTTTTATTATTCTTGCCGATTTAAATTTCCGCTTTTTTTTCCCTTGTGCTATTCCTGCTATTTTATCGGCAACCATTATTTCATTGGTTTTAAATGGCTGGAAACGTAGTCTAGCTAAACGGCTGCGAGTGCCAGCGGAGTCTAGCTCTCTTGCGACCAATGGAAAACAATGTATTGTCGTGTATGTACGGTATGTGTTTTGCCTTCACGCACAATGTACTGTGAAGTTCATGCTGCTTGCATTCGTATACCGGAGAACTGGACCGCGCCGCCACATGTGTCGGGCGAGCCGCCAATGGACGGCCGTTCAATCTGCATTACATCAGATATGATGTGGAAGACAAGTAAATAGATTGGGTAAACTAGTTTCAGCTTTTTTCCGCTCTTTTTTTGAAACCCCACTCACAGGCGTGATTTATGTTTACTTTGTAAATTCAAGGGATTTTAACCCAAGAACACAAAGGTTCTGTTATCAGTGGGTTAACATTTTTTTCAAGTGTGAAAGGGTACCAATCACTACGAAGTATTTTGCCCTGTATGTTAGAGGTTCCACGTCGAAATAGCAGCTTCAAATAATACTTCTATCAAGATATATTGCAAGTTTAAATTCACACTCAGTGAATGCAAAAGCAACTAATGAGTAGACTAAGGCTCGCAAATAATATTGCCAGCGTGGAAGCTAACTCCAAGTTCGGTTCCGTATGCCTGTTTTCATGTTATCCTTTGTTTTCTTTATACTCCTTAACTGTTAACTCATAGAATACCAGGTAACATTTTTTAATGTTGATTTTATGCTTTCTAGCTGTACTCAAATTATTTTTCTAGGTGATCGGTATACTTTAATTCTGTTCCCGCAAATATCCACTGCATATAAGGTACCAGCATTTTTCACTCGTTCTGCCCATATGTGCCTACAGGGAGATATTCTGTAATATTCAAAGAAGCATCTGAAACTGTGTTATTATTCTGATATATTCCAATAACTCTGTTCTATCCCTAAAAATCAATGAAATGTTATTATACTCTAGAGCTTGTTGTTTGCTGAGAGCCAGAAGGGCATTAAACTCATGTCATTTATCACAGAGGTAACAACTTTCTGGCTTTCCACAGATAATTTACTCCATGAGCAATGTACAAAATAAGGAATACAGCATAAATCGTCACTTGTTTCGCAAACAGACGTACGCGCATAGGCTTAAGTACAGGAGATACATCGGTTTGCGAAACCAGGAACGAAATGTTCCAATGCAATGAAGTTTCATAATGGTCTGGAGCTTCCATTTTCTTCGCTGAATTCTATTCAGCACCGCATATGCTCCTAGGGCTGACAATATTTTTGTACCCTTTGAAGACAGTAATGGCTGTTTTTAGTATCATCCTGGCTCCTGGGCTGTAAACAGTCAGCGTTCAGCTCGCTTTCCCCTTCTCAGTGATCAGAGAGTAAAAATCGGGAAAAAATGCTGCTGTGTAGATATGCTCTTAATGATATTTAGAACGCCTAATGAGATACTCATAGGTATTAATTTCTGCGGAGCCTGGTAAAGTCTGAAAAGTAGATTGAATTTGCGAGTGGTGGATGGGGGGCTTCTTGCGAGACGTGTCTCCCTCCTCGCGATGCCGGTAGTCATTCGAGACCTATATTCCGTGGTCTCTTTCTCTCAGCGACAATTCTATTATGATGCGTATTGTAATGTAGCTTGCCTCTAATGGGATCTGTGCACGTGGTGAGGTATGTCGAATAGTAATTTGGGGTATCAAATATCACAGAGTTCTCTCACAGTTTTCAGGCATAGCAACAAAAAAAAGACTGAAAAAGCTTGGAAATGTAGAAAGATGAAACAGTGAGAAAGACAGCCTTGGAAATGGCACATTTACAAAAGGAGTTCCGAGTGTATTGAATTATACTACTGTAATTTTATCCAAAACCAGTCATATTCAGTAGTCTATATAAAAAGTTTTAAAAAGCTAGTTGGCAGATTGTGGAGTCAATATTCTCTTAGCTTTAATAGATGATGGAATATATGAAATACTAATCTACTTTAGATATGATAATATACAATGGAATCTTTTTTTAAATTTCATCTTTACGATTCTTTAGATTTATATTCATTTGTAGAATATAATGCAGGGTATTACTGAATGCAGGTTAATGTATGTGTTCATATCAGTTGACTTTGAAAATAATATACATGTATAAGGGAGTGTTAGAGCCTGAGGTTAAAAGTGGTGAGGAATTCACACTTAAATTTTCAATACCAAATACTAAGTGTTGGAAGAAAAAGAATTACATGACACCTTGATAACATTTCATGCTGTTTTTAATCGGGAAGTATGTGGAAGTATGTACCTTGATCATAATACTAAAATTCAGAAGCAAATTTTAAAAAATTCATGGTGAACAAAGCATTGATATCAGAAATTTTAAAATACTTTTCATGCTCACTGCTTGCACCAAAACATAGTGCAATGCCTAAGAAAATATAGGTTAAATGGAACTTGCAGACCTGTCAAGTCTCCCTGATTTTGCAGGAGTCTCCTGGATTTTTGTAAACTCCAACAAGCAAATTTTTAACAGCTCCCTGATAACAGAAATACTCTCTCCATTGATGTGTATGCATTTAGTTCAAATCTCCCTGATTTGTCATTTAAACCTCACTGATTGATTGATATAAATGTTGGCAGCTCTGAACTTGTGGGTTACATAAACCTGAAATTTTAATTGGATATTTTAATGGTTTCCCAGTCATAGCAAGCATACAGTTATTGTCCAAAAGAAAAGAAAAAAAAAGTTTTTGCAGTGATTAACACATTCCCTTACAGTGCAATGTTCAGTAATACTCTGATAATTTCAGAAAACACTTATTTTTCAGATATGGATTTTGATCAATGGTAGACCAATCTTTCCATGTTGTGAGTTTGTATTTTGATATGTGAGTGGATGCTTTTCTGTATACATGGAAGGGGTTATGAAACACAATCAATCCAAACCATTGTGGCAGAAAAAACAGGAAAAACCTACCTTGTTAGACATTTCTAGAAAGATATAATTTGTAGATTATTACAGCCATTTAAGGCTGTGTGTGTAGCAAAGATGTACTGAAAATCCTTTAACTTAGAACTTGACAATAGTTTTTTTCGAAACATTTTTAGATAGATGTACATATACAATTCAATTATTCACCAGCTTCAGTTACAGGTTTTAGATATCAGCCGAACATGGCCGTGATTGTACCAAATAGGCCCGTTAATGATGGTAGAAAAAAACAATATGCGCTGTTGAATGAGATGCATGCCTAGGGGTGAATACACTTCAGTAGTTTGATGCAATCAAGACCGAGGGTATAAATAGAAGATTTATAGTCTCTTATCAGAGAGAGCCAGGAGTTATTTTGTAAGCTCATCTTCCATGACTTAGGGGAAGATTTGGGATGAGTTATGTGATGTAATTATAGTGAGAGGGAGGGGAAGGGGGAGAGAGAAAAAGAGAAGGAGAGAGTGAGGGAGAGAGAGGGGAGAGAGGGGGAGAATGGAAAAAAAAAAGATGGGAGAAGAGATAATTAGAAAGGGAGAGCAAGGGAAAGAGAGAGAGAGAGGAGGGAGAGAAGAAAGAAAAAGAGAGAAAAAAGGAACGAGAGAAGGAGTTATGAAAGAGGAGGAAGATAAATAGGCAGAAGATGAGAGGGGGAAGATAAAAAGTAGATAGAGAAAGACAGAGATTGACTGATATTTTGCTACCCCTCTAGTCAGAAAATTTATCATGATCAACGTTTCGTTCTTACAAAAAAGATTCTTCCTGAAATTCATCTCAAAGTCCCAGGTTACTTCTAAAATCCTCCAGAGACCAAACAGAGTTCCACTCAATATAGAAAGTATTGCAATTTCCCTCATGTAGTAGATCTACCTCATTACCAAGCAGACACAGTTATGCTGCTCTGCACTCGTCTTTATTTAAGGGGGATGTGTCACTGAGCGGTGAATGCTTGCGAACGTAGCAAATTTGGAGTTTTATCAGGGTCCATAAAAAAGGTTGCAAATAAGTTCTCAAACAGTTTTTATTGTGGCAAAGAAATTTTGAACATCATAAGAATTTCTTTGCAAATTTATTATTCCGCAAACAGTCGTAAGCCTTTGCAAACGGTTGTGAGATGTGATGCATAAGTTCTTTTTGATCTGCCAGTGCTAGCGACCAAGTGACGATCGTTCCTCTATAACATTCACCCATTGAGACCATTTGCCATTCTCTTGTGCTGCACAATAGCTGCAGCAGCAGCCAGGCTGAGCAATTCTTCAAGGGCAGCTGCACGTTGGGCCTCTTGGCAGAAATTCATTTCCATATATTGGAAATCTATCTTAAAAAGGCAAGTCTTTTGAGATCTATCTTTGACAGTGATCAGAAGAAATCTGAATGCTGGGAAAGGTTTGCTCACCCTTTTTATAGGGTTGGGTCCATAAATGTGCCCGGCACTTTACCAGGAGTTGGCGAAAGGTCCCAAACATTCACAAACGGTGGCAAAGGATTGGCAAATAGTTGCTAATCTTCACAAAACATGTCACTAACATTTGCTTCGAACTCTAACAGTCGCCAACTATCTTTCGCAAACACTTTCACAAAAATTCCTGCGAATGTTGGTTGTTGTTGTTGTTAAGTGTCACTAAAAGTGGCTAAATGTTGCTAAGCGAACCCTGATTATCGCCGACATTCGTCAGAAAAGACCAATCCAAAATCGCGACGTCTGTAAGCATTCGCTGCTCAGTGAGATACATGTACCACCTTTAGCTTTCACATCTGTGCTTTACACAATTAAATACAACTTTATACTTCAGTACCATACATGCATGTACCTAAATTAAAGCACCTCTTAATTTCATCTTTTTAGTACTCTAGTTTTTGTCATGTTATTCATATCTTTGATGGCAGTGAGATTCATAATTTACTTCTTAATAAATGTACCTACAGATATGGTATTGATTCTGATATAGTGAGTTGGATTGTAGCCAGCTCACCATTGATCTGTTGAATATAATGATGATATGATTTTGGCTTCTTCTCTGCTGCTCAAATCCACAATGCAGCGACGCACAAGGCGTTCCAATATCACATGACTTTAACTAAATTACCACTACTATTACTACTACCTCCATTTTGACTACTCCTGCTTCTACTTTTCCTTCTTCTGCATCTACAATTTCTAATTCTATTACTTCTACTTCTACTCATTCTACTACTTCTGCTTCTACTCATTCTACTTCTGTTACTTCTAATTCTACTAATTCTGCTACTTGTACTTCTACTAATTCTACTTCTTCTACTTCTACTACTTCTACTTCTACTACTTCTACTTCTACTACTTCTACTTCTTCTACTTCTACTACTTCTACTTCTACTACTTCTACTTCTACTACTTCTACTTCTACTTCTACTTCTACTACTTCCACCTCTACTACTTCTGCTTCTACTAATTTAACTACTTCTCTATCTACTGCTTCTATTTCATTACTACTTCTACTTTTAAAAACTACTACTACATCTGCTTCTACTTCATTTACTTGTACTACATGCATCCACTATTGATATGTGTTAATATTACACTATTCCAAGTGACAAGGGTATCTTACACCTTCCTTAAAAAAACAAACCACAGTATAAATATCTTGTGAAATGTGTGTGGAGGTGGTCTCATATCATTCAAGAGATGGGAACTGAAACTACATATGCATCTAACCTTGTATACTGCCCAAGAGCACACACCAGCCCACCTCTAATTTGAGAGAAAATTGGCATTTCATGTTTCCAACTTGAATGGGAAGAAATAAAGAAGAAAAAATAATGCCTACAATTGACAGAGTTTCAAATTTATAGCGACCATATCTTGTTTCGCTTCAATTTCATGCTTGTTTACTCAGAGAATATTGGAGTTTGTCGTGAAGGCCTGCTGGTCTGCTGCATATGACTTCCATAGCATGTATGGTGTATCTTTCAAACGTTATATTGGTGTGCGGAGGCAGTGATGTCCCAGTTATGTCACCAGGGGAATCTCCCTTGGAGCGATGTGGAGGGGAGCAATTGGGGGACAATCTAGGGCTGACAGTGACATTATTTATCATAGCGGTTAAACCAAGCTCTGACAAATATTTTTCATTTTATAATAATGATGAAGTGACAGTGGCTATCTAGGCTCAGGCTTAAGGGGAGGGGTACGGGCGAGCTAATGGCACTCATGTATATCAGCAATAAACTCACATCTTATTAGCCTGGTTTGAGTTGAAGAAGGGAATAGAGGCGGCATTACAATTTTCCAATGAGAAAGGGCGGATTGCCAAAAGGCGCACTTTTAAAAACGTAAAAGATGAGCTTGTAATGTATTGGATGAAAGTTTGATCCATTCTCTCATCTCTTCTAAATTTGGCATGATATTTAATAGCACTATAGTATGAGATTGCATGTTGACTTTGCAGAAGTGTTGAGCAAATGTCTACCCTTGTGGGTTTTCAAGAGCACTGTGATAATTAATCTGTCATTAGGGATTGTCTGTGTTGTTATAGGTCCTTGAGAATTGCAATCCCCCTCCCCCCCTCCATTTATATATTCTAAGTGTCAGAGTTACGATATACATGTATAGAAGAAATGTGTTGTTGCAGTTCATGGAGGTTCTTATCAGAACAATTGGTTTAATGACTATGCACATTTCAAAAGGTGCCGATATGATTAATTGGAATTTCAAGGTAATAAAATTTACAGTAATTAGTAGTGTGGGAGAAGAAGAATTTTTTTTTGCAGCGCATAATGACAGCAATACTAGTGATGCAAATTTTTTTTTAAAAACTGCAGTCATTTTAAAAGAGAAAAAATAACAATATCAGCTGAAATGAAGAATGATCAATGAAAAAAAAAAATTAAAGATAGTATGGAAAATGTCATGTACAGACTTTGCAGATTTTGTAGAATTATTGTTGTTTACAAGGAGACATATTGGCTCAGTGGCTTTGTATCCAGGAGGTCCAGGGTTCAGAGTCAAATCCATGCACTAGTGCCTCTTTGTAAGGCAATGTCAGTGGCCTAGCCCCTTTGGTAGGACTTGAGAGCATTTGCTGTGTACATGTAAGCAGCTTCCTTTAGCAGTCTGTAGACTAAACATCAGCATGAACAATGAACTTTAATACACCGTAATTGATGTCATTTGCAAATGTATTAAATGTAAATTTGTTATTACTTTAGAATACAAAATTAACCTGATGTTGTTTCATAATTTGCAAAAGCAAACAATCATGTAGATATTGCAGCTAGTTGCCCGCAGAGTAATTGCACAAGTTGCATCCATGTTCATGCATGCAGCCATTTTTCCCCAGCCAATGATGGTTTTGTCATTTATGATTTATTGTGAAAAGCTTGAATTATTTTGATCATGAACACTTCATCTCCCAGACACTGTCTTGAATGTCAAGAAACTGTGACGGGGTCATTGCCGTATTGCCAATTTGAGTAGAGATTAAAGGCGTAGTCGGAATCTATCCTTTTTAATATTTATTCATTGTAAAGGTATACTGAATTCTGTTGTTGTGCCATGAATGTGTGATTGTGGGAAGTTGGGCACCCACATTACTGAAACGCATGTATGATCTAGTATGCTGATATATATTTCAGTACTTTGCATATAATTGCACATAGGCATTGACACTTTGTCAGTATGGCAGTGGGAACTTTGCTTCCTGTAATGAACTTAATGCTATGGATATCAGTAGTCATGTTCCCACGGATTTCCTTTTGTACTCCAGGGCCCCGTTGCATAAAAGTTACAATTATGGTAACTTTGTCATTTATGGTAACTTCCATGGAAACCTTGATTTTGATTGGCTGTTGAGCATTGTTACCATGGTAGTTACCATTGATGGCAAAGTTACCATAATAGTAACTTTTATGCAACGGGGCCCAGGGGTGGTATTCTGAAAATTGTTGTAACTTCTATCTTACGTATTTTGATGTTGATTGTCATAACAAATCAAAATTAGGATAAGTCATTGGTTAATATTTGCGCACCGCTCTCTGTGTTCGCGTAAAGTTGAAAAAGTCATCTGCGCTGGCACCAATGGTAATTGTTTATTCCGTGCAATTTCAATTTGTTATGACAATCAACATCAAAATACTCAAGATAGAAGTTACAACAATTTTCAGAATACCACCCCAGTTTTGTATGTATACATATTGTAGGCCTATACTGTCTGAATAGCCAGGATAGTTAAATGATGTTGAAATAACAGCTATCTTTACATTTCGGAAACAATATGATGTTCAATCTCTTTGTCATTGACTCTACTTTATATTGGACAATTATCAAAGGAAATCTTTCAGTGATTTATGATGATAATAACAAATACATTGCCCTTGCTAAATCATACTCTATGAATCCTATGATTATTTTTTTCCTCATTATCATTGCTATTAAACATCAGAGTAATTTATTTCTTTCAGTTGAGTAGATTGTCACTTTGCATGCAACAGCATTTGATGAATGACTAAATCTCTCTTGATCTTGTTTCCTCTGTCTTGCAGTCGAGTCCGGAGCCTCCTAAAGTCCAGGTGGAGATGAGGATAAACCTTCCAGATAGGACGTCCGTCACGGTATCAGTAAGGAGGAACAACACTGCAGATGATGTATATAATGTAAGTGATATTCATTAGTCATCATATCAATCAACTTAAGCCTGGGTGTCGGGCCGGTCAACCCAGCGGGTTGGGGGTTTTTGCCGGGATCGGGACGGGATCGGGACGGGTCCGGGTTGCTGAGTGAAATGTCTGAACCCGGTAAAAATAACCGGTAAATAACTGGTGCTGTAAAGCCGTTATGAGTATTAATTATGACTTTTTAATAAAAACTTGATAGTGGTAAATAATGGTGGAACCCGTTGCCGATGTTTATTTTTGCCAGAAAAGACCTACGGATGTTTCACAGTCGGCGCCAGTTTCATACAAGAAATAAGACTTTCCAAGCTGAGCGAGAAGTACTGTACATGTATGAACAAACGTTAAACTCGCTTGTATGAATTGCAGGTTTGTCAATGTGTGTGCGTGTGTGTAATGTGATCATTTTGACGCTTGATTGGGCGCAAAAATTACCGTGGGGTGAGCGGGTCCAGTGTTTATATTTTGCTTTTGTTTTTATTTTAGTACTAATTATTGCGCAAATATGGTGTTTCATATTTAGCTTCCTAAGAGAGGAAGACGCAAGTTGAGGATCATTTACTCGTGATAACAAATTTTGGATTTATATTTTTTTTTTTATTTTGCGCACCTTCGCATGTCCGCGCTACTTTTCAGAGTTAGTGTTTTTTCTAATTATCTACATGAGCCAGAATTTCTCGCTCATTAATGCTGATAAGTAGCGCGGCAGCGCTCGAAATAAAATTAAGTATATGAAATTTTTTAAAAGTTGTAATCATGATTAAATCATCTTCAACTTCATTCTTTCTCGAAATTCTCGCTCAGGTAGATGATTAGGAAAACACTAACACTGTTAAGTAGCGCGGACTCGCGGAGGCACGCAAAATGAAATAAAAGCTATAAATCCAAAATTTGTTATCACGAGTAAATGATCCTCAACTTGCGTCTCCCTCGGCCTCGCTCAGGAAGCTAAATAGGAAACACCATATTTGCACAATAACATACTAAAAGAAAAACATAAGGAAAATATAAACAAGCATAAAATTTACCGGATTTTGGGCCGTGCCGGGACCCGGTAAAAATTTTGACATCTTTACCGGTCCGGGCCGTTCCGGATAATTTTCTACCAGGCCCCAGGCTTAAATCAACTATGATCCCCTGAACATGAGTAAATCAACACTTCTTTTATTACTTGTGTATTTGTTGGGTATCAGGATGAAAATTTAATGTTTTAATGATATATTTTAACTGCTGTGAAGGTGTAGTTGTAAGATGAGTTCTGGTCATGCGATTACTTTGTGAAAGAAACTGTCTCAAAGCAATTGGGAAAGGTTGATCATATCTAAATAAGAATTGGTGTATAGTGTGAGGTTTTGGAATCATCAAAATAATAGGAAATTGAACCAATCGCAATGAAATCCACATGCATTGCACACAGAAATAGGTATATGGGACTGCACACACATGTGGCATGACTGTTAGGACCAACACTTCAGTTATTTCTTGTATTTCGAAAATGAGGGCATTTGAAGAGCAACCCTTTTCAGGGGACATGTTTACTACGATGTCCTTCCCATCTGACATGAAGGGAAAGAGAAAACTCACAGATTATTCTTTACCTTTCACAGAACTCAACCTTCTCTTTTACATTTCTTATGGCAGAAACAAAACTATGTATAATACCATAAAACAGGGTTGAAGGGACAAAATGTAGAGAGAAAATAAAAACTTCAGCAATGATGCAAGCCTTTTTTATTTTCCCAGTTATCATGAATAAAAGAAATGATACAGGCCTTCATCGTTCCATGGACAGGAGGGATTTCACATTTTTGTATTGTGTTACGGTTGAAATTGTTTGAAATGGAACATCGTATTATGATGATGATCCAAGGTGTTAAAATGTACATCCTGGCATAGGCATTATAGCCCTCTTTCTTACCTGCATTTTTCTACTGTTAATAGCATTGTACATGAACCCAGGTCAATGTCACATGCAGGTGTGACATGCCATTTAGTGCATGCTGTTTCACACTGTTAACTTGACATTTTCTCCAGGCTTTATCTCCTTTATTTCATCAAAGATTAGGTTTTAGGTTAGATTTAGGTTTAAGATTAGGGTTAAGCCTAGTGTTAGGGCCAGGATTAAAGCCTAGGAATGGGACTGGTCTTAGCTAAGCAGTTGCCACTGGGGCATATATTGAACAATTGATGGAACGTTAGGATGTCATAACAAAGGAGGGAATTACAGATGATTTATCTAGTGTTTTGAGCCACATAATGTCAACTTGACAGTTCATGATTCGTGATTTATTTCCTTCATTACAGAGTCTAGTTCACAAGATTGCCTTGGATAAAGGGATGGTCAATTATTTCTACCTGTTTGAAACCACAGAGAGTGGCTTTGGTAAGTAACCACCCCCAGAACATTGCTCCTGTTTTGAAATACTAAAACTCATTCTTTTTAAGTAAAAAAAATCCTTCGATGAAACCTTGCAACAATACTAGAATAAATTTTTTTATTCTAATGTAAAAAAAACTCCACAATCTTGAAAAACACCTACGATATTACATTCACAAGTAGATAGTCCTGAGAAGAAAAAAAAATTGTAAAATAATATATTTCTCCAAAGATTTTGTTCAATATAAATCTAGTATAGTCATTGACAACAGATTGGAGTTGATTTGATTACGATGCAGAGTGCAGGGAAACTGAAGTGAATAGATTGCGAGACAGAATACCAATATTTCAACACATCCGTAAATGTCAACGGTATGAGGGGTGTAACAAATACGACTCCTACTGTTTCACCATGCGCCCTAGATATGTGCCAGTGATTGGCAAAGATACAGTGAAATAAAAGTCGCTCTGTTTCCAACCGGCTAAGAACGTAATGATACTCAAATGTCTAATCCCTTGTTGTCATGCATCTGAAAACCATAAAAACAAAGATAGACATTTTCTGTGTGCTTGTCCATGGCACGTAGAATGTTTTTAAAGCTTAGTCAAGCTCAACTGAATAGCATCTGTGGTTTTTGTAGATGAAATATAAAATCTGAAAACTAGGTTTCCATTCAGTAATATTCAAGGCAAGATTAAATATAGAATTTACCAATTTATAATCTGTTAGCATGGTATGAACAGTAACTATTTCAACCATCACTTGGAATAAGATTATTGAACTTCAAATAATTTTTATGCTTGTATTGATCCTACTCATTTGGGATAATAACTTGTATCTGGGAAGTATAGATCTTGAAGAGGGACTGTTTCTGATAATTGAACTAAGGATAGTTTCCTAGAGTACAAATTTAATACATGTAGTCCTGGTGGTGTTATTATAAGGAAGGCATGGTAGTCCAAAGATTATTTTTCTAAAAATGATTTTGTACCATAAAAATATTAATTGACCATTTAAGGATGCACATTTATTTCCCTAGTGTAAACCTCTGTAAAACCTTCTTGCTATATCATTTGGAAATATTGGGAATGACTCCTTTAGTTTATCAAGTCTGTGTTATTTACATTTGTAAGAGTGATTGTTCTATATTATTATCTAATTTGTTTTTAAAAGGTTTACCGTAATATTGGTATTTGATATGTTCCTCCATCCTGCAGACCGGAAGCTATTAAGAACAGAGTTCCCACACAACTTGTACATTCAGAACTACTCCTCTGCCAAACCTAATGAAAGCTGCATAGCCATGAGGAAATGGGTCTTCGCACCAACGCAAGAACTCTTGATGAACCATGATGAAAAGACCATGTCATTCCTCTTCTGGCAGGTAAGGGGTTCAAATCTCAGCAAGAATCACAGTTTTCAAAGTACATGTATCTGAAAGATGGGAGGGTGAAGTAGTAATGATGCCATGAGGGTGTATATCTTTGCACTCACAAGAGCTTGTGTTAATCCATGATGAAAAGACTATGTCATTCCTTTTCTGGCAGGTGAGAGGTTCAAGTCTCACAAAGAATCATAGATTTTAAAGTATCATGGAAAAGTGAATAACTCCATGAAGAAGTGGATCTTTGCACCCACACAAGAACTTCTAATGATCCATGATGAAAAGACCATGTCATTCCTTTACTGTCAGGTAAGAGGTTCAAATCTCACATACAAGTATAGTTCATAATGTCATGAAAATGGTAGGGTGTAGGAGTTACATAACATATGTAGCCATGAGGAAGAGGGTCTTTATGCCCTTTCAAGAATGCCTGAGAAACCAAGAGGGTAAGACCATGTCATTCCTCTTCTGGCAGGTGAGAGGTTCAGAGCTCATCAAGAATTAGGGTTTAAGAGTATTCAAAAGACAATAGAGGCATGGAGTAGACAAGTTGCCTCCCACTGGGGAGCATTGTAGCAAGTTCCCTATTCTAACATAAATAACTTTTGCATCCTACAGCATACCCACTTTTACAACTGGATAGAGAGAAGCAATTTAGATAGAATGCCTTACTTAAGGACTTCTTTCATGGTTACATCATGTACAAAGTCAGAAAAAGCAAAGCACTGCACCTTTCCTTTCCTTAGGCTATGTCTATGTTGTTTACTTCTCTTCAAGTCAAGTTGCAATCAACTTGTAGAAACATTTTGTACTCAAGTCAAGATCAGCTTACTCTCTACCAAATTACTAGAAGAAAACTGATTTATTTTGATGTTTGTAATCCCAATACTTCCTGAACTGAATTGGAGAGATTGGTTACTTTATAGAAATGTCAAGGAGCTTACCCTTGAGGGATGAATTTGAGAAGATATAATATATAATTCATATTCCTTGCAGTTTCCCTTACAGTTCCTATTTATTTTTTTCTTTAATGAATTGAATATAAAGTAACTTCTATAGCTTCCAGGTTAAGTATACATACACATCACATTTCATTTCCTATATGGTTCTTTTCTTTTCTTTCCTTTTCCAATAAGCCAGTTCATAATTACAATTTGCACATGTGCAGATAAAGGTCATTTGTGACCCTCCACCACAAAACGACCAATAAGTCGCAATGGAAGTTTTAGAGTAAACAGCTGAAAAGGTGGTTTCGGGTGGAAATTTTTATCTTAAGTTTTTTATATTTTCTGAAAGTTCATTTATTTATCTACCATCTGACAAAATTTCAGGTTAAAATACCATGTTGAAATATGTTTTTACTCTCATTCAAAATGACCATGTTTTCCTAGACATTCAATCTTTGTGTGTTCGCTTGCTGGGATTGTACTTCACATCGCTTTTCTGGTACAGTATACTAGCTTAAAACTATGCACTGTCTGACATTCAAAATCTAAAGAAACAAAGAAATATATCTATTCTGAAGGTATGGAAAGTTTCAACCCAATCCAATCAGTACTTCACAGTGTATGCTAGGAAGTTTTGACTCAACCTTTTGTGCTACAAACAATAGGACACAGATTAGGCTTAAATGGTCATTCTTCTTTAGAGCCCGTTTTCTCTATTGTTTTGGTCATTAGCCTGTCTGACACGTTGACATTCTCATTGTAATTTACAAGGGTTTGCTTAGTCCATACAAGACAAGTTATATATCATTTTAAAGCTTAGAATCTAAGCTTTCAAACTGTGTTGAAATTTAGAAAACCCAATTTTCCGACTTATTGGTCGTTTTGTGGTGGAGGGTCACATTTGTACCGAGTTCCATTGACCTTTATATGCTTTCATAGTGTGCGCACCATGATGTGTGCTCCAGTATGGTTTTGCATGTTAAACAGGTAGCGCGTCCACCAAAACAGATACAAATTGGGGTCATTTTAGGGTTATTTGTACCATGTACTAATTATGAACTGACTTATTGTTATGCTTGAAACTCTGTGATTTTTTTCCCAACATTTGGAGATTGATGCATGCACTACATGTATGATTAAACCACAGGAAAAGGCTCTCAAACTCTAAAAATAGTATCTTTTTAGACATGTTTGTCGAAGGAGATTGAAGACTTCGGTTCTTAAAATATATGTAATCAATCAACGGCCACGTGTAGATCTGGATGTGATAAATGTCAACATCAAGTAGGTATAAAAAGAAATAAAGAAACTGCTCATTGACAACAGAGGTATCTAATCATAGACCTTACGCAAGTCTCACCATTTTAAGCCATGTTCACACTTGGCATTGTAAACCACCTATTGAAAAAAATAAGCCAGTTCGTAATTAGTTCATGGTACAAGTGACCCTGAAATGACCCCAAATTGTTGGCGCAATTCAAGCACATTTGTTTTGGTGGAGGCACCACTTGTGGTGCATCATGGTGCGTACAAAATGACAGCGTATGAAGGTCACTTGTACTCGGTACAAATGACTTTTATCTGCACATGCACAAATTGTAATTACGAACTGGCTTATTGTACAAAAACTGAATTATGAACAAAGGAATGTAAGGAAATAGACTCCTGACCATGCGCATAAAACTTGGTCTCATATGTGCAAATATGAGTTGTGATTTCCAGTGATTGTGATTTTCAGTGATTGTGATTTTCAGTGATTGTGATTTCTGGCAAGTTTTCTTTAATTTTATTTTGACATTCTGCTGGTCCAAAGAACCCATCTACCATGAACAGTTCAGAATTATTTAAACCACTTTTTCTTGAAATGCACTCCTATTACCAGAATTCAATTTATGGCCAGAAGTCCTAAAGCTACACGCAATGCGCTGCGTTGAATGCACCAAATTTCTCCTGTGACTGAGCAACGAGAATATCATTGAGGTTTGCCAAAAAATTAGTAATTTTACTTTATTTTTGTGATATTATCAGTATTTGGAAATCAGGATGAAATTCACATCAGTCAGCTTCAAAATCAAGATTTGCATTTTCATTTACTGTAAATGCAGAAATATTCGCGGTACATTAATTTTCGTGGATTTCGCACTATTTATGGCAGCGCGAATTCTAGAACTCGCAAAAATATGCCTGATTTCCTATGCGAGTTGAATTGCGTGCTTCAGCACATTAATATGTGAGTGTGTGTGTCCAATTCATTTTTGAGCGCGTGTGTGTAGTTGCGCATGCCGTATGCATTTGAATGGACTGCTTTTGTGTAAATTAATAAATGGAGTAGGTGTACACACGAGTGTGTAATTGTGCAGCGCAAATTTAAGAACCCGCGAGTATGTTTTGGGGTCGCTCTGCGCGAAAAATTTAATCGCGCAAAAATCATAGCGTTTACAGTATTACGTGTGCGTAGCTTTTAATAGGACCCTTTCATTTGACATGGACATCAGTAAAGACTTGAATATGACCCCGTTCTCATTACGAGATTGGAAAGTGGATCGCTCCATCGTGGATCGCGCCAGAGCGGTCCACTGGCACGCTGCTGGCACGCCGCGGGTTCACACCTGCAGAGGGTAGCGCGATCTATCGTCGCACTTCTCTTTTTCAGGGTTCTTGTTGCCATGACATCTGACGTAATGGGGTCAACGTTTTCGCACATAATTCGATTCGGCTTAACGCTAGCGATCTATACCGACTGTATACTGTGCGCTATATGCGAGCTGTATCCTTACATTGTAAACACTTCCCGAGTCACGGCGTACTTCCGGCGTACTTCGCATCTTCCTGTTCTCACTACAAAAGAGAGATCGATCTAGCGCGCGCTAGATCGCGCTATCTCTCGTAGACCACCCCCCAGAGGTGGTCCGGTTTGGGATCGCTGTGGATCGCCCTGGATCGCGCCGGAACGACGTCGCCGCGTTCTCACCATAGAGGTGGTGCGATCTAGCGCGCGCTAGATCGCTCTATCCCTTGTAATGAGAACGGGGTCTATGTTTGTTATTTACATTCATTCACCCCAATTTTCTCAGCGATTCAACCTCAGAATATATAGAACCAAGCTAGATAAAAGAAATTTGCATAAACCACTGAATTGAATGTTTTTTTAGCCACTGAAAACAAAGTGCATAGCTTCTGCCCCCCCCCCCCATAATCTTTAAAGGCCATTCCCATTAATAATTAGCAAAGTAACTGGGTCGGAAACTCCATCAAGCAGAATGCTAATTATACAGTTAGGTGTATTTAATGACCATGGAAGGAATGTTTAATAGGCACTTAGGTGGGAGGTAATGTTGCAATTACGGTATGATGGAGATATAGATCAATGAATGTCTTTACCGTACGAACCTGAATGTTTTGGTGCACTTATATTTGTTTTTCTCTGTGTGGGTGTCATGTTGGTAGGCTATTTTTGTTGGAACATCATTTGCATCCAGAATACATGAGGAATAGTGTACTTGTAGGTCATAGCGAAGTATGTGTTTGACAAACTGTTATTTGATGAATTTTGGCTTTGACATACTGGAGTATTATTCATGAGAACATTGCTGAAAGGTCATGTACAGTAATGCAAGCATGGAGATGATGAGTGAATGCCATAGAGATCCTGTGTATTTGTTGGGATGGACACAGCAACTGAATTGAATGGGATTGAATGTAGGAGTGACTTTGAAACCTGCTGAAGGACCATGTATGGTGGTTGATCCAGTGTCCGAACACTTTTCAGAAAATCAACGATAGCAAATAAAATATGAAACGAATATCTGTCAAACTATACATATTGAATGCTCAAAGTCCTACAAAAAAAGAAGTTGATGGAATTTTAAAAAGACAACGTAGATTTAATACGATATTCCCATCCGAGTGAACCCCTTCCCAACGACGCGGCGTTTTGGTCCCTTGAAAAAGGTACCGTAATTCCGAACGTGTGAAACCTATGGGAAAAAGACACAACCTTGGTATCAATAGTGTGGTTTTCATACGCGTGGGATTACGCGTATGAAAACCCATTTTAGGCGCTTAACTTTACACGTTCGGTAATACAATCTGTTCGGAGTTACAATACTTGACTATACATTAATGACGGCATCACAGTAATGAGGGAATGCCATTGAGATCCTGTTCATTTGTTGGACAGACATGGCTAGTCAATTGCCGTTTCGTTTAAATCCCCTGCATTGTGAAGATTTAAAGGGAAGGTGAGCTTTCTCATTCTTATTATGTTAGTTTGGAAGATTGTCATAGTAGATATGTCCCCTGGAAAGGATTGCTCTTCAATGCCCTCACATTCAAAATATGACAAGAAACAGCTGAAATGTGTGGGCCGAACATTTGTGTGTAGTCCCATATACATATTTCTGTGTGCAGTGCATGTGACTCCCAGCAGGATTGAGTCAATTTTTTATCATTTTGGTGATTCCAAAACCTTGCAGCATACACCAATTCTTATGTGCTGTATAATCAACCTTTCCCAACTGCTTTGAGACAATTTCTTTCACAATTCAATCTCATGACCAGAACTCAACTTTATCTTTAAGATGAGATTTAATAAAGTGAAACAAAAGGAGTGACTTACTTTGAAATACTGATGAATGGCTATGTAAAGTAATGAAAATACATCCTAATGAGGGAATGGAAAATGAGATTGTGAGTGTCTTCTGGATAGACACATGTAATCAACAATTTCCTTGAAATCTGTGTAAAGATTTTATAAACACAAACCACAATAATAAAGAGAAAAAAAAGGGCTAATTTGCATGTCTGTACCAGTATGTCTATTTGATACCCTTGATCATTTTGTTAACTTTTTAATTTTTCAAATTGTGTTACTGCACTTCACTTTTCAATGAATATTTACATATTACTCCCAATTTATTTGAAAACAATTCTACTGCCATTCTTAATGGAGAGTATCTTGCTAACCAGTCAAAGAAAAGAAATGTTGCCAGTTGATTTTGGAGTCTTACTAAAATTGAACACTACTTGTTGGAGATTCGTCAACAATTTTTCCCACTTGGTTTTATAGAACTGTAGTGTGTTTTTTGTTTTGTTTTGTTTTTGTTTTTGTTTTGTTTATTGTAGTCATCAGCAAACCACATTTCTGAGAGATATACTTAAATACCAGTGTGGTAAAGTTTGACAAGATAAATAACCAAACTAATCTTGTTAATGGTAACCGATATGCCATTCATTGTATATGTAGCCCGAAGCAGTTTAAAAGGAAATACAAAACCACTGTAGGAGTTGAAAGTGAAAAACTCTGCGAGAAGTTATCAGAATTTGTTCTTTACCTCCCCTTCCAATTTTCTACTTTTTGCTGCAGGCGATTAGCGACATTTCAAAGGATCGGGTGAAATGTCCGTCGGTAACCCTCTATGAACTGAAGGCACACCAGGACAAAGAAAACAAATTACAGGTGAGCTGGAAAATTAAAACGTTAGGGTCAATTAGGTGGTTAGCATGCTGGTATGGTGGTTGCAGTTTCTACGAAGAATATAACCAAATGTGAAAGACACCTACACAACGACGTAGGCTGTGTAGTTCCAGAGAGGATATATGGTGAGAAGAGGAACTGTACAAGTAAAGACATAAAGTGAAGATGCTCTCACAGCTATTATGTGATACATGTATCTTTTGATTATCAAGGAAGATCTGATTGGGAATTATGGGGGTTTTTTTCTTCAACTTGATCAAAGTATAGAACAGAAACGTTGCAAATGTTACATGTATGTCCGCATGTCTTTGTAAAGAAAATCGGACAAGAGTGATTTGCTGCAAAAATTATGAAAAAATTGATTTCTTGGTCAATATTATCTGTTTAAAGTTTTGGGAAAGAATGAGCCTCTTGTAATACACAATGGAATTCCTGAACAAATATTTTTTTTTCCAAAAAAATTTTAAAATCGATATTCGATTCATGGAGCACTCTTCCTGAAAGTCTTAACTGGGAATTACATGTAGCTACTAAAGAATAGATGTGCCGTGATATGAGTGTGCAATTCATGAACTGGCTTCTCTGAATTTGAGTACCAGTCAGTGGCGTAACCAGGATTTTTTACAAGGGGGGAAAATTTCGTCAACTGTCACATTCTGCTTGGAGGGAGACCCATATTTTTTTTTTCGCCAGCCCTCAAAAAGTCGCTCAGTGGGGGGGGGGGGGATATCAGATGTTTTCCTCCATTATTCTCTGGCAAGCAAGCAAAAGAAGAAAAAAAAAAGAAAAAAAAAAGGTATAAGTTCAGAAAGGTAGATCCGTATTTTGGGGGGCTCGCCAGCCTTCCAAAAGTCGCTCAGTTGGGGGGGGGGGGGGGGGTGGAAAAAAAATTGCCCAGTGCTCCAAATATTGCTCAGTGGGGGGGATCCCATTTTATGGGGTCCATAATTCTCTGACAAGCAAAAAAAAAAAAAGGTCTAAAAGGGAGGAAATTAATTTTTTTCTGTCAAAAGTCTGCCCCCCTGCCCCCCCTTGGGTACTCTAGTGGTACCAATACTGAAATACACATTTAGTATCAGTAATGTTGAAATACCTCTGTCAGATTATGCAATGTAACAATTCTTTTATTTTCTTACAGTACTTAAAAATAGCAAGGAGTTTAGAGGGCTACGGTATGATAGCATTCCCTCATTGTTCATGCGATGCCAAGAAGTCAGGTCATGTGATTCCTTCAGTCAATTACAAGAAGTTCACGCTACAAGCTTGCAAGGAAGATGGCACTCTGGAGGTAGGTGATGTTTTAGGACTGGAAATTTTTTTCTTAGGACTAATTTCGAAAATTGCATACTGTACAAGGCAGGGGCAAAATGAAATATGCATGAAAATATTTTCAAATTTCCTTATTAAAATAGTGAGTTGAAAATTTCTTTTCCTCAGGTAAGCAACTTTGAGATTTTTTCAGTTAATTTGTCATTGTGGAAGAAGAATGTCTACTTGCTCTTTTTTTGCACTTTTCTTAATCAGACCTAACGGTCAAAGGAATGTGCCCATCCAAGCCTGAAAGTTCAAAACTTGATCTTAAATGATATTGGCAGAGTATTATTTTTCTTTAATTTTATATATATTTTATTAGATTTTATTGACAGTTTATATGATAATTTTAAACAATAAAAAGGGGTCCACTTTCTTTTTTTGCTGAGTGCATATAAATTTATATATGTAGTAGAATAATCTCAACACAGAACATGACTGTAACAGTATACAAGGAATAATCAGAAGAAAACCTCTATTCCTATAAATGATTGACGTTTCTGTTTTTCATGTTTAGGATCAAGCGCCCTCATTTGAGTGGAATGAGATCAGTCAATATGACACAGACGAGGAGGGAATGGCTTTCTGCTTTGAGTACACCAAACCCGGAAAGAAACCGAGATGGGTTAAAGTCTTCACCAAATATGTGAGTGTCTTCCCCGACTGTCCTTTTGTTTTGGCTCGTTGTTTTAATTAACCCGTTGACTACTGAGTTCTCTATTCACATAGGCTTAATACAGGGATATCCTGGTTCCCATAGGCACAGGGTTAAAGAGTTCTGGACCATAAACTTGACTATTGACTTGCGACATACAATTTTCCCTCTGACAGAATGATATTCCAGAGCAATTAGTCCTCTTTTCATAATACCATTTTAATTAAAAGATCCTTCTACTTCGAAATTATTTTTATGGGATATAAATTTAGTAGAGATGGTTGCTGCAAAGTTGATGCACATTTTGAATTTGATAGTAACTTCTAATACAAATATTGTTTTATCTTCCAATATTCTGGAGCAATTGGAAATAGGACGTTACTCATCTGGAAAAATTATACATGTAGTTAGTGTTTGAGACATATTTAATATGATCTGTCGTGTGTGATTTCTCTTGTGTTGCAGTATGAATTCCTAAACGAATGCTTCGCTAGGGTGCTAAAGGAGAGGGAGTGGTGCCGGGAAAACGACCATAACGGACAACAATCCACCAATCATAGAGAAGAGGAACAAGAGGAAGAAGAAGAAGAGGAGGAGGAGGAGGAGGAAGAGGAGGATGATGATGAAGAAGATGAAGAGGAGGATGAGGAGGAGGAAGAAGAAGAGGAGGAATTACAACATAGAGTGAGTTTTATATTCTATTCATCTTCTTCCATCAATGACAAATTTGTTACATAGATTTAGAGCTTTCCATACAACAAGGAAGCACACTTGCCGAAATGTTTGTCTCCCTCTCTCATTCATTCTATATCTACTGTACCTATCTCTTCCTTTTCCTATGAACCGATGCTGTTTTGAAAAACTGGTTATTTTTAACAAGAAGATGAAATAGCTACTGTATCTTCAGGACAACCTTACCCTGTGTCTCCATAGATCTAAACACTGCAATTACTATAGAGGCATTGCATCATCACGAAGCAGTTTTTTTTATAGAGCTATTTTATGTTTTCTAATTCACATGTCCAGTCTTTGTTCTTTACTCTCCTAATATTTACGTCGATTTCTTGTTTTTAATCTTTCAGAGACCAGAGCACAGAGACATCATAAGCGAAGACGACGAGGGCTTGTGACCTTTGACCTGCCCATCAAACCAAAGCATTATTTGCAAGTCAACAGAGGACAGATAGTATATATATATATATATATATATATATATATATGAATATAAATATATACAAAGCAGCTTTATACAGGCATGCAGTTCATACTTATGGTTATCACAGACAGACCAGCGGTATGCTCTTTTTTATAACCAGTTATTTTTATACTCTGGACATTCGCAGGAGATGATGTACACAGAATAGGATCTATTATTTTCTACCATGAGCTACTGAATGCCAAAGTGGTGAAAGAAGGAAACAGATGTGATGTTCCGAGTTACGATATATTCATTTGCTTTTGAAGAGATATATTATGTTTATAGAACATGTAAACATCATTTATTCGACCTGTGTTAAAGCTGATGCTGTTCTTTTGATATCAGTTGTTTTTTTTTAAATGTCTATGTTTGCGCAATTTTTTTTAAATTTATGTTTATGTTCTGCTGGAATACAGATACTACCATTCTTACCCAAACTTTTCTCATGCTCCTCCCAAATATTTTCATGGATGTACTGATGTCTAATGTCATGTTGCACTTCATATATGGGCATGTCCAAGGTACATGTATGTCATGCATTTCCAAGTAGAGTGAAACCTGTATATAAAGACCGCTCAAGGGCAACAAGAAAAGTGGTCTTTACGAGCAGGTGGTCTTTATGTACAGGTTCCTTTAATACAAGCTTCAATGAGAAACAAATTTCAAGGGAAGAAAAGAGTGGTCTTTATAGACAGGTGGTTTTTCTATACAGGTGGTAGCTAAAGCAGGTCTGACTGTATTATGGAATTTCATTATGGAATTAGGAACATGAATTGACATAAAAATATCATTTTGCTTGATATTTTGTTTCATCTAAGCTCTAGGAGGGCTGTCAGCTTGATATAGTCATCAAACACTGTATACGCCGTAAATTTATGCGAATAGGACTAGCCAGACTATTTCGCGAGTGGTTGAATTCGTGATCGGGAAATTCTCAGATCTACAAACAGCAATGATCATTGATGATGTACTTTCGCAAAGCTAAGTGGTGAATTTCTGACCGGGGAGACAACAAATTCAACTGACTATTTACATGTATGTTGGCAATATTTCAGCGTGTTGTTAAATTCACGACCCACTCGCGATTTGCAAAATTTGCAAAAATTAACCCCTGCAGAATATGTGCTGTATACAGTATGCTAAAATCTTAGATATGGTTGGTCATGTATGGGACAAAATAGCTTGGATTTGCCCAAATAAACCAAAGCTCTTTGGAAGCGCATAGAGACACTGATTAATATACAAGAACTGCTTATTACTGTTATTATATAAAAGTTCATGTTATATGTTGTAGTTTTATTTTTTGTAGGTATTGAAAATTTCATAAGTACATACCCCAGTCATTGCTATCACCAGTCAACCTGTACAGACAATGGTCTGATATGATATAAAGCATATATTCCTATGTACTCTAAACTACCAAACTAATTGCTTGAAGTTCAGTTGAAACACTTTATTTTTGCCTTATTTACCTACAGCAATATACATCATATATCATTTGAATTATTTGTGACCACATTGTTAATATATGGAGCTCTATAGATAATGAAGATTTTGAGTTTTAATCATCCAGATGATAATACTAAAAAGAGCAACGTTTACTACGTAGCTCTCAGGCTTGTTCCCACATGGAGCAATAACTCACACCTCTAGAACAGACCCTAGTTCGACACTTTATTAGAATATGCTGTGTCTTGAGTCAGTCGAGTGAAATCCTAACCCATGTTCCTACTGGTTGTTCAGCAGCTACAGTACTGGGCCTATGGACTGCGATCATAGTCTCCTAGTTTAGACCCTCTGTCGTGCATTACAACACACAAGGGTTTGTCCCTGTGACATTTCAGACTAAACTCAAACTCCCTCTAGATAAGATGAAACCACTGAATAGTGCTGTTCACATATGGAGAGGCATGTTAGTGAGTTCGTTTTGTCTGTCAACCCCTAAGAAGAAGTGAGCTGAAGACTAAAGGCCACCGCATGTGCACCTTACAATCAGTCTGCGATCCGATTTGTGAAATAAATCGCTTTGGCATTAAATATTGGCATTTTAACAAATGAAATCTACCCTATTCAGGTTCTGAAAAGTAGTATGAATACTAAACATAGGGTTTTGGTGAGCTGTCAGCTTTTTACAGGGAATAAGGGCAAAATTAGTTCCAAATTGTAGGCAGTCTTACGATTTTTGTGACGTCACTACAAATAGGAGCCGATTTTGCCATTCCACCGATTAGAAAACTCGGCAAAGGCAGTATTATCGATTTTACTATCTGTATGACTATTTAGACCCTCAATCAAAAATATTTTTAGTTTTAAAATGTTTTGTCAAATGATATTACATTTTCTTCTGAAATTGGATCGCAGACCGATCGTAAGGTGTGCGATGGCCTTAACAGGAGTACCTTCTCTTCCGTATACTGCCGATGCTGATGTTAGGATGAGGAAAAAGAATTGTTTCCCTACTGAACATCTCATTTTATTTTGCACTAAACCATTTTGTGATATGATTTAATGCCTCATATGGAAACATGCCCCCAAGAGATGAAAGCATTACAGATGTGTGAATATGCATTATTTTTCATCATTGTTCTGTAGTTGCTTTTACAGGGAAATGGAGATAGAATTAATGTTCTTGTTTTTTCCAGGAAACAAAAGAGGTTAATGTTCATTTTGTATTGACTTGAAAACAGCATAATAATCTTCATGCATTATCTGCATTATCATTTTCAGCATACTTCTGTGAGGAAAAATTAATAAAAATGCAAGTAATCTTTAAACAATTTACTGCCAAATCACTTCTAAACAGTTGCTGTAATCTTCCTATTTTAGTCAATTGAACATTATTCATTTACATGCAATATAAAAAGTCACATTTTTTTACAAAAATGTATTCCAGATGATATCAAATCACGATCTGATTTTAGAGTATATGGTGCCCAAACACCTAAAATGCCAATACAAGTCACAGATAACTGTTTTTACTTGTATAAATGTTAAAACAATGATGTAATACAAAAAATGAGAGCCTTTGTAGACCAGAAAAGAATTCATGGTGGAAAAGAAATTCATGTTCAAATATGTATAATTACCCTGTAGTTTGGGTGTATCACATGGACTAAAAAGACTGTGGAAAAGAGATATTATTGATATCATGTTCTCTCATTCTTTTGTTTTACTTTGATATTACATGTAACATTATGATGTAACTAGGTGGATTGCTCAAGATTTTTTTTTTTTTTTTAAAGAATTTTTGCTCTTAACCCTTATAGATGATTTTGACGCATTCAATATCTATCATATTAATGAAAAGTTGTGAATTGTATGACATGTACGATGATAATCCTTCGCTTTCTCACACTAGTCAAATTCCTATCATCAACCCTGATCCTAGCTCTATACCTAACTTTAATGCTTATCCTAAAGGGGAACCCAATTGTAACCCAAGGCCTAATTCTTGAATTTGATGAAATAAAACCTGGTGCAAATGTCGGGTCACTGTTATAATGGGCAAGCGTGCCCTGTCATCTTATGGAGCCAATAGTATGACACTTATCTTCTTTCTCAACTGGACTTATGTATTACATTTGGATTGTATGCATTCTCTTGCTGTGTATATCTTTTAATACAACTCATATTATTCATGTCATTTTTTGTTGCATTTATGTGAAAGAGTTCTCCATATATGATAAATATGAAGAAATTATATTTTCTGTGTACAAAGTTATATGGATTATCATCGCTTTTTCCCATTTTTTATTTTGTGTGTAACCTTTTCCATACATATATCTGCTTGTTATGTTGGTATTGTAATGTGATTTTTGTATTGCCTTTACATCATATTTTTGCCTATTTGTGTTTGTTGAAGATTCGCAAACTGTGTTGAGACAAATGCAAAAGTTCTACCACTTCTGAGGAATTGTAAGTTTCATTTTGAAAGGAATGTCAGTAAGTGGGAAAATGTATTACAGAATAACCCTGAAATTTGTGATTCATGGATGTATTGGAAGTAGAATGAGAACAGAAATGGGCAAAAAAAACCTCTATTTCTATAAAGGATTGATTTTTTCCCCTGTATTTGAAATGAGGGATCAAGCGCCATCATTTGAGTCGAGTATGATTAGTCAGTATGAAACAGATGAGGAGGGAATACATTCCTGCTTTAAGTACACATTCATTTGATATACTCATTGCCTCTACAAAAATTATATAAACATCATGAACATTACAATAAGAAAAACAAAAAAGATTTCATCCCTTTGCCATCTTACCCCGTTAAAGATTTTAATTTCATTTAACATTTTATTTCCAGTGACTTTCATTCAGAGTTCCTATTGTGTATAATGGGTTAGAAGAAACCAATTGTAAAGGTTCCCTAGGACTTAATCATTTTTTCTTCATTTGAGCTCACATCAATATCATCTTAATATTTCATATAATTTTTATGAACCTTGTCACTTAAATGTAAATATATTTTGGGTTTATGTTGCAGCTTTTTTTCTTTTTTTTTTACAAAAAAAAAATTCTAATTGACCAAATGAATGTGATACACAGAACACATTGCTTTATCTGTAGAAAGAGAGAAATTGAATGAAGCATTACTCAGAATCAATGGTTTATGTATACCAATTGTCCAAAATTCCTCTCTCTGTCTGTCTGTCTGTCTGTCTGTCTCTGTCTGTCTCTCTCTCTCTCTCTCTCTGTCTCTCAACTATACAAATAATAATTGTGTTGACCTTTTTCATCGTATTGAAGAAAAAAAAAATTCTTGTACCAAGATTAATTAACATAGGGACATTCACTATGTTAAAGTATTTTATGTGCATTAAAGGAATAAACATCATTGTAGAAATTTTCACATAAATATGTATAAATTTCATGAGACAAGAGAAGATTATACCAATGCAGGCATTGTTATCAGAATATTGTATGTTTGTCCCTGCCCACCTAAAGTTGCATTTCTTGTTCATTCAGCAACAGTTGTATCTAAAAGCAGAAAGGGTTTGAAATGAAAACTGTCCTTTTTCACTATCAATGCTTTAAATGTATTCGAAGATAGGCCTCTTTCTTGTCTTTCTCCCTCCTTATTCCCTCTTAAAGGGAAAGTCCACCCTGGTATTAAGTTGATTTGAATTAGAGGAGAAAAATGAGAGAAACAGATTAGTGGAAGTTTGAGCAAAATCCGAAAAGAAATAAGAAAGTTATGAATTTTTGAAGTTTTTATTAATCAAACACAAATCGGCAACTCCTTGACATATCTTTCAAGCTTCTCTCATTTTCCCTGTACCCCAAGAATCATTAATTTCCGTTTTTTCTGAAGAAAATATTCAATTAAACGTGCACCTTACATATAATCATTGCTAATATGTCTTTACATAAAACCTGTATTAAACAAATCTATTCCTTCCTCAAAAACTATGAAAATGAAAATTTATGAGATTTTCTGTTCTGAGCAAATGGGAGAGGAGCTCACAAGATACGTCACCGAGTTGCCAATTTGTGTTTACCTCATAGAGCCCTGCTCACATGCGCCTCAGTAAACCACACCAAAGAAAAAGGAGAGAAATCACTGCAACAGCTGGCAAAGTAAAACCATTTTAGGTACAAATTAGTGGCAAGTGGAGTTGAAAAAAGCTGCATGCGACAAATTACGCATGTATGACAATTGCTCCTGCGACAATTGCTCCAGTCTAACTTTGCCATGCTAATCCTAAACCTAACCCTAACCCTAACCCTAATCTTAATCTTCACATTGTCCTGAACAAAAAAACAAATCATGACCTTGACCTTAACCTTTGACCTTTCGAGATATGGACTGTGGAGCATATGTCGCAGAAGCAAATGTCGGCGACCCATGAATTACACACTGATCAGTGTGTTAAAAGATAAAGGATTGTGAAGCGCACTACAGCCATGTACGTCAATTTGTTTTGCCATTACATTTTGTTTTCAGTAAGTTTCCTGTGATTTGTGTGAACAAGATGTACAGGAAATGGTGATAGTGACCACTGTTGACAGATGGCCTTTCTCGACAGGTGATTAAGGAAATACATGTATCGGTAACCGCTAGTAACATGTGGCCAATATGGAGAGGTAGCCACTTTGATTGGTTTGACTTTATTATAGATACATTGTATAGGATGATTATCTTTATACGGTTGTGAGAAGTCCTACGTAGAAAATAGGAATTAGATTTATAACACATCCAAAAGGTATTAACCTGTGACAGTACTTGTCTGAGGAAGGTGTCTGGACCATAGACATTAAAACTGACAGATAAATACCTTTTGGATGTGTAAGTGGACTAATTCCTAATAATTAAAACCATCTTGATGAATTTATTTATTTTCCACAATTTCCATCCTGTATAGATGTTCCCAATGATCTTTGATAAATGTGTTGAATACCATTCCGTAGTAATTATTAGTAGCTCTCGGGAAAGGAATTTAATGCAACTTACTCCAAGGATATAAATGTTATTGTTTTATGATATTGAGAAAGAGATGGTGACATAAACTTCTACAGCCTCATTTATGCATGACATGGTGAACCACTTTAAAAAAATGCTACGGCATAATAAAACCATTCTACGTATAAATAAAATGCAAGTGTGGGTGAAAATGAAGTAGCTGCATGCACTATTGGCCCCTAGGTCTGCTCACTGTGTGTTATAAAAGAGGGAAAGTTGAAGTTATAATATTGGATTTAATCCAGAGTTTCTCATAGTATTCATTGGATTAAGAGTATATAATGTTCCGAAAATAATACAATCATATGAATTAACCACCTAATAGACTTCTTTGTTACAATCTATAATATTACTTTCAGCCTATTTTTTGCAATTTCTGAAATTGTAAAGTATATTATTATGTAGTTATCAAATAATTTTTTGTTTACAAGAAATGGATATCTAACAACTTTTGAACTGGACATGAAAGTTATTTCTGTACCAAAAAATAAGTTTATGCTGTACAAAGAAAAGAGCACACACCATTTATGAAGTTAATACATTGTATTACAGACACATGAATTAGCTGTTGTATAAAATGCAA
Source organism: Heliocidaris tuberculata (assembly GCA_025618425.1). NCBI lineage: Eukaryota > Metazoa > Echinodermata > Echinoidea > Camarodonta > Echinometridae > Heliocidaris > Heliocidaris tuberculata. Next base: position 14,819,547 of record CM046839.1, read on the forward strand.
GATACAAAGTTATATCATTGTTTGAAAATGATAATAAATAAGCCTTGTTCTGTGCCTGTGAAAAGGAACATCTGTGTATTTTGCTTGCTTTTCTTTATTTGAAGTGTTTTACTTTTTCTCTTTATTGCTCTCCCACATGCTCCGTTTTCTTTACCAATACCATTTTTTGGGGGAAAAGAGACAAAGTTAACCAATCCCTTTAACATGCAGGGCACGAATCTCAGAAAATTTTCTGACGAGCAAAAAGGAAAGAAAAAAAAAAGAGGTCATCGGGTCGAAAAAGTGGGGGGGGGCACAAGGTACACTTTGGTTTCAAATTTTCAATATGAAAGACAAATTCAATATGTCAAAATCATGAAAGCTACTGAATCCAAGCTTACTCTTCTAGAAATATCCATAAAGGAAATGTTTAGTCTTGTACAGTGGCGCAAATCCATTTTGAAATTTGGGGGGGGGGGTGGACACCACATGATTTAACTTTTGTACCCTGTCCGAAAAAAAAAAAAAAAAAAAGGTTATCACATTTTTGGGGTCTAGTTTTTCTTCCAAATTCTCTGACAAGCAAAAAAAAAAAAAAAGTTAATTCAAAAAGGTGGGGGGGGGGGGAGAGGGACATTGGCCTATCTTCAAAAAGGTGGGGGGGGGGGTAGGACATGTCCCCCTGTCCTCCCCCCCCCCCTGGATTTGTGCCCATGGTCTGGAATATTTAAAAATAAACACTTTGTAACTAGTAGTAGCCTATATTATCAACAAAGCTATTTGCAAAGATACCTAGGCCTACATGCCTGTTGTTTTTTTTTCTCTTCCCTTTCTCTCTCTCATATCCCTCTCATTTTCTATATTCCTTCTTTTCTAGCTATCCCTAAAACACACATACATGTATACACATGCACACACTTTTATTTGCTATTCTTTTTCTCTCTCTCTGTTTATCTCTCTTTCTCTGTCTTGTCTGTCTCCATCTCTTCATAAGAACTTTTCTAACAAGTTTGGTACAAGTTTGGTACATACATTATCTGCCAATCTTCATAGGAACAGCATTGTAAAATTTGTACACAGCATTGCAATACACTATCACCCACTTACCATTTTAAAATCAAAATAAAAAGGTATCATGCTGTTTTAATTGTAATTTCCTTCCTTTTAATGTTTTGACATGTAAATCAAATTTCCATGTCACCAGGGTATGTCCCCTCAATGAATTACTTCTTTGTATATATTTGTACAAAGTCGTACCTCCAAAAGGACACCACGAATGCATTCATTTAACATAGCAATTGTGATACACATATTAATTAGAAGAATGGTAAAAATCAGAAAAAAAAATTACTTTTCAAAGTATTATCTTGCTTTTTCTCTCGCCTTCCATCTATATTTCTTTTCTTTTCCTTGACACTGCTGGTTTTCATGTAGTATTAAATTTTGTGCATGCCTTTGCTACAGTAGTTACTAGTGACAGCCCCAAAGCTTGCCATAGCTTTACATGGCAAGGTAATAATTGATGTGCGTAACCTCAGAGATTTCAGAAAGAAAATACCAATCCAATCCCAAGGGTAAATTCTCCCACGACAAAGATACCAGCAAGGGTAATCAATGTGTTAATGCAAAATTTCAACCTGCAAAAATGCTCAGGTCCGCTCAAACCATTCATTTCCCCTGGGATGCTGCAAGACCAATTCACTCAGTTTTGACCAAGGGTAGACCAATATAAAAGGACCCTGGCCACACTGGGGTTTGAACCAGAGTTTCTCTCTATCTCTCTGTACACTATCCACTAGACTGCGACTCCTCCAGCTTCAATTATTGTAAGCAACTCTCACTCTACTATTGTAAGCAACTCTCCCTTTACATGTTATGGTCTGATGTTCTTTTCTTTCTGCAGTAATTTGTTGGACGAAAGCATAAACAAAACTCTAACACGTTTTTTATAGAAACTTCACGTAGGGTGCAAATCATAAAGTTACATTATTTTCTCCCTTCCTGAGATACAATAAGGCTTCATGTACAGTGAAGGTGGGTCTTTATGAGCATCCCAAATTTTCATATTTTTTACATGATACATGTATTTGAAGCTGCATAGAAATAGACTCTTTCTTACGGCTAGGAAAGGCGATGTCATTCCATAATCATCACAATATTACCATAAAATTGATGTAGACATCACAATGACAATTTACGTAATTGTGAGATTCAAAACGGTAAAGTTCCAAAAAAAGGCAAGCAATGTTTCTGTCATACATGAATGAGTAGCAAACAAAAAGTCTTATTTGGGCCTTTACTACCAATTTTTTTTTAAAGAATACAATCCATAGTGCAAGCACTTATCATCTTGATTATCTTCACATAATTTCTCTCTAATATGTAATCAAAAATTGCGCAAGAAGAAGAAAATAACAAATTGGATATTGTCAAACCAAATGGACACAATACATATTTCAGGAAGCGGAAATACATGTTTCAGCAATATGCTTTAACCTATTTGTAATCAAAATTGGCCAGAGAATGAAATTTTGTGTAATCCCCAATAGATATAAAATTAAGTTATTCAGTTAATTTAAATTTTTTGTACTGTTGTTATAATACAATTTCAGCATCAACAATTTTGATCATTTCAAATACAAAGCCTTTCAGAGTGCTAAAAAAAGGCTTTATAGCAATCAGAGGTTGCATGATCATTCTTTTTCAATGCCGATTGATAGAATTACAAATTTTTATCTTTATATGTATTATCTACAAGGGTTTCAATTTTAGTAATTTGCTGCACACATTGCAACAAATCATTAGAAGCAGATTTGATCTGAATACCAAAATGATGTATATGCGAGAAAAAAAAAGAAGTAAAAAATATATATCTGTGGCATCTTTTAAGCTATGTGTAATAGGTAAAACAAAACTGATAAGGTAAATAAGAAACTGATAGAACTTAAACTGCTTCCAAAGCATTATACAATTTGTGATAACACAATACAATCACAAATGTAGATACTTTAAGATGGTGAAGGTTTATCAATTAATATCATTCATGTATAAATAATCTATAAAATAACTGATAAATCTTTAAGATTCACAAGTAACTCATTTTTAGTATCTTCATAATTTTACAAATTATGGAGCTGTTCTTATAGTACAAAGAACTACAATTTTCTATGTTAGTGGGTCTACATCCCTTGCACAAGCTTTCACTTATGGGTGGTAACATTAATAATATAATTTCATGATTTACAAATATCATCGTTGTCCCAATTTTTCTATAATCAAATAATGTTCAGTTGTAAATGTTGGGTGAGTCCATTGTATTCAATAATTTTGTGCTTCATACATTGCAAAGTATCATGGAGCAGTGTACAAATTAACAATGAAAGAATCATTTTTCTTCATAACTTGGTCTGATCCAAGCTATCGCAGGCATATTATCAACTCAATACCATCATTACATACATGTACTATAACCTTTGTTGTTGGTAAGGTATGGGACAAAATACCTTAGACTCGTGAACCTGATGCCATGATCTTTTCATAATATGTAATCAATGTCCAGATCAACATAATGCAATTTTCTCAGTCTACGATTAGGAAAGCACCGATGACGAAGACTTCAAATCTCCATGGCAAGACATGACCGATCATCACGACCTGTCGTCTCGCGGTACAAAGTCATCCATCAGCGACTGATAAACAAAGTGCGTCAGTTTCAAAATGGCAGCATACATGGCGTACTGGAGGATGACCGAGCCGAACCCTTTGAAAAGCCCTGCAGCCCCTTCCTCTTCCAGAATGAACGCGAGACAGTCGGAGAGTCCATCGAATCTCGTGCTGATCGGCACAACACCCGTTCCAAAGTCTGTGTTATCGATAATTGTCCTCGTGCCTTGCACGTGCAATTTCATCACGAGGGTGGCGAGAGGGTAGAGAAGAACATCTGCAGTCAGGTTTCCGGCAAACGTTGCTACGAGCTCTGGGAAGTAGGCTTCCTTCATGGTGCCTGGGGTTGCTGGGGCATCTAGACGGTCACGGCCGGCCTCCCGAAGCTTCTGTTTGTGAACGGCGAGGACGATGTATTGCACGGTGGAGGTGATGATGTACTTGGCGACGCCGTGGACGACGGTGGGTAGGAGAAGGGTGTAGATGGGGAGGAGACGGGTGGTGGAAGATGTACCCCATCCCGTCAGACGCAGGAATCCTTCCTTGATACAGTCAAATACACCTGGTCTGTCACTTGCTATCTCACTCTGTGATGGAAGACAAAGAAAATCAAATTATGTCCTATGCACTTGAAACACATAAAACAAAGCGAGAGATAACTGCGGGCAAATGTTACATCACAGGCTAGGGGGACGACTGGAAAATGTTCCACTACTGTTGTTCCTACCACCTCACTTCACATTATATTGTTGCTAAGGCTCTATACAATTCAATCTGGTTACACAATAATCTCATCAACAAAGCTGACTGAAATTCTGAATATGCCATTATTTGTTCTACATGTATCTAAAATCAAAGGATACTTTTCCCCCAATCTCGTCTTCTTTTCTAAATATAATAGTAATCTATATTTCTCTTTGCATATCTACTTATGATGTAATAAATAGTCCTACTGTTATCCTTTTGGTTAAAACAGTACATTGTATGCTGAGAGCCACAATTGTTTCGACCAATATGCTTTCATTACTTAGTGAACACCATTTTGTCTCTCAGCAGATGATACCATGTATATCCATTTTTGGTTTCTCATGAATCTAAAAAAAAGTTGTTTACAAATCTATCTGAAGGTATAATATCTGATCTCACCTGAACAGATTCCACCAGACTAGCTGAAAGGAAGGGTGTAGTAATAGCCATACTGATAGTCTTGAGTGCAATGTGACCTATGACCTGCTTCAATGTGCTATAGGTATGCACCTCCCTGTAAAGAGAACGAGAGTAAAATGAAAGCTGAATGCCAGGCACTGGCGCTTCACCAAATATTTTGCAAGTTCAGAAGCATGTTGAGAGGTACTGTAATTATGATATTCATCTGCAATATATTTACCATGTTCAACCACTCTTTATACCTCTGAAGCCACAAGTAAATCACATTAGCATTAATAGAACATTTCCTAGATGAGTAATTACACTCTGGAGTTTCCATAGAACTTACAACACACCTTTTTTTTCTTCAGAACATTATAGCAACAAAATATACAGCCAAGTGTAGGTATTTTTTGTTTTCAAGACCCTGCTTCATAACAATGCCTTGAAATTTAATCATGTCACAACTACAGTAATTTATAAATGCATATCTTGACATATTACTGTAGGTATATAATGTATCTCATGGTTGAATAGATGTAAAAAATAAACAAACTGGTTACCTTGGAAATGGTGTAAACTCACTGATGAGTGATTCACTTCCGAGACTGATGCCTTGCACCATGAAGGCACTACCAATACCCTTCCACATTGTAAAGAATCCCTGCAACAGAATGAAAGAAATATTGTTTTAACTTAAATCTTACAATGTAAATACATACCATCACCTGATATCATGTCATTATTGTGAGGACAAATAAAGCTCTGCTTCCAAAGAACTCATGCAAATTACACATTTTAAATTTGTTGAGAAAAAAATAAAGAAGAAACAATCTTTCAACAGATCTTTTATTTCTCTCAAATATATAAGAGTCCAGAGACAGAGAGAAAAAAAAAATCAAAAGAATGAATAAGAGAGAGGGGGAGGGAGAGACAGAGAGAGACAGAGGCAGAGAAAGAAAGAGACAGAGAAAGACAGCAAGAGAGACAGAGACAGAGGAGGTATACATGTAGAGATTGGGAAGACAAATTACAGTAAGCTGAGAGTACTGCATAATTCCAAATGTAACCCAAGAAAGTTATAGTTTCTTACATGTTGTCTTTGAAGTGTGATTATCACAGGTACAACAGAGAAGGGATGAATGTGGTAACGATTGGCATGATGATTCACCTGTTCAAACAACAAAAGAAATAGAAGTGTTCCCTAGTATTTGAGATTATTTCGGGGGGGGGGCGGTTTCTTTCTTTCTTTCTTTTTTTCTTCTTTTTTTACAGAAAACAAACACATTTTTATGGAAGAAGCACATTTTTTATCAAACAGATCTTTTTATTCATTCAGAGTCAAATAACAATTACAATGTACATTATAACAACATAAGTTTAGATGTGAAATTTGTGGAAAACATAACACTTGACCATCAATTGTCACAAAAGTGGGAAAAGACTAAAATGAGCTTCATATTTCTACATATCTCAACAGGAATGTACTCTAGCTTATAAGCATTTACCTGGCACTGTCTCCTAAACACTATAAAAGGATGAGAGAGGACATTTTCAGTTAGAAGACTTGCAAGACCAATGCCAAATCCAGCGAACCTCTGAATATTCTCTGCAAAAATATAAAAGAATCTCATGTCGATTACAGTGTATCATGGACACAAAACACAATGAATTGCATATCTATTTGAGTAATACCAACATATATTCATATGTTTCAATCGAATTTGATCATTTAAACATTGTGCATTACCATTCACATCTACTAAGCTATACAATAATCCATAAGAAGCTTGCATGATGATAGGAAATAGGGACTTTATTTTATTTTCATGGTAAGCCTATATAGCAAGAGGCTAACATGACACACAACTGTACAACCTGAGTCTCACACATACACCTACCCAGCCACAAACCCTCTCTCAATTGATCAAGGAACTTGAATGGAACTCGCTAGAGAATAGAAGGAGGGACGCCAGTCTTCAACTCTTGCACAAGATCATGAATGGCGAAGTGGGGATCAAGGCTGACATGTATATCCAAATCAACAACAGAGGGGGGCAGAACAACTAGAGGGAACAGTAAAAGAATCCAAAGGGTACTAATAAAGAAAGACGTGCACAAGTACTCATTCTTCCACAGGACAGCAGCAGAATGGAACCGTCTTAAGGAGGAAACTGTAACAGCTACCTCCAGTGCAGTCTTCAAGCAGAGACTTCAAATGTGAAACACCTCTCTTGCCATAGCACATTGACCACACATGTACAACCAAAAACGTTGGTGGAGTACAGTTATTCTGAGTATACCGACACAACCGAAACAGAATCAGAAACAAAGGGTAGTATTGAAACCACTGGCTTTTGTGGGGAGAGAGGGTGACATCGCGCTAGCGGTGCCGCAACAAACAAATGGGTATTGAGTTCCCTTGCCATTGTATGCGTAGAAGAGCATAGAGTAGATGCTGTGGTCTGCAGACACTTAAAGGGTCTCTGAGGCCAAAAAAAATAATTTGTATACAGTTAGAATGTATAAAATAAACCCCAAATAGCTTTACCCGGCACTCTACAGGTTAACGGTTAAGGAGTTTGAAGAAAATAAAGGATAACGTAAACGCTCGACGCGCGGAACTCAACTCGAGTTGAGTTCCGCGCGAGCAGTTTTCTATGCGTGCACGTTCAGCGAACGCCGAGACGCGATAGTGGAATTATCGCAATCCGTCATTATTGCTTCGTCGTCTGTTATGTGTTGCGCCGGGGATGACAAACACTCGAAAATTGATTTAGGGCGTATATGCAACCAAAATAAAACAACAAATGAATGAAGAATACAACAGAGAATATTTTTATCGATTTGAAAATTGATATGGGGCGCAACTTACGTGGATTCTATACCCCAAATAAAACAACAAATGAATGAAGTATACAACGCAGAATTTTATTATCTAATCGAAAATTGAATTGGGGCTTGACTTACGGAGTATACACAATCCAAGTCAAACAATAAATGAAGGAATTATACAACGCAAAATGTTTTGATCGAATTGAAAATTGATTTGGCGCGTAACTTATGGATAATATACAACCCAAATAAAACAACAAATGAAAGTATACCATGGAGAATGTTTTTAAAGATTCAAAAATTGATTTGGGCCGTAACTTACGTGGATTCTATACCCCAAATAAAACAACAAATGAATGAAGTATACAACGCAGAATTTTATTATTGAATCGAAAATTGAATTGAGGCTTGACTTACGGAGTATACACAATCAAAGTCAAATGATAAATGAAGGAATATACAACGCAAAATGTTTTGATCGAATTGGAAATTGATTTGGCGCGTGAATTACAGATTATATACAACCCAAATAAAACAACAAATGAATGAAGTATACAACAGAGAATGTTTTTATCGAACTGAAAATTGAGTTGGCACGTAACTTATGGATAATCTACAACCCAAATAAAACAAATGAATTAAGTATATACGACGCAAAACGTTTATCGAATAGAAAATTGGTTTGGCGCATAAATTACAAATAACCTAAAACCCACTGAAACAACAAAGGCATGAAGTATACAAGGCAAAATGTTCTTAATGAACTGAAAATTGAGTTAACACGTAACTTATGGAGAATCTACAACCCAAATAAAACAACAATTGAATTAAGTATACGGCGCAAAACGTTTATATCGAATAGAAAATTGGTTTGGCGCATAAATTACAAAGAACCTACAACCCAAATGAAACAACAAAGGCATGAAGTACACAACGCAAAATGTTTTTATCGAACTGAAAATTGAGTTGGCGCGTAACTTATGGAGAATCTACAACCCCAATAAAACAATCAAAGAATCAAGTACATAACGCAAAATGATATTATCGAATAGAAAATTGGTTGGGCCCATAAATTACAGAGAATCTACAGACCAAATGAAACAACAAATAAATTAGAACTGAGACACAAAATGCATTTATCGAATTGAAAATTGACAGTGAAGACGTTCCTGAATCGATATATCGTTAAGTGAGCTATCGTGATCGATCGACTAGTCTTTGCTCAAGTCTTATTTATATTAATTTTTAGGGGTATTTTATTTTCAAACATCAATATCTCCTGTATGCTGTCACTGTTGAATGTCCTGGGCCCTCTTGCATAAAAAGTTGCGATTAAACGCAACTCAAAAAATTAAACGCAACTTGATTTTCAACCAATCAGGATCGCGTATTTGGGACTTGCGTTAAATTTTTTGAGTTGCGTTTAATCGCAACTTTTTATGCAAGAGGGCACTGTTCAGTTTTCTGGGGTTGATTTTGTGTAAGCTAACTATACACAAATTATTTTTTCAGGCCTCAGGTACCCTTTAAGACAAAATCCAATTTTAGAACTCTTTATTCCAGAATTATTTTCACTTTTTACCCAAATAATGGAAGCGCATATTGTTACTGTTTGAGCAAAAATATAATCCTGAAAAAAATAAAGTTGCCATGGTAATACTAATTTTTCATTTTCCGTGTTGGAGCCAGTTTGTGGCACACCTGCACCGGTTTGCAGCCCCATGTACAAACTCAATGGAGAGTTCACACGCACATCATGTGTGCGCGAGCTGAGCAAAATCCCATCGGCCAGATCCGGCCGCAAACCGGTGCAGCGATATCTGACACTGACATCGCCATTCGCACAGAGTTTTCGCTGGTGTGTCACACACACTGATCATCGACGACTTCAATTAGCAATCAGACACTTTTGAGCTTGCGACACATGAAAAATCCCGATCTAAAATTGAACATTTCTTGAAATTCAGCTTATTTTTCAAAACCATACTTCCATAACAACACGCTTAAGAAAGGCATATATTTCAAAATTTTCAATTTTTCATAGTGGGAACGCCAAGTGTATCGCTAAAAATGTGATATTTACAGACACTTTTTACAAGTCCACTGCTGTTTTTCTTTGACTTTGGTAATGTACCGTGTGTGTGATATATGTGATATATTATGATTTTATGTATATTATGCATTATAAAGTGATTTTGCACTGCAAATGATGGACCTGTTGCACTTCGCAGCATCTACTCTAGAGGGCAGCAAATTAGACAGTCATATCTGTTTTTGCGGTGACAGTATTACTTTAGTTAAGGAGAACAAGGTTTTATAATAACCTCACACATTGGATGAGTGGCACAGCCCAACATTTCATACAGTTCTGCAAGTATAACTTTTAACCTGCAAAAAAAAAAGAAAGCTTTGCCAATTTGTTGACATCAAAGGTCATTCCTAACTGATAAGAATGACACACACCACGCACACCTGTATTTAGACCGAAAACCGACTACGCACCGACGTGTAGTTGGAAAAATCGCAATAATTTGATTTTTCCTCATATATCTACATGTAGATCTACATATCATCATTGAATTGGTTAGGCCTAGGCTCTATTATTTAAGGAATCGGTTCAATCTACCAATTTGACTGAATAATTCGTTTAAAGCTCCTTGTTCAGGTAATTCAGGGTCCAAGGTATTCTCTATTTGAAAATCTTGCAGCCATATTCAAGCTGTTATAGTGTGTAAGTCAATGTGTATTCGGTTTGCACAGCAGAGTGATACAACCGTTTCTGTCTCTTTAAGTGAATAGCTAACGAAAGAGAGACAGAATTTTCAGTCTAACCTGTACTAGACTACATGTACCTGCATGACCCGAGTCTAACATACACCTACCCACTCATAGCGACTTTACTATACTTTGTGTGTAGACTCTAGGCAGTCATCCACCTCGACACTTTCAAAACACCACTGCACAAAAGTCACCAACATTCACTCATAATCGGCATTTAATTTACAAAAAACGACACCAACATATTCAAGAAATACAATAAATTCAACTCATCGATCTTGGAAAGATAATTCCAAAAATGAAATCCGTAATTTACTGTCACTTCTGGCGTACATTTCCTGATCGCCGCGAGCGCTGACATCTCCCCCTAAAAAATTTGGTCGTTAAAAGTTTGGTTCCTTTTGCGCACACGTAAAAGTCCCGATTTTCCGTGTGTGCGATCGTAGAGATCGATGTGCGCGCGATACCGAGTTTTGTTGTGGACAAAATTTTATTGGCCGATTTAGTCTAAAAACATCGGCGGCAGGAAAACAACATGCGATCGCGAAAAAAATTGGCGGAGATTTCTTAGGTTTTGGACATGATTTTGACCTTGGATTTTGCCGGAAATATCAGAAGTTCTTCCTAACGGCCATTTAAGGTAGGAAAGAGATTTTAAAGCGCTGAATTTGAAAGGAAGTATTTTAAACATTTATCTTACTTTTCACCCCATACCTTAAGTACATGCGATAGAAAATGACTAGTATTTTTGCATTTGTCCCGCGTAGTGGTCAATATGACCACTATAGTATTGCATGGTGTGCACCTACCCAGGCACACACCCCCCCCCCCCTCCTTAAATATATTAACCCCTCCCCTCCTCCCTCCCCCCTCTACATCCCATTTAATTAAACTTTGAAGAATAAAAAATCCTGCCCCAATTTAATATCAACAAAACTTCTCCACGATGTTCTAAAACAAGTCTAATAATCAATAGACTAGGCTTAGCCAATCTCCAATCTCCAATAACCTTGCATAAGTGTGAGGCTTACATGTAGCCACTCACACTTAATGCGAGGTTATTGGAGATAACCTCGCACTCTGTACCATCATACCGTGAGCAATTGCCTTCCATAGCAAGTGTGTGATATCTTGCACATATGTGTGTGGCAGAGGAGCAAGATCACCGACTAAAAACAGCCTGAAAATTTCACTTGATCAAGATGATAAAGATCCTATCGAAGGATCTGGCCTGAAATTAGATATTCTATCATTCTAAAATGTAAAAGGAAGTATTTTCTCAAAATTTTGCCGATTATATTGGTGTTTTTACCTCTTCAACTTAGAGGTCGTGACAGGCTGAAATTGACACAGCCCCATATAGTGATGGTCCTGTGAGTGACATGTAGCATGAATGATGCACTCATAGGCCCTTGTCTATGTGGGACTGTGTCCAACATTCACTGTTGCAGCAGTCACAAACAGACAACAAAATTGCTCTAAGCAAGATTTAATTTTCTTAAACTTGCTAGATTACCTGATTCAGGGACTCTTCAACTCTTACTGTGCCGCAAATTTGGGGATTCAGAATTGAAAGTGAAATTTTAAATGATTATTTTCCTCTCATGTATGACTTGTCTAGACTGGAAAAAGGCCCGCTGATACACACAAAAGCAATTGAAGCCTATTCACCCGTAAAAGCTAGACTAGAGTACAAGGTTATCTTCAGATAAGCTTGTACATCATTACATGTATAACTATAAGCAGTCAAACCGCAGGTCCCCCAAAAGTGCTCTATTTTATTTCCAGTTTTGCTTGACTGGGTCAGTCTCTGAATACATAATGAGCAGGAATCCCCGGGAACATCTGATTTTCAATTGATTGAATGGACTGGTTAACATTTACTGATTCTCATGATTTATACATCAAATAAAAGAGGAGGAATTAGAAATTCATGACATACTTTATTTGTCTATGAAAAATGTGACAAAATTGGTGAAAAATAATGTTATTTTATGACCAAAAAATGGAAATGAAATGAAAAGTAAACCTGTAAAAAACTCACATAGTTTTATTATGAGCCAGGCTGAATTTGACATGAGTGTAAAGGGCAATATCTATACTTTACAAATATTGAAATAATATTTATCTACACTTAATGACAGGGTCAGGATCCAGCAAAATGTAACCAAAGTACACATTGTGTCCTTCAAACAGTTGATTCCAGCTCTCTGATTGGTTACTTCACAAGCCCTTTCCCAAAAATAGATCAACATGTTTGTCACAGCCAGGACCATGTTTGCACAAGAGGTCAAAAGTTCACCCAGCAGGTGGCATGTGGTTTCAAATATCCCGCCATAATCTTGCAGGGTGGCCTTGCCAGCCAATCACAGTGCTAGGATTCTATGGTCTTGACAATTTCAAGGATAAATTATGTACTTGGGTTGAATATTGCTGGATCCTGACCCTGTCATAAATGTATGGATGTTTTGAATATGATAATGTAAAAGATGAAACTTCAACGCTTCCATACATATGCGTTTTAATAGTGGCTCATATACTTTTTATATGTCTTTTATTGACTTGAAATCTTATAAAGAAAAGTATTTTGTGTCACTATTTTATCACTTATTTTCAACTACTTATTCCTTGAATTATAACTTAAACAGGGTATGTCTGCATTGATAAACTATCCATTTATCTTTCCAGAAAATTTGATGAGCATAGCATTAATATTTCTTGATTTAATTAACTTTGAATATGACCATGCAAAACAGCCCATTGGCTACAAGGAGAGTGTGCCATTTCAGGCACTGGAAATAAAATCAGCCCTTTTTGCTCATTTGCATACGACCTGCGGTCTGACTGTAGGTGTGAATACTGCAGATACTGGAAGACTTAACGAACAAGATCCTTACCATCTCTGCTGACAGCCTTCCACATTCCTACTCCTCAGCTCGTAAGCAACACCGTCCAGAATGGTCAAAGGAAGTTGACGAAGCATACTTGAAAATGAAGCAACTATGGAAAACCTGGAAGGACAAAGGTCGTCCCAAAGCTAGTAACAACAGCACATGGATGTCCTATAAGGAGGCCAAGCGCACCTTCAGACGTAAGTTGAGACGGAGCAGACTTGTAATACACAACAACCTGGTCAAAGAAATTGAAACATCTCAAAATGATGATCCTTGCCTCTTTAACAGACTGGTAAGAGAGAACACCCCAACTAGTACCTCAAACACTACAGAATGCATCGTATGGGAAGACGTATCATACCCTAATCAAGAAATCCTGAAGGGATGGGAGAAGTACTTCCGCTCACTGTCCAATCCCGTAACTGACGCAGAAACTTTGGCTACAAGTGAAACTTCAGTGATTGACACTATCAGGGAGGATCCCCCAATCACCTTCAATTCCAGAGATCTCCACACAGCAATACAAGGCCTTAAACCCAAGAAGGCTGGAGGGCTTGATCAGGTCGCACCAGAACACCTTATTCACTCAGGGCCTGTATTCCGCCACCTACTGCTCATCATCATGAATGCCTTTAGCAGATCTGCCCATGTACCACAGAGCTTCAAAAGAGGCATAGTCATCCCCATTCACAAAGGAAAAGGGAAGCCCCTCACAGATCCTGGAAACTACCGAGGCATAACACTCACATCAGTCTTCTGCAAGGTCTTTGAGTTGCTCCTCAAGCCTGGTCTTGAGCAGTCTCTACTCCAACAAGGTATCCCAGACAATCTCCAATCTGGCTTCCAGAAGGACCACTCTTGCATCATGACAGCACTCTCCCTCAACCTTGTCATCGAGATGAACTCTGCAAAGCAGCATGACACCTATATTGCCCTCCTCGATGCAACCAAGGCTTTTGACACGGTATGGCATGATGGACTCTTTCTCAAGCTCCAGAAGGCAGGCATCCAAGGAAATCTCTGGAAAATCTTGAGGAACCTCTACAGAGGATTAGAAAGTATGGTCTTGTGGAAGGGGAGCCTCAGCTGCTGTTTCCCTGTAACCCAAGGGGTACGGCAAGGTGGGATTCTCTCGCCCTGCCTGTACCTGGTCTACATCGATGGCCTAATCAAAGCCTTAAGAGCTGCTGGCTCAGGATGCCACCTCCGCAGGGAATATACAGGAGTCTTCGTACAAGCGGATGATGTTGCTCTTGTAAGCACAAACCCCAGAGACCTGCAAACCATGCTGAACATCACTCATGGGTACTCAGTGGAATGGAGGTACAAGATCAACCCCTCCAAGAGTGCCATTATCTCTACCACCAGCACCCCGGCTTCATGGCTGTTTGGTCAGAACAGCATCCAGGAAGTAGAATCCCATCCCCACCTAGGTATCACCCGCTCCTTTGCACAACATGACCCCACTCCAGCAATGGCCTCGCGAGGAAGAAAAACCCTCTACGCCCTCACAGGTGTGGGTGCGCACCGGTGTGGGCTTGCACCAAACACAGTAGCTGCCCTCTGGAAGCGGTTCTGCTTACCGAGAATGCTTTATGGAGCTGAAGTACATCAACTGACCAAGAAAATGCTCACAGATCTAGACAGAACCCAGAGTCACCTTTTCAAGTCCCTCCTTGGTCTTCCACGTAGCACTGCCAATGAGGCTATCACCATACTCACCAACCTTCCTCCTGTTTCTGATGAAGTTGACAAGCTCTTCCTTAGGCTCCTCGGGAAAGTTCTGCTGCTGCCACATGACAGAATTGAAAGAAGACTCCTCCTACATGCGGTTTGCCAGATACCGACTAGCCGTATCATCAACAGCTTAAATGACAAGCTCACACGATATCAGCTTCCTTCCCTCGAAGAGCTCATCAGTTCTCCCCCCCTACCACACACCTGGAAGCTGATGGTGAGAAATGCAGTGGAGGAACACAGAGAAGGCCTCACCGAGGAAGCAGTCAACTCCAAGTCATCTCTTCAGCTTTTGTCCCTCAACCTCGACAATGCACATAAACTTCTCCCATCAGTCATCCATCCGCCTAGACTCAGACTAGCATTACCCATCAAAGTCCAACTTCTCTGTGGTGTGTACCCAACCAACCATCGCATGCACACCACAAGCAACACCACAAAAAGTCCTTGCTGCCCCTGTAGAAGCGCTACCGAGACAATCTCCCACCTGGTAGGCGAGTGCTCGTTGTACTCAGGACTCAGAGACAGCTTTCTGTCACAATGGCCTAGACGATGGGAAAGACATCACTCCACAACCAGAACGCAGGCTGAGTGCTTCACTAAACTAACTCTACTCGGATCTTGCTCCTGCTCTCACATCTCACTTTCTGACTGGGACAACCCCTCTATGTTCCATAACCTTTCCCTGTGTTTCCTACTCGACCTACATGTTAAACGTACTGTTGTCAACACACCACTGTAAATACACCATACTTTTGTAACTGTCTTCACCGGGAATCCTGCACAAACTGCAGTTCTCCAGACTGGAGGAAATCAAGCAAAGAAGAAGAAGAAGAATGATGAAACTTAAATATGAAATCCATGCAGTCTTCTTTTCTACTACAAGTACAATATGGTATTTAATTCTTTACTGTTTTTAAACAAGCACTCATCTATACACATACAATTTTATTTTGAATAACAAGGCACAAGGCAAGAAGAAGGCAAGCACTCAATTCTCACGTCATATTCATCCACGCATTACTTAGCCAACTTAGACATGTATACGTGGGACCACACTAAAGTTAATTTAACCCTTACCGTTTTGCTGTTGGTTAGGTGTAGCCATTCTTACAGCTGTCATTATTTGATCTTGTGCAGAAGTGACTGATTCTTCTTGAGCTTTAGAGGTTGCTTCTTCATCTCTGGTTCCTGGTATACGCCTCAGAGTCATTATTAATAATTCTAAGCAATTTTATTTTATTTTTCTTTGCAACTCCCAATTATTTTCCTCAAAAGATTTGAGCCCTCTACGACGAAGAAATTCTATTCATATCGTTGCTCAGCGAAAATTGACCCGAAATTCACAGGCTAAAATGGTTAGTTTACTTAATATTGCAGATTTTTTTAAAATTCCATGAAGACCATTAAATATATGTGATGTTTATTATTTTCAGATACTAACAATGGTTCGTTCTATTTTATTTAAATGCGTGAAAATTGTTGGGTGATATTAAGCAAGTTCAGCCGTCATGTTGTGTGGACAGTCCCACTAATCTGATTTTGTGTGTGTTGGTGAATAAGAAGGACAAAGTTAGAATCAATTTTTTTTGGCATCAAGATGATGGAGAAAATGTGGATGACCTCGTACGAGGGTGTCTGAAAGATTTTCTATCTCAGAAACTAAACATTCATATGATCTTAAAGTGTACGTGTACTAACCACCTGAAAATTTTTGTGTAGATCTACACTGCTTGGAAGTCTAGAATTAACCACTCATGGGCCCTTGCCTATAGTATGTGGGACTGTGTCCAACATTCACTGTTGCAGCAGTCAAAAACAGACAACAAAATTGCTCTAAGCAAGATTTAATTTTCTTAAATTTGCTAGATTACCTGATTCATAGACTCTTCCACTCTTACTGTGCCACAAATTAGGGGATTCAGAATTGAAAGTAAAATTGTAAATAATTATTTTCCTCTCCTGTATGAATGATCTAGCCTGGAAAAGGGCCTGCTGATACACACAATAGCTATTGAAGCCTATTCACCCATAAAAGAGCTAGTCTGAGTACAAGGTTATCTTCAGATAATGTTCGTATTATAATATTTTACAGACAAACAATATGTTCTTATGACTTCTTGACCCCCAACAAGTAACTGAGATTAATATTAAAAATGCCCACATCGGTCTACCATAGAAAAAGCGTCGAAAACGGAACAGTCTGTATATACAGACCAATTTAAACGACGACAATTTATCATGTATGTATTTTCCCTATATATATATATCCCTTTTCACGCAATGCTACATGTATGATATGAATAATAGTAAATGTGTTTTTTTATAAATGAATATCAAGAATTGGGCCATAAAATATCTTAATTTGATCATTTTCTCGAAAGTGTACATGAATTGGGTCTTCTTTCCATAATTAGTCAATTACGGTATTTTTACAAATCTAGATATGTACATCGCAAAAGCATCCTCGAGTTTTCTCAATTTTATAATTTCTAAGATGCCAGAAGTAAGACATTTTCATGTAAACAGGATGTTTGTATCAGCAGTATTAATTTTCGCTGCCATTTTTTACATTTTGGAACAGTTTAGGGAAAACTGAGCCTCAAAATGTGTTTGAGTAATTGACGATGAATCCGATGGATTGTGATAAAGACTGTTTCTTAGCCGCTGAGTATCGATATCATGGAGTTGTCATTTATCATGTCTTCGTGAAACAGTTTTTCAAGTCCATGACATTTCCGTAGATTGCCGACAAGAGTTATGACTGTCGGAGTTGATTTGATGAAACAACCCCCAGACCAGCTTTTACGGGTGAATAGGCTTCAATAGCTTTTGTGTGTACATGGTGTATCAGCAGGCCGTTTTCCAGTCTAGATCATTCATAGCTATACGAGCTCTGTGGCTTATCAATCTGGTACTGGCCACAGAGCTATACACTCCATGCCTATACTGTGTGTGGAGGGAGATATCAACAAAAAAATCTAGATCTAAATATCACCATTTCCCACATACTGTGAGCCATGCAAACCAAGCTTGGAGTTTGCTAAAAGGGTTACCTTCCAGGATCAACTGTCGCTCAACTTGTCCGCTATGTGTTTCACAAAGCCGTCTTTGCCAAGACCAGCGACAACTTCGCTGACAAGTGATTTGTCGGTACTCCAGACCTGTCATATCTTTTTAGAACGCCATCACAAGCCAGCTTTTAGTTAGTCTATGGGCTGCGAAAAAATAAGAAATGTAAATTAAGAGAACATTTATTTCCTGATCTCCAAGCACTATCCTTTACCATTCCTTTATCAAATAGTGTTACTAATGTTCGTATTATAATATTTTACAGACAAACAATATGTTCTTATGACTTCTTGACCCCCCAACAAGTAACTGAGATTAATATTAAAAATGCCCACATCGGTCTACCATAGAAAAAGCGTCGAAAACGGAACAGTCTGTATATACAGACCAATTTAAACGACAATTTATCATGTATGTATTTTCCCTATATCTATCCCTTTTCACGCAATGCTTTGATATGAATAATAGTAAATGTATTTTTTATAAATGAATATCAAGAATTGGGCTATAAAATATCTTAATTTAATCATTTTCTCGAAAGTGTACACGAATTGGGTCTTCTTTCCATAATTAGTCAATTACGGTATCCTCTTATTTACAAATCTAGATTCGTACATCGCAAAAGCATCCTCGAGTTTTCTCAATTTTATAAATTCTAAGATGCCACAAGTAACACATATTTTCATGTAAACGGGATGTTTGTATCATCAGTATTAATTTTCGCTGCCATTTTTGACATTTTGGAACAGTTTGGGGAAAACTGAGCCTCAAAATATGTTTGGGTAATTGACGATAAATCCGATGGATTGTGATAAAGACTATGTTTCTTAGCCGATGAGTATCGATATCATTGAGTTGTCGTTTATCATGTCTTCGTGAAACAGTTTTTCAAGTCCATGACATTTCCGTAGATCGCCGACAAGAGTTATGACTGTCATGGAGTTGATTTGATGAAACGACCCCCAGGTGTTTTTTTACCTTGCACATGTAACTTGTATATATAGGACTACACATGCAAGGTGAGATTTGTGTAGTCCCATATATACAAGTTACACATGAAAGGTAAAAAAAAACCTGATCACACCTGCCGTTTCTTTTTTTTTTTTTCTTTTTTATTCATTCAATTTTTACAATCTTAGTTGATCCTGGAAGGTAACCCCTTTAGCAAACTCTGAGCTTGGTTTGCATGGCTCACAGTATGTGGGAAATGGTGATATTTAGATCTATATTTTTTTGTTGATATCCCCCTCCACACACAGTATAGGCATGGAGTGTATAGCTCTGTGGCCAGTACCAGATTGATAAGCCACAGAACTCATATAGCTAGATCATTCATACATGAGAGGAAAATGATTATTTACAATTTCACTTTCAATTCTGAATCCCCAAATTTGTGGCACAGTAAGTGTTGAATCAGGTAATCTAGCAAATTAAGAAAACTAAAGCTTGCTTAAAGCAATGTTGTCTGTTTGTGACTGCTGCAACAGTGAATGTTGGACACAGTCCCACATAGGCAAGGGCCCATGAGTGGATTCTAATTAAACTTGTAATATCTCTTTATAGAAGTGATATTCGAAGCCCATATTTGGAATATAATAGAATGACATGGAACCTCTAACATACAGAGTAAAATATTTTTTGGTGATTGGTACCCTTTAAGTGAATTCTGGGATTTTTCAGCTGAAAGACTTCTAATAGATCTAGACCTGTACAAATGATTGGTACCCTTTAAATGAATTCTGGGAAATTTTCAGCTGAAAGACTTCTAAAAGATCTAGACCTGTACAAATAAAGATTCGCACTAATAAAGATTCTTTTAAATATTCATTTCTTCCTAGAACACTTACTGATTGGAATTTGTTACCGGAAACAATAGTTAACACTCAAAATCCCAAATTGTTCAAAGTTAAACTGCACCAGCATTATCAATGATAGTATTTTATTATTTTTGCGCACACCCACCCGACTCGTTTTACTCCACAGGAGTGTTGAGCCGTATTTATCAAGATCAAAATGAAATGGCACAAAAAACCAGGTAGTAGAGACTAGAGGCGCACGGCCAATATCGGAAACTGGGGCCTGTTCTCGAAACCGTCTTTTTTAGTCGACGTACAGCGCCATCACATGTTATTTATTGGGTAGATTATGGTCGGCAAAAAGGGAGGCTACATACTTTTGCAACTCTTTCAAAATTATATTTCTACACATTTACTTAATCTGGAATTTATCCACGTTTATATATGACAATACGCAGTGTTTCTACTATAGGCTTGTCTCCACTGAACTACTATAGTGAATCAACTCTTTCAACATTCTAATTGATAAACATACAAAAAACAAAACAGTTTGATTAAGGTCATTTCAATTCGAAAGGAACCTTGTTTCAAAATCATGAAACTAAAGAAAACCAAAAGAAAAACGAAACAGGACAGTCATAACTTTATCCGCCAACTGCGGAGATGTCTATGATCTTCCTAAACTGTTTCACGAAGAGCTTACTAGCTACATGTGACATCCTGTGATATCAATACTATCGGTGAGAATAGGAGCCGACATGAAGCCTTGCTTGCAATTACACTATATTTTAAAAAGCTAAATTTAACTCAAACTGCAAATATGTGAATGAATTAGGAAATTTTAAAAATCTAAATAGAAGAATGGTATAATAGATGCCCAAAACTTTTAAAATTATGTAAATAATACGA
Source organism: Heliocidaris tuberculata (assembly GCA_025618425.1). Taxonomy (NCBI): domain Eukaryota; kingdom Metazoa; phylum Echinodermata; class Echinoidea; order Camarodonta; family Echinometridae; genus Heliocidaris; species Heliocidaris tuberculata. The sequence goes on from CM046839.1 coordinate 14,840,356, forward strand.
TGGATTCACTTGTAAGTTGAAAAATATAAGCTATTGATTTCATGATCGGTGAGACAGTTTTACTTTAGATAGGTACCCCTCGGATGTCGCCTTTGATAGTTTATAAAAATACATGTATACCCATATATTTTCATAGTATTTATAAGATACTATGAACGTTTTAAACAATGTTTTCAGGCTTGATTATGATATTGTAATTACAAAAATATTCATACTATAAGTTTAAACACGTATATTTCAAAGTATTCATTTTAAATATCATTGATATGATTTATGTTTACTCTGATATGGGTCTGAAAAGCACAGAATATGCTTTTGACTATGGCTAGCCTATGGTGCCAGATTACGGTTATCTCGTCGGATTTTAGTTCATCAAAGAAATCTTTATCATGTTTATAGAAACCATTCACGAAGATCTGTTAATTACTTATCTTCACATAACCTGCACGCTTGTCATGATACAAGAAATACAATGTGATTTTCATTATGGTATAGCATGTCATTTTCATGCCAATCGATTAGATATGAAAGACCGTAAAATAGCTTTGCAATCAGAAGTTAAGAGACTTACTAAATCCATTTTAATATAAAAACATACCTAGCAACAGTTATGAATTTATATATTTTTTTCTCTAGCTTTGCATTGCTTTAATCAGTAGGCTTGCATTTTGTTCTTGCCAAATGTTTATTTGTCAATAGTATAATATTTTGTTTTCAGTTTCTAATGATGGGATTAATTTTTACAAGTTTTGGATTAACTTCTCTTTTTTTTTTTATCCCACCTCATTTTGATATAGGCCTAACAGTCTATTATTGTTTTGTTTTTATTTTGGTTTTCTTTATTTTTATGATTTTGAAAAAAAGTTCCTTCCATACTGAAATGACCTCAAACTGTTTTAGTTGAATAGCCCCTGAATCAGGTAATCTAGCAAATTTAAGAAAATTAAATCTTGCTTAGGGCAATTTTGTTGCCGTGTTTTTGACTAATGCAACAGTGAATGTTTGACACAGTCCCACATAGGCATGAGCCTGTGAGTGGGGTCTATGTTACCAATTTGGGGATTCAGAGTTGAGAGTTAAATTTTAAATAATTATTTTCCTCTCATGTATGAATAATCTAGACTGGACCCACTCACACATATGCAAGGTTATTGTAGATGACCTCGGCCTCATACACCGTAGCTTTGTACTGCAAAGAATTGCCTCTCAAAGCAAGTGTGTGATCTCTTGCACATATCAGTCACATAGTACTCCTTTGAATATGAAGTGACACCACGAGGACGTGTGTAAGCGTTACTCATTCAAAGTCACATGAAAGAGGCTAAGTTAGTGCATCTATTATAAGTTAACTCTCAGAATGGCAGGTAAAAAAAATTAGGTTGATTTAATTTTTTACAATCTAGCAGTAGATGTACACAAATTAAATTTGCAGGTGATTGGTAACATTTACTAATTTTTGTTTGTGTGTTGATAATGTCTTATAGTTAGCCTTTTATCTTTCTTGCAGTCACGAAGATATGACTCCAAGACAACCATCTTTTCGCCTGAAGGTAAGGGAACTGATCGATAACAATTATAAATCAGTAATAAGAGCACTGTGATATTAAGCAACTGAGGAGCAGATATGGCATATACAGTTAACAACACATTCATACCCTTAACAAGTTTTGACATTTTTTCAATTTTGGGGGTGAAAAATTGGGTTGTCATGATTTATGTTACTTGGGCATACTATAAATCAGTTGTTGAAATAATTACACAAGACAATTTACCAAACTTTGATGGTTCAGAGGTAATTTATTCACTTTTTTTTTTAAAGATGGCTTGTCCATAACTTTTCATACCCTTTCTTGAATAGTTGCAAAACATGTACAGAATCTTAGGAATGTCTGACACATGTGCATTTTCTTAAAAATATGCCTCAATGCCATGCCTGGACCAGGATATGAATATTTCTAGAAATGCCAGGAAATTGATATTAGCATTTCCATTGTTATGCAAATGAGGTGAAACCACAATTATTGTTCACCTCAGGCTAACACCTTTCATTCTTGAGAAAAACACAAGACTTCAAAATTACATGGGGTATGAATAATTTTGTTGTTAACTGTAAGTATCAGACAGGACACATTTTTTTTTTCATTGAGAGAGGGCTTAAATAAATTTTTCAGTACAGTGGGGGTCATGCTATAACTCGTTATAGAGTAATTGTTCAGTTGATGCCATCATTGAGAATTTAAAAGAGCTACAGTGTATACCCTTTAACTTTTGAGTTGTTGTGCCCTGCATTATAAGATCTTTTGTTTGAGCAATATCAATTTCAGTATCTACCTCATTTCAAATGAATTTTTAAAAATTTTATTTTCAAAACTACTCGTCTTTCAGAATGGGTGTTCTGTGATTGTTCCACAAACAACTATATCTTGATTTTTTTTTCTTTCTTTTTAATCAGTATAGCAGAATTGTGAATCATATTGCTCAGTGCAAATTCAAAGATTTGTAAGGTGTACTTAACTGAAATGGAGTTACTTTTTTTTCTAAAAACAAACAATTCTTCTATCTTTACAGAGTATGGGAAGATGAGAAGTGTATAAGTTTCTTATTCAAGTATTATCAAAGATTTGCAGTAGACCTCTAAAGACATGATTTTATTCATAATTTATTCTAGTTATTAAGCATATGAGTGATCTGTAAGCAAGCCAGTGCATATAAACAACCTTAGTGTTAATGCCAAGTGTGGGGGACTTCAGGGAAAAAAAGTGTAAATTCTTCCCAACAAGTACAACAAGTACATGGGTACTGACAAGAGTAATGATATATGTCATTACATACTTGCAACCTCCAAAATGGTTTTTGTTCTCTCAAACCACCTCCCTGGGATACCACAAGGCCATATTTCACTCACTGTGGACCAATAAATGTTTTAGTGCATACATTTCAACCTGCAAAATTACTCTCCCCCCCCTCCCCCCCCCCCCCCCCCCCCCCCCCCTCCCCAAAGCCTGCCTATAACTGAAAATACATTCCTCCAAACCCAGGGCGTCTGTACCAGGTGGAATATGCCATGGAAGCCATAGGCCATGCGGGTACGTCACTGGGTATCCTAGCTTCAGATGGGGTACTCCTGGCTGCAGAGAGGAGGAATACTCACAAGCTTCTAGATGATGTGGTATTCTCCGACAAAATCTACAAACTCAATAGGTAAACGTACAAGGCATTACATTATTCAGTTTACAAAACCCGGCCATAAGCAAAGCTGCTGAACGTTCCTATCTTTGTGGAATGATTGCTTCTGTTGTTTGTTTTTTGCACCTTCAAGCTAATGTTATGAACTCTAGATTCCTCTCTCTCTCTCTCTTTCAGGAAATTGTGAAAAAAGCCTACAAGATACTCTGCATTCCTAAATTTGTGTTGTGCAGTTGTGTATAAAAAGCAGATTAATGATATTTTGTTAAATACTAAATTGGAATACATGGCAAAATATGTTTTATCTGAGCTACATCTCCATAACCCCAATATTGTGTGAACTTAAATTAGTCTTTAAGGGAGGGTCATGTTTGTAACGTCATCAAGGTCACAAAAAGAAATCTCTCGATTCACCAATCATAATGATACTATATCCTGAATCCCAACTTGAAAGGTCTGCACTTAGTCCAGCATGTTTAGTAATATGAATTTCAGCATTTGCTTATACAGTCAAACCTGCTTAGGCAACCACCTATATAGCAAGAATACCTGTCTATAAAGACCACAGTTTTTGTTTCCCTTGAAAAGTATAAATCATTGAAACACTTATTAAAGCAACCTGTACTTAAAGACCACCTGCTCATAAAGACCGCTTTTCTTGTCTGCCTGAGTGGTCTTTATACACAGGTTTCACTCAATCAGGGTAAACCTCTCTCTTGATAATCATACAATAGATGTGCATCTTAGGGTCAGTCTAACTTCTGGGTGAAACACTTTTTCTCTTCTTACCGAAAAAGGGTATACCTAGTTCATGTTTTTGAAGTCTAGAGTATGTAGAATATTCTGTCCTCTGCCTCTTCCTGCATACTGTTTTGAAAGTGAAAATACATTGTATGTACTGAATGTCTATATTTTTGTTCACAGTGACATGGCTTGCAGCGTCTCAGGAATCACATCAGATGCTAACGTCCTTACCAGTGAACTCAGGCTTGCAGGTCAAAGGTCTGTACTACTCTGTAATGATTGGTGGGGGGGGCCTAATATTAGGACAGCATATATAGATACTTTTTTGAAAGGCTAAGGTATAATTCAAAGAGGGTATCCAAAGATTAGGCAAACTCTGTCCGAGAGCAAAAGGGAAATCTTCCACGGGTGCATTCCACCATTTTTAGATTCCAAAATCTTGGTATCAGATTACAAAACAACTTTCTGTAATCCACCATATCACCTACTACTTGTAACTGTCTTGTGCCACAGTATTTGTGCTTAGAACAAAGGTTTGGGGTTTTACCAGTAGGGGATCAGGCCATTAAGGGATTAGGGATTATAGAGTTGGATAGATCAATATGAAAGAAATTAGGGTCACAACAGGATGTACATAAAGAGCCACAGTCTTCATTAACACCTCTGCTTCCCACACTTAATCCTTTGAATAAAATGGAAATAGACTAATATAGTAAAGCCTGCTTGTAAATGATCCATTGCTAGTACATAAATCCCCCCCCCCCCTTCCCTCGTTGAAAAAAAAAAAAAAAATATATATATATATATATATATATATATATATATATATATATATATATATGTATATATATATATATATATACATTAGTAATGCTGCAATTTGTAGACATTGAAACATTCAAGCATACAAATTATCTACTCTGAAAGATTTTTCATATCATGGCCCTGTTTCATAAAACGTATTATCAATAACAAATCGCAGTAACTATTGTAAGCTACTGAAATCCTTGCTTCTGATTGGCTGAGAGCAAATTTGTCATAGAAATTGACAGTTGTTACTGATAATAAGTTTTATGAAACAGGACCCTGAAGTGATGTCATCTAGTTTGAGAATTAAATGTCAGAATACTGACATTTCACAATTAAATGCCAGAATACCCTCTTTCACAAATGCACCTGCCAAATATATTTAAATCCACCATTTAAATAATGCTTATTCATGTACAGTAGAACCTTGTTATAACAAACCCCTTGGGACCAAGGGGTTTATACCTCTTTATACAGTGAAAACTCACTATAAAGAGCTCCGATATAACAAGATTCCTGATATAACAAGGTAATTTTGCTGGTCCCAGGTCTTTGTATTCTTTTGTGTTTTTTTTGCCCAGATATAAGAAGATTCCTGATATAACAAGGTAATTGTCATGGTCCCAAGGTCCTCATTATAGTGGGTTTCCACTGTATCACAACCTTGTTATATCAAGGCTAAAAAACAATAGAATACAAAGAAATGGAAACGAAAAAATCATGTCATTATAATGAAAGTTTGTTATAACAGTGTTATGTAATTTATAACGAGCTTCCACTGTAAAATTTTATTGCCTTGGGGTGATCAAATGGCACAAGAAATTATTTCAAGTTTAATATAGTATTCACTCAGTGTATAATGTGAATCTGGTTCTCTTCCACAGATATTTCCTCCAGTATCAAGAAAACATTCCTAATGAACAGCTAGTCAGCACGTTATGTGATATCAAGCAGTTCTATACACAGGCAGGAGGTGAGTCAGTCACATGGTCATTGTCTTCATGATTTATTTCCTGTTTTCATCTAACCCTAACCCTACTCTAATTTTGTGACTGCCTTACAGCAAGCCATTTTGGTATATAAGAAAATCATATATATTTTGTGAGTGTTTTCTTATGAAATACCATGAAAACAGAATCCCCAGACTTGACCAGGATTAGAGTATCTAATTGTGATACATGATGTAATTATGATACATTGTAGATTATAAAAGAAGTAATTTTTGTATATTTGGTGTTACTTGTTGGATATTGATTATGTTTTATAAAAAAAAAAAAATACAAATTGATATGAAGGAAGTACCTGTATACAAACTGGTCTTTTTGCATACGACTCAGAAATTATTGAATTACAACTGACACAACACTGAATTTTTGCAATTAGCGAAAGTTTCTTGCTGTGAAAATGGCTGTCATTTAGGATTTGCGAACGTTTCTGATTTTACAGTAAATTGGATGGGACAAACACTTGCCTTTCAGCTACAATGTGTATCACAGATGTCTCATTGAAAACTATGAACCCTTTTGAGACAATTGACCACATTTTGTGGTTTGTCCTCATATGTCTTGATAACTTTTGATTCAGAGCTCTAAAAAATATAACAGATGCATGAGTAGAAGGAGCAAAAATTTTCGCACACATAATGTCCATTTTTGTTGCATGAGCATATTGCATTTGATGCCAAGAATTTTAAAAACAAGGATAAGTTTTAAAATCCTTCAATTGGCAACAAATCGAGAGCTTCAAAATCATTGTTTTTTTATCAAAATTGGCAATTTCGACGAAATTCCTAATTCCATTTAGATTGTTTTCAAATACATTACACCTAATTTGAACCATGTAGCAATAAAATAAAAATATCATTGTTGCTGATTTGAAGAACAGAATGAGATCCACTTAGCCCTACGTACGTTAAATAATTCCTGTTGTAAAAAGGGTTAATATATATCTGTTTAATCTGACAGGCAAGAGACCATTTGGCGTGTCCATCCTTTATATGGGATGGGACAAGCACTATGGCTTTCAGCTCTATCAGAGTGATCCCAGTGGAAACTATGGAGGATGGAAAGCCACCTGTATCGGCAACAACAGTGCAGTGAGTATTTTTCTGCTGCTTTTGTATGTGTGTGTGTGTGTGTGTATGGTGGTATAGAGTGGGATTAGGATAAGTCCGCATCTGAATGTATTGTAATACTGCTGTTGTTTGTGATCAACTCAAAGGAATGCATGTAACTAAGGATAAGGTTTGTATGGGTCGGTCTTCTTATTTTGTTTTGTTTTGTTTTGTTTTGTTTTTATTTTTGAATTGAAAAATTACATAATTTTGCACTCCTTAGGGAAATCATGTAAACTGTACAAGTTAGATCCATACCATTCCTGTGAATGTACAAATGCATTCGATGGAATCATCACATAAGAAGTGCATTGTTTTTTTTTAGAAACAAGATACATGTAGATTCAGTGTGAGGGAGGTTTAAATGAAGTGACGAGGCACAATAGAGAGAGAGAGAGAGAGAGAGAGAGAGATGGAGTTAGAAAAGGAAATACTGAAGAGGCATGAACAATAAATTATATATTATTATAGGGATATCACCTTATTCATTATCGTAGTTGAATATTGTAATGAATAGCATTTATTGCAATGAATGTAAAGCAGCTACATGCAACTGCGTTATAAGACATTCTGTGGAATTCTGTTTTGAAGATGTATTGTAATAAAGTTAACTTATTCATACCATCACCTACCCCACTCCCCTTTATATGTTTCCATGTCCATCAGACACAATCTCTGTAACGAGTTCATGTACATGTACACCTTTAATAGCACAAAGAAACCATTTGTATGTTCTCTCCCCTAGGCTGCTATCTCTATGTTGAAGCAGGAATACAAGGAGGGTGAAACTGACCTCAAGGCTGCCCTAGCTCTGGCCATCAAGGTCCTCAGCAAGACACTAGATATGACCAAGCTTACTCCAGAGAAAAGTAAGTAATTGATATCTTCCGTGACTTTAGACCTGTTTGAAGCTTTACAAGGTACAGTAGAATAATTTTCCTGACATGAAGCAAAGTAAGTCCATGTGTTGTTGGCAATAAGATATTCAAAGAAACTAAGGATGAAATGTTTTTATTGTGGCAAATTTCACCTTATGTTTCCTGTATTAATTACAGTGGAACCTGGTTATAACAAATTCCTTGGAACCAGTGAACTTACCTCTTTATATCAAAACCTTGTTATATGAATTAATTATTTTATTTTATTTCATTTTTCATACTGCAGAAATCTGCCATGAACATTACAATTGAAAGTATACATAGTACAAATATCGAATACGGATATGATAATAACATTTTCAATGTAATTAATCAATCAATCAATCAATCAGTCAGGGCTAAAAAAAAAAAAAAACACAATAGAATACAAAGAAGTGAGACCAGTAAATTTACCTTGTTATAATGAGAGTTGTTGTAACAGTGTTCTTTATAACAAGGTTCCACTGTATATACATTTGAAGAAAATAAAATTGTTTCACAAATCCATTAATTTTTCTCTAGTTGTCTTGTATATCATAAGTATTCCTTTGTAGCAAATATGATTAAATAAATGGATCTGTTGATTTAGTGCAGGAGGAAATTCTCGGAAGCGAAAAAATTTGTGACATCTTGTATACGATTTCCTTTCATGATTTCCTCTTTGTATAGTTGAGATTGCAAGCCTAACAAGAGAAGACGGACAGACAAAGATCCGCATCCTACCGGTAGAGGAATTACAGAAGCTCATCAAGGAGCACGAAGAGAGAGAAGCTAAGGAGGAAGCAGCGAAGAAGAAAGAAAAGGAGAAATAATGTGTGGCTGCAAGCTTAGTCCTTTTTCATGTGTAGATTAAGTAGCATTTGTAGAATTAAGATGTCATCCCTTCAGAGATGCTCTTGTGGATATCATTTCTTTTCTTCCTTTTTTTTTGTCTTTGTTATCAGTATAACTGATCAGGGTTAGTGTCACATATTTCTCAACATAGGTCATTTTGTTAAAGATATGCTTTTCAACCCCAGAATGCATGTTTAAATGATATTGGCCACCACTCAGGAAAGTTATGGATGAAATATTAACCTGCATTTATTGCTAATTGCTGGGATATATCCTTGAATTTAGAGATGGAAATGGAATGCCTTTTAGTTTTAAATGGAACTGAAGTTTGTTTCACAGACTCTGTTTATCCAATATTTCCCATAGATGCTACGGGAATGTGTTTTTTGCTTGGACTGCTCTGGTCATTACATGCATGATTGCACCTGAACAGAATGGTCATCATTCTTTGTGCAAAAAAGGCAAATATTGTATTCTGAGGACATCTTTTAGATCAAATTCCACTGGTTAACTGGTCCCTTATGAAATAGCCATGTGATTAGGTATTATTCAAATCCCTTTTGTATTTAGCTTTGCTCATCACATCAATTTCTCATGGACTGTTGAGTAAATATCATGTGACTCATTTTCAGCCAAAGTTTATCTTTTCTCTCTTTCAGACATGAAGTTTGAATTTTCAGTATTTATGAAAATTGTTTGTCATCTTGCATGTTTGCCTTATGTTTTGCGCAGGTTGGTGTGCATTTCCATAAAATTGCAAAACAGTTAATAAGGCATCACAGTTTTCAGAATACCTCTTGGAATATCCATGTTGCTTGGTTTGGTTGTCAGAAATTCATCTTCAAGTTTTATCTGTCTCTTATAAAACCACATAGATTGTGCAGGAAACCTGTATTTCTTTGTCAGAAAATCATAGATAACTTTAGTGCCATGTGACATTTAACAAGTACCTGAAAATGATATGTAACTCATAAATATGACTCCAAATCAGTTAATCAGTTTGCAAGTCTATTTTCTCACCATTTATTCTATATCAATTGCAACTTCAAAATAAAAAAAAATATGGAAATTAAGCTCAGATTGTAAAGTGGAAGTATACATGTACAGTGTCCATTCAAATACAATAATGCAATTCATGGAAATATAGAGTGCCCTAATTTACACATGATAAAAAATGTCTTTTGTTGAGTAAACTGTAAATGTGTATTATACCATTTGTCTTATGAAGTACAAAACATCGTTTACCAAGATTGTGAATTATGTTTTCATATGTTCATTAAACATGAATTTCATGTAATATTTTTGTTTTGTTATTCTTTATATGAGTGCATTTTAGTATGTTCAAATTTTGGTAGCTACTTCAGAGATTGTACCCCTGCAGCGAAGCTTAGTGGCACAAAAGCAGCATCCAGAACACATGAACATTGATGGTTGGTAATAATGTCAAAAAATTATCACAGAACTGTGATAACTCCTTATCAGTGCATTTTAATTTGTCGGAATCAACAGATTCAGTATTTATGAGTTTAAATCAAGTTAGCATAAGATCCCAATACATGTATTACAGCTCTGCCTGTATGCGAAAATAATTGGGTTTTTTTCATTGGCCCGAATTCACAGAGGTTTAATTTAACCCATGGTCTAAATCATGGTTGGTTTAAACCTCCACCATGGACTGAAATAAGCGTAGATTAACGTATTAAGTGTATTGATGCCTGCCCAGTGGACCATGGACAAGAGTTTACTACGCTTATAGAGGTTTAGACTTTGGGTTAAGATGAACCTCTTTCGTGAATTTGGGCCATTAAATTGAATTTAATTTAAAGTAGATATTCAAAGCAAATCACAAATATGCTCAATAATGTATCTCTAGAAACTAGAAAGCTTGCAGATGGTAATCGTATAAGTTTTACGTTAACTGCATGTTTGATGATTAAAAAATAACACAAATAAAAACACTTCTCAGCATCTGGGATATCCGAGCAATTCGCCAGAAATATACCGATGTTTTCATGACGTCACATCAGGTGCCAATCCTGCCTAAGCAGACGACGTCCTATATCAAGTGAACGTAACTGCAATGCAATTATTTTTAAATTATAAAGAGTTTGGTGTGTTTCACCATGACTGTATTTCACATCATTCTAAAAGGGAAGTGAAACCGTTTCTAGTAACTAAAATCTTTTGTTTGTAAAAAGTCATGATAAGGGTCAATGATCAATCAAAGAAATCACACTTTCGAATTGTAAAGCCCGCTGAATTATAGCATGGATGGTATTCGTTCCCTCTTGAAACGCCGACATGCCGCGGTGCATGCAGCTGAAAATACAATGGCATCTTTTTTTGTTTACAAGCGATTGATTCCTTTATTTTTTTAACGCTGCATTTTTCATCAAAATAATACCATGCAGGAAATTTAGAGTGAGGCAACAAATAAGCATTTATACTGATGCTAGTGAAGTAAGAGAAATAAGTGAAGATGAGATGACAAAACAGGCACTGAAAATGTATAAGATGTTATGGGGCATCGTCTGCTTAGGAAGGATTGCTCCCCGGTATGACGTCACATATCTCAGCAGCGTTCAAAGAGCTCTATAGGTGCTATAGCGGGGCTGTGTTATATCATTTTATAATTGATAATAATCATTACTTCAAATGTTTCCAAGCGTTGAATTTTGATAACATTGTTCAATCTAAGCTTCACCTATGCAATAATAACTAGCACATCAATGATGTGGCGCTCATCCGGCATGCAGCAAAGAAATTGATGCAATTTGTACTTTGAACACAGTAGACATTGTAATGAATCGATGAAATGTACATGTATTGGTTACATGCATGTACAGATGATGAAGTGCCTATTGCAGATCTGGCTAAATGTGGTTTTGGAAGGAGACAGTGACATGTAGATATGAATGAAAGTCTGGAAATTGACAACTCAAGTTGCACGACTTCAGTTAAAAGATTTTGGGGAATGTAAATTTTAATAGTTTTACTGTGTGACAGAGAAATTTGAAATAAAGCATAAAGTTAGTCAAGGTGAGGTATCTCTACCAACTGTGAAATCTTTATTGAGAGAGATTTGAAGGTTAAGATTTGTAATAAAAGAGAAAAGCACTGAATGACATAAGTTATGCATTGGTGTAAAAAAAGAATTTTAAGGTTGGGACATTTAAGGGTGGCTTCAGTGCATTGTCCCTCACTGTTTCAAGTCTTTATTAGCTCATAACCCGCTATTGTTGACCACTGTCACTTCTGGGTTCTCGGTTCTGTCGATGATGTCGACAGAAATCATGTAGAAAGGTATAGCCTTTGAAATAATCCAGCAGCCATGGGTTTCATAATGGTTTCATAATTTTGTATAAATTACCATAAATAATTTTCTAGATAAAATTTCAAAATTCCGAGTAGAAGTTCAATGAACCTCATGAAAGTCTTCCTCAATAAATGAGGAAGAAGAAGCAAGTTTTGTGATTTTGTAATAAATTTCGCATAAATTAGCATAAATAATTTTCTAGACAAAATTTCAAAATTCCATGAAGAAGTTCAATGAACTTCATGAAAGTCTTTTAGATGGAAGAAAAAAAATCAAAATCAGTCAATAAATGAGGAAGAAGAAGCAATTTTTGTGATGTTTTAATAAATTTTGCATAAATTTGCATAAATAATTAGCATAAATTATTTTCTAGACAAAATTTTAAAATTCCGAGTAGAAGTTTAATAAACCTCATGAAAGTCTTTCAAATGGAACAAAAAAAAAATAGAAATCGGTCAATAAATGAGGAAGAAGCCATTTTTGTGATCTTTTTAATAAATTTCGCATAAATTAGCATAAATAATTTTCTAGACAAAATTTCAAATTTCCGAGTAGAAGTTCAATGAACCTCATGAAAGTCTTTCAGATGGAAAAAAAAAAATCGAAATCGGTCAATAAATGAGGAAGAAGAAGCAATTTTTGTGATTTTTGAATAAATATCGCATAAATTAGCATAATTAATTTTGTAGACAAAATTTCAAAATTCTGTGTAGAAGTTCAATGAACCTCATGAAAGTCTTTCAGATGGAACAAAAAAAATCGAAATCGGTCAATAAATGAGAAGCAATTTTTGTGATTTTTGAGAAATGCGCATAAATTAGCATATTTAATGAGTTTCAAAATTCTGTGTAGAAGTTTCGAATCCCCCACCTAGTGCTATCATATAAAGCAAACGGAATTAAAACCGGGTAAGAAATGGCGAAGAAGAAGCATTTTGAAATTGTGGACGGACGACAGACGAAGGACGGACGGACGGACGGACGGACGACGGACGACCGACGCCTCGCCACGGCATAAGCTCATCTGGCCCATTCGGGCCGGATGAGCTAAAAATTAAATCAATATTCAAAATCAATGAAATTCTACTTTAATTCAGAAATGGTATTTAATATTTAATATAGTCAAATAATAATATGGCAGAGAAGGGGAGAGAGAGGGAGACAGGTAGTGAGAGAAACCTGAAAGAGACACTTGGAAAGTTGAGGGGAGATAGTCTACATGAGAATACCATTGCATATTGTATATAACATCACAATTAAATTAATCAAAGATGATGACATATGTCGGTGTAGAGTGAGGGAAATGGAGTGTGTCAGGGAAGATCGAGAGAGGAGGGAAGTGAGAAGAGAGGAGAGAGAAAAATGGAAAAACATAGGGATACATACGAATAGGAGATATGGACATTTATAACGGTTAAAAGAAAATATTTCTTAAGTAAACAATGTTGTAAATGCATATGAAATCATGATCCATAATACTTTCAAAGGGAAAAGCAATAGTGGAATTGTACACTGTATTCATTTAATTAAGGAGTCGATCGCAGCGCAACAGAGAGGAAATTCATAAATTCATTACTGAATCATTTTTATTGGAAAGGCAATGCATGAGATCTGAAAATACATGTACTGCACATGTGTAATGAGATTACAATAATTTTACAATCAAATTAATCATAACCAGTGGCTCAAATAAACTTTACAAATGTAATACGCATGTATCTACATGTAAGTGTTGCTATACCAATGGTTTAAAAGGTTCACAGTGTAGGGAATTGGACTCTCGCACCAAAAATTTACTTTTAAGCTTTCAAGTCACAAAGTCCTAGACCCCTTGATGAATCTGGATATAGGGTATAATGGGGAATTCCTTAAAGAGAACACAGTATTTTAAGGGAAACCTAATTTATCCAGCAACAAAGTTAAACTCCAATTTTATGTCGTTTCATCTTTCCACACTCTTTGAACAAAGATTAGCAATTTAGTCTTGGACCATATCAAGGAACATAACATCTTCACCAAATCAATGATGTTGATGGGCACCTTACAGACACAAAACTTCTTTAATTATTACATGAACAATATCTTTTCCTAAACTTTTCTGTAATTTATGCCCCTTTGGAAAATCACTAATTAAAGTGAAAGAAATTTGATTGAATTTGATTAATTAAGGCATACTATCTAAACTTTAAAAAAGAGCATGCATCATTGCAACTGGAGTATAATTACAATGGACATAAGGAAATTTATCAATTATGGCTGAACTTAAATAAAAGATTTTGGGGACAAAATTTTAGCACATTAAACACAGAATCTTGCCAAAAGGTAAAGAAAAATCTGTCATATTTTCAAAATTATAAAGTTACTTTGGTAGTACATGTATCAGTAGCTACATAACACACATCTTTTTTTTTTTTTTATTTGTATGTTTTATTGAATCAATAGAAATTTCAACATTTACAAGTAATTAACATAATCACAATGATTAGGAAAACAAAAAAATAAATATATAAATAAAAACATAAACAAAGGTGGCAGAAAAAATTATACAAAAAAGTAATGCTCTAGGTAATATAACAAAATTGCAGTTCAGTATCTAAAATAGTGATAATTCGGAATATAAAAAAACAAAACAAAACAAAACAAAACAAAAAATTTTTTAAAAAATAAATAAGTGAGGCGTCACCGCGAGGGGCCACCCAAAGCACCCCACCAACACCAGCCCAAACCAGCCAGTAGAGCAACCGAGAGTCTAACCAGGCCAAGAGTACAGCGATCGGGAGAACCTCCATACAAGCTGTAGTATAATGTCTTGTCTATATATGCTCAACCCACATGTGCATGTACAATGTACCCTCAATCCAATACGCTTAAAAATAACACATCAGTGAACAAAGTGAGATGGAGGCTATCCCGATGCGAGACCCCCGAACCAGACAAAAAACATTGACCGCAAGGCCACCCAGAACAGACCGATGCCGAAGAGGAAACCCCGGGCACACCCCGCAGCCCAACCTACAGTATCTCGTTAGCACAAGCTGTACACTATAATACATACATAAAGTGGAGTGAGAAACAGAGTTATGGCCAGAGTATAAAATAACTGTACAGTTGTAACTGATTTCTGATACAGGCATATCAAAACTCAAATATAAATACATGTATGTAAAAGAGATTTATACCAACAAGGACATAACACACATCTTGGCAGAAATAACATAGGGTAATCTGCTTTGTTTTCATTGTGTGCGTGTGTGGGTAACTGGATTTTTACAGACATGTATCAATTAAATATGATTATTTACATCTGGGAACTAATCTTTAACATCAAATTCCGGAAGGGGCGACTCAGTTTCGAACCAAGTCCGTCAGACTTCAGAGTCAGTTTGTAGGCCAAGACCAGGAAGACAGAGAGCTGACCATACTGCTTGACCAGCTCACATCTCCCTAAATTAAGATGAGGTATATCTTAGCCTCTTCAAACATGCTGACATAATCTATCAAATTCAATGATCTTTTAACCTTTGAAAAGGTTTGACAAGCAACTTTTAAGGTTGAATACAATCTTTGGCATTCAATGGGATGTGATATCAATGTCAGGACGATATCTCCTGAGAGAAAGTTCTCTCAGCTGCTGAAGATCTCAAGCAGTTTACCATGCTCCAGCTCAGTGTCTTGAAGCCATCAACCCCGACAGTGATGTCTTTGCAACTGGAGGTAGGCCAACCCCTGGAAACGGAATGTGTAGCCACACGACAACATGACAGAATCAGTTCCGATTTATCTCTTGAGCTCACTCTGTTATCTTAGGCCAAGTTGTCTCTGCTGTGTCAGTTGGCCATTCCATCAGCAGAAGATCATGACGGTTCATTCAAGTTCTTTAACTTATCAGAATGCAGCAGGCATTTACATGTAGTTAGATGAAGCAAGTAATGTCATACTATGGTGGCGTCATCTGTCTTCTAACTTCAAGAGGTAGTGCTTTACTCTTCCATCTGGACTTCTCCCTGATACCCACCTATCAAAAAAAAATGTTAATTAATAGTCATCAGCCACAAGTAGATGTAAATATAATAAAAGTAGCTATTAAGGGTTAAAATTTTGCAATTGTAGTATTGTATATGTCAGGGGCGGATCCAGGATTTTGTCAAAGAGGGGGCACAAAGCCGGAAAAGTAAACAATTAAGGGGGCAATTTTTTTTAATTGTGTACTTAAGGAATGCCAGTTGGGTTTAAAAAGAGGGGGCACGGGCCGGTTTTCCCCCTGTGTAGATCCGCCACTGGTATATGTTGACAATTTATCTCCGATTGGGAATGGGAATGGGAATTAAACTCCCTTGTTTAAAAAACTTTGGCCATGAATAAAAGACTGATGAAGATCAGTTATCTACAATAACCTCGCTTATTGTGAGTACATGAAGATGGCCTTCTTCATAAGATATTGTGCGTGTGTATGTGGGGGGGGGGGGGTGGTGGAATTTTTGGAATTTGTATGTAGAATTTGTGGAATTTAGAATTTGTAAGGATACACTTGTTTGACTGTTTTTGCACTTAATTTGTGGAAAAGACTTCAGTGCACAGTGCTGAATTATTTGATCTAAAAATGCATAAAATTGTATTGAAACAGTACAGCAGCAGTATTTTTCTGGAAGCCCAAACATGGCGACCAGTCGCATCAAACGTAGAGGGCATTGCTTTATCCACTGGTAGAGATCGATGGTCATTATTCATACAAAAAAAATACAATTTAAAGTTAGAACTTGTTAGACTAATAAATTATTTTTTTTGTTTAAATGCATTTTTAACATTTCAAATTGTCTGCTGTTTATCTAAAATGAATAGAATTTGAAATTCAAAAGGAGACTTTTTCATACAACCGAAATATGTGACTTCGAATCTCTAAAGGCTTTGACTTTGAGCAATTTCTTTCATCAAAATCCTAAATTAACCCCCTATGGTGGTGGATCCAATGTCCGAACACTTTTCAGAAAATCCACGACAGCAAATAAAATATCAAACGAATATCTGTCAAACTTACATAATGAATGCTCAAAGTCCTACAGAAAAAGAAGTTGATGGAATTTTAAAAAGACAATGTAGATTTAATACGATATTCCCTTCCGAGTGAACCCCTTCCCAACGACGCGGCGTTTTGGTCCCTTGAATTGAAAAAGGTACTGTATTTCCAAACGTGTGAAACCTATGGGAAAAAGACACAACCTTTGTTTCAATAGTGTGGTTTTCATACGCTAATCCCACGCGTATGAAAACCTATTCTAGGCGCTTAACTGTACACGTTCGGTAATACAATCTGTTTGGAAATACAATCCTTGACTATACCCCCCCCCCCCCCCGCCTTACCATACATTTAAATCAATTTATGGGACCATACAACAACACTGACTTACCACTGACACAATTTTTGCCTTGCTTTTATCTTCTCGCCTTCTCTCCAAAAAGCTTGAATTAATAGCAGATATCCGTTCACCATTTTGTCCGATTTGAATGTTCAAAACTTGTGCATAAGCTTCAAAATCAGCGATAAATGAGACTGACTCGACCAATCAGCAAGACCAATCAGCAACAGCCGACTTCTTGTCGTCATGGACACATGAGGGCGTTTCGAAATATACGCTGAAGGCAAGGTACAGTTGTATCAGGGAAGTGTTTACACTTCCCTCCCCTGGTTGCATCATCATTAGCTAAAGAGAGGCAGGGGCCTAGATAAGAAATCACCTACTGGATATCAAAGTGTTCACATTTTTTACCTAAGAATTATTCAAATGCAGTGGCGCAAATCCATTTTGAAATTCGGAGAGGGGGGGGGGGGGGTCACCACTTTTGTTACCCGTCCGAAATGTCTGGAAAATTTTTCTGACAACCTAAAAAAAAAAAAAAAAGGTTATCACATTTTTTTGGCTCTAGTTTTCCTCCAAAATTCTCTGACAAACACACACACAAAAAAAGGGTTATTCAAAGGGGGGGGGGGACATTTGCCTATCTTCAAAAAGGTGGGGGACATGTCCCCCTGCCCCCCCCCCCTGGATTTGCGCCCATATTCAAATGGGTATTGTTATCCGATATTTTAGATTAAAAAGTACTAGGGTCGAGTGGTTCATGTATCATGTGCAAATTATTTTCATCTCAGTCATTTGGGCCTACAAAAATTAACGACATCGTAAACAAATACCAATTATCAAATTGAAATGGAATTTCTAAAGTCTAAAGTCAGTCAGTGGCTGAATTGACGAAGACCAGAAATCGATAAAAGCAAACACTATTAAAAGTCTGTTTAACGATTTATAACATGAATGCGGCCGGGGGATGTCTTATTGAGTCATGTACAGCATCCACGTCCATGAAAATGAGTAAAAAGTGTTGTTGTTTTTTCACCATGCACCAGACGGGTAACCCGGGGATCTCGCTTAGGTTATAAAATCAGGAAAATTCTGTGGAAAAAATGGAAGGGTAAGGGCCAAGAAGAACCAAATCTTCGAATAGGGTGTACAAGATCTAAATAATCCCTGTAATACTTGGATCTAAACATTAGAAATTTTCCGCGGGTTTTAATCCTCTTTTGGGGTGCTTTTTCAGAAAGTCATGGACGCGGATGCCATACGTATACAGGCCTCATTGAGACATGTCGGCAATGAGACACCCCCCCCCCCCCCCCCCCCCCCGGCATGCATTTGTGACTAAAACTTAGTTTGAGATTTGGATTCGCTAGTATTTCATCAAGAAATTCATCAAATAATGAAATAAGAGGTATCAACACGATAAAAACTACTTTCGAAAAATAAACTCAAGGGCAATTTCAAAGGCCTATTGTACTGCCCATAGAGATACGGTTCGGATTACGTAATACGCCGTTGTAATGTTTGCACATTTCTAAAGGTGATAGCCAGGGCTATTGAAATTGCCTTGAGTTGATTTTTCGAAAATAGTTCTTATCGTGTTTATTCCATAATAGGACGGAATTACAGAAATGATCAGAAGACCATGTACTAGTATATATGTACACCCACTGGAGTAGCCACACTTGAACGGGGGAGTGGTCTTGACTCCCTATAAGTTCCGTGGAAGAACAAGGTGTCATGACATAGTGACTCCTGAAAAGATATATTTACAAATCTCAGATATATACTGATAAGTATTTTATCTTGATTAATTTGTATAAGACAAGATTAAGAAATTGTTTATTTTTATACAAAAAAAGTTGTACCGCCAAAAAAACTAGGCCTATACAAAAGTCGGAAGTGGAGAGTTTCAGTGCAAACATGTGATAAAAACCTGAAGCGGCATAAAAGAGCTCCATCCTGCCGCGGAAGCGCATTTCTATTCAATAGGGCTGTAGTTTCGTGTTGAACCATTCAAAATAAAATAGGGGGCAAGCGCATATTGATGGAACACAGTATAGCTAGACTTTCTTCAAAATACTTGATAAAACATGTTACAAACTCACAAATAAAATGATTGCTGCTTAGTGCTTAATGAATCAAAATTGTGCCTCTTGTTTCTCTTTGTAAGGCAACTACAATACATGAAGCATCTAGACCATGTCAGTTATTTTCCTGAAATTTCATTAGGGGAGGGGGCAGTGGCGCAAATCCATTTTGAAATACGGAGGGGGGGGGGGGGGTCACCAACATGAATTCACTTTTGTACCTGTCCGAAATTTTCTGGAAAAAAAAAATAATAAAAAATAAAAAATAAGGTTATCACATTTTTGGGGTCTAGTTTTCCTCCAAAATTCTCTGACAAGCAAAAAAAAAAAAAAAAAGGAAAGAAAAAAAAAGGTTATCAGATTTTGTGGGGGGGAGGGGACATTGGCCTATCTTCAAAATAGTGGGGGAACATGTCCCCCTGTCCCCCCTGGATTTGCGCCCATGGGAGGGGGACATGGAGGAAATACTGAATTCAGGGTTTCCTTGATCCAGCTCTCTCCATACCCCCCCCCCTCTCTCTCTCCTTCTTCCTCCTCTCTTGTTGCCACTCTTCATAGCCTTTTTCCATCTTTCTCTCCTTTCCTTCCTACTGTGTATCTAAATTTGTCTGCCCCCCTCCTCCTTATCTTATTATCTTTCACAACCTCCTGATATGTCTCACACTGCAAAAGACTGTTTAGCAATGTCTCATTTCAACAAACAACAAAGCAAGAAATGAATTACTTTTACATAATCATCCTCATTTATTCAATATTATATACCTTTTTTTTTCTTTAAAATGTCGGGTTACAAATGCATGTTCAATCTTCTAATAGTGTTTACAGACAGAATGATAACCCAGCTGTCATTACACTCATTGTTTCAAAAATTTCCAATATTAAAACAGACCCTAGGCAAAAAAAAGAAGAAATAATATCTTCAATGAAGCTTGGACAAATATAAATGTATACAAAGCAGCACAATATAAATGTATTTTTCTTGCATTTACACAATTACAAAGGCCTCGAAATTTGTACTTAAAGGAACAACTGCTAGTTTGTTACATGGATGCGCTTATTCTCATTATATATTTATTAAGGCTAATTTGCAGAAAACTCCACATGATCTGATCATGTTATATATTTCTATAACTTGTGTTGTCGTCTTATTTTCATTGAATCTTTATGTTCTCTTCCAGAAAAACTGACGGTGGTTTACAACAAAAAAAGGAATATTAATATATTACTCACTGAAAGTTAGTGATACTTATGACATTTTGCAGCAGGACTTTTGTGAGGTGGTTCCCTGCCTCATCAAAAGGAAAAACCTTACAATATGATACATCTAAAAACCTTATAACCAGCCAGTGATAAAACCCCCTTGCCATTAATCAGCATGTCTTTCTATGGGGTGTCAAATTAACCCATGGCCTACAGGATCCAGGCAGTCACCTGTATGAAGCCTATGGGGATGAGAGAATTCAGTAGTCAGCGGCTTAAGTGGTTTGATACAAAGGAGTTCATCTTGACACTATTTAATGCATAAAGAATGTATTGTGGCAAGTATATGTATATATACATGTATATGCAAGTATAGACATAAATGTTCATGAGAAGTGGATTCGGTATCTATATTCAAACTTATCTTGATGGACAAAAGTAACGCTCCTCAGCAATATTTTCCAAAGCATATTTAGTCTAGTTTCTAACTCATTTACCAACATTAGATATGTGATGTTGAACACACATTTGGACAGAGAGGGGGAAAAATATAATAATAATAATAATAATAAATGCCTTTTTGCAGCAAGAAGCAGTAGATATCAAAATGCAGAAGCTCACTTGTGCTTTAAATCAGTAAGCAGTGTCAAATTAATTTTCAAATTTTTAGGATTACAATTTTGTTTGACCTTGACTAAAATCATTCAGGAAATGTCCCGCATAAACCTTATATACAATGGGTCTCAGATTTCTTCATTCACTGAATTGGTCTTATATACAATGGACAATTAGTTGATCTAAGAACAGTGTGACTGAAAAAAACTGTGCATAAATAACTGTACAATGGTTTTTGGCTGAAAATGCTTATGTGGAGTATCATTGCTGCATCCAAGGCAATTCTATAGCGGAGAAAAACAAAGAAATCATAAGTGTAAAATATCCCTCTAAAATTACCTTTTTGTATCAAGCAAATGTCTCCATTACAAAGGATATAGTGCCAAGTATGGGTGATTTCATCTGTTAACGTGTGTGAGATTCAGAATATGTTTTTGAAAGTTTAAGAATGCAATATGCCAAATTCTCCATGACATTTTTATTACTAACATTTATGGGGGTTGGGGGGGGTTGTTTTTTTTTTTTACCTGATCTTGTAAAAGTTATGCTGATCAGAGTGACCTCTGGATTAAATGCATGTAGGTGCTGCTTAGAGTTACAGCAAAAGATGCTATGTAATGCCAATACCTTGCTTGTGGAATTGCCTTAGATCAAAGAGATGAATTTCATACAAATTGAAAAGGCAGCAACAACGCTTTGTGATTCATGGTATTAAAGGCTAAATTCATGCCATTACAGGCCGAATTTTGATGAGGGAAGGGGCCGAAATCTTCCAGTTCCTATCTTTAGCTAGCAAGCGAAACAAGAAAGCAAACTCTTTACACTTCAGTATAGTGACAATTTAAGTCTGTCATCTTAACATGCCAAATAAGATATTCCAAAAATTATAAACAGACACCTTGCAGCCCGAAAGGTAGGGAGCAGCTGCCCAAACGTGAGGTTGCAATTGCCTAAATATTGGTGTGATTTCATAACTTTGGGGGTTACAGCCCCATCAGCCCTCCCCCCCCCCCCCCAACACTCCCCTCTCTTAAGCCTATGTGACCACATACATGTATTTCATGCATTCAGAAGGTAAAGTGAGTGCAGTCCCAATCACTGATATCTCCCAAATAAAAATAATAATTTCAAACAAGCATTCCATTTCATATGAAGGCACCTGATTGGACAATTACATATCATACAAAAATATGAAAGACAGTATTCTTGAGATACATGTACAACTAAACTACTATATAAAAAAAAATGTCAACATATACAACTAAATTTGCAAATAATCTGTGACAAAATAAGTTTTAATCAATGGTGCTCCCATAACTCACTAGGAACTATGCAGTCTGGTACTGGCTAATGAGCTTGAAATATTAATGTGCTTGTATAATAATTTGTTACAAAATTATTGATATCCTTTCATATTTGTTAACATTTGTAGCAATAATCTATGGGTAAAAGACGTAAGAATAAATCAACCAAGAACAAACTAAATCTGGTATAAATATACACCTGACAAAGGTCATTCATATTCAAGTGATTACCAAACAATTACAATTTAATACCCTGGAGTTACCATATTTCTATTTCCAGTCATATGAAGTGATGAACAGAGATACATTGACATTACCTATCTATACTTTCCAGTTACTCTATTTTGAATGAAGGATGTCATCTATAATCATCCTGAACATACCCACAATTCAGCACCTAATATTAAATGGGAAATTCCATGCACCTTTTAATACAGCAATCTGCTTACATATATCACATTGGATACATTTAGTCTACATGCACTCTCGACTAATTAAGAATCAATTAAGTACAAAAATAAGATTTATGTGTATCTAAAAATATTTTGAAACTAGTTTGCCTTCAAATACTTAGCAGATATAAAAATTAAAGAACAACAAATGATCGGTAAAACCCTTGTCCATGAAATTCATTAAAAAGGGCTTCCACGAAATCATCTTTTTATTATGAAATATGAAGTCAAATTCCAAGATAATACTTTAAAAATATGAAATAAATACCATTTTATTGAAAATACAAATTCATGAAGACTTTCTTGAATATATATAAAATAGTAATAATTTACAGCGGAAAAGGAGTATTTTTGAACTTTGTCATAACTCATGACATTATCATAACTCTTGCAAGCTTTTAACAAATGTTTCTAAATGTGCAGAGTGTTAGAAGTAAAAGGAATATGTCAATGAGTGGTTTATTTCATTTTTGTTTTGGTGGTACGGTTATTTTGACAAATTCTTATCAGTCTGCAAGATCATGGAACGTATACAAAGCTTTTACCATAATCTTTTCAGATAACTTCTGCATGTTCACAGTTTACCAATCATGGCAAACTGCTTCTCCAGTGAGCAGCAATTAAATTTTTTCATGAGCAAACTAATTATCTTTCTATATCTATGAATTCTGACAGTTTCCCCATTCAAATTTACATCAAATGAAAAACTCGATTTTCTATTATTAAAAAAAAACTCATGCTCGGATTAGTCATCCTCCACACGTTTTCATTTCTCAATGAAAGGCACATCAAGGTGCTTGGCTGTAGCACTGTGCATGTAAACAGCTTAACATATAATTATCTCTGATACAACCATTCCTCTTTGTCTATATCTTTTTTTCATATTTTAATATACCTCTTCAACCATAGACATGTGTACCTACTTTTTAAA
The DNA here is from genome assembly GCA_025618425.1 of Heliocidaris tuberculata. Lineage (NCBI taxonomy): Eukaryota > Metazoa > Echinodermata > Echinoidea > Camarodonta > Echinometridae > Heliocidaris > Heliocidaris tuberculata. The sequence goes on from CM046839.1 coordinate 14,864,215, forward strand.
ACCTACATACAAACAATTAAGAACTTAAATTTGAGTCCAAATTCATTTATGGGGTCCATTCCACGTAATGCATTTAGGGTAGTGACCTAACATAGATCTAGTCCCTGAATAGATATTCTTAAAAATGTACTATTCATTCTCTTTATATCACCAATTTATTCTTTGCATTGAACTTATATTTTTGCAGGTATGTGATATAATTGTATTATTGTGTAGTGTGCTATTCAAAAAATACTATTTATATCAAGGGTAGTACACTACTATGCAAGCTTTCTTTGCTTGTTTAATGCACATTCATCAAAAGATTTCACTATTTTGGTCCTTTAGAAGTGACAGATATGCTCTGCATGGATTAATACATTATTTATATTTACCCAAATACATATCAGATGAAAACAAATAAATGATATTACATATCCGAATGTGACAAACAGAATGTCTTCATTCTACCTGCGAGATGTCCCATTTCTGTTCTTCGGTGCACTGCTGCTGTTTTAAAAAAAAAAGGTTAATGCGCTTTTAGAGGATAATTTCTGGAGCAAGTTGCAAGTATATTGCAGTGAAATAATTACATCATAACACTTATTTCAGAGTTACATCTGAGTTTCATTGTGTCATGTTATGATTTATATTGAATACACTCCACCTACACCGTTTCTTTGTAATAAAGTTTTAAAAATGTAGAAATATTTCAAGAGACCAAATATCTTTTGCTACCAGCACAAAAGTGATAATCAAGAATTTTTTTTCATTTCAATCATTTCTTTTTAAACTTTGATTCATAGAGCAGCATCAATCATAGAGGAGAAATGTGGTTTCACATTATGGCAGACTGAAACAACAATGGACAGGAGTTACGTTATCTCACTCAATATATAAATAAAAGTCATTGCCTTTCCTTTTTTTTTTTGTCTTTACATAAACTGCTTTACATTTCCCTACCACCAACCTTATCTATTTACATGTAAATATTTGTTTCTCTGAGAGAAACATTGGACATGGAGTAATCCCAAAATATTTTGAACCTAGTAATTTTGAGTTCACCAAATTGATATTACGACAGAAGCATTTCAAACTAATCCCTTATTTACATCTTTTAGCAAGTAAAGCACAATACAAATAAAGTTTTGACAAACAAATGGCAACTGGGAATCCAGCATGATTAAACACAAGATGCAAAAAGCTTTTCCAAAATATATGTTTTCTCATGTACATGTAAATACCAAGAACAAAATAGTTTTGCAACGCTAAAAAAAAAATTACACATCCCTCATTTCTCTAACATCTCTGTCCCCAAATAATGAATACTTAAGAACATATCAATCCTTTTCAAAATAGTAATAAATAAATGAATGGCCTGATTTTCTCTGCCACCTCTAATATATTTCTTGTGAAAGAAAGTCTGATTTGTACCATAACAAGCAATACTTATAAAACTCATAATCAAAATTCTGGCATCTCATTGAAAAGTACATGGAAAGAACAACTGGACTTGAAAATTAAAGTTTTAGGAATTTTTGTTACTTGTGAAATCAGAAGTATAATTTTGCAACTGTAGCTACAAATATAAGACCTAGGATCAATCAATGATTTTACAAAATATATTTATGCAAGACCATTCTGGCAGATATAGTTTACCGGTAAACGTTACTCTAAAAATCTTCTTGGCAGGTTTTGACAATAGCTTTAGAGACCAAAAAGAAGGAAAAAAAGCTGATATATTTCCAGAGAACTTACAAAAAGGCCATTTCTTTAGTTTAAAAACTACAACCAATCACCAATATATACAAACTGAAAGCAGCGCCACCGAGAGCAGAGCATCATGACTTGTTTGCCGCTTGTAACTCTTTTAACCGCACTTGGATCTGAGCAAACTTGGGTCTTCTTTCGGGTTGTATGTCCCAGCACTTCATCATGATTTGTTCATGTACATCCTTGCAGTTATCTCCCGGAGCCTGCATACGACTACCTTCCTCAAGGTATGCCATCACGTCATCAGCAGGCTGGAGATAAGAAAAAAAAAAGTATGCTTATTTGTGAATGAAGATATAAACTAACCTTTTCTCAAAGCTATATGTACCTTCATGCAAAGGTCACTTAATAATAAATATTATTATTTGTATGAAGGGTTTTCAGGCGTCCAGAAAAATTGGCGTATCTCATGGTTTGCGCGAAAGTTCCCGGATGACCGTGCAATTTTAAAACAATATCTCATGGTTTGTGTAAAAGTACAAGGTGACCGTGCAATATATTTCCATATCTCATGGTTTGAGGTGCGCGTGACGCGTACAAAAGTGAATACGTGTTTAAATACGCAAAGGTTAACACAATGGAATGCGCGCAGCCCTGGCAAGATGTTTGTATAAGGACAAAATAATTTTTTTCTGGCCTGTGTTTTATGTTGAATTTAATACAAAAACATAAGCTCATGTAATGGTGAAAATTGAGGAACTAGGTCTCATACAATTAATAATAATAATATTGAATGACTTTTCTTTCGTGGGACACAAGAGTATATCACACTCGCTTTGAAAATATTTCACTCGTCGTGCCGACTCGTGAAATATGCTCATAGCTCGTGCCATATATCCTTGTATCCCACTCAAGGCCATTCAATATCATATTAATAATAAACTGTATTTTTATAGCACATATCACTATAATGCAGTCCCTATGCGCTTTTAAGAAAAAGGAAAGAGAAAGGAATAATAGAAGGATCAAAGGGGAATAGCATGCTTGTAAGTTCAGTTCTGAAATATCTAGTAAGACATATCAACTGCACTAGAGCCCTGGGGAAGTATTCTGAGATTTATTTTATCTTGACTTTAGTGAAAAAATTTGAATTGTCATAACAAATTTCAAATTGCAACATTTCACTGGTGTTTGCGCAGATGAATTCCGCGTCACAGCCACTTTTGCGCAGGCATCAACCAATGATGCGCCATAAGCGTACATTTTGTTGACAATTAAAATTATTTCACTAAAATCAAGATAAAATAAATCTCAGAATACCACCCCTGTGCTTTAAAGAAATAGAGAGAGAAGGCAAACAGACAGAAGGGAGAGAGAAAAGATCAGTAGAGTAATAAAATGAGGAAACAAAATAGAGAGAGAAGGCAGACAGACAGAGGGGAGAGAGAAGGGATCAGTAGAGTAGTAAAATGAGGAAACGAAATAGAGAGAGAAGGCAAACAGACAGAAGGGAGAGAGAAAAGATCAGTAGAGTAATAAAATGAGGAAACAAAATAGAGAGAGAAGGCAGACAGACAGAGGGGAGAGAGAAGGGATCAGTAGAGTAGTAAAATGAGGAAACGAAATAGAGAGAGAAGGCAGACAGACAGAGGGGAGAGAGAAGGGATCAGTAGAGTAGTAAAATGAGGAAACGAAATAGAGAGAGAAGGCAGACAGACAGAGGGGAGAGAGAAGGGATCAGTAGAGTAGTAAAATGAGGAAACGAAATAGAGAGAGAAGGCAGACAGACAGAGGGGAGAGAGAAGGGATCAGTAGAGTAGTAAAATGAGGAAACGAAATAGAGAGAGACAGCAAGAGACAGAGACAGAGAAGAGAGAGAAAGGAACAGTAGAAAGTAAAATGAGGAAACAACATACAAAGATTCATAATTACACTCAAGTGGCAACAAGACTGTAATAGAGCAAATCATTGTACTTGTCTTGAGTGGCCACTTTGATAACAACCAAAACAGAATATACATTTAATGGAAGACACAAAAAACTGTTCTAGTAGCCACCTCCATATAAACGTCAATCTACAATGGAAACTGTACAGTTCCCCTAAAAAAAAACTATGTATTATAGTTCTTATCTACGGTTGTTACTTTTTCGCTTTCTTCAAGGAGAACACGTGTGTCATTGGTAAAATATTAAAGATGGCTGAGGTAGTCACTGTGGATGATAACCAAGTCTGTTTTAGACAAGATTTTTAAAAATATGAATGTACAGTATAAAAACGGAAAATTATTCTCATTTTTAAAATGCAAGTGTTATGTGTCTATGTAACTTATTTATTATCTTTAGTTTACATAACTATACCTCAGAGTTATACATGTATATCCATTACATAGAGATTCATACTAATTTTTTTTTATAAGGGATCTGGACTGAAATGTTAAGAGTCATGAATTTTTAAATTTGTAGGGTCCCCAAGTTAAAACTTGGGGAGCCCGAGTGCACCAAGTCACTGTTAAAAATAGAGCCCTGCATTAAAGAAAATTGATATCTGGACTGGGATGAATAAACCATTAACTTCTGACTACTCAAGAAAACTATAACTATAACTGTGTATCAACACATACTACATGTAACTCAGGTAATAGAAATGACATCTCAAATCCACGATACATACAAAACACTTGTTCAAAGTAGTCTCTGAGCTGTGATTAATTTCAAGTTGCAATCGATTTGAATTAACCGCAACTCTTTGTAAGACGGGGCCCTGGTCATGGAAATGCAATTAAGATAAAGTGAATGGCTTATCACCTATTGAACAGAATGTATAGACTAGCAAAATGTACACAAACTCAAGAAAACCTATTGCAAATCTCATGCAGTTACAATAACACATCATTTTCGCACAGAATCAAATATGGGACAAAGCATTTTCATTTTTTAAACGTTATTTTATCTTGTTTCTTACTGTTCTATTTCCTCATCTTACTTTGCTCGTTATTCAGCAATTACATGTTTTCTACCAAAGTTTTGAGGCAGATATCATTTATGTGCAGTCTTAAACATTCACAGTAAATTTTGTGGCACTATGAGAATGATACTTTCCATCACTGCCAGAACTCAAAGACTAAATACACCCCCACAGAAATTCCAGTGGTTAACATATTTACAATAAATTCTTCCTGCAAGTAGTTTCACTTCCTGTTACTTCTCGAGCCCCTAACAACCAAACCAATAAATTTACAGTTTGGATCTTGGTGGTCACGAAAGTGCACTATTTCCTCTTAAAGGAAATATTCAATAGTCAAAACGACATGCTGCCAAAACTGAGACTTGCACAATTATAACAAGATTCATGCCATGCTTTCTACATGTACATAGAAATACATTGTAAGAAACTGTATAACACAAAGCGAAAGCCTCTTTTTGCACACTACGTAATACAGTGTATTACTTATTTTTTGATTCTTTCCCATGCTTTTGTTTTTCTTGTTAATAATTTTCTGAAAGAGTTATACAAACTTGAAACAGAAGAGAAGACATTCTCATATTATAAATACAATGCCACTCCCATTTATAACCAGGTTCTTGAAACCAACCCTTCTACCATCTTTTTACCTAAAAAGATGAGGAAAGATGGTCCTAATGCCGGGTTACATATAAGAAAAAATATTTCAAGCACTCCCAATAATGAAAGATGAACTATCAAAGGTCCATTGACCTATGTACACCATACTACAACAAATTAAATTTTTTAAAAAGCTTGTTGATACTGCCAAAGTTAGTTGAGGGATACTAAGTGGTTCTGTTCAGTGAGCCTGAAAAGATACCTAGACCCCTAGACGTATGTTCTGTACATCTTGAAAACAAAACCCTTCAAAAGAGAGGCGACAAGACCAGATATTTCAGGTCAAAGATCGGAAAACTGACATCCCTGTTAGTAGGTGATGTCTTTGGAAATGTAACAGTGTTGATTCTCCATGGATTTATATTCCAGACACCAACACCACAATACCTGAAATATGCATACTGCACCGAAACTTACCACTCGTGGATACGGTACTCTTCCAAATGAGAACAGCTCCCAGAGGAGTATACCAAAACTCCATACATCAGATTTTGTGGTGAATTGCTGAAAATGAACCAAGAAATTACAGATTGCAGTTGATATCGATGAATAGTTTTTTTCAAAGTGCAGGCTTTACAATACATCATGAAGTATTCTTACAGCCTAATAACATTTGTTCTATGCTAGGAGAAAGTACAGCTTTCCATCTGATATGCTTGTGGCTTCTATGCAATATGTAATGAAGTTGTATGTTGTTCATACAGACACATAAATACTTTGACTTTGTTGCTGCATTTCCTTTATTCAAACAGAATTCCTTACAGCCTCATATAAACAGTTTAATTTCATTGGAATAAGATTGCTAAAGATAACAAAAAATATTAAGAGAGGTGGGAAAAAAAAAGAAAAGAATTCGAGCGGAAGCAGCTGTACTCTGATTGTCATGCAAATTTTCTTCATGGTTTTAAAAATGTTATGAGGTAGTATTGCACCTTTCGTCTATATGCTTCAGGAGCGGTCCATTTGACAGGTATCTTGCCTCCAGTACCAAGCTGTGTGCTGTTATCCTGAGCAAGCCCAAAATCAGACACCTTGGCCACATCTTCCTCTGAGATGAGAATATTCCTGGCTGCTAGATCCCGATGGACAAAGGATTTCTGTTCCAGGTAACACATTCCCGCTCCTATGTCTCTGCAACATAGGAAGACAAGGTGGAGAAAAAATTATGTAAAATCACAAGTTTTTGCATGCATGAGGCTTTTGTGAATTTTGTTAGTGGTCCACTTTTCCTAAAGTTTCAAGCCACAAAATATAATTGAATCACATTTAGCTCAACATAAACTTTTGGAACTTGTGAAAGTTTGTGGTTTTACATTAACAGGCACAGATTCAAATCAAGTACTTACACTGAAAACTTGAGCTGGAGTTTCTTAGTGATAACGGTCCGTCCTCTTGATCTCACATAGTCTAAGAGGTTTCCCTGTAGGAAGGACACAAAATGGAATTCCTTTAATAGCATTACACATAATTGCACCATTGTAATGTAGTCTCAGATAATTCACAACATACACAAGTCTCAGGCTTGGCGCAGCTCATTAGAACAAAGGTCCACGTGAGCAAGAAATTTGTGAAATATGAACTTTCTGTCTCTTGGGCATTCCATAAAACAAGAAACTGTCTTGAAATTAAACTTTCCACAAATTGTAAATGACGGCCATTTTCACAGCAGGAAAAGTGCAAAATTAGGGTTGAGATTAAAGGCATTGATTAACTTTGCCCAGGATTGAAAAAAAAAATCACTGTTCCAGCTAATGCTGTAATCATAATTGCAAACCTTTAGCTCAGACAGGAATTGCCTGAGTTTTATAAGCTGATCGGTCGTTTATATATCAAGATATTTACGAATGAACATTGATGTCGGGATAGAGTACCACCGAACCCTAAAGAACTCTTACGGTTGGCATACCTCGCTCTATCACAGAATACCGTATGGGCTGGAAACCCGCTCTGAAATCGCCAAGCGCTGGTGCTTGGTTTTTGTGACTGCAGCGCAGCGAAGAAGCCGAGCGACTTGCGCTAGCGATTGATCGCGATTTTCTCTTTTTTAGGATAGTAAACGGGTTCTATTTTCTCTCATACTTTCACATATCCTTAATTATATATGTAATTAGAGGACTGCACACAATTCACTGGCATTTGAGCTGATTTTACAATTTTTCACAAAGTTAATCAATCACTTTAATTTATTTGATGGTGCAAGACATTTCATGAATTACAACCACTAGGCCCGAAAAGTTTCTGGTTCTACATTAGCTGTCGGTAGATTCAAATGACAGAAACTACACCTTCATGTCATGAACCTTCCGTTACCTGGGAAGTTCCCCTGAGTATTCAAAATATTTCGAATTTTCACAATACACATGAAAATATCTGTCTTGTAGAATGCATATGAATGGAAAAAAAATATAACATAATACAATAATTTCTGCCTCATCAGCAGAATTAAGGAATTAATAAAATGTCTTCAAATAATGTAGATGAAATAGCACTATTTTTTGCACTTTTAATAATAATAATAATAATAATATAAAAAAAATAATAATGACAATAATAATAAAATAATAAAATAATAATAACAGCAACAAAAAATAATAATGACAATAATAATAAAATAATAATAACAGCAACAACAAACAACACTACTACTACTACTACTACTACTACTACTACTACTACTACTACTACTACTACTACTACTACTACTACTACTACTACTACTACTACTACTACTACTACTACTACTACTACTACTACTACTACTACTACTACTACTACTACTACTACTACTACTACTACTACTACTACTACTACTACTACTACTACTACTACTACTACTACTACTACTACTACTACTACTACTACTACTACTACTACTACTACTACTACTACTACTACTACTACTACTACTACTACTACTACTACTACTACTACTACTACTACTACTACTACTACTACTACTACTACTACTACTACTACTACTACTACTACTACTACTACTACTACTACTACTACTACTACTACTACTACTACTACTACTACTACTACTACTACTACTACTACTACTACTACTACTACTACTACTACTAATGCTTTATTTACCCAGCTTAGCCACTTCAGTTATTTTGATTGTCATATGCCCAGTACACTGCCAATTCATGGAATAAATTTGTACTTACATGTAGCACATATAATGTGTATCCATGAATGCTGTGAGCCTTAAAAAGAGAACTAGCATGAAGCCAAGTATCACAACTCACAAGCACTTGAAGCTGAAAAGGATTCCACTTATATTTATTCTGGGAAGTACATTAGTTTTCAAACCACAAAACATTCTCAAGAAATCAAGATACTTCTCGATATGTATAGTAAAGAGAATGAAACCTCAAGTGCATACTTGATTGATTTACAATCAGATGTTAAAAAAATCAATGATAAGAACTTCTATGGTAGGACTACATTGAGATGCGACTCATTGAGAAAGCCATCTTCATCGTTTAATGTCCATTTTGGCACGCCGAGGTGTTGGATGTTTAATTTCCTTTATTAAAAGGCTTTTCTCCAAGCCTTATGGCCTTCAGTATCCAACTGAGTGAGGCCACATACTTTCATATCTTCTTCCTATTTTTCCTTCCAAGTTTTGCAAGGTCTGCCAAGGAGTTTTGAGCCAGCCATCACAAAATGCATTGCTTTCTGTAACCAATGGATTTCCTATCTCCTAACCAGACGTCCATACCATCTCATCTACTCGACCTCATCTCCCGCAAGATTTTTGTTAACTCTATGGATTAGAGGAGATCTTCATTCTTCTATCTGCCATGTAAAGAGGTCTTACACATCCATTTGACCATCCTCACCTCATCTCCTTTAAATTACATTTGATTTTATATACCAGCAATTTATGTTAGATTTACAGGGCATTAAAAGTCCTGACCACAGATTGCAGACTTACCAGCATCAAAATATCGACAGCAACCTGATACTGCATCGCTTTTCTTAGTACCATATTTGGATGACACAGGGATAAAGTCCTTCATAATGTTTAACAATTCCAAAACATGCCCTGAGCATCAAACACACACTTCCACATCAGGCATTGCAGGCCTATAATACATGAGTAGCTGAGCTTTTCCACCAGCTTGATACCACACGGTTTCAATACCGTCTTAGTCGATGCCTAAATCCACCAGTAATATGTAATAGGCTTTTTACACTTGCAAAATTTTGCTTAGTCCCGTTCAATCAGTGGGGCCACACGAGGATTTAGCATTACAAATTGTACGAGACTAAGCTTAGCCCACTTTCTGTTCACATTGCATTTTACCAAAGTGGGTTAACTCCAAGATAGTACGGGATTACTGTAGCCCTGGAAAAAAGCAGGGTTAGCCCCGCCTTCGGTGGGGCTAAAGGTAAAATTGTGGGGCTAAGTGCTCTGGCTAGGGAAATAGTAGGGGACTAAAACTGCAAATAAGAACAGCATTAAAAAAAATAGTGCAGGGTTAAGGATAGTCCGGGGTTAAGAAGAGTACGGGGTGAACTAAAATATCACTGAAGGTGATTAATACCCCCGCCCCAATGTGTGTGCCAAATTTCCTGAGCATTGCTCCAAAAATGAGGAAGTGGTTTGATTTGCAATATTTTTCCGTTTTTCTGCCATATGTCATTACCATGGCAACACAGTTTCCGACACATTCAAAAAATATGTCTTGCACATCTTCATCCCAAGACCAATGTGTGTGGCGAATTTCATGAGCACTGCTCCAAAAATGAGAAGTAGTTCGATCCGCAAGATTTCAACCTGATTTATTGCCATATGCCATTACCATGGCAACACAGTTCCGACACATTCAAAAAATATGTCTTGCACATCTCCATCTCAAGACAAATGTGTGTGCCAAATTTCATGAGCATTGCTCCAAAAATGAGGAAGTAGTTCGATGAACAAGATTTCAACCTGATTTATTGCCATAATATGCCATTACCATGGCAACACAGTTTCCGACACATTCAAAAAATATGTCTTGCACATCTCCATCCCAAGACAAATGTGTGCGCCAAATTTCATGAGCATTGCTCGAAAAATGAGGAAGTAGTTCGATGCGCAAGATTTCAACCTGATTTACTGGCATAATATGCCATTACCATGGCAATGCAGTTCCGACACATTCAAAAAATGTCTTTGCATCTTCATCCCAAGACTAATGTGTGGCGAATTTCACGAGCATTGCTAGAAAATTGAGGAAGTAGTTTGATGCGCAAGATTTGCAACGGACGGACAGACCAACCGACCGACCATACACTGATTCCTATATACCCCTTTCAAAATTTGTTTGGTGGGGGTATAAAAATATCAAGTGTAAAAAGCCTACAAGAATCACTTGAGCACTAACATTACAATTGCCTTGTTAAAAATTAACTAACCTTTGCCATGAATTCTAGCACAATGGAGATTGAGTTGGGTTGGTCTGGGATTACTCCAATAAGGGCCACCAAGTTTGGATGCCTCAGTTGCCTGGTGAATGAGGAACACATAAAAAGAACTAGTGTTAGCCACATTAAACATGTACTTAAGAATAATCTAGAAATGAATTTGCAATTTATGCCCAGAGTGACTTCAAGAATTTATTCTACTTTAACAAATCCTAAATCATTCAAATAAAGCATAATAAAAGTCATCTTTTCAATTATAAAATTGAAGTAGTGAATTCTGACCCAGATTACAAATTTGTCAAAATGATTTTCTGCCACATGCCCACCCCCCCCCCCCCACCCAATCACAACATGTAGTTTGTGACTTCTTCTCAATTACCAACATTTGTAGGTGCACAATTCAACAACTTGTTTCTTTTTTTCTCTCTTTGACAGCAAATTTTGAAAAAACTGGAAATGCCAATAAGGGGTTATGTGACTTATTCAAGACAAAAAAAAAAACTATGGATTTTTTTTTTATCGTTTTGGAAGATGATCCTCCTTCCCCCCCCCCTAAACTTGTTTACTCTTTTTATTCTCCTCAACATCTATATACTTAATGGTCCCTACTTACGTCATAATGGAAGCTTCTGCTACAATTGACTGGGCTGCCTCATTGTCTCCTGATATCACCTTCACTGCTACCTTCTTGTTCTTGTACTCTCCAACTTTGACAGCTGTAAGAAGAGATTCATAAAGAGTGTAATCAATGCACAGACTGATTCTATAAACTGTCATAGTAAGATGGCATTCTCCACTGTTTCATAGGAGATCCAGCATTTGCTCATGTCGACTGTTGCTCCTAGGGAGCGTTTCATCAAGCGTTTTGTCAGTGATATTTACTGACAAATTTGCTCTCAGCCAATCAGATGCAAGAATTTCAGTAGCTTATAACAGTTGTCGGTAAAAATCACTGACAAAACACTTGATGAAACGCTCCCCAGGTTTTATTTCATCAAAGACATAAGGTTAGGGTGAGGGTTGAGAGCAGGTTTTAAGTTAGGTTTAGGGTTTGGGTAAAGGTTAAGTATAGTGCTGAGTCCAGGATTGAAGTTAGGAATTTGATAAGTGTACATAGCAAATTGACCGCAAACATTTTTTGCAAGAGCGTTATGTCCTAGAACAGTAAGATGCCCCGCACATCTTTAAATCCCAATTCAAGAATGTAATATATCATGCAATATTTTTAACATGATTTACTAGCATAACAAAGGGATTATTACAGTTGTATCAAATATATGATATGACCCTCTTACTTTAATCTAGTTGTTCACATTCAAATCTTACCTCCAAAGAATCCATGCCCAATTTCTTCTCCAAGCTTGAGTTCATTCTTATTGACAGCCCATGGACCTGTAGGAAGAAGGACAAAATAACCAACAATACTCAAACTACATGATATTCAATTCATTTTCATAATATCTTTGAAAGAAACAATTGTTCCCTCATCGCTTTTTCTGATTAAAATGAAAGGATGTTCATGATTTACATGTACATATATCGTTACATTGTTACACATCAACATCATCATCATCATCATCATCATCATCATCATCATCATCATCAACAATCCTCCTCCTCCTCATCATCATCCTTCTCTTCATCATCATCATCGTCATCATCAATAATCTTCCTCCTCCTCTTCCTCATCATCAACATCATCCTTCTCTTCATCATTATCATCATCAATAATCTTCCTCCTCCTCTTCCTCCTCCACATCATCATCATCAACATCATCCTTCTCTTCATCATTATCATCATCAATAATCTTCCTCCTCCTCTTCCTCATCATCATCAACATCATCCTTCTCTTCATCATTATCATCATCAATAATCTTCCTCCTCCTCTTCCTCCTCCACATCATCATCATCAACATCATCCTTCTCTTCATCATTATCATCATCAATAATCTTCCTCCTCCTCTTCCTCATCATCAACATCATCCTTCTCTTCATCATCATTATCATCATCAATAATCCTCCTCCTCCTCCTCCTCATCATCATCAACATCATCCTTCTTCTCCTCATCATCATCATCACCCTCCTCATCATCATTATGAGAGAGGAAACAAATTAAAAATAATGAATAATAATTACCCGACATGAGATTTTTCATCTCATTCCTATCTCCATCTTTCTTGAAAGAACCATCAGCTGTGTGGTGCTGTACCTTTTGGTGGTGTCCATCCATGATGTTATCAATCTTCCTCTCCACTGGTTTCTTTAAGTTACACACCAACCCATCTGCATCTGCTGTATAATGCTGTCAAACAAAGCACATGTATATTCCATGTGAAAGGTTATAGAAAAGACAGACGCATATCATAAACTTTTAGATCAGATTATTGCTTTGTGAAGAAGAATTGCTTCTTTTGCAGTTCCCTTTTTTCTACATCTCACTTGTACAGGCATGTAGACATGTACATGTACATTTAAGTATGTGGCTAGAAATTACCTTAATTATTCAAATATTTAATTGCATATATTTCTTTTCTTGCTCATCTTTCTGCCCACAATACTTTTTACTGAAATGTATGTATACATGTAAATGCATGTACTTTGAAATTTTAAGAAGTTTTACACCAAGGCTACATGTATATATGGCACATTACATTTGTCCATGTACAAGCTCATGCAGCAATATATTTTTTTCAGCAAACTACCAGCAGCAAGAAGAGAGAGAAATAATCTGTTGGGAACCTGAAGGCCGTTTACTCTGTACAAAATTAAATGAGTTTACGCCCTTCAAACAGACGAAATATGATATTCAGTGATAACAGTCAGTACATGGGGGATGGAACCTTACTTTGAGATTCACATTATGCTCCATCATTTCCCTTGCTGGTTTCAATAGTACGTAACTTTTGTTAGTTTAATATGATCACTTGTGATTTCGATACAAAAATTATATGCAGCACAATAGAATAAATCCTTCTCAACCAACTGTCAATGTTTCATTCAGGAAAGATGAACTACATCCTACAAGGGGCCACACAGTCGTGACAATGACAGAAAAGGTTTTTTAAATTCTGTTTCCCATAAGAAATTTCTTTAACTCACCCACCCGCCCCCCCCCCCCCCCCCCCCATCCACTTGTACCCAACTTGTGTATATACATGTACATGTGTGTGATACAAATAATGGTTAATGAACTGTTTAATGACGTACAATTACAATAATTATTGAATAAGATGAAGGGAACGTCATACAGGTTGCGTTCATGCGATCATTTTTCGCCCCAGAATCACAGTTTTGAAAGGCGTCTAGTTTAAAACACGATTGCATTCATGCAATTTTTTTTGTCGGTCTTAAAAAATTAAAGTGTTTGAGATCACCAAACTGAAACGCAGAAAAAGGTCCGTTTTGTAACACGTTTCTGCCAAAAACACGTTCGCTAAAATTGCATGAAAGCAACAGAGATCTCAGTCATAATTCTATGACACCATAGGGTAGAAGAAAAGGTGAGAGAAGGAGAACAATAAAGGAAAACATAAAAAACAAAGAGAGAGGATGAGGATAAAGAAAAGAAAAGCAAAGGAAAATATAGAGAGAAGAGAAGATCAAAACAATGAATAACATATGGAAATATATAAAGAACACAAAAATGATAGAAAAATAAAAACAAACTATTAACATATAAAAAGATAGAGAGAGGAGAGAAAAGATCAAAACAATGAATAAGTATAACATAAGAAAATATAAAGAACGAAATGAATAATATAAAATAAAATAAGGAAATAAAGGAGGAAAAACTGATAGAAAAATAAAAATAAAGAAAAACAAAGGAAAATATAAAGATAGAATTAAGAGAAGGGAAGATCAAATCAATGAATAACATAAGAAAATATATAAAGAAGGAAAAGAATGATAGAAAAATAAAAACAAAGAAAAACAAAGGAAAATGTAGAGAGAGAATAAAGAGAAGAGATGATCAAAACAATGAATAACAAAAGAAAAAATATTAAAGAAGGAAAAGAATGATATGAAAATAAAAACAAAAAATAAATTAAGGAAAAGCTGGAAAGAGAAAAGAGAAGATCAAAACAATGAATAACATTAGGAATTAATTATATAAAGGAAAAAATGATAGAAAAATAAAAACAAAGAATAACATAAGGTATTGCCAGAAAGCGAAGAGAAAGGAAGATCAAAACAAAGAATAAAATAACTAAATATACAAAGGATCAAAAAAATGATAGAAAAATAAAAACAAAGAAAAACAAAGGAAAAGCTAGAGAGAGAAGAGAAGAGAAGATCAAAACAATAAATAACATAAGAAATTACATAAAGAAGGAAAAAATGATAGGAAAAGATAAGGAGAGAAGAGAAGATCAAAAAAAACAACTAACATTAGGAAATACATGTCACTATATAAAGAATAAAAAATATGATAGAAAATTATAAACAAGGAATAACATAAGGTATTGCCAGTAAGCGAAGAGAAAAGATAAAAACAAAGAATAAAATAAGGAAATAAGCAAAGGAAGAAAAAATGATAGAAAAATAAACACAAAGAAAAACATTTAGGAAAACATAAAGATAGAATTAAGAGAAGGGAAGATCAAAACAATGAATAACATAAGAAAATATATAAAGAAGGAAAAGAATGATAGAAAAATAAAAACAAAGAAAAACAAAAGAAAACATAAAGACAGAATTAAGAGAAGAGATGATCAAAACAATGAATAACAAGAGAAAATAAATAAAGAAGGAAAAGAATAATATAAAAATAAAAACAAAGAATAATGAAGGAAAAGCTGGAAAGAGAAAAGAGAAGATCAAAACAATGAATAACATTAGGAAATGATTATATAAAGAAGGAAAAAAAAATGATAGAAAAATGAAAACAAAGAATAACATAAGGGAAAGACAGAAAGTGTAGAGAAAGGAAGATCAAAACAAAGAATAACAAGGAAATATACAAAATACATAGAATGGATAGATGAAAAGATGAAAGAAGGAAAGAAAAGAGAAAAATATAAAGAAAAAAGAAAGGGAAGTTGAAAGAAGGATAAATACAAATAATAACATGAGGAAAGACAGCAACAGAAAAAGATAGAGAGATTTTAAAAAAAAGAATATCATAAGGAACAACAGAAAGAGAAGATGAAAGATCAAAACAAAGAAAAACAATAGAAGAATAAAGACAAATCATAACAAGTGAATGAGTAAATTACGCAATGCGTAATAAATGTCCCCGCCGGAAGTGCAGATCTGTGGAAATTAACTAGCCTGAACCTTAAAACTTCAGTGAAAAACTTTATTGAATAAAATAATAATGTTACTGCATGCAAAAGAAGAGAATAATGCATTATACAACTGAAATATAAAACATGAAAACATTATGAACCTTCAGCCATTTTGAATAAATTTGCATAAATTTGCATGAATAATGAATTTCAAAATTCTGTGTAGAAGTTTGGAAGCCCCCACCCAGCCCTATCAGATAAAACAATCGGAATCAAAATCCGATGTGAAATAGAGGAGAAGTAGCATTTTTTGTCAATTTTGAATAAATTTGCATAAATTTGCATAATTAATGAATTTCAAAATTCTGTGTAGAAGTTTGGAAGCCCCCACCCAGCCCTATCAGATAAAACAATCGGAATCAAAATTCGATGTGAAATAGAGGAGAAGTAGCATTTTTCGTCAATTTTGAATAAATTTGCATAAATTTGCATAATTAATGAATTTCAAAATTCTGTGTAGAAGTTTGGAAGCCCCCACCCAGCCCTATCAGATAAAACAATCGGAATCAAAATCCGATGTGAAATAGAGGAGAAGTAGCATTTTTCGTCAATTATGAATAAATTTGCATAAATTTGCATAATTAATGAATTTCAAAATTCTGTATAGAAGTTTGGAAGCCCCCACCCAGCCCTATCAGATAAAACAATCGGAATCAAAATCGGCCAAGAAATGACGGAGAAGTAGCATTTTCTAACATTTGAGCACACACGGACAGACGGACAGACGGACGGACGGACGGACACACACACACACACACACACACACGCACACACGAACGGAGCCCGTTTCATAGTCCCCTCGCGAACTTCGTTCGGCGGGGACAATAACATAAGAAAAGACAGAAAGAGAAGATGAAAGAGCTATCAATACAAATTATAGCATAATGACAAAAACAACTTTAAAAAAAAGAAAAAAACAGAAAGAAGAAATTAAAGAGATGCACTGGGAATGATAGACATGGCAGAAGAAAAGATGAAGGAAGGAAAGAATGAAAAGAAACATAGGGAAAAAAGAAAGAGGATGTAGAAGTACAGTGTATAAAAACAAAAATAACAGGAAAGACAGAAAGAGAACCTACAGTAAAGAAAGATAAAGAAATACAAAGTTAATGACAGAATAACATATGAAAGAAGAAAAACATGGAAAAAGAAGAAAAATATGGAAAAAGAAAGAAAATATGGAAAAACAAGGAAAGGAAGAGAAACTAATGATAGAAGGAAAAAGCAAAGAATAACATTGGAAAAAATAGAAAGAGAAAAAGGAATTACATAAGGAAAGAAAGAGAAGATGAAAGAAAACAAAAATGCATTAGAATGATAGAAGGCTAAAAACAAAGCATTACATTAAAGAAAGATTTTAGATCTATAGATGAAAGAAGAAAAAGGAAGGAAGTATATAACGAAGAAAAGCAGCAGTTGACCTTTGGGTCAAACTGGGCACTACACTGCACAATGGCAGAGCTTAAATTGAGCTAGAATCGGGCTTATGAAAAACTGCATGAAGGCTGTCCCTCTGGAACCGTGTTTTAAAACGTCATTTTGATTTGTGATTCATGTTAGTGATTCTAGCTCCAAAATTTGCATGAACGCACCCACAGTTACATGTATACCCACCTCTATCAACAACGGAAGA
This sequence comes from Heliocidaris tuberculata, assembly GCA_025618425.1. Taxonomy (NCBI): domain Eukaryota; kingdom Metazoa; phylum Echinodermata; class Echinoidea; order Camarodonta; family Echinometridae; genus Heliocidaris; species Heliocidaris tuberculata. Next base: position 14,881,878 of record CM046839.1, read on the forward strand.
CTGGAGAAGAACACTTCTTCATCAATAGTTAATGTTGTCCTTCCTGACGGGTTGTTGTTCTTGGAGGTGATGATGTGGTAATGTTCCACTCGGCCGGAGATGCAGACACAAAGCGTGTAGTCTCCAGGGTAATGGGTACTTTCCCTGATCAGGTAGAATCCATCTTGCCAGGGCTTCAGCAGGCTCTCAGCTCTCTCCCGACTGATCTTCCCATGTAACCACAACCTAAAACAACAACAACAAGTTTGTAGTTTAAGAAACCAGGAATATTGTGCAACTATATGGTTACTCTTCCCTGCAGGTTTACTGAGTTGTGCGGACAAAAGCTTTATTACCAAAAAAAATGTTGACAGATCATTACATTTGGACATTGATGTGCCCATATATACACTATTGACATAACATTTGTCTGAAAATGAGAGTTGCCCTTGGACATTAGGAAATTTGCATGTATAGAACTTTTTTCTTTCACGAGGTGAATAAGTGTATGGGCTAAATTTTTGCGGGGGGAGGGGGGCTGACAACTCTTGCCGAAATACCAACTTTCCAATTAGCAGGTGATAGACTTACATTAAAGAAGGCAAAAATTTTGACATTTTCATAGAGATATCTTCTGTTGTACACTGTGTCTATACATGTAGATTTATAGTCTTTACGTGTACATGTAATTTTGTTAAATATACTAGATAATATGTAACAATTATATTGGGGCCATCTCACTGCCTAAAAATGAGATACCAATACATGGTTGCCTAAATATTGCTTGTTCAAAATTATCTGGGCCCTCTTGCATAAAAAGTTGTGATAAAAAACGCAACTCAAAAAATTAAACACAAGTCCCAAATACACGATCCTTATTGGCTGAAAATCGAGTTGCGTTTAATTTTTTGAGTTGCGATTAAACGCAACTTTTTATGCAAGAGGGCCCAGGTCACTGCAGCCCCCCTGCATTTTATTCCCACGGCAGGATAAATGCCACAAGGGGTACATGTAGAATGAAGGGAAAATACAGTTCAATTTTCAATTTGAAGTAACAAATCATGACAAAGATAGATGGAAGTGGCATCCAATTTATCCAAAACCACTTACATGAAGGTACACCAATATAGAAATATTTTATTCCAGATAATTTAGACACTTTTTGAATTTACATTTTCTTTAATTAAAAAAAAAGGGAATAAAAGGAATACAGTGTAGTAAAAAAAAAATAGGAATAAAAGGAAAAGTAAAAAAAAAGAGAAGAAAATAGTAAAAAAAAATAAATTAAAAAAACAAGGATATCTCATGTCTCATTGTACTTACATGTACATGTATTCCCAGTCCAGGATATACTCCAGGATAAAGTATATACTCAAGTACATACTCATGGAAATACATTATCCAGGACTGTGAATACATGTACATGTAGGTACAATGTACATGTATATTAGCCTTTTCCAGCTGAATACCTGCAACCACAACCAAGGTATCCGAGCTTACAGTAATACTAATTTCTCCTTGCTCAATATCATGCTGCAACCATAAACCAAAACAGATTCATGATTTGATTTGAAAGTTCCAATAGCCCCTACTAGCCACATGTAGGCCTGACGTTGTTCCAGGGCCCTGTTTCATAAAACTTGTTATCAATAACAACTGCCACATTTCTATGACAAATATGCTCTCAGCCAATCAGATGCAAGGATTTCAGCAGCTTGTAACAATTATTGTAACAAGTTATTTGATAACAAGTTTTATGAAACGGGGCCAAGATGTGTCATGATATGAGATCCAAATAGACAGAAAATTATTCATTACTTTGGGGTAGGGAGTTATGGGTTACACACATGTAATTGTGTTTTTTCTTTTCAAAAGGTGAAAAAATGAATTGAAATTTATGAATTCCGTTTTAATATAAATCAACAAAATACAAACCTTCACCTTTCCAATAAAAATAGGTATGAAACCTGAATGTAATGTAATAATGAATATACATGTACATGTATATATATATATATATACATGTATATTCATTCATACAATGTCATATTCTCGGTATAAAATTCAATTTTCTTTTTGTAGAAGTGCTGTATGATTTAAAATGGCAATCCAAGAACTGACACACTCAGAATTTTGTTTTCAGTTCCTCCCAAATCTAACCAAATTATTATCTTACTTCCTTGAACATTTAACAGTAAAAATGGGCAATGAAATATACTACAGGGTTGGTCAAAATCATGCATAACTATAAACTCTACATTGTGGAAACTAATAGCTCTATGGTATGTAAAGCAAGTCAAATGATAGTTGGTTTTACAAAGATACATGTATACACTGTATTTCCTTACGAAACCTCAAATGATGATGAAATATAAACAACATGACAAGTGCCGACTTCCTACAAATATGATACCACATATTGGATGTACATGTAATATATACATACATGTACAGGTATATAATGTACCCAAATCTATCTTATATTGCCCAGCATGGCATAAGTCTGAAAGTGCTGTGCTACACATATTTGTGTTTAAGGAGTGGGAAATAATACAAACAGGTATGCAGAATTACACTAATATGCAACTTGACTTCTGCCCATATTATGGAATGAAATCTTTTTATGACCCTGTATCATCAATACTTACATGTATCAACATGCACATCATACATAACCAAGACAAAATTATTTAAGTATTAAATGATCATAACTTTGGCCTTATTACTACTATTATTACCAAATTACAGTATTGAAAATTATTGCACATGTACAAAGGTTGATAAAGCAGGGTAATAAATATCATTTCAAATGCAAATTCAATATCACTCACATAGAGAATATGACCTCATTAACGTCCATAAAAATGTCAATTACTACATGATCATCCTAATACACATACACCCTAATATATACAAAGAGTTCATTTTCGGAACTTGTTAGAGCAGGACTCTTTGAAGCCAAACTGTCATTGTATGCATATTTTCCTGCCTAGAAAAGGTGGGACGTTGCACTTACGGACTATCTTGCGCCATGATCAGTATGATCCCTCAGGACAAGGCAAATTAGTTCACATGGAAGCGCTGACTGACATATACCTACAATGTGGTGGTGTTTTTACGCTGTACCATAGACCTGCAGGTTGGGAGGGGGAAGAGAGAAGACATAAACAGTGCCAGGATTAAATGAATGAATCATACCGTGTGGCAGTCAGTTCCAAATAATCGTGGGGATTTCTGATTCACTGTGTACTTCGTCATAGGAAGGGGGAGGCTCCGGGCTGAGAACCTTCGTTTGGATAAATCTAGGAGCACCAGCCGCACACAGATCTCCGGATTTTCACTTAAACGATAAATTAGGATGACTTAAACATTTGAGCTAAGCACAGAATGATTGACGATCTATTTCATGTGAAGCACAATTAAATACATACAGTATGTATTTTTGAGACAGGAAAAGTTGAGTCATTTTTGTTCAAAACTCATCATACTTTCACTGTAAAATACTTTTATTATGAATGGGTGTCAAATAAGGACAAACCAAGGGTGATTGAAGGAGAAAATAAATATTGCATATTCCCAAACAGTGTACATGCATGCACTAGGAATTGATTAAAGGTAATGTTTAGTTCAGGCAAGCCCTCAAAAACTTTTCGTCAGATTTATTGGACTTTTGTTAATAAATAGCAAGATACTAGCAAGGCAAAGATGCTGTGAAGATTTCACGTCATGAAGTGGCATATCAAACAAATGAGAGGCAAATAATAATATAGGTGCCAGGTCAAGGATATACACTCCCAACAACTTTAGCGTGCACTATACACCATAAACGCCTTCAAAACCTACACACATACATGTAGTGACACACATCTCCGTGCGAAGCCTCGAGATTGTTGTCGGGGTGAAAAGGTCCTAGCATAGGGCAGTATATTGCCGTGATCTAGCGTTCCTTACATGTATATGTACATATATTTACGGTAAATTGCACCAGAAATCCCTGATGGAATACCAAATGATCTTGTACAAACATCTTTTGATACATGGGAAACAACATGAGACTATATTTAACACGTTTCTTTCCAATTTCCTTTCTGCTACCAAAACTGTACATGAGCTTTAAGAAAATAAAACTGAAAACTCATCACAAAATTATCATCACAACTTACAAATTACTTGAGCTTGATTTATCAATTTTAAATGTCAACATAAACTATAAAAACTATAAAATCCTGGCTTTCAAGAGATCAAGAACTCAATTGCAATCCAAGCCAAAACCCTCTATATTCTCGACAAAACAAAGCCTGGACTGAAGTGAATGTTCTTAAACCTATCTTAAAGTGTACCAATCACCAAAATATATTTTGCTCTGTATATTAGGGGTTCCATGTCTCTATACTATATTCAAAATATGAGCTTCAAATGTTGATTCTATTAAGAGATTGCAAGTTGAAATACACTCCAAATAAATAATACAGTGACTTGTGAGGAGACTAGTCGACCCACACGACGCACCCAGAAAATACGTAAAAACAAACAGTGATCTGTGATGACAGCCTGCCATTCTCTCACAAACAGCGTAAAATATACAAATCAAGCATAATATATTTTAACGTGACTGAAGATAGACTTCATTTAAACAAGCATTCAAATTATATGTCCATATTTATAAGCGCGATTTCCGGCGTAAATATTCAAAATTGAATGAAGCACCATAAAAACTACTTTAACAACAACAACAACAACGCGCTCACATAGAATAGGGGCCCGCCCGGAACCGAACTTGAAATCGAGTTCCACGTGAGGGGGTTTAATGTTTTCCTCCATTTTCTTCACATTCGTTAACCCATAGTCTTCTAAGGCCATGTAAAGAGTTTGAGGCTAATTTTATACATTCTAGCTGCACACAAAATATTTTTTTACGTGATACATGTAGGTACACTTTAAGTCAAGGCCACAAAAAAGATTTGGATAAATTGCAAGTTGGTGGTTTTATGTGATTGAAGTATAACAAAGATAGAACTATTAAATCAATTCTGATTGATTTTGATTACAATTAACATTCACCATGTATACTCTCTATACAACTTCCTTCACTGGTCAACTGCCAACAACACACACATTCAAGGAATATGAGACATGCACACAGTACACACGAACTACATGTACAAGTATTGCCTCCAGACCGACAGTCGATCCAGATCATTTAAAAGAGTCATTTTGTCGCAAATGATGTGCTAACTTAATTGAAACTGGGAGTACACAAAGGCATGCATTGACATGACAACTATTTGCAGACTGAAAAAAAGGTACATCTAGAACCTCATAACAAAGGGATTAAAAAAAAAAATTGCCAGAAATGTAAGCCAAATAATTTGTGATTCATACCTGAACTTTCAAATCAAGTGAACCATACAGGTTGTATATGCATTTTCACAGTTTAGAAAACTTGTACAAATTGCAGACAAGTCGCATGTCTCATCAAACATGGAATTTAACTCTTTGAATGAATACTTCTTGAAAGTTTCTTTATGAAAGAAAAAAAAAATTATCCAAAGCAGGGATTGTCCTACTACAAACAAATTGTTCAATACAGTACGTGTATGTGCACAAGAGAGAACTCCCCAGGGCCATGTACATGTACATGCACCTGCACATGTAGATACTTTTCATGGTTCATGAATTTTGCAGTCTAAAAAGCTACATCACTCTGTACGAAAAATGTTTTATGTTATTCAATACAGCTTTACGATCCAAATTACCACTCCTTTTCATTCATTTCTAATGAAATAAAAATCTGTTTTTTTTTAATATTTTCATTTTGTGTCATCTGTCACAACACCAAATTAATTTGAATTAATAAAAAAAAAAAAAAATCCAAACTAATGGAGTAATGGTTAATATCATTTGTATGAAGAGTTTTCAGCCAACCCGAAAATCAGCGTATCAAATGGTTTGTGCATAAGTACCTGGATGACCGTGCAATTTTCAAACAATATCTCATGGTTTGTGAAAAAATAACCGGATGACCGTGCAATTTATCTCCATATCTCATGGTTTAGGAAGCATGTGACGTGTAAAAAATGAATACGAGTTTAAGTGGAACATTCACTTAAATCATGTCACTGCATGCAGATCAGCTGTGAGTGAGTACAAGTGTGGCTGATATGAAACTTGATCGAAAAAGACTGGGCAATGCTGCATGAAATTCTCTCTAGCATTCATATTTCATATTTTAATGGACAGAAATTTCAGGTAATATTTCTTGAAATTTCAAATAATGTACTTATGTCTGCAACTATGAGATTTGAGTGGAATTTCCATTAGAAATCTCGATCTTAAAGCCTATATAAATCTGATTTCAATCAAACTACCAATCTCTTTCAGACTTTCTGCTTTTCTTTAACCCACAGCAGTACATTGTCACATTTTAGTGACATTTTTGCAGTATCTCTTGATTTAAAATGCTAGGAATTACACATTATATATGAGCAGAAAGAGAAAGATTCACTGAAAATTTTTAGTTGATTTTTAACCCCTACCATGCTGTGGGTGGCAAATCCTACCCAAATATTGGAGTATTGAACATTTCATTTACGCTCAGAATGGCTTGAAAATTCTTCCTCATAAAGGAACCTGTGCCTTCAATATAATGTTCATTCCTATGCAATATATCTTTGCCCAGTTAGCTCAAGAAAAAAAACTCATTGAAAATTAACATTCAAATATTGAAAGTTCACTTTGGACAATTGCTCAAAAATCTGGTGGCATAAAAGGGGTTAGTGCAGTTCATTGTGCTATTCTCGAATAAGAGTAATTTAATTGTAACTTATCATTAAAGGCCCGTATTCTCGAAAGGCGCCTAACTTAAGCCTCCACCTAAGTGTGTAGATTTAGTCCACCGCATCATGGAGAGCCAAATGTCACCCTCTTTTAATCCTACAAAATCAACATAGTTCTGGTACTAAATGCAAATTAAAAAAAACGACACAATAGAATTGATTTCTGATGCTCATTGCATGCAAGAAAATAGTTTTGTTTCTTTATTTTGTTACATAAATGTAGTAATTTAAATACGGGATTTGGGAGTTGACGAATGGCCTTCCATAAATCAGCGGCCTATGTTAAGCCAGTTTAACTTAGGCCACTTTTGAGAATACGGGCCAAAGTCTGTAAATTGGCAACGCAATGTAAAATAAAAATCGCTATTTTTGTGTGTTAATAAGGTTCGTAATTACAATTTAGGCATGTGCAGATAAAGGTCATTTGTACCGAGTACAATTGACCTCTATACGCTTTCATTTTGTGTGCACCATGATGCGTGCGCCACTGCGCCAGTATGATTTTACATGTTAAACAAGTACCGCGTCTACCAAAACAGATCTGCGTGCACGTACAAATGGGGGTCATTTCAGGGTCACTTGTACCTTGTACTAATTACATGTATGAACTACTGTAAACATGGAATATTTTGTGGTATGGAAATTTTTGCGCGTTCCGCGCAGCATGAAAATTGCGCAAAAATAAAAATATGTATTCTTTTGCCCATGAGCCTAGCGCGTCAGCAAAATTAAGAACACATGAAATTCCCCTTACTCGGCAGAGCGCGAAAAATTAATCGCATGAAAATTTCCACTTTTACAGTAGCTTATTGGCAATTTTTCTTTTATATTTTGCAATTTTCATTCACATTGGTTCATTTAATAAAAATTCTAATTTTTTTCCAAACTATGCAGGAGTAGGAAACAAAGAGTAATTTCTTCCAATTTGAGGAGGGAAAGCAGATTAATTTAGACTATGAACTGCTATGGTTTAAAGGGAAAGTTCACCCCGAAGATTACTTGAGTTTAAAAAATGCAGAAAAAATAAAGAAAAATATTGGCGAAAGTTTGGACAAAATCCGTTAAAGAATAACGGAGTTATGGACTTTTGAAGTTTTGATTTTGTGACGTCACATGCGAGCAGCTCCTCCATTATGTAATGTGATAAATATTCCATAAAATACAGTTTTCTCAGAAAATTTAGAATATTTTCGTCTGTGCATTTGATATATTGTCAGAAATGTTATTCAATACTAGATTCTGAAAAGAAACAATATTAATTTATCGTGGAACGTAAAAAAAAATGTGAATATATGGAATATTTATTACATGACCAATGGGCAGCTGCTCGCATGTGACGTCACGAATCCAAAACTTTAAATAGTCATAACTCTTTTATTATTTGACCGATTTTCATCAAACCTTCGCCAATATTTTTCTTTATTTTTTCTGCATTTTTTAAACTCTAGTAATCTTTAGGGTGAACTTTCCCTTTAAAGCAACTTTCAGATATGCACTCAGAATCAAACTACTGTTGGACACCCAATACAAACTTCTCATTAAATGTGACCTCACACACTGTGAGAGTACTTAATTGGAATTTAATAGGACAATAAATTGGAATAGAAACATCACAGCTTTCAGATTATGCCCGGAACACATTCTATCAATTCAGACCCTTTGAATACACTTTCATAAAATATATAACATTCAAATAAAATTTGAAATGTAGAACCTTAATCAGGACATCAAAAAATGATATCATTTCAATGGGTTGTCTGCAGAGTGTAATGTATTTGATGGTGTCTTGTAACAGGCCCAAGGAATTAACCATAATTTCTTGCCCTGGGCCTGGAGGCAACAGCTACATGTACTTGTATGTGCTGTAATAATACTAATAATCTGGTTTTAAAATAGCGGTTAATCCTATAACATCTCTAAGCATTTTACAGATATCATTTTTACCCCGATCATCGGATTTATTCACATACCTACACAATGTGTGCAGCATCTCCATCCCCTTGGGAGTATTCCCACTATATGATCGCAGTAAGGGCATATACATGTATTGCAGTATATCACAGAGGCTGTATTTAACATGCATACATGTAGTACTGGGCCAGGCCAGTAGTCATTTAGTTCAAGAAATAAATGACATCAACTAACCATAAAAATTCATGGGTCTGTGCACTAAAACTATCCTGGTTCCAAACACTGTTATTCAACATTTTGCTGCATGGAATGCAAGCTGCCATTCTAGCTGGTTCATAAAGAATGGTGATTCACATTACATACAGGATGGCATTGTGTGTCCATACACCACGTACGTTCTTGACTCTATTTTCCTGCTTGGAATCATTTTGAATGTTGTTGTTTAATATCATTGTGGTCAATTATTGATGTTATGATTAATTATTTTCAATTTTTATTCTTTGAATTATTATTTTAATATGGACCTGTTGTTTATGCTCTTAATAAATTCTGGATATAAGCATTTTTCCCTCTCTCTTGATTGCTCATACATCTATATATTAATACTCAAAACCGTAAAAGGCCGTTTTTTGTGGAAGCAAAAACTCTTTCCCCCCGCCGTGTCCGCCCTCGCCGTGGCGCGGGATCGGTGGCATAATTCCACAGGTCGTGTAACCCGTAGTCCGTGTGCCACGCCGACCCCATCGTCGCCGTCGATGTCCCTAAACGTGATTTGGGGGATTGGGGAGGACAGGCAGGCCAAAGGAACGGCTGCTTTCCGTGTGGATACCTCGCACGACGGCGGTGTCGTCAGCCGTGCAACCTCCCTTACGGCCCATCACAGGCACAGCATGGCAAGTGACGACTCCCTTACGGCCCATCACAGGCACAGCATGGCAAGTGACGAACAACGTTGTGCACGAGGAGTATCAACTTGCATTGTGCGACCGTGTTAGACGACTCGCGTTAGCCATCTTGCTATTAAAACTTGCTCTTACCGGGGGGACCCCCGTAAGAAAATAACGATGGCATGGGGGTTGTCCCACAGTGTCCCAGCCTAGCGCCTCGATAGAGCTCCGTGGTATGTGTACGTATGTATTTCATTGTTTCATAGTACACTTTGTGATAAGTACTCCATAGGAGTAGCACCCACGTACTGCGATGCAATTTCAATGCAATGCTGCGATCGACGCGACAATGCATATTATGCATGCAATTTGTATGTACTGTACACACATGCACTTAACATGAGTTGACTACGGTTTCCCGAGCTTACAAATACATTCTAAGGTTGATTTTGGACGTGAGTGACATTCTTTAGATCTAACAAATTGTTGGAAACTGTATTTATGGACTTCCTTTGTCCTATTTTATCTGCATGAAATCCTTCTCTTTGTCGTTTGTCGTGTTCGGTCACGGCAGCGCCCGCTCTCCAAGGCTGGGATGGCTGCATGGCTGAACTCGAGGGGAGGAGTCCGGCAGTAAATACTGAGCTGCTTATTCCAAGATTGGAAGCAGTTGACTATCTTCTGTTTTTTAATGCTACAGTTAGAATTTGATGATAAATTCACCGTATATCTGAGTAGATTCTACATCAATTTGAATTCTAAAACGGCAGTAAATTCCTCACTGGGTTGCTTATTTCAAGACTGGAAACAGTTTAGGTCGAATATCGTCATTTTTTAAAATTTGATGATATTTAATTCATCATAGTTCATACCGTATATTAGAGTAGATTCTACATCCATTTTATTACTCTAAAAAAATAATTCCGGAATCTGCTCAGTGAGAGCAGAGTCTATTTAAAAAGTATGTGTGTTTTGAAACCAGACGGATTTTTCTGTCTATGTAGATCTGTAGACTATCATGACTATATAGACCTAAAGGGGCTTTCACACCGGGCTTGCGTAGAGTTGCATAGTGCGGCGTATCGCCTACACTGAGCTTATGCTGGCCTATGTGGCAATACGCAGAGGGACAAAAAGGGGTACGCGAGATGGACCCCAAAAATTAACATGTCTAATTTTTTCGCGTACTTTCGTCGTAGACCACTGCATGCAGAAAGTACGCAGTTTTTACGCAAGTATAAAACACTACGCTACTGTACGCCATGCCTACGCTATAGTACGCTATCATACACCAGTCTGACGAAAAATCCTTTGAGGCTGGCGTAGTGTTGCGTACTTTTGCTTATTGTGGGTTCAGCATAAGCAAACTTACGTACCCTTTACGCCAGACCTACGTATACGTACGCAACCCTACGCCTGTTATACGCAATCCTACGCGTAGGTACGCCAATTGCATATGTTGTAGGTACGCGGTACCTATGCACAGGGTACGCAACAATACCCCAGCCTACGCCGATCCTGCGCGTAATAAAGGGGCTTTCACACCAGCCCTGCGTAGAGTTGCGTAGTGTGGCGTACGGACGATGCCGAGCTTACTCTGCCCCAAGCAGTGCCTCCGTTAGCCTACGTGGAAATACGCCGAGGGACGCAAAGGGGTACGCGAGATGGACGCAAAAAATTAAACATGTTTAAAGAGCACTGGACGCGTCACGCAGAAAGTACGCAGTTTTACGCAAGTCTACGCAACACTACCGTAGAGTTACGTAAGGAAGGGCGTAGTGTTGTGTACTTTTGCTTAGTGTGGGTTCAGCATAAGCAAACCTACGTACCCTTTACGCCAGACCTATACGTATTCGAACGCAACCATACGCATGTTATACGTAATCCTACGCGGAGGTACACCAATTGCATATGCCATAGGTACGCGGTGCCTATGCACAGGGTACGCAACCATACGCCACCGTAATGCAGCCTATGCAAAACATACGCAGGGACACGCAGGGACTCACCGGTCCTGCACGTAATTTTGGCGTACTCGGTACGCCGCACAACGCAACTCTACGCAGGCCCAGTGTGAAAGAGGCTCAAGACTATAGATCAAGCTTAATTTGTTAATAATAGTGCTGATGAAAGTTGGCCACAATATTCACTCTTTCAGTTTCAGGGGCAAACATGTGCTAGGGGCGTTAACGGTTAATCCTTTGAAGAATTAATAGAGTATGCTGGAGTCATGGGCATAGATAGCGGGGTGGGGGTGGGGGGGGGGGGTGTGCAGTGGTTGATGGGGGATATGATTAACTTCATTGTAGAAAAATTTGAATGAAATCACTGGAGTCATGTTCATAGGGGGGGGAGATGGGGGTAAGTGAAAAAAAAAAAATTGGCCAGCCCTCCATGAATTTTTTTTTGCCAGCCCTCCAAAAGTCCCTCAGCGGGGTGGGGGGTGGGGGGGGGGGGGGGGGGGGGGGGGGGGTGTAAGTGAAAAAAAAAAATTCGCCAGCCCTCCAAGAATTTTTTTTGTTTCTCCAGCCCTCCAAAAGTCGCTCATTGGGGGGGGGGGGGGGGGTTACCAGATTTTATGGGTTCCAGTTTTCCCTCATTATTCTCACAAGCAACAAAAAAAAAATCAGCATTTTGGGCTGTCTTTTTTTCCCCCAGGGGAGGGGGCCAGGCCCCCCCCCTGGATCCGCCACTGATGGGGCATATGTGAGTGCATCAATTTTATTTTATTGTACAAAAAATGTAATCACTGGATTCATGGGCGTAAAAAGCGGAGGGAGGGGGGTGGGCATTTATTAATAGTTTATGTTCATTGTAGAAAAAATGAAATCACCCCCAAAGAAAGTGGAACCTTTCTATACGCCACTGGCTGGAGTGAAGGGAGGGGAGGGGGCATGATAAGGGGATAGAGCCTGCACTCACCATCAATAATTGTCCACAGATTATTATTAAGTGGTGGATTCACAATTTTAGCTGGGGTTTCAAATATTGTAGGGGTACGTGAGTAAATTGGATTATGACTTTTGCAAATCATGTTTCATTACAAAAAATTGTAATGGATGGCACGGTAGAATTTCATATGTTTAGGCATCAGGCACCTTCGCTCACGTTTCTCCTTAGGTGATATTGTGAGAACGGGGTGGGAAAGACAGGTAAAAAATTTGCTTCAATAAACACACAAACATAAAACAATCTTCATGGAAGTTAAAAGGCATTAGCTCAAATAAAATAAGATTAATTTCACAGTATTATATGGCCAGTGATTTTCACGTGTAAACAAGTTTTGAAATAATTATATTGTTATTTCCTACATAAGAATGACATGTTGTAATCTTAAACTTATTTTTCTCTTAATATTTCATGTATTATTCACTTGAACTAATAAAACAATACTAAAAGAATCTAAGATACGCAAGTCTACACAACACTACCGTAGAGTTACGTAAGGAAGGGCGTAGTGTTGTGTACTTTTGCTTAGTGTGGGTTCAGCATAAGCAAACCTACGTACCCTTTACGCCAGACCTATACGTATTCGAACGCAACCATACGCATGTTATACGTAATCCTACGCGGAGGTACACCAATTGCATATGCCATAGGTACGCGGTGCCTATGCACAGGGTACGCAACCATACGCCACCGTAATGCAGCCTATGCAAAACATACGCAGGGACACGCAGGGACTCACCGGTCCTGCACGTAATTTTGGCGTACTCGGTACGCCGCACAACGCAACTCTACGCAGGCCCGGTGTGAAAGAGGCTCAAGACTATAGATCAAGCTTAATTTGTTAATAATAGTGCTGATGAAAGTTGGCCACAATATTCACTCTTTCAGTTTCAGGGGCAAACATGTGCTAGGGGCGTTAACGGTTAATCCTTTGAAGAATTAATAGAGTATGCTGGAGTCATGGGCATAGATAGCGGGGTGGGGGTGGGGGGGGGGTGTGCAGTGGTTGATGGGGGATATGATTAACTTCATTGTAGAAAAATTTGAATGAAATCACTGGAGTCATGTTCATAGGGGGGGGGAGATGGGGGTAAGTGAAAAAAAAAAAATTGGCCAGCCCTCCATGAATTTTTTTTTGCCAGCCCTCCAAAAGTCCCTCAGCGGGGTGGGGGGTGGGGGGGGGGGGGGGGTGTAAGTGAAAAAAAAAAATTCGCCAGCCCTCCAAGAATTTTTTTTGTTTTCTCCAGCCCTCCAAAAGTCGCTCATTGGGGGGGGGGGGGGTTACCAGATTTTATGGGTTCCAGTTTTCCCTCATTATTCTCACAAGCAACAAAAAAAAAATCAGCATTTTGGGCTGTCTTTTTTTCCCCCAGGGGAGGGGGCCAGGCCCCCCCCCCTGGATCCGCCACTGATGGGGCATATGTGAGTGCATCAATTTTATTTTATTGTACAAAAAATGTAATCACTGGATTCATGGGCGTAAAAAGCGGAGGGAGGGGGGTGGGCATTTATTAATAGTTTATGTTCATTGTAGAAAAAATGAAATCACCCCCAAAGAAAGTGGAACCTTTCTATACGCCACTGGCTGGAGTGAAGGGAGGGGAGGGGGCATGATAAGGGGATAGAGCCTGCACTCACCATCAATAATTGTCCACAGATTATTATTAAGTGGTGGATTCACAATTTTAGCTGGGGTTTCAAATATTGTAGGGGTACGTGAGTAAATTGGATTATGACTTTTGCAAATCATGTTTCATTACAAAAAATTGTAATGGATGGCACGGTAGAATTTCATATGTTTAGGCATCAGGCACCTTCGCTCACGTTTCTCCTTAGGTGATATTGTGAGAACGGGGTGGGAAAGGACAGGTAAAAAATTTGCTTCAATAAACACACAAACATAAAACAATCTTCATGGAAGTTAAAAGGCATTAGCTCAAATAAAATAAGATTAATTTCACAGTATTATATGGCCAGTGATTTTCACGTGTAAACAAGTTTTGAAATAATTATATTGTTATTTCCTACATAAGAATGACATGTTGTAATCTTAAACTTATTTTTCTCTTAATATTTCATGTATTATTCACTTGAACTAATAAAACAATACTAAAAGAATCTAAGATACGCAAGTCTACACAACACTACCGTAGAGTTACGTAAGGAAGGGCGTAGTGTTGTGTACTTTTGCTTAGTGTGGGTTCAGCATAAGCAAACCTACGTACCCTTTACGCCAGACCTATACGTATTCGAACGCAACCATACGCATGTTATACGTAATCCTACGCGGAGGTACACCAATTGCATATGCCATAGGTACGCGGTGCCTATGCACAGGGTACGCAACCATACGCCACCGTAATGCAGCCTATGCAAAACATACGCAGGGACACGCAGGGACTCACCGGTCCTGCACGTAATTTTGGCGTACTCGGTACGCCGCACAACGCAACTCTACGCAGGCCCGGTGTGAAAGAGGCTCAAGACTATAGATCAAGCTTAATTTGTTAATAATAGTGCTGATGAAAGTTGGCCACAATATTCACTCTTTCAGTTTCAGGGGCAAACATGTGCTAGGGGCGTTAACGGTTAATCCTTTGAAGAATTAATAGAGTATGCTGGAGTCATGGGCATAGATAGCGGGGTGGGGGTGGGGGGGGGGTGTGCAGTGGTTGATGGGGGATATGATTAACTTCATTGTAGAAAAATTTGAATGAAATCACTGGAGTCATGTTCATAGGGGGGGGAGATGGGGGTAAGTGAAAAAAAAAAAATTGGCCAGCCCTCCATGAATTTTTTTTTGCCAGCCCTCCAAAAGTCCCTCAGCGGGGTGGGGGGTGGGGGGGGGGGGTGTAAGTGAAGAAAAAAAAATTCGCCAGCCCTCCAAGAATTTTTTTTGTTTCTCCAGCCCTCCAAAAGTCGCTC
This sequence comes from Heliocidaris tuberculata, assembly GCA_025618425.1. Taxonomy (NCBI): domain Eukaryota; kingdom Metazoa; phylum Echinodermata; class Echinoidea; order Camarodonta; family Echinometridae; genus Heliocidaris; species Heliocidaris tuberculata. The sequence goes on from CM046839.1 coordinate 14,897,365, forward strand.
ATTGGGGGGGGGGGTGGTTACCAGATTTTATGGGTTCCAGTTTTCCCTCATTATTCTCACAAGCAACAAAAAAAAAAATCAGCATTTTGGGCTGTCTTTTTTTCCCCCAGGGGAGGGGGCCAGGCCCCCCCCCCCCTGGATCCGCCACTGATGGGGCATATGTGAGTGCATCAATTTTATTTTATTGTACAAAAAATGTAATCACTGGATTCATGGGCGTAAAAAGCGGAGGGAGGGGGGTGGGCATTTATTAATAGTTTATGTTCATTGTAGAAAAAATGAAATCACCCCCAAAGAAAGTGGAACCTTTCTATACGCCACTGGCTGGAGTGAAGGGAGGGGAGGGGGCATGATAAGGGGATAGAGCCTGCACTCACCATCAATAATTGTCCACAGATTATTATTAAGTGGTGGATTCACAATTTTAGCTGGGGTTTCAAATATTGTAGGGGTACGTGAGTAAATTGGATTATGACTTTTGCAAATCATGTTTCATTACAAAAAAATGTAATGGATGGCACGGTAGAATTTCATATGTTTAGGCATCAGGCACCTTCGCTCACGTTTCTCCTTAGGTGATATTGTGAGAACGGGGTGGGAAAGGACAGGTAAAAAATTTGCTTCAATAAACACACAAACATAAAACAATCTTCATGGAAGTTAAAAGGCATTAGCTCAAATAAAATAAGATTAATTTCACAGTATTATATGGCCAGTGATTTTCACGTGGAAACAAGTTTTGAAATAATTATATTGTTATTTCCTACAGTAAGAATGACATGTTGTAATCTTAAACTTATTTTTCTCTTAATATTTCATGTATTATTCACTTGAACTAATAAAACAATACTAAAAGAATCTAAGATAAATACAAGAGAAACTAAAAATTAACTTAGATGAAAAACAAAAATTACAAAATATTTCTTTTAGAAACCATTACCCATAGAACCATAATTATTAAGCATTTGTCTTATTAATTAAAAAAATACATGATATTCATGTACACATATTAACCTATCATTTGAAAACATATAGTTTGAATATGATTATTTGGTAACAAAAACATTGTAATATGTTTATCCCATTCAATATAATTTTAATAAGCCACAATTTAAAACAGTAATAATTTCAACATTGTTCCAAAAAAGATGTGTTCGCAAAAATCAATCCATACTTCCCTGGCTAGCACCCGTGGAACTTTTCCACGGGTACTGCTGCTAGTATACATCTATTTTGATGACATCAATCAACCGGTCTAGTGAGTCGCGGCAACACTGACACGAACACCTAACATGGCAATCCTCTGTAATAAGCAAAAATCTCCATCCAAAAACTCCTGAAATTTCAGTTCATTTTGGAAATGGTTGAACAAATCAAGATGATTGACAATGAATAAATAAAGTCCTTCATTCATGCCAAGTCATATCTCATAACTATTACATGAATTATCAAAAAGATCAAACTTTAGAATGTTTTGCAAAAATATGAATAATTTATTCATCAATAATACCAGAGTCTATTACATGGATTATTTTTCTCCTGTTAACTTATTGAAGTATAGTATAATATGCATACTAGGATACATGTATTACACGCTCATTACAAAATTAATTAATTTTGTGCATATATTTTGACAGAAAATGCCATCAAAAGGAGAGTGCATTTCTAATTACACGACCAATATTTTCTTATAACGATATTATAATGAGCAAAAAGCATATCTTGTAATTCGATGCATATTCAATACCATGAGAGATATTACGACGCATGTTGGTATATGAAACCTGGTCTTACATGCTAAGTTATATTACAAAAGATTACCCGCATTTTCAAAATCTGAAGTATTTGTAAAAAATTTGAGTAATTTGAGTAATTATTTTGACCGAGCTTGATTCTCTTAAGACTGATTGTGGGGTGTTTCAGCGTGAACAGGATTTTTCAACAGGGGGGCCAGATGTGAAGAATCCAACCGTGTAGCCAGGATTTCATTTTAGGGGGGCGGTTGTGAGCATGCAAAGTGTGTTCCCCATGGGGTGGGTGCAGGTGAAGCGTGAAGCGCGAAACCTCTGACGTTTTACAGCAAATATGAGGGAAAGATAATGGCTCATAGCACCTTTTTTCAGGTGGAAAGTGAGTTCGACGCCCGGACTGCTTTTCATTATTTGGACGCAATATTGCACTTTATGTAACAGGGGTGGGTGCTCGGAGTTTTTTTTTCTTCAAAATTTGAAGGAATTTAACAATAGGTCAATTTCACCCGAATTAGCTGATATTATTTACCGCGGAGATGTTTATTTTACGGCAAAAGGCGGGCTTGGTGTGTGTTTTTGTTTTTTTGTGTTTTTTTCTCGCACATAATACTCCTAAATCTGCCTGGACGTACATGTACGTAGGTACATGTACATATGCACTGTGAATGCGCACAGTTCCAGGCGATTTTTCTTTTCCAATTTGTTTTTCGCGGATACCATCTCACTCAATGAGCATCGATCTCGCACGCAATTAAGTAAAAAAAAACATAAATCCACCGATTTCTTGATTTTTAGCGCGTTTTCGGTGACTCTTTGAAAAAATGGCACTAATTCCACATTTTTGAGGCAGGCTTTGGCTTTACAGATTGATTTTTTGAGGTGACTATGGACTTAATGTGGTAAGGAACAGTAACAGTGATAATGCATTTCGGAAAGGAAATTTTCACAAAAGGTGTCGCGCAAAGACTAAGTAAAATGAAGCTCTCAATGAATTTATACAACCCTGATGTAGAATGCGTGTAGTTACTGTAGTATGCGTGAAAAAAGCGCTATCTTCAGTTTCCATATCGATATATATATATCTGGCAATAATTGTTGTCATTTGGCCTAGCGCTCACGATGTTACACATGTGCGATGTACATGTACACCTACATGTAGTCTGAGTCGACAGCGAGATAAAAGGTTGAATTTAGCTGCTTTTTGAGCATACAGAAAATAGTGATTTTTTTTTGTTGAATCATTGATTGGGGCAACTCATAAGAAAACAGTCGCCCCAAATACAGGTTTTCCAGCATTTATTGGGGCGATATGGGTGCCAACGAGGGCAAAATCGCCCGTCGCCCCCGTGTATTTCCGACGCTGGCAAATTTTGAGTGAAAGATAATGGCTCATCTCGCCTATTTAGGCTTTTTTCTCTCACGTTTTTTTTTCACTCTCACTTTTTTGTTTTGTTTTAGGGACTGAATAGGGGGGGCATGGCCCCCTTGTGCTTGTGTTGTGCTTTTGAAAGATACAGTACATTAAATTTTTCATGCAGTCTTGTTTGATTTGCTGTTTGAAAATCATCTGTCTGGGTTACCAACTTGTCAAGATACACACATGGGTATCCATACATGTAAACATTATCCTCAGTATTGTTTAAATTCAAAGGGGTGAAAAGGAGTGATTTCTATCTAATCTAAACATACAGAACGTGTAGAACATTATTACATTTATTTTTACTGTAAAAGTATATTTCTGAGAGGATGTATGTTCTAGATGACTAGATCTGTTTATTTGTCAAGAAGCTTGCTCTCCTTTGTCTAGAGTTGTTCTGAGATATGCATGGAATGTGCGCTGTAGATGAACAGAGTACAAGGCAGTAAAACGCTAAGTGGTTCCGACGGGGCATGCTAAATTTAATTGTGTACAGCGAAAGCCACACGTGAAAGGTATGGCTAGAGTGCCCAAGTCTGCGCAGTGCCCATGTCTGCGCACACGCGTAACTGCGCGATTCTGATAAAACAAAACACACAACGAACACAAATTTTTCATCCTTATTAGAGCAATCGGTATTCGTGCAAAAAACGAGTCAAAATGATGTAAAAAGGTCTTATTTCAGATATTTTATTCTCAACCCTCAAAATGTTATCTTTCATGTCAAAACTCCCAAACTGCTTGTAAAATGAATGAGTGCGCAGACATGGGCACAATTGTTTTTTTAACGCTGAAATGACACGGCCGCCGTTTCTTATGGAAATGGCATTGTTCTTGCTCTAATTTTGATGAGATTTTTTGCAAACTTAGTCTTTAGAATATCAGGAATAATATAAAAGTAAGCTTTAGAGGAATATTGGAGAAATTCTTGTTCATTTTCAGGTCAAATCTTAGGTGCGCAGACATAGGGATCCCCATCATACAGTAAATCCACAATGTCGCCATAAATTGTAATTCTTTCAATGTTTCTCATGATCCGATCATTGAAGTGGTTATCTCCAATAACCTCGCCTAAGTGTGAGTGGAAGTGGTCAGATGGGCTGGAAGAGGAAGAGTTTACTTTAGCAAACTCCGAAGGTGGTTTGCAAGGTTCACGTAGATCTATGTGGAAATGGATGAATCTTGCCCACTGATATTTTGGTTTACTTGTCCTGGCTGTAGCTACGCGGTTGAACAGTTAGAACTTCTTTCTACTGCATCGTCTTTAACTTTTTAAAAGATCCAACATTACATGTAGACATAGAATGAGTACAAGTCTGCAAAGCTCTTCAATCATAGCCATGTCAATAAGTCAGATCGTTCATATTGCTCAACTTGCCAAGATATAAAACTAGTAGTAACTCACTCTCATCATCATGCTCATTGACATTGTCACTCACTCTCAGCTCTCTGACTCCGACTCAGATTCAGAACAAATAATAAAAATCAGAAACTGGTATGATTTATGTACCGTACTTCTCATAGATAAACTTACAAGTAATTGCCACACAAAATCATCCTTGTGGCTTGAGTTGATGATGAAGGGCAGCTCTGTCTAGAATCACTGCACAAGTCTATCCAGGATGTGAAAAATATGAAGGAACAATTTCAATTTAGTGCAGCGCTAGTGCAGTACAGTAGTGCAAATGTTTCTCGATCTCGCGAATTTAATGAAACTAACTTCCGGTTTCGCTTAAACACATAGCGCGGTCTACGGCCGACTAGCGTTGAGAGCAAGCTAGCTAGCAGCAGCATGAGCAAGCAACCCCATGCAACTTGGGGCAGGGACGGAGGGAGGGGAGGGGCGAGGACGGAGGGAGGGTGGGGTGGGGGCGAGGGGGTGACAGAACTTCTGTTATCCTAAAATTTCACTAGGCATGTATGGGTCATGGTGGATCAGTGATTTTCCAAATTGGGGGGGGGGGGTAATTTGAAAATCGCACAAGGCAACTCTGAGTCAAGTTAAGCTTTTTTTTTTTTTTTACTATAGTGAGAGAATTTTATTAGGAGTGTGACTTTGGGCGACGGGGCGATGTGCGGAAAATGTATTTATTGAATCATGTAATATTGTTAATAAAATATTTGATATTTCAACGCCGGAAGAGATATATACCGCCTAATAGCAAAGAAATGAGACAAATATTGGTAGGAAATCAAGTTGAGGAAAAAAAGTTAGCACCAGGGGTGGTATTCTGAAAATTGTTGTATAACTTTTCTTGTAACTTTTGTCGTATCTTCCTGAGATAATACCTCTCTATAAGTTGGCATGGTTGGTATTCTGAAAATTGTCTTAAGTAGATATTACCTCTCTAAGGACCGCCTTTATATTATCTTCGACACTCCCATTTTTCGACACTTTACCAATCAAGATGGATTTTATATAGGTAGGTTAACCAATAGGAGAACCCCTTATGTTTATCAATATCGGGCGTATAGTTATTGACAATGACAATGACAATGACAATGACAATGACAATGACATTTATTCTCATGTCACCCATAGAGAGGGTATTGGAGTATACAATCATATACATGTACAAATCATCATTAGTATTTCATCAAATAATTTACAAAGCATTTAGAGTACAATGTTTAAAAATACAACAAAAAGAAAACAAATTAACATTAAAAAAAAAAAAGATTTGATAATTACAGTTGAAATAATAAATAAGTGCATGAAATCTTAAAATATAATTAAAATGTATAAATATTCCAAAGAAGGCAAGTATCAGCATATCGTTGGCTGTTATGCCACAATTAAATCTAAAGCTCAAAATATTGTATTTCGAGCGCCTTTAGAAACGAAGCATAATTTTCCTGCAAAATTTTACAAGGTTGGAACGGATTTCTGGTTTTCCACAATTAAAGAGCTGATTCATTTTGAGTGTATTTGGCCGCTCAGTGTAATATTTTTGAAGATGAAATTTTCTTTCCTTATTAAAAGAAGGACAAATGAATAGATAGTGAAATTCATCACCATTATTGATTGCAGGTTGCATAGTGTACAAATTCTCATGTTTCTTTGACGTTTTTCATATCTTTCCGAGACAACTGAAGTCGATGGTTTCCACATCGGAATCTACAAAAAGTAATTCGATCTTTTTTATTCATATTGCTATGGTAACTTTCTAGGCAAAGATTTTCTTTGAATATTCTATAGTTTACACAATGTGAATTTTTGTTTATCAATATAAACCAATTTTGCAACTGTGAATCTTTTATTCGCAGATCTACAGCTTGTTTTACCCACTCTCTGCTAGAGGAACCACAAACGTCATATAAATTTGTCATGCCAACCTATCAAGAGTTTGCTTTATCTTTATTAACCAACTTGTCTGATATATACCTTGATCGGAAAGTATCTTTACAATCTCGTAAATCATACCAGACACTTTTGTTTGACTATTGTGAACTAATCCATACCAGAAGTTTATCATTCTATTTTCAATATATTTCTCTAATTTGAATCTTCCGAGCTCGCCTAAAACCATGCAGTTCGCTGTTGATTTATTAACTCTTAGAATCTGCTGGCAAAATTTCATGTGAAAGACTTCTAAATCTCGAATCACATCAAAACCCCATATTTCTGATCCACAGAGTATCGGTAAAACAAGTTGATCAAATAATTCAATTTGGATATCCACTGGTAAATCAAGATGATAAATCTTATTCAACACACATGTACATTGCTCTTCTTGCTTGACTCAGTTGCTTTTCTTGAGCTTTCCGAAATGTATTATTATAATTGAAGGTAATACCAAGATATACATAGTCGTCTACTACTTCGACATGCAGCCTGGTTATCAAATGTAAAAGAAACAGCTTTCCTCACTTTACTGCGGGAGAATATAACAATTTTTGTTTTGTCTATATTCACATTTAAATACCATCTTTTACAATAATCTGATACTGCATTGAGCGCAAGTTGAAGTTCTTGTTCAGATTTGGCAAGTACAAAAGTATCATCTGCATAAAGTAATGTGAACAACTGCATGTACACATCAATTCCATGGTCTTGTAATAATGAATGAACCTTCTTAGGCAAAACATCTAGACCATCATATCGTTTACTGATAAATTCTTTGAAATCGTTTATGAACATAATATATAGCAAATAGCACAGGTGCTAAATTTTCTCCTTGACGCACTCCTATATTACAGTCAAATAAGCTTGATCTTTCACCATCTTTGATAACACACGATTTAGCCTGTGTGTACATGCTATTGATCACTTTGAAAAAATTTACATTTATTTCACTTAAAAGTAGTTTGTTCCAAAGTGATGTCCTATCAACAATATCAAATGCCTTTCGATAATCAATGAACGCACAGTACTAGTATACCCCTTCTCTTCCACAAAAAGATATAATTCAAGTAACGAATGTAAAGTGAATATATGGTGTAGCGTTGATTATTCCTAAACCCAGCTCATTTCCAATCTTTTCACAGTCTTCTAAATACAAAGTCAACCGATGATTTAAAACAGCTTTTAATTTAACATTTAAACATTTAATCTTCAGCGTTGGTGTTGGTGCATTATGATACACTTGCTATCTGCATTTTGCATGCAATCTTGCGCACGGTAAGAATAATGGCATTATGTTTATCTGACAAAAAAAAATCAAATGTATCCACGATAAAATCATTAAACTCATGCACAGAATAAGGAAGGTGATGAAATGCAGTAATCGATGATACTTGCATTAGCACAAGGAAAATCTCCTTCCTTATCAGTGCCTATATTCTTCCATTAGCAATAATCAATCGAAAACTTTTACAGAACTCCACTAGCATGACTAGTCGATTGCCATGGTTGTCTACTGTTTTATCTTTGTTTTTTCTTTCTGGCTCAATATTTAACAGTTTTAAATCACTTGTATGTAACATTTCATCACTAACATCAATCAAATGATGTAAATTATTTTCAAGAATTTCATCACTCTCCAGTACTTCATGCATATTACCCGTTCTAGCATTAAAATCTCCCAATAAACAGATTGGTAAGTCATGATAAGTATTGTTGAACTTAACCAGATCAGCCCGGGGGGGGGGGGGGTACTCACGTATATTGGGTATACGGGGATGTGCCGCTGGGAAGGGTGACTTTTTGAAGAAAGATCCTTAGACATGGGTCCCCTTTTCATTAAAAAGATCCTTAGACATGGGTCTCTTATCCCGGCTCTTATCATTTGTTTCATTCCTCTCTTTTCTCCCTCATTTGTCCGGGATTTTCGGATTTGCACCCAAATACTCGAGGTAATCGAGCTTACATTGTAAATGCCTACTTAGCTATACGTAGAACGTACCCCGGAAGTACCACGTACATTATTTATTACATTATGCGCGCTAGGCGCCAGGCCAAGCGCCCGAGCTTGGAATTGGGGATATGGATCCGAGCTTCGTATGCGTAGTACATGCGGCAGCTTCAGTAACTGCGGGGCTGCGCCGAGCCCGAGCTAGCTAGCTGCGCTGCATATATCATAATGCCTGCGCAGCGCGCGATATGCCATTACACAACGTCAGTGGCGGCACCAAGGGGGGGGGGGGGGGGGGGGGCATTTGCCCCCCCCCAGTCAGAAGCTTTGCCCCCCCCCCCCAGTTGCCCCCCAATAATTTTCGGAGTGAAAAAAAATAAAAGGGTGGAAAATGAAAAAGAAAAGAAAAGGAAAGAAAAAAGTGAAAAAGGAATGGAGAAAAGAAGGAAAAGAAAGAAAACGGAAACTTGGAAAGCAGTGGCGGCATCAAGGTGGGGGGGGGGGGCATGGGGCAAATTTATTCGCTCAGCTCGGGTAAATATCCTCATATTTGGGTAGTTTTATAGCCGAATAATTTCTGTACATTTCCACTATAATAGTGTCAAAATTTTTGCTCGCTCGCTTCGCTCGCTCGCAATACAGGCCTATAACTCCCACCACATAATCAGGCCGCGAGATGATCATGTCCTCATATTGGGGTAGTTTTATAGCCAAATAATCATTTCTGTACATTTTCACCACAAAAAGTTTCAAAATTTTTGCCCGTTCGCAATGTATAACTACCACCTTATTATCGGGCAGCAAGATGCTCAAATGTCCTCATATCTGGGTAGTTTCATAGCCGAATATAATTTCTGTACATTTTCACGACAAAAAGTGTTCGCAATAAATAACTACCACCTCATAATTGGGCAGCAAGATGCTCAAATGTCCTCATGCATATTGGGTAGTTTTATAGCCGAATAATTATGTAATTTCTGTACATTTTCACTACGAAAAATGTCAAAATTTTTGCTCGCTCGCTTCGCTCGCTCGCTCGCAGTATATAACTAACACCTCTTTATAATCGGGCAGTTCAGCTAAAAAGAGGCTCAAAATGTCCTCATATCTGGGTAGGTTTATAGCCGAATATTGCCCTTGCCCTCCCCCCCCCCAACATTTTCTTTTGCCCCCCATTTGCCCCCCCCCCCCCACTTTAAAAATCCTGGTGCCGCCACTGCACAACGTGCGTCTTCACGCACGGCTAGGCTAGCTGCGACATGGTAAAACGAACATCGACGTCGGGATCACCCCCCGGATCACCCCCTTATCACTTGTAAACTACTTGTAAACCCAAAACTACATGTAGTATGGTACAGATTACTAATGAGTAATAAAGAATTTTATCAAGAATCTGCAAAATGTTTGGCCATTGCATTATATTACAGCTAAAATAATATGTAATATTTAAAGTTCGAAATCCTTAGACATATGTCTATTTTTCACAAAAAATCCTTAGACATGGGTGCCTATTTACAGCAAAAGGACCCTTGTATGTGGGTATGGGTCTGGAGTTCTCAGCCGCACACCCCCGTCCGATTATAATCTGAGTACCCCCCCCCCCCCCCCGGGCAGATCAGGGCCCACTTGCATAAAAAGTTGCAATTAAACGCAGCTCAAAAAATTAAATGCAACTCAAAAAATTAAACGCAACTTGATTTTCAACCAATCAGGATCGCGTATTTGGGACTTGCGTTAAATTTTTTGAGTTGCGTTTAATCGCAACTTTTTATGCAAGAGGGCACTATAATGATATATCCAGAGCTATCCATACGCGCTCTGGATATATTATCATCAAACATCGACTCTTGAAAATATTTTGAATTACGCGTTTTATAATGCGCCATAACTTGGACTGCAATTAATCAACATAATGGCTCACCCTCTTCTGCTCGAACCAAGTCACATATTGATGTAAAATCATCGAATTCCACCTGTAATTTCTTTAAAATGTCTTCTCTATGAGATCTTGAATCACACACAGTCTCCATCTTGCTATTCGAGCATATATACTGTCTGATTTTGAGCTAGAAAAATTGCCGAGACCATGAGATACAACAGCTATAGAAGCTGTTGTAAGTTTTGTCGTAGTTACCATTGAAGATAAGATACAACAAAAGATAAGATAATTTTCAGAATACCAATTATCTCATGATATTATCTTCAGCGCACTTATGTAAATTAGGATCATGCGCAGAATAAACAAAGATACAACAAAAGTTACAACAAAAGTTACAACAATTTTCAGAATACCAATTTTATCTTAAGTGTGGAGATACAATAATATTTGAGATAAAACAGTTTTCAGAACACCGCCCCTGATCATAACACCCTGTCATTGTGGGAAGGTTTTGCTTTCGGATTTCTGGTACGACGTGCAAAAATTAAAATATGTGAAATTAAGAACTATAAATGCTCATTAATGGATTGTACTTCCTTCCCTCCCAAGTGATATGCTTTTTTATCTCATAATTGGTTGTCTGGAGATTCTCACGCTTATTGCATGTCACAGAGTACGCTGGAGAGGGGCGCTCAGGAGGTGGGGAAGCAGGGGAGGGGTGAGGCTGGAAGGGGTGAGACGGTGTTGGGATCATGGGTGTCGATCCCGGGGGGGGGTATATATATATATATATATATATATATATATATATATTGAGATGGGGGGATGGCTTGTATTATCACCCCCCCCCCCCAATATTTTTTGATAAATGAATCAGAATTATGATACATTAATTAAATACCGTCACATGCTTTAATGATAAGAAGTAAGGAAATAAGAAATGCCATAATTTTAGTGCAAAATTATCGAATAAAATTCGTTCACTGGCATTGTTATTCTCAAAGGGGTTCCGCCAATTGGCGTAGATCCTTCTTTTCATTAAAAACCATTTTGGGATGCTCTAAAATACAAGTTTTATAGACAGATTTTTGAAAAAGTCCCTGGTGCAGTGGAAGGGGGATACCCCCCTCTCACACCCTCCCCCGCTCGGTCGCTTTGCTCCCTCGCCGGTCCCCCCCCCCCCCCCCCCTCAGTCATGAACACGGATCGACACCCCTGGTTAGGATGTGTGGGTGTGTCTATCTCTTTCTTTCTTTCTTTCTTTTTTTTCTCTCACTCTCATATTTCATTTTTCCTTTCTCTTTTTTCCCCCTTTCTTTCTCCATTTTGTCTTTTATGAATTTTTCTAATATACAGTGAAAAAAAAACACACATAAAAGGAACAGTTATATTTCAGGTATATTTTCAGTTGTATATCTGTATTATTCAAGTAAGCTGAGATTTTAAGAGAATTACAAGTACGTATAATTTTTTTTTTGTTTTTTTTTGTTTTTTTTTGTTCTTCCATGAATGTATACATTTTTCCATAATGGCCGTACGGTACTGAAAGTATATTTTCCGTTATAATATCTGTATAATTCAAGCAGGGGCTGCGGAGCGTCTTTCAAAGTGGGGAGGCACCAGCAAAAAAGGGCACTTTTGGGGGGAAAGAGGCACCTACAAGGGGTGAAGTTAAACATAAACCAACAAAAAAAAGACCATTTTGTGACATTTGTATTACCCTACAGTCTAATTAATATAGTTATTATCAAGCATCACCTTCTTCCTTTTTTATTGTGGTTCTAGTCACAACTTCAGCTTCCCTGATTAGCAGTTGTGTGTAATGGTTTAATGATTCATGTGTGAGCGAGCGAAGCGAGCAAGCGAAAATTTTCCGACTTTTTTGCTAATGCTGAAGTCCTTGAGTTGTACATTATTTACAGCGATATAATGAAAATGACAACAGAAAATTCATTTCGGGGAATGTCGAATGATCTTTCAATATGTACATTAACCCTGTCGTTTTCTTTAGGATTCCACCGATATATAAATATATGCAATCTGCTTGATTTCATTATATACTGTATAAGAGCTAGCGAGCGTATAGCGAGCGAGTTATGGGGACATTTTCAGAAAATATTGCCCTTACTTGGTGTAAATTATTGGCACATTCGAATGAGAAATCCTTTGCAGGGGAGGAGGGGGGGGGGGATGGGGTGGGCATTGTGCCCTTTTTGCCTCCAGATCATCTGCCTTACATTGTAGTTGTAGTAATATGGGTACCTGTAAAGGTGCAGTGATTCTTTTTATCTAGATATTGCCCTTTTTGTAAAAAAAAAAAAAAAAAAAAAAAAAAGTTGGAAATATATAGGTAAAAGGGGACACTTAAAGGAAGAGGAAAGGGCTCTCATCAGAGGTGGAAAGGGGCACTTATAAGAGGTGAAAATGGGCACTTATGAGAAGAGGAAAAGGGCACATATTAGAAGGGAAAAGGGGCACCTATCAGAAGTAAAAATGCACTTATCAAAGGAGAAAAGGGCATATATTAGAGAGAAAAGGGTGCAATTATTATATTCGAAAGGGGGCACTTATCAGAAGTAAAGAAGGGAGACTTATCAGAAGAGGGGAATGGGTACTTATTAGAAGGGAAAGGGGGCACCTATCAGAAGTAAAAATGCACTTATCAAAGAAGAAAAGGGCATATATTAGAGAGAAAACGGGGTAATATTGAGATTCAATGGCAATTATCAGATTTGAAAGGGGGCACTATTCAGAAGGCGAAATGGCACTTATTAGAGAGATAAAGGTGAAAATTGTCAGATTTGAAAAGGGGCACTTTTCAGAAGGCGAAAAGGGCACTTATTAGAGAGATAAACCGAGTAGCCCCGGGACATCATATTTTCCTCCGGGGGTAGGTGTTTGATGGGGGTTCCCTCTCCTACCCTGAGAAAAAAAAATCGAATTTGAAATTGCACAGGCGGAGTGTATAATGATGCACAAAATTATATCAGTTATTAAATAAGATTAAAGATAATATACAACCAGGATGAATGTAGAGGGGGCTTCAACAGTGCGGTTCCATGCAGAAGAAAGAAAAAATTGGAGCCCTTTATATGGAGCTCTTGTGGGCTTCTGTTGCAAGGTAGCGGGTCAACTGAGAGGGTATGGTGTGGGGGTTGTCCCCTTTCACGGTAGCGTATCCATACTTCGGCTTGGGAGCTGGGGTGGGGGCAAAATGTCAAATCGCATTTCCATACCCTAATTTACAGAGATGTGAGACATGTGGAGAGGGAGGGCGTGTGCGGCAAGGCCAACTGGACAATTTCTTCTTAATTTGTAACTGCTAACTTCTTTAAAATTTTGATATGAGATGTTTCAGTTTCAATTTCAGTTTAACTTTATTTCCAGAAATCAATCAAAATACAAATTATACATTTTGGAATAATAGAAATCGATTACATAATTCAAGAACATACTATCACAATAATGAAAGAATTAGAAAATAAAAAGAGTGATTCAAAGATTTACATTCATGTATAGCGGAGGGACCTAAAGTGAAGCTAAGCTTGTTGTGGATAGGCCTTGGTTAATAAATGATTTACAGACATGTAGAAGAAAATAATAGTAGAAGGGAGGAAGGAGGAATTAAAGAAAGAAGGGGAAAGGAAGCTATAGGAAGGGAAGAACTGAACGGGAAAAGGAAAACATTACAGAACGAAGACAAAGATTGCCACAAGAACGGGGACGCAGCACGGGTATATACTTGACCAGACAAGAAAGGATAGACAAATCAAATAGACCGGTTCTGTAATGTATACAAATCTATGCACATTTCTTCTCTGAGCACCTAGTGACCAGCTATTCCATTAACCTGCTTTTTTTATAAATGAGCCTCAATGCTTGGAATCCAGTTTGCATACATTACTTGTTGCCATGTCCGGCAAGCCTCGGGCAAGCTTTCACGTTGTTAAGAACAACCTTTGTTTGAAAACCAACCTGACGTGATTTGAATACATTGCCGAACCAGTCTATTGCAAGGGGATCTGCAGCTGTTATTTCGATGTGAGGAATTTTTAACCCTACGTCGCAGCGTAGTAAACATGGTAAATGAAGCAAGATAATAGAAGCCATGACGTAATCGTGAGTGTACACATGCACGTTAAGAAAGGATATCTGTATATCGAATGCATTATCGAATGTATATAGAAGAGTATTACTAATTTACCAAGGAGTATTACAAATTACAATAATTATGGTCTCAACAGAAACATCTTTAACTTTCTTTTAAATACAAATATGCTTACAGATCTTTTTATTTCGGGATAGAGAGTTCCAGTATTTGGGACCTGAATAGACAACAGTATTATAGGCAAATCGTGTTCTGGTTTTTGGAAGATGGTATGAAAATGCTTGACGCGTAGGATAGTTATGCAGTTGGTTGTTTTTGGTAAACATATAACTAAGTGCCTGAGGTAAATCGTTATTGTTCAGTTGAAACATCAGGGAACCCAGCTGTAGACAGCTATATATATCGTGAACTTTCAGAATACGCCTTTCTAAGAAGAGAGGGCCCGTGTGAGCCTCTGTATGCGCGTTAAAAATTATATACGTATTGCTCTTCTTGTATTTCCAAAATTTTATCCAGTTGGTGTTTCGTTGAATTACCCCAGGCAAGAATACCATGACTTAGATACGGTAGCAATAAAGTGGAATATAACATATACATAATTTGGGATAGAAACATTGATTTCAGTTTGTATTTTATACCAGTATTTCAAGATAATCTTCGAGCAAATATGATTTGTATGTATATTCCAGGTCATTTTTTCGTCAATAAAAAGTCCTAGGAATTTAGTGGATTGAAATCTACTTATCTGAACATCGTTCAATGAAATATTACCAGGGAGAGTTGAAATAGATTTGCTAAATAGCATAATTTTTTTTTTCTAAGTTCAATGAAAGCCTGTTGGCAAATATCCATTCACATATACAATGCAACTCATAGTTCGCAACCTCAAGAAGGGTTTGAGGGTTCTTATGAGAAAAAAAAATACACTTGAATCATCTGCGTATAGAATAAATGACAAGAAGCGAAATGAGTACTGAAAATCATTAAAATACATATGATAAACATTAGGGGGCCAAGAATGCTCCCTTGAGGAATTTGCATCATCTGAGGTAATAAATTGAATTACGAGGTCGCATTGCCAACGTTAGCAGAAATGCGCTGGGTTTTTTATTTTTTTATTTTTAAGTGTACATAATTCCTGAGGTGTGAAGGGCAATTTGATGATTTACCTTATATTATATTTAGGCTAAATTTTCCTCAGTTATAATACTCAAGTGGAAATTTGTCAAGGGGTAAATTTCCCCTTCACTGTGCCCTTGAAATGTTGAAATACGATGTTTCCCTCCCATTCTATAAGGAAATGTTGCATTTTCAGTCTTGACTCTATAGGAGAATGTTTGAGAGAATGTTGTCACCCTCTCTACAGCGACCAGTGAGATTGGATAGGAACCAGTGAAAACAATGAAATTGCACCCACCCCTCCCCGCCTAAACTTATCACCTAAAAACATGAACTGACAGATAAACCTCCGATTTTAATTCGGAAATTAATTGATTCCTAGTTTTCTGTCTCCTCCTCCATCCTTCTTTTCATCAGTTCAATATTTCTTATTAGAAGTGGAATGAAATTTAAGAATCTGATTAAAGCAATAATTAGAAATAACAAATGTCTTTCAGATAGTGCAGTTTCAACTTGTGTTGAGCCTCTGTCGTGCATAGAATGATGATTGCAACATTTGTTTCAAAGGACAAAGGCTTTGTGTTAAAAATGACCTAATAGTATTTATAATAAATGCGAGAAAAATATCAATATTAAATGATATATGAAACCCCCTTCTCTTCCTTTCCAAAAAATCCGGACGAGAAACTTTTACTTGGCCTTATAATTGAAAGCAATATACCTAACCCGGGATTTGTAGCCGAAGATTATATACAAAAACAATGGAGCAAAGTTACCGAGCGTTAATTTTTTTTTTTTTTTTTTTTCTTCAACCGTCAAAAATCCAATTTCTTGTGCACTTCACGCTGAAGAAATATTCGCTATAGGGAGAGAGGGTTTTTTTTTTTTCTTCTTCCGATATTCTGGGCGCAAATATATCGAAAGCCTGAAGAATTATTTTCCAGGAATTCGAGAAATTTAGCACGACATCCAGAAGTCAAGATTTCCTTTGATTTGAAATGATTTGATTTCAGTGATTTTATTCCTTTAAAAATGCTATATTTGATGCAATTTATCCTAAGTTGGGGCGCAAAATTTAGCAAGATCCCAAGGAAGTTTAATGGGGGGGGGGGGGGGGATCTGGTGCGAAGCAATGAAAGTTTGATTTTTTTCCCCTCTAATTTTGAACCCTTTAAAACGATATTTATGCACTAAATTTCATATGGGGCGCAAAATTATGAGATCCTAAAGAAACATGATATGGAAGGGAGCAAAGCGACCGAGGTCCAGAAATTTACTTTTTTAATTCTCCCCTTTGTCTTTCCCTTTAGGCCCTTTTCCCGTCATTTCAAGTTCGGTCCCCTGGTCCCCCTATACTATACGATACGGTATGTAATGACAATCTTGAGAGTAGATTTCGGTTCGATTCCATCCTGTGTAGCATTACTTGGAACCATGCAGGGAGATGGTTAAACCGGGCTTATAACCTGATGCAACTACAACATATTTATTTGTTGTTGTTGAATAAAAGTGTATATTATATAGACATAATATATCAAAAATTTGTTTATTGTATTAATTTTGTAGAGCGTGTGCATAAGCGTGTGGGTACAATATTGCCCCCCCCCCCCGGGGGGTGGGGGGGGGGGGGGAGCTGACGTCTTAGTCTTGCCTGAATCATGTGCCTCATTACGTGCCTCATAATGATGAAGAAATATTCCAAAATGGTGCCCATTTGGAATTGGAGAGATGTGTCATCTCTCTTGATTTCCTACGCTGACCGATCCCATAATAGGCCAGGAGCCTGTTCCGAAATAGTCACTCAATTTTACCCATAAGATTTGACCCGTAAAGTTACTTAGCCCTCTAAGTCATTGATAAAAAGATTGTCAGCCTGACCGTAGCCGTCGGGTTTAGCCCCCAGAAAGTGGCGTATCTAATGGGGGCAGAGGGGGCACGTGCCCCGCCGGCGGCACTTGAAGGGGGCGCAAAAAACGCAAAAGAGAGAAAGAAAAGGGGGAGAAATACAAGAAATTTGACGGTCTTTGATGGTTCTTTGCATCCCAGTCAAGGACTAAATGCGTAAGAAATGGTGTTTTATAGGGTTTGAAACGCGAAAATTTTCTAAAATTCGGTCGCTTTGCTCCCTCGCATAATTATGTTCAAGATCTATCTATTTCCCGCCCCGGTGGCCTTTTTAAAGTGTTAACCATTAATTGACTCTAGTTAATTTGCCCCCCCCCCCCCACACACACACACACACATAAGGCAGGAGCTCTGTTAAACTTTGAGCCCCCAGATGGGATAAGTGCATAAAAAGCACTTTCCATGTATAAAACATTCGAAAGAAACCATAAGTTTGCTTTGGAATTGCCTTATACTAAATTCCTCAAATATTTTTTTTCAGGGTTTTCATTCATTTTGCGCCCCCAAAATAGGAATGTTCAAAATTTCAACAAAAAATATCTATTGCTATTTAGGTCGCTGTATTCCTTTGGATTTTCAAAAAAAAAATTAAGGGTAATATACATAAGAAATTTCAATTTGAGGGGTGAAAAGGCGGAAAAAATCTGCCACTCGGTCGCGTTGCTCCCTCGCTTATACAATAACTCATCAAATTTGGGCTAACAACCCCGGGTTATGTGCATCAAAACTCATTTTCACGTAGAGCCATCATTTCTAAATTAAAAACGCTCATTAATCTGAGTTTGGACAAGGGGGGGGGGGGGGGAGATTTGATAGTTTGCCCAGGGCACCAGAATACCTAGATACGCCACTGCCCCCCAGAGCCCCAAAAGAGACCCCAAAGTCGGGTCGATTTCACCCCATCTCCCCCATGCACCAAACTTTGTCAGTAGGAAGTAGTATGACTGGACATTACAAAACACAAAAAACTGACAAAAATTTCAGTCAGGGTGGGGTGTCAGATGGCCCCTAAATGTTGGGGTAAATTTTTAGGGGGTGTCAGACGGCCCCTAAAAGTTGGGGTAAATTTTTCTTCTTGAAGCCCGGGGACCAGATTGTCCATCGGGAATGGAGTGTCAGACCCCCTGAAATAAAAACTCCAAACTGCCCTTTGACAACTCTTTGCCCCCCCCCCCATGCTCTGTATGTAAAGAAAAACATTTTCTTACCTTCTGATTATGATAACTTAAAAGGGTTTTATTCAATTCAATTCAAATCTTCATAACATAATTTTAAGTATAATAATCTTCTTGAACTACAATTTGGTGTTAATTGGTCTTTTGATTAATAAATTATTAAATTGTGAAAAAAGGTATTGCTTTCTCAAAAGTAGCCGAAAAATATTGTCGGGATTATGTAAACACACCCATTGTCCATCTTCCGCTTGTTTGATAAGGCATAATAAAAGAGCTTTTCAGGTGTATGTGGTATGTGACTACCAGGCTAAAATGCACTATTCGTGTGTTAATTGCACAGATACCAAGCTCCTCTATTTTGCCTTGTCAGATGGTCAATGGGCGTGTTTACATAATCCTGACAATATAACCTATTTGGGGCTACTTTTGAGAAAGCAATACATTGTCCACAATTTCATAAATTATTAATAAAATGATCGATTGACACCAAATTGCACCTTAAGAAAATTATTATACTCAAAATTACATTATGTAAATTTGAATTGAAGTGAATAAAACACTTTTGAGTGATCATAGTCAGAAAGTAAGAACATATTTTTTTCTTTACATAAAGTATATAGCATTTGGGGGAGTTGTAAAAGGGCACTTTGGGGTTTTCGTTTCAGGGGGTCTGACACCCCCTTCCTGATGGACAATTTGGCAGTTCATTTTTGGAATGTATATCCATAGCTCTTCCTATACTGACAAAATTTGGTCCATGGGCTTAAAGGGGAAATTACCCCAATTTTTAGGGGCCGTCGGACACCCCATCCCGACGGAAATTTTTGTCATACTAATTCCTACTGAAAAAAGTTTGGTGAATGAAGGAGATGGTGTGAAATCGACCCGACTTTGGGGTCTCTTTTTGGGGCTCTGATCCGTGGGGGCTAATTCCCGCGACGACTATATGGTCAGGCTGACAACAATGATGGTCTAGTAACTTTAAGGGATCAAATCTTATGGGTAAAATGGGGCAACTATTTCGGGACAGGCTGCTGGCCTATGACAAAACCAAATTATTACATAACATTAATATACATATACGCCCCCCCCCCCCCCCCCCCCATTAAGGCCCTACTGTATATAGTTGACGTATATAGGCCTATAGTAGCTCTAAAAAAAAGAGTGAATTTTCACTGTTTTCACTCCCCCGGGAGTCACGTCAGTGATCACCTGTGTAAGAGTGACTACCGAGTGACTATCGAGTGGTCTATAAAAATTAAAAAAAAGAGTGGAGTTTCACTCTCTTTTCACTCTATTTTCATTCCCCAGGGAGTGACGTCAGTGATCACTCGATTTTTTTTTTTGATTTTTTTTGATTTTTTTTTTGATTTTTTTTGATTTTTTTTTTTTTTAGAGAGTATAGTCAAGTGTACCATACCTGTTATGTAGGGCCAGTGTGTAGGGCGCAGCGAGCGACCTTCAACGCGACGTGCAACTTCCGTACATACGGCCGGGTACCGAGACATCTCGGCTTCAAATCATCAGCCTCATTTTGTGCGTACACGATTTTCATGCAGCTGCAGACGATAGAGGTCGGTGCGGCGCGGCGTAGCGCGACCCTTCTCCTAATTAACTGTATTACTACTGGGCTGAAATAGAGAGAGGCCGAGTTGTCAGTGACCGTAGCTACTAGCCCTGTGCTGTTTGCTAGTAGATTTAGGAATTTTAACAGTTAGAATTCATGTCACTGCTGTGTGGATTGGGCACAAAACTTTAGAAGCAGCATTCACTCGATCCTCCTCGTCTGGAAATTTGAAGAGAGATTCGATAAATATAACTATCTGTAAAATGGCAGAGGCTTCTGTAGATCGCCCTCGCTTTTTCTGCCACAAATGCAGTGCAGAAATTCGTCCTGTTTTACCGGTATGTTATTTAAATAACACTAACAGCCATCACTGACCATTGCATTGCATGCTAACATTAGTAGTAACATGGCTAACGACAACGTTAACAATAATTTTAGTAATATTAACATGGTTAAAATTGAAGTTTCAGGGCCTAATCGTGGAATAAGTCTCCTCTCATTCAGTGTGTACACATGGATGCGGGCTAACTCGGCACTAGGGCGAATTCGGCCTTGGCGGAAAATCGCCGCGGAGTGAGCCCAGAGAGTTAAAGTGATCGCAAACTCTTGTGTTGAATTTCGCATTTAATTACATATTTCAAAACATTTAAATTCAAATTATTTGATATCAATGAGTAAAATGATTAGCAAAGAAGTAATGTTGACAATTTCAAGAAGTAAAATTATGCAAAACATGAATTTTAAGGCTTAAAAGGGTACGGTGCGTAGCGTGGACTTCAACTCTTGAAACATAGTCACCGCGCAGTGCCGAGTTCGCCCTAGTGCTGAGTTAGCCCGACCCCGTACACGCACACTTGCGTGTTAATGTTATGTCTATTGAGGTGGAATGATGGGATGGGGGCTAACTCGGCACTAGGGCGAACATGGCCTTGGCGGAAAATCACCGCGGAGTGAGCCCAGAGAGTTAAAGTGATCGCAAACACTTGTGTTGAGTTTCGCATTTAATTACACATTTCAAAACACTTAAATTCAAATTATTTGATATCAATGTGTAAAATGATTAGCAAAGAAGTAATGTTGACAATTTCAAGAAGTAAGATTATGCAAAACATGAAATTTAAGGCTAAAAAAGGGTACGGTGCGTAGCGTGGACTTCAACTTTTGAAACATAGTCACCATGCAGTGCCGAGTTAGCCCGACCCAAAATTATGTCACCATATAGCACGCAATAAACAATACTGTGCGGAGTGAATAAGGGTGACACATTTCACGATAACGCCAGTTTCAGTTAGCTTTAACTGTTAGACGATGTTAACTGTGTTGACTTGGTATTATCGTGGTTGTGGAAACCACCATTCACTTCGCCATGTCCGCACAGAGGGTAGAGGCCACAGCCAATATACATGTATTAGATCTAATGTTAGACCTACATGTACCGTAATCCTGCTAGAAGTCGGACAGTGCACGCAGTCAATCAATTTCGAACATCGATGCTTTGTTCGTATTAGAACTAGAGTGATGTTGCTTGACACACACTTCACGGACGCTTATAATGTAACAGAGTTCTTGTACTTTCTCCGTGTGTAGTTTGGTTGAAAAATCTTGTCAGTTCGGATATTTGAAAATTGATAAACATTTCAGGAGTGTTAGTTTTCGATTTTTATTAGCACGATATCTTTACTTTAGTCTTACCTCTGTGTGAAACTCACTTTTTTATGTCTAGCTTTAAAGAAAGGTTGAAATTCAGTGCACTTCCCAGGAGAATGATCCCTGGGCCACAATCTACAATAACCTCGCATAAGTGTGAGTGATCCCTGGACATGCACTTCTCCAATCATGCATGGAAAAATTATGCCTATCTTTACCAAAAAATGATCGCTAATTTCCTGTGGTTCGCAAACAAGAAATCTGTCAGTAGTCAGACAGCCATTCCTATTGATTTCTTTGTATGCTTGAACTTGAAGTTGCATGCATTGACAGTGCATGCGCATGTTGCTGTCAGTTGCAGACGGGGGAGTGTAGGTTTCTCAAACTCTTGTTAAAGGGTGACTAAATTAGAGAGAAAAAGGGTGCTGTTTCCATGTATTTTTGCTTTCAAATCACGAATCTGGCAATTGATTGTCAAAATTATGTCTCGTTTTGGCAAAAAAGGGGAAAAGTAGAGGTTTTGGGACCGTTCCTTAAAACTTGTGAGCTGATTGGCTAATTGACGTCACACCCCCAAGTGACGTATGAAGAGTAAGAGGCACAAGATCTGCAGGCTGCGGCAATGTAACATTATACAAACAATGCGGTATTTGACCCCTCTGTTCAACGGACAATTTATGAAAAAGGGAAATTAATCAATATAGTCTTAGGAGTGAATAATCATTATCAATATATTTTCTACAAGATCAGTGAACACTTTTGCCCCAATATACAGCTCTTGTTTTTTTTTTTTTAACTTTTCTTTGAACAATGTTCTCATCCATCTGAGCTTGCCGAACGATAGTTTTGCATTGGTCTTAAACGCGTACACAGCCATTTTATGCGTCTGTGCAATGTACTACACATATTTAGTACGGCAACTATGTTCCCCCTCGCACAAAGCGACTGGTGAACGCTTTTGTTTGGTTTGTTTTTACTCTCGCCTTTTTTTCTTCGCTTTATATATATATACGGTACAAGTACTGACTAAGAATTTTGGCTGAATTCTTCGAGTAACTTAGAGAGATGGAAAGTGATCGCGAGTCCGATTTGGAGGACTTTTTTGAGCCAGATACGAACTTTGATTTATCAGATGACTTATCGATCCCGAAAGAGAAGAAGCTCAAGTGCAGTGGCAAGGGGAATTCGACCATATATGTTTGAACCCCTCGCAGAAGACGCGCCAGGGCATGGCGAAGGGGCCGCGGGTGAAGCGGGGTGAAGCTGCTGCAGCTGCTGGAGAAGAAAAGTGATCACTGCAAATTGTACTCCACTCGCTTGGCCCTTGCCACTCTGCCGGCGTGAGCATACCTTTGCGACCCACAATTTCTGTAGATTTAGGAAAATAATGTACGTAGGCTTACATCATCTTTAAGGGTCTTGCTACAGCCCGCAACTATACACCGATTTGGCATTATTGATGAAATTGTGTCCCAAAATCAAATTTATTGTGAGGAATTAAACACACGAAGATATGCGATGCAAATGGTCGATGCAGTGAAAGTCATGCTCGGCACCGGGCTGGGCCTGCCGGGGCCTGCGGGCGCGCACGGTATATAGGTTGGTGGAATATTTTCCCTTACTTCTCGTACGTCACAGATCACGTGATCATGATGTCGCTTCGATGGGTTTTTTTAGGGGCGGCGCAGGGCTTATGACTGTGTAAATCAGCAAAAATGAACTTTTCAAATGATTATGAAATACGACTGAATGCATAAAAAATGTGTGATAGATATTTTTTGGCTCCTGATGACTCCTTCCTACGAAAAATAGGCAATTAATTTTCTATTTTAGTCACCCTTTAATGGATTGTGCAGTTTGCATGGTCGATCAGAGATAATAATATGTATTTTTTGAACTATGTGGTAGATATTCATTGGGGGGGGGGGGGGTTTGGGGTAGGCAGAGGGGGCATGTGCCCCTGTGAAAAAAATTGAATACCGTTGGGCCTAAATCTCTACATTTAGGCTGACACATAATAAACTTCCCCCCCCCTCCCCCCCCCCCCCCCCCAAAAAAAAAAAAAAAAAAAAAGGTTTTGAGATTATAAAAAATTTGTTGAAAATTCATATCCGGGTTGTGGGAAAAAAAATTTTCTGCCGTCCATGACTATATTATAATTGGCTACTTTTTTGGTGTAGTATGTGGTCGATGAACCCTGAAGAGTGGCGCATCTCCAGTGGAAGGGGAGGGGGAGCATGCGAAGAGGGCACATTTGCTCCGTGGCATTCAAAGCTATTATAATTACTTGAAAACAATAATAAAACTACATGTCTGAATGCAAATGTATACTCAAATTTCCCTACCTAATTTTTTTTTTACCCCTTAAACAAAATTTTTAGAACTCTGCCCCCCCCCCCCTTGAAAAAAATCCTGGATTTGCCACTGAGAAGACTGACCCCAAAAATTATGTTGCTGTCCATGTTTGAATATTTTGCCCATCATCATTTAAGATGTTAAGATATAAATTTCTCTGTTTACATAGAAATTTGATTATTCTCTGAATAATTTGTCAACACCCGGCCCCCCCCCCCCCCTATTCAGGGCCATTTTAAAGCGGGGGATGAGAGAAAATTATGTTTAAAAGGAAAGCAAGTTTACTTAATGTACATTATGCTTATCATGATTAGGGCTCATACAAGTATATTTTGTCCTTTTTGTTTTTGAATTGTAAAAGCCTAGTAGTGTAGTGTTGATTGAAAGTAGTTTAAACAAAGTTAATACACAAATGAATGATTTTTGAAAATACATTTTTAGGCCAAGTATGAAGTACATGTACATGTATGTCCATTAATAATGGACAACTTCAAGCCAAACCATTCTTCCACACATAATTGATGATGAAATAAAAAATGTGATTAAGGAAGTATATTGTTGTTTTTTTTAATGTCGAAAATGTAATACTTTGCAGTGCCCATTCATGGGCCGCGGACCCGGGGGGGGGGGGGGGGGGGGGGGGGTAGGGGGGGGCTGCAGCCCCCCCTCACTTTTTTGAGTAGACATGTTAAAAAAATGTCAGTAAAAAGGGTCGAAAATTGTCGTTAATGAGTGAAATCAGATCAGCCCCCCCCCCCCCCCCCCCCCCCCACTTTCAAAAACGCTCCGCAGCCCCTGCCATTTTGGGTGGTTTTTTTTTTAATTTTAAAAATAAACTGAAGCCATGATACCATTAATGACTGTGATTATTTATACCTAAATGAAGATGACTCACTTTAATTTGAATTTACAGAAGGCATGTTAAATGGAGCTTGCAGTTTAGCAAAGGCATGCATTCCCTCCTGTCATCCATATTTAGTGAGACAATCCTTACCTTGCCTGCCCATTCTAAGAAGCTATAAGTGCAGACCACAACTGGCCAGCAAGGTCATCTTTGGAACCTCTGAATCATCGTGTTCTAGTTTCTTTTATTTTCCAATATATTCACTTCACAAATGAAAGAATTAAGATTTTTTTTTTTTTTATATTGAAACGAAATCTTCATAATATTACCCTTTGCATAATTATCGAAGTAGATAAATTTTATGATACATTTGAAGAATTAAAACCATGAGTTTAAACTGAATTCAGTCTTACCCACTCCTCCCCTCCACACACACACACACACACACACACACACACACACACACACACACACAAAGAGAGAGATGATGCTGACTCACTGATCCATATGATATCTGAAAGAAAGTGATCATTCCTATTTCATATGACATGGAAAACATAGGAATAGATGAATATAATATTTGATTGTATTTCTCATTTTCTCTTACATACACCTGTACTAAGTAGGTTGATGCTAACATTTCCACAGTTTAATGTTATGACGTAAACTATTGATAGAAGGGATAAAAAGGAGGAAGAGGTAGAAATATATATTTGATATTTTACAAACTCATCATCAATAAAATATAACTATCAAAGTATACATCAAGTGTTTTTCAAGTACACAAATATCATCTAAAGTTTCCTCTCTTTTTTTTTGGTTTTGTATTAATGAAAATACATTGTCACAGTTAAATGCATCCATCTTTAAGAAAGAACTGTTATCTGAATAATTTCTCATTTCAAAAGGGTGGTTTAGGGCACATTTGAAAACAGATGTACAGTAGTTTAAAGAATAATTTGAAAACAATCAGATTAAAATTTGAAAATTATATATTTTCAGTTAGCTCTATTTTACTTAATTTAAATTTAATATTAATGAAATAAATCAATTGATAAATAAACAAAAAATTTGAAAGAGCAGTTCGTTGGAACTACAGTTTTGGAAGAATATAATTGGAAAAGGTGTAATCTGTATCCTATTGACAATATCAAATTAATGGCCAACTTTGTGACACATAAACCACATCATTGGCATTTTGAAACAAGGGGGTTATCTATTAGCTTCAATTAGAATATACCAACCAATTTACTTACGTTATTTTTTCTTTTGATTTAACAGTTTCTGATTAGATTTTTTTTCATGTAGGTCAAAGGTGACAGGTCATAGAGGTCATTATACAGGTGTATGTGAAATTAATGTTTTTTTACCTTTGTTATCACTATATCTCAACTATTTTGTATTCCATACTAGGAGGAGATAAAGTGATCAGACTTTTGGGTTATAAGCTAGGTGTAAGGTCAAATGTCAAAGAGGTCAATTAACATGTAATTAGAGGCTTTTTATTCTGGTTATCACAAGTTTGAGCCATCAACTGAATTTAGGCGGAGGCATATAGGAGACGGAGTCGCATTCATCTTGTTCTCTTAGTGCTTCATGGTTCTTATAAGGTGTAATGTTAGTGAAAACAATAAACATGGTTAAAAAATTGTTGAAAAGTTGAAAAATATTGCCAATTTTGATGAAAAAGCAATAATTTTGAACCTCTCAATGTATTGCCAATTTAAGGATTTCAAAGTTTATTCTTGTTTATAAGATTCCTAGCATCAAACGCAAAATGGTCATGCAACAAAAATGCACACATTAAAATGGACATGTGCAGAATTTTGCTCTTTCTACTCATGCATCTGGTATATTTTTTTGAGCTCTGATTCAAAAGTTATTGAGCCAAACCACAAATGTGGTCAGTTATCTTGAAAAGGTTTAATTACTGAACACCCCTATCTCTGGAATCACAAGAATATATGCTTAAGAAAATCAGAGCACCTTAAAACTTGACAAATACCGCTTATGCGCTTGTTACCTATTGCAAGAAGCCTTCCTCTGCACGCATTATGGTGCAATGGAATTTTAATGCACAATCAAGTCAAATTTGCAGTGATTTACTTCAGAATTTCACCAATATACCAAACCGCTGTAAAGAGTCGAATGTTAAAAATGACATGACTTGCTTTTTAGAATTTGAATAGCATTTTTGGTGACAATATTTTTGGATTTACAAATGGATACCAAGATACCATTTGTCTTTAATGTGCATGATCTCTGTAGAAGACTTTACAAATTAGGCACTTTTTTAGTTATGCAGGGGACTTTACAATGGGAGGGGGGGGGGGGGGCTTTTTGAATAATTAATAGTAGTCTTAGAGATTTCTCTGGACTCGAAAAAAAAATGTGTTGATTTTCATAATATTGTTGACCATTTGACATACTTAGGTCATACTTCGTTCATTTTCAACCAAACTCCACAATGAAAGTGGCCAGTATAGAAAACCGTATTTTGTGCAATATTATAATATTCTGGTGATACAGCCCACGAAAATAAGTTGATATTGTTTGTATTTTCATTTACTATGAACCAGTTTTCAAGATGTTTGATGTTTCATTCCCAGAGTTGTCTGTAGCTGGAAAAAATTGTGTCAAGTGTCTAGTAATACAATGTAGGTTAACTCATCATACAGTACCCCGCCAATTCTGAATAGCTAGTAAGTAATTTCCGAGAGAGAATACTAAAGCCTTATTGTGGAATGCGATGTGCAAAACTTTGGAGGGTTCTGTATAACAAAAAGATCACCTACATATAGGATTACTAAAGAGAGAGAGAGAGAGAGAGAAATAGAGATTTATATACCTATTGTCATTGATAAATATACTACCAGTATCTGTCATTTTGGTCTTGAAATTAGATGTTGTTGAGTTATTTATCACTTTTGCATAGAATGTTCAATGAAGAAACTGGAATTTTCAGAGAAAATGATCTACATTTACATATACCGGATTAAGAGAAAGTTGACATGGATTTTCTTTAGGAATGATATTAATCCTTATTTCTGTGTGTATGAATAACGCTAAAGTCCAAGATATTGTCATAACGGGTAGAGTTATTTCAAATCAGTTCCATATCATTGTTGCCACTCATTATGATTCTGGCTTCTCATCACTGTTCAGACTAATTTTTGTCAGCATGTATTTTCAAAATCAATAGTACCTATTATGACACATAAAGTTATTGCTGAATCACCCAACTAGCCAACAAACAAACAGCTAATGAGAGCACCAAAATCAAATATCAGAAGATCCTAGAAATATAAGCAAACAGAAGCACTCAAAGTTAAGATGTCAACAAGATGAAGTGCAGTAGTGCTTTGATTCATTGATCTGGACATTATATTTTTTTCTAGACATTTCAACTTCAGGATGTATGGAAGTTTAACTAAAAGAACTTTGCCTTGTACTAGTCGTTATTGCCGGGAATATACTGAATTAGATGACTTGTAGCCTTTGAATTGAAATTGAAATTCATAGCTTTTGGTCCAAAATGAAATAAAAGGTATTATTTCATTTTTGAAAATACTTGTTGAAAAAGCTGTTACCAAAACTTGCACAAATCATCCACGAGTATAAAGTTTCATTCTAGGATTATTTACCGGTATTGTTGAATTATGATATTATTGTGAGTTTTTGTGTTTGTTTCTATAATTCTGTCTTTTTTTTTAACTGGTAGTTTTGTTTACAGGGGCTCTTTTAAGGTGGGCTGTTCTTCAAGTACAGTCCACCTCATATTTTTGTCAAAATTTTCTTTATTATGATTTATTTTGAGTTCTACCCACTTTTTTGTTTGCAAGTATCTGAAAAGGGCTTGTTCAAAAGTAATCACATTTGGTACCCTTGCAGATGAGGTTATTGGCCCGTATTCTCGAAAGTGGCCTAAGTTAAGCCCTGTATAAATTACTATATCTATGTAACAATATAAAGAAACAAACTTCTTTTCTGGCATGAAATGAGCATCAAAAATTATTTCTATCATGTTGGATTTTGTATTTGTATTCAGTCCCAGAACTATGGTGATTTTGTAGGACTAAAAGAGGATGACATTTGGTTCTCCACAATTTGGTGGCCTAAATCTACATGTACATACTAAGGCGGGGGCTTAAGTTAGGCGCCTTTCGAGAATACGGGCCATTGTCTCATCACCCTAACTTTTTCATCATAGCCATTGCATTGTGACATCATCTAGGCGCCATTTTGTAAAAATATGACATTGACTATGTCTCTGCAATAGAAAGTCATAAAGTAACCATATTTTGCATGATGCAAGTTAATTACATACATAGAAAATTCAACATGGGGTGCATGTGCGTATGTGCGGTTCTGCGAAAAATTTCAAAATGCTCATGGTCTAGGATCAACTTTACATGTAGGAATATTTCATGGCATTTGATTGAAGCATTTGAAAATTTTCAATGAGTGCGCACATGTGAGAGAGAATCAGTGAGCTTACATGTACATACAGGATGAAAATCACTCTTTGTTCACATACATGTATTTAGTCCCTACTCTAAAGTATGTCATTTCATGACTGTTCCACAGCCCACCTTTATACTGTAGTTGTACTTGTCCAACTCTAGTTTTGTTCCAGTATTTGTAATAGTGATATTCCTTTTCAATGACTTAAGTATTGTAGTAGCTTTCCCAAGCTCTTTATGTAGAGGTTTACAGCTCTGCTCATTGGGTCTTACTCTTGTGCATTTTATACTTTTGCTTTAATCTTTTTGCATTAAATAAAATGTGAGATTACAAACCTCTATATTTCTTGATTTTTTAAGAGTGTCATAAGATCATTACATTATTTTTCAATTTCTATTGTGACATTTTTTTTAATAGGCCTATACATGTATTTAACTCTTTCTGGAAGCTTTTTTTCTTCTCTGTATGAGATTTTCTCTTTGTCATATCATATTCTTTATTCGGGATTACATTTGGGGGGGGGGGAATCATAAAAACAACAAGAAATACAAACTGCAAAACCAGGTTCATTTACATGTAGTTTTTTTATATACCCCAAATTATATGAGAATAAACATGATTTGTACAATGTATAACTATTGAATGCAATATACTCCATCCAACATGAACTTTGTATAACTAAGGTCAAAAGTCATCAGAAACCCCAACATCAAACATGTAACAAAGTCATGCGAAACAACTTCTATTAATTTAAAGATTGATTTGAAAAGAAAAGTGGCTGCTGTTTTATACTCAGTAAAAGAGTTTAATATATTGTAATTCCCTTTCTTAGGCATTAGGAAGGTTGTTGAAGTTTATCTCGTTACTCCAATATGAAATGAGTTCACATGTGTGCATGTGCACACTACATGTAATTTGCATGTACATGGTACCTGTACATGTACTGATGAATAATAGTCAAAGGAACTAGGTCATGTGACAGTTTGCGCAAACCCTTTGGGGAATTCCCTTTGACGAGTTGTTCTCAGCAGTTTCTATTGATTGAAAAAAAGGGTGTATCGCAAGAATTTTATTGTATTTCCTCATTGGCAAGAACAGTGATTTATGTAGACCTACCTGATTGATTTCATATGTAAGTATATATACATGTACACGTAGCATACATTTTAAAGTGTAACATAGATCTGTTTCTTAGGAGTGACTGAACTTTCCTAGCTTCTTCTTTTGTACAATATTCATGTACTTGTATGCTTTTGATGATGTAAACAAATTAAACTGCTTGCATGCAGCGCAATGTACACGTACATGTACATTATATTTTTTATACCCAGCTACATACATGTAGGTCTACTTATGTGGATTACTGTACATTGTAAATAACTGTGTTTATAGTCCTTGTTCTTTTTAACTCACCTCAAAAATCTTGCAACTGTTGTAATGATATATTTTGTTGCTAGATTGTGATGTCTACATGTATACGTGGACAAAGTGATGTAAATATTTAGCTATGATTTTTAGGGGGGATTATGTTGAAGCTAGGCATGCTCATTCCATACTGTGTGATTGCTTCAAGGACAATCTCACAGATAGTCTGAAATTATCAAGAATTGTTATGCCCTGTGCCCTAATTTTCTGAAAATGTGCAATGTCATTGATAAGTTGTGTAATTTATGCCTTGCACCAAGTAACTCCTGGATTGCACTCATTTTAAACTCCAGGATGCATACTTCAGTGCTTCTTTTAGGATAACATGTGTGTACATGTATGTGTTTGATGTTGAATTGACAGATGTTACAAAGGTTAAGGGCTTTCAGGGTATTAAAACAAATTGTTTTCCTACAAACCAAGGTTGTCAAGCAAGTAAGTCATTGGATTCCTTACCTGAACACCACACTAATTGCCCCAGCATTTTGAAAGAGATGTGTTCATTTAATCAACTTAAATTGTGAGGGTGTCTTTTTGAGAGAAAAAAAAAAATCATTTAATCAACCTTAATCAACACGTTATCTGCGTTCTTCTGGCCAAAATTTTCTTGTGGCACAAAGAACAAAATTGTCTCTCTGTGACCGTGCCTTCATAGCCATGTTTGTGGAACCAGTTACCTCAAAATATCCGTTCCATAGACACTTTGGATTCAGTTTTGAAAACGGTCCTTTTTCTAAAGCGTACAGTGAGATGTACATGTACATGTAATTCAACACAAATTTGTTGTATTCTTCAGTCCATTGTATTTCTACCTTCTTGTTTCTCTCATTTTCATCATGTGCCTCAGAATCGTTAACCCTTTCAGGACAGGAATTATTTAAGGGCTAAATTGATCACATTTTGTTCTTCAAATTGGCAACAATAATATTTTTCTTTTAGTGCTACGTGATTCAGATAAGGTGTAATGTCTTTGAAAACAATATACATGGTTAGAAATTTGTTGAATAGTTGAAAGAAATTACCAATTTTTATGAAAAACAATGATTTTAAACCTCTCAATGTGTTGCCAATTTAAGGATCTCAAAGCTTATTCTTGTTTTTAAAATTCCTGGCATCAAACGCAATATGGTCATGCAATAAAAATGGACATAGTGTGTGCAGAAAATTTTGCTCTTTCTACTCATGCATCTGGTATATTTTTTACAGCTCTGGATCAAAAGCTATTGAGCCAAACCACAAAATGTGGTCAATTGTCTTGAAAGGGTTAAACTAGATTGTTGGCGTAATATAAGTGTGTATTATTATTATTGTTATTAATTTGTGAGGGTGTCTTTTTGAGAAAAAAAAATGTCTTCATTTTAGGGTGTATTATAGATGATCGGATAAAATTGTTTTGTTAGATGTTTTTTAAGTTTAAAATTCTTGCCTGTCTGTCTAGCTAATTAGCTAACTTGAACTGCATGTATACTCTGGTCATCGGACAAGTGACTTTTATCTCAAGTCATCTCATAGTGGATACATTTTTACAAGTACTGAAGTACATGATATAAATGATGATCATGAATGCTGTCCAAAATGAAAATGAATTACACTGTGTGCATGTATCAAGAATACAAATGTAGATGATTTAATCTCTCTTGTGCTCTGTTGCAGGATTATCTATGCCCGCAATGTAATGGTGGATTTATAGAAGCATTAGACAACGACAGCACTGACCATTCTGACGGATCAAGGTTTGTAAAATTTTACTGCCGTACATGTACCAAAGTTAAGGAGTTATATAATTACATGTATACAATCAAATTGTTAAAACTGTTGAAGGAGAAAAAAACAAGAAAAGATGTCATTACAGGCTGGTGATATTCTGTTTTGAATATATTCGATGTTCGATTTCGGCTTTCTGTTCATTCTTGCGGTATACTCTGATGAGTGCATGACGAGAAGCTTTAGTATGTCTCTCTTCAATGCCATTTTCCAAATATATTTCAATAATAGATACAGTATTGTTCAAGGAAGCAAAAAGTATGGTACCAGACTACCAGTGCAGTGTACTTATTAACAGGACGTCTTTATGATGAAGTTTGTGAATTGTCCCTTCTGAAATATCACGGTGTCTGTGTAGCTCTGGAGGTGCATATAATGCATTGGAAGTTCAGTTTCCCTTACATGCAACTTAATGGAGACATTTGTATGAGATATTAGTACAGGACGGTGTTGGTTTCAAACCCTAAATGTACACCTCAAAAGTGAAGTCTGTAAAACACTGTATGGTAGTGGATCCTATTTCCGAATTCTTTTCAGAAAATCAACAATAGCAAGTAAAATATCAAACGAATATCTGTCAAACTTAATGTACATGTAGATAATAAATGCTTAAAGGAAACCAAAACCCAAGGAGAGAATCAATGTTATTGGAAAGTGAAAATTCAGAGAAGCACTTTACAAAAAGTTTCATTAAAATTGGTTAAAAAATGAGAGAGTTATGGAAGTTTGAAAAATCTCGTTTTACTTTCTATGGGGATCCTCAAATTGGCAAAATTGCTTCAAAATGGCTGATTTTGTGAACAACTCTCCATTTGTTTTGTACACAGATTTTCAGATTTGAAGTTGTTTGAGTATGTGATAAATTACAAAAGAATTATAATTTCAAAAATTGTGCAGATGCGAAAAGGATTATAATTTGCTTTTAAGTAAGTGATACAATATAACAAGTTAACAACAATTTGTCAATTTTTTGACTTGGAAAATATTTTTGTAATTTTTGTAATAATTTTTTGACCGTTACTACTTACTAATACATGTACTTGTGACCTTGAAATTTCATAGGCAGTATCTACAGAATGTCTACTATTATAAAACCTGTGCAAAGTTTTGTGGAATTTTGTATAAGTCTGCAAAAGGGATGTAAAGTATCTTTAACCCTTTCAAGACAATTGACCACATTTTGTGGTTTGGCTCAATAACTTTTGATTCATTCAGAGCTCTGAAAAATATACAAGATGCATGAGTAGAAGGAGCAAAAATTTCTGCAAACGCCATTTCCATTTTTTGTTGCATGACCATATTGCATTTTATGCCAGGAATTTAAAAAAGGACAATAAGCTTTAAAATCTTTAAATTGGCAACAAATTGAGAGGTTCGAAATCATTGCTTTTTGTCAAAATTGGCAATTATTTCAACTTTTCGAGAAAATTTCTAACCATGTATTTTGTTTTCAAAGACATTACACCTTATTAGAACAATGTAGCACTAACAGAAAAATATTATTGTTGCCAATTTGAAGAATAAAATGTGATCAAGTTAGATCAAATCATTCCTGTCCTGAAAGGGTTAATGTAGCATTCATAAAGCCCCCATACTGACTGACATGTACAAATGTATTATTCCATGCTCAATATCATCCTTTTCTTTACTTTGATCCTTTAGCCATTCAGGTGATGATCGTAGGCTCTCCTTTGAAGCTGAAGACCAGTTCCAAACTCTTTTCTTGTCAACGGTATGTCAGAATAAAGTAGGAACTCTATTAACACATACCGGTACATAGGCAGTAGACAAAACATATTTGTTTTATTTTCGAACCAAGTACCAAAGAGTATAGAGTTCTAGATGATATTAGTACTAGTGGGGGCTTGTATGTAAGAAATACTTTTGTTTGTTAATCCTGGGGGTTTTTTGCTCCCAATCTACATGTATGTCATACAATCAAATTTTGTCAATCTTCACAAGCAGTAATGAATTATTTTATAAATGGTCTTCAATGTATTCATGGCATCCAGACATTACATGAGAATTTCATACAAATAAATGACCATTAGTGATAGAATTTTTTTTTTTTTTCAATGTCATTTTATCAAGAACCAAGAATCAGCGCCTAGTCTTGTCATAGGATTTGTTTTGGCTTATACCAAGATACAGTTCCTTGATGTATCTATCTCCTTCATTGACAGCTTTTCGGTGACATGAATGAACCACCAGGGAATAGTTCCTCCAGGAGACCTAACGTAAGCAGTCCGACGTCGCCATCGCCGTCTTCATCGTCCTCGACATCATCGGGAGGAGTTCAGTCTTCGTCTGCCCACTCAAATAGAAACCCTGGAGCATCCGATAGCAATAGATCCTTTGCTATGCATTCACCAGGAAGCAGGACAACGTTGACTATACATGGTGGACCGCGTGGTGCACCCCCTCCCGATATGATAGCGTTAGTATATATTTGATAGTTCTGCTTACTTTATGTACTTTGTTTCAGTACTGAGAATAAGTAAGCATTACCTGTAGTCCATTGTAATTTCATCTGGGCAGGACTGTGGAAGGTGTCCTATATGACACATGTCTTCTATCGGCTTATTTCATCAAAAAAATGAAAAATCTCTTGATATGACTTCTTAATAATGCTAGTGATACCAAAAGAACCATTACAGGGAGCCACCACTCGATATCCATGTACGTTCATTTTCATTCGCTTGCCCCTATTGCAAGGCCGTGCATAACAACAATCTTGGAGCAGCAAACAAAATTGCCGTCGAGGGTGGGGTAGTTTGTCAGTTGGGTTGTTCGGTTCGTCTTTCTTCGGTCTAATGCGTATCACTGCAATTGTGTGCTCGTTTACCGAAAATGTACGGAGATTCCTGAATATTAGCCGAGCCGGGCCAAGCTCCAAAACAGCACAATTGGCAACTTTTCGGTCCCTTTAATCCATACTCAAAAAGTCTCAAATCAAGAGATTTTTCATTTTTTGACGAATTAAGCGGATAAAAGACATATATCGTACAGGAAGCATTGTACAGAATCACCCATCTACAAATAGAGGAATGAGTAAAGAAGGATATGTTTGAACTGAGGAAATATGGTAACAGAATACATGTAAGTTAATAATGGGGTAGCTGAGAGAAAAAAAGATCCAAAAGTATGTCATGGTTCAATTCAACTTTTAAAATATGCTGAAGAAAAGTGTAGTTCAAAGTTGATTTTATCCATACCAGCTGTGCATAAATTATTTGTAGGTGTTTGAACCCCCTTTAAGATACATGTATGTTGTAAAGCATACAAGCTGAAAAGGGCTAATTATAAGAGAGTTTTATATTGGTTACTGAAGTTTGAAATAGTTGGCCAGTAAAGTGAATAGATGCTTGCCTCACAAACAGTTTTGCCTTTAGTTTGCATCAGGCGCATAGCTAAAAATGTACACACTACATGTGCACTGATCTTGACAAGTCGTTGATAATTTCAAGATGGATCATCAACCTATGATCTAAACAAGGTTGTTGTTTTTTTTCCTTACAGTTTCCTGCAGCAGTTTTTAGGACTTGCACCCCCTCCCACAGGCCCTGGAGGGGTACACTTTCCAGTGTGAGTACTGCTGCCTTCTTATTTATTCTCTTAAAATGAAAAGGAGCTTCTTGACAACACTTCCTTATCTTTATTATTTACAAAGCTTGTTAAATTACCAAATTTGCATTTTAAATGAGAATATTTTACATTTCTTATTCCAACTGTATGAATTACTTTGAAAGTTTTAAATGCAGATCTCATTCCCATACATAAAAGGTACATGTTTTTTCTTTCTTTTAAAGACATGTACAGGTATTAAATATGGATAAAAATGTTTTGCCATCAGCACTGTACTTATAGAATAGACCTGTTTACTAATTATATGCATAACTCTTGAAAACAAGTTTCTCTTGATGACTCAAAAGCTTGCCAGACACTTGCCCGACATAGCAACAACTGATGTATGCATAATGGAGAGATGCCATTATGCATAGCAGGTGCACTAACCTTTTCAGGACAGGAATTATTCAAGGGCTAAATTGATCACATTTTGCTCTTAAAATTGGCAACAATAATATTTTTCTTTTAATGCCATATGGTTTTAATACGGTGTAATGTCTTTGAAAGCAATATACATGGTTAGCAATTTTGTTGAAAAGTTGAAAAAATTGCCAATTCTAATTAAAAAACAATGATTTTGAACATCTCAATGTGTTGCCAATTTAAGGATTTGTAAGCTTATTCTCATTTGTAAAATTCCTAGCATCAAACGCAGTATGATCATGCAACAAAAATGAACATGATATGTGCAGAAATGTTTACTCTTCCACTCATGCTTCTGGTAGGTTTTTCAGAGCTCTGAATCAAAAATTATTGAGCCAAACCACAAAATGTGGTCAGTTGTCTTGAAAGGGTTAAATAGGTGGTGACTAAGGATTATGGAGAGAAGCATTCATAAATTGAAATGCATTAATTAGTAAACCGGTCTATTGATGTTTTATGTTTCAAATGACCATTGACCCTTAATATGATAGATACATTGTATGTGGTCTGTGATGAAGACAATTCTGTCATGTTTCTTTTGTCTTTTCTTTTCAGTCAGATGTTCAACATGCATGGAAGTCCAAGAGATTATGCATGGGGAGAAGGAGGTCTAGATGCAATTATTACTCAGGTAATTCACTCCCCATACATGCGACATTACAGTTTTGTATTACCGATATGTGGTATCATATAGTCATGAACATGGTCGCTGGTTTATGAGGGGGGAGGGGGGGGTCACAAGACCATTTCGAACGGAAATGTGCTTGCAAACAAGTTAGGTCAAAAATATAAATTAAGCAGAATAAAACAAATTCATTAAATTTTCAAATGTGCTGACAGGGATACTAGATGATGCCAAACTAAATGCCAAACTGCTTTGTTAGAAAATAGGGTATATTTTGATAATGACAATAACAGATTTAAAAAATTGAGTTATCACATGTGCAAAAGCAAGTTGGACTTTTCTGTGAATGTGATTTTTGGCAAGTTTTTGTTAGTTTTTTTCTCACATTGTGCAGGTCTGTACAACGTACCTACTGCATGGTAAATAATTTAGATTACTGTGAGCTTTTTTTTCTCAAAATGGAACAGGGTTCCCACTACCAGGGCCCTGCCTTACAAAGAGTTGTGATTGTTCCAAATTGATCACAAGCCCTCCATTCAAACTCTTATCTCTTTTTGGTATAGTACAATTTAGTACAGAGTTACGATTGATTTCAGGTTGCAATCGATTTGAATTAATTGCAACTTGTAATAAGATGGTAGCCAAGAACTGAACATTAGCTTAAAAAGGACATGCTTGAGGCTCATGGAAGCCAGTCATTGGTTCAATCTTGAGTGAACTATCTACCAAGTGAGCCCAAGAGATGTTGTGTATTCAAATTTTTTTCATGTGTATAAACATTTTTACTCATATAATTTGTTTATCTTGTAAGAACTATATTTTATGCCTTGTTGATAATTTTTGCATTTCAAGATCAAATTTCTTGAAATGTTCTTGAGCTTTCACTCTTGACTTCTTTAATAAAGAGAAGGTTGACTTCTGGGAGTGGTGGGAAAAAAATTTGTGAGCTTTGTCATTCCTCTTACATGTATATCCTTTTGGAAGAACATGATGCTCAAAATGTCCCCTGAAGAGGATAGTTCTTCAAATTCCCTCTTATTCGAAATAGGGTGAAAAATGGCTGAAATGTTCAGGGAGAACATTCATGTCACTTGTGTGTGCAGTCCCATATACTCACGTGCACATGCTTTTCTGCGAGATTGTGTCAATTTCTTATCATTTTCATGACTCCAAAACCTGACAGTATACACCAATTCTTATGTAGACATGATCAACCTTTCCCAATTGCTTTGATACAGTTTCTTTCACAATGTAATTGCATGACCAGAACTCTACTTTATCTTTAATCTTCTAGATGGTTCCCACCAGGTCCGTAAAATCCAGTAAAAAAAAAAAAACCCAAAAAACCACCTCTGCTGTGTACATTCTATCAACACAGTCAAAATATTAATTTTGACAATATGCTTTAATCTTCTTGTGTCTGATCTTTCATTTCAGCTATTGAATAATGCTGAAGGTCATGGTCCACCCCCTGCTGCTGAAGCAGACATCATCCGGTTACAAACAATAACAATAAACAACATTCATATTGGTAAATAACACATATGATGTTCATTTAAATTTTCATTTGATTAGAAATGTGTTGCTAGACTCTTAATTGTCAGATTTCTTAAGCCACCATGATAAATCTGTCTTGTTCGATATATGGCCATTGGAAAATTCTGGGCAGGATTTTTTGCCTCGAGTGGAGAGAGATGCACTAAGAAAGAAAAAAAAAAAGAAAGAGGGAGAGGGAGGGAGAGAAACCAGTTTGACTAAATTCCTGACTTACAGTGTTTGGGACTTAGTTATGCTATAACCATTAAAAGTGATAACAATAATCAGTACTTTGTACCCTATGGGAGTGGCACTTTATAGAGCCATCTATTTGAATACTAATGATGGTGATGATGACGATAATGTTAATAAGTTGTAATAGTAGTATAAGTATAAATACAGTTGGGCCTGAAAATTTACATACACCTTGTAGAAAAAAAACAATACACATTTTCACAACTTCACTCGTTCCTGTAAACTTTTCAACTCAACAAGGGCAGACTAGTTTGGTCTCTGCTTAATTCATATGGTACATGCATCCAGTAAAATCACTCTGCGACATATATGTGACTTCTAATACGAAGTTGGAAGTTGGGGAAATTTGAGGTAAATTGTTTTTCTTCCAGCTGTATGTAAACTTTTGGGCCCAACTTTAGGTAGTAGCAGTAGTAGTAGCAGCAGCACCATTACACTGTTTCATAAAGAATCAAAACTTTCCCATTTTATCCTTCAATATTGAGCTAATCTGAATTTACACTTAACTGTTCAATTCATGCTACATTGGATATATCTAAAAATGTTATTTTCAAAAGTTTCCACACTTCATTATAAAACAAAATAAGTCTCAAATATATTTGTTTGTGTCAAGAATGATATGGGTATGTTAACAATTTTATTTACTTCAGTGTATGTAGTAAGAAAAGAAAAAGAATATAGTAAGGTAGCAATTGGTAAAATTTGTTATAATAAAATGAATCATTTTTATCGTGATTAATGGTAATAATTGTTATTTATTTTAACAGAGCAATCAGCAGATTGTCCAGTGTGTATGGAAGCATTTAAAAGTGATGAGGAGGCCAAGCTTTTACCATGCACACACTTCTTTCATTCAAAATGCGTAAGAACGTGGTTGGAAATGGTATGTATTCCATTCTGTTGTCTTAAACATTTTGTTTTCTGTAACAGGAAGAGAGAAATGTGAATAAGAAAATGATGATGGTACTTCGTTTTGAAAATGACCCTTCATCCTATATGTATTGATATATCCTTTATCAGATACTTTTGGTCGTTACTGTGTCCCTCAAAACTAAACAAAAAACACCAGCCTGAAATATGAGAATGTTTGTGTTCGTACTCATTTAAGAGGATGGCTGAGTATACGTCACTTGTAAAGGTAACGCCCAATGTTTAATCATATAGAAATTACAATAACCTCAGCAAATCCAAAATGACCCTATTACTGCTGAAATTTACAAAAGAGGTCTTTCCCTGGAAGAAGATCAAGGGGGCATAGTGGGCATGGCCCCTTCCCTCTCCACCTCTGGCCTTTTATTTGTGTTGGATGAGTACCTCTAGGATAGCTACCCCTCAGGACAATTACCCCCTTCCTGACAACTCTCCACAAGCACATCCCCCCATAATACCCAAAGTTCCCAATTACCAGTCATACAACAACTTAGGGGGGTAATTGCCTTCAAGGGCTTTTGTGTGCATGTGTGTATAATTATCCTGGGGAGGGTAGTAGTTAGGTGTATAAATCCGTAGGTAATTTTCCTTGAGAGAGTTGTCGTAGGCAGTGGTTGCCTTTGGGATATTGTCATGGGGGTATTTGTCAGGGGGTGTCTGTCGTAGCCTTGAGGTGCTAATCCTTGAATTCATAGTCTCCTGGTATTATTATGTGCCATCACTCTCGTATTTTTCTCTCTCATTACAGCACAACACATGTCCTGTATGCAGAAAATCTATCAGCGGAGACTCGGCATCAAGCAATTCTGCATCAAGTTCTAATGCCAGATAAAAAATGTAGAACAGCGTGTATGGGTTATCGCTTTTTGAAATTTCAATGACATATTTCTCTTTGAAAATATTATATATATAGTACTTGAGACTGGTTGGTGACATCAGCATTTAAGCGTGACGATTCTATACCTACCTGGTGATTTTCATGAAATTACTATGCAGATATTGACTGGAGAAAGGTGCAATAGAGGCAGGACCGATTGATTCTCGATGGATTCTTTTTTCATGCAGATTCAAGCAAAGCAAAACTATTTATATCTTATGTAGCAAGGCAAGTGAGATATTTCAGCTTGAGCCAGTCAATATCTGATGTATTATATGGTAGACTTGGAATGATTCTTAGCAAAATTGTGATATGAGAATACTAAGTATGCAACAGCAGTACTGTAAAAGTGGTGAATATATTCCTGCATTTAGCTTCTATGTGCTGCTGAAGTGGTACATCCATTCTGAATCTGTTCTGAATCTGTTCAGTTCCTTGTGTGTTATTTATAGATTTTTTAAATTTTTAGTCCCATCACTTTACAATACCCCAGTTCGTAATTTCTATTTGAGCATCAGCAGATACAGGTCATTTGTACCAAATTGTAACAATATTCTGGATTTATATAGCGCCTAATACATCTGCGATGTCTCTGAGCACTTTATAGACATTGTGAAACCCGCTGAGACACATACTAGATAACTGCTCATGGAAGTTATGTAATCATTCATTTATGCGCCAATGAGGCATTTGCTACACATATAGGAAACAAAAGTTTTGAAGCACCTCCCATCACTTTGGGAGGTATTTAATGTTCTAAGTGGGACATGTCCATATTCAAAAGATCTTTGGATATTTACATGTAGGGTCAGTACTATGAGCTACTATGAACTGGTCTATTGCATGGAGGGAATATATTTCTATTGCCCTGTTTTGATGGCATCCCAGAGTCTGCTTGTGAAGGTGTTGACTGGCTTGCAGTTCACAACGTCATTGCACTCATTCAAAACTACATTGAAAATTACACAAATATGCATATGTGTTTTTTTATTTCATGCATGCTGAACAGAGTGCAAAATTGATGGAAATTAAATGCAGTTTAAATTCCTGCTTTTACAGTTTTTGCTACTAGGGTGACAAGGCATATAGAACATGTCTTACCTTATGTGTATACTGTGACCTACACACAGAACACGTTGGACTGAATAGAGCCTTGTTCATACATAATGCTTTGAACCGCCTTAAAAAGGCTCCAGGGAAATAAACTGACCTGGGCCCCGTTTTATAGAACTTGTTATCAGTAACAACCACTACATTTCTATGACAACTTTGGTCTCAGCCAATCAGATGCAAGGATTTCAGTAGCTTATAACAATTATTGCAACTTATTGTTAACAAGTTTTATGAAATGGCCCAGATCGTCGTTTGCTTCCCAATTCTGTATCTTATAACACACAGATAATAAGGTACCCTTGAGGGCCTTGGTTGTGTGCAAATACCTCTTCCCCCCCCCCCCCCCCCCCTCCATCTGCCATTCTCTTACATGTAAAATGTTTTTTATTTTGCCACTGCTTTTTTTTTTCTTTTTAAGGGTGGGTTTACTGCATCATGTGTGGACAAGGCTCTGTGGTTATGATAGAAATGGATTCACAGTGGATTTACTTGATATCTCCCTCAAATAGAAAATTCAGTGCAGCACAACCTTATCCTTTGCAAGTATTATAGTAGCAACCTTTACTGTCATTTTTAATTTTTTTTACTGTTCCATCATCTGACACTTGTCACTATATCATTCATTGAGTGTTACACATATTTTTCCACCTCCTTTCAGTTCTGAAATGGGAACAGGATTTTTTTCAGCTCTTTTCAGCTTGTTTGACCAAATAAGCAAATCATTTTATAGATTGTTTTATTAAGACCTCTGGTAGAATCTGTTTGATTTGGGTGGTAATCATTACTGAAATGAAAAACACAGAATCAACGACTAAGACATACAACTGACTACCTTTACTAATGAATTGATTTACCTCATAAAGGGTATACAATTTTGTATATCACTGAAAATTAAGAAAATGAAATTATCTCAAAAAGAAACCGTCGTTATTTTACACTATATATTAAAATTGTAAAAAGGCTGCATAAGAGTTAGGGATATTTATAACATGCATAACACCAAAGATAAATATCGCACTCTTTTTTTTTCATCAGACTTTATACAGGTCATCCTGAAAATAGGTCGAGCATGCAGTATTTCAGTTTTTTTTTTTTTTTCCTGAAATACTGTCCAAGTGAGAAGAAACAGATGTGCATGTACATTATGGTAGAAAGGGTGAAAATGAATCTACCGGTAAATTTTGTACGTGGTACGTGTAAGAAAATCTGCTATTGCTTTAAAGAAGGAGAAAGAAAAATGTAGAAACGTGTGAAGCTGTCTCTGTAATCTTTTTATTTATAGCATGCATTTATTTTATCTTATCGAAATCGTTAATGTACATGTTGCTATTCATATTTCACTTTTTGGAAAAGTGAAGTTTAAATGGAAAGGAGTAATCTTGAATTCTGGTAATATAATTATATTTGGAGAGAAACTGGCAAAGAGTAGTTCTAAATTGTCCTGATTTTTTACCATGCAGTGAACGTGTTGCTGAGAAAAGCAAATTGTAATTGAAATCACAATTTTCGGTACTGAAAATAATATGCATTAAAAAAAACACCCACACATGTTGTGCACATAGGAAATTAGATGCACTGTTCATTGCCTCATCATCCCAATATTCTCATCCTTCTTTACTTATTGCTAATAAATGTATTTTCCTCCAAATTTCTGTCCGAATTATCATCTGTTTGTATTCTTTGGTTTTTAGTGTGAAGTATATTGAATTTTGTGAGAACCCTATTTTTTCATTGCTAGAACTCAAGATTATCTCTGATAATTGATTATTATTGTTAGACAGCTTAGTAAATGTAAAATACATCAGAATCAAATGGTGAAAAATCGGTTACATGTTGTTTTTCCGAAGGTTCATAGGTCTGAAGGTTCGTTTTCCTGAAGGTTTGTATTTTCGAAGGTTCATAATTCAGAAAGTGAAAAAGGGTTTCTAATTCCGAAGGTTTGTAGTTTGGAAAAGTTATGTAGGGCTCTATAAAATTTTCGGAATTACGTACCCCATTTCATTTTCGGAATCACGAACCTTCGGAATTAGAAACCTTCGGAATTAGAAACCTTCGGAATTAGAAACCTTCGGAATTAGAAACCTTCGGAATTAGGAACCTTATTTCATCTTTGGAATTATGAATCCCCTGCTATGGGAAATTTGTGTTTCGGAATTACTAACATTTGGAATTATGAACCTTCGGAACAACGAACCTTCGG
Source organism: Heliocidaris tuberculata (assembly GCA_025618425.1). Classification (NCBI taxonomy): domain Eukaryota; kingdom Metazoa; phylum Echinodermata; class Echinoidea; order Camarodonta; family Echinometridae; genus Heliocidaris; species Heliocidaris tuberculata. The sequence goes on from CM046839.1 coordinate 14,941,665, forward strand.
AAAGACCAGTATCCGCCGAAAAATCAGTGTTGCAATGCAGTGACAGCCAAATGCAATTCCCCAGGCTTTTACCAGATTTCTGGACCTGTGACTTCTCCGTTTCACACCCCAGTCACATCAACAAGATCAACAGCAGGGCCCCGTTGCATAAAACTTACCATTAACGGTTACTTTGCCATCAATGGTAACTCCCATGGAAACCTTGATTTTGATTGGCTGTTGAGTGATGTTACCATTGATAGCAGAGTTACCATCAATGGTAAGTTTTATGCAACTGGGCCCAGATTGACACTAGACTGATCAAAAATGTTTTAGTACAACAAACAGCCAAGAATATTTTGGTTGAGAGTTGGTGTGGAGTCGGTACTGCGGTGTGACTGCGGTGTTGGGACTTTTGAGGCCTCGCGTTGTATAGAACATATTGGGGTCCAACATATATAGGTCTGTTTTAGGGGTAAAGAATTAAAACTACTGCAGTAACTGGCATCCTAGAAAGTATGTAATTTTGTACCAAGGGGGTGTTTCATAAAGCTGTTCGTAAAGTTACGCATGACTTTATGAATGACTTAAATATGACAAGCCAAATGGGATGCTCATCATTTTTAACTGCATCAACTAAAGTTGAACTGTGCAGATGTAGATTAACATTCTTATTACAACAAACATTTTGAATGCAAAGTATATTGTTGGCCATAATTGAATTGAGGTTATTGGAAATACAGTCACACTTTCTTAAAACGTCAGGAAAAACTTTGGGCATTCTATCTGGCATTTCATATTCAAGTCGTTTGTAAAGTTGTGCATAACTTTACGAACAGCTTTATGAAACCCCCCTGATCTCCTTTTCTACTATTAGTTGTACATTAAACTGTTCAGTTTTATAGCACAGTCGGACCTGTGTATAAAAACTATTTTAGGGAAAAATTAATTGGGGTCTTCAAACACACATTTAAAAGATTTGTTTTTCCAATAAACCATATTTAAATGACAGTGACTGTCCATAAAGTGTAAAATATCTTGGCATGCTAAATGGACTGTAGATAATCATTACAAACAAGCTTATTAAAATCCCAGAATAATATGATTTTTCATTCAATTCTGTCATAAATCAATTTTCTTAAATCTCATTCGATCTAATCAGTGCAATTGTTGTAAGTGAGAAATTTGACATTTCTGACTTGTTTATCTTGCAGTAAAAAATGGTTTGAACTACAAGACTGCATAAAAACTTGCATGAAAAAACAACACTTTTATGCTAACATGGGACTACGAGTACGTATTCTGTTGACTACTAGCCTAATTTTTCAACTGTTATTGCCCATTGAATATATTTTTTTTATTGATTTGTGTGGCAGAAATATTATATATGTAGTTTTGAATATCAGTGTAGATTTTGTTGAATATTTTTTATATTCTGTCTTCTTTCCCCCCCCCCCTTTTTTTTTTTTTTTTTTTTTTTTTGGTGTCATGACTAGAGCTCAAGACTAAATGAGTTGTGAGATGAATATGACTATTATATGCTGAGAGCCTGAAGGGCATTAACTCATATCATTTAACACAGAGTTAATGCCCTCTTAGCTCTCAATAAACAAAGTTTGCAACACACCCTGGGGTGCATTCTCATTGGATAAGCTCTTTTATGTGTTAATGTGTAAAATATTAAAGGGCTCTGTCATATTCGACATTGATTTGTACAGCAATAATTTTTAAAGATTTGCATGTAAGTTATATAAATGAATGATTTATTTACTTGAAGTTATTTTGTATTTTTAATTGCAGTGGTCATTTTGAAGATGCAAAATAATCGATGGGGAATATGGGAGCCATGTAATTGTGCATTTACGGCCTTCTGGCACCTAAGCTTTGATTATAATTATTCTGTGTTTTGTGCAGGCACTGTCATCTGTATATTATTTGCATAAAATTAATTGACTCATAGTCTCTGAAAAAATCACCTTCTGCAAGAGCCTTTGAATTCACAGAGTTGAATTTAGTGGGGTTTTTTGTGTTTTTTTTTCAACTGAATTTCAGTTAATGTTGATTCCATATGCAGAGTAGTCACTAGTTTGCTTCTAGTCTCAAGTTTGTAATGATGATACAGTAGAATGTTTTAAAAAAATACACCTTTGTTTGTTATATGTTGCAACTGTATTTTGTGAACATATGTTCCGGAGCATCACGTTGCAACGTACCACTTTATAATACTCTGCAATATTTAATTGTGAGCATTCTACTAAGAGGCTCTTCACTTTGCCTCTTGTTTTGTTCTCTCATAATACTTTTATATTACCACAATGGTAAAATGAAGTCATTTTGTTTTTATTAATCGCAGAATCCATGAACATTGGCAAAATGCATACCGGTATTGTAATTATGACATCTGAAAAATTAGATCACATATATTTTTTTTTCAATCTGTAAATCTATGAAAAAAAAGCTGTACATATTGAAGGCCTAAGTATAGTCAGACCATGTTTATCTGTCCACGTTGGGATCAGCATCAATCCAGATATGTGAAAGTTATGCCTAAACATGGCATTTCTATGAAGTTCAGTAACATTGATGCATGTGATAATGCATTTAGTTGTTGCTGGGATTGCTTATAACATAATCTTGAGGATCATTGGTACATGTTTGGATTGAGTTTTTAGTGGGTTTCGAGTGATATTTCAGGTGGAAATGAATGAAAGAGCAGTGACAAACATCATCATGTACACTGTGAGATCATGTCTGGCTGATAGAGAGATCTGTAATACTGGTGGTCGGATAAACGAGGTCAGACTGTATATCGTCTGTTGGAGCCAGAAGGGCGTTAACTCATATACATGTACTTTAACACAGAGTTAACGCCCTTTTGGCTCCAAACAGACGATACCACCGGAGAACCAATAAAGTGCTAACTCATCTTGGTTGGTACACAAGTATATGGCACTAGCAGAATGTTAATGAATATGTTGGATAGAGTATCAAAATTATCTGATATTAAAACCTTTCTGGCTGATTAAACAATTACAAACTATTAACTCCTTTTAGTGATGTAAATATATGTGTCAAGTAAATACATATTTGTCTGCACTAAAAGGAGTTGTCTAGAACAGCAGCTGCAATATAGTATCAATATTGCCTTATTCTTGAAATGAAATTATTCCATTCTGGTTCTCAGCAGAAGGCTTATGAAACTCTGATCGCAAATGCAGATTTGAAACACCTATAAGATACATTATCATTTCTTTTTAAGATTATTTTGTATGAAATAGTGATGACATTTGTTGTATTCAACCCTAGATACTATGTAGGAGCAAATGAGAAAAGCTTCCTTAGTGATTTGTTTTCATAGGTCAGATAAAATGCATCGCAAGTTCTCCATTCTTCTACTCATAATTAGGGAAACCCTTCAGTGATGAAATACACATATTTGTTTTTGTTGTTGTTGTTTTGTTTTTTTTAAAGAATGAAATCTATACTGACTTGCACTTCAAATATTGTACTAGGGAAGTAGGTGCTGTGTCTTCATCTATCTATCATAATGTAATTATTATTAGCCTGTCACTCTTTATAAATACATTATTGCTATAACATGGACTGTGTTGAATAAAGTGTATTCTCTAATATTTGATATGAATAGTTCAGTTTACTTCATGGTTGTTTTTTCTTTGTGCCAGTCCATGACAGAGAGAGAGAGGGGGGGGGGGGAGCAGGTTAGGAAAACAAGAGAGTGGAGAGGGGCAAAAGCAAGATTGATCGATTAATTGAATGAATTTATTAACAACACATCACATAAATGACAGTATAATATGAACAATCATGCAATGTACTAACGAGTAATAATCTGACATGAATACAGATACGTAAACAGATAGAAAGTGATAAATAAACATGAATGAACAGAAATGATATGTATTCATAGATCTGCATAAAGTCGAATGTACATGACATACACTTAACTAAATGTAATATACTGAAGATGTACTAATACTGAGGTGCAGTTAATTGGAACTAGAAGTTAGCACAAGTGCTAGTCGAGCCTAGTTCCATTCCTTTGGCAAGATGTTTTGTATATAAAAAATATACAAATAATTTATTTCTTAAGGTTTACCATTCTTACAGAGAGAGGAAAAAAACAAACATCAAAAGCGATTTTGTTTTTCTTCAAAACAAATAATTATGTTTCCAACAAGTTTCTATGAGGACACGAAATCTATTCATGATTTTTGGTACTTAATCTAATCTCTTTTTCTCTTTTTCTCTTTTTCTCTTTTATTGTATCATTTGTTTTTAATTTTTTATCGTGTACATTTTAATTAGGTCTATGTTTAAGTCGGTATTTTTGTTCTGCTTTTGAATTGCATGCATATTGGTTTAAATATTATATATACGGGCTTGCTGAAAAATAGCCTTATGGCTGAAAACAGGTTTTACAAAGAAACAATACTCCAACTGTACAGTAATGATGCCCAAGCAATAACCTTGTATGTTTTCTTCAACTCCACAAATAAGAAAAGCTTCCTTAATCATTTGTTTATAGGTCAAATAAAATACAATGGGAGTTCCGCATTCTTCTAAGCACAATTACTGAAAAAAAATCAGTTATTGTGAAATACATATATCCGTTTATAAAAAAGTTTTAAAAACAAAATCTATATTGAATTACGCTTTATTGTACTATGAAGTAGGGGCTCTTTCTTTATCTATCGTGCATATAATTTGCCTGCCACTCTTCATAAATACATTATAACATTGATTGCGGTAAATAAAGTGTATTCTTTGATATTTACTATGAATATTTTGATTTTGATTCATTTCTCCATAGCAATTCAGAGAGGGGGTGGGGTAGAGGTGGAGGGATCCTTAAAACAATGGACTTCAAATGCCTTTTGTATGTTGTAAAATGTTATAGCCACATTGCATTTTTGTAATCAATGTTCTGTTTAACATTTATATACATGCTATCAGTCTGCTTGCTGCATAAGAAATAATTACAGCAGTAATGATGCTCGAGCAATAAAAAACGGGAGAGTAATAAGCTACCCAAAGGAAGGGAGAAAGAAAGAGTGGTGATAAAACTTTGCCCCTTCCCTCACCTCTGTGAACTCCATCTGATGCTCCAATCTTGGGCCCTCGATGGGTCTGTGAATGCCTATGCGGAATTGTTCACATTCAAACGACAACCCAGGAATGAACTTGCTTGATTATAGTTCCCCATGGATCTATAACGTCACTCGTTGTGTCCTCATCAAAATGCACTGCACTGGATATTACTGTTCAAGACTTCAAGTGCATACAAATCAGACTGTGATGTACTTGGGTTTAAAACTTACCATTAATGGTAACTTTGCCATCAATGGTTACTCCCATGGAAACCTTGATTTTGAATGGCTGTTGAGTGATGTTACCATGGTAGTTACCATTGGTAGCAGAGCTACCATTAATGGTAAGTTTTATGCAACGGGGCCCTTAACATCAATTGATGATGATGGATTCCTTGTCACAAATATTTTTTTAAAAGGTACAATGTACTAATAATCAGTGGTTGAACCAGATACATGTCAAATAAAGACAAAATGTGAGGATAACTCCTTGCAATATTTAAATGCACACATCCTTCCTCCTCTGATTTCTTTCTCGGCCAGCCAGTCTTTAGCTCTTCTGCAGCACAGTGATGATAATGCTGCTGCTGCTGCTGCTGATGCTGCTGACGTTGCTGCTGCCATTGCTGCTGCTGCTGATACCGTTGTTGTTGTTGCTGATAATGATGATAATGATGATGGTAATCTATATAACAATAATAGTGATGATGTTGTTGATGATGATGGTGCTGCTGTTGCTGCTGCTGCTGCTGATAATGATGATAATGCTGCTGAGGATGATGATGATAATGATGATAATGCTGTTAATGATGATGCTGCTGCTGCTGATGATGATATAATAGCAATAATAATTATAATGATGATGGTGATGGGAATGGTGACTTGGAGGATGACGATGATGTGGTATAGTGATATAGTGATGTTGATGAGAGTGAGGATGAGGACGAAGAAGGAGAAGAAGAAGAAGAAGAAGAAGAAGAAGAAGAAGAAGAAGAAGAAGAAGAAGAGAAGATCATGTCAATGGTAATGGTAATGATTTCATCTTATATACTTGACTGAAATAAAGTATAAGCTTGTAGATAGTCAGCAACCAGCTTACCTGTGGCTTGAAGTCCTCTATCCGAGGGACTTCGTAATTATAGGATCAATGCCTTACCAAAGGTCATAAAAGCCATTGAATCTATAGATCTTGTGAGTTATGAGAGAAGAAAAAAGTGGGGGAATTCATAAAGAGGATGAGAGAGAGAGAGAGAGAGAGAGAGAGAGAGAGAGAGAGAGAGAAAGAAAGAGAGGGGAGAGAGAGAGGGAGAGGTGGGGGAAGGGAGGGCAGTGGTGTATCAAAATTATAATTATTTTTCTCTGGGCTTTCAAACGGGATGGGGGCGTGCACTTGCTTCACTATATGGTGATTACACCACTGGGAGGGGAAGGGAGAGAGGGATAAAAAAGAAAGAGAGAGGAAGAAGAAGAGAAAGAGAAAAGTGATAGAGAGAGGGGGAAGAGAGAGAGAGAGAAAAAAAAGAGAAAGATAAGAATTTTAGAGAGAGAAAATAAGAAAGAGAAAGAGAAAACTAAACAGAGGGGGACGGAGAAAAAGGAAGGGAACATGTGGAGAAAAAATGTGAGATAGAGGGAGACGGATGCAGGTCACGGATGGAGCGATAGATAGGGAGAAATAAGCGCCAGTGAGTCAGATCATAAGTCATGAGATGAAAAGATGTACTGAAATTGCAAAAAGAGACAAGGGGGCTAAGCTAAGGAATAACGAAGAATTAGAATGAAAGCGAATTACAGTGGGAATAAAGAGGTAATGGAATAAAATAAAAGATAAAAATGAAATGTTTTTACTTCATTCTGTCAGGGACAAAGAAACAGTGGTGGTTTAAAGAGAACAATAGGCTGTATTCTATGATGAGCATGATAGCGAAGGTCTCAGCTGTCTTTGAACGATACCCCTTTCAAACCAACTCATAGCGTGATATTTTACAAGGTCGTGTCGTCAGACAGTCTGCATTTCCCTTGACAAAAAAAAAGAAAAGCATGCGTGCCCTTTTCTAAAGTATATATTTTATTGCAGCCTGGCGTAAGAGCGATGCTAAGAGAAATAATGTCCATGGTTTAGGCAGGAAAAGATGGGTTGATGGTGGCTGTATGAGCTTTATGAAAGGAGAAAGCTTGTATTTACAACGGTGTTTTTGTTATGGCAAACAAAAGAGGTATCAGCATCCAAGCGTTGGAGATGTCTGTTGGACAATTATTATTTGCATCTAAGTGCAAGTACTACACTATCAATAGCTTTTATTGTTTAATATTTGCAACTTAAGTGCAAGTCCTGAACTATCAGTAGCTTTTATTGTTTAATCTTCTCCAAAAGGACAATAATAGATTGTGATATCTTCCAATGGATTCCAATCAAAACCTCACATAAATTAAATGTTGATACTTTTTGTATGTATACGAGTGTTGGAGTAGGGATTTTAAAACCCATGCATGAGTTTTAATGAATATGAATTATAGTTTAGAATGGTACGCATGAGAAAAATAAAAAAGGGGGAGAAGGAGGTAAGAAAGTATCACATATGTAGGCCCCTACAGCTAAAAATTTTACTCTGATCTGAATTACACTCAAATCGTTATAGAGGAACGTATGATTTGATAATTGACTGACTTATTATTTAACGTGGATAAAGAAAGGTAGACTTTGGGCCTATGAAAGCGGCATAAGCCTAGATTGGTTTTGAAGAGGGTGAGTTCTGGGGGCGTTTTTTCATCAATTGTCTTGTCAGTGATTTTTCCCGACAAATTTGCTCTCAGCCAATCAGATGCAAGGATTTCGGTAGCTTATAACAGTTATTATAACTTGTCATTGATGACAAGTTTTATGAAACAGGGCCCTGGTAAAGGTGAAAAGTAATTCGTAAGCTTTCTCATTCTTTCAGTGGAAGAATATCGTAGAAGAAATGCCATGTGAAAATGATTGCTATTGAAATGCCCTAATTTTCAAAATATGGCCAGAAATAGTAAGCTTTGGACCAGATTTTGATGCAACATGTATATAGTCTAGTATAAAGCATATACATGATATATCTGTGTGCATTCCAATTTATCACGTGATTTTCAGCACGATTGAATCAATTGTTAGGATGATTCTAAATCTCATGATGCATGATTATGTACTACACAATCAATCTTCTCTATGTAAGTTCTACAGACGGTTTCTTTTACAATGCAATCATGACCAGTTCTAAACTTTATCTTCAAATGGTAATGTCAGTTCTCAGAAGAACAAGCAGGTCGAAGGTTTATAAATACTTCATTAGCCTACAATTACATTGATCATAAGGGGATCGAGCTTGAAATCTCTTTGGCCTTCAGGCTTACAGAGCTGGGAAGCCGGGGGAAAACCCTCTTAAATAGCCCCATGCGATAGTAAGTGACTATACGGCACCACCACATGAGCCCAAAGTAGTTTCATGGGGCATGCGCCCTTAAACATGCGCCCCTCAATCGAATGGGGGAAAAAAAGAAGGAAATGGAGAAGATAAGAGAGAGAGAGAGAGAGAGAGAGAGAGAGAGAGAGAGAGACAAAAGGAGAGTGGGAAGCAAACATGAAAAGAAAAAGAAGATGATAGGACCCCTCCAACGTGCCCCCCCCCCCAATCATCGGCCTTCATCCACCAAGTAAGGCCATTGCCGCCCCACCCCCCCCACACACACACACACACGCACACACACACACGATGGCTGGATCCACGTTACGCCACTGCAATAGCCTATTTAATTAAGTGTCACAGTCGACTGTATATGCTTTCATTATTCTGGCCTAATCAAACTAACTAACCAGACACCAATGACAAGTTCGTATAATCTTTGACTTTATATCTCACTATGCACTTCCTGATAGAGTTCACTTACAAAAAGTGCAATAAACTAGAAGTATATCAAATCAAGGCACTCAAGTTCAGCTAGTTGACAACTCGTGACTTTTAGATTAATATGACGCCTACAGCTCTGAATTCGTAGAAAGCGTAGGACAAACTGTAATTGTGCGATTTGGTCAAGAAACTTATGGGCTTGTTTGGACCAAGAACGGACCACAAGACTGAACCGATTGACTTGTTAATTAAGACTTGTCTGACAGTCAAGAATGTGTTGCTGCCATTTCAGCTTTTAAGACGGTCGTCGGGCCAATATTCCTGATTGTATATTCCTTATTCCTTTTCAAGAAAGGGCACTTTGTATCTTTAAAATGATACTTTTAGAACCTTTGAAAGGACTCTCTTATTGTTTTAATAGCTATAATTGTGATATTATTTTTATAAAAATCTCCAACTAAATTAATATGCTTTTAGTGAATAAATTCTATATATGACAGTAAACTTCTTAATATCAAATTGGCTATAAACATTAATTTCTATTTTGTATAGCAACATAAATGAGCACCTTACATTTAATAGCAGATTAGCGAGTTAAAAACCAAAAAATATGGCGGCACTGCCTTTCCCCTGCCCAGCTGCACCTGTTCTTTGTATTTGCCTATCTCTGACAGTTTTGTTAAATTTTTTTTTTATAAATAAATTGGAAGTATATATATAATTGTAATGAGTTTAAGTCTTTAATTTAATAATACATAATACATATCTACGTTCATCTATTTATCATATCAATTTATCAAATTACGGATTGTAAATTACTTTTTTAAATTTTGACATTGGAGTAAATCTTGTTGACAAGAAAAGAAATTTACTTTGAAAAAAGGATATTCAAAAGGCAACGTAGATCCTGCCATGATGATTAAATTAAACGGGAATTTGGAGAATATACTTTATTTTTTTCATTTTATCTTTTGTAGTACGTACTACATCAGAGTTTAAACGAGACTGTTCAGAAAACAATACAAATACCGGCCTATAGATTTCTGTTTTTATTTGGTATATATGCCCATTGAACATTCAGGTTTGTTTTTAAGGTATAGGCCTTGTACTTGGGATGATTGATTATCGTTAGTTATAGAGCAGCATGAGACTTGACTTTTGCTGAAAGTGAAGGCCTTTTGAATGTCGCGACATAGGAATTTTAATTGAAATAGGTGTGACGTTCCTAAGCAACAGCGAGTGTAGGCTCTCGAAAATGTGTCCTCGCTGCTCAAACGCTAATTAACTTTCCCTGAAATATATGATCAGAGTGCAGGAGTATGATATACTCGGGGTTAATTTGAAACGACCTACACCTAAAGCATTATTTTTTGTTTAAATAAAAAAAAAACGATTCTCTAGTTCATCTATGATATCACTACCACATATTATCACTAAACATATATATATATATATATCCTCTTTGTTTTTTACTACCTCCATGTAAACATTATTTTTGATTAAAAAAAAACAATGCTCTAATTATCATATTATCACTTAACTTATATATCTCCCTCCTCTTTATTCTTTACGACCTTCATCTATGCATTATTTTTCTTAAAATAAAAAAGTATAGAAAACTTTCTCCTCCAATTCATCTATGATCTCACTACCCTATCAGTTAACACATTTATACATCTCACTTTTTTATTCTTTATGATATACGCATCGATGATTCAATGTTCCTTCTATTATTTCTTCCCATAATATTTAATGATAAAAGTAATAAAAATGTATAATCGTACACTATTTTCATTTAATCTTTATGTTTAAGATCAGTTCATTCAAATTTATGTCTCAATAAAAGAATTCTTAGAAATATATTTGCCTTATTGTAATTACCATCGAATCATTTGCTTTCAAATATACATTCAAATTAATTCATTTATTTATTTGAGAAGAATTCCTTCATTTTTCCTATGTTTATAGACTACCAGTTAGCATATTCAAAGGCAATTAATGATACAACTGTATTCAGCTCTCGGAAAGGTTCAATGGCGTATCCAGAAATTGGCGAAAGGGGGGATTCTCTCCAGATGGCTACGTAAAGAATTTAGTCAGCCCCGTGAGCTGGAAAATCATTGCAAGTTCTACTGATTTTCCGGGTCCTTGGAATAGAGATGGGGGTGCTTATATACGCAGGCTTCACCGTAAGGTGGATACACCCCCTGCTGTTTGCCGAAGATGAGTTGGGACCGAAATTTCCACATGAAAAGAACAAGATTCTACGATGCCAGTGATCAGGTGATGTATATATAGTGGACACGGGGTCCCACGTCCTAAATCGAATGGCAAAAAAGAGAAAAGAAAAAGAGAGAGAGAGAGAGAGAGAGAGAGAGAGAGAGAGAGAGCAATTTAATTATTGCTATAACACGCAATGCATTAAGAAGAGTGTTCTACAGAATATCTTCTTAAGCCATGTACCGATTTCATTTCTGGTATTAATTCTTTCTAACAATTCAATTCAATTCGATTTCAATTCAAGTTTATTGAAATAGAATCCTGACATAATAGGAGATTCATAGGTGAGGCGGGGGGGGGGGGGGCTAGGTATGTAGCCCCCCTTCCCCAGATTTTTTATTTTTAAAGTTCAGATATTCGGGGAACCACCACCTCATATTCGAGGTACCCGAATGTGTAATTTCCGTATTTCACTACAAAAAATGTCAAAATATTAGAAACTGGGAAGTTGATATTGGGGCAAAAGGCGTCAGCCCCCCCCCCCCCCCCTTGCGAAAATGTGTCCATGCGCCTATAATCACTTACATCTGATTTATCTTCTGTGCTAAGCTTTAATGGACACCATCATAAATCTAAGAATTCAAAAAGAAACAGTATCAATAGAGATATTATTAATATTTACTTTGACTTTCATTTTTCTTCTGATATTTATTGCAAGTACAAACAAAAATGTGTATTTCTCAGCAGATGGCGAATATATCTTATGAAGGATAAGTCTCGTAGGGTAAATGAATGTTGATTTTAATCATTTATTACCCGAGCTTGTAGATCCTATACGTAGTAGGTCATCTACTGGATCAATATAAGATCGGTCTTGATAATAACATCATCTTGGCATAAAAATATTGGAGCTCCGCCTGCTTTTTAAATGTCACCCCGTGTCAGTCTTTGCATTTCTTTCTGACAAAAATGCAACGCGTCCATTGAGTTTACCTTAATATATAGGGACAGGGATATCAAATACTAATATACTATACTGTTAATTATTTTGTAGAATGAGCAGAATATAGAGCGAAACTATCAAGGTGGAATTACACCCGGGAATATTCTTTATGATATAAAATCTAATCTGATAGCACAATATTTTCTTTTAAAGGTCCACTGCAACCCAAATGCAAGTTGATTTCTGTTGATGTGCAGGCTGGGATGCATACAACTTGTTATATTTTGTTATTCAAACATCTAAATATGTTTTATAGATTTTCCAAGTAAATATTTTTTGAAATCATTTTCTCAAACATGCTAAGCTCCACCCTAAAAAAATGCTCCAGATCTCAGTTTGTATGAAATGTCAAACTTTATTTGCATTTTTGTTTACATGGAAATTTATTTGTAATTTGTATGAAATGTAATATAATTCTATTTGTAATTTTGTTTATGTGAAGATCTATTTGTAATCATGTATGAAATGGAAACTTTACATTTAATTTTGTTTATGTCAAAAATTTATTTGTAATTTTGTATGAAATATTAAACTTCATTGCAATTTTGTTTGAGAGGAAAGAATAACAACTTGTAAACGCACAAAAAAAATCATTATCATGAACATCATTATCATCATCACCATAGCATCATCATCATCATCATCATCATCATCATTATCATCATCTTTGTATTGTTCAACATCATCATCGTTATCGTTGTCATTATTATCGTCATCGTCTCCGGACAAATTGTTGATTTTGAATGTTAGTTACTACTTGCAATATCGAATTAATTCACTGTTAAAAAGTGAATAAAACGCACGATGAATTCATTTAAAGTGGCATCAAACTGATAGAACTTGAACAGCGCCATCTTACATTGATTTCTAAATTAAAAGGGTTACATATAATTATGATACTAATCGCTTTAGATAGCTTCTTAAGCTATCATTCATCCTCTTACATAATTGATCTTGAAGTAATTTGGTAAAGAGACATATTTGCGGTTTTTTTCACGAACAATTGGAATAAATTTTTTTTTAAAGGTCTCTCGTGGGCTTTCCGAAGCCTACGCCAAACCTATGAAAGTGACTGGCGCGAATAATTTGAAGAGATTGAGGAGCGCCATCATAACAAGAACCAACTAACCAACCAGCCCCTCCAACCCAAACGCAACCCAATTTTTTAAATTTTTTTATTCCTGTTGATGTGCAGGGATGCATACAACTAATATTCTGTTATTCAAACATCTAGATATGTTTCATAGATTTTTAGATGTTTAAAAAAAATATTTTTCCCAACCTCCTAAGCTCCACCCTAAAAAGATGCTCCAGATCTCATTCTGCAATGACATCATCTGTCAATCATCAGTCAGCTACACTAAAATTCTACAATAGACAGTGGAATGTAACTTCCCCCAGCTCAGCACATGCTCACAATAGAATTGCATGCTTTCAAACAATACCTCCTCAATACCATTCTTTTCCTGGTGATGCTGCAGCATGTCTGACATAGCAACTCTTATGTAGGCATTGTATGGTCTATATTAGAACAGATGGTCATCTCTGGCAAAGCTACATACCATTGTCTCTCCATAGTTCACTAATGATTGACAGATGATGTCATTGCAAGAATGAGATCTGAGGCATTTTTTTGGGGGGGGGTGGAGCTTAGCATGTTTGAGAAAATGATTTTAAGAATATTTTGAAATTTTATGAAGCATATTTAGATGTCTGAATAACAAAATATAAGTTGTATGCATCCCTGCACATCAACAGGAATCGACTTGCATTTGGGTTGTAGGGGACCTTTAAGATAATTATTTGAAAATTAATTTCATTTTATTCTGAATTTTAACAAACAGCTTGTTTGGATAATAGGCACATTTATATTTCAAACTATTATTTTTGTACAAATGTGGAAAATTGCCTGCAGGTACATTCTAAGCTTCCACAAACTAGAATGGGGCATGATGGGAAAATGAGAGACACAGACACTATTCAAATCCTGTTAAAAGAAGGCGCTATTGTAGGAGCTTCAGTTTACTGTCACTTTAAGAAGAGACAAATTGCTATGAAACGAAAGACTTAAAAATATTACTTTGCTGCCTTATTCGCACTTGGAAATTAATAGATATAGGAATATGATGATTTTTAGGAAACAATACTGATCTTACTTCATTGACTGAAAAAAACATAATTCATTTTGTTTTCATTTTTGTCTACTACTACTACTACTACTACTACTTCTACTACTATAATGAAATAATGATGATGATGATAATAATAACAATAATAATAATAATAATAATAATAATGAAATAATAATTTTTAAAAACAATAAAATAATAATGATAATGATTATAATAATAATAATAATAATAATAATAATAATAATAATAATAATAATAATAATAATAATAATAATAATAATAAAAAAAAAAAAAATAATAATAATAATAATAACAACAACAATGATAACTATTTTCCAAAAGAGCCTCTCCGATTCCAGGTAATCTTGTGCGGGATGGCGTATATCTCTTTCATTTTAATATCTTCACACAAAAGTGTTCATGGCATCAGTACTACTTGATCGATCTCTTCAAAGTCTTTATCAGTTATTATGCCCATAGCTTCCCAAAATGTGTATAGATATTGAATTTCATGACCTCGCTGAAAAGAAAATAGTAGCGAGATCATTAAGAAACAGTTAGGAATAATAATGTTCAGCGATGAAACCCATTAAAATTATGCTATAGCGCAGCAAATCAATCCGCTTTTTTTTAAATTCAACTTGAGCTTCACAGGAATATTCAGACACCTGGCTTTTCAACGACCGGGAAATAAATTTCTCTTGTTATTTTGCCCCTTTCTTCTTAGATCTCTTTCGAAAACACAATTCCTTTTAACGTTGTCCATAGAGAAAGGTCGACGACGTGTAGGTGTTTGTAATGAAATGCGTTGATGCATGTGGACAACCAAGAAAAGAAATTTTCAGAAATCACTATGTTGAAGTAAAACAAACATTGCATGGAAGAGCATAAACAACTTCTCTTGCGTTTGTTCTTATAAATCACAAAGGAGATGAAACGTTGAGCAAGATTTTTATTAAAGAAAAAAACAAAACTTATTTTTCTCTGTCTTAAGAAAACAGGTCAACATCTCGTTATTCATTACAGAAGGAGTGAAGGATAAATAATGACTCGACAAGGTATGGACAAAACAAATAAAAACAAAGGGGATGAGTATTTTGTATAAATGATGTTAACTTATAGGCGTATTGATTAATTTATGACATTGAAAACTATATCGCTCAGCTCAAGATTGTCTCCACCTCTCTCTCTCTCTCTCTCTTCTTTTTTTCTCTCCTTTTTTTCTTTCTCTCTCTCTTTCTTTCTCTCTTTCTTTCTCTCTCTCTCTCTCTCTCTCTCTCTCTCTACTCATGCACCCCCTCCCCTAGTCTAGCTCCAACCTGTATCTCTCTCATTCTCTCTCATCTCTCTCTCTCTCTATTTCTAACCTAATTTAGGTTCTGGTCATGACATTCCCGCTTATAAAAAAGCAGCCGCATTCCTCCATGAAGAAAAAAATGGCTAAAAATCAATGTCGACAACTCTCCCATCCGCCAAATTCAGAAGAATCGTTAATCTACTAGGATGTTCATATACAGGCAAATAAGGCAATACATTCAAGTACCCAGAAGTCATAGCAATGGAATTGTGAAGATATTTAGCCTCTGCACCCGTTTATTAGGTCGTTTTCCTTGAAACGAATTTGGCCATGCCTGCCGACTTGTACAAGCTGATATAAGTTGTACACAATCGCGGACAAATCAAGGCCGCCACTTCGCCGAGCTCTACTACTATAATACACAGTGTGTTCGCATGCACGGAGTGAGGGAGTCGAATATTATCGCTCCTGCACGCATAATTATCATTTTGCTCTACACATGCGCCCTAACAGACACATTAAGCATCGTAGTAGTAGTAGAGTACATCGCATATTGGGTAAAGAGGAATCTATGGACGCGATACTCGTGTCTCTAACCCATCGAAAGAAGCTAAAAGATGCCACCTTCGGTACTTCTAATGCCTTAGTGTTTGCGTGAACATTCTGCAAAATGGAAAGGACATTCGTTTCATCGTTTCAAAAAGTGGAATGTAGTTTGCCGAGGTGAAAACAGAAAGCGTTTTTTTTCCCCCTAAAAAGCAGGAGCGTTGGATGCCTTAATCACGTTGTTCGAGCATCACTTCTTCTGCAGGCTTGTTTTTCAGCATTTGATATGAAAGCAGTGACAATGTCTACTACCGAGTCGCCACAATGGATTTCTTGGCTGGTCTTTGCCAGTCTGGTCCTGCATGTTCTCTGTGTTTCTGGGGAGGCTGTTTGTCCCCGATTTTGTACCTGTTCTCAGATCCCCGAGAATGGGGTCCGATCTACAGGTCCTACATCGTCTATGTCTGTCGTGGAATGTCTTAATCCGAACACTATCACATCACTTAGTGCATTCTCAACGATATCACTCTACCCGAGATTAAGTGTATCGAGATTGTAAGTATCATGGAAGACATGAACAAGTGCTCCTCCTCATTATTATTATTTTTTTTAAATTAAATGTAAATCGCACATCCCTCATTTTCAGTAAGCCTACTATAAGAATTAATGAAAAATTGCTTGAATGGCTATAGGATTTACATTTGGGTTCGGTTAACATAATCTCCAGTGGGAGAATGCACAGGAGTTGTGATATAAGGTACAACGGGTCGCATTTTTATGTTTTTTATATTTATATTTTATTCCTATTTTGTCAGATTCATGTAGTGATACCTAAATATCATTCCACATAAAACCCCCCTCTTGGTGACGAGGTGTCTCTTCACAATACTTTTGTGTGTGTGTTTTTTTTTTTTCGTTGATCTCATTTTACCATCATGATTAAGCATTTATAGGGCCTAAAAGACCTTGATGAAAATCGACTACTTTGGATGATCAGGGCGTTCCACTCCACAACTGGAAATGAGCTGATAAAGAAATTCAAAAATATTATACGTTTGTATATAGGTCTGTCGATATTCGGCCATGTGATATTATGCTGCTGTTTTGGCAAGCATCAAGCTTTGGGAGTGGGGTCATCGAAAATTAGGAAGCTACATTAGCCTAGTTTATTTCCAGCGAACTTGGCTTATATCAATACATACAGTCACTGTTTTATCTACATGTAATCTAAATGGTTAAGTTTCGTAACAACATGCCTACTATCAGTTCTCCAATAATTTATTTGTCATGGTTCGATGAATGACAAAGACAGCAGACTGATACGCAAGTAAAACATGAAGCCATCCTCAGCCAATTTTCTTCACGCAAATGAACGCCCATGCAGGCATTAACAATAACAATACATTTGTTTGTCACTTATAAATGAGGCATATTAATTGCTGAAAGAAGCGCCTTCATCGTCTTTTTGCAATCGTGTCTAAAGTTTGAAGAATATGCATATACCTCGACGTTAGGCAATCTCATTTTTACACTTCTTTGCCCTTTATTGTGATCTTATTTTCCCAATGTATCCTCTTCTTTTCTCTCCCCCCCCCCCCTCTCTCTCTCTCTCTCTCTCTTTCGCTCTTTCCCTCTTTACCTCCCCTTTTCCTTTTCTCTTTTGAAATAATCAGTCTGGTTCCAAGGGCGCAAAGCTTTTTTTATCAGGCAGAGCGATTAAATCTCATGACTGTGCGCTGGATTATTTTTTACACGATTACAGCGTGCTGCTCACATACCGTAACACGCATAAAGGTGTGCGAACAATGCACACTTTATCGGGAATAGCCTTCCTCTTCCTGAGTAAAAGAAAAACCAACATTTTCTTAATCGAAGCACACTTTAATGGCTTTCTAAATTCTGTGAGTTTATCAGATGCATGGACGTGTTTATGAATGTATGAGAGTGTAATGTATTATACTTTCTCACAGCAGCTATGCTAGACAGAATGACACGTAATACCTATAAAGCTTTACAAATATTAATTGTTGAGCATTTTAGCTCGGGGCACATTATGGTGTGAACGGACTTGTATTATGCTGCCATCATAATCCGTGTACGGTATAGGCAGTCAGCTATAGCGTAAAGCCAAGGAGTATAACTCCTTGGTAAAGCACTGTGCACAGTGACCTCGCGCACACGAGCTGCACCGTCGAGACTTACATCATGACAGGGAGCTCGCTTGCATGGCGCAGAGATCGGAATAATAAATTATGCTAATCTAGACTGACCGCGGCTGACGCCATTGTTTTCGTACAGCTTCTTTTTTTTTTCCTCCAAAGAATCATAAATAAGCAATATTAAGCCTGACAATACGCCTTCGGCTAAAAAATAACAATAAATATAAGACGATGAATATTTTATAGCTTTATGGAGTACAGTGTATGAGGATATATATATATATATATATATATATATATATATATATATTTAAGATTTTTCCAATGAATATATATCTTTGAAAAGGTCTTCAATCGTGTCAGCACATTTTCGTTAATGTACCTTTATCACCTCTGGAAATGTCTTTATAAATAGAGAACAATAAATCAATGATATCAAACATCAGAAAAATCAGCCATTTGGCTCAAAGTTGAGGGGCTCAAAACGTATGACAATCCAAATTTCATTAGCTGGAATGTGGTAGGTCAACTATACATTTTTTTTTGGGGGGTGTCATTATTTTGAAGTCATTGATATGAGTTTTGACTGAAATAGGAAGAATATGAACTGAGGAACACAACAGAAAAACTTCCACCTCAATATTTTCAATAGCAGTGCTGTACAAAGGGATCAAAGTGAAAATGTTGGGTAATGTGGTTTTCTGCACGCTTTAACCAGGGAAGTGTAACTAGATACACTTCCCTGCTTTAACATTAAAAATGACAGTGCAAAGTGCATGGGTACCCACTTTTTATGACACTGTATATGCACGATATGTGTGTATTGAAATGATTGCTTGTTTCAATAAGTTGGCTGAACCAATTATTGATTCAATGATTGTTAGTTGATTTAAAGTGTATCAGCAACACCTGACAGTAGTAATTATGGATTTCCAGGAGAAATTTTCCCAAAATCTATAATATCGATTAGTCATGACCAATAGGGGCCACAATATACCCCGGCCAAAGCCCATTGGACCTGCTTGACATTATGCTAATTAACATCTTAATGAATGTAGATCTGAACAGTTTTAGCTTTGGAATGGATAGCTGAATAGTTCCTCTACATTGTGGTGTAAACTATTAAACCATATCACTTCTAAATTTAATGCAGCAATCAAAAAACAAACAAAACAAACAAAAAAAAGGTGAAAAGGGGGCCACAATTACCCCAGTCTACCCTAGCCCTACACATTTCAAGACAACCGTCTCACACAATCATCCTCCAGCGACCACTGCTCCAAGTCAATTTTGTTCACTTATACTGAATTCTAAATTTCAACCCTGGACTAAACACTACACCTAACCCTAAACCGAACACAGAACATAATTCTATAACCCCAACCCTGTATGTCTTTGACTAAATAAACTAAAGCACGGAGCAAAAAAAAAATGTCGGAGCAGAAAATAGTATCCGAACATGAACCTATATACAACGTCTATATTATGCTTCAAATGTAGCTGGAGCGTCTGTTTCAAATTTATGTCTTGATGTGCATGCAAATTGGTTAGATGTAGAATTTTATTCTTTTCATCGTTAATGAAACGAACGAATAGTACAGCTATCAAATATCATAAGATCATAAACGATGATAAACTGCAAAGATTATTTCAGTGGATGGGTAGTAAATTACGTTTGAATGAAAATGAAATTGATATGGCGCATGCATGCATGGTTTCAAAGGACGTGCCGAAAATAAATGTATTGGTTGTTCGTGAAACGTTCTCCCTCGCAGCGTACGAAGACAGAAAGTGCACTGGAATCCGAAGAGAGTGTAATGCTGCTAAAACCAGCATAATCTCGTAAAGTCACAAACTCGTTTCTATAGCAACGTTGCCGACTATACCATGTCCTCTAAAATGCAGCTGAAAAATATATTAGTTGCGTATAAGACACTGAAAGTTTATCTCGTGAAGGTAAAGGTGCTGATTATTTTCGCCTTCAGGCAAAATCTTTAAATTCAAAATATGATTGTGTAATTTACATTTATATGGAAGATTTAACCTTACAGATTTTTTTCTTTTTGATAAAAAAAAATTAAATTCATCTTCCAAATGATAGCAAAATAAGGCAATCATAGACATAGGCATACTAGGCGGGGGAGTGGCTGGGGGCTGCAGCCCCTGTGCATTTTTGAATTACCCTGTCACTCATTATCGCGGGCAGCGAGCTTTGCTTTTTGTAATTTTCATATAATTATTATCTAGTATAGTTTGTTTTATGACGGAATTACATTGTCAATGTTGGTAAGGTGTCTTTTTTTTTTCTTCTTTTGCTCGTTCGCTTCGCTCTTCCACATTATTTGGAAATTAAAAAGTTGATATTCCGACAAGAGATGTCAGCCCCCCCCCCCCCCCCCCCCCCCCCGCTGGCGAAATTGTGCCCATAATATATACGCCCACGATCATGACGATCATTATGTAGGCCTATATAATCCTGCAACACAGGAAGATGCCTCTGAATTTATCCACCTTATCTTAAATATAAATAAATCCCAAAATAATACAGGAATAAGAACACCCAAACCTTCATATCATACTGGCTCCATTGTTCACACGATAAATGGAATGCATGTATATTGAAATACCGAGCATTCAACTCCAATTTGGCTTTTCAAGATATCAGTTTGAAGTGATCTGAAGGATTGGGTATCTCATTGAATTACAAGATTTTTGTTAGCTATACGTTGTGTCCCAGAGGTAATATTAGAACGCATATAGTTGTCTAAATTCCGTTACAAATACTAAATTTCTAGAGAGCGCAGACAATTCAAAATGTGAAATGTACTATCAATCTCCTTCGACTTTCGAGACATGTTTACTGAAATTTGTTTTCTCTTCAAAGCAATACTATATACTATACAGTTATTTCAAATGTAAAGATCTCTAGAGCGAATTGGCGAGAAAAAAATTCCGTCGTGCTTAAAGATAGCGACCATTTTGTAACTTCATTAACGGATGACGAGGGATCAATAATTCATCATAATAAAGTTTGATGCCGAGGAGCCCTTGAATTTGAGCGGGAGACGTTTGTTCTCAATAATTATGTTTTATAAAACGTATATGGATACTCTCCGACTTGACGTCAATGACATTTCTTTGGGTATATTTCTAAATCTGTTTTATGGCCTCAGAATAATCCGCTAAGAGTAAGAGAGTCGTTTCCCCCACGCTCTTGTTGTTTTTGAAGACTGGGTTTACTCACCTGAAGGCATGCTGTGGCTATATGGAGTAAACCACATGTGATGGAAAACAACATATTAATTTTATCATTAAGATTGCGTACCGAATAGCATATTCCCACAAAAGACTTAATCTATACCATGTTGGTAAACATAAATCATTATATGTTTATTGATCTCATGACTCGGTCAGTGTAAATATCCACTTGAACATAAAAAAAGTGCTATGCTCAATAATGCACTGGCGTAGATTCATCAAATGACAGGCCTTATATGCCCTACAAATGATACTAGTATTTTCTTTGGTGATTTGATTTATATTTGTGATTTTAGTTGTGATTTTAAAGAAAAAATATGTAGCTATGTCTTGGTTTGGATATGTATAATTAAATGATTTATCTAATTGATTCATTCATTTTGTTTATTTATTTATTTATTTATTCATTTATTTATTTATTTATTTATTTATTTATTTATTTATTTATTTATTTATTTATTTATTTAATTATTTATTTCCTTATTCATTTAGCTATCAAAACATGTTTTAACAGGATGATACACCCAGTCATGTGGGTGATAATGCATTGGCGTTTAGATAGAGAAAACTGGAGAGATGTATTTAAGCTGTGTCATGACATTGGTGAAGCTGTGAGCTTCAGTTGCAGATTAAGGTTTATTTGACTGGGACGGGGCAAAAGTATGAGTGCAAAATCTCTGATAATAACATAAAAAGATTATAATATTACTTCGAGAAAGAATGAAAATAAGAGAAAATAGAAGGAGAAAGAGAGCGGGAAAGGTATTAAAAAACTGACAAAGCTATACGATAGGTGTGATTACGAAATAACAGTTGTAATTATTTTGACGATGTACAATATAACGTTATCATTGTTGATGGGAAGAAAGAGAAAAAAAAAGAAAAATAGCATCAGAGATTTTCCCAGGGCCTTTGTCCACCTTGAAACTAACCCAAGCGGTTAGTTTTCATTCAGTGCTTCATTGATTTCTCCTTATTCAAAAAGAGAAAAAAAACATCAGTACCCGGTCAACAAGACAATGCGGGCAGCCCAGGTCAGTATTGGATTAGTAATAAATAAAGGTCGACAAATTATTGTATAGTCTTCGTCTATATATACAGCTATCATCAATAGATGCATGGAGAAAGGAAGCGCATGCAAGAGCAACACAATTCTAATCATGCTAATGATACAAATAAAGCGTATTAAATTATTAATGTTGTTTTTTTCTTTTATTAGTACGTATTGGTTTTTAGCGGGCTAACCAGGTCACTACTGGATTAGTATTTATCAATATACAGGGCGACAATTACATGGACAAGGTAGACAACTATCACCAGTTTGGTGCTCGAAAATAGGAAGCGCAAAGAGCAACACCATAAAATGATGTATTTAAAACATGGTAAATAAAGCATAAAATTGCTATTTTCGCTTTTAGGACGAAATGTTTTTATAGCACTTACATGTTACCATTACTGGTTTTGTCTTGAAATAATGTAATGAGAATGATAATTACATTTATTTTGCGCTCATATCTATCCTGACGGATGCTCAAGGGGCCTACTATACCCTGAATCTACAGGGTAGCAAGTTACCTCGACTAGTTTCATGGTTTGAGAGAGGTAAATGCAGATCTTGTCCAAGGACATTAGTGCCGCAGCTGGGACTCAAACCATTTGATTAATCCATAGTTCGGTGACATGTCCACTAGACCACGAGAACTGTACACTAACATTCGAAGGATGTCAATTTCATCCTTCCATTATAGATCAGTGGAGTGTCCAGAAAATGCTAAACGAGAGGGGGCGGCGTACACTGGCTTCACTTTATGCTGGATACACCACTATACATCACTTTACCTGTCAGCCTGCTTCACAAACAGGATAAATAAAACGAGTTTTCTGTTTGTATACGATATGATATCCGGCAGCATTTGCCACCCAGTTCAACAACAGGGAACCCTAGAGATACTCGATTCCTTTGACATGCATATGCCAGTTTGTACATGAATTTGCCCGCTGTTATACTAATTTCCACTGTTTTCCCAGGGTTGTGAGAGATCTATAACCTGAACCAAACGCATACCTTATTCCGAGGGCTCACCGTGACTTTTCTATACCACCACTATCGACCTTTCTGTATTCGTCTTATTTCAGTATAAGCATGTACACAACATGTCAGTTCCATGTAGAAAATATTATAACAATGCAATAAATAATTATGTATATTATACAAAGATGAATTATTGAGGAGAAAACAAAGAAAATAAAGAATAACGATCATTACTGACTTAACTGTGTATTGAAACGGAGGGGCATGCCATAGAAAGCAATGCTTGTGTGATGCATGCCCCCAAGGCCCAAGACGTAGTTACGTAATAGTACAAATTTGGGGTAAAAAATATTGTAATAATACGTAATATTCATATTCTGCTGATATGACTGTTATCATATAATCATACAGATGAGTGTATGCTAGCGATTTTCGGTGCCATTTGAAGCGGTAGACCTTTTTGCCCTTATTTTGTTTTATTTATCTAAATCATAATTCTAAAATCAGGGATTATCTGGTTATGCATTATGAACCTTGAATGTATTTTGATGTGTTTAGACTTTATATAGCTGTAATACCGTATAATTAGACTTTGAATATTAATCTTGTAAATGGATATACAGTCCCATTTATGCAACATGATAAGGGGATATTTCTTTTATTGTCATATTAACCCCAATATATTGAACAAATATTTGGTCAATTTTCGAATAGTATGTATAACTCATGCTCCTTTGACCTGCAAATATTAATGATTCATTAATGTTTGTATGTTTTAAGGTATTGATAATTTCCGTATTCTTATCGTCTCTTTTTATTTCTGATATGAATTATATATATATATATATATATATATATAATTCATATATATATATATATATATATATATATATATATATATATTTATGTATATATATTTTTACTTACCACACTAAAAAAAATGCGACATGTGACATGTTTATTTCTGTGACAGATTTAAAACACTACGACGTGTTTATATATTGTACGGGTTTAAGAGCTAAACACATGTGCCTATTTTTTTCATCTTTCAGCACGCCTTAGGTGTTTACTAGATAAACATGTTTACCTTTTAAATGGTTCTAATGTATAGGCTAAACACCAAATGTTTACACCTTAATCATTTAGTGTTTACACCTGTTTAAATACTAAACAGTGTGTGTGATTATGGTGTAAACACCATGTGTTTATATATTGTAGCTAAGTTAAGAGCTAAACACATTCTGTGTTTATTTTCATCACACCTAGGTGTTTATGAGATAAACATGCTTACCTTTAAATGGTTCTAATGTATAGGCTAAACGCCAAATGTTTACACCATAATCACACACACTGTTTAGTATTTAAACAGCTGTAAACACCAAATGATTATTTTGTAAACATTTGGTGTTTAGCCTATACATTAGAACCATTTAAAAGGTAAACATGTTCATCTAGTAAACACCTAAGGCGTGCTGAAAGACGAAAAAAATAGGCACATGTGTTTAGCTCTTAAACACATGGGTTTAGCTCTTAAACCCGTACAATATATAAACACGTCGCAGTGTTTTAAATCTGTCACAGAAAAGTGTTTAGAAACTAAACAAATTTTTTACAGTGCATGAAGAGAGTCTTTTACACTAACGTGTTTTCTTTTGGTGATCCGTATGCCTTAGCTGACGATTTCTTTTCTTTCTTTTTGTTATTTGTACGAGGTCTCCTTGTAAGTGCTTCTTTTTAGAAACTGAATAGAATTTTAAACAGAATGAATACTTGGTAACGTGTGAAGGCTGTGTGGATTAAACAAACAACTTGGACTTGTCTCGCTACACCCTTCTTGATATAAAACCTGTTTGTGAGATGATTATGTTTGTGTAATATTCTCTTTGGTTCTCAAAACAACAAAACAAAAAGGTGATTCTGTCTCATTTATGGAGAAATATAGAGGAATATTATGGATGTAATCATTTCAAAGCTCATAACCTAAAACTAGCATTTACTAGCTAATGTGTGTGCCTGCGTTACAGTATTTTTATGTTTTTTTAAATAGCACTTTGACTACTGAACTTTCTCATTCTCATAGGCTAATACAGACACCACTAGGTTGCCGTGTGCAATGGGTAAACATTTGAACTATTATAAGTGATTGTGCGTATCTGTAGTTGTACAGGACTGAGTTAATGCCCCGACGTAAAGTTTTAAAGACGTGAGAGAATCAACAAATTACCTTTTCAAATATCATATCTGGGCCCCTAGTCGTTTAAAGTTGATTTGCGAGAAAACGAATAACATTTTCATTGACGTCACGTACATCCAACATGTTACATAATCTTGATGATAAAGACAAATTATATCCGGGGCATCTTTCGCAAAATATCTACATATGTAGAATTACATCAAGGATTTTCAATATCTGACTTTTTATTTCTTTTAGAGCCATTCTTAAAAGCGTTTTATAATTCCGATGTAGAAAATAACCTGATACGCTATTATTTTAACTGATTGAAAAGAAGATTGAGTTCTGGTCAAGGTGAAAAATAGTTTGTGAGCTTTCTCATTCTTTTTATGTCAGCTTTGAAGAGTATTATATATAGAAGAAATGTCCTCTGAAAAGGATTGCTCTCCAACTGCCCTCATATTCGAAATATGACTAGAAATAGCTGAAATGTTTGGACCAAAATTTCATGCCACATGTGCGTAGTCCCATATACACATTTCTGTGTGAAGTGCATGTGATTTACTCAGATTTAGAGCAAGACTGAGTCTATTTCTCATCATTTAGATAATTTCAAACCTCACAGTATAATTCTTATGTACTGCATAATCAGCTTTGCCAAATTGCTTCCAGACAGTTGCTTTCTCAATGTAATCGCATGACCGAAAATAATAAACTTTATCTTTAACCTCATAAATTCATTAATACCATTCTGTAAGAATCACTTTAACCCTAACATCGCTTTTCTCCAGTCACACTTAATTATGTCGTTTGCTCTTCATGATTTTATTAGGATTGTAACTTGGCGTTCTCCATTACAAAATGATCTCATCATTCAGTCCCGACAAATCATGTACATTTTAGTAAAGACCGTCATGGATTTATATACGTATATGCATTCAGTATCTATATATGGGAAGAGAACTTTTCGCAATTTTGTTGCAGTGATGACTGTACTCTTAATTGGAGCTGAATGATGAAAAGTGATCCACGTAAATTAACAAAAACTTCATGAAATACATAGTTTCATGGTTCTCACAATTTGATATCGTTCACGGTAGTAATAATGATATCGAGAGAAATATATATTCTGTTTTTTTTTTTTAAATATTGTTTGGTTAATTATCAGACGATCGGCTTAATTATGACTTTCTTGGAATGACACATAAAGAGAGATGACGTTTCCACCTCCTATCCCCCATACTATATTGTCATGGTCGTTAATTAAAGTTTCACTTTCTATTGCGACGTTTCTTGGAACTGGGGGTGTAATGACAAATAAAATAATGGCAATATTGTGGTCTAGGAGATATACACATAGGGTGAAATCGGGCGTAAGTAATGATTTATACGTTGGATTCTCTCTCACACTGATGAGGCTGTGTACTATTATGACGTAAAGTGTCTTGAATGAAACTATAGAAATTCAATCGTCTACATCAACAATAACTGTTAGACGTCAAACCATAATACTATACACGCAGAATGTAATAATGTATGTTATACATTGTGTTTTTTGAAATGAGATCGAGGTTGGTATTATAGTATGACCCAGAACATAAGGAGGTGACTGAGATCTTTCTTGAGGCGTCTTATTATGTATTTTGGCAAGATTCTGCTCAGAATACACGAATGTACTAAGTATTTCTGACGAAGCGTTGTACACATAATACTAAGTCACTACTTTAATGTTCTTCTTGCAAGCTTGGAGTATTGTGCAATATGGTCCTTGATATCTTAACTTAGTTCCACAAATTTCCGGCCTTCAGAATATTGATAACTTAACGGTTTTCGGATAACACAGAAATAAAATACAACGCTATTTTGCTCTTTTCAGTAGATTAGATATAAATAAATTATTTCACAATGAATTTTTTTTAAAACTTAATAGTATTGTACTTGCAAATATCTGTGTCTATTAACACGATTAATTAAACTAATCTTATTTCTTATTTTTTCTAAACTGTTTGCGACCGTGTTTAATTAGCCTATGGATGCATCATATAGATCAGTGTTTAGGTGTGCAGTGATTGACGAAATGTGAAGCTTTTCCATGTCAGTAGTGTTTCTTTTTGCATATAAACAATTTTTCATTTTCAAGTTGATCTGCAGAACATGATAATTAAAGAAAGAGTACATTGACTGGAGTGGTACCGAGAGCAAAGAACTTTGAGTATGATGATTCACAGACTAAATGATTTTTATTAAGCATAGATCAAAATGTAAGTCTTTTACACGTTATAAATTTGATGTTTAGTTATATGAAACATGTGAGGATTTCAGTTTGCAAATCAACAAACTTGCCATATGTTTTAGCATTTGACCCTGTTTTCGACGACATTGGACGACATTGGACCACTCCCCCCCCCCCCCCACGCCATCAACTTCTCACTAACTGTCAGTTCAACTCTTACAGGTGTTTGTTATCGATTCTTTTCAGTCAAACTATATTAATTTGCTTCTTTAAAATTAATTAATAATATATCTCTACATCACAGGCGATTTCAATCCAATTTCATATGATTCATATCTTTTATGATAAGTTATGAATAGGAATAGGAACCACTCAAGTACCTAAAACTGACGTCACTGGTATCGGGGGGGGTGGGGTGATTACCGGTTTTACTCCATAAATGAAAGGATGGGTCGTTTTATAATTTTTTCCATGTTCCCTTTCCCCTCTCCCGTTTTTCTATCTTTTCTCGTCTTTCCTCCCCCCCCCCCCCATTTGAAGGAGGGGGCACATGCCCCCGTATCCCCCGTAGCTACGTCATTGTCTAACCCTAACCGTAATGTACGTCGCTTGTAATTATATTGAACAATTTGCGCTAGTATACAGACGTTGAATCAATTTAACGATGTCCACTTGAAATTATGCAAATGAGGTTTTATTGGAACGCCAACCCAGACATTCACCTTCAACTTCCGCTGGGGTCATTTAGTTCTTGATTAATTTGTTCCGGTCAATATGCTCATTCCGTTCCGAGTGGAAAGTTTCTGTATAACCATGTTAGATATTCACTTCCTTTCCTAGAACATTATTGAAACTCCTCGCACTGTTTTATGTATATCCAGGCTTCTTGCCAAAACACTCTTCCTGCTCAAACCTGAATCTTCAGAAAGTGAAATACCAAGGGCAAATTCTCCCCGACATTGGTAATAGATGTGTCTCCATGGATGCTGCGACATCATTTCAGTGAGGATTTAAAACATACTTTTATATATTCTTCCGAGAACACTTGAAATATGAATGGTCATATGAAACTATAGTTAAAACTATTTATCTTTTTACAACAGGAATTTAATTATATGACTTTTCTTCTTTTAGGAGTTCATGTAATGATATGGAGTATGATACTCAATGTGGATTATCATTAAAATAAGACATTTTAGCCTTGATTCTAATTTGAATTTATTGACAAACTCCCTTCACAATCACTTAAAGTTAAAGGAAAAAAGGGAGTGGTGAATTACATTTGTATTATGTTCAGTATGTTTAAGGACATGTAATCACCTTGGTTGGTTACGCCGGAGTCGACCTCATCAAACAAATCGTATGGGAAAATGATATGCGAGGTACATTCACCATTTCAATCCATAATTATCATGTAGGCCAACGTAGCCTTATCGCATGATCCATCCATTAATAAATATCAGATAAATAGAATTTTAGAAACAAATAATGATGTATTCTGTTACCATCAGTATGGGTTTTGGAAGAAATATAGTACCAAATTGTCATTTATCAATTTGATAAATGCAACTTTGAAGTCTATAGATGAGGGGAAAGTTACCCTTGGTGTTTTTATTGATTTTAAGAAGGTATTCGACACCATTAATATACTTCTAGGTAAACTCTCCAATTATGGCATTCGAGGGTTACCACTTGAATTGTTTGAAAATTATCTTTGTAACAGATTTCAGTTTGTTCAATATGGTCAAACATTATCCAAAAAGAAGGAAATAAAGTGTATTGTTCCACAAGGATCAGTGCTAGGACCAAATTTATTTTTGATCTCGATAAATGATTTGCCTTCAGTTGCTGATTATTTCAATTTTCGGTTGTTTTACCGATTATTCGAACCTATTCCATACTTTTCCAGCTGACCAGGTCGAAATCGATGCAGATGAAGTGAATTACAACATACAGAAGATAAGAAACTGGTGCATAGCCAGTAAACTTACAATTAACTAAATGACAACCAATTTCATGTTAACAAGTAGCAGGAAGAAAAAATAGGTATGAATAGTAAACTGAAAATAGCTCGTGGGGAAATCAAAGAAGTTGATGTTGCAACTTTTGTTGGAATCAACACTGATAGAGATCAGTCTTGGAATTAAGATATTCGTTTTGTAAATTAGTGCATGAGAAAGAAAATTGGAGTGTTATTTGGGTTGTACCCAGGTGCACTTTGATACTGCTATATAAAGCTTTTATGCAACCACACATTACCTACGGAATAGAGGTGTGGGATAGCACTTAAGACGAGCCTATAAGAAGCATATTATATTCACAGAAAATGGCGGTCCGTGCTATGATATTTACCGAGTTGAGAACTCATTCGTTTCCTCTGTTTCAAACTTTGCGCGTCCTTTATGCATATGTTTTGCATGATTTGTCAATATCTATTTTCCTGTTTAATTTGTTTGAGAACAACTTGCCTCATACTTTAGTAAATTCCTGTGACATTATGCGGCACAGGTACTCCACAAGGCAAAGGAATTAGGTGGACATTTGCGTCTACCAAAATTCAGACAAGGTCAATTTTCATTGTCTTTCGTGGGTAGTGAATTTCCTTGTAAAATCAGATTAACCAGGTCTAGAAGTAGGTTTCGGAATTCTGTTACAACACACTTGCTGAGTAAATCATAAATGAAGACATCCATACAAATAGTCTGTTTATGTACAAAAAAATGTATTTAACTTTCTACTTTTTGTAATTCATTATTAACTATTATTATTTTCGGTAATGAATGTAACGATAATACAATAATTGTATGCTGAACTTTACCCAAATACTTGTTTGTCTGTTATGGGTCAGGCTCGACTATAGCATATGTGCTATTATCTGGCCCTTTTTGCCAACCAATGCTTTTCTTCCTTCACATATGTAAATATCATTGTATGAAACTGTATTGTACTTGAATATTGTTTGGCGGTAAATAAATAAATCAACCAAATCAATCGATCCATGGAAGCAAGTACATGCGTGGTATAGTTTATCTCGCTTTTCCTTGAATACAGGAGTGGTAATGAAGAGACACTTCGACGCCATTAATCGCTGGCACCTGGAATCGCCTGACGAAAAAAAAAATGCATTTCAGATAATGAGCGCACGGTGATAGTCAATGACATTATTGGAATAATGTATGCTGGTAGTAGACAGAGGAGGATAAATAATCATGGTCCATGCACTGCTTGCATGCCGTGGGAAGTCGCAGCGAGGATGAGAGAGAAGGATATATTAAAACCGAGTACATGTCGTATAGCAGTAATATTCATGCACCCATATACCGCGAATTGGTCGAGTCAAACGAAGGAGGCGTGCGTAGAAAATGTCACCAGGTCACCTTTGTCAGTTATTATTGCACTGTCGCCCAAATTAATCTTGGGCTGGAGTGGTGAGACGGGGTATTGGGCCGGCTTTATTGGAATTCCGCAAATTGAGAGTGGCGTGGTGCATTTATATAATTAAATTGTTCCGAAACTAATTAAAGAGAAATTAGCTTACCGGAGATGAAACTCCCCAGTGGAGGAGAATTCACTTGGAAGTATATCGACTGGTTGTCATTAGAAAGTAAATCGAAGGTCGGGTTGAAGATGAGTTTATAATTTTATGTATGTGAAATAGGGATATAGAAACAGGGAGATACAGAGAGCGAGGGAGAAAGAAGAGTCGCATCCGGGATTTTCAGAAAAGGGGCAGTGGTGATGCGGATTCCCTCCCCCCCCCCCCCCCCCACGCCTGTATATGAGAGGAAAGGGGCGGAAAGGGGGGGGGGGTTCAAGAAGAGAGGCATGATCCCGTGAGATTTAGACATTTATGTTGTATCCCTTACCAAAAAAAAACCCCCATAATTCTTAGGAATATAACTATCCCGTCAAAATGCCATTGAATACACATTTTCGCTAAAAATGCAAGAAGCAAACAAAATTTTAAGATATTATTATTATTATTATTATTAAGAACCTATAGACTAGAAAACAAAGAAGTTAGAATAAGAGGAAAATTATTTTAGTCAGTAATAAATGACACCCCTTCGCATGCTTTGCATGAAAGTATACCCAATATGCTTTAAAACCATTTCAAAGTACAATCAGGTACGTTTACCTTCCCTTGAGATTTTCAGATAGAACATACTGTACTATTCAAATCTTGAATATGTCTGATCTTTATGAAAGGTTGCATTATCGAACCATACATATTCAATGCAATAAACTTGTTTGTAAAAACCATTCTTTAGCGTAATTCATTTACCCGATGCCCACGCATGCGTGTTCTTCTTCATATTCACGTGATTAGCGAGTAATATTACATACGCCACGCTGCACGTGTAACATTGCAGTGCCGTGAACCCGTGCTCTGACGGTAAGGACCTTCTTTTTAATGAAGTAATATATTTTTCACCGTATAATTGTCATCTCCTGACTCAAGCTGTACCGTTCACTTTATGCCTCATATGACATCAATGACCAGAGCGCTCGTTTTTCAGATATGACATCTTCAGTCGCCTGTTCGTCTTCTGAAGATGAAAAAACATCGCTATGTATAAAGAAACCTCTCGGAGACGGTTCAGATGGGATTAGGGTTATTTGAAATGAAATTGAAGTTCTCTATATAAATGTTAGTATGGTATCACAAAGAGAAGAGAGCGATGATCTTGAAAGATGAGCAATGTCTTTCAGAGCAAAATATATTATAATTGCATTTTGTGTTTCTGAGAATAGTTCCTTAAGTGGTGAGGAATAAAACAAACAACCACTGTACAGAAGAAGATAACATTTTCAAAGAGGCGATTTTGTAAACAGAAAAACAACAACATTTCTCTGAAACTGAATATATTCCAAGTACAAACCCTATTTCAGTCTGGTCAAAAGAGAATGTCTTTTACGTGGAGACGTTTCAAGTTGGATTAGGGTTATTAGAAATGAAATTGGAGTTCTCGATATAAATGTTAGTATGGTAGAAATACTGTCACATAAAGAAGAGAGCAATGATCCTGAAAGATCGAAGATGACAAAATGTAGCCGTGTTTCTGAAAACGGTTTCATAAGTGGTGAATGTACATGTATACATAACTAACGCGGAGATTGCCTTTTTTAAGCGTCAGTATTGTCAGGGGAAAATATTTCTCTGGCACTGACTTATTTCTATAAATGAGATTCTAAATTCTATCTAGTTGAATTTACCACTGACAAATATTGTTATGATGTAAATTTTCCATGTAGATATTTTTTTCACGGAGAGTATAGTAGTTATCTAAAGCCTCCCCCCAATATAAATATATATATATATATATATATATATATATATATATATATATATATATATATATATATATATATGAAAATATATATGAAAAAATGTCTCCGCCAGGAATCGAACCCGGATCGCTGGCTTTGCAATAGAACGCCAATGCCTTAACCACAAGACCACGGACATGGACCAGTGGTTTCGGCGACACCTGACAAAGGAATTAGTTAATGAGGTTGAAGATTTGTCAATTTGTCAGTCAATAAGCCAGTTCGTAGATACAATCTGAGCATGAGCAGATAAAGGTCATCTGTACCAAATTCTAAAACCCACTGACACGAATACTTGATATGTGCTCATGAATGTCATGTAATCATTATTCAATTATTCACCAATGGTGCATTCCATGATACCCAGGTGGAAGTATGCTTTCCAAAAGGCGAAACAAAAGCTATTCATGAGGCACATCTATCACTTTGAGAGTGATTATTCTAAAGTGCACAAAGTTGGAGTCCATTTTTAAAATATCTGTGGATATTTGGGGTCATTTGTACCATGTGCTAACTACGAACTGGTCTATTGAATCTGGTGTCGCCGAAACCACTGGCCCGTCTCCGTGGTCTAGGGGTTAAGGCATTAAGGCATTGGCGTTCCAATATATATATATATATATATATATATATATAATTTTATTACAAAATATAATCGTATTATAATCAGAGTACATCTGCATTGGCTTGATTAAAACTTTAGGAAAGTGGAACTGCAGTACATCCTGCTAATCGTGTTAATATAGGTTTTTGATATTATATCATTTTTTTTTATCGTGGGTGCGGTTTTTTATTTGGTTGGAAAAACTTATATGAACAGCATTTTCAGTAAGCAGTGTATGAACAAACAAAGGAAAAGACCGAAGAAAAAATACACTAGTCAGTTTCTGAACACAAAAAGAATGGAAAAATTTATGTTGATCGCATTTCAATAATTTCCCGAGGATGGGTTGGGAACACAATGTTTAATTGTCTTTTCTATAGACTACGTCTAGATTCAATTTCACTTTTCTCATAGACAGTATCATAATGGATAAGATGAAGCAGGGGCACTTGTATGTGTGATGATGAATGGAATTTTAGTAAGAAAAACGAAATTTAAAGAGGGAAAAACACCCCCCCCCAAAAAAAAAAAAAAAAAAAAAAAAAAAAAATGGACCCAAAAATATTCAGAGTAGCAGAATAATGAACGTTTGAGAAAAGTCAGACATAGGATAAGATAAGTACTTTTGACATTTGATATCACAAATGATAATCTCCCATATGTGATTCGGTCATCATGTGTCATGTCAACTACGGAACTTAGCCAGTCGCGATCGTTGCACTCAAAATCACTTTTGCCAACGTCACAACATTTCTATTCAAGGTAATGTGTTATGCTAGTGGAGTATGGCAACATTTTTTTAGTAATTGCACCTGTCGTCGTCTCGAACAACACTTCTGGTACTTCTGGGTATTCAAAGAGAGCAATACAAAAACACCCCCCCCCCCCCCCCGCAAAAAAAAAAAAAAATCAAAATGAACCTTTTTATTATTTTCATTTGATAGTTAAAAGTTTAATAGATAAGTAAATACGACAATTGTATGGTAGTCGGAGAATTAACTATTTCTGTCATTGTCAGCTGCGTGATGCAGGGGTAAGTTTTTCTGTTGCGGGGGGGGGGGGATATCTTTTTCATTAATTGCTCACCCGCCCCGTTCTTGACCGCCCATGACTGGTGATTGTTCCATAAGGGTACAAGTGAGGTGAAAGATATTTTCAGGGAATAGAGGAAATGGACCATACCGTAGTAGTGACCAAAATGGTTTCATCCATTTTGGTCGTCGTGTTCCTATAGTGTCATGGGTGGAGTATATAAGGATGAGCTGTATACCGGAATGGTTTGTAACACCCGCAGCTTATGTGATGACCTTCTCATGGGATAAAGAACAATTGGTCAGCTCAGTCCGGTCGAGATCGATTCAGATTAGTGATAACACCAAGTGACCAACATCTGGGCTAATTCAACAACATTTTAGCCTACATCAGTGCTAAATATAGATTGATGAAAATAGCGTGGGATGGGAAAATAAGAATGAGAAAGAAAGAAAAAGAGAGAAAGGGAGTTGAAAGATCTGGAAGGAAAGGTAAAGAAAGAAGGAAGAGATACACAACATGAAGCTCGAGTCAGGAAAAGTTTTTAAATCAAAGTATTTAATTTCTCTCTTCGTTTACCCCCCCCCCCCCCAAAAAAAAAAAATGACGGGAGAAGGACCAACTTATTTCGTCAACATCGTGACCCCGCCCATGGCCGTCGCTGAAAGTTGTTTAATGCCTCACCCCCATCTAACCCCTCACATCTGCTGATGAAAAATTGTCCAAATTTGCAACGTAGTCGCCAATTTTCTTCAAGGTGTGGGCACAAAATATATAATACACAACATTAAATAAACAATTTACTCTCAGCAGGGGCGGGGGCAAACTGAATGGAAAATCAGTCTCAAAACTCTCAGCAGCAAGAATTGGAGGGGGTCACCAAGTTCGGTCTCACCAACTAAAACCCACTCTCTTCAAAATAGGGGAGGGGATTGTCTGCCAGCAGTATCGAAGTTAAGCCCCCTCCTCCTGAGAAATTGCTCTATCAACGCCCCTGACCCGGCCCGCCCCTTCAAAACATGATTAAAAGTACGATGTGATAATGATAGAAATAAGAAAATAATAAACGTGAGAATATATATATTCGTGATCGGTTGGATACGAATGGTTTACAGGAGAAGCATCGGAATTCCGTCCGGTGATCACCTGTTGATCCTGTCATTTTATTCACGTTTCCGGGTCGCTGGTAAATGATTGGCCCCAAATCAAAAATTGTCTGTTATCACATCTAGGCCAGCCTGCTGATGGTACATTGACCCTCGCAAGGTCGAAGTGTGTGTTTCTAGGATGTCTGCACACAGCTATGGAAACGTTGCGTGAAAATGATTGACCACTGGCCAATGTCTCATCGACTGGATGTAGTTTGTCCAAATGTAATTAATGTGTTGTTAATCCCGTAAATTCATGCACATGAGCGTAGCCGAGCCAAAGGCAACTGCCCCCCCCCCCCGCTCACCCCAGAGAAAGGATATATCGTTGACACGTTTGAAATTCATTTATATTATTACTCCGGTTCAATTTGCAGGTCCCCCCCCCCCTGCTTTCAGCTGATGTAGCGATAATTGCCACTGTATTGAACACAAGTCTTGTGGGAATTAAAAGAAACATAAGTTGTGACACACCCCACTCCTTTCATGCTGCATATTCCAGAAATAATTTTTCTTCGTTTTGTTATCACCCAACTTCAACAAGACCTTGCGACACAGGTAATTCGTGTAACTGTGGAAAAATGCATTGCGGAGATAAGGTATGATTCACATGGGTGATTCTCAAAATAACAAAAAAACAAAACCGGACAAAAAAAACGAAACAAAAAGTTGACATTTTTAAAAACAAACCAACAAGAAATATATTTTCATAGGAGGAATTATAATGAGTCCGTTTTAAGGCTTATTGATTTTATTTAAATTGCTGTCTGAAATCATGTCGATGATCTATAAAATCTATTTATTTGTATGCAATTCTGAATTTTTTTATTTAATTCATACTTTCAAAAAAAAATCACATTCTATTTCCAATTTATGTTTGCAAATCACATTTGACTTTCTGCTAAGGGATTATTTTGGCGTCCTTCGACAGTAATGTAAAGAAATAGCGGGTATTCCATGTCACTGTATTTGATTATTGCAGGGTCGCTCAAAGACATTCCAGTATAGATTAAAATAATGTAGTTTAAAGTGCTTCTCCGCAGCTAGAATATAGGCCTACACAGTTGCGGGTTTGGGGGGGGGGTGCACAGACGGCCCATGCCCCTCCCTTTCGAAACCCAGTTAGCATACTTTTAAGTGCACAGCAAAAAATGCCCTATTAACTCTGTAATTTTCCGACATTGTGCCCCAACTTTTACAAAATCCTGGATAGGCCACAGCGACTATAGATGGAACCGCACGGTGAGGTCATGAGGACATTTTCCGGTGCACTTTTGGTCTAACGTTTGAAGGGGCGAAAAATATGGAGGGCACATTTTTGTACGTATGCACGATTTTGGTTTAAAAAGGGGGCACGGGCAGGTTGTGCCCCCCCCCCCCCCCATCAGCCAGTGGGGACACTGACCGAGACGGAGCTATAACAAATTGTTAGGGAAAGAGAGTTTTACTAGTTAGTCCCTGAAGTATACGATGAAGTAAGATATATTACCTTTTCTTTCAAATGAAACATTTCGATGTCTTATTTCCTGTCTTAGAGGTACTGTTTAAAGGACATTCCAACCTTTGTAATAATTTGATTTGTGTGGAAGCAGAAAATTCAGAG
This sequence comes from Heliocidaris tuberculata, assembly GCA_025618425.1. Lineage (NCBI taxonomy): Eukaryota > Metazoa > Echinodermata > Echinoidea > Camarodonta > Echinometridae > Heliocidaris > Heliocidaris tuberculata. The sequence continues at coordinate 14,979,398 of CM046839.1, forward strand.
AAGCAGATTGGTGAAAGCTGGAACGAAATCGGACAAGCAATAAGATATTTTTTAAAAGTTCTAATCACTATACATAAGGGAATTTCAAATTGGCCGAATCGGCACGGTCACTGTGATGATTTAATCATTTTGATATCACTAGAAAATCGTCGACTACTGCCTTAAAGGTTCAAGTTATCGTTTCTTTATATTCGAACTGTTGTGCTCTCGAGAGTAATACTGTATCTCAGTCCCATCTACGAGACCGACCCTACACCTACAATAGACGAATAAATACTTACATTACCCCCCCCCCCCCCCCCCCCCCATGGCCAAGAATTGGTCGGTCTGGGGTCGGTTTCGGAGTCTGTTTGGTCGAAGGTAGAAGGAGGGCTGTAGGCAGTCATGCACAATGACAAGATGAGTTTAGACAGTAATGCGTGCATTGGTCCGACTGATTTCATCAACCATCAACGTGTCACGTTTTCCGTCCCCTGGTTTTTCATACACTGCCTGAAACATTACATCACGATGAATTCAATTTTGATAGGTTGTTTTAGGTTGCATTCTGATAGTTCATTTTGATGGAAATCCTGTACCAAAACCATTCCGAGGTGAAAAGTTGTGATCCTTTGTTAACCCTTTTGAGACAATAATTTGACCACGTTTTGTGGTTTGGTTCAATAACTTTTGGTGCAGAGCTCTAAAAAATATACAAATGCATGAGTAGAAAGAGCAAAAAATTCTGCACACGCTGTGTCCATTTTTGATGAATGACCATATTGCGTTTAATGCCAGGAAATTTACAAAGGAGAATAAGCTTTAAAATCCTTAAATTGGCAACACATTGAGAGGTTCAAAATATTTTTTTTTTCAAATTTTGCCACTTTTCAACTTTTCGACAGAGTTATTAACCATGCATATTGTTTTCAAAGACATTGCATTTTATTAGAACCATGTAGCATTAAAAGAAAAATATTATTTTTGCCAATTTGAAGAAGAAACTGTGATCAGTTTAGCCCTTAAATAATTCCTCTCATGAAAGGATTAAAATCTGTTGAGAGCCAGAAGGGCGTTAACTCATATCCCTTTGTACAGAATTAACGTCCCTGTGGCTCTCAACAGACGGTTTAATGTGCCATCTCAGAAGATTTTAGATTGAATGATAATACAATTTTGCTCTTCCAGAAGCTGAACATAATGTCAATTTTCCAAACGAACTATACATTATGCGCAAATTGATTTCAGGGCTTGTGCCGTAGTTTTGTGCAAGCCATGAATTGTTATATTATTGTATATATTTGATTGTTCTGTGTTTACGTCATTTATTTATCTATAATCCTGTTAGTTAGGTAGCTGTCAGGACAAAATCTTTTCTTTTTATCAGCTATACCTAATACTCTTTTACAATAATTATAAAATAATGTATTCTATATGTCATCACATGCAAGTATGTATTTTTTTTAATGCATTTTTTTATCACTATATAAGATGGAATTGAATCAATGCGAAATGAACTGATTTCTAATATTACAAACTTCTTTGTAGGTTATTTTATGAACATCTTTATTAAGATATCAACTTTTCTTAAATTGTAGGATATCATCAATATTTTTAGTAGTTATTGTTGTAATTACATTCATTAATGATGTTAATTTATTTTCATTCTTTTCATTCTTTATCAGAATTTGCTTGTACAGTCGTTCTATACATGTAATTACAGATGTTCTTTTTGGTATAGTTCGGAGTAGACTTAATTACACAATATAAACATATCAAATTAAAAGATGAAGAAACTGGGCGATACATACAGGGATGTCGTTTTAGGCTAAAATGGAAGAATTTTATTTACATTTGACGATGTATTTTTATTTTCTTGTAGAATTATCCGAGACCAGCCTTCGCTAAACTCTATAGGCCAATCCGATCTGACTGGATTTAGTGAACTCACTTATTTGTAAGTATTCTTACTTTTTCTTTTCATTTTCTTGTAGATGTTAGCATCAGTGGCATAGGCTTGGAATCATTGGGGGGGGGGGCGCTGGTCTTACTTGGTGGATAATTGCAATTCGAATGTATAAGACCATAGATGAGGGGGTTGTAGCGTCTTCTTTTCAGGTTTTCTTTCCCCTCTTCTTCTTTCTCCCCCCCCCCCCACCAATTGATTTGGAGCCAATGGCCCCGTGCCCCCCCCCCCCTCAGCTACGCCACTGGATGTTACACTCCACAAACCGAAGATAGTTTTTTTTTTCCAGAACCACTAAAGGCTCCCAATCTTGTCACAATTGAGGCACCTTGCAAGGTGCTATCTAATACCCATTTGAATGGCTACTATTCAAATGGATGCTTATTGAGGTATTATTAAGCACATTTTTTAATGTTTACCATTCAAAAGGGTCCTTACTAACACCGTTTCTCATCGAATACCACTCACAAAAGTACTCATACTAACACTTTTTAAATGGGGCCCTATTGTGACATCTTGTGTCATCTTCTACAACTCTTATCTTCGAGACAGATGTGTGTTTGTATGTTGTTGATATAAATGATTATGGCATGCACTCATGCGCCTATACCCTCTGTTATTACATATACATGTAGTTATGTATATGTGCATTGATAACTTTAATATAGCTCATTAGAAGATGATATATAAACAATGGATATTGTGATCATCTAAATTTCACCTTTCGCCTTTAGTGGAGGGCGGGCGGGCGTATACTTTTTATTATTTAATGCATCCTGTATAGTAGTTATTCGACGTAAAAAATTGTGACCTAGATCAAACTAAAATAGGATTTGAAAAAGAACTCAGAAAACGGACGGTACTGTTCATAAAACATCTCGCCAAAGATATTCATTGAACTTAATCTTTGTCTTTTAATAAAATTTTGTGTTATTTTATTTTCGAACGGTAACTGGCATACGCTCGCATGTAAAGACATAGCAAATGCATTTAACAAATTTTGGTTGGAAATTCGCATTTTCTTTGGAATGATATGTTATATAGTTCTTGCCTTGCGATGGAAACCTGGATGTCTATTTTATTCATGGAGTTTATGAGACACAAAAAATTCAACAGAAATTCCAATTGGAACGAATTTGACATTTATGGCCTCATTAAATTTAATCGAAAACAAGTATAACGTACTGCACATGTATATTCATGAATATGATATTATTTTTTAATATATATATATATACGATTTCATTATAATGAATATCATTATTAAACGACACAATTCTTGTTCAAGTTGAAACAACCAAATTCTTAGGAATATACATCGACAACAAATTAACAAACATAAATAACATCTTGATCAGTAAACTCATATCGAAAAATACAGGAGTCATTGGCAAACTCAAAGCTTCCATTTCCTACTCATGTCTTACTCTCTTTATATTCTACCCTAATCCTTGCGTGGGGGAATAGTGGTAAATTCCTTATCAATAAACTTTTATTTGTACAAAAACGGGCTATTAGAATAATCAATAATACAATTTTTCTTACCCACACAACCCCACTCTTCCACTCGTGTAACCTTCTTAAGATTCACGAGCTATTTACATATAATCTAGGAATATTCATGTTTCAACTCACAAAGCGTGAACTTCCTAACCCCGTATCTGCTGTGTTCGTTATGAATTATTCACTTCACTACTATCCAACCAGCATGACCTGACAAAGCCATTCTTATCAGCTCCCACGTACTCGAACAGCTTTTGCACACAATACAATTATATTTTCAGGACCAAAACTGTGGAATGACCTCCCCCCAGACTTAACTAATACATTGTACCGGCTCACTGTATACATTTAAACACAATTTCAAAAATTACGCAATCCATCCATGGCTCCCTAGTTATGTACTGTCCCACTTGTCTCCCCCATTTTGTTATTTTTCTTTTTTACATGTTTATTAAGATCATTATTTTCTCATATACATGTAATAATGTCAAATACCGTTTTTTATTCTTAAGGAAATCTACAATATTACAAGCTTAGCTTCTTACTAGATTCCGTCATATTTTACGCCGAATTTGTTTGTCTTATCCTAACTTTAAAATGATGGAAATATTGATGTGTCTCTGTATGTTCACTTGCATTTTTTTTTCTTTTGTTGAAAGTATTGAAGATATTTTCGTATATTATTGTAATAATGCAACGGTCATTGTTTATGTTCCATTAGTGTGATTTGAAATATGGAATATGAAACTTTCTAATGGCTTACGAACATTTGTCCTTTTAGTTGATTTATGACCAATATATATTATATGCTAGCGCTAGCGGACTGTTAAAATGACTATTGTGTTTTGTCCAGTCGCAATTCACTTCTGATTCACTTTTATTTCGTCGTAATTTTCTTTCCAGAGAAATTACGAACACAAATCTCAGCCACATACACGTTCACAGTTTCGAAGGACTGAAACTCAAAACACTGTAAGTATATTACATGTAGATGGGGACCTAACTGTGGGGACTTAACTCTCCCCCACATTTGTATATACTGTATTCTTTTACTTTAACTTCTGGGAAATATTTACTATACTGAGCTGTTATTATATATATATATATATATATATATATATATATATATATATATATACTCTTTGTATTATGTCATTTTGAAAGATCAAAATAAAAATCAAATCAAAATAAAATGTGTTAAGATTTAAGATTTTAAAAAGAGAAGAAAAACGTTTTCTCTTCAGAAGTGTGCAAATTATATGCCTTCTTTTTCCTACCCCATCAGTTCACAGATTGAAATGTTAATTATTTTTTGCTTTGATTTGACATTTTACTTACCTTTTCGCACTTCATGTCTGAAATCAATTTAAAGAGAAGGTTGAGTTCTGGGAAAGGTAAAAAAATAATTTGTGAGCTTTCTAATTCTTTATATGCTAGTTTGGAAGATTATCATAGTAGATATGTCCCCTGAAAAGGATTGCTCTCATCTGCCCTCACATTCGAAATATGACAAGAAACAGCTGAAATGTTCGGGCATTTTTGTGTAGTCCCATATACACATTTCTGTGCGCAGTGCATGTGACTCTCAGCAGGATTGGGTCAATTTTTTGATCATTTTGGTGATTCCAAAACCTTACAGTATACACCAATTGTTATGTAATCTGTACTAAATAATCAACCTTTCCCAATGGCTTTGACAATGCAATCTCATGACCAGAACTTAACTCTACCTTTAAGTTCGAAATCATGTGTTTTATTCATGATATACTGAATAGTATAATGTAGATTGGTAGACGATTTCATGAAACCAAGAACTCTACATTTCAATACCACTCCATCAAATGAATGGATTAAATTTTTTTACATAGGTACAATAACTCTTGCAATTAATGTGGAGACAAAATCCGATTAAAGTCGCCTATTTTCTTCTTTTGCTTGTTCTCCGGCCTTCAGTACTACTCCATCATATAAGAATGGGTGAAACAAGTACATTAACAGGAGAAGGCCACCCTGGTATTCAGTTGATTTCAATAAAAGCAGAAAACTGCGAGAAACATATTAGTGAAAGTGTGAACGAAATCCGATAATAAATCAGAAAGTTATGAATTTTTGAAGTTGTAATCAATCAAACACAACCTAGTAACTCTGCACAATGACGGTATCTTGCGAGCTCCTCTCCCGGCGTTTGCTCTGTACATAGAATTTCATAAAATTAATTTTCTTACTCGTTGATGAAGGAATAAATTTGTTTGATACATGTATTGTGTCAAAACATAATTGTGCAATGATTATATATAGGGTGCATGTATGATTAAATGTTTTCTTTAAAAAATGTAAATTTATGTGGTTTATTTAGTACAGGGCAAATGGGAGAGGAGCTCGCAAGAAACGTCACGGAGTTGCCAATTTGTGTTTGATTGATTACAACTTCAAAAAGTCATAAGTTTCTCATTTGTTATCGGTTTTTGCTAAGACTTTCACTTTCTTTAAATTTTCTGCTTCGTTTAAAACTAATTCATTATCAGTTTGAACTGAACTCTTGTAATTAATGTGTAGACATCATGCGATTTTGCAGCTTATCTTCTTCTTTTGACTGTTTTTCTTGATAGCGATTTGCGGAGTAATCGGCTGACATCTATTACCTGGGAACCATTTATGTACCTGTATAACCTTAAAGAATTGTGAGTATAAAAGTTTCCAAGTAAAAGGACAAAGCTATATATCATGGCAGACAATGTATAATAATTTGATAATACACCCACGCAAAGTACGCTATATACAATTATGCATTAGATTTGTAAATTTGAAATTCATATAATCATCTCCGTTTAATTAAGACATTGTTAGACCTGATGAGCAATTTAAGAAAAACGAAAAGTTATGTAGGGCTTTATTGCATATTGCATTTTCGGCAGGGGCGGATCTAGCTTTTTTCCAAGGGAGGGGTTTGAGGGGCTGAGCTGGGTATTGCGAGGGAGCGTAGAGACCGAGCCCGAGCGAGCGAAGCGAGCGAGGGGGGAGGGTGTGGGAGCGTAGAGACCGTGCCCGAGCAAGCGAAGCGAGCGAGGGGGGAGGGTGTGGGAGGGGGATCCCCCCTCCCACAGTAGGGAGATTTTTCATTTTTAGGGTTGCTAGCTTGCGATTTTAAGCATACTTGCATGCTCTATTTTTTCTCTTTTTTGCCCAAATAAATGTTTACTTGGAAGCGAGCAAAGCGAGCGAGGGGGGAGGGTGTGGGAGGGGGTATCCCCCCTCCCACAGTAGGGAGATTTTTTATTTTTTAGGGTTGCTAGCTTGCGATTTTAAGCATACTTGCATGCTCTATTTTTTCTCTTTTTTGCCCAAATAAATGTTTACTTGGCAGCCCAAGGGGGGGTTTAAACCCCCTAAACCCCCCCCGTAGATCCGCCACTGTTCGGAATTACGAACCCTATTTCTTTTTCGGAATTATGAACATGCATGATGAGGAATGTTGATTTGTTCGATTTTTTAACGTTAAAATTTAAGAATCGTAATTCAGGCCATAGGCACCTGGGAAAGGAGGTGTGTATACCGGAGTCGCCCTCAATTATAAATTTCTAGTCTCTTGTTTGCTACCTTTCTCCTTTGGGGATTATCACCGACTTTGGAAATAGATGGACTGCAACTGTTTTCACAAAGTCCCTTTGTTCCGTTCAACGATTTTATGCTACGACTTTATGCTTCATTCAATATTGTGTTTAGGCTGCAACAAATAATGGGTTCAATGTGTTTTGATGTCTGTGAAACTGTCTTTCTTTCAGATTACTTGCCAACAATCCTCTTGTCTGTAGTAACTGTCAGAATAATTGGCTTCGTGAACCTCACCAAGATCTCACCTTAAGTAAAAACTTAACCTGTGTGCACAACGGAACAGCAACTCTTATGCGAACGTTTGTCGTGGATAACTGCAGTAAGTAAAAAAACCTTAGTTATCTTTAGATCTTTCTTTCTTATGTAAGTGTCATAATTTGGGACCTTTTCCACGCACACTTTTTTTTTCTTTTCCTAATTTTTTATTCCTTGATTCAGTTTTTCAAAATGAATATTATAAATTAAGCATAATTATAATTACACAATATAATTCAACATGGCAGTAAACACAATACAAATTATATATTTCCATAACATGCCATAATAAATAAACAACAATAGTACAATTTAACTGAACAAGATATAGATTAAAACCTGATAGGTGCAAATTCAAAGTATATAGGGCAATTGTAATAATGAATATATTTATATACATTTTTTTTTATTATAGTGTATGTCCTCCTTCCGTCCAACATTCAAAATAATTCCATTTTCTTTAGATGTAGACTTAACTTATTTCGAGCTATTGCCTTTTTACGTTCGTTATCTTTACTTTCTAAAAGTGCATAATAGATTTCTTTCTTTGTTGGGGGCGTTCCTTTTGATCTCGCATTGTATATCATATATGTTATGAGTATAATTATATGGTTAATGTATTTATGCTTTTCTGATTTTCCATCTAACCCAACCAAAATCTCCTCCTACTTTAAAGTATTTAAGTGCAGATTTGTTCCACTATTTCTCGCCACACTTTTTTAACAAATTGACACTTCATAAATAAGTGATTATATACCTCAATTTCCTTTCCACAGAAAGAACATAAGTTAGATGATATAAAGCCAATTTATACAGTTTATCATTACAATATAGGATACTATGTAATAATCTCACGAAATTCACGTAATTTACCATCTAACGTACATAATCTTGGGGTCAAAAAGGAAGTCGCAATTCCAGATGCAGTATTTATATGTGCTATTTCCGCGTGTCTAAACGTAAAGGTTTCCTTTATATTATCTATAAAGATTTTATAACATAATTTAGAAGTCCGTCCTTCATATGATATTATTCTATCACCTACTTTATACATTAATTCGATCGTGTCATTTATCTCTTCGTCTTTTTTCCTTTTCTCTTTCAAATTCATTGGCAATGCTGAATAAATGCTGCTAATGTTGAATAAATCGTTGGCATCAAGACCTTTTTGTAGAAAATAGCTAACTGGCCTTAAATGGCCTTCTTTATCTACAACATGCTTAATTTGATATATATTAGCCTCAAATAGTTTTCTGCTAAATAGTGTTTTCTGGCCGAAACGGATTAAAGTATTATTAAAAATCATTTGATTTCCTAAGTTAGTAATAATTCTGTTCTCTCTTAAGTCATGCCAAATATTCTAAGTACAATGGAGGCGCCTGAATATGAATATTTTTCATATCATAATCACATAAAAATATAAATCTTCCTCCGATTGACTGTAATATATAGTCAAAATATTTTTTCCATTTCATATTACTGTCTTCATAGATTAGTCTCTTAATCCACATTATTCTTTGTGCCTTAATCATATCTCTAAAATTCATCATTTTCAAACCTCCATGATCATAAATCAAATAAAGGATATCTCTTTTAATCTTATCATGACCTCTCCATATGAAATCAAAACAAATTTTTTCAACTTCTTTATACACCCAAGTTGGTACCAATAATACAGAAGAGACATATATACGTTTAGATAAAGCAAATACTTTCAACAATTGTATTTTACCAGTAAGGGTCAAATAACGCTGTTTACACCAGCCTATATTTGATTTTGATTAATATTTCTTTATAATTCATCTCCTCCTTTATATTTACGTCCAAGGAAAAATATATCCCAAGTATTTTAACAACTTCTACCTGCTTTCCCAGTGAAAACACACGCACGCATACACGCACACACACACACATACACACATACAAAGGTTTTTTAGTTTTCTGTTGTAACGAATAATAATGTTTAGATAACCAATGGTTCAGTGTTTGGGATACTTTCAAGGATGCTTACAATAGCTTGTTATTGGAGTAGGTCTATAATTTGATTTAGCAATGATATTATTATTAATAAAAAATAATAATGATAATGATGATGATAATGATAATAATAATGATAATAATAATAATGATAATAATAATAATAATAGTAATAGCAATAATAATAATCATGATAATATTCTGGTTTGATAAATCATTAGCGAAACGATTTCCAAGTGATAGATAAACATAACACAAAATGTTTTAGTGCTATTGAGTGATATAATTATGTTCTTGACAGTGTCTGAATTTTTCGGTAATGTTAGCAAAGTCTCTTTTGATCACCCAAGTATCATAACGCAATATTTTATTGTATGATTATATATTTCCCTACAACATTAACCGAATATGGTGAAAACATAATAATCTATTTAAAATGACGGACAGCAATATATACATACATGTATATAAATATTAATTATATTACTGAAAGAACACGGAGTGAAATGATTTTGAAAAGTCTCTTACTCTCTTTTAACTGCCTAAGCACAATCACTGTGCTCGAAACTTTCATAATTTTCCCGTCATTTTACAACATATCTTCAACCACATGAGAACACCTTCAACATTTTATTCCACCTAGAACATATAAACACAGAAACTATCTCTACACTTTCCTGTTCCTGTAGGAGTACCATCTGTGAACGTGACACCAAGACATCTTGAAATCAAGCATGGCGACTCCTTCAATGCGAGCTGTGAAGTAGATGGGGAACCCCACCCCAGCTTGAGATGGGATGTTAGTCGATTGGTGTCCAGCTACGAGCTGGTCAATGTGAGTGCGAGGCAACAGATCATCATGATACAGAATGCATCTTACAAGGATACTGGTCTCCTGGAGTGTATCGTGAGCAGTGTGGCCGGGTGGCGCGCTGCTGAAGTTAACCTCACTGTCAAGGGTAAGTTCCTCATCTCATAAGATTGCTCTGTTCTTATACCCTAATTGAACAAGGTGTTTTACCCACGTTTGTTATTGCTTTGAAAAGAAACATAAAAAAGACAAAGAAAATGGAAGGTTGGGTATGACGATGTCAGTAAAATGAAGCACAAGTTCTGTTAACTGGCTTATATTTCAGAGCGATCATATAATAAGATCTGAGGTAAATTGGGCAGAACTTCTAGTTGAAGGGGAACATACCTCTGATTCCGATATTATATAAACAGTATTTCCACACAGTGCTACCCAAGGTCAACCGATTCTGTGTACCTATATATAAAACACAAGTGACGGTGCATTCATAAGCGACTCATGTTTCCACAGTTGCGCCCAAGATCAACCGGTTCTTTGGACCCATCAAACGGTTCCACTACTGCATCGACCTGAACGTGACGGCCCTACCAACCCCTAACGTCACCATCTACCATAACGGTACCAAAGAACTCCACTACGACAGCAGACTCTCTAACGTCACCATCAACTCACATCCAACCATGCGAAAGTATGATGTTACTACCAAGACTCGAACCCCTTGGCAAATCGTCGGGTGCCTGACCTTTCTCCTGCCATCGCACTATGATAATGGAAACTATACGTTGGTGGTGTCTAACGAACTTGGATCCGACAGGAAAAACATCAGCGCCATTTTCTTTGACGGCAGTGGTAAGGAAAAAATGTTCTTTGGTTTGTCTTTGTTGTTGTTTTTTTCTGAAAGGACATGTACGTGTCTGATAAGAACTAAGTTGAGGAGTGTTTTGATGGAATACAAAATCTTGACCTATTAAATTTGTTTGTTTGATTTGTTAATGAATTAACACATAGTTAAATTTACAGCAAAAAAGCCATTAAGGTTTTTGAGTGTCTATAATGTATTCTATAAACTGATGAAGCTCATGTTTTGAAGTTAAACAAATTTGCATACTTAAAAGAACGTTTTCTGTATAGAAATATGTTGATGTAATTTGCTAAAAACTAATATCCTCGCATTGAATGTTTTCCCTTCCATTGTTCATGATTTCACAATAATTCATATTCGTTCTAATACGTCCACATTGATCAGGTTTTGAGATGCACATGAATGGTAACACTGATTTCATATTGATGTCATGAGTTTGCGACTGCCATCTTCATCCTAATATTTGCATTCAAGTTTGTAACTAACTTTTACTAATGACAACCATGTGATCGTTTAACACTATACCCATCTGCATGAGTGAACGAAACTGACTAACACGTGCGTCTATGTGTGGGGATGCGGTACTTACTAACTTCACATTTCATCATGGTTTTTCATATTAACATTGAATGTTGGTGGCGGGTGCACTCGTCTCTTACCCCTTCTTGTTGGATGCTATCGCGTTAACACCAGAAGCACCTTACCCCGAGAAACGTGAGACACCCGCTCCTGATGGACGAGACAACACCCTGAAGCCCAAAATGACATCAGGGCCTGCAGGACCACCACGCAACGGCCCCTCGAGCCGATCACATAAGTTGGCCGTAGTTCCCGTAAGTATTTTTATGGTTGAGCCGCAACGTGAACGGCCACTCCTCTAGGAGTCTCCATGGGCACTTCCCGCAACATAACCTCACTGTACGTGTTGTCGTCTTTCAGTGTTTGGTGTACCCTCTTGGTTCGTGGCACTCTGTCATTTAGTGTTATCAATGTGGGAGCCTCATTCTGTTCTTGCATGCATTGTGATCTCTTGCAACCCAATCACCTCCACTCACACTATATCTAGACAACCAGTTCCTGGTACCACTCTGGTACTGGGTAAAGATACGATGTCTTTGTCACCCTTGTTGGTTATTCGTTTTCTTGTTCCCTGTGAAGTTGCTATACCTGATTATCCTGAAACCGGCAGTCCCTCTTCGCAAGATAACCGCACCCGTACCCTCAACCCTCCCCGTGACCCACGAGGGACACCGAGTTACGTAAGTATCAAAATCGCTCCAGCGCTCTGAAAAAAAAAACTCTTTTAACCAATCTATGTGCCACACTGTCTAGTAACTGAGTTAAGAGAAACTGTTTTCTGTGAAAAATAATCTATGTGCCACTATTTCCAGTAACCGATTGTCTTGAGAAAAAAAAAATGTCTGTAAAAAGGTAACTAGCATTTTCAATGATTCGTACCTGAATTATTACGCTTTGATCAGTGATAAAAAGGAAATAAATTTTCTAATTATTTTACTTTTTAAAAAGATAATAATAACGTTTCTACATGTACCTAAAGAAAGAAAAACAAAACATCCCTCGTAACTATGAGAGAGCGTCATGCATGCAGCGTGAGATATGTTATATATATATATATATATATATATATATATAACTTTAAGATTAGGATGATGTTGATTATTATGCAGCTAAAATGTAAATTGCTGTATGGATAGAAATTGTCCAGGGGTGTATGAAACATGGGAAGGGGCAGAATCCTCCTCTGGTAGAGGGGGCGTGCCAAAATTGCAAGTTGTATTCATATTTTTTTGTGGGGGGAGGGGGAGGGCATATGCTGGCGTCACCCTTTGCTGCACACGCCACTGTTGCCTGTATCTCTGAAGCAAATATGGTGAGGTAAATTAATAACAAATAAGATCTTACGGCTGGCACCATGTTACAATTTGGGGGGAATGCCAGCCAGTGGAAGGCCTGTGAGCTCTGGAAACGTCTTTTCATTATAAAGCTTCTTCTAATGCTACAGTTTCCATTCGTTTATAGTTTTTTTTTTCTGAAGAAATACATGTATATAAATTACTGTGACTGAAGTTATATCATAGGGATTTGTACTTCTGTTTTTTTTAAATGGGCGTCTGCCACTTTGTTACGGATTTTTTTAAATTCAAAGTATATCATAGCTGATTCATTCACGATACGATATAAACTAAGCAAATGATATGTTCATAATTTCTTCTTTCCTTTCCTTTATTTGCGTTTTGCTTTACAAAATATTTTCTGTATATATGTAGCCTTAATACGTCGAGGTCGCATGGCGACCGGATTGAAAAGCTTTCAGTGACATTTTGATGAGTTCCAGATCATAAGTTTTTCAATACATGGCACTACACACTTGCATTTATACTCATCAGATAATTAGATTGTACACTGTAATGTATAAGCATATTGTGCGGTGAATTTTAACTTACACATAGACTGATAGTGCTACGTCTCTTGTTTCTCTTATAATCGAGCTTTTACACGTAGTTGACCAAATGTTTCAACCATATAGGAGTATACGGGCACATTTTAGCAAGGGGTGGGGACACCTAGCTCGCTGTCCGAATATGAGGTTATAGTTACCCGAATATCGGAACTATCAAATTCGTTTAAGGAGAGTAAAAGGCGCGGACTCACCCTCCACCCCCCCCCCCCCCACGAATCAAATATACAGCCTTTGTGGGACGTAGAAAGTGCAATGAACCTACTGACGATAATACTGAGAACAATCAGTGACAATAAAGAAAATCCACGTTTGTAATATTACATAACATCGTGCAGTAGCGTATTCAGATATTGAGGTGAAAGGGGGTGGGGTGGAAATTTCCCCGGACAGGGGGGTAAAGGGGGAATATCTGCATGGATAGCCCCGCGTGCTGTTCGCTCATTGCAAATTGCATTGATTGATTTTTTTTTTCTTGGGTCTTTAAACAGGGGAGGGGGGGGGGGTGGGGGGGGGGGCAACCGCCGGGTTCATATCATGCTGGCTACACCATTGATAGGATTCTTCTTTCTATGCCCTACTTAGGGTGCTGATGAAGGCATTTTTTTTTCAGACTGTCCTTCTTTCTAATAATCTCCTTATCGTAATACCTCAAGAACTAAATGAGATTGGTGCCAATAAAACTTGGCATCATAATTTATTACCTCATCGGGATGGGATTTTGAGGTCGTAGATTGTTTTATTCCAACACGTTCGTATTTAGGAAATCACATTTATGTGATTCTTCAAGTTCATTTCATATGAAACAATAGACTGAAACTGAAACTCGTTGTTAGCCTGCATAACAATGATAGTTGATTCAACTACTAAATTTATTATCTGGACTAGATAATAATGCTACTGTGTGCAGACTTTTAAACTTGGACAACTATCATAATCTCAAAAGTGTTTGAAAATGACTAAGTGATTAGTTCTAGAGATTGTGATGTTTACATGTCTGAAGTATTGTCGGAAATTTTAATCTAAAAAAATATGGGAGAAATTGATAATTATGTTGACAATTTCGAAAGGCAGTACAAATTGAAATGAAGAATTGAAGTTATGAGGGGACGGTGGTGGGGGGGGGGGGGGTGTCTCGTTATTACGGTACAGAGATCTCATTATTTTCCAGTCGTTACATATCTAAAGCTTACCTATACCAGAGGGGTTTTTTGCTGTTCTATAAACCTCATTTAGGGCCCTCAGGGGCAGATCCAAGATTGTCCAAAAAGGTTTGGGACGAAAATTTCCCGCATTGGTTTCCCCGGGTATATGATTTTGAGAATCCTGCCGGTCCTCTTCAGGCCATCTCGGGGTGGGGGGAGGGGGGGGGGGAACCAAAACAATTTCCCTCAAGAAAATTCCTGAGAATTATTTTTCTCATGGGAATCCCTCCGGCCAACTCCACGCCCATTCAGTTGGCTGGTGGTGGAGGAGGGGGTGAAAGTAAAACAACTTATCCCTAAGAAAATCACTGGGAATTCGGCCGGCCCGCTCACGCTCCGAAAAGGGGACCGCTGACCTTTTGGTACTCCGACATTATTATGCCCATGGATTTATTTCGTCGAAGATATAGGGTTAGGGGTTCCAACTGTAGGTTAGGTTGAGGGTTAGGGTCAGCGGTTGGGAATAGGTATAGTGATTGCTCCTGGGATAAAGTTAATAAATTGGTCAGTGTAGGATATTATTATTCTACACCTGAAAATGTTAGTTTGTCGTATATTGTGTTTCTCAATGGGGGGGGGGGGGGGGGGACGTGGCCCTTTTTGACCCCCGAATCTGTCTTTATCCATACATTTCCCCCGGATTTCTCCTAGTAATTTTTTGGAACAAAGCATGTTTCTTGTTTCCTATAACTTAATATTTTGAATATTACCCCATTGTAGTTTTTGTTTTCATCGCCTCCCTGCCAACCATGTAACAAATCGATACAAGACACTTTATAGATCGTTTCGTGTACCTCCTTGTTCCACTTGATAGAATAGGCACTTACCGTCACGCATTAGAACATATTAAATCCGTCATGAAAAGAATCTGCGCAGTTGATTGGTCAAATGCGCGTCATGTGACAAAATACAATTCCCACTATCCCACTGCAAACGAGCAAATTGCCATGGAGGGTAACATCTGACGTCACGATCGGTGTATAGTTGTACTATTCACGGATACTATGTACGGCGTATAAGACAACACACACGAAAAGTTTTTGGCACCGGTGCATAATGATGTCATCATTACGCGTTTGATATCCGCGCAAATTCATCCATTCTTCAAAACTGTTTGTGTACGTACGTGTGCGGTCTTCCATAGGTGATCATTTAGATTTAGGCTTTAGTTCAAGATAAGGGACATAAACCAAATATATACTGCCTACATTCAAGTCTCTGGTTAAACTATGGTACCCTCGGTGACATGAAGACGACAATTTTCCTTCGGGGCTGCGCCCCTCATGAAAATAGTCGTGGTTCACGTCAACCGGGGGACCATAGTTCCAAGTTCCAACCAGACCCTCCCATAGCATGAGAGTTTATATTTGTATACTATTATCCCTATGGTAGGAACTTCCTGTTTGTTATTTAAAAGATATATTTTTAAGTGATATGAATGTAATGGTATAGTATTTCTTCTTTGCTGTATTCATATTTAATTGTTATGTACTTTAAACAAGTCAGGTTCTAAATTATAGACATAGAGGTGAACTTAACGACTTAAAGAGGAGACATGAATACCTGATTTTTCCCTTTGTTGTTGTTTTTTTTTGTATGTGTGTATAGGTTTATTTCATATTGATGTATAACGAATTTATACTAGTTTTAGTAGTAGTAGCAGTATTGAAGTGAATGTGACTATATGAGTTAATCCACCATGATCGTGAAGGAGCACTTTGAGAACCCCATTGCCCCCCTCCCCAACAAAAAAAAATGTTTTGAAATTTTGTGTTTTTACCATGACAACAGCACAAAAAATTGACAAGCTAAGAATCGAAGCCGATGGATAAATTAACATCATTTATGGGGTCCTAGAATAATTACGATCGCTTTACACGAACACTGTGATAGATTATTTGAAAGAAGGATAGTAAAAAAGATGAGGGTATAATGTATACTTGAAAATTCCGATTACCAACAGAATGATAGCTGAAATAACCCCGTCCCCGTTTTTGCACCAGATATACGAGTTTACTTTCCAGTATGGATAGTCTGTGTCATAAAAATAGCTAATTATATTTGACAATTTAAGTATACCCGAGTCGTCTTATTGATTGTGAGGCATTATGTTATAAAGTACATGGTAATTTAGGACGCATGATGAGCAAAGATTTAATTTGGAATGATGCTGTCGTTTGTCTTGATAGAGTGGATTAATTAGGCAATGAACGACTGACTCATGAAAAAAGACAGGCAGAGATGTGTGCACACCTAATCTCTTTCACTCTCTCTAAAAAAAGAGTGAATTTTCACTCTATTTTCACACCCAGGGGAGGGGGTCACGTCAGTAATCACTTGTTTAAGAGTGATTTATTATAGAGTGCTCTCTAAAAGGAAAGGTTAGAGTGAACTTCACTCTATTTTCACTATATTTTCACTACCCCGAGGAGTCGCGTCAGTGATAACTCGATCTTCTCAGAATGTAGAGAACCCTTGTCGATTAATTATTCAAGATCAGGCTCAGTTATTCAAATATGTTATGGTTACATGTCGTTTTCCGAAGGTTGATTCTGAAAATGAAAAAGGGATTCATGAATCCAAAGGTTCGTAATTCCGAAAAGTTATGTAGGGCTCTGTTGCATTTTCGGAATTTTGAACCCTTTCTGATTTGGGAATTATGAACCCTATTCCATTTTCGGAATTACGAACCTTCGGAGTAATTCATGAAATATTCGGAATTATGAACCCTATTTCATTTTCAGAATTGTGAACCCCCTGCTATGGGAAATTTGTGTTTCGGAATTATGAACCTTCGGAAAGACGAATACCCCATTGCTATTATACCAGTTGGAATAAGGATTGGGGTGACCGAAGGTTTTGCACTGGTGACATTTGCTCCGGGCTTTATTTCGTCAAATACATACATGTAGGTTTAGATTTAGGGTTGCGCTTGGGTTTAAGGTTAGGTTTATGGTTAGGATTAGACTTAAGTATAGCGTTTCGTAGTCTTTGGTTGAAGTTAGGAATTTGGATAGTGTAGGATAATAGGATAGCAAATGACGTCAGAGCAGTGCCGTATAAGTAACATTTTGTCCCCTTACCGATCTGGGCCCTGTCTTACAATGAGTTACGATTGATCCGAATCAGTCGCAAGTCCTCCAATCGCAAATTTACAATTTCCTATGCCTTATGTAGAGAGTTGCGATTGATATCAATCTCAAATTAAGTTGCAATTATAAGGTATGCATGATAAGTTATGATATAAAGATCTGATTTGATATTATTTATTTTAAAAATATCAGGTGTACATCTTAGCGGCAGTTGGAGCAGGAATCCTCTTCATCGTCTTGGTACTGGTCGGCCGGAAGTACTACATGAAGAAACGCGAAAGATTCCGAAACCTAGGAGACGGCAGTGCGACTCCGTTCACATCAGTCGCCTGTGTTCTGGATGCGAAGAGGGGAGAAGACCGTGTAGATCTTGTCCACATGATCCCCAACCCCAACTACCTAGCTCGAACGGACCGTCGATCTGGAAGCAGTAAGTTATAAATACCGGCTGCCAGTGCTGGGTTTGGATGATGTCTCGGGGTTATTCCTGCCCTGGAACAGTGAAGCACACTGATTTTCTGCAGTATAAACTGATCTAGAGTCAGTAGTTTTATATCATTAGCTGTTACTGTAACAATGACCCCGATCGGAGATATGGTGTGGGAAGGGGTCCTATCTTCTTCCTTTCTCATTCTTTTCCCTTTTCCCTTTCATTTTTTTTCTCTCTGTCTCTCTTTTCTTTTCATTTTTCCTTATTTGGGGGGGGGGGGGGCAATCGATATGGGGGCACGTGCCCCACCTATAGGTCCCTGGTAGCTCCGCTGCTGAGTTGTTATCTCCATCTTTACATCTAATCATCTTTGGGTGTATCGTCTTAGCAATTATCTATCAGAGTGGAATCTCATCATTTAAATGGTGGCAGCGGTGGGATTCGAACACACACTGACGGCGTTTACCAAGTTTACAAACTGGTTCCTATTCTTCTCTTTTGAGATTTTGTGCCAATTGTATGTTTTATGCCCGTTGCATACGAGACGCCATTTCTACTGCGAGCTAATGAAGCCTTTGAAGGAAATCGGTCAATACAATCCAAAGCAATGTTTGTACTGTTCAACACTTTCAAACAATATCACTCTTTTATTGCGCGTCAAAGGCCGAACAAGTCGTTGACGTAGTTCTACGTCAGGCAAATGACGCCTCGCGTGCAACGGGTATAACAGTACTGCTGTGGGATTTAAAAAAAATGATTATTACCATTATGGTATGTTTCAGTTTCACTTCACTTCTGCTTCTTATTACAGCTGTCATCAATCACATATCTCGCGACAACATCCGATTCATCGGTGAGCTGGGTGAAGGCGCATTTGGTGTGGTCTGTTTGGGGCAATGTGAGCACCTTCCCGGGGCAGAAGGTCCCACCATGGTTGCCATCAAAACCCTCAAAGACGCCTCCATGGGAGATGCCAGGACAGACTTCGAAAGAGAGGCCGAGTTACTCACTAACTTGCAGCATAAGAACATTGTGACGTTCTATGGAGTGTGTATTGACCACGAGCCGTTCTTTATGGTCTTTGAATACATGGAGAATGGAGACCTCAACAATTATCTGAAGTAAGTATATTTCGATGGATGTTTTTTAAATTGATTTTCCTGAATGATTTCTTATGTCTAAATATTTGTGAGACTTTGTGTTTGCATTAAGCATTGTTGTGTGCTAATGATTACATTCTTATTTTTCATCCGATCAATGGATGATGACAAAAATTCGGCAAAACTTAATATAGTAACATATTACGTAAGGTTGTCTTCAGTAGATATGAAATCAACTTCATTTGCAAATGAAATAAATGAAATTCATTGCAACCTATTCAATAGAGAGGATTATAGACTAGCGTTTCAAAATGTTAATCATCCCTATTTATTCAAACACAAAATAGTCACTGTGAATAGTTACCCAAATCTTAAGCATTTTATATATCACCTCAGATCTCGAGGACCCGACGCCGATTGTTTTACCCGAAGCCAGGCCTTACTGCCCCTGACGGTGAAAGAGCTCCTGTACATAGCGAAACAGATAGCTTCAGGTATGGTGTATATGGCATCCCAACACTTCGTCCACAGAGACATGGCCACCAGGAATTGCCTGGTAGGGGATCGACTCATCGTCAAGATTGCAGACTTTGGCATGTCAAGAGATGTTTATAGCACAGACTATTACAGGGTAATGCATTATTTTCTTTGTATAAATTCGTAACATTTTCATATCAACAGGATATCCCCATTAAGTCATATATTTAGAGAAATTTGTTTAAACCTCTTAATCTTAACCTCTTGTATATTTCTTTACTATAGTAGAAAACCGCAACTATGCCCTTATGTTTTGTAGGAATGATGATTGTATTAATGATAAATCCACTACTATGATGCTGGTCAAGTTCAGTGTTGTTATTATATGTAAAACTCCTAAGTAATTTATGTTTTACTGAGAGGATCATTTTATTAAAATCGTTCACTTTTGTTTCAAGTCTGACATTTTATCGTGAACATTTTAATCAGCTGGTGATCCCTGTAAAAAAAATTGTGGACCAATGATTTGTAGGCCTGCACTTATTTTAATGTAGCATTTCAGTTTTAATTCAAACAATGTTAGATGCAGAATCAATATGTATACTGATACAAATAAGATCAGTATCTATCGTACTCTGTATATAAAATAAATAAACTCGTCATAACCCAAGTCCACCTTTATACTCACCTGTAGGTTGGAGGACACACTATGCTACCCGTCCGATGGATGCCTCCAGAAAGCATCATCTATAGAACCTACTCCGTGGAGAGTGATGTCTGGAGCTATGGAGTGGTCCTCTGGGAGATCTTCGAGTATGGAAAACAGCCCTGGTTTGGCCTTTCAAATCACGAGGTAACTTGATCATTGAATACCTTGGCGTAGTGCCATTTGTGTGGTGTTGGGGCAGGGGATGGGGGGGGGGACAGGGTAGTACTTGCCCCCCAAATCACCTTCAGCATGTTCAGTGGTATAGCATAAGAAGGGAAGAGAATGAGGAAAGAGAGGGAAAGAGGGAGATGCCTACATGTACCTGCCCCCAATACATCCTTGACAGTTTGGCAAAAAAAGGAAGATGGAAGTATAATACCGCCGTAGGGGGCGCAGGACTTCCACCTGCCCCCATCCCATCTTTAATTTAATAAAAGGATGTAAGAAGAACATAGATTTCCATATTCCTTCCAGATACCCCCCCCCCCCCCTCGTCACGCTTTGTCCATGCATTAAAAAAGACCCTCATCTCCACCAATGGCTGGACATGCTTTGCCACGGGTCACCCCATGATCACCAGAAATATACTATTTTTAGATTAATTTTCGAAGGAATGGGAAGGCTTGCAATGCTAAATCTGGTAACGCTGGAGAACTCAGATCATAACTAAACATTAATTTGTTGGCTTGACCTCGGTCATGCTAATACTAACAAGGTTTTACAAGTGTCCGTAACCAGAGATATTGGATTACTAACTTTAATCAATTCCAATAAGACACTGGCCAGTGGAATCGTTGGGTTACCTAATTGCATTATTGCGGGGCGAGAAGAAAGATACATTGCAGGTGCATGGTGGTGGAGTATGAAAAATATTTAGCAGAATAAGGAGGGGTGCAGATATGGGCTTAGGGATTGACTTTATATTATACTAGCAGGAGCTAGGACATAAAAAGTATAATAATAATAATATGTTTTGCTTACCCAGGGTAGCCTCATCAGTACTAAATACTGTTCTCCCTGAGGGCCCTGCATATTATTACCCCTGCTTTAACTTGTAACGGATGGATGAGAGGAAGTAAAATGGAACAGATTTTGTCGGTTTTACATGTGTCATTAACCAGAGATATTGGATCACTTACTTCAATCAATTCCAATAAGAGACTGGCCGGTGGAATCTCATAAGTATCAGTGGTACTGATTTTCGAAATTTAGACAAACATATCAATTGAAAGCATACATTCTATATGATGCATTATTTTCATCTTGCATACAAGGCAGGAAGGGGGAGACTGCCCCTATTTACCCCAAGATCCAGAAAGCTCAACAATACAGAAAACAATATTTTGTTCTGTTTCAACAACTTCAAGTTCTGAATTGTAGGTTTAGTTTTTCAGGGTTACACCATGTAATTCTTTCAAGATTCTTGAAAGAATTACATGGTGTAACCCTGAAAAACTAAACCTACAATTCAGTTTCTCCACCATGAAAGTGTCGCTGATACTTCACTAAAAACTTCAAGTTCTCTATGAAAAATATTATCTCTTTAACCCAGTGGTATAGATTCGCATACATTATCCATTCATTGATACTGGGGGTCACCCCCTCCCCTCTCCCCACAATAATTCCATATGTCTTCACAACTGGTATGGCTAAGAACTCAAATGTTTTTATGTTAGTCTTTCTTTCTACCAATTTGAGGAGAGATATTAACTAAATGATTTTGTTATCAATCCTCACCCAGGTGATCGAGTACATCCATAACGGGATATTACTGGACTGCCCCAAGGGATGCCCTAAAGAGGTCTACAAAATCATGCTTGGCTGCTGGCAGAGGCAACCGACGCAGCGCATGCTCATCAAAGACGTACACGACGCCATCTCACGGTTGTCCGATGAAAACACACCCATGGTGGACATAGTGGGCAGGAACACTTTAGTTTAGAAACGCATTTTATGTCCGGACTTAACAGCGTTTCAAAAGGGACCTCGTTTACAGGAATGATGAAAAAGAAGCGGATTTTGTTCCACGAGTCTGCAGATTTCATCAGTATACGCTTGAAAGCTGGACTTAATTTGTGGACTACTGTTGTATTTATCAACTAACTTGCCATGCACAGGAAGAGGATACGCGCGCACTTATTTGGAAAATGTTTATGTTTGTAAAGATATTAAATGAAATGAAGTACTGTTTTCGTTTGTTGTAAAGGTATATTTCATACACCACTGGAAATGTGGATTAAGAGATCTACGATACGTCCGACATTATGTACTGCGATTCTCGCTTTAATACTGGACTGAAAAAGTGTTGAATATTTTGATTTATTCAGAACATGCCTTTGCAAATTATTTTTTACTTTGGGCTTGGTAGGAGAAAGGGGGTTCCGTTTGTTTGGTCTGTCCCAAATCTCACTGGTGATACATCGGGCAAGATTACCAGACCTAAGAAGGCACTGAAGAGTATCTCTTTATTATTTTGAAACTATAGATTTATACATCAAATGCATATTTCTACACTTTATTAATATTTGATATCATGTAGAAACGACTTTTGATGTCGTGTAATTATGGCGGATAATTGCTTAAAAGATTGATTGTACTTACCTCACATCTCCAGATTCATTTTAATTCAGTATACATTTTATTGTATTTTCTGTTGTCTCAATTTCGAAAGTGATAAACTTTCAGATGCAGAATGAATTATACTTTAAGAACAATTCATTAATTTCCTTTTTTTCAAACGGATTTTATATTTTAAAACAACAATTGAAAACTATGATGGTGGAATTCACAAAATTAAAAAAAACAAAAACATGTTATTATGTCAGCTTCCATAAGTTCTTATTATCGTTGCGCCAGACAAATATTTGTGGGTGCCGGACTAGGCATCCTTAATGTACTGTTTTGTTTTGGTAAATGAATAGAAAGGAAATTTCTTATAAAAATCTATATGTTTTGGGAAGTAGTCAGGCATTGTTGCAACGCGGTTATTATCCGTTATTTTGAATGTTTTTGGTGAAAAGCTCAAAGATGCGGATTAATTTGATGAAAGATATGATACAGGGTGATTATAAAATGCTGATATATCTGGATATATCAAGATGCATTATATGAGTGATGATTATTTCAGACTCAAAGTACAAGAATGTAGAACACAATAGGTTGTAAGTCTCAATATTAATCATTTCAGTCAGATACGAGGCATAAGGGATCATTTGTTTGCGATTTAGTGACATTCATCGTATTGAATGATATCCAGTATAATCTTGGGAAAAGCAAGCTTCGAGAGGCTAGAACGGTGGAATGGATTTTGTTACACCGCCCCCACCCTCCCCTCAAATTTCCGTCGGTCGGGAAGATAATCCGAAATTCTCAAGTAATCATGTCAGCAGATCTTGTAAAGCCGTCGGCTAAAATATTAATGTAATACCACTGAAAGGGGGGGGGGGAGTCATCAGAGAAGGGGCGGCGAAATGATTTTAAATAATCTTGTCGCCAAGAGCAGGCAAATCATATTTTATGTCTCCAGGGGAGGGGGTGGCAAAATCGAAAAGTGGTCGGCAAATTTTAATTATGAACCCCTCCCCTCCCCCGAGAACATGATAAAAGCGGATGCACGCTGGAACATAAAGACAAGGTCTACCAATTTTGATTCGCGTTGATCGCAATTTTGATGCCAAACGTGGTGCATTTTGTAGGCCTAATTGAGGCAGATTAAAGTATTTTTCAATACTGGAGTTTATAGATGAAAATAGATTTCGCTTCTCCAATATAAGCTTCTAAGTGTTACACTTACAAGTCACTATAGTTGTTTATATCTTTATATACCTCACAAATTGGAGCACTTCAAAATATTACGGAGAAAACACATGACGGTTGCCTTGTCAGAATTTATGTAAAAAGTCTAGACTTTGACGCACTATACTGGGAAGCCGACTATACTTCATCGTGTGTTTTGAGACACATTTTGCATCGTATATATTTTGTGAATCAAAACCTGATTTTCTGTACAGTTCTTTCAATATGGAAAACGTATTTCTATAAGATGTAGTGTATAAATTATAGATATATATGTGTATATATAAATATTATGAATATATATACCTTGGAGACCGGTGCTGAGTATATTGTATTCATTTATTTTCTTCACGCAGCAATTCACTTTATTGTGTAATTATACGTGTTCTGAGATTTGATCAGCTTCTATGAAAAACATCTCGTTTTAATGTGAAATAAAGGCAGGCATTTTGATATCGTGTAACTAATGTGCTCAAAATTCTATCGCAATTAGAATCACATATTCACCACTTTATATAGTGTAGTGTCTGCTTCATGCCAGAAATATCGTTATTTCACAATTACCCTCTAAATACATTTCGATGGTGTCAATAAAATTGGTTGGAAGAAACACGGTATAGATTATGTAACAAGTAAATTGAATACGTCTTTGTAAGTTTGTCAAGATCTTAACATAGTATTTCATATACCACTTTTCAGTGTCATTAATCAAGTTATATGTGAGCCAGAATCGTTCCTATGGTCAATTGTGCTCGTCTCTGGAATTTTCGTTCTTTAAGTTCAATATATATTTTAATATGAATCAGATATTAAATATTACATTCATGTAATGAACGAATTTTAGGAGTCATCATTTCCTTTTCAAGGTGATTTGATTGCTTAACCAATTCTCAATCTGTTCGATTGATATTAATTTATGTTTGTTATCACAATCCATATTGCTCTTGGTGATTGTCGAAATTGACATGAAATTATGTTCATATCTTAAAACATTTTTCAACCGAAAAATCTCTGGGAAAATTTGTTGAATCGTAAAGCTTTTGTGCAAAGGCGTTATTTAGTACAAAAGCAAAATTTTCCGCTGGCGGTTTATAAAATTATATTTTAAAGGAACGATCCCCAATCTTTCAAAAATGAAAACGTTATAGCGCCCTTTTATATGCCGTGGAGGGCAAAAACACCCCCACCCCCCAAAAAAAACAACAACAAACAAACAACAACAACAACAACAACAGCAACAAAAAACACCCACAAACATATACAAATACATCTTGTATTATAAAACTCGGTCCCAAATGTTATTTCTTTAAAAATCAATCTAATAGTTATGATGATACATGACTTGTGATGTGACTTGAAAGTTGTTCGTACCGCGGTTTGAAGAAAATTCTTTAGTTTTTATGTTAATTGAAAATGAACTTTAAGACATGTAAAAACCAAACGTTGTATACACTTTTCATTTTATCTTACACAGTAAGACGAATCGATAAAAAAAATGTTACCATATTCACGACCATGTGGAATATTGATTAGCATCATTAAGCTTAAAGAACACGTATGCCTTGATATTTTATCAACCTAAAAAGAACGTGATGCAAGCAAATTGAAAGCTTTCGTTATTATTTTGGTTAAGAGAAGACTTCGGTCTGAGAAGATGCAGGAAAGGCGGCATAAAGTCCATTACTAAAAAGCCAGAGCGCAATTCCCGTTGAAATATTGGCCCAGAGAGGCACTTATTCTACAGATTTATGTTACATGCTTTCCAATTTGATCACAATGTTGATTATAAAAGCTTGAGTCGGGGTTGTCGGATTCGTTTTTAATATGGGCCGCGGAAATAAGCGGGCCGCGGGGGGGGGGGGGGGGGGGGGCGCACACACGAGCAACTTATGCGCTCACATCACTCGGCACGTATCGCTTGACATAGCGTGGCTCTATATTGGTGGTAGGGGAGAGGATGATATTCTCCTTCTATAGGGAAGGAATTTTCAGAATAATTTTCTTATCAATTAACTTTCATTATGAAATGCTTAAAGGCTTCGCGTCCCAACCCTTCGTTTTAAAATGTCTATATGTGGGGGGAGGTGACATTCGAGGAAGCTTAATGAGAGAATAAGATTGTGCATTTTGAACATATCCCAGGAATTGGTATCTAACGTCCCTCTTGAATTGTCAACCTGCATGAGGGTGTAAATTCTTCTCTTCTTCTCTTCTTCTCTTCTTCTCTTCTGAAAAGCTTAGGCCTGTGACTGTGTTCCTCCTCCTCCTCCTCTTCCTCCTCCTCCTCCTCTTCTTCTTCTTCTTCTTCTCCTTCTTCTTTTTTCTTCTTCTTCTTCTTCTTCTTTTTTCTTATCCTTCTTCTTCTTCTTCTTCTTCTTCTTCTTCTTCTTCTTCTTCTTCTTCTTCTTCTTCTTCTTCTTCTTCTTCTTCTTCTTCTTCTTCTTCTTCTTCTTCTTCTTCTTCTTCTTCTTCTTCTTCTTCTTCTTCTTCTTCTTCTTCTTCTTCTTCTTCTTCTTCTTCTTCTTCTTCTTCTTCTTCTTCTTCTTCTTCTTCTTCTTCTTCTTCTTCTTCTTCGTCTTCTTCTTTACCTTATTTTGAGCCCCCTTTATGCTGAAGGCAATGATAGACATGTTTAGTGCATCTTTATCAACTTGTAGCGTATTAAGGTATAATAGAAGTTTGCGAAGAGACCACGTAGCTGCCCGAAACTGAGGTGGTGATTGCCCGAATGTGATTCCAAATTTATCGGATGGGGGGGGGGGGGGGGGGGAGGGGGAGGAGGGGGGAGGGGGGCACTCGACCCAAAAGTGGTAGGTATGTGCCACTGGCAAGACAAAAAAAAAAAGGGGGGGGGCTTCGGAACTAGCGTATCATGAAAAGAATGGTCTTCGGAACCACTAACATTTTTGAAAAAGGGGGTCTTTGGAACTAGATTACAATATAAATATGATGCTATACTTCAAGGGCGGATCCAGGATTTTGTATAAGGGGGCACACAAATGCAGGTTTGTCAATTTTGCTTGGAGGGAGACCCGTATTTTTTAATTTTTTTTTGGTCCCGCCAGCTCTCGAAAAGTCGCTCAAGGGGTGGGGGGAGTGGCGAATTTTTTTTCCCCCAGCCCTCCAAAATTCGCTCAGTGGGGGGGGGGGGGGCGATTTTGCGGGTCTACTTCCCCTCCATAAATCTCTGGCAAGCAAAAAAAAAAAAAAAAAAAAAAAAAAAAAAAAAAGGATACCCGTATTATTTTTTGGTCTCGTCAGCTCTCCAAAAGTCCAAAAGTCACCTAGTGTGTGTGTGTGTGTGTGTGTGTGTGTGTGGGGGGGGGTGTTATTGGGGTCCAGTGTCCATCCATAATTCTCTGACAAGCAAAAAAAAAAAAAAGGTTTTGGGTTCTAAAAGGGGGGGGGGCACAATCACAAAAAGGGAGGGCACAATGCATACTTTTCTTCAAAGGGGGGGGGGGGGGCACGGGCCGGATGTGTTCCCCCCCCCCCCCACTAAATCCGCCACTGCTATACAGAACTGGTTCCCACAAGCTCCCATTAGCTCAATATAAGCTGTGTGTACGTCATGGCAAGTCTATGGTGTGTGTATTTTTACATGTAAAAATCTTACAAGCATGTAAGATAGAAATATAATTGAAATCCCTATAAATGTAATCACAATGTAGGGTATATAAGACAATGTTTTAGAGATTGTATATTTCCCGTTGTAGGTGCCCCTTTTTCCAGAAATAGCCCGTATCGGTGCCCCTAAACTTTGGAAATTTCCCCTCGATGTTGCGATCATACCCCCACTGCTTAAACTGAATTTACGCCGGTGCATAATTAATGAGTGAAATCAGATCATCCCCCCCCCCCCCCCCCCACTTTCAAAAACGCTCCGCGGCCCCTGAAGGGTTATGCGCTCAGCATGAATGAAAACTGAATTCCCTGGGCCTGGAGCGGATTGGAACCGGATTGGAAGCAATGGGTAAAGCCCTGAGGAATTAAGCACCTGGAATGAAACTCGTTTTCAACTTTTCACCAAAAATTATACGTGTATTCTTCGAGACGGGCCGGGGCCGCCAGAATGGCCGGAACGACGGAATGTGAAAAAAAGGGGAGCTTTGGAACGGTTTTCTCTCTTCTTTTTCTCCCGGCAACTTCTCAACAAGAAAAAAATTGGTATGCTTTGGAACGGAAATTTGAGTGTAAAAATGGGGGTCTTCTTGGCGCCACATACCCACCGCACACTATATACTGAGTGCACCCCCCCCCGGGGGTGGGTTCACGGTCCACCCTACACAGGGGCCGCGGAGCGTTTTTTAAAGTGGATGGGGGCTGATTTGATTTCACACATTAATGACAATTTTCGAACCTTTTTTCCATCAATGTTTTATGAAACGTGTCTATACTAAAAAAAAAAAAAGGGGGAGCTGCAGCCCCCCCCCCCCCGGTTCCGCGGCCCATGCTACACCTGTACACATACACACTCAGACGTATGTACACCATTGTCCGGTGTAACATTAATCAGGCCAGAGAGATAGGAACTCCCATCTCCCTAACTACTTTAATTGAAAATCTCGTTATCGTTACCGTTATCGGACAAAGGTGACCAGCCCTTAACACTCAGTGTGTACTATAGCCATGCTTAGTATAAATCAGTCATAATTATGTTATCACTGTATGCTGAATTCAAGCGTACCTATAATCGGTGGCTTATCTAGGTATTCTGGCGCCTGGGGTAAACTATCAAATCTGCACCCCCCCCCCCCCCCCCCCATGCCAAAACTCAGATTAATGAGCGTTTTTAATTTAGAAATGATGGCACTACGTGAAGATGAGTTTTGATGCACACAACCCGGGGTTGTTAGCCCAAATTTGATGAATTATTGTATAAGCGAGGGAGCAACGCGACCGAGCGACAGATTTTTTTTCCTTTTCACCCCTCAAATTGAAATTTTTAACGTATTTTACCCTTAGAAAAAAATCCAAAGTAATACAGCTACCTAGCAACAGATTTTTAAAAAAGCTTTTTTTTTGAACATTTCTATTTTGGGTTTCCAAAATGAATGAAAACCCTGAAGAAATATATTAAAGGAATTTAGCAAGGCAATTCCAAGACAAATTTATGATTTCTTTCGAATGTTCTATACTTTGAAAGTGCTTTTTATGCACTAATAGCCCATCTGGGGGCGCCAAATTTAACAAGCTCCTGCCTTTTGCGGGGGGGGGGGGAGCAACTAGAGTTGATTAATGGTTAACACTTTAAAAACGGCGTTGGGGCGCGAAATAGCTAGATCCTCAACAGTTAACATAATTATGCGAGGGAGCAAAGCGACCGAGCTTTAGTAAATTTTCGCATTTCAAACCCTATAAAACACTATTTCTTACGCATTTTGTCCTTGACTGCATGGGGCGCAAATAACCCTCAAAGACCATAAATTTTATTGTATTTCTCCCACTTTTCTTTCTCTCTTTTGCGTTTTTTGCGCCTCTTTCAAGTTCCGCCCGGGGCACGTGCCTCCTCTGCCCCCCCTCTCGGAGATACGCCACTGCCTATAGTATAACCCAAAACATGGAGATGTACAGTATAATCAAAGAAATAGTCTATGTAATTTCTGTGAACATGCTCATTTTTGTTACACATTCATTGAGTAATTTTGTTTTTCAGATTTAATTAAACAAGTTTCTTGAATTTAGTTTGCTTTCCTCTTTTCTTTTCTTTTTTAAAAATTTGATTATTTATTTTATTTTTTAAATACTATTTTACAATTTTTCTTTTTCTTATCCCCCCTTTTTTTGGGGGGGGGGGGGAGATGCTAATAATTAAACAGGTGCACGACGCGCAACATTTGACGACTCGACTAGACTCGACTGGGGACAGATTTTGAAGAGCGCCATCACACGACATATCTACAAAAGTCTGAGCCTCTAGTCAGGTGCATTGATGGGCAGTCGTCTAATCTGAGCTGAAAAACATCATTCTCTAATATCATCACGAAATTAATTGATGTAATAACTTTGGAAATGGCGTTGATTCTGACGGAAACTGCAAGGTATGTACATGAAGATATAATTAAAAGATAAATCCGAGGATAAACCCTAGTAAACATTCCTGCAGGGATCTGTGGGTGGATACCTCTGGTCACCAGTAAACCAGCCGGGACTAGCCCGATCGCTATGCCCATTCTGTCGACCCGCTTCTCCATGTTGATGTTGTGGTTACATTTTTATTAATGGGGAGCCATATGTCTGCGCACCTATGATTTGATTTGAAATTGAACAAGAATTTATTTAATATTTAATCTTATGGCATTCTTGTGAAATAAGCCACCCCGCATTCACTTTGTACATGCAGTTTATTGCGTGTAAATGTGTATGAGGGTTCACTTCCTCCATTGACTTTACACGGCAGTGTGTGTGTACACACTCGATGACCGGTGGCTTATTTCACGAGATGGCCAATTTTATATTATTTCTGTTATTCCAGAGAGTAAGTGTGTCAAAAATCTTGTTAAATTTTGAGCAATGTCATTTTCAAAAGAAAAGGCGGCAGAGTAACTCCAGGGAGCTAGCGGCCGTGTCACTTCGACATTACAAAAACATTGATTCCCATGTTTGTGCACCCATTCATGTTACATGTAGCATTCCGAAGTTTGTGAATAAAATTGCAGAAATAACACCTTTTCTCTCAATATTTTGACCTTTTTTTTTTTTTCATAAATATGTATCGGATGCCAGACGGCATCGTGATTATAAAGATGAACAGTTTGTGTTCGTTTTGTGTCTGTTGTTTTACTGACATCACACAGTTGCGTGTGTGAGCAGACATAAGCTGTTTCAGATTATTAAAAATAAACCCTGCTTTGTATTTTATATTTGTTTTGAAATATTTCAACCTATGATATATCTTAGCTCTGCCATTTATCATGTAATTTAAAGCAGAAATCCATTTTAAATGCAGCATCTAATGGCATTGTAATGACTGTTGCATGTTGATACTCTTGGCCTAACAGCTCAATGCAAGGAGTCTAAAATGGAGTGGAGTATGTCTAGGCCTGTGTTACTAAAAATTGCTTTAGACTTGTGTTGTGGGATTTATTTTTCCTATTTTTATTTTTTTCAGCATTAAGAAGGCTGTCAGTCTTATAAATGAGATTGACTCTTCTAAATTCCCCCGCCTTCTGCAAAGAATTATTCAGAAACTTCATCTTCGGGTGAGTAACTTAAATTTACATGCATTAGGCTGACTATGGCTACTATAAGATAGGAGCACAAGTGATTGTGGTCTTTAACAATCACATCCATTCAATTCATTAAAATGTCATGCAAATGTAGCTTAGGCAAAGAAAAAGAATTGTCATTTTGATTTTTGATTTTAGTAAATCAAGAGGGTGCCATAGTAATCAATTTTTTCCAAGATTTTCCAAGAAGGCCTCATTTACTGTTAAAGGTCAAAATTATTATTATTATTATTATTATTATTAGTGCCTAATCCAACAGAATTATCATAGGGTAATGAGCATACATTTTCCACCATCTTAATTTAATTTCACATAGTTTATGCTTTTAAAAAAATATTAGAAAAATGTTAAGGAAATGGTAAAAACGAACAGAATAAAGATAGGGGAATTACAATTTTTTGTGATTCGCTTTGTTTTAAGATTACTTGAAGGCTCATGAAAATAAGGGAACATCTTGAGGTATAAGGTTTTCTTTTAGTAAGAAAGAATCCAGATTGGAAAAAGAGGAGAGAGTTAAATACATCTTACAGCACTCTAATACTCTCTTAATTTCTGCTGTCTACACAATGTAAAAAGTCTGTATGCATACAGTGGTTTATCTTTCATGTCTTTTGAAATTCTTCATATTTTAACTTCTCACTTTGCTTTTTGCTATCATTACTAATCATTAGTGGGTAATGATAATGCTTGTGAAAACATTTACATGTATTGCATTTTGATAGGATGAGCATTCCTTCACTGAAGATGAGGAGGAGAAACTAGAAGATGCTCTTGGGATGCAAAGGAGTGACTTAGAACTTGTCTTAGAGACCACAGCCTTCATTCTCGAACAGGTTAGTCCCATCTGTTTGTATTTGTTGTTGTTGCATTTTATTTTAAAGATACTGAACTTAACTCATCAATAACAAGTTATGATACTTGATTTAAGCTACTGAAATCATTGCATTTGATTGGCTGACGTTAGCAAATTTGTCATAGAAATGTGGCAGTTGGTATTGATAACAAGTTTTATGAAACGGGACCTTGGTATCTCCTTTTGCCACAAAAAGTCCTGTAAATCGTATTGTGCGAAGATTACGGTATTGGTTATAAGTCATTATACAGGATTTACATTTAAGGAGCTTTGACAGTTCAGAAATCTTTAAGACCTGTGTAGAAATTAAGATTGATACTTGTAATAAAGCTTGTAGAAGAAAAGATTGTATCCTCTTATATACAGCTGTAGCATAATACTATGCTGAATAAGCTAATATGTATGTATGTATGTTCTTATTTATCTCATTTTTCAGGCAGCATATCACTTGACCAAACCAGCCATCCTTTCTCAGCAGCTTCAAAGCATACATCTCGGTGAAGAAAAGGTGGGGATTATAAGTCAATCTGTCCGTAGTGATTGCCTTTATCTACTTAAAGACCTTTTTTTGTGAAGACCAGTATTCTCCTTTCACTTGAATAGGCTTTCTATGTCAAACATATGTCTTTATTAGTTATTGCCTGTCTATTTGGAACCCATGTTTCCCATCAGTGATTTATTTTCAGTCAAACGTGCCAAACCAATACACAAAGATTCTTGTTTTTCCTCTGCAGTCACTTCTTCATGTACTTGTAGAAGTGGGATTGTGCACATATGATGGAAGCATTTTGTCATAGTAAATTTTTTTAAATTTTATTTCATTTCCACGAAAACAGTATAACAATAATTACAGAGAATACAAAATACAAAGTACACAAAGTACAATAGCAGAAAGGGAGAAGAAAGAAAAAAAACATACCCTTAAAGAGTTTTTTTTTTTAATGGTTGTGGACATTCAACATTCCTTAGCATTTTTGTAAATTGAAGAAATAGGCCAAGTAATGATATTCATAATTTTCACCCCAATTTATATTATTTGTTTTAATTGGAGCATCTTTCATTTATTTTTTTCTCTTTGGTTTTCTACAGGTTTCTTTGTTTGTCAAAGCTTGGACATCACTTGGTAAAGATGTTGTTGAGAAACTCAGAAAAAGAACTCTGTCTGCAAAGCAAGTAAGTGAGGATTTTAAAATATTTTTTAAAGGGAATTCTTTGTCTATTAGCCAGCATTTTCGCATACTCACTGTAAAGAAAAATTGATTTTGAAAATAGTTTATATACACTTTACAGGCCTACCTTTAAAATAGACAATTTCTGTCTATGTCTTCTCTCAGATATTAATATTTTAAATGAGGCAGTTTAAGTTCAAACTTCGCAGTATGGGAGAACTTTTCTAAAACAGGAAGAAGATGCAGTCATTCTTTCTTCCCTCAAACAATTTGCACATTCATTTAGAATCTTTATAACATTTGTATCTCAAATAACTCCTCAGCTGACAGATGTAAATTGGAGACTGAATCTTCAAATGTCACAACACAACCAAACCAAACTGAAGATGCCTAACGCTATGCTAGAGTTGGGAGTTACTACCGATTATGGAGAGAAAGAGAGGTTACGAATGGAGTTTACACATGAAGAACTCTTCGCATTCTATAACCAGGTATTGCTTGATAGATCTTATATCGCAAACTCTGTGTGATATTGTCTTGTTCACTGCACCGTTAACTATGTAATCCATATGTTTAGCCTGAACTTGATCATTTGTTGCCAAGATTTTGGTGGGTCATTGAGGATGTTGAATTCAGTTTCTAGGCAAGGCCCATGACATCACAGCCCATTCATGGTAAAACTCAATGATAATGCGCTGTTTTCACTTCTAGATAAAAAATACAGTGCAGCTATGAATCAGTTTCTTCTTGAAGTAATTTAGAAAGATAGAAAGAGTTATTTAACATTTCTGAAAGACTTTGTGCAAATCTGAACTAAACTTGTGGTTATGACATGGAAAACATTGGAGAAAAATTATTATAATTCAGTGTTTTTAAACACTTGGGTCAAGGGAGGAGTTTTCCTGTTTCTTTATATATGTTTTTAAATGTTCATTTGTCAAATACTTGTGGAAAATGAGATGTGAACTGGTGTAAGCCTGCAAAAAGTTGACAAAAATTTCATTTTTAAGAAAATTCTTCCTGTTTCTTGCCTGTTTTCTTTGATATTGTGCTGTCCATAACACTTTTACTATTTGAACTCCCAAAGTTACAAATGTTTTCTGTTTGTGTCTTTTTTTGCAGTTGGAAACAGTGCAAGGACAATTAGATGCTCTGAGCTGATGATCAGGTTTAGATGTTCATCGAAGAGGAAGTGTGATTATTCTAGTCCAAATTGAATTAGACTGATCAATCACAATTTTCGAGCTTTAGATACAGAAAGTGATAATACTCTTTGCACATATTTTTTTATATATTTGACAATATTTCTCTTTGCTTGAGAACTTGAGCAGTTTTGAAATCATAAAAGATATTTTTTTATCTTAATAGTATAGCACTGTTTTCTTGTTTTGGGGGGATTGTTTAAATAAACATTTTTATAACAATGGACAAAATAAGACACAATGCAAACTGAACATTATTCCCAGTTGACACCTTTTGGTGACAGCATTTGAAAGCCTTTGTTAAAAGAGGCTATTTATTATATTGTCATCATGTCTGTGAGTACAGAATTACAGGAGCAGTAGGAGAAAATCAAAAGAACTGACTTTGAGACTATTTTGGGTCATAAGACCTTAATACCATTCAGGGACACAACATTTAGAACAGATGTGTCACTGATGCATTACAACTTTGTATTGTTTTCCTCCTTGTATTAAATGGTAAAGAAATGATTATGCTTTGTGCAATCGTCATCAATCACATGTTGAACCTCAATTCAATTAAACGTCTCCAGTGCTAGATAATGAATGTTAATCTATGAACATTGAGTTGTAAGCTTGATAGCAAAGTTAATGCATGAACATATAATTATTCACAGACTGAACAAACCGAACTGAAAGCGAAGAAAAAAGAAGCAAAAAAAATTCTTACTCAAGAAATAAGTGAGATTTGGCATTCACATGTAAAGAACCTATTAGTTCAAGGTAGATTCCTGGACCTTCTTTCAACAGAAGATAACTGTGTTGTCTGGAAAAGTATAATGTATAACTTACCTGTGAGAGTGCTAAAATTTCTCATAAATTCTGTTACCGATACAACAAACACAAGGGCTAACCTCGTTAGATGGGGTAAATCTGTAACAAACAGATGTAAACATTGTAACGGCATTGAATCGTTGAACCATGTCTTGAACAGTTGCCCTACTTTCCTTTCACAGGGGCGCTACACGTGGCGTCATAATAACATTTTGAAATACTTTGTACGTTTGGCCGCGGAAAGCATAGCTGACAAACCCGAAAAGAAAGTCTTTCATGACATTCCAAATCTTGCAGGATACTCTCCGGTCTCGACCATCCCATTATCATGTTCTCAAACAAATCTCAGGCCGGACCTCTGTGTTTTAAACGAACGTGACAAAAAATTGATGATCATGGAATTGTCGATTCCTTTCGATCTTGATACTGACAGAGCTCATCAATACAAAACCGACAAGTACTCTGCCTTGGTCACTGACATAGAAAATAATGGCTACCATGTAGTATTCTTGGCCATTGAAATTGGTGCAAGAGGTTTTCTTTCTAAAGATAATACTCAGCGACTGAAATCATACCTGTCTTTTCTCGAGGCCAGACGTCCAAAGTATAGTGCAATTAGGGATAATCTGTGTAAAATGGCAGTGGTTTCATCCTTTTCAATTTATTGTGCAAAGGATGAACCCATATGGGGTGATTATGATCTTCTAGAGCACTAAATTAATACCTAATAACTGATGGAAGTAAAATCCTGATTACTACAACAGATAAACTATGTCCCACCTAGTAAGTATGTAGTGATGTAATATTAATATTATTATAGATATATGCAAGCACGCACAGAAAAAAAATGTTATTTCAAGAATAATAAAATATGCCATAATTTTGTTGATACTGTTGTTTTGGTTTAGCTAAATGATAACCTAAACAAATGATTGTCCAAATCTCTCTCGAGTTTTTGTCTATAATCTGGAGACTGTAATGGCAGTTATAGTATACTTGTAAATATTGTTTTCTATTCTAATAAACATAATAAACCAAAATTGTTGTACCTCACTTTTCCAAAGTTACTCAAGTTAATTTTCCCCTGAAATTGGAATATAAGTAAATCTTTCAGATGTTTTTCTTTTTTAAATCTTTTTCTCCTTTTAGCTAGTAATTACAATAGCTGCCAGTCTTTTGTTGTTGTTGTTGTTGTTGTTGTTTTTTTTTTTCAATTGATCTTCTCTGATAAAATAATGTCATTTTTTTTTTTCTTAACATGAAATGTTATGTTTGTCACGTACACGTTTCCATGACCTCTGTACCGTACATTAATATTACTGCCCTGCATTGACAGTAATGCGTCATGACCTGGGCCTTACCTTATTATTCTCTATTTTATGTCTAACATGTATATGTATATATTCTGTAAATGTTCTATCCTTTGTTGTGAACTCAATAAAGTGATATCAAATCAAAAATTACCATTATTTATTGAATTTTACCCAAGCAATGGTATTAGAAATATATTATTCTTATGCATTCCAGCCTTTGGGTAGCAAAATTGAGTTTCAAGTTGTAATTGACTGGCATTTTAATGACCTTCTGATTTCTCTCTGATTTTTTTTTATGTGGGTGATACCAATGTAATTGAAATCCTGAATACATGATTCTGATTATTAGTTGAAACTCAAGTTGTGTTTGACATCTTGAGTTTCCTTTTTATATTTTCAACTCTTATGCCCCCAGATAAGTCAACTCAAATGTCATATTTGATGATAACATGTAATTCAAGCTGACCAAGAAATGCCCTGCTTCAAATCAGAGCAAATACTCTTTAGTAGGATGAAGAGAAACTGATTAAGTAATATCTAGATTCAGTGATGATAACATTTTCATCAGTGAAATACAGCTATTATTTCAGACTGCTATAAAACCAGAAACTTTTGCGTGCAAGAAACGTTCCTGAATTTCACAAATATCATGAAATTGAATTATCAAACATGTCACAACAATTCATGAAAATTCAGGTTGCAAAACTTTGTGGTTTTACTTCTATTTTGAAATTTAAATTTTGAAAAATAGCTTGCCCTGCTTGAGATATTGTGGCACTCATTTGTATATTTATGTGTATATATACATGTATCATATCAAAACATATTTGCTTCTACCTTTTTATAAATGAGGGTAGAGATTTAGATAATAAAACAATGGAATATAACTAATCTTATTGGTTTCTGTTATTTCTATTTCTGTATCGGGTAATGTGAGGCATAAGTTGCAACACTAATTTGCAGTGGGACATAAATATTTGTTATAATATCCTACATCATAAAATTCTCATGCAAGGATCGGTCAGGAATGTCTCACGTGACATAAAATAATTTCACCATGAAGAAAAAATGGATATTGCGTGACATCAGACCTCCGTGTATTTTTCGATATATAAATATAACGTCACTTTTTTGTTTTTCTGGATATTTCGTAGCTATCGATATCTCAACAATGTATCGCGATAATGTTTGTGCGTGACAAGCCTCTCAGTGTATGTGTATGTAGGTCTAATCTGATTTTATATTTAGTTTTAATTTTTCTTAAAATGTATCAAGGCTTACTCTTGTAGGATATAATCAAATATACCATGCACTCTTTTCGAGGCACCAAATGAAACAAGTGAATGAGTAAATTACGCAATGCGTAATAAATGTCCCCGCCGGAAGTGCAGATCTGTGGAAATCAACTAGCCTGAACCTTAAAACTTCAGTGAAAAACTTTAGTGAATAAAATAATAATGTTACTGCATGCAAAAGAAGAGAATACCAACAATGCATGTATACAACTGAAATATAAAACATGAAAACATTATGAACCTTCAGCCATTTTGAATAAATTTGCATAAATTTGCATAATTAATGAATTTCAAAATTCTGTGTAGAAGTTTGGAAGCCCCCACCCAGCCCTATCAGATAAAACAATCGGAATCAAAATCCGATGTGAAATAGAGGAGAAGTAGCATTTTTCGTCAATTTTGAATAAATTTGCATAAATTTGCATAATTAATGAATTTCAAAATTCTGTGTAGAAGTTTGGAAGCCCCCACCCAGCCCTATCAGATAAAACAATCGGAATCAAAATCCGATGTGAAATAGAGGAGAAGTAGCATTTTTCTTCACTTTTGAATAAATTTGCATAAATTTGCATAATTAATGAATTTCAAAATTCTGTGTAGAAGTTTGGAAGCCCCCACCTAGCCCTATCAGATAAAACAATCGGAATCAAAATCCGATGTGAAATAGAGGAGAAGTAGCATTTTTCGTCAATTTTGAATAAATTTGCAGAAATTTGCATAATTAATGAATTTCAAAATTCTGTGTAGAAGTTTGGAAGCCCCCACCTAGCCCTATCAGATAAAACAATCGGAATCAAAATCCGATGTGAAATAGAGGAGAAGTAGCATTTTTCGTCAATTTTGAATAAATTTGCAGAAATTTGCATAATTAATGAATTTCAAAATTCTGTGTAGAAGTTTGGAAGCCCCCACCCAGCCCTATCAGATAAAACAATCGGAATCAAAATCCGATGTGAAATAGAGGAGAAGTAGCATTTTTCGTCAATTTTGAATAAATTTGCATAAATTTGCATAATTAATGAATTTCAAAATTCTGTGTAGAAGTTTGGAAGCCCCCACCCAGCCCTATCAGATAAAACAATCAGAATCAAAATCGGCCAAGAAATGACGGAGAAGTAGCATTTTCTAACATTTGAGCACACACGGACGGACGGACGGACAGCCATTTTGAATAAATTTGCATAAATTTGCATAATTAATGAATTTCAAAATTCTGTGTAGTAGTTTGGAAGCCCCCACCTAGCCCTATCAGATAAAACAATCGGAATCAAAATCCGATGTGAAATAGAGGAGAAGTAGCATTTTTCGTCAATTTTGAATAAATTTGCAGAAATTTGCATAATTAATGAATTTCAAAATTCTGTGTAGAAGTTTGGAAGCCCCCACCTAGCCCTATCAGATAAAACAATCGGAATCAAAATCCGATGTGAAATAGAGGAGAAGTAGCATTTTTCGTCAATTTTGAATAAATTTGCAGAAATTTGCATAATTAATGAATTTCAAAATTCTGTGTAGAAGTTTGGAAGCCCCCACCCAGCCCTATCAGATAAAACAATCGGAATCAAAATCCGATGTGAAATAGAGGAGAAGTAGCATTTTTCGTCAATTTTGAATAAATTTGCATAAATTTGCATAATTAATGAATTTCAAAATTCTGTGTAGAAGTTTGGAAGCCCCCACCCAGCCCTATCAGATAAAACAATCAGAATCAAAATCGGCCAAGAAATGACGGAGAAGTAGCATTTTCTAACATTTGAGCACACACGGACGGACGGACGGACAGCCATTTTGAATAAATTTGCATAAATTTGCATAATTAATGAATTTCAAAATTCTGTGTAGAAGTTTGGAAGCTCCCACCCAGCCCTATCAGATAAAACAATCGGAATCAAAATCCGATGTGAAATAGAGGAGAAGTAGCATTTTTCGTCAATTTTGAATAAATTTGCATAAATTTGCATAATTAATGAATTTCAAAATTCTGTGTAGAAGTTTGGAAGCCGCCACCCAGCCCTATCAGATAAAACAATCGGAATCAAAATCCGATGTGAAATAGAGGAGAAGTAGCATTTTTCTTCACTTTTGAATAAATTTGCATAAATTTGCATAATTAATGAATTTCAAAATTCTGTGTAGAAGTTTGGAAGCCCCCACCCAGCCCTATCAGATAAAACAATCGGAATCAAAATCCGATGTGAAATAGAGGAGAAGTAGCATTTTTCGTCAATTTTGAATAAATTTGCATAAATTTGCATAATTAATGAATTTCAAAATTCTGTGTAGAAGTTTGGAAGCCCCCACCCAGCCCTATCAGATAAAACAATCAGAATCAAAATCGGCCAAGAAATGACGGAGAAGTAGCATTTTCTAACATTTGAGCACACACGGACGGACGGACGGACAGCCATTTTGAATAAATTTGCATAAATTTGCATAATTAATGAATTTCAAAATTCTGTGTAGAAGTTTGGAAGCTCCCACCCAGCCCTATCAGATAAAACAATCGGAATCAAAATCCGATGTGAAATAGAGGAGAAGTAGC
Source organism: Heliocidaris tuberculata (assembly GCA_025618425.1). Classification (NCBI taxonomy): domain Eukaryota; kingdom Metazoa; phylum Echinodermata; class Echinoidea; order Camarodonta; family Echinometridae; genus Heliocidaris; species Heliocidaris tuberculata. The sequence goes on from CM046839.1 coordinate 15,020,066, forward strand.
ATTTTTTCGTCAATTTTGAATAAATTTGCATAAATTTGCATAATTAATGAATTTCAAAATTCTGTGTAGAAGTTTGGAAGCCGCCACCCAGCCCTATCAGATAAAACAATCGGAATCAAAATCCGATGTGAAATAGAGGAGAAGTAGCATTTTTCTTCACTTTTGAATAAATTTGCATAAATTTGCATAATTAATGAATTTCAAAATTCTGTGTAGAAGTTTGGAAGCCCCCACCCAGCCCTATCAGATAAAACAATCGGAATCAAAATCCGATGTGAAATAGAGGAGAAGTAGCATTTTTCGTCAATTTTGAATAAATTTGCATAAATTTGCATAATTAATGAATTTCAAAATTCTGTGTAGAAGTTTGGAAGCCCCCACCCAGCCCTATCAGATAAAACAATCAGAATCAAAATCGGCCAAGAAATGACGGAGAAGTAGCATTTTCTAACATTTGAGCACACACGGACGGACGGACGGACAGCCATTTTGAATAAATTTGCATAAATTTGCATAATTAATGAATTTCAAAATTCTGTGTAGAAGTTTGGAAGCTCCCACCCAGCCCTATCAGATAAAACAATCGGAATCAAAATCCGATGTGAAATAGAGGAGAAGTAGCATTTTTCGTCAATTTTGAATAAATTTGCATAAATTTGCATAATTAATGAATTTCAAAATTCTGTGTAGAAGTTTGGAAGCCGCCACCCAGCCCTATCAGATAAAACAATCGGAATCAAAATCCGATGTGAAATAGAGGAGAAGTAGCATTTTTCTTCACTTTTGAATAAATTTGCATAAATTTGCATAATTAATGAATTTCAAAATTCTGTGTAGAAGTTTGGAAGCCCCCACCCAGCCCTATCAGATAAAACAATCGGAATCAAAATCCGATGTGAAATAGAGGAGAAGTAGCATTTTTCGTCAATTTTGAATAAATTTGCATAAATTTGCATAATTAATGAATTTCAAAATTCTGTGTAGAAGTTTGGAAGCCCCCACCCAGCCCTATCAGATAAAACAATCAGAATCAAAATCGGCCAAGAAATGACGGAGAAGTAGCATTTTCTAACATTTGAGCACACACGGACGGACGGACGGACAGCCATTTTGAATAAATTTGCATAAATTTGCATAATTAATGAATTTCAAAATTCTGTGTAGAAGTTTGGAAGCTCCCACCCAGCCCTATCAGATAAAACAATCGGAATCAAAATCCGATGTGAAATAGAGGAGAAGTAGCATTTTTCGTCAATTTTGAATAAATTTGCATAAATTTGCATAATTAATGAATTTCAAAATTCTGTGTAGAAGTTTGGAAGCCGCCACCCAGCCCTATCAGATAAAACAATCGGAATCAAAATCCGATGTGAAATAGAGGAGAAGTAGCATTTTTCTTCACTTTTGAATAAATTTGCATAAATTTGCATAATTAATGAATTTCAAAATTCTGTGTAGAAGTTTGGAAGCCCCCACCCAGCCCTATCAGATAAAACAATCGGAATCAAAATCCGATGTGAAATAGAGGAGAAGTAGCATTTTTCGTCAATTTTGAATAAATTTGCATAAATTTGCATAATTAATGAATTTCAAAATTCTGTGTAGAAGTTTGGAAGCCCCCACCCAGCCCTATCAGATAAAACAATCAGAATCAAAATCGGCCAAGAAATGACGGAGAAGTAGCATTTTCTAACATTTGAGCACACACGGACGGACGGACGGACAGCCATTTTGAATAAATTTGCATAAATTTGCATAATTAATGAATTTCAAAATTCTGTGTAGAAGTTTGGAAGCTCCCACCCAGCCCTATCAGATAAAACAATCGGAATCAAAATCCGATGTGAAATAGAGGAGAAGTAGCATTTTTCGTCAATTTTGAATAAATTTGCATAAATTTGCATAATTAATGAATTTCAAAATTCTGTGTAGAAGTTTGGAAGCCGCCACCCAGCCCTATCAGATAAAACAATCGGAATCAAAATCCGATGTGAAATAGAGGAGAAGTAGCATTTTTCTTCACTTTTGAATAAATTTGCATAAATTTGCATAATTAATGAATTTCAAAATTCTGTGTAGAAGTTTGGAAGCCCCCACCCAGCCCTATCAGATAAAACAATCGGAATCAAAATCCGATGTGAAATAGAGGAGAAGTAGCATTTTTCGTCAATTTTGAATAAATTTGCATAAATTTGCATAATTAATGAATTTCAAAATTCTGTGTAGAAGTTTGGAAGCCCCCACCCAGCCCTATCAGATAAAACAATCAGAATCAAAATCGGCCAAGAAATGACGGAGAAGTAGCATTTTCTAACATTTGAGCACACACGGACGGACGGACGGACAGACGGACACACACACACACACACACACACACACACACACGCACGCACGTACGGAGCCCGTTTCATAGTCCCCTCGCGAACTTCGTTCGGCGGGGACAATTATGGATTCTTGGTGACTGGAATAGTTACTATTTTCTTCAGGGCTGTGCCCCTCAGAAAATAGTGCTATGCCAGTCATCTCAGAGAATCCATAACTTCAACTGGAGCCTCTCAGTGCAAGGTTATTTTGCTTATTATTTCTCTCTTCTCCTCTTTCTCTCTTTCATTCTTGTATCCAGTTTCCTTGCTTTCCTGTACTTCCTCTCGTCTGTCTTCATCTTTTTCTCTATTCTTGCCTTTCCGTCCCTACATCTTCCCATTTCCCGGGCAGCTTTTTATCATGAATATTCTAGTCTTGGTCTCACTCTCGCAGTCTTGATCTATCCTGCCTTCCTCTCCCTCTTTAAAGGTCTCTTTCTCTAGCTTTCTCTCTTGCTTTGTTCTCAACCTCTCTCTTTCTCTTCATCTTTTTTGCCTTCATCTTCATCTCTCCATTCCTCTGACAGTCTGTTATCTTGTGTTCTCATATCTCATTCTCTTGTATTCCTTGCTGTCAAGTTCTCCTTTTCTCTCCCATTTTGAGCCCGATTCCAAATTTCGACAAGCCATTAAATAGAAGGTTGAGTTCTGGGAAAGGTGAAAAATAATGTGGGCTTTCTCATTCCTTTTATGTCAGTTTGGAAGAACTTCATAGTAGAAATGTTCCCTGAAAAGGAGTGCTCTTCAAATGACTCCATGTTTGACATATGACAAAAAATAGCGGTAAGTGTTCCGGCCGAACATTCATGCCATATGTGTCTGCAGTCCCATATTCCCATTTCTGTGTGCAGTGCATATGCTTTTCAAAGAGAATGGGTCAATTTCTTATCATTTTGATGATTCCAAAACCTCACAGTATAAACCCAATTCTTACGTAGACATGATAAACCTTTCCCAATTGCCTTGAGATAGTTTCTTTCACAATGTAATCACATGACTAGAACTAAATTCTATCTTTAATGTTATCTCTGTACCATTAGGGTCAGACAGGACATGGGTAATGATTACAGTTACTACATGATCTAATATAGGAAATGAAGTGACCACACACTTTCTACTTCACTCATGTGATTAATTCATGTACATTTAATACATTATTTTTCCCTCACATGACTAGTAGACCTAAGCTTGTAGCATTAATACAAGGAATACAATATTCTATATTGCAATTAAAAGCCAGATTTATCTTGAATCGAGTCAAAACAAAACTGGAAAAGACTGTACCTGTACCCACCACCAATAACTTCTTTTAAACTTAAATAAAAAATAAGTTTTCTTAAATACTGAATTAAGTAATCTTTTCAAATCATATGAGTTTAACATGTTTCAACTATTAGTTCGAGTATTGCCTACCTTTGCAATGAGCAGTGGTTTTGTAATGGAAAAACGCATACAGATTTGTATATCAAGTAGATGTATCTGTCACCATGTTGCATGATCGATGTTCCACAACTGCTTGAATTCTGTGTATAAGGTCCTGGGCCCTGTTGCATAAAACTTACCATTAATGGTAACTCTGCTATCAATGGTAACTACCATGGTAACATCACTCAACAGCCAATCAAAATAAAGGTTTCCATGGGAGTTACCGTTGATGGCAAAGTTACCGTTAATGGTAAGTTTTATGCAACAGGGCCAAGTTGTCTGAGGATATGACAAGCTTGTATAAATGTGCAGTATGCTTCAATAATACCAAAAGGCACAACAAGAAATCAAAAAGGATGGATAGAACCATGAAGTTGTGTCTCCATGAGAGAACAAAGTAATGTATATCCAATACATGTATGATCACAGTGAAATATAAAATACATGATTTCTTATGAGTTTGTGACTTTCACGTATAAGATTGCTCAAAATGCTCCGTAAGAAATCTTCAGCTCTTCATTTCTACAACCAAGACTGTAGCATGTTTGATAAGGAGTGCACTTTGACTAAATACAAAATGGAATATTTGTAATAATCAACTGATATGAGTATTATTATCAAAAGTCCAAATTACATTGAATGATACATTTCATATCCGCATATGGTCAGGATATGGTGAAATTGCACATTTGTGGCTGCATATAATACACAAGGAATAATTATAAACCATTTGGAACATCAGATGCCATACATGCCATCCATCTATAGAGCATTATGTAGCAAGCCAATTTTTTTCAAATCTTTAAAAGCAATGATATACTGCCTAAGCATCAAAGATTGGTAACAAACATCATTGATGATATCTCACTACCAGTAAATATATATCCACTTCAGGTTATGTGATAACCACATCCCTTGCTCTTTACTACATGTTCCTAGGTTTTCTCTGACAGGGAAGGAAAGGCTTTAAGATATTAGAATTTTGTGGCAGGAAAAAGTTGAAATCCGTGACATTTATACCAGTAACATGTTTTGATAGCTTTTTCCATACATGAGTAATGCTTCTTTTCTTGACAGACATTTTGTCCCTTAATAATTACTCACAAATTTTACGTGCCTTGAGTACACAATGGAAATATCCTTGTTTTCACACACTTCAGAGTTATACACAGAAAAACAAAGCATTTCAGCAGTATTCAGAGAAAATTGGCTTCGCAATGTACCTAAACTGGATGTTATAAGTTTACAAATGTTTCTAAATCTATGTTACTGACCCCAAAGCACACTAAAAAGAAGTCAGTTTGCCTCCCATTTTCAAGGGCCAAATTGTAAATATCTGGTAAACAATAGGTCACTAAAAAGTATACACATAATCATAAATAATATATAGGTTCTTTTCAAGAAAAGATACCTTAAATTCATAGAGTGTGAAAGTACAGAAGTAATGTGACCAACTAGCAAGGCATCTCCACAGGTCAAACGAACTGTAACATCATGTTCTTATTATCTTCAGTTAATTCCACTCGGTTCAGACATTCTGCAATGCTCCAGTTGATTACTGAAGACACACAATGGAACTTAAAGAGCATGATTGAATTTTAATAATGACAATATTATGTCTTAACCCAGGGTTAAGCCTCATCAGTATTAATACTGTTCTCTTTGTGGACCCTGCAATCATAATATTACCCGGCTTTAGCCAAGCTACCATTAAAGTTTATTTCAATTTTTATTTCAGCCGTGCATTACAATTTGATTTATATGCATTTTATTACCATTTGACTGATTTGTTATTCAAGTCTCCTATGAAGATTGTAATCGATGTGTTGTAAATGAAAAGTCTTTAGAATGGTTCTTCGCTGGTATTACTCTTGGATTCTTTGAGGGCACTGAATCGGCTGATGATGTCATCGATGGACTTCTCACCATGGACCTGGTTGTCCCTGGTACGCACATTGGCGGTTCCATTCGTCTTCTCCTTCTCACCAACAACTGACACCATAAAAAGACAAACAATAAATTCTATTTCATACTGAGAATATTACTTTGTGATATGAAACTCATATCAGTATATAAGTATTTTTGTCCTCAGGTATTTCTCATTCAGAAGTTTATTGTACAAGAGCAAACATCAGTGAGTACACTTGCAATAGCACCCACCTACATAGCAGTTCTTCTCTCACTGCCATGTCGAAGTATAACTGGACTAGATATTCCCTTTCCCCCCTCCCCCCCCCCCCCCCCCCCCAACCTAGTTTCCAGTCAGATCCAAATTATGGGAATAATGAGGTATATTTTCCAGTCCAGGCCCTGTCTGGTCTATTCCTTCTTGGTCACTGCGCTAGTATACAGAAAACTTCACATCCAAATGGAACGATGCAGTTTCAAGATTAGAGTACATATATCTTTATTCTACTTTAAATGAATTAAATTCATCCACCATAATCAACCACTCACCCAGGATGAAGTTGAACTGAGCCAGTTGACCGTTGCGGATCTTCTTGTTCATAGTGTCTCCTGCATCAGTGTCTACCTCACAGCAGAATCCTGCAGCATGGAGCTTGTCCTTGACGGACACAGCGTAGTCATTGAAGACTGGACCGACTGGGATCACAATGCACTGACGAGGTGACAACCAGAATGGCCTGAAAGAGAATGATAGTACAAAGGATGACTAAATCCTGCATTATGGTGTCCTAAACAGACAAATATAATTTCACTTGATATTTTGTCTGATCCAAGCTCTAGGAAGGCATTCAGCTTTATACAATCATCAGATATACGAAAACTAAAGATGTGGTCGGTAAATGTATGGGAGAAGATAGCTTGTTCATCAATTTTGAGAGTTCACCTTCTTTCCTGAAGGTTACGCCAAAAAGGATAACTTACCACTTTCCTCCAAAGTTCTCTGTGAGGATGGCGATCATACGTTCTACCGACCCCAGGATGGCCCTGTGGATGATCACCGGTCTCTTCTCTGTACCATCAGCACTGCCAAGAGAAAATAAAGAAAATGAAATAAATGATTACATTCACAGCATAATGGTATTTTAATAATTCAGTTAAGCCAGATGCAAGGTCCTATTAAGCAAAGGGGAACTTAGACTTTGGTCTAACGTTCCATGTTAAACTCCACTTTAGGTGGCTTAAGCCTAGAGTTTGGTCTACATTTTAGTAGAATACAGATTGATGTGTTTGTTATTCCACAAATGGACATAAGTCTCTATTAATTTCAAGAATAATGCTTACATTTACTGAACAACTTGGCATAAATATAAAAGAGGAAGGAAAATATTCTGCATAATGTATCCCACCTTGTGTGTCTGGATATCCTACTGGATACTACATGTAAGTATGAGATATATCGGGCTGGTGTAACTATAATATAAGATTAATACCCCATTAACAAATATATATCACTTATGAAATTGATACAAACTCTTCCTGAACAAGATCAGCTGCTCCATTTACAGAGTGAAAGCTATGCCTATTTTGGTCCCATGGCATACATCTGTACCCCATAAGATCATCACGTCACATAAGGTATAGAACCTAATCCCATTCATCAAATAACCAGACTTAGTCAGACCGCCAAACCTACTGAACAGACTGATAACCGGATGACATATGAAAAAAAGCAGGCTATTCGGGGTAGTGCTGGTGTCGGCATGGAAAATCTATGTCGCCATGTCGCAATAAAATTAACGCCGATGTCGACATGTGTCGACATCTGGACATGAGTCAAACAAGTCTAAACTCGGGTCGCTCCCGTAGTGACCGTACACTATTAAACCAGAGTTACCCGACACAAATTCACAAGAGCTTTACATGCACTATGTCCTCACGGGCTCACACTCGCAGTCATACTCACTTACAGTTCTCAAAGATGCACACTGTCAACTATTTGCCCCAAAATTTGTTTTGTATGATCCAATTTATCAAGCATTAATGAAAGTCATGCGATGCGAGTCAGCTAGTTTCGCATATCTAGGCATGTACATGTACGTAATGTATATCGGTCGCAGCTAGATACGCAGCGATCGTGTCGCGCGCACGCGCTGCTAATGCGTATGTGAAACGCCACGGCGAGGTACATGTAATTATATAAGACCCATTTTATGTCGCCATCGGAGCATGCATGTCGACATGTCGGCAAAGTCCAAAACCAGTACTTTTGTCGCCATAGTGGCGACATCAGGCGTGTCGATACCAGCACTATACTAATTCGGGGTAATGTATTTCTTCGTTTCGTCTGTTGTCAGTCTGGTGTCCGTCTCGTTGGTGTGAATAGGGATATAACACAAGTACACATGCTACCTTTCACCTTCCAAGTTCCCATATGTCTACGGGCATATCTGTCGGGTTTTGACTTACGCTGAGTACTTGAGGTTGAATCTGATAGGAAGCTGGAAGTCTAGCTGGATCGTTGCACATTGGTGAGATCGATGGAGGGCATCCTGGATGGTGATGTCAATCTAATACAGAAAGAGAATGGATTTAGAATTAGTATAAGTTTGATAGTCTATCTGTATAACCAAAATTATTCTACAGAAAAATAATGATATTCAATAAATCAACAATATCTCAAAACATTTCTTACAATACCAGCATCAATATGTTAAGAATGATAATCTTAAAGACTCAACAAGTAATAGCAACAGTTTGCAGATACTACACAAATGATAGATCTTTCAAAACAATTCTGAGGAGAAAACGAAGTTGAAAACTGTTCAAAAACACAGACTACAAAGATTTCCTTAAACTTAGTACGAGTTCCTCCTGAAAGTGAAACTTCTGAAACTAAATATTTCTCCCACACTTTTGGAAATGGTAACTTCATAGAGTCAAGTGAGATGTATTGTGCACAGAAACTCTAGAAACAGCATCATTAACAATGGTGGCTTGAGTATTTTGTGAAATGGGGGGGGGGGGGGGGCTGTTCAATTCCCCAAAAATTATGAAAAGGATTTTTTTTTTTTAAAGGAAATGAATTTCAGATTTCTTGGGTGTCAACAAAAAAAACAAGAGAAATGCCCAGGGCAGTCTCGCCGGCATCACACAATTTTCGGGGCAAAATTTTCGGTTGGTGAAAAATCAAAGGTTGGGGCACTTAAGGGGTGCTGCCCCTGAGCCCTGCCCCCCCCCCCCCTTGTGGGCCAGGTACCCCATCTGTATAACTTAAATCCCTTCAAGTAAGATTTATTGGATGGTGAAGTTCATTTGAAATCAAGCTGTGTGTTTCAAAGAAGCAGAATATGTGTACATGAAATAATTGCCATTGGGACACTTTTGGGGTGGTGCCCCTCCATCAGACCCTTTGAAGATAATGGTCTACAATACTTGAACAACTTGAAGTCTCCTTCCCCTAACAATGATTCCTACCTAGTTTGCTAACAATCTACATGTACATGTGGCAATACGTTTTACAGAAGAAAGAAAAATGTCAATTTGGTGTCACAGGCTCTTGGGGGAGGGGGGGGGGGGGGGGGCTTTTGCCCCCCCCCCCCCCCCCCACCACTCCACTCTCTCCTTAAGGGATAGGTACCCTATTTGCATTCATTTAGATCCTCTTTGCCTAAGGATGATTCTTACCTAGTTTGGTTAGAACCCAGCCATGCATTTAACAAATATCTCATTTTCACAATAAGGGCACTTAAGGGCTGCTGCCCCTGAGCCCCCTTGGAGGCAAGGTACCCTGTTTCAGAAATTGAGGTCTCCTTCCTTTAAGAATGATACCTACCAACTTTGCTAACAATCTTGCATCAGGGCTTAAAGAAGAAGCAAATATGAATCTAATTACTGCCATTATTGGTGCTCTTGGGGGTGGTGCCCCCAAGACTCCCCCCTATATTGGTAGGTACCCCCATCTATATTAACTTAGATCCTCCTTGCCTAAGGATGATCCCTGCCAATTTTGGTTGAAATCCACTACCAGCAAAGTTTTGAGAAGTCAAATGCATGTGTACAATACATGTACATGCTACATGTACACACATGTACTGTATGTAGAGACAAAACTGAAATTTACCCAAAACTTAACCAAGTTAAACTGTCTGTAGGTGACCTTTAATGTGATGAAAATGTAAGATTTGGGTATTCATTTGAAAGAGGGTGACATGAAGACAATCCCTCCCAAGAATGATGACAAGTTTCAAAGAATTTGAACAAATGCTTTTGAAATAAAGTAAAAATTCAAAAACTTAACCTCAGGTTAAGTTTTTGGAACACAATTTAACTCAATTGACCTCAATTGACCTTTGACCTTGACTTTTGACCTGAAATTTGTTCCACATTATCTGTGATAATCTACAACACTTGTGTTCAAGTTTCATGGAAATCGGACGTATTCTTTTGAAATGAGAGCATTTCCAAAATTGCCGCCGCCGCCGTCGCCGTCGGAAAAGCGGCGCCTATGTCTCGCTTTTTGCTTACGCAGGCGAGACAAAAATCCTCTGACAAACAAAACACCCCCCAACCCCGTTGGACACGCCCCTGATATCAAATTGAACATAGGCAATTTACTTACCTTTGGTCCATAGAAAGCTCCATCAGCAGGATTCAATCTCCATTCTGCACCAAAGGCATTCAGACTGTTCTCTAGTTGCTACAGAATGAAAGAAATAGAGAAAGAGGATGAAAAAGGGTCAGTCAATAATCATAGCTATGCAATCTACAGTGTTGATTTGAAGATGTCAATTACCAAAATGTAAACATTTTCCTCACAGTACGTTAAAAAGACTGTACTATGTAACACCACCAAAATATTAGAAAGACAGAGTCTTCAGGTCCTATTTGTTAAAAAATATCAAAATTTTTAAAATCACATTTCAACAGTTCATTCTACATTAACTGGGTAGTAGATTAGGCTACACATTAATAGCTTCATGTAATTATCAACTAGATAATCAACCCAGTTTATTGCTGCTTTTCCTCACAATACTGTAATATCTAATTTAACCCTCATAAACAAGCTACAGCATCAACAAAACTACCATAGTGTGATGCCTATTGTCAATACATCTCCATTTGCTCCTCCATCCATATCTTGAAAGGTCAAAGGTTTAAGGTCAAGGTCATGATTTGGTTTTTTTGTTAAGGACAATGTGAAGATTGGGATTAGGGTTAGTATTAGGGTTAGGTTTAGGTTTAGGATTAACATGGCAAAGTTAGACTGGAGCAATTGTCACAGGAGCAAATGTCATGGAACCATTTCAATAAGAATTCAATCCAAATATTAACCCATTGACTACTGAAGTCTCTCATTCCCATAGACTTAATGCAGGGACCACCCGGTTCCCATGGGCGATGGGTTAATAAAATAAGGTTAAATTGCATTACCTTCTCGGCATTATCCCAAACTTCTATTTCTCCTAGGTATTTCTCGGGACGAGTGGAAAGAGCGAGTTTGTAGGTGAAGCCAAATACAGTATAAACAGACTGCAGGAAGTCCAGACATCCTGCTATCTCATTCTCAATCTAGAAAGAGAAGAAATGAATGTCAACATTATGGGTACCAATCACCTAAAAAAAAAAAGAAGAACTTATGTACATCAAGTTTACATAAAATTACGCAATTGCATTGTGAACGAAACTGTCTCAAAGCAACTGGGAAAGGTTGATCATGTCTACATCAGACTTGGTGTATACTGTGAGGTTTTGGAATCATCAAAATGATAAGAAATTGACCCAATCTTGCTGAAAAACACATGCCCTGCACACACACACACACACACACACATGTTGCATGAATGTTTGACCCGAACACTTCAGCTATTTCTCGTCATATTTCGAACATGAGAGCATTTGAAGCGCAATCCTGTTCAGGGGACATTTTGCACTATGATGCTTTTTCCAAACTGACATAAAAAAGAAATAGAAAGCTTGCAAATTATTTGTCACTTTTCCCAGAACTCAACCTTCTCTTTCACAGTGATAGTAATAACAATAACCTGGATTTGTACAGCACTCAATACTATTATAATCATCAACAAGGAAAAGAAACAGAATGAGGACAAGAGTATGAAGCTAGAGGGAGGATGAGGTCAAGATAGATTGATGGAAAGAAACAGAATGAGAGGTAGAAATATTGTGATAGAGAAATAGGGAGGGGAAAGATAATCTAGAGCAAAGAATGTTGAAAACGAGAGCCTCCAAAATGAAACTCCAAATATGGCTTCAGTACATTACCTGATCTTGAGGACAGAAGATGTGAGCATCATCTTGCTGGAAGCGTCGAACTCTCGTCAGACCACTGAGGGCGCCAGACAGTTCATTTCGATGTAGAACACCAAAGTCTGCCATCCTCAGAGGCAGCTCTCTCCAGGAACGTGGACGAGTGTCAAAGATCAAGCTGGAAAAAACGCACACAACATTCATAATTCTTTACAGAGGTAACGGTGAAAATAATTTGTGAGAGCTCTTTCTCATTCTTTTTATGTCAGTTTGGAAGAATATCATGGAAGAAATATCACCTGAAAAAGACTGCTCTCCAAATGACATAAAAAAGCTAAAAAAAAGTTTGTTATTCCAGATGATTAAAGTTTGTGTAATGAAACCTCTATCATTTTTTACCCGTTGACTACTGAATTCTTTAATTCTCATAGGCTTAATACAGGGTTCACCCGGTTTGCACAGACTAGGGGTTAAAGGACAATCCAACCTCTGTGATAAGTCCATTTGTGTGCAAGCAGAAAAGTAAGAGAAACAGGGTGGTGTTCGAAAAACATTCGTATAAAGAATAAGTTATGAATGTTTGAAAAAATGGGATCACTAAATCTATGTGAATCTCAAATTGGCAATTTGGTCAGTCGATTGTAACATATTCCTGGTCAAGTCTCCTGTTTGTCGTACACTAGAAATGTCATTAATATCCATTTTCTCTGAAGCACGTTTTCCCTTAGGTCAGTACTCAAAATATATTGCAGATAGCATATTGTCATAGGTTCTCCAAAAGGAAAAGATTCTACCAAGTAATCCTTTAAATAATTGACACTTTAGTTATTTTGTGTATTGGAACAAATGAGAGAGTTGTCCACCGCTACATCACTGTGACATTACAGATTCGGCCAATTTGAAATGCTCATAATGTATAGTGAATACAATGTTTTAAAAATGTCATAACTTTCATACCGCTTGTCCGAGTTTGTTCAAACTTTCACCAATCTACTTCTCTGATTTCTTTCAGACCAACCTGCTATTAAGGTTGGATTTCCCTTTGAATGTCCTAAAGACAACAAATATTAGCATACCAATGACCAGGACAGTTCATAGGCTTCAGACCATACTTCTCCTTCTCCACATCAAATGTGAACAAGTTGTCCTGAGGAAGAAAATTAAATGAAATTGAGAAAGGATAAATACAAATAAATATGGAACTATAGCGATGCTAATATGCATTACATAATTTTATGTTGAACTTAAATTTAAATCAGTGTTTAGTCTGAAGCAAGTATTTCAAAAGCAAAGTTTCAAAGATGAGATCAGTTTTATGAAATGCCTACTTGGTCAACAAATTGTTATTGCAATAACAAACAGTCCTTTCATTCCACCACGATTTTACAATCTACTATGTTCTCATTCTGTTGAGTTTATGTATTCTATACTGTAATGAATAGGAACAAAAAATGCTTTTTAGAAGATGCATCTTATTTATCTTTCATGAGAACTTTGACAATAAAACTTTGAACTACAAACTTGACACTCACTGATTAGTATAACCAAAATCCTGTAACATTAACCTCTAAATATAGATATATAGGCAGTATGTGCTGCTTGAAATTGCCTTTAGAAATTATTCATTTAACTGCATGTAACATGTAGTGCAAAGGTAATGCGGATGGAGAGACATACAGCATAATGTTGCCAATGTCCTGACGTCATCCACAGCTTGCTGTTGTAGATATTGGGTGACACTACCTCCTGGAATCCACGCTTATGGTATTCAGACTAAAAACAGAAGAAACAGAATGACAACTGAACATTACAAGGTAAAATCAAACATTAAAGGGGAAGTTCACCTTGAAGATTACTTGAGTTTAAAAAATGCAGAAAAAATAAAGAAAATTATTGGCAAAGGTTTGATGATAATCGATCAAATAATAAAAGAGTTATGAGTATTTAAAGTTTTGGATTTGTGACGTCACATGCGAGCAGCTGCCCATTGGTCATGTAATAAATATTCCATATATTCGCATTTTTTTTAATGTTTCACGATAAATTAATATTGTTTCTTTTCAGAATCTAGTATTGAATAACATTTCTGACAATATATCAAATGCACGGACGAAAATATTCTAAATTTTCTGAGAAAACTGTATTTTATGGAATATTCATCACATTACATAATGGAGGAGCTGCTCGCATGTGACGTCACAAAATCAAAACTTCAAAAGTCCATAACTCCGTTATTCTTTAACGGATTTTGTCCAAACTTTCGCCAATGTTTTTCTTTATTTTTTCTGCATTTTTAAACTCAAGTAATCTTCGGGGTGAACCTCCCCTTTAACTCTCTCCTAGCTTTGGTCGACGAATGGAATGAACAGTGGACGGCCAGAGTATGCATGTACAGTAATATTCTAAACAATGTAGTGGCTTGGGGTTTCGACCTATGGCAAATAAAGAGTAAAAAACGACATGTGCATCATAAATCAGTTAGAAAATACTCACACACAAGTGCCCATACTGAAGGACATACTTATCCCCAAATGAGGTCTGTAGATAATTACAGCAGTAAACGTTTTCTGCCATCCAGATACATGTATTACATAAAAGTAGCCCCTTTTGTTTTCTTCCATCCTGAATAATAATCATTTAGTGTGAAAGTATTCAACTAGATGCCTTTTTCCAACACTTTAAAAATAGATTTATCCACAACTTTCAAATTCATCAAGAAATACATTTGAGTTTATACAGTAACCCACAAACACTGAAAGAATAATCACCAAATGTTCACATGCTTTTCATACTCTTCAACAAGTCAAGTTTAATGAGTGTTCATGAAAGGCAATGCGATACTTTGCTCTCCTTTCTGTTTTCCAACTTACTGATATGAAAGACAACCAGCAAGTCTTGACCACAAGAAAGGCTTTGACAAAGTCAAAAGCACAGAAAGATGCAATCAAATTATAAGCTAATCCTGAGCACTGGTAGTAAACCATATTTCGATAAAAACAATCTGAAAATTGTAGATGCATAGTTGACCAAGTACAGGAACTGATAAACTCAAGAAATGATCACCTATAGGGGTTTTGGAATTGAGGAGGGTGAGGAAATTATCGCATATTTATTTACACCCTGATTTAAACCCACTACATTTTCTTATTGATGTTTTTGTTGATTTTTTTTTTAGTAGAAGACTGTTTGATTTTCTTTTTTTAATAATACATACATGTATATACATGTACATGCACACAGAGTCTGGTATACATGCATTGTGAAAGTGCCCATGTGTAGAAGACTGTATATTGTTGTTTTTTTTTTACATGCATATATGTATATATTTGTGTATAATATGTGCTTTTTAAAGTGAATAAAGAACAAATAAAATGAAATAAACGCATAGGCCTACACACCCTGATGAATTCTATGAGAGTGTTGTAGATGAATGCTCCTTTGGGTTGGAAAAAGCAGCTCCCAGGACTCATCTCATGGAAGAAAAACAGCTCTTGATCCTAATGCATAAAATCAAAGAGGAAAACATTAAAGTCAACCTATGTCTTAAAGTTTAAACCTGGGTTCTCAAACAGTGGTACCCAGAAGCCAACGAGCAATTGTTTTGTTCTGTGTTGAAGGTATAAATAGAAACATAATGCACTATCACTAGTAGAATGGGAGAGAAAGGGAGGGAAAGAGAGGGAGAGAGAGAGAGAGAGAGAGAGAGAGAGAGAGAGAAGCAGACAAACACTTTAATGTACAGACTCTTCCTATGTTGGTGTCATCTCTCTTTACAGCTTCATCTTGAGAGTGTTTTCATTCTCTCAGCTCTGTTTTCAGGAAATGAGACAGACTTGTATCTTATCTTATACCCTCAGTCACACTAACGAGATTGACAACAGACCGACATCAGACTAAAAGTTACATAACACCGAATAGCCAAGTTTCAGTCGGTTTGGATTCGGTGTGGAGTCAGTTTGGCAGTGTGGCTGAGTTATTACAGACAAACACAAAGAAATAAGGACAGACAGACTGACAGACAAAGAAACACTCTTATTTACGCACCCTTCCAAGCTTCCTGTGATCCCCTTTTTGCAGCTTGCTTTTGAAATTGTTTCTATCCTTAAAGCTGTTTACATCTCATACACAAACAAAAAGACAGACAAACAGACAAAAAGACAAAAAGACAGAAAAACCAACGGACAAAGAAACACTTTTATTTACACACCCTTCCAAGCTTCCTGTGATCTCTTTTTGCAGCTTCCTTTTGAAAATGTTTCCATTCTTTAAGCTGTTTACATCTCATACACAAACACAAAGACAGACAGACAAAAAGACAGAAAAACCAACAGACAAAGAAACACTTTTATTTACACACCCTTCCAATCTTTCTGTGATCTCTCTTGGCAGCTTCCTCTTGGAAATGTTTCCATTCTTTGAGCTGTTTGTTGTCTGGGAATGAGATACCGTAGATTCTCTGAAGACTCTCCTTCTCAGCCTTACCCTCCCAATACGTGGATGAAGTCTATAAAAAATAATAGGAAACACATTATACACCATAAATTGATATATTTTGTAGGTAACAACTATGACATAGACACATAAATTCAAATTAGTCCTGAGTTCATCAAATAATCTGAAAGGATTTCTAAAACCAGTACTTCAAGCATCTATTCTACTAGCCCATTATATAATGTTATGGCATTCTAGTTTAATACTCAAAGTCTGAATTGCAACATTATTTGCTAATGCATGGCTATTCATTTTTCTTCTGAGTTTTCACATATAACTTGATGGCAAATATTGTGCAAGGCATGTGACAGGCTCTTACTTAGCCGATAACTTGCATTCACTCGTCCATTTAAAGAAAAGCTAAAGTTCAATGCCTCCCCCCCCCCCCAAAAAAAAAAAAAAAATGAACAAGCTTATGTAGACATGTATTTCCAACTCTTCAAACAGTCAATTGTTGAGTATATAGGAAAAACAATGTAGTGGCTTTAATCTCCTTTCTGTTTTCCAACTTAATGATATGAAAGCTTACCAGCAAGTCTTGACCACAAGAAAGGGATCTTCTTAGTCGTAAACTAGAGAAAATTTCCCATAAAATGACAGGAATTAAATCACATCCTGTAATATGATCTTCCCACAACATTCCAGTAAAACTTGCCATCACTGGAATAGAATCAACATGCATGTTTACAGAGATAACTTTTTAAATATATTACCTTGACTACATCGAAGGCTTTCACTTTACCAGTATGCCTAACATGAGGGCCACGACAGAGATCTATCAAAGGACCACACCTATAGGTAAAGGGCAGAAGAATGCAAGTTGTGTTCACATCGATCATTACTCAATCTAATATCTTAAATATTCCACGAGTGAACAAGAAAGATTTCAAATTCAAGATGCTTCAACATGGTACTTCACATGAAGTCAGAATGAATGTAAATGAATGAATACATGAAAGTCAGATAACTTTGCATGCAAAGCTCCATATTAACCCTTTCAAGACAATTGACCACATTTTGTGGTTTGGCTCAATAACTTTTGATTCAGAGCTCTAAAAAATATACCAGATGCATGAGTAGAAAGAGCAAAAATTTCTGCACACACTATGTCCATTTTTGTTACATGACCATATTGCGTTTGATGCCAGGAATTTTAAAAATGAGAATAAGCTTTAAAATCCTTAAATTGGCAACACATTGAGAGGTTCAAAATCATTGTTTTTTATCAAAATTGGCAAAATTTTCATCTTTTCAACAAATTTTGTAACCATATATATTATTTTCAAAGACATTACACCTTATTAGAACCATGTAGCAATAAAAGAAAAATATTATTGTTGCCAATTTGAAGAACAGAATGTGATCAATTTAGCCCTTAAATAATTCCTGTCCTGAAAGGGTTAAAGAGAGTATGAGTAGTTTTTACGGTATTGTAGCACTTCTTGGCACATTTTTGCTCTACAATTTGAAAGACAAATATATCGGTCATAATTTCTAGATCAATCCTATCTCAAAATTACCTCTACTCATTTTTACAACCAATTCACCTTTCATTTGCTCTAAGTGCAAACTGGCACAATAATAGGAACCAATTAACAAAAGTACATGCACTGTGCATTACAAAAGCTTTGTATAATAATCCACTTCCAGTCTTAATGGCCGACCTGTGACAATCCCTTAATTACTTGTATGTAATATTTTCATACTGGCAATTGCTGATTAAACCTGAAGATATTGGTAACACTACCCCTTGAGAGATATATTGTTCAGAGCTGCCAACCTCTGGCCAAGCTTTTCCGTACTCGACAAGCTGAAAAATCGTATTTTGGCGATGAAATCTGTATTTTAGATCTAGAAACATTAAAAAAACCAGCTAAAAACTCACATTCCCTATTCATCCTTTCGATTCCACTACGGCGCGGCTCCCATACTGCTGCCTTGCACCAAGTGGCAGCCGCGCCGCCCCGCTCGCGGGCTGGCTGGCTGGCTTCGCCTAGCGCCTCAGTGTGTAAGAGCAGCTAGAAGTTTGCGTGTGCACTGAAAGTACAAGTGAGTGTACGTTCGCAGTCTCTTTTTTGTACGCACTTTAAGTACATACACAGTGCGGAGTTCCGGGAACAGCGAAAATAATACAGTATGAGTGGGAAAGTTTGAGTGATAACAAATACATGTGCACAACGTATAGGACAAATAGTGCATAATCAGATTTCTTCGAATCGTATTTTGTAGAGATAAATCACAGTGTCGTATTTTCATTGGAAAATCGTACGAAATACAAGAAAATCGTACTGGTTGGCAGGTCTGATTGTGGCACAGGCATGATATTTGAGTGGCACATGAAGAGTGAATTGATTGTAATTTTTGTGTTTAAGGTATCGGAGTAAAGAGTGTAGACACGGTACATGTATAAGACTATCCCCTATTTGTCCCCTTACATGAATAAAATCAACTCTCACTCATTAAATTCACAGAAAACAACAAATTCTAAGGGAGAAGGATGAAGATCATCAATTTTATGAGGTAATTTATTTCATGCAGCCATAAACTACAGACTAACCTGTACACAGTGGTAGTGGGTGTGGTGACTCGCTCTGTGATGATACGTCTCTTGAATTCATTGTACTGTCGAGAAAATCATCACAAATAGCATCATTAAAGGAATTGTTGCATGACAAATACTGGTAAACGCCATCTACGTCTTTTTTTTGACAACTGCATGTAAAAGAATGGACCTCAGCTAACAGTAGTCAGTGACTTAATCTCTACAAGGTAAGCGTTTGCGAAACAGACCAAAATTACTCTTTGGTTTTGCGTATGTTGCGCATACCTATGTAAGGAGCGATTACTGTGGTCGTGTCGTATTTGCGGATAAACCTGATTGGCCCCAAGTCAGGCCAAGGGAAAGACACATAGTCTTGTCAGTTTACACCCCCTTTAAAAGACAAACAGCTAAATCTTTTCTTTCCAAATTACACATGCTGTGTGATACTGGTTGTGAAATAGTGAACAATTTTTAATTTGAATACCATCTGAGTGACTGGGATCAAAGAAAATAGTTGTCAATAAATTGCAATCACAACCCTGCTCACTTGTTTGAATGATATTGAGTCATTACATATTGGTCTCTAGATAATGAAGTTAACTCTCTAAGCCCAAGATCTCAATTCAGGTTCTAGATGTGAACTGATTATAAGGTCGCTGGGAACTACACACAAAACTAAAATTTCAGATTACAATTACATGTATGTCGGAAGACAGAAAGTAATTATAAGAGGTTGGGAATGTCTCTCGTAGTTAGCGGACAGGTGATTGACATTCTTTTAGATGATTGGAATTTTTTAGGTGATTGGGCCGATTACCCCAATTATCTAGGCGTTTGATGTCTTTACGCCATAATAATATAATTTGATCAGATAAGATAAGATCTAAAACATCTAAAAAGGGGGAGGGGCAGCATTCCCTTTAGTGTTCTAAAAAGCAATATCTCCTCTTCTGAAAAAAAAAAAAAATTGATAAACATACCTAGAAACACCAGAGTTTACGTGTTTCATCGCCCTTGTTAATTTATTCACAATTTTTCTTTATATCAAATAAAAGAGAAAACATTTTTAAAGCTAAAAAAAATCAGCTTACATTGGTGATAAAAGGAGAAATGTCAATGATGTAGGCAAGAAAGTACTGCTGAGATGTGTGGTAATATAGAATAACCTATTGACTACTGAATTCTCTTATTCCCATAGGCTTAATAGAGGGACCACCAGGTTCCCTAAGGCAAGGTTAAAGATAAAGTTGAGTTCTGGTTATACCATTACATTGTGAAAGAGACCGTCTCAAAGGAACTGGGAAAGGTTGATCATGTCTACACAAGGATTGGTGTAGTTTTGGAATTATCGAAATGATAAGAAATTGACCCAATCTCGCTGAAAAGCACATGCACTGCACACAGAAATTGGTACATGGGACTTTATACACATGTGGCATGAATTTGGCCCGAACACTTCAGCTATTTCTTGTCATATTTAGAATATGATTGTAACTGAAGAGCAATCATTTTCAGGGGACATTTCTAATAGACAACATTCTTGAGTTCTCGTTTTACCATTACATTGTGAAAGAAACTGTCTCAAAGCAATTAGGAAAGGTTGTTCATGTCTACATAAGGATTAGTGTATACCATTGAGGTTTTGGAATTACCAAAATGATAAGAAATTTACCCAATCTTGCTGAAAAGTATGTGCACTGCACACAGAAATGGGTACATGGGACTGCACACACATGTGGCATGAATGTTTGGCCTGAAAACTTCAACTATTTCTCGTCATATTTTGAACATGAGGGCATTTGAAGAGCAATTATTTTCAGGGGACATTTCTACTAAATGACATTCTTCAAGACTAACATAAAAGGAATGAGAAAGCTCTCAAATTATTTTTCACCTTTTCCAGAACTCAACCTTCTCTTTAAAGGGGGTACCCAATGCTGAAACAATGTTAGTTCATTTAAAAGATCATGATTTTATTAGCAGAAAATCATCTGCCTTAAGTTTTTTTAAAATTCGTGTTGCCAGAAAAATCCCCCAAATATGGTAAGACTTCAGGATATTTTGGCCCCTCAGCTGTGTCCCAATTTCAGCTAGGTAACCACAATGACGTCAAAGTGGTTACCCAGGTTCGCGTATTGCAGATGTGTTGCGCGCTAGACTGTACAAAATGCATTATACCTTGCGCGCATTTTGCTAGAATAATCGTGCGACAAGGTAACCACTTTGACGTCATTGTGGTTACCTAGCTGAAATTGGGACACAGCTGAGGGGCCAAAATATCCTGAAATCTTACCATATTTCGGGGATTTTCTGGCAACACGAATTAAAAAAAAAATTTAAGGCAGATGATTTTCTTCTAATAAAATCATGATCTTTTAAATGAACTAACATTGTTTCAGCATTGGGTACCCCTTTAAGGACAGACATGGTAACTTACTTCAAACATCTTGAGTAGATCTTCCTTGGTCATCTCAAGTCGAACAAATGGCTGCTTCTCCTTTTGGATAGACTTCACAACCTGGTTGATACTATCAAAGTCATTGCTCGATACTTGCCTGTCAATGAACAACAGTACAATACACTATCACAGCATTCAGATTTTACAATCTAGATTATACATCAAGTCATTGCTTGAAATTTGCCTGTGAATAAACAAATTGACATTTGCCTGTGAATAAACAAAATACAAAACAAAAACAAGATATGTGCATTCAAATTCACAATCTGATTGATACTAACAAAGTCATTGCTTGATATTTACCTGTAAGAAATAACATACCAATACACTATCAGAGCTTTCAGATTTTACAGCCTAGAATGCTGCATCAACCAATCAAAGTCATTGTTGGACACTTACCTGCCAATATATTAGTGCTGGTATCGGCATGGAAAATCTATGTCGCCATGTCGCAATAAAATTAACGCCGATGTCGACATGTGTCGACATCTGGACATGAGTCAAACAAGTCTAAACTCGGGTCGCTCCCGTAGTGACCGTACACTATTAAACCAGAGTTACCCGACACAAATTCACAAGAGCTTTACATGGAATACATGCACTATGTCCTCACGGGCTCACACTCGCAGTCATACTCACTTACATTTCTCAAAGATGCACACTGTCAACTATTTGCCCCAAAATTTGTTTTGTATGATCCAATCTATAAAGCATTAAAGTACACATTCAAAGAATATCACAAATATGATAAATAATGTATCACTAGAAACTGGCAAGTTAACAGATAGCAATCGTATCAGTTTAAAGTCATCTACATATCAGGTAATTAAACAATAATACAAATAAAACTACCTCCCAGCATCTGCGATATACAAGCGCTTCGCCAAAAAAATAACAATGTTTCAATGACGTCAATAAAGGGAACAATCCTGTCCAAGCAGACGACGTCCCATAATGAATGAACATATGTGCAGTGCAGTTATTTCTCAAATTATAAAGAATTTAGTGTATTCAAACGTGCCCATATTTCACACCATTCTAAAATGGGAATGAAACAGATTCTGATTACTGAAATCTTTTGTTTGTAAATATATAGGATGAGGGTTAATGAACAATCAAAGAAACCACACTTTCAAATTGAAAAGCCCGCTGAATGATTGCAAGGACGGTATTCATCCCTCATTCAACGCCGAACGTCCAGCGGTGTATGCAGCTGTGAATGCAATGGCGTCTATTTTGTTTACAAGCAACTGATTCCTTTATTCTTGTAACGCTTCATTTTCCATCCAAATAAACCCATGCACGGGGTTTAGAGTGAGGCAATATATGTATTAAACATAATAGACTAATGCTAGTGAAGTGAAATAACTGAAGAGAAGATGACAAAACAGGCACTGAAAATATGTGAGATGTTATGGGACATCGTCTGCTTGTGCAATTAATGTCCTGTCTTTGACGTCACACATTTCAGCGGCTTTCGGAGAGCTGTTCAGGTGCTATGTCGGGGCTGTATTTTAGCAATTTGTAATTGATAATAATCATTACTTCGAATGTTTGCAAGCGTCGAATTTTGACAAACTTGTCCGGTCTAAGCTTCACCTACGCAATAATGAAACTTAAGTCAGTTTTAAAAATCAATGAATATCTACTTTAATGAAAGTCATGCGGTGCGAGTCAGCTAGTGTCGCATATCTAGGCATGTACATGTACGTAATGTATACCGGTCGTCGCAGCTAGATACGCAGCGATCGTGTCGCGTGCGCGCACGCGCTGCTAATGCGTATGTGAAACAAATCACGTACGCGCGCACGACGCCACGGCGAGGTACATGTAAAAAGACCCATTTTATGTCGCCATTGGAGCATGCGTGTCGACATGTCGGCAAAGTCCAAAACCAGTACTTTTGTCGCCATAGTGGCGACATCAGGCGTGTCGATACCAGCACTACAATATATTACATTACAATACATTATTTAAGTATCAATATAATGATTATTTCACATTCATATGTTTTTTTGCTTGGTTAGCCTGAAAAGGGGCTGATGCTTAAACTCCATTATTCAAAATGGGTATAAAACAAATTTTTACAGCTGCAAATAGCAAATTTCAAATGCATAACAGCACAAAATCATGACATTGCAGGTTCAGTGTAAACTGTTAACACCTACACCCTCTTTATATTTTTCAACCAATATATGGTTTTCATTTTGTTTTTTAGAAATAAAAGGAAGATTAAAGAATAGCTGAGGGCATATAAAGGAAGTTTTTTCCTGAAGAGGGCCTTCATCAATATTACTTACCTATGGTTTACAAATTTATAGAACTAGCATTCATGTATCTTTGAGTTCAATATATTCACTGTTCCATGACATTTAAAAATATAATAAACGTAGCACCTCTGGCTTAAATCATCACTGCCCACAACCACTGAACAAGAAACCATCTGATATGTGTACACATGCATTTCCAACTCTTTAACATTCATAGTCTAGAGCATTCAGGAAAAACAATGTAATATTTTACTCTCCTTTCTGTTTTCCAACTTACTAATATGAAAGATAACCAGCAAGTCTTGACCACAAGAAAGGGATCTACTCTCATATAGAATAACAGAGATACAAACAGCTTTCCAAATGCAATTGCATGACACATGCTCTGCAATCAATTTTGAATAATACTATACTCTAAACCTAACGCTAAACCTAACAAAGCCCTATTACATCCAAAGCCTTAACCCTACAGCTTTAACCCTTTCAGGACAGGAATTATTTAAGGGCTAAATTGATCATGTTTTTTTCTTCAAATTGGCAACAATAATATTTTTCTGTTAGTGCTAAATGGTTCTAATAAAATGTAATGTCTTTGAAAACATTATACATGGTTAGAAACTTTGTCGAAAAGTTGGAAAAATGGCCAATTTTGATAAAAAACAATGATTTTGAATCTCTCAATGTGTTGCCAATTTAAGGATTTTAAAGCTTAATCTCCTTTTTTTAATTCCTGGCATCGAACACAATATGGTCATGTAACGAAAATGGACACAGTGAGTGCAGAAATTTTTGCTCTTTCTACTCATGCATCTGGTATATTTTTTAGAGCTCTGAATCAAAAGTTATTAAGCCAAACCACAAAATGTGGTCAATTGTCTTGAAAGGGTTAACAAAATAAAACCTGAAGCCAGAGTCATCAAGCAAATGTTGGATCAACCAATACGGAGCTAAATATACTCACTGTCCATCCAGAAAGGAATCATAGTAGAACCCATTCTCGATGGGAGGACCGTAGCAAAGACACCCACCATACTTCCTTTCCATGGCTTCACCTAGCATATGAGCGCTGGAATGCCAGAATACCTGCTGACCTTCATCACTGTCAAACTTGTGTAGCTCCAGCTTGCTATCTTCTTCAAACGGTCTGTCTAGATCCCACAGCGCACCGTTCACCTTGGCGATCACTGCATTGTCGGCTAGACCTTGGCTGAAAAAGCAATTTCAAATAACGATTTGTTTATAAAACTGAAACACCCACTGCAAATCTGTTAAAAAGTTTTATAGACAAGATAATTTCTTGCTGACAGGGTGGTCATATGAATTCCCATTGCGATGTATATGTTTATTATACACTAGAAAACAAAATGTTTTAATATGATTATTGCTCATATTGTTACACCAATATCATATAAGTTCAAAAGCATAAACCCTTGAAGAAAAAACAAGATACAAGAATAACACTATCGTGTAGTTCACACAATACAATCTATCTCTGTATCTAAGGCATATCAATTATTATTCTTATGTTTATTTTTCTAAACACATCTACATTTTATGAACTTTTTCCACGCAAAGGTGGCCAAAAATCAATTCAATGTTCATTTGACATAACATCCAATTTATGCAGATATACCACAAAGCATTATTTTATAAAACTACATGAAATGACCCGTCACTAGTTTCGTTTCCTTATTTTGAGGCTATCCTACTATACATGTATTGTACCGAATGTGAAAATTCATCATGATCAACTTGATATAATGCAATTCACCTGATGCCCTGAGCGATTTCATATGGTGTAGTACGCCATGATTGACCTTCGACCTCCTTCCCATCAGGCAAAGTTATCTTGATTGCAGCGGGCTCCTTGGCTGAAAAATACATGAGCATACCAATGTTCATACATAAATCCTTACACCATACAGACTTACAATGTATGTGAACAAAGAGAAAAAGTATTTTCCTCAAACACACATACATCTACAAATAGGGGTAGTAAATAATCAAAACGAAAAACAAAAGAAGCTAATTCCCTTTTCATACACTAAATTATGGACATTTTATTTGATACTTTCCAATGTCTTTTCACAAATTTTAAGAAAGTTTGGAGTGCAATTCAAGCACTTTCATTTTTCACCTGAAATGTGTTGTATCATAATTACATTTTAATTATTTTTATGGTATTATAAGAAGTTAAGTGAATACAGTAGACACAGAAAAAGACACAGACTAACAACTCCAAGCCATAGCTTGTTTAGGTGGAGGAGGCATAAAAACTACCAATATTACATCTCACAACAAATGGGGCAGTATATACATGGAATAAAAGATAGTGTCAAGTCATGTACCTGCAAGCTTAGCATCAGCTTCTATCTTGAGTTTATCAAACAGGTCGATTCTTATCTGGATGTATTCTGGCCAGGGATTCAGCTTTAAAAAAAACAAACAAATGTACACAAAGTAACAAACAAGGTTAATCAGATTGTTTAATGTGATTTAATTCTTTGTAAGAAAGCTTCATTGATCAAAGTTATATTTCTAGATTGAAAAGCAATTTTATTACAGGCACTTCACGTAGTACAATGTTTGATTTTCGTCAATACAAATGGGCAAGAAAATGACTGATTTACTTCATGTACTGTATGTGAATTAATCTTTCAATTTTTATTTTCTAAAATAAATATCAAATATTACATACAGCAGTCGACTATAAATCTCATCTCATAGCAATATAAAAAATATTCAAAGGTTAACACATGTCAGTATTCACTACATCTAGATATAATAATTCATGTTTTTAATTTCTTGCATATACAATAATTTTTTAATGGGATTCAGCCTTTGGAATGTGAAGCACATTCTCTCATAAAACATACCAATATTACTATGATAGTGAAGGGGGAATTGCCAGTTGAAACTGAAAATAATTGGTGAATGCCAGTCACTGTGGAGTTCTTTCTTCTTCTTTCCTGCACTATTTCTCCCCCTCTTTCTTCAAAACATGGCATTGCAGGCTTCTATACATTATAGATGGGGAAAATTTGACCTTTGACCTTTTACTCACTTCATGTTGCTGTGCACCACCTCCTCCTTTCTTCTCCTTCTTCTCCTTCTTCTTCCCTTGCTTCCCTTCTCCTTTGCCAGACGAAGCCATCGCTTCCTACAATAATTAAATAATATGCTTGTGTGTATTGTCAATAAAAACAACTTTAACATTCACTTACACACATTTCACGTATAACATTTTTAAAACCAGGTACAATGTCCGTCTATTAGAGGGACCCCTGTCATGTTCATCTGTAGTTGAATATGTTTTAGGTACTGTATACATCAATATGTCATTTATTAGTGTTTTGATCGTCGAGTCAATTTAATTGTTAATATGGCTAAATCATCAATATCTACTATTCACTGGATACGGCAAAGACCTTTACGGTTGATTGTGAGCTGTAGCTATTATAGTGCATGCAGAAAGAAATTGCTGCTGGCCTGCTGCACAAGCTTCAAACTGTTTTCTGTATTAGAATGAGATGATAGCACTGTACATGTATAGTCTCTTGCATGATTGAACTGCACAAACAAGCATTACAAGTTAATTCTAACAAATTCCAAATGTGGATTTAATCCGATAAGATGCATTAAGCATTAACCCTTTCAAGACAATTTACCACATTTTGTGGTTTTGCTAAATAACTTTTGATTCAGAGCTCCAAAAAATATACCAGATGCACGAGTAGAAGGAGCAAAAATTTCTGAACACACTATGTCCATTTTTGTTTCATGACCATATTGCATTTGACGCCAGGAATTTTTAAAACAAGAATAAGCTTTAAAATCCTTAAATTGGCAACACATTGAAAGGTTCAAAATCACTGATTTTATCAAAATTAGCAATTTTTTCCAACTTTCGACAAAGTTTGTAACTACGTATATTTTTTTCGAAGACGTTACGTTTTATTAGAACCATGTAGCACTAAAAGAAAAATATTGTTGCCAATTTGAAGAACAAAATGTGATCAATTTAGCCCTTGAATAATTCTTGTCCTGAAAGGGTTAAGCCAATTAAATAATATGCTTGTGTGTATTGTCAATAAAACAAGTTTAACATTCACTTCCACACATTTCACATATTTAACATAACACTTTTACAACCATTCTGCCAATTATTTGCACATATTGCATCATGCCTCTGCTGCATGGGGGTGCCCAATAATCAATGCACATGGTGACCTGCATACTTTGATTAATGTTGTGTGACTGGGTTTACTTGCTAAGACCATGACTGAAATAGATATAATGAACGAGAGGGAGAGAGAAAAGAAAAAAAGTGAGGGACAAAGAGATAAGGATAGATGAATGATTGAATACAGATTTCTTCAAAATGATGGAAAAGTGGATGAAGATACATTAAAGGAATAGAAGAAGATGTAATTAAGGAGAAAGAGAACTACAATGGAAGTAATCAACTAGAATATTAGAAAAAGGATATGATGAATAAAAGAGGGGAAAGTGGGATGTGACAAGAGAATAGGATGAAAGATCTGAAAAGTAGAATAGTGTAGTGAAGGAGAAAATGAACACTGGGAAAAGGAGGGTCATATACGTAGGCCCCATAAATGGAGAAACTACAGAAGGGAGAGTAATCTATAGTACAATATAAATTTGAGAACAAACACAAAAAGAGGGAGGTGAGTCAGAGACAGAAAGAGAGAGAGAGAATGAGAGAGAGAGAATGAGAGATAGGGAGGGAGGGAGGGAGAGAAATGAAGAAAGTAATGAAGGGAAAGGAAGGATATAATGGGAAAAAATGAGATATTATGATAAATGAAAATGAGAGTTGGATATATATATATGAAGAGAAAGAGAGGATTGCAGAGAGAAAGAGAGGATTGCAGAGTGTTATAGAGGATCAAAGTGAAAATGGCAGGAACATTGCTTGACAATGGACAAAGCAGGCATCATTTCATGAAACCGTCACCGTTTTAAGTTTGCAGACATCTTGTTGAAATGTAACATGTAAAATCTCCATGAACTTAGCCTTACTTAGGAAAATGTTAGGCAGATTGTCTTTGATTTTAATTCTAACATGCAAAAGGCAAGCACATGAAGCAAACACTGCCTAACAAACAATTAGGATAGATCTTAGTTAGACTGCTTTAGAATATTCAAATCAATCTAGATCAGTAGGCTGCAATCAAGTTGAAATAAAAACACTTATTCGTTCTCAGACTAGACTGATCATCATGATCATTCGAACCAGGACCATTCACAGATCACCAATACAGAGCTAGACTGATTGAAATTTGAATTCTTCAATTTTTTCATTGCATTCACAAAGAATAGATCTAGATCTACAACCATTTGCAAATGCATGACTTTTTTTTTTGTGTGTTTTCGCATTCTCATGAATTAGTCCATCCCTCATGCACTTCGCACAGAGTAGGTCTAGCGAGTCATTGGGACTGGGTGCAATGCTCATGATGCCATGGTGACATCTTTCCACCTTTCAAGAACAAGGCAAGGGCAAGGCAAAACGCACAAGCAGACAACATGGACAAGTCACAAGATGTATCGTCATGATCGTATGATGTGTGCGCATACACGTCATTGAGCGTTGCATTATTTCAGAAGATCACCCCTTTCTTCTTTTTTAAAGCAGAGTTTTTCTTTCTCTCCACGTGATTTGGATTCTGATCGTTGATTTATACCGTTAGTCGTAGCAAAACATTAATAAGTCACACTTCAGTTCACACTTCTTCACCATTGATCCTTCCTTCAGTCCCACACATCCACTCACACGTTTTTATTCACACTCAAAACTCGAGAACAATGCACTAACCACAGACATTCTGCTTTGACGTGTTAGCTGGAGTACACGCTTGCAATGTCGGAAAAGTAAGCTTGATATCATAGAGACACTTAAAATAGAAAACTTATCAAGGAAAAACTGAAAGTCAGCATGCCTTTGGCTTGTCCTCAACTTGTAGTTTTGCCACACCCGCGGACACGTCGTCAGCCATGCTTAAATCAACTGAAGTAAGAGCCCAATTATAGAGCATGCACTCCAGCGCCTCAAAGTTGATGCCGGAGTTGATATTTGTTTATATATATATGATCACAGCAACTTCAGAATTATGATTATCGGTATGACTGGTATACTGTTTGATTATTACTGTACTTCTAGCATTAACTAATACAACACTAAGATTTCTTTTTTATAACCAACATTACTCTGTACAATATCATCATCATCACCTATTAATAGGTGACAATTTCAGCTTGAAATGCTGTATTGCATCATATCATATAGGTCCGGAACAAAACAAATATTGACTCACGAGCTCAGTGTTAACAGTGGATTCTAGGACAACTACCCCCTGGAAAACTACATGTACCCCCTGGACAACTACCCCCCCCCCCCCCCCAGGACAATTACCTCCAGGACAACTACCCCCAGGACAATTACCCCGCCGGGACAATTAGTACCCCCCAGGAAAAATTACCCACCATAAAATGACGATTACTCTCCCGGCCCCCGGCCCCCCCCCCGAACAAAATTTTAGCCCCCCAGGACAATTACCCCCTGGAAAATTACCCCCTGGACATTTACCCCCCCCCCCCCCCAGAATAACTACCCCAGAATCAGGGGGTAGTTGTCAGGGGGTAGTTATCCCGGGGGGTAATTGTCCTGGGGGGTCATTGTCCTAGGGGGTAGTTGTCCAGGTCGTAGTTGTATGGGGGGGGGGTAATTGTCCAAGGGGTAATTGTCCAGGGGGTAGTTGTCTGGATACGAGCTCAGTGAAGACAATCTTTTAAAAAAATTTAAGAATCATCTGTCTATATAAGCATCAAATTTTGCTCCAGACAGCGGCATCGCTGGAAGCCCCCAATCTTAAAATTGCTGTCGGCAAATGCGCCACCTCTTTCAGCAACAACAACAACAACAACAACAACAACAACAACAACAACAACAACAACAACAACAACAACAACAACTACAACAACAAAAATAGGAGGGGGGAGGGAAGAGAAATGGAAATGGAGAAAAGAGAAAGGAGAAGGAAAAACAGAAAACAAGAAAGAAAAGGGAAAAGAAAAGAGAACAAAAACAGAAAGAAAACAAGGAAAATTAAAGGGAATTGGAAAGAAAAAAAAGGGGAAAAAATGGCCAATTTTGGAATATTTACTCGAAAATTAATATTCAGGCAAAAGGTGTCCCCCTTCGGCAATTGGCAGCAGCACCCCTTCCCCCCCCCCCCCCCCCTCCCCCGCAGAGAATTTTTAAATTTTCGCTATTCAGGCAACCACCACTTCATTTTCGGGCAGCAAGATGCCACAATATCCACAAATTTGGAAAGTTAGTTTCTGGTTCCTGGAAAATTATGACTTCTGTACATTTTCACTATAAAAAGTTTTTTAAAAGATTTGGAAATTGAAAAATTGATATTAGGGCAAAAGGCACTATCCCCTCCCCTCCTTGCAAAAATGGGCCCGTATGATCAAGATCTCTACATCTGCGATTTTCTTTTGTTATTATTT
This sequence comes from Heliocidaris tuberculata, assembly GCA_025618425.1. Lineage (NCBI taxonomy): Eukaryota > Metazoa > Echinodermata > Echinoidea > Camarodonta > Echinometridae > Heliocidaris > Heliocidaris tuberculata. Next base: position 15,051,326 of record CM046839.1, read on the forward strand.
GTGGGGGGGGGGGGTGGAGAGATGGGGTAACCTCGCTAGTCATAAGGACCGCTATTCATAAGGACCACTTATTCATAAGGACCACTATCCATAACGTGTGACTAAATGAATAGTGGTCCTTGTACATAACGAGCAAACCATAGACAAATTACCTCGCTATAAGGACTTCCGTTCATAAGGACCACTATTCATAACTATTCATAAGGACTGCTATTCATAACGCGTGTTAAATGAATAGTGGTCTTCTATGAATAACAGTCCTTATGAATAGCGAGTGGACCCCGGAGAGATTAGGATGCAGAATTTTTGTCGGCAAATTTGGGTGTCACACCCCCATTCAAAATCTTATCTTCAGATTGCATAATTCTATTGCATGTCAGACAGCCAATGACCTCACCTAACAGTTTGTCAATTTTTGCGAACAATAGCCATTAACAGATAATTAACAGCCTGGTCGTGTCCACAGTCCCTGAGAAGATTTTGTTTAGTGCTGCCACTAGTAGGCCTACCGATGGGGGGGGGGGGGCAGCCCTCACCAAAGTTCCACAAAGGGTCAAAAAGAAGGAAAGAAAACAGAAAAGGGCTTTAATTCTACAACATTTTTTTTAATGGTCCTAACACTTTCAAGCCATTAATTCAATACATTTTAGTGTAGGGTATTATATCCTTACAACAGGACCTATTTATATTTCTAAGGTAAAAAGGATGTTTGGGGACTGTCAGAATCGACAATTTGGAAGTTCGTGAACGGCTTTTGTGATAGATGACTCCGGTATTGCTAGAGGTATAGCGCCATCTCGTGATATCATTGTTCATCGCATCAAAAACAAAGATGATGATAATATTGAGCCAGTCAAAGATTGGTGCCTTCATTTTAGACCCAATTATTTAAAGCGTAACCCAACCCCCCCCCCCCCATCTGCTTACAGCGTTTGAATTTTAATAGGGCTCTACTTTCTGTTTACTTTTTCACAAAAAAAAAGAAAAACATTCTCTCCTCAAACATGTGCCCTCGAGATAACCACTCGGCCTTCAAGTTGCTCCGATGAAACCAATCTATGCCTTCATCAGGAATCAAGATCTGCGCCCCGTCTTATTAAGAGTTGCGATTGATTGCAAATAATTTGCAATTGATATTAATCGCAACTCTTTATAAGACGGGGCCCAGGGATATAGTGTATATATTTTAATGATTTTCTTAGTATGTTCAAAGCCAAGAAGAATTAGAAAGAAGAAGAAGAAGAAGAAGAAGAAGAAGAAGAAGAAGAAGAAGAAGAAGAAGAAGAAGAAGAAGAAGAAGAAGAAGAAGAAGAAGAAGAAGAAGAAGAAGAAGAAGAAGAAGAAGAAGAAGAAGAAGAAGAAGAAGAAGAAGAAGAAGAAGAAGAAGAAGAAGAAGAAGAAGAAGAAGAAGAAGAAGAAGAAGAAGAAGAAGAAGAAGAAGAAAATGTAGGATAGGAATAATAATTGCGCGTGAGAACTGGGGACTAGAGAAATAGGGGAACAAAAATGATAAGCATAATTATTTTTGTTTGGGTAAGATTTTAAATGCTTAGGCTAGGTAAATCTATACAATTTCAAATACTGACTAGAGAGGGCATATAGTATCGACGTGTTCGTAATATACTTATAGTTCGGTAGAGAATATACAGACAGAAGTATCGAATGAGCAGATTTGCACATCCAGGAAGCCAATGCTTGAGTGTTTTTCTCATGGTGACGAGTAAACAAGTATCCAGCGCTCTGAGGGTGAGGGAAGCAGCGAGCTTGCCACTTGAAGTGATGTCTGCACCCCACGACATGAATCCCAATTAAAAAGCGCGGGACGTGTATCTCGCCTTTGAAGGTGCATTAATTTCAGGCCGAAAAACAAACTTGAATTGAAACTTGACGAGACATTGGATATTATCAGACTGTATGCATTCCACGGTAGAGGTGTCGTTTCACCGTTGTTTCACTCAGTGAGGTAATGAACTCTGCAGCTCTTTCCTGAGGGTGGTTGCCATGACGACGAGGAGACTGAAACTTCATCTTAGGGCAGTTTGTAGTGTGATGACAACAATTAAGAAAATGGGAGATCAAGTTGACTGCAGCTGGCTAGGTGTAGAGTAGAATACTTTCGTTTCTTTCACAAGTTTCCAGGAACATTGAGAATATTAAACTTGGCAGTCGGCACTATTCTGTTATTGATAATCCCAGATTTTTGAAAACCACTTCTGATGGAATGCAATACCCCGGTTCTTTACATCACATGTATGTCTGCACACTGTATATTGGCCCACAAGTCATTATGTTGTTCATAAAAATATAGGCATTATTTTTTAATGAAAATTTATATTTTTCTATAAAGAAATACTTGGCCTATACGAGATCGAATTTTAAAAACTGTAAATGATTCGGCAAATAGTTTTTGTTATAATATTTTTTTTTAAATAGCGTGAGTCCTACCTGGGGGGGGGGCACTGATCTTGGCCATGGGGAAATGGGAGAGGTCTTAATATCTTCTTTTCATGATCCCTTTCCCGTCTCCCTTTCTCTCCCCCCCCCCCCCCCCCCCCTTTCTCTCTCCCCCCTTTTCCGCCATTCGATTTGGGGCAAGAGACAATCGTGCCCAGCCCCTTAGCTACGCAACTAGCATGTATAATGTCAAAATATGAACAGGATGAGAGTCGATTTGGATACGAGGATAGACAGCTGACCATTTGACCCAACTCACACCTGAATTGACCCTTAAATACAGCCATTAGTTGTAAATAAACGATGGGGATTAGTATAATAGCTGAATCGAGAGAGCGTTTTGAAAGTGCAGAGTATAACAATCCCTTAAATCAGAAGTTACCTTAGAAAAAATAAAGTTCTCAGTCACTGAACCTTAGCGGAGAAGTGCTATTATCAGAGATTACAGAGTTAAATGCTTTAGTGATGATTATAAATATTGGTTTATTTCGTGAATAAGGTATTGATGCGTTAAGGAGAGATGCCATTGTAAGCCACTATATTCTGTCTATTTTTGTAATAATAAGATTAGATGAAATAAAGCGCTGACAGGATTAATCTAGTGAGGGTAAATTGCTCCCACTTTGTTTAGGGATTTGACTTATACAAACTGCCTTCACTTTCTGAACTTTCTTGAAAAGCCTTATGGATAAGGTAACAATCTCTCATTGGAGAATGAAAATGGATGAAGATGGCTGTAGTCGATATACATGTATATACCGTAGATAAACGTAGGGCTGTCAATAAACTTGTTCCCCGATGTTCTTATTGCCGTCAAAGACTATAAAAAGACATTGATATTACATGATTTGCCGACAATTCACAAAAATGACAAATTTTTACATAGATTTTGAAGAAGTGGGGGCGTGCATGACAGTCCACCCCCTCCCCTCTAGCGATACCTGAAAACATGTCATGCACCTATGGTATAGTACAAAGTATACGTCTGTTTGGAGCCAGAAGGGCGTTAACTCTGTGTTGAAGTATAAGAGTTAACGCCCTCCTGGCTCTCAACATATAGCCTAACCCTGTCATCACGAAGACGTACGGTATATGGTTTCATAAAGCTATATGATCATGGCGTATGTTTGCAAACTGAGAGGAAAGCTGCGGAGTGCTGCCATTTTGGAACACAATGACCTTTCACCCCTTCCCCCCTCCATGGATCCCCAGTCAATCAGCATGACCTACTTCATCTAACCTCCTGAACTTGAGCTTGTCAGAAGCTCTGTCTGTCCTGCAACATAATGTCCCAGAGAGAGTGTCTAAGAGAGTGTGAATGCTGTCATGCATGCTGTAGACCTATACAAACGGGTCAGATGGGCGACCCTGCATGACCATTGATGCCCCGACTAAGACTTGACCATCGTATCAAGAACATCCTCTACAAAATATTGGCGACACTGCTAATAAAACTATATAGGCACATATAGGCCTACTTTTAAAAGTGCCCCCTAAATATACAAAGCCCCCGCCCCTCCCCGCTGCCGTAATGCAAACCAAACCATCATAGTCATTATGAATAAGTAATACGGTACGTATACAGGTATACAGGTGGATCAAAGGCCACCTCTTTTAGGGGGAAAAAAAGAAGAAGAAGAAAGAAATCGTGAAATGTAAAAAGTGCCCCCTCTACAGCGATTTAGAAAGGGCCAGCGAGAATTTTGAAAATTATATTTCGAGAGGGAATAAACAAAGTCAGGGGACAAAAAAAATGCTGTTTCGGCCCCTCGTTTCTGATAATCGCGAATCCGCTTTTGGATAATGATTGCCCTAATTAAATTTTTGTGCAATATCCGGCAAATAGTCACTGCCAATTTTTAAAACTGAATCTTTATATTTGTCTAAATTTCCTCATAAGCACAAATTCGGCCTACTAGTGTGCCTATATACACTAATAATAAATTCAAGCCCATGAAAGATATGCAGATTACTGTGCTTGTTGATAATATATCAAAATTGACACCTAATTTCTCTCTTCATGATACTGCTTTAATAGTTAAACTAGGTTGAATGATATAGGCCTACTTAGAGGGTGATAATTTTCCGGGGGAGGGGGGGGGGGGGTTACTTGCTGTTTTCATTGAGTTTGAGGATGATAATGAACCTATTGTCTTGAGTATATGAGTAACTTAAGAATGAAAAACAACGGCCCTGCATTATCATGCGCCAGTGGGTCATCACACATCACATGACTGATTCAAGAGCATTATGATTGAGTTTTAGCTAGAAAAGAGATTTCGCTCAAAAGCCCCAGCTGGAGGGTCTTTTGGAAGAGAAACATAAAAAAATTGGATTCAGGATGATGTGGTTTTGATTGAAGTCTCCCCTTTTCCTATATCTCTGATGGGCTTCGGTTTGGTTTTTGAGGGCTTGGAGTGGACTCTGACCCTCTGTCATCTTGAACTCATCACGATGATGCTCTCTGGTTCCCATGGTGATCCGCATCTCTCCTCACCAGTGGTATAGACCCATCAGCATCCGACCATTTCCATATCCCACAGACAGATTTCAGAAAGCTTATCTCTCAACTTGGCTTTCTATCGCTCCGCCTCCATAACCGCGATCACCACAGTCTAGCCTATAGGCGGATCCAGAGTGAAGGGTATGATTATAGGGGCAGAGAATCACCCCTTCTGAGAGAGAGACAGAGAGACAGAGAGACAGAGAGAGAGAGAGAGAGAGAGAGAGAGAGAGAGAGAGAGAGAGAGAGAGAGAGAGAGAGAGAGAGAGAGAGAGAGAGAGGGGGGGGGGGAGTGGGGGGGGGACACCAAAAAAAAACTTTTATATAGAAGTGCTATAATAATTATTCCGGGTGAAAAATAATCTCCCTTGCTCCCCATTCTGTTAGGCAATAATTATTATTGAAGAGCCGTCATAATTTCTTCCCCTCCATAGAGTAGACTATGAAGAAGGCCATCGGGATTCCCGAAACCATTCCTAGTAAAATGTTGCCCCCTCCCACTTTCTGACAATCCTGGATCCGCCTCTAAGGGCTGCATGATTGTGCTTGGTAGGAATTATAACTCCTTGATCTGACTGAAGAAAATAGCCGAAACGATGAGGAATACCGGTGGTGAATTATTTTGTTTTTCTTTTCTTCTGCTTAACCTACAAGACTCTCTTTATCTTTTTTTTCTACCTGTGCCCCCTCCCCGGGTCAGAGAATCTTGACTATGCCACTGACTGCCAGACATATTTCCAAGAAATTCATTATTTGGGAGTTTGAGGTGAGACATGAGAAACTAATAATCCTAAACTAAAGGAAAGCAGATTAAAACAAAACAAAACAAACTATTCGACCTGATTGTGGTGTGGTGGTAGTTTGGGGGGGGGGGCAGGGCGGGGGTTCTGTATTTATGTACACAGGTAGAGTGATTAACTTCTGAAATTCATGCAAAAGGTATGGGAAAAATTTATGTTTTTCATAAATCAGAGCCATTATTGTGAGTCACTGAAGCCACACTGCTGCCTGACTTGCCTCTCTGCATGGTTGTTTTGCTTTGCCTTGCTGCGCTGCCACCAAACCAGGTGTAAAACATACAATGTTAACACAGTGACCTGAAATGACCTCAGCGACCCGGCCGGCCGGTCGTCGCGGGGCGCGGACGGGGCGTGCATGAGGAGCCGAGGGTCGTTGTTAGGGAGCGGCGGCTGTGTTTGATGTGGTCCGTAAACTCAGGTGAGCGTCTGGTTTCAGCTAGGCTGTGTTACAATTAATGAGCAAGTTTTGGACATGGCAGGCTGAGGTTCGAAACCAAAATAGAATTTGGGTTTGATCTGGACTCTGCTCTAATAAAAGATGCATTGACAGTGGCTGCTCATCATGAGCAGCCTAGCCTGGCCCTATAATACACCACTCGTCCAATATATCGGCACATGACATGCACGATACCAGTACCAGCCCAACTTCCAACTCCAAGAGACCGGCAGAGGCGAACTAGTTAGACTGGAAGAAGAATGCAAGGTTGATTTTTAGTTGTACATGTTTTTTTTTATTGTTTACCTTCTGTCTTTGTTAAGCTTTTGCAAAAATCATTAAAAACCGAAAAAAGGGAAGAATTAAAGAGAATGTGACGGGTAGAATAGAGACAGACATGAGATGATGAGATGAGAATGAGATGGAAGGATAATTGAGAAAAGTGTTGAAAAGATTGGTGGTGATGAGGAGGAGAGGATGAAGATTATGTGATGGTGATGATGGTGATATGATGATAATGACATTGAATGATGATAGGGGTAATGATGAGGAGGAGGATGAAGACTACGATGGTGGTGATGATGAGGAGGAGGATGAAGACTACGATGGTAATGATGAGGAGGAGGATGAAGACTACGATGGTGGTAATGATGAGGAGGAGGATGAAGACTACGATGGTGGTAATGATGATGAGGAGGAGGATGAAGACTACGATGGTGGTAATGATGAGGAGGAGGATGAAGACTATGATGGTGGTATTGATGAGGAGGATGAAGACTGATGGTGGTATTGATGACGAGGAGGAGGATGGTGACGATGATAGTTATGGTGATGATGATGATGATGGATGATGAAGCAGGTCTGTCATTTATACTTGCCACTATTTTACAATTATAGTAGTACCTTATATTTTAGTTGATTATGTCATAAGAACTCGCACTTGTTCTGCATCTTATGATCAGTCCCAACGGTATGTTTGATGAGCGGGAGTAAATGTATTTGAAATTGAAATAAAGAAATGAAGAATAGAAGGCATCATGCTTGGAACTGGACAAACTGAACAGAAACTGAAAAAGTCCTGGTTCTAAAAAAAAAAAAAAAGAAGAAATGAATTAAAAGTTTAATTAAGGTCCATGTTGGTCAATGTTTCTTAATTGGTAACATGTTTTCATTTTGTGATTTATCCAAACCTCCCCGTGTCCTTTCAGTGATGAGTGACATTTAGCATTCAATCAGTCTGTTAGCATGGTCACTTATTACCTCTTCAGTAAATATGCCATACTAAACCTTCATTGGGTCATGTTTTTGGCCGAGTTTGGTTATAGGTCACTTAAGAAGGACAAACCCGGCTAAATAGTAGATCTGTAATGAAATCAGTAAATAGGGAACTGACCATGTGCAAGAAATTATTAGATTGACCATGTACATTTTATTTCTCAAGGGAATTTGTGTTTTGTGTTTTTTCCTGCAACTGACCAATTCAAGAAAACTTGAGAAGTCTACTTAAATGATAATCTACCTTACACATGGAACAAGGGAGAGAGAGCGAGAGAGAGAGAGAGAGAGAGAGAAAGAAAGAAAATGAAACTATATGGTATTTATGCAACACATAACTTTCAGTTTTAGGGGTCCTATCCAAGGGACTTATTAATCAAAGATGAAATGCATTATCCAAAGGCAGTTATGCTCAAGAAGAAGAGGGAGATATAAGAATAGTGTACTAAGTTTTCTTTTTTTCTTCTTTATCTCCACTCCATTAAAGATTTGTTCAGGAATTTTAAACATATGGACCAGTTCACAAGCAGTTTTACAGATAAAGTAGGATGATATTCTGCACTATCAAATATGAATCAGCATCTGAAAGTTCCCATGTTCCTGAAGGCTCCACTCCATTGAAATGATTTTAATCATTTTGAATTACTTTCAGAAGCAGAAGTAAAGTTCTAGTATTCCATTTTGCCCCTTTTAGTGAATAGTCCGTATAGCTTTGTTTTCATTGTCACCTGCCGGGTAAATACTTGGGCTTAAGAAGTGAAATATGGTCTTCAAAGGATGAAAATATTGAAATATTATATTGGTGTCACAGATGCTAATCTTTGCTATTCTAAATAACAACAGGCTGTTCAATGACCCATGGGGATACAACCAAAACTAGTCTTCAGTCAGGCTCTGTTTTTAGGCGAGTATTACAGGAGTTTTTATTTTTTATTTTGGTTACAGAATGAATAAAGATAATTAAATTCCAATTGTGTATTTTTATTTTACTTTTTTATTTATTTATTTATTCTCTTTTTGTGGGGGGGGGGGGGAGGGAACTAAGGATGCAATGTGCTGATATTCAAAGTCTTTATTATCTTATTGACACTTTGAGAAAATTCTCTTTTGTTTAAAAAAAAATCTGTTTCATAAATATTCATGTTCATTTACATTTTTCTGCCACTGCATATCTGCAGCTTCCTGACAGAACTTGTCATATGCAAAATTTTGAAGCAAAAAATTGTTTCATATATTAAAAAATTTCTAATTCTTTCAGTCAACCAAAGACAAGTCTACAATACCCAATCGTACTCTGAAAGCAATTAGGCCCTACTAATAATGGTAAAAAATATTGGAATAGGAATAAATCTAACAAGTATTGTGGAGAAGTTTAATTTCTCATTAACACAAATCTGAAAGTCGAATTGAATTTGAAATAAAGTAATTGAAGTTATGAATTACAGATTAATTCCAATTTTCTTTCATCTTTGTGTCTTCTTATCAATGCTTGCAATATGTTCCACTTGCTTTTAGTGATCTCGATAAAGACTGATCTACTTTCTAAAGTAGTAATTCCAAAGGGTTAGTGCTTTTAAACTAGGTAAGACGTGGTTATGAATCAAAACATGATGGAGGCTTCGGTAATGGGTGGTAAAATCAACGTGAAGGTGAGACAAATCACCCATAAATATTAGGGTTGGAGAATCAGATTTCCTCTAGTCAAAATACATGTATCCCGCTACAACCTTGACTTGGTTACTTTATCAGCCCCAGGGGAAACCTGGCCCAGGTACTGGATCAAGTTCTAGACCAACTGTTTGTTCCTCCAGGGACCTCTATTCAGTCACCAAGATAGGGTTCTCTAGCCATGGCAAGGAAACAAGAAAAATATCACCGCAGATGTAGCATAGAAGTAGCCCTTTTGTTGTTAAATTCCATTTTAGTGCAATATAACCCTTTGGATTGCGAGAAAATGGATACAGACTTTTAGTGAAAGTGAAAATACTATATGCATGAATGTAGGCCCTATATCTCGTCACAGATATAAGCTTTCTGTCTCAGTGGAGTTACCCCTTGCGATGTGCATACCTAAACCTTTTAAAGATTGATTTTAGATTGCAACTAAAGTTGATGTATAATGGAGGAAATAGTTGTTTTACATATATGCTTGTGGTGTAGCATTAAATTTTAGAATGCAAAGGGAGATTGTCTTTGTTTTTTAAAATGGATTTACAATATAGGATGCCCTAAAAACAATAGGAATTGGATTTCAAATTAAAGCATTCACTGTATAGGCCTACATGTATGTCTGATTGAGTACTTCACTTCTTAAGAAAATAAAAAATAGATGATAAAGCAGGACAGCGCAATGCTCTATCAAAGTGATTAAACATTGAATAAAACGAGAGGTGATTGAGGCCTTAACTCTTAATTGTTAAAAGGATAAAGATATATTTAAGTAAAGTTTATCTGTGAGATTAAATTTGGTTGGGATATACAAATTAATCTCATTAACACCTGAGTCATTTTAAAGATTTTTTTAAATGTATGTTATTATTGTTGTATAATATATCTAAATATGTATTGTCAAGGCAACCCCAACACAAGCCATATGCTTCCTGGGACCCTTGCCTCCTTCCACCATTTTATTTGTGAATGTACATTTAATTTTTGTATTTATTTGATTAGGAGGAAATAAATGTATTTCAAATATAAATCTGAATCTGAATCTGAATCTAAATACAGACTAATCTACAGAGCCAATTGTAAAAAAGAAAATAAAAAAAAACTAAAATATACAAAAAATATGTTTTTGCCTCAAAAATTGCTGTTTACAATACGTTAAAAAGAAATTTACCTGTAAATTGTTTCAACTCTTCACCATTGGCATGCCTGAGCCATTCCCAGTGAAAAAAAAAAATTGCTCAGATGAGTGGTTTCCTGAAATGCAGCCCTGTGTTTTTGAAGAAACATTTATTGTTACGTGCATTCTAACAATGTATTCAAAGACATTTTCACAAAAAGCTCTATCTGCAACATAAGTGCGGTAGGTTCCCATGTTACTAATTTGTCAGTGGGCATACATGAAAGGGGCAAAACCTGACATTACCATGTCATATCCTTTTGTTTTATCTAGGAAATGTTGATGCCATTTCCCGCGTTGAAAGCAGCGGCTATATACCAGCTTTATTAATTTAAATTTGATTCATATCTACTATTGACCTTCAGGAAACATATTGTCGGTAGCAGCAGGACTTTAATCTGTTTTCCATTACTGGTCCATCCCCGGCATGTACTAACGGCGTTCTTCATTAGAGCAAAGTAGGCACAGGGAATATTGACTTAATCAAAATGCCATTTAATTTGTTTTAGCCATGACTGAAATCTTTCTGTGACTTGATTTTGGTGAATATCGTGGAGGACTTGATGACATTTTTCTTTTATGAGATATGTTGGAGTATGACATTGGTTTGTGGACTTGTCAGTTTGTGGCATGAAAAGTAAGACAGTGCAGTAACATACACTAAGTAATACAAATTGATCAATGTGATATAATTCTGTACATGGTAAATTGTATAGAATTGCCATGTTAAAAGCAAAAAAAAAAAAAAGCAAAAAAAAAGGGATAAAATAAAAAAGGGGTTTGATTCTTGTATTTTTATCCCTTTCGAGGACCACATTTTGTGGTTTGGCTCTGTAACTTTTGATTCAGAGTCTTAAAAAATATACCAGATGCATGAGTAAAAAAAAACGAAGATTTCTGCACATACTGTGTCCATTTTTGTTGCATGACCATATTGTGTTTGATGCCAGGAATTTTAGAAAGGAGAATAAACTTTAAAATCCTTAAATTGACAACACATTGAGAGGTTCAAAAATCATTGTTTTTTGTCAAAAGTGACATCCTCTTTGACTTTTCGATAAAGTTTTTAACCATGTATGTTGTTTTCAAAGACATTACGTTTGATTAGCACCACGTAGCATTAAAAGAAAAATATCTCTGTTGCCAATTTGAAGAACAAAATGTGATGAATTTAACTCTTAAATAATTCCTGTCATGAAAGGGTTAAAGAGTTGAATACATGTACTTTGTATAATCCCCCACAATAAAAGATAAAAACAAATTAAAAGTGAGGGGTAGATGGTGAAAAGAGAGATGAATGGAAATGTGGAAGGAGAAGAAGAAGAAGAAGAAGAGGAAAATGAAAGGAAATGATAGAATAGAAAAGTATTAAGGGAAACAAGAGAGAGGAATTAGGTATAAAAGAAAAACAGATTAAAATTAGGATTATGAATAAATGTGTCATTGAAGAGGAACTTGTCCTGTGAAATAGAATGGAATATTACTCATGTGTCACATTTTAAATTAAATTTTGGTTGTTTCTGTAGGTGTTTAATATTGAATGTAATGCGCTGTTGATTAATGGTTGAATGAAATGTGTGCGACTTGATGCCACCTTCTATTTCATTTTTCTTCTTTAAAAAAAATAATTTTACAGTGTTATTAGATTCACTTTAAGTCAATTTTTATAGTTCTGTATGGGATTATCTTAACCATGGGTATTTGCAAGGCAAGAAACAGTATCGAAATATGAAACATGGGTGGGCTTCTGTCTTTCATGTTTAACACTAACTCAATTTGACTGACCAAAACTACTTTTATCTTTGTACTTTCCACAGAAAAGACGTCATTAGCAGCGATATGCCTTGACTTCGACCCTGGATAGCGGGTAAGTGAATGGGCTTTTAGCAGAGTATCTTATCTCATTATGGGCTTTTCATCTTAGATTGATCCTAGGGTCAATGTTTTCTTGTAGCTAGAAGATATCACTGTGTAAACATAATTGGAGTCGATTGCCAAAATTAACTAAACAATTTATCTCATTTGCTTTTGGCATATATGAAACATCTGTGCACTGTTGTTGAACTATGGCTTTATTTATGTTTGAGTGTCTCTGTTCAAAGATAGAATTGCACATACATGTAGGCTAGAATTACATTATATCAAAAGCAATAATTTGTATTTCAAATTTTTTTTTGAAGTGCTTGAATGTACATGGTACATTATATCGAACCATAGAGCAGATTTCATCAGTCATTTAAAGTTTCTTTTGAAGATGATGTCAACCATTTCCATACATGGGGCCAAAATATGTATGCAATTAAACATTATTTGACAATGGAATTAGAGCAAGGTCATCTGTAAGAAGCAAATGAGAAATCTATTTTGTGGTTCAGTGAAAAGGAGATAATAGGCCTAAGTTATTTCTTAAGATTGTTCCCTGGAATAGTGCAATGTATGCTTTCAGGATGTGAGAGTTTTCTGTCCGTCCTGTTTTATAAGCTGTATCACCTCATATGACAAAAGGAAGAAAACTAGAAGAGCCTCCTTTCTATGAACTATCATGGGGCATCCATTGACGATTGGGGATGATGGGAAGGGTTGTCACTGTTGTCAAGGTTTCCAGACATTGTTGTATCCTCTTTACTCCATGATATATCCCTACATGTACTTCTAATTCTATGTTCTAAGCCCCTCTCCCCTCTTTTTACTTCTTGGGCTGACATACAGATTGGGAATTTATAACACTCATTCCATCCCTTTCAAATAGTGATGGCCCTGAAATTTGCTTATTTTCTAATGACTGTACATGTTCTCAAACATATAATCTTCATCATGCCCCAAATATATTTTGTAAGCATTAGTTATAATCTTTATCACATGGGCATGTAATACTTTGTCATCTGCCATTCAACCATGCCTATTCCCCTTCACTGTCACACACATGTGCAATATATTAGCTAGGTTCACACAACAGGCTGCAAACTTTAAAGGCCAAGTCCACACTAATATCAAGTTGATTTAAGTAAATAGAGTAAAATTAAACAAGCATAACAGTGAAAATTTCACTGAAATCGGATGTAAAATAAGAAAGTTACGGCATTTTTAAGTTTTGCATTATTTCATGAAACAGTGATATGCATAACATGGGCAGTATGCAAATTAGTGAACTGATGATGTCACACACTCACTTTTCCTTATGTATTTTATTATTTGAAATTTCAAATATTTCAATTTTTACTGATGTGATAATAAAGAATCTCTCCCTTGTATCAAAATAAGTTACAATAATGATGATTTTACATGTTCTATAAGGAGTCAAACCATGTTTCACATTATTGAAGCAAAAAATTGAAATATATGATATTTCATATTATAAAATACATAAGGAAAAGTGAGTGTGTGACATCATCGGTTCACTCATAATTTTGCATACTGCCCATGTTATGCATATCACTGTTTCAAGAAATAATGCAAAACTTCAAATTTTACATCCGATTTCAATAAAATTTTCACTGTTACGCTTGTTTAATTTTACTCTATTTATTGAAATCAACTTGATATTAGTGTGGACTTGGCCTTTAAGTTTGCATGAAGCTCCTGGTTTTAAACTTTAAGGTTACCTTGTAGTTAGGGACTTGTGGTCTTGGAACTTAAAGTTTACCCAAAGTTTTTAACCATGAGCGATCTTATGGTGAATGTGAAAGCTACTTGAAGTATGTACCGTTTGGACACAATTAACTTTAAGGAAATTATAAGCCCCACTCAGTTACACATTTTTTGTATGATACGATGTGCAGACAACAAGGGGATTCTCTATCGAGTAAACAACTCAAACATCTGTTTTGCTGTACAACGTTTTCCTATACAATATTTCGTCAAACAATATTCAGACTAGAAATAATTTATTATTGTTTAGCTTTATGATTTTTGTATACTGGTAGCTATACAAGGAAGTTTGGTAGTCTAAAGTTCTGAACGCGGGGTAGGACTTTGTAGATTCACTAACTTAAAACTATGAGGGTGCTGTGTGAACGTAACTATAGTACATGTATGTTTGTTGTTTTCCCAGGGGAGACATCTATGCCAGAGCTCTTCTCATTCTCCCCTATCATAAATACGTAGATTCCTTCCCCCATCTGGAATGTTTCATTGGAGCAGAGTTTGACATCCATGCTGACATATAAACATACACATCCAGACAGTTTTATGAGCTTCTAGAGCTGCGATGGTGTTATTGCTGGAGATAGGGATGAGTGAAGGCACCATTCTACCATTCATTTTGGGGATCTTGATCATAGGCACTGTTCACATTTTTGTACATGTACCCTTGCGGGGATACCAGATTAAAGTTGAATCATTCTGGCATCAGCTCTTTAAGTCTTTAGATGGAAGGCACTGTTAAAAGTTGAAACCAATGCTATCAAACCTATGGTGAAGATGTAATATAGATTTCTTTTACCCTGTCGACATGATAAGATATAGAAATTGAAGAATTATTGTAAGAAGTAGAATTAAAGTAATTTTAAAAGAAACTAAAAGAGTCAGATGATGAGTGAGAGCGATAAATAGAGATAGAGATAATGAAAGATAGAGAGACAGAAATGGAGTGAGACAAGAAACAAAGAGGAGATAGATAAAGAGATAGAGAGAGAGGGAGGGAAAGAAGAATGGTAGGAGGGAGAGAGAGAGGGGAGGGGGAGAGGGGGAGAGGGAGGGAGGGAGAGAGGGGGACCTTCATTTTTCGAATGATGTAAAATTATGTCTTATTATTTTTGTTACAGTGCACCACATGTGATCTATAATGTTGAGTGGCTCAGCACTCCTGACAGAGCTGCACATACTTCACTAGATTAACAAAACATGACTGAACTTTTCCTCACCTCTGAAAGATGTAAGAAGACACATCAGACTATTAAAGAGTAGAAGATGAATTTCTTGTGAATCATAAGTTGTGTTTTCATTACAGATGACATATGTTTCAAAAAAATGTTCTGTATGAATTGAATAGCCAGTAGGATACAGAATATCCCTTGACTATTCACATTTATCAAGTCTCCATGAACATTCAGAACCACAGAATTTCCTGAATGTAAATAGCAGCTGAAGATGACGTAAAGTTGAGTTCAGGTCACTAATTACAATTGTGAAGGAGACTGCCTCAAAGCAATTGGGAAAGGTTGATCATGTCTGCATAAGAATTATTTTATATTGTGAGGTTTTGAAATCATCAAAATGATAAGAAATTGACCCAATCTCACTGAAAAGCACATGCACTGCACACAGAAATGGGTATATGGGACTGCACACACAAGTGACATGAATGTTCGGGCCAAACATTTCCGCTATTTCTCGTCATATTTCGAATATGAGGCATTTGCAGAGCAATCCTTTTCAGGGGACATTTCTACTGTGATATCTTCCAAACCGACATATAAAGTATGAGAAAGCTCACAAATCATTTTTCACCTCCCCCAGAACTCAACCTCTTGAACCCTTTCAGGACAGAAATTATTTAAGGGCTAAATTGATCACATTCTGTTCTTCAAAATGGCAACAATAATTTTCTTTTAGAGCTACATGGTTCTTATAACGTGTAATGTCTTTGAAAACAATATATGGTTGGTAATCTTGTGGAAAAGTTGGGGAAAAAAAGTCAATTTAGATTAAAAAAAAACAATGATTTTGAACCTCTTAGTGTGTTGCCAATTTGTGGATTTAAAAGCTTATTCTTGTTTTAAAGATTCCTGGCATCAAATGCAATATGGTCATGTATTTCTACTCATGCATCTGGTATATTTTTAGAGCTCTGAATCAAAAGTTATTGAGCCAAACCACAAAATGTGTTAAATTGTCGTAAAAGAGTTAATGTGTGCATTTGCTTCAAGTTAGTGAACATGTGTTACAGTTATAAAAAAGGGCATTTTGATACATGTTCATGATACATATTCACATTGGGTGTTTGCGATGGAATTGAGCAAGCATTCTCTTGATAATGTACCAAACTCAACCTCCTTTGCTGACATTATGCAGGTATGTTCGCATGAAGTTTCTTTTTGCAAGAATATACAGTAGTTTTAGTGTGAATGCAGGTACTGTGACTGAAGCTATCAAGTATTCAGAAGCGTAAGTTTTTGTGGTAGCTGCCTCATTTAAACTATATCATTAATCTCTGTGTTTGGAAGGATAGAGTTAGTGAGAAATAGGTGAAGTGTGAATTCAACTATTGTTACAGAAGCTATTGAATGAATAGCAGAAATGTGATTGCAGCAGAGTGTCAAAAACTTGATGATTAATCTCTGAGCTTGGAAGGATGAAGTTAGCTGGCGAGAAGGTATGTGAAGTTTGAATGCAAAAATGGTGAATGAAGTATTAAAAAGCAAAAATTATAAACATGATCATTAACCTCTGCTTTGTAGAAGAATATTTTTTGAAATTGAAATAGCTGTAATGCGAATGCAACCTTTGTGACTGAACCTATCAAGTGTTCAGAAGCAGAAATTTGGTTGCAGCATGCTCTCATAAACTCAACCATTAATCTCGGCTCTTGGAAGGATAAAGTTAGATTGCAAGATGATAGTTGTAGTGTGAATGCAGCTGTTGTGACTGGAGCTATCGAGCATTCAAAAGCAGAAATTTAGTTGCAGCAGGGTTTCATAAACTCGATCATTAATCTCCGCTCTTGGATGGATGAAGTTTCATTCAGCACTGCTGGGAGGCAGAATGGTATTTACTATATAGTTACAGCTCTTCCAATTTCACATGCCAACACTTATGGCTCCAATCAAACGTACATATATGTATTCAGGAATAACGTTCAGTAAATCAAGTTTTGATTTAGGGATATGAATTATACAAGTGATATGACCTATATTGTACTGACAGGGCAGGGAGGGGGGGGGGGGGGATGCTAGTCACATCTCGTTCCTAAAGGCCTAGATAGATGTCCGTGGCATTGGGGTAAAAGGGCTTCCTTATAAATTCTTTTCAGATATAGTGTACAATGTATAGTCATACCCCAAAATGCATGGGAGCAGTGCTCAATCCTTATGTACTTGTACTTCGATTTCAAAAAAAAGAAGGAAAGAAAAGAAAAACAGAATCAAACACAAACTAGCTGAACAGTAGTTAAATGAAATGAATATTACATTTTTACAAAATGTAGGTGGAAGTGGGACATCCAAACATTCCTGTGTATTGTGAAAATATATATTTTCTGAGAGTAAGTCCACATCTTATGTAGATTGGAGGGGATCAAAACACTGCATGGTATGCACTTGCAGACTTAAAAAAAAATTACATATCAATAATATTCTAGCTATCTTGTACATATCATTTTGATATTTTGGGTGCATAGATGTATTGTGTACCAAATGTCTGCATTATTGTGATGATATTTAGTGCCTACATATTCCGTTGAAAATGTCTGCAAATTTGAAAAGAAAATGGGGAAGATAATGCATGAAATTTTAAAAAGAGCTCAGTTACTACTATTTTTTACTTCTTAAATAGGCAGGTATGAGAGTTGTTGAATAAAATGGTTCCTGGGTGAAAATATATTTGTTTCATATTCTTGCAAGAATAGAACTTGACTCCTGTTTATCACTTGATGATAGTACAGGGCTCGGTTTCATAAAACTTGTTATCAGTAACAAGTTACAATAATTGTTATAAGCTACTAAAAATCCTTGAATCTGATTGGCAGAGAGCAAATTTATCATAGGAATGGGGCAGTTGTTATTGATAACAAGTTTTATGAAACAAGGCCCAGATCCTTTTCTAAGAAAGACATTTAGTGCCTTCTATGTCTGCACATGTCAAGGTTCACTTCACTCAAAACTTTGCATTATAAAATGGGTGATTTTCTTGAAAGTGAACTATAGGGACACAAACGCTTTCAAATATAGAATTCTTAGGTGTGGTTCTATTTTCTAAGGTTTTATTTTGGAAAAAGTAGAAACTCCAAGTGTAGAAGTAAGCTACATTGGATGGTTTCAGAAATTTTGGAAGTAATTTTTTTCTTCAAATGATGTTAAAAAAAAAGAAGGAAATCTTACTAGTATAGTCTTGACCATAGAGATTACCCTAAAACATATTTGTTCTTTATCTGTTTACCTCAAGCATTGCAGCACATGAATAAAGTAAGAATAGTTTAGTTAGCATTAGTTAGCATTATTAAATGCTAACTAAACTGTTCTTATTTTAGGTCCATCTTGGTACTGTTTTTCAAGATAGTTCTAAAACAAGTAGGTGCAAGTGCTTCTGAAGGCACATCTAAGTACTACACATGTACAGATGTCCTACAAAAACTGACACGTATTTGTACATGTATCAGACATTTAAAATGGACAAACTTCATGTATCGTCCTGTCCTAAACTCTGACACATCTTTTGATGAATTATTCAGAAATTGCTGGGAAAAACTGTTGTAATACCAAGTTCAAATATGAAGTGTATCAGGGTCAGCAGATTTGAAATGTGATTTTTGAAGGATACCATAGCTTATCCATTAGTTTAACCTTGCCCTTGTAATGAAAGCTTTCAGGTGATTCCGTTGATATGAAATACTGTCCAATAACCCTCAGAGAGAGCTACGACAGAGATTACCTGAATCCCCACTAGGATTTCCACAGACTCCTTTACTCTCCATTTATCCTAATATGGATGTATGTGCCGCGTCGCTCTCAATTTATTCAGCCAATTTCTGCACCGCAAACAGCCATAAATTGCCAAGATATGGATGACATTTGAAAATGGATTCCACATTTTTTTAGCTCAGAGTTTTGGTTACGGGAGTCAGAATACCCCCCAAAATATGATTTACCGGTACTCAAATTCTTTCCATACATATATTGCAGGATGCATGTATGTTGTCTGTTAAATTTGAAAGAACTTTAGCATTATATTAGAAAGGTATAAATTGTGAAGGATAGTATGCTTTCCATTCATATTGAGCTGTCTGCCAGTTAGTATTATATAAGCTAATCTTGTAAATTTCATTTCTAGCATTGGGGAAAAAAAATCAGTGTTGTACAAGTAATTTGTGCAGAATATATTCTTACTTCATATATATCACAAAACAAAATTTGTATGAACTTTTGTTTTTTTTTATTGCATTCTTCACAAAATCCCTAAGCTTATATAGTGGACTTTCTGTTCATATTTTGAAGAAGCTGCCTCAGTTACTGAGTTGTCATATATAAAAAACTTGAGCTACATGTATGTTAGGCTAAATCCATGTACAGTGTGTAACATGACCTTACATTGTGCTAGAATGACCTCAGATCCAATGCTTCTAGGATAGTTCCATATTTATCAAAATCTGTGACAGAAAAATTGAAACCAAGGAACTGAAAAGACACCTGATTCGTGTTTGTTGCAGTTACAACCTTTTTCCTCTCACAGCACCCACTTACATGTAAAATGGGTCATGGGTAGATGGACCAGACACTTTTCTATGTACACAATATTAAAGATAAGATCATTCTTCTCATACTTCCATTGATAACCGATTCGTTCAGACTGCACACTTTCGTGTGATGCTGCCCTCACAGGTCCCATTTTTAGAGAAGCTGTGCGTTTTGCTATTGAAAAGTAGGGTAAAGTTTGATGGTTCAAAAGAGATTTGATTTCAAACTGTTCCAAAATCTGGGGAATGAATCAAACATGGTTTTACTTTTACCCCTGCAGATTGATGGGTGCCCACAAGTTCAATATTTGTAGCAATGATTACCTGTATTGAAATGTTCAAATTCATTTCTCTGGACCAAGTCTATTGACAGTCTGTCAAACAAGCACGGGCTGGACTGCTCTATAGGCATGTTGACTTTCCCACATTACATGTACCGAACCCGCTGTTCATGCCGCTACGGGCACTGTTCACGTCTCTATAGGGGGAAGCTGGCACATTTTTTTTTATCCTTTGATGTGACATTGTGCCGTCCGTCTTCACACCAAAGGTGTCAGGAGGTTTGAGGGAGTGTTGTAGACATAACAACTTGAGCATGATGACAAAAGACTTGTTATCATGATATGTACATTGCACTTTCTTTATCGTTATGAATGTTTTTAGAAAAAAGCATTTCAAGATGACAAAGGATACAGCCTTTTTTTTCAAAAGACAGACAGATTTTCATCCTAAAATGAATTCTGTTTATCAAATTCAAAGAAAGAGAAGAAACATAACATGTCCTAAAATACAGGAAAAGTGTAGGGAGTTATTAACCCTTTCAGGACAGGAATTATTTCAGGGCTAAATGATCACATTTTGTTCTTCAAATTGGCAACAATTTTTTTTTCTTTTAGTGCTAAATGGTTCTAATAAGGTGTAATGTCTTTGAAAATGTACATGTACATGGTTACTAATTTTGTCGATAAGTTTGTTAAAAATGGCAATTTGGATAAAAGCACTGATTTTGAATCTCTCAAGGTGTTGCCAATTTAAGGATTTTAAAGCTTATTCTCATTTTAAAAATTCCTGACATCACAAGCAATATGGTCATGCAACAAAAATGGACAAAGTGTGTGCAGAAATTTTTGCTCTTTCTACTCATGCATCTGGTATATTTTTTTGAGATCTGAATCAAAAGTTATTTGGCCAAACCACAAAATGTGGTCAGTTGTCTTGAAAGGGTTAAAAAACAAAGTTTTTACAATTTAACTTCTTTGTCTTTGTGGTCTCTGCCTCTGTCTCTGTCTCTGCCTCTGCCTCTGCTCTATCTCTCTCTCTTCCTCTTTCTATCTCTTTCTCTTTCTATTTCTCAGTCTATTTTTCTTTCTTTTTGTCCTTTTCTCTCTTTCTCTTTCTCCTCTATGTATTCATAATTTCTCCTTTTCCCCTTTCTCTTTTTCTCTTTCTGTCTCTTTATCTCTCTTTCCTTTCCTAAATACATTTCCCCAATACGAAGTATTTTTTTCCACCATGTTGAATTTCTCTCTTTCAAGATTCATTGTTCAATAATCATGTTCTGTCTATATTATGTCAGCACATTTACTATTACCTGTGCTGTCCTGTCATTCAAATCCACACCTGTGATTCATGTTGTTAGATCTAGCAGCAGTAAGTGGGTTGTTTGTTTGCATTTGACACCTAAATCATAACGTGTCACTCACCCAACCTTTATCCTACCTACATCATAAAGCTTAAATATAGTCTGTCATATTTTAGAATAACATGTACATGTATTTCTACTTATGATTTCTGTCAGACAGTTGCCACCTTATCCATTTGAAAAGATTGATTAATACATTGTCTGTTGAGAGCGAGAAGGGCGGTAACTTTGTGTAACTAGTATACGCGTTAACACCCTTCTGGCTCTCAACAGATGACAAATTGTTGGTAATAATTTATTTGTATACCTAAGGTAGTAAAAGCAAAAAATTAAATTATATTTTTGAGTGCATTTGTTTTTTTATGATGGCTATATTATACATGACAACTCAGTGGCTAAAGTGTATGTGTGGGGGGGGGGGGGGGATTTCTTTTTGGTTGATGGATGGATTGATTTTTCTGCTAAGAAAGCAAATGCCTGTTTGTAGATAGTGGACATAACAGTATTAAGGATGAATGCCTTACCAAAATGGCAGTAGCTCATCAGCTTGGTTTTGAACCCAGGACCTCCTCGTTTCAAGACCACTGTTCTACCACAGCCATTGCTCACCCCACTTATTCAAATTTCAGTGGAATATTATTCATACCAAGCCTCCCCCAAACACCCACTGAAAATAGTCTTATTTTTAATTTTTTGTTTAGAACTGCAAGCAGAGTAAACATTTGCCCCTGAGGAACACCTTATCCTGCCTTGCTGCTTTGGTTATGAATGCAGACAAGTTCAAATTTGACCTTAGTCCAGTTAGCTAAGGTCACGCAACTTCTTGACCTTTCAATTTATGTCCAGTTGCCGTTTTGAGATGTAGTGCTAACAGGTTAGCCAGGCCAAACATATGCTACTCCCATAATGATCAACTTGAATCATGCCAATGATTAATTAGCTCACTTAAAAGAACATTGCCATCATTTTCCTTCTAATTGAAAAGAAAGTACATGTATTACTAATTCCAAGACATCTCAAGTGTTCACTGCATCTGCATGCTTAAAGGGAATTCCAACCTCAATAGCAGGTTGGTTTGAAAGAAAGAGGAAAAATCAGAGAAGCAGATTGGTGAAAGTTTGAGTGAAATCGGACAAGCAATTAAAAAGTTATGAATTTTTGAAAGTTGTAATCACTATGCATATGGGAATTTCAAATTGGCCGAATAGGTAATATCACTGCGATGTAGCTGTGGACAACTCCCCCATTCGCTTGAACACACAAAATGACTTAAATGTCACTTTTTTTTCAAAATGCATTACTCAGTAGGATCTTTTCGTTCATGAGGACCTATAACAATATGCTATCTCCAATATATTTTGAGTACTGCCCCGAGGGTAAAAGTGCATTGAAGAAAACCGCAAATTTATGATATTTTTTGTACGACAAATGGGAGAGTTGTCCACAAAAATGTCACAAATGACTCACCAAATTGCCAATTTGAGATTAGCATAGATGTAGTGATCCCATTTTTCAAACATCCAAAACTTTCTTAGTCCTTGTCCGATTTCTTTCACACTTTCACCATCCTGTTTTTCTTATTTTTCTGCTTTCACACAAATCATCTTATTACCAAGGTTGGATTGCCCTTTAATTTTTGTATGACGCACTATCCTTCTATAAGTTTGTCTGCTAGAACACATGAATTAATACATTGTATCTTGTATTTCGGGTTATAACACAAATTCTGTGCCCAGAGCAAGGAAATATGAGAAAGAACAAACAGGTAACATTTCTTTAAGAAATAGAATTTGTAAATAAGAGTGAAGACTACAGTATGTTTGTAATTCTTATGATATGTACTCATTTTGTATCGTTAAACCATCGCAATTCTGCATTGCTGCACATTTGCTGTTTCTAAAACTCTTTATGTAGCTATGAAATTCCAGCGTATTTTGTCTTTGTGCTGGTTAGAAGGCACTTAGAAAATGTATGAAAGCAAGAAAGCAAATCCCTCTTATAACACTTTGAGGGCTACCAATTATTATCTTGCTTGCAACTAGTTACTTCAACCATTTTAGGGCAGAATCACGCAAAATATAAACACTTTCAATTTCACTTGAAAATGTTTAGTACCTTCCCATCTCGAATGCCTAAACATCAATCCTGAAAGATCGGTAACATTATTCTGTTGAACTTGACAATCAACACTCCAGCATCGTGCATATAAATGAGCTACCAAACAGCATGTAACTGAATTAAATAAAATGCTTGAAGCCAGCTTCTTCCTAAATTGCTTGATTCTTTGGAGATACCTTAGGTGAGTTTTCACACTAATGTGATTTACATCGCATCAATCAATAGACGCATCCCTCACTTCTGCTTCATTATTTCAAACCGCTAGGCCACAGATTTAATTACTCAGGTAAAATTGAAATATATTCCTCTTCAAGGCCGTGTGTTTCCCTCCAGGAATTCTAAGACTTTGAACGGAAGATAACATTTAATTGTGTTTTAATTCAACAGTCACATCATTGGCATTGCAAGTTACTGTTATCAATTATAGAATTTAGATGAAAAGGGGCAGTCTACACTTGTTGTCAGTATATTGTGATTGGGCTGTTTTGGGAAAAACAGTGTTTTTTTATCAAAGTTGTTTATTTGGTGTAAATTGGTTATCTGGGATCTTTTATACAAAATTGCCTGTCAAAACAAATGAAAACAAAGCAAGAAAAAACAAAAACCAGATGATATAGTCAAGAAAAGTAGCTAAGAGTTATAAATATAACTTGGGGTGTTTTGTTAGTAATACTTTTATTTTACATATGTTTATATGAAAATAAGTCAGTTTAGAAAATTCTTTCTTTTTTTAAAATTCAAGCTGTTATTCACCTTTAAGACGAGTGTGCTATACCTCTGTTATTCTCTATGACCAGTGATCTATTCCTAGGGACAGTTTCAAGATTGTCTGTTTTCTGAAATTGATCCAACTCTGGACATACTTACTTTGTGGAGAAGAAATTAAAGTAAGACAAGCAACCATGATAACCCAGAATAAAATCAATAGTAATTCAAGTGCAACTTCTTGGATATTTCCCTCCTTTGGGGATAACTTGTTAAAAAGTAGAATTCAGAGCACATCCTGATTGTGTAATGTTGTTATTTGAATTCCCCACTTGTTGCTTTGGTGTTAGAAAAATTTAATTTCAGATCAAGTAACATTGGAACTTAAGTTTGCGGCAGGAGTGGTTACAGCATTCTCCTATACATCAAGGAACTACCTTGATTATTTGCAGTTTTGCTTAAGTAAATGTTGTCCGGTTGTGGGCATCTTTATCTTCGGCCACTGTAGTCATGTACACTTGAAGTACCTATTTAATTATACAACAGACACAAAGATTGAATACTCAGGAAGCTTGAAGTGTCTGCTTTGTTTCTCTCTTTTTCGGGGAACATGCGTGTGGGTGTTAGTTTTGTTTTAAACTGTAATCTTGTATTCAGGTATCCAAAACCTTGCCTTTCGATTGACAATAAATGATAGTTACAGCTGAAACTGCTATGATGTTACTTTCACACCTTTGTTCTGTATAAAAAAAAAAAAAAAATTATATTTAGGTACACTGTAAAAAATTTCGCTGTTTTTTCATGGGAAATTTCCTGGCAGTCAGGATGCCAGGAATGCCCATATTTCCATAGTACATGTAGAATAACAGATTTCTGTTTTTTTATGTTAAATAGTAGAAACTTTAATTTCTAACAGGAAAAATCTACATGTATGTAAATTAAAATGGAACCATGGAAACGATATGTAATTTTTACAGGGTAACTTGTTAAAATATGAGAAAATGTTTTTTTAAAAGTGTTTTATGTCGGGCGATTGTAAATATATGCTGATTTCCGGTAAACCAACAAACTTGCTGTTGTTTTACAGGAAAAAGACTGTAAAATTGTAATTTCATGGGTCAGAAAACCTGTAGTTTTACAGTTATTTTTTACAGTGTAGTAACTTTGTTCTAGATGTTGCAATCATTAAAGTGATAGCAAAATTTCATAAAACTTAGCAACAAAGATATGTACACACTTGACATTTTATGTGACATTTTCTGTCAGGTATTATTAATAGAGAAATATGAGACAAGAGGAAATGCCTTTCCTTCATACCAGAGGCCCTGCTCCTCCTCGTCTCCCCCCCCCCCCCCCCCCGTGGCATTTTCTTTAAAAATCTTTAAGTATGTTTAGCAGTAGAAAGGCTTGAGACACAAAGAAATTTTTCCTTCAGACCATGCACGCCGGCTGGCAGATTCCTCCCCTACCTCACCCCTCCTGTGTCACCCTCCTGTACTCCCCTCCCTTGACATTTTATAGAGCAAAACAAGACCAGGAAATGCTTTTCCTTCATACCATACTGGCAACCCCCCCCCCCCCCTTCTCCCCCCCCTCCCATACACACAGAGTCAATCTTCAGGAATGGTGAGGTGAAGCAATTTATTAAGATTGCTGGCAGGTAATGTGATGGCAGACTGTTTTATAGAAGATGGTGGTTATGAGTATTTGATAGAATCATTGAAACTGTCATCACCTACAAGTGACTCACCTTAAGGTTTCCATTATTGTACCTTTCTCCTTTATTTCCTCCCCAGTTCGTATATCAGCGATGACAAAAATAAACTCTGCGTGGTCTTGAAACAAGGAGCCCTCCAGCTGAATACAACACAAAAATAAGACCTATCTCTACCCCCCTAGAAACCGCGCTTTGCCTCAGTAATGCTGGGATTCTGGAGGGCAGAGTCATGTTACCCTGTTTCTTCCTTTTTTAAAATTTGAGTTATGCCAACTTGTTTCAAAATAGACCTCAGCAAAACAGGATGTCTGCATCCTACTTCTCTAATGAATTCCTGTAGATTACATTTACTCTCATGTGCAATACATTCATAAAAGTTTCTGATGTATCATTTTAAGATATCTTATCCATTTGACCTCCCCCTGAAACTTTTGTCCAGACAACGTCAGTGACATTTCTCCGAACTTATGTCACCCTCTAATTTTAAGAGATTATTGCATCTCTTTCCATCCCTTAAAGACTTTATAGCTGCATGCCAAATAAGCATAAAATATGTTTGACATTTATGTTTTACATAGCCAATTTGAGTGATGGGAAATACCGAAATCATTAGCTACGCTCACATGATGGGAGCTAAACTTAAAGTTTCGCTTGTAGTTTCGAAACTTTAAGTTTACTTGTAGTTCTAGAACCACAAGCGAGCTCGTGGTTAAGGCCGAAACCATGAGCAGGGGGGGGGGGGGGGGGTCCTCCATCACAGTTACGGCCCATGTGAACGGAATAAACTTTAAGTTTTGCAAGCTTGTGGTTAAGGATGACATGCTGTTGATATTGAATTTCTGGGTCATCATACCCTTCGCACGAATTATGAACACAGGAGTATGTGTGCTGTACACACAATCGGTAGTATTTACTTCCGGGGTTAACCACAATGATCGCTCGGCTTGTAGTTTCTGCTCGTTGTTTCAGGCTCATGTGAACCCTTGTTGCGGTTAGGGAGTCGTGGTTTCGTTAACTTAAAGTTTCGCTAACTTAAAGTTTTGAAACCACAAGTCCCGTATGATGGTAGCTATTGGCTTTCTTGTTATGAAAATATTTTCTTGATCCTTTTGCCCTTTCTAAACTTTAGGGTTATAGTGATTTTTATTTGTGATAAGTTAATTTTAGTAAAGGAAAGTATAATTCTTTGAAATGCACAGATTTAAAAGAC
Source organism: Heliocidaris tuberculata (assembly GCA_025618425.1). Taxonomy (NCBI): domain Eukaryota; kingdom Metazoa; phylum Echinodermata; class Echinoidea; order Camarodonta; family Echinometridae; genus Heliocidaris; species Heliocidaris tuberculata. The sequence goes on from CM046839.1 coordinate 15,078,419, forward strand.
AGACATGATTTCCCCCCCCCCCCCATCACATTAAGATTGATATTCAATGCTCGCAAGACTGCCCTCCCTCGCATGAACTTTTGCATTTTTTAACTCCTGTCTTTAACCACAGTAATGTTAAATTCTAGTCACTTCTGGTGGGTAAATGATGCCAAATATTTGTTCCCAGTCCCTCTTCTTGTTGCCGCCCCATGTGAGAGGCAAAGCCTATTTACCCAGCAGCATGGCAAATGCTGTGAGGATTGTTCAGAGTGTGAGAATAGCTGTACAATGCGATGATATGAGGAGGCATATGAGCCATTAACAGCCTGAGCTGTGTTTGAATATCCCCGGGGTGTTGCCTTTGCCCTCTTCAAGCTTGGTACTCCAGTCCTCCCTGCACCCGGTCTTCCTATGCTGAGAAACGTTGTGGATTACCTCCACCACAAACACAGGCAGTACAAAAGATCCTGCCCCTGAACCTCGCACATTCACCATCAACCTCTCGTGGTGCGACAACAAAAGAAATTTGTACTTGTTTTCATCATTTATGACCCATTACCCCGAAGGTGTTTAGACATTTGAAAAGTCAAACCGCAAGTGATACATTCTGTCTGATGAAGTCGATGAAAAATATGGGTTAGAAAAGTAAGAAAACAGCCAAGGAACAACAAGGGATGCAAAACACCTGCGCTGATGACTCCATGTTCTTTCAACCAACTTGAAAACAACTTGGCATACCTCCATCTTTCATTACTTTTATCCTTTTATGATTCGTTTGTCTTTATATCATGTACACAAATTTCTGCTCATAAATGGCTCCTTTATTGGATGATGTACTCTTAAGGGGAAGATGGTGAGTTGATTTCCTACTTCAATTACAGCCAAGAAGCTATTGGTCTGAAGTCATTACGGGCCTGCTTAATCATATCTGGGAACAGACGGAATTCATACTGACATGATATTAGTGAGGGTAATGAAGGAATACAGGAGTCTGATGTCAATCCTAATTTCCTCGGCCATTAGTGTCGTCTGGATGATGTCCAGTGCGAGCAAGGTAGCTCCGTGAGGGACACAAGAGGACCTGTTGTGTGCTCCTGAATGACCAGTCAGATTAGAGTAAAGAACAGACACGTGATTTCCAAGCAGTGAATGATAGATCATTGATTGAAACTGATTTTGACATCGTGTTTCTTTTGACAGAATAAAATACAAGCAAGATATGGAAAAAATGCAACAAAAAACAGCAAAAAATAAAAAATAAAAAAAGGAAAAAAGAAACAAGTACTGTACATTTAGAACACTGAGTGCAGCCTTTAAGGGCATTCATTTCTCTTAAAGATGAACAGAAAAAGGGAATATGATGTATGAAAATTATTTGAGATGATTAATGATTTTCTTTGCAGCATAATGCCACAATGTTCATTTCAGTGATTCTTAATTTGACAGATCCTGTGAGAAAGATGCACTACATAATTAAAGTGAAGAAGAAAGCAAGAAAGCTAGGGAAACAAGGTTGGAAAACAGAGAGAGGGAGATAGAGAGAGACAGAGAAAGAGAGAGACAGATGGAGAGAGAGAGAGGAAGAGAGAAAGAGATAAAGAGATAAGAGGTAGGAGAGAGAGAGAGAGAGAATTTAATATTAGAGGGAAAAGATGAGAGAGGTAGATGGACAGAAATAAAAGAGATACAACAGAAGAAAGTGAGAGAATGACAGAGGAGAGAAAGAAGAAGGAGGAGGAGGAGGAGGAGGAGGAGGAAGAGGAAGAGGAAGAGGAAGAATAAGAAGAAGAAGAAGAAGAAGAAGAAGGAGGAGGAGGAGGAGGAGGAGGAGGAGGAGGAGGAGGAGGAGGAGGAGGAGGGAGGAGGAGGAGAGGAGGAGGAAGAGGAGGAAGAAGAAGAAGAAGAAGAAGAAGAAGAAGAAGAAGAAGAAGAAGAAGAAGAAGAAGAAGAAGAAGAAGAAGAAGAAGAAGAAGAAGAAGAAGAAGAAGAAGAAGAAGAAGAAGAAGAAGAAGAAGAAGAAGAAGAAGAAGAAGAAGAAGAAGAAGAAGAAGAAGAAGAAGAGAGAGAGAGAGAGAGAGAGAGAGAGAGAGAGAGAGAGAGAGAGAGAGAGAGAGAGAGTGGGGGGATAAGAAATCAGGATAAAAATTTGTTCAGGGGCCTTGCCAGTATGTTAGAAAGTCTTTGGTTTGAGACTAGTAGAAGAGTCTAGTACCTCTGTCTGCTTCTCTCTGTCTTCATGAATATAGGAAGGAAACCAATCAAACACAGGATCCTGAATTGATCAAACTTATTTCTATCAAAATTTCTACTTTCCGATTCCAATTTTGAGAAAAAGGGGATTAACCTTTTCAAGTCGAGGGGAACAAAAAAAACCCCATCAATATTCAGCTCATAGGTTTGCCACATTTCAAACAAAATGTGAAATGTTTTTTTTCTTCTTCTTAAGCTCTTTGTGAAGATAACACATCCCTTTGCAGATACACAAGATGAATTCATGAATTGATAAATGTACAGAAAAGGGCATTATAGAATAGAACGAGGATCTAAGAGGATTTTGAAATCAAGGTTATGGTATTGGTTATTAATGTGTTTTTGCCCAGGGGAACCTAATAAGATAGTAAGATGTTGCTAAACCTTCAAAAATAATTGGTAATATGAATGTGTAAATCAGACTCCTGCAGCATTATAGCTTCAACTGCATCTCTGTCAAAACACAAAATGGCATTACAAACATATGGATAAAAGATATAGATTTGATCCATTTTATCTTTTACAAGCAGTGCAATAACATTATTAAAGTCATTTTCAACATGCAAGCTGTCTTTTTGTAAGTCTTCTTGTTGACAAAAATGTCAAAATCATGTTGCACTTTGAATGAATTGCTATCCTTTATTGGAACAAATCAAATTGTAACCCTGATTTTATATTAAATCATTGAAATTTATTTCCCTGCACATTGCTTCGGGCTTGGATCAAGGAAGATCAGAAGCTGTAAAGTTGTGTTTGCACCACAGCAAAGCTCAAGAAAATCATGACTTTAACTTTGTTTTCGAGATTTATATGTACCCGTAGTGAAGATGAAATAATTTTCCCTTGATGCTCTCATTAAATCCTGTGACTTCAATAGGGAATATTCCTAAAAAGGTTGTAGGTGCATTTTCTAATGTTTCCAGAATGTTCTCATTTCAAGAATTATAAAACAAAGACAAAAAGGTATGTCAGTTAGTATATCCTCTTTTAAGAGCCAGAAGGCATTAGCTCTATGTAAAATGATGTCATCTGGCTGTTGATAGATCCTACATCCCCTTATGTGAGGCCAGCTAACATTAAACCTCTTGGCTTTAATTACCGGATATTCTGCAATTTTAACTCTTTGAGATCTTTTGTCACGTGGCAACAATGCAGGAATCTTCCATGGCCTACCTTCATAAAATTTAGTATCTGGAAGATACATGCAAAGTCTGGAAGATACAGAACCTGCAGTGATAATACGCTACCTTTGCTTTCACTTAGGCCTACACCTGCCAGTAACTATCATGATAATGTGTGAGAAGAATATAAAAATATCTTGCAGTGTATCTTCATGAGAATTAATATCTGGAAGATATTAGGTCTGAAAAATACAGAGCCAGCAGTGTGAATGAACCTTTGCTTCACTCTCACCTGCTAATAACCATCATGATAACATGTGAGAACAATACAAGAACCTCTTGCAGTGTATCTGCATGAAAATTAATATCTCAAATATTAGTTGTGGAAGCTACAAACCCTTTAGCACAGTGTGAACACACCTTTACTTCACTCACACCTGCCAATAACCATCATGATAAGGTGTGAGAAACTCGTCTGCTGACTGATCAACAAGTGATCATCATGTCTCTCTTCCGAACATTATTGAGCTCAATCCGCCAGGAGACAGAAGAAGTGTAGCAACCTTGAGACAAAATCATACAATATTGCTGGATTTCCCCCCACCCATCTTTGTTTCAGAGATTGGAGCCAGCTCATTTGGTGTTGCCATGGCAACTCCAATTAAAGTTGATATAGTTTATAGGGCTGGGACTAAAAACCGGGTACCCGAGTCCCGCCCGAGAGCCTCGGGACCCGGGTCAAAATATTAGATAACCGATACCCGAAAATGAGTATTTAATTATCACCTATGTATGTACACGACAAGGCGGTAGATGAACGTCGAACAGCCATTTACTATGTACATGTAAAAAAAATCCATGTAGCGCTCTAGCGCACCATTGCAGTGATGCGCTTTTGATTCGTTCAACTCACTGTGAAACATAACCTTACACATTCGTATACACAGAGAGCAAAGCTCACTGCCGCTATTCGGAGACTTCTCATTGGTTCATTGAACCCATGACATAATTTGCATTTAGTGCCCTTCCCCCTTCTTTGCAGTGAACGATAAGTCTATGAGCGATTAACGGGCGCAAAGTTTACAAACTCATGCATATTCAACAGTCGCTCCACACTCGCACGTGGCATCTCACAACTCGTACACTATTAAACAGGTATTTTTAACATCGACGATCACGATCTGACACTGTCACAATATCCTGAAACTTTAGCAAAGAAGTTACCAATTACTGAAATCAGATTAAGAGTACATGAACGATATATCCAAAATAATATCCTTCATTGTTCATGCGAAAGTGAAAAGCAAGGCTGTGAGAAGCAAAGGATGTCTACAGTGCGCGCGATTAACATTTTCATTCATAAAATTGGGCTTGTGACGTCATTTCATGAGCGGTCCGTTAATAACAAGTCATGACAAGTCATATGCCAGCCAGCCAATGAAGGTATGCGCCTTTTTTTTTTTCTTCTTCTTTTTTCCTTTCATATACCGCGGCGGCATTGGGCGGAAAGGCGCTTTGTATAAACAGATCGAATTTCAAAAGGGAACCGCATGTGTGTGTTAAAGGATGAAGTTGCAGTCGGACAGAGAAGAAAATGTTAGCTTGATGATTTTTTTGATGAATAATGAGTTTGATGAATGATGATATTTGATGTCTGATGAAGATAATTGTTTTGATGATGTTATTATCTTGATAATGATGATATGATGATGATGTCTTTGATGATTATGATGATCGATGATGATATCAATGGTGCTACTGGCGAAGAGAGAGGACCCGGCATGTATTGATGATTTTATGTGTACTAGTGGTACGTGTGTGTGAATTTCAATAATTGGCGGGTTGATCACACGTTGAGAATGAAACTGTCGGTGAGACGATGACCACGTGCGTGAGGACTCGCAATGTGTATAATTAGAGTATGAGGAGTGTAGATACTACAGAAAGCTCGCCATTTTCGCCAGGCAAATCAATACTCCGTGTGAACAGTGAAGTTTGTGTACAAAGTGAGTAAGTGACTCGATCTCTACGATCACGATGTCAAAATTCCCAAGAGCTGCCCGTACAAAATTATTAAGAATCATCATGATCATCGTCTCAAACGAGTTTTTCTTCATAAGATTTCTTTGTATTCCCCTTCCTTTTTTATAAGTACATGTACATTCATGTATTTTGGATAAACATGTGCGAGCGACTGTTGACCGCGCGTGACTACCTAAGGCGCTGGCGCGCTGGCATGATTAGACGGTAGACAATTTCTACAGATTAGATTTAGGCGGCTTATGCCTATCCTGTCTTGCGCCCACGCGATTTCCTCCGCCTGTTTTGTTGTTGTTGTTGTTGTTGTTGTTTTTTTTCCTCGAATGGTTTATTTCAGTTGCCAAACACAAAGGAGTTTTCCCACAGTGTTTGTAGCTTCTTAGGGTAAATATTGGCTTGTAATTCGTGTTATATCATTTTCGGGTAACCGGGAACCCGCCCGAAAAATAGTCGGGTTCCCGAATTGAAAAAATACCCGAAACTCCCACCCCTAATAGTTTATAAAGAGAGAAACCACTCTTTCAAGGCTCTTTCAAATATGCCGTGATAAACCGCCTAATAAAATACTGTGTTTTTTTAAGCGTACTGTAGTTCACATATCTGTATCTTATAGCACACAGGCAAGTGAGTACGCATAGGACCTTGTTGCGTCATGCATCCCCGCTTGCCTTTCACTTAATATCCCCCAAACCGCAGCGTCTTTTTCCCCCGGTGGTTTACCCGCAGTGTATGTGAACGAGTTTTTAAGATGAAATGCATCACTAATCTTTAAAAAGTTGTCTCTCTTTAATTAACATAGTGCATGAAGAATGAAAAACATCTCCTAAGATTAGATCTAAATGTTTTGTGATGAAACATATACAGGGACATCCTGTCATAAATTGTGTCAATAGGATATCATATTATGAGACTTTTTCAAAATGATGAAATATTAAAAAACAGGATGGGTAGTGTTTCGTTATACACTTTAAACATCCCCTTTTATTACATCAAGATTTCTTGAATGTGCTTTGTGTTTATCAGGTCTGATGCAAGTGGACGGATGCAAAATTTATTTTATCGTATCAAGTATTTTTGTGAGACATGATGGAGATTCATGGAAATTATGAATTGTTAGGCTGTGTAATTTTGTGTTTTGACAAATGATAGATTGATGGCAGTCGTTGCTATATCCACCCATTGCCCACCGGAACCGGGTGATCTCTGTATTAAGCTTATGGGAATGAGAGAATTCAGTACGCAACTGGTTAATGTAGATGGAGGGGTGGGGTCAAAAAAACAGAATGGAGACAAATTACAACAAAGGGCTTCCTGATGAAGAAAAATTAAGAAACAGGTCAACTTTTCTATCAGTCAGCCATTTGTTCAGAATTGGCTGCTTTTTACTAAATATGGTGACTATAATCCAGACACTCGCTTCCTGCACATTTGGGTAAAACCTTCTTTTCTTTAGCTCCCTTCTTTTCTTTAGCTATCTTTCCAGGTGGGGCCAGACTGAAGAAAAATAATCTCAAAACCAGGTTGATCTGCATCCTTTTTAAGAGAGCATCTGCCTACGTGAGCAAAGAAATTTTCAATTTGGATGCTGGAATGGATTTTTAGTACTATACATGTACTTGGTAAATTTGATTTATTTACAACTCCAAATAGACAAATTAGAATCTATTTTTCACACTGCTAATTCTCACAAAAATGTTTACTTCTTTGAATTTGTTTGCTTCATCAGTGGGGAAAAAAACCTGAAAAACACTTCTTAATTGCATTGCTTTGCTGTGATTTTCATGAGATATATTGATCTTTCAGTACTACATATCTGTATGCAATAATATTCCTTTTTCAGCTTATCTTGCAAATGAAACTGCCACAAGTAATCAAATTTGAGAAAGAAAATTATCATTCGTATCAAGTCAGTTAGGAAACAGAACGGTACACCTAATTGATGGGTTCCTCTGTACATGTACATAAGAAGACCTGGGCATCGTTTCATCAAACAGTCCTAAGTACAAGTTCACCGACATCCCATGAGCACCCACATGCGACATGGGATGTCGGCGAACTTGTACTTATGACGGTTTGATGAAACGCTGCCCCGAATGATATAAGGATACATTTTAGTAACCTTGTTCAAGAGGTGTCAATATACCATTTTGAATTGGGGGGGGGGGGGGGGGGGGGGTTGTCTAACCAGATTTGCTAACAAGGTAGTGAACATTTTGTACAAGCATAAAAAAAGAAAGGAAAAGTCATCTTATTTTTTAATTTGCACACAGCCTGATTTACCCACACGGCTCCACAAAAAATATTTAAAATTTGATGAACAGAAAATTTTAAAGGGGGTGGGGGGTTATCATAATACCCCACACCCCCCCCCCCCCTTTAGCTGTGTTCCTGACCTTATGGCAAGACTGATATCATTTACACCATCTTATGAACTCCCTAATAATGAAGAAGAGCTCATATTCTAGAACTTAATCCATTCTTAAAGCCTTTTTCTATTGTTAGGATGTAGTTAGTCACTGTTGTGTGAAGATTGAAACAATATTCCAAGGAGAGCTGGGAGAACGAACTTTGGGTGGTAGACGTTTTACAGGACCTGAACGTGAGTTGATGCAAGCGAGGGTGAAATCTAATTTCCCGCTTGCTGGAGCCACCAAGCTGAGCATGTCATAGCTGACTGGCTGACTTGCTCCGATAAATGAGACGGGGAGAAAAGAGGTGTAATGACTGGTTAATGATGACAGGGAGATCGTTATGCTTGAGCGGAACACCAATCAGAGGCCAGATATTTACAGACATCACCCATGCATGCTTGCAGGAGAAGTTGTCCAGTTAGAGCCAGAAGGGCACTCAATATATCCTAAATTATATGACTAATGCCCTTTTGGCCCTCAGCAGATGAAGTGTTCTATTCCTGGTTTGATTGGATGTTAGTAAAAGTGTGGGTGGGGTGGTTCTGCTAGCTTTGCAATTGACCACAATGTCTAAATCAGACATGCCCATCTGTTTTTGGCCGGCTTTAATGAGTGACCATTCAATATTTCTATAACCCAACCAGGTTTGCAGGCTTGGAAGGCTGCATCTAAATTGAATATTTCTAATGATTTTTCACCTTCAGTTAACCCTTGTAATCTGTGCTCTTAGCTCATGCTCTTGTCAATCTTGGCAAGTCATAATGAAGTAGCAATTTCTCTTGGTGTCTCTGACATGTGATTGAATTTGGAGATGACTTGATTGTACTCTTGAGACAAGAGTAGGGAAGTTGATTTAGGGTCCCGGCAGAAGTTCTTGAGGAAGGCTTCCAAGAAACCCTTCAAGCTTTCTAATTAACAGTATCGGAGATGGTGCCTCCTCCCAACTTGATGAGCTGGCAATATTTGTATCGATTGCAATTGTTTATTGGTATTTGTATTTAATACAGTAACAAAAGTAAATCATAGAAATGGAAAATATCACACAACAAAGCAGCGATTGTTTAATGGTTGCTGGGTTACTTGCAGTTTTATGCCATTTAATGTCATTCATGACTATTCAATATGACTGATTAAGCAGTAAATCCAATGCATTAACTACTCTGAATCAATGACACTGAAAAAAAAATTATCATTTGAATTTTGCAACATTATTATCTTTTGAAATACGATTTATTGCATACTTATGTGCAAAGACAAGTCAAAATTTTGAGATTACCTAAGTTCTTGGATTAAACGATATTGTACTTACATATGGGATTATAGAGCTGGACCTACTAATAAGTATCTTATCCAACAGGGTTAAGAATTAGAATATATGATAGGAGTAGTTATTAAAATGCCTTGGCAAGCAATTGCCAATAGGAACCAACCAGGAAGCAATAGAAATTTAATATACTTCCTTAGGTCAGCTGTCTGACTAGAAGCTAATTGTGAAACCAATAGAGCAATCAGCAATGCAGCAGTTTAATACCGAGATAGGTCAACTCTAATATGCTTTGGCATTTTATCCCCTTACTGGTCTTCAAAGAGAAGAAAATTGTTACTCAACGGTTTTGGTAATTAATCGAACAGCCATCATTTTAAAACTGACCGAGCAATTCAAAGAAAATGCCTTTTTTTTGCAAATCAATTATTTATTTCTGATGCTTTTCTATAAACCTATAGCTTTTGCTAAATTTCAACATATTTTCTTTATGGTTGGAGAATAGGACATAAATTTGCAATTCATTTAGGTTTCAATCAATGTTTAAGTTACTGATAGAAACGATGGTATTCTCACTTAAAATTGTTTGGTTCCGCTCAGTCTACCAACTTCCTTAAGAGAAGTTATTGATTGTCGGAGAAAAAAAAAGGAATGGAAGAGAGCTTCCACTTCATCTTTATACTGATCATTTGAGTTGAGAGGATAAATTGAATTTGAGACATCGTTTGATGGCACAATCAGGAAGTACATTCATGCTTTCTACGAGAAATAAAGGATGAGGAAAATGTTAATTTATTAAGGTCCTGAGCCTGTTAGACTCGAAATACCTACCATAAACTGAATACTTTCCCTATTTTCCCACTATTCAGGAGCATGAGCTTAAAGTTCATACAGAAAAAAAGCAAGCAAGTGAGTTTGAATCAGTCCCCTATACTGTAAACTGATTTTAGTAGTTTGTTCTGAAATTTTACAAGAAAGAGATGATTTCATGCAAAATACTGATTTTAGATGTGCAGTTTCTGTGTCACTTGATAGAAGAAATACTGGCTTTGTGTACTGCTTTTTCAGCCTATTGAATATTGAAATGTTATGGTGAAAGTTGGCAGCTCATTGTTAGCACAATCTTGTTTTGCTGGATCAAGGCATAGTGACACATGGAAACAAATGATTATGGACCCACAATATTCTCTATTTCTTATTTATAATGTTCATAAGTCCTCTCTAGGTAATGTTTTTAAAAATCTTTCCAAAGACATTTCTGATAAGAAAAAAACAAAGGGAGGATAATAAGGATTTTGATTTAAGTATCATTTTTCTGTGGTTGCACGTTCAATCTGTATATATAGGATGATACACTTCTTTCATAGAGAATGGATACAATGCACTGTGATGTGTCTTCATAATAGATAATGGTGTCTGCATGGTGGCATGGTTAACTCATTAGATGAGTCTGGCCATCTCATGATGGGAGAGGAGATCAGCTAATTACACAAGTCTCACATTAATGATCGCCTCCTTGAAACCATCACAATCTCCTTAAAACTACCACAACACTGAGAAAATGACACCCAGGTCCCTGAGAGCCGGGGGTGCTGGGGGTGCTGTAGGGGGTGCTGGGGGTGTTGGGGGTGCTGTAGCCAGCAAAATGCTGCTCACAGCACCCCCAGTAACAAAATCGTATCCAGGGGCCTGATGACACCCTAGCGTTATTCTGAAACCGAGCAGCCTCAGTGTGTATCTTTATCAGGTTAACCCCCTCCAACACCTATGTATACCTACTTCATTTGGGATATATCTCATCAGATGATTCTGGCCATCTCATGACGGGAGAGGAGATCAGCTAATTACACAAGTCTCACATTGATGAGCGCCTCCTTGAAACCATCACAATCTCCATAAAACTACCACAACACTGAGAAAATGACACCCTAGACTCATTCAATAACTGAGAAACCTCATTGTATCAGTTAACCCCCTCAAACACCTATGTATACCTACTTCATTTGGGTTACATCACATTAGATGAGTTGGTCATCCCATAGGTAGAAAAGAGATCACCTAATTACACAACTCTCGCCTTTATGATGGATACCTTCTTGAAGACTAATCGGTAGAACATGACACCCTAGCCTCATTTTTTATACTGAGAAGCCTCATTGTGTATCTTTATCAGGTTACCCCCCCTTCAAACACCTGTGTACACCTACATGGTTTGGTGTACATCTCATTAGATGAGTTGGCCATCCCATGAGTAGAAAGGAAATCACCTTATTACACAACTGCCACATTGATGCTTCCTTGAGACTATCACAACCTCCTTAAAACTATCACAACATAAAATGACACTCTAGCCTCATTCCTATAATGGGAAATCTACATGTAATTGTGTATCTTTATCAGGCCACTCCTCCCCCAAATAGCACCTACATGTAATAATGTATACCTGTATGGATTGGTATACATCTCATCACGTAAGTCTGGTCATCCCTTGAGTAGGGTGGAGATCAGCTAATTACACAACTCTCGTCTTTATGTATATCTCCTTAAAGGGGGTACCCAATGCTGAAACAATGTTAGTTCATTTAAAAGATCATGATTTTATTAGCAGAAAATCATCTGCCTAAGTTTTTTAAAAATTCGTGTTGCCAGAAAAATCCCCGAAATATGGTAAGACTTCAGGATATTTTGGCCCCTCAGCTGTGTCCCAATTTCAGCTAGGTAACCACAATGACGTCAAAGTGGTTACCCAGGTTCGCGTATTGCAGATGTGTTGCGCGCTAGACTGTACAAAATGCATTACACCTTGCGCGCATTTTGCTATAATTGCGCGACAAGGTAACCACTTTGACGTCATTGTGGTTACCTAGCTGAAATTGGGACACAGCTGAGGGGCCAAAATATCCTGAAATCTTACCATATTTCGGGGATTTTCTGGCAACACGAATTTTAAATTTTTTTTAAGGCAGATGATTTTCTTCTAATAAAATCATGATCTTTTAAATGAACTAACATTGTTTCAGCATTGGGTACCCCCTTTAAGACTATCACAACAGAACATGACTCTTTAGCCTCCTTATAAAGTTAAACTAAGAAATCTCATTGTGTATCTTATTCAGGGTACACCCCCCCCCTGAAAAAAAGAGAGCACCTCCATGTAATATATACCTGTGCATGGATTGGGTTACATCTCATTAGATGAGTCTAGTCATCCCGAGAGAGGTGAAGAGATCAGCTAATTACACAACTCTCACCTTGATGAATATCTCCTTGAGACTGAGTGGTAGAAGATGACACTCTAGAACTAACCTCCTTTATAGACTGCAATCTATTTCTTGTCACAAATGCTCATATATCAAAATTACATTAGAGGGTTATTCTGCAAGTTGAAAGAATGGCTGGGATGGAAGGCTATGCGGTACGTTGTGGCCTAGAAATGTGGTTTGATTTCAATAAATCATGGAAATGGTAAAGTGTTGTTATGGGCAAAAAATGTCTGTAACTACAGACTAGATTAATCAGGATGAGGTAGATAAGCTGACCTCACCAAGAGGACAGAGTCCTCATCATGAGATCAGAGGTAGATGGGTATAACATCAGGAGAAGTGGTGGTCTTTACACTTGATTCTTTTCTCTGTAGGCTACCCATTGATATTGGATTTTTGTCCTCGACATGAAAGCAAAAACATCAACAAAAACATTTTTGAACTTCCATAATCAAGACCACTAGTGGAGTATTGTTTTTATTGATGTAAGTTTGTCAAAATTGAATTTCATGAATGTATTCTGAGTTTGATTATCTTTCATGTAGGCTATACCCATCAATATTGCATTTTTGTATTGGATAGGAAAGCAAAAACAACTACAAAAACATATCACTGTCTGAACTTCAACCCTTGTATGTAATCAAGACTATATAAAAGTGGAATATTGAACTATTACTTTTATAAGTTTGTTGAAATTTAATTTCAAGAATGTATTTTGAGTAAAAAGGTTCACATAATCACTTTATTGGGTCAACCGAGATGGTAAAAGGCGACACTAGCGCCTGCTTATCCCAAATAGATTTATTCCTTCCTTTTCCGACGCTCTTTATTTTCTGTCTCGTTCTGTGAGCTGACGCCATCCATGATGGGGCACCGGAAGATTGAGGTAATAATGGAAGGAAGACACGGATTGGATGGAGGGAGGGAGGGAATGATGGGAAGAGGAAAGGAGGATGGTGAGTCTGATGCCTTCCTCCAGATAATACATTATTTTAGGGTATCAAAAAGGGAAATGGATAGGAGTCATAATATATCCTGTGGATGGTATGTAAGAGTTGGGGGCATGGAGGGAGGGGGAGAGGGAAGGGAGAGGTGGTAATGGCAGGGAATATGGGAGAGAAAAAGAGAGATACAGGAGGAGAAGATAGAATTCCATTCCGAAGGCTTTGAAAAAGGAAAAAGTGAAGAACAACAAGGAGCAAAGAGAAGAATTACATGAAAGAACAAAATGAGTCCCTGAGAGAGAGAGAGAGAGAGAGAGAGAGGGGGGGGGGGGAGGGGGAGTGGGGAGGGGGGGGGGGTGGAGAGAAAGGGAAAAAATATAATGAATGGAAAAGTATGAGACAAGAGGAGAATGACATTATGAATGTGGTCATAGCTTAATTTTATAGAGATGGAGAAATGCAAAGAGAGAGTTGGTTGTGGGAGATTATAAATGATGATTGCTGTTGGGAGACGTAGGCAGGCCCAATTTGTTTGATTAGATGACTCATTGGTAGACAGCTGATGTGGACCAGGAGAATAAGGAGATGAGTTACTGGAATGAACTTTACGAGCTACCAAGGTCCGTGGGATGAATGAAAGAAGAGGGTTTGTGGAATCAATTTACGATCATTCCACCTCACGGACTCAGACCACTCCAGCCAGTATCCTTCTATTTATGATTCATACTTGAGTTATGATGCCTTTCACATATAACATGCACCCTGGAGACACAACTATATGACATCTGTTTAGAGCCAGAAGGGCATTAACTCCATGTAAAAAGTTTATGAGCTAACACCCTTCTGGCTCTCAGCAGACGATAACTAGATTTCCTCTGAAATTAGCAGACCACGATCACGGTTGGATAGAAGACCATATAGTCGACCATCAAACTTAATTTTGTGGATAGCGTGATATAATGCCATATGCATCTTGGCAAAGCCGTAAAGGTAATTTAGTACTGCAGATATGGGTAGATTAATGATATTGGCTGAAATTGGTTCATCCATAAATAGTGAATGGGGGTATGGTAGAGGAGAAAGTTGAGTTGAAGTAGAGTAGGCCTATGTGGTCATGCTCAAGATCATAAAACTGGTGAAAACTGTTTTTACCCTCTTTCTTTTATTTTTGTGGTCTAATACCCTGATATTGAATCATCACGAAAACCCTGACTAAAACCTTCCCAATCCCTTGTTGACCTCTATACAAATAAAAAATGGCATTCCATTAGTTCTGAAGTACATGTATATTTCAAGGCAGTAAAATTCTTTAACTGACCAGAAATTCATTCTCTTTAAAATCATCTTTCCATACAAGTATTTAGCCTCAGTGGTGTATACATTCTGAATAGTTTAATGAATGGCCTGAAGTATATGAATTCTGAATAGTTTTATGAATGGCTTCTACCATATGAATCTGAATAGTTTTATGAGTGGGTATCAATAGCAAATTATATTGTCGGTCAAGATCAAGGATTATTGTGGACATTTGTCATTCTTATCTTTACAAATCCATGATAATTTTATCTGGTCTGTGAATAGATGTAAATAAAAAAAAACCATTGCAAAACATAAGTGCTAACTTTTTGATGTCTTGGAAAATCAGTTGAGCCTTTTGCTTTATACCCTACATATTGGGATAGAAGTAAGATATTGTATTGATGAATTTCCTAAACTGATCCCATAGCAGACTATGATATATGTATACTTCAGATGATTGTTAGGACTATTGTCCAGATGATTGTAGGACATTTTTATGTTTTCACCAGATGCTATTTGATTTTAACTTAATCTTTTCTGTCTGGTTTCCCTCCTTATTTCAAGACACTTTTCATTCCACTCCCATTCTAATTATACTATGTATTGTATGAATAGTCATTGTTCATTCAGATGAGGCAGTCAAGCTTTTACTTACATTACTCCTAACTGTACCCCTTTTCTGTATACAATTTTATATACCAATTTCATTGATTTTTTATGAAAAACTTTGCAAACCTGTAATCCGTAGAGAAAAATGTCAATAATCATGTCATATCAAATCACCTTCTTCATATCTTAGGTCATGAGATGCTGTGGTACAGATGGAGGACCAGTTTCAGTTATGTGCATTGATGAATATGATGATAGCGCTTAGAGGAGGGAGGATGGGTGTGACAGGAGAATGCTTTCAAGAGAACATGCACAGTTTATAGGGTTATAAGGTGAGGATCATAGGCTGTATCATGAATGAAAGAAACACATTAATTCACATTTATGATTAATATTCATAAGAGGTAACTGCAGTTCCTGGACTGTCACAAATATTCAAGTTGAAAGCATATTTGTTGCAACTACGGACCTATACAGAGTAATTAGATGTAAAATCTCTTTAGCTGTTCTTTAGCATAACTTCATCAATTAAAAACAAAGTAATTAAAACCAGGATGTAAACTATTATAAACCCATCGGCTACAGGAACTGGGTGGCTCCTGTGTTTAATCCTATGGAAATTAGAGAATTTAGTAGTCAACAGGTTAAAACGTAAAATTGGCACATACTCTACTACTTCTTCTCATAGTATTCTGTTTGTTGTGCTTGTAAGAAAGTTATTGAATATTCAGCGAGGCTCTTATGTTAAATCCTTAGTTAATTGTAAAAGGTTACTATATAGGTGGTATGGCATCTCGTACCAAAGGGAGGTCGGACTGGAATGTCAGCATTAGTAAATAGTTTTTCACTTTAACAGTGAGGTAATTAGCCATTTTGCTATCAAAATGGCCCAAGCTGTTGATTGTGTCAAGATATAGTCCTGATCAAGAAAGTGCTTTGCTTTAAAGGAATGTACAGAAGTTTGTGCCTTCAAACTGCTAGAAACTTGAGGAAAATAATCTATTGTGGTTGAAGTTTTAAGAGACCTAAATGCCCGAAGCTACATAGCCAAAAGGGCCTGAAAAACCTACTTCTTTATTCTACTCAGAACTTAAGTATGTCTCATGAGGAAAAGGGGGGTAGCATTCCTGGTGTTTAAATCCCTGCCAGGAGTGGTTAGCGCATGAATTGTGAATGTTCCAAATCTTTCCCCAGGCTGTGTGCTCCGATATCAGCGGAACATGGGAACAAGGTGTCAAATAATCCTCCATTGAGTTACATTAAGAAAGCCTGTGAAGAATCCATTGGATTTAGCTTAGGGCCTCTCCTTGCCCACCCTCTCCACCCCTCCCCTCTTATTTTCTCTCTCTGCAGGCAATACCTTACATAATTCCAGGTATGTGAGAAAAATAAATTACACAGCAAGAGTATTAATGATGCAATTAGGCTAATTCTCTATTAGGAGCCTCGGGTGAGCACTGTTTCGTTATGCATGGCTTTTGGTCATGTTGTATGCATATTCAATATCATTCATATTTCATACGTAAATGGAATATTTAATTCATTAAGTTAATCAATCCCTTAATGCAAAATTTAACATAAACCCAGGCACCTGAAAAAATGTAATTGAAAGCACAGTACTTGCAGCATTAATGACCTAATTAGGCTAATACACTGTGTGAAACGTCAAGCAAATGCCGATCAGCTCTGGATGAGTTTTGGTTGTGCTGTTTCACCATATCATTGATAATTTTGATAATTTTTCATCCATAAAAGTAATACTTATTTCATTAAGGCAGTGTATATCTCTACACATATTTTAATCCCTACCATGCCATGGGTGGCAAATTCTGTCCAAAAATTTGAGTGTTGAACATTTTGCTTAGGCTCAGAATGGCTTGAAAATTCTTCCTCATACAGAAATCTGTTCCTTCAATATAATGTTTATTCCTATGCAATATATCTTTGCCCATTTTGCTCTAGAAAAAAATTCACTGAAAGTTAATATTAGCTCTTGAAAGTTCATTTTTGACAATTGCTCAAAAATCTCGTGGCATGGAAGGGGTTAACATGATTCCAGGCACCTGATAAAGTCAATCGAAGACACAGAACCAGGGGCATTCCAGTTATAATTGGACTAATGTTCTGTCAAAAACACTCCCACACTGATCAGTTATGCATGGTTTTTGGTCATCTTGTTTGCACATATCATTAATATTTGATCCATAAATGTAATATTTCATTCATTAAGTCATCTTGAATGCATTAGCAGCAATTCTACCTGCTGCTTAATGGGATATGGTATTGCCTTCAGATAATCGACCTGAATGAAAATGTTCGTTGCAATGTTTCAGGTTGATGAACGCTGGGAGTAATTATCATTTTTCAAAATGATTAGCATGTACTTTCTTACCTCTTTCCTCTTTCCTCTCTTCAATAAATAAGCACAGCTCCAAGAGATTTGCCAGTAGTCCATGAATTGCAAATGAGAATATGGTTCGTGAGTATTGTAATCAATTTAGTTTGTTTCCTAGTGTTTGAAGTTAGTTTTTATTGACATTTCCTGATAATAAGTTGTTCATGGTGGTTTTTATTCAAGAATGGTATGCATACAGCTACCATGATTCTTAACTTTAACTATTTCTTTCATGCGCATAGCTTTAGATAAAAAAAAAGATGTTACAAATATATATTGTTTTTCTTTACTCAAATATAGTTGAAATGCATTGTATTTCCTCGTATTTGACTTATTTTATTTTCTTCTGCCCAATTTCTTATAATGGATTTTTTTTTGGTATTTCTATCTTAGTTTCTTTTTTAAAAATATCTATATATTTTGTTACTTTATGTCTTTACTCCCTTACCCCTTCCCCTTCATCTCTCATTCTGTCTGTCGGCCTCTACCTACTCACAAAAGAATAATGCATTGGCATTCCTCTAGTGCAGTGCTATATCACACTTATCTTGTACTAAAAAGGAATATACCTTTGTTGGAAAAAAAACAAGATTAGCCTGGAGGTTTAGAGGGGAAGAATGACTGTTTCTCCGATTTCATTCTCCCCTCCAGCCGTGCAAACATCACATTACGTGGGCAGGTTTGGTATGCCCAGGAGCGTTACAGCCAAACATTTCTCCAGATTCGGTAGAGAAAATACGGAGGAAGAGAAAATTAGAGAGAAAAACTTGTGCGATTTCGTAACTACATCTTGATTGATTCTCTCTGTAGATTGGAAGGCAGGGGAGAACCACAAGCTCTATTTTGAGAATCTGCGTAATGTCTACATCATGCATCATTTCATGTTTGTTAGCCCCTGCTGTGTCCATTTCATATTCCCTAAGCTGTTTTCATTAATCTTCAGCAGGCAAATGTCTGAAGAGAACTCTATGAAGATTGATTTCTTTGCATATTGTGAATGGGAAAATGATATGTTTTTTCCAAAATGTTCTAGGATATATATATTACTAAAATATCTTGGGAGATTTGCTAAATTTAGGATGTTTCATCTATTTTTCGTTATGTGAAAGTGAGATCAAAGAACTTCAGAAATCTTTAAATAACCCTAAATTGCTGATAATGAAGATCTGCCAAAGAATGCATAACCAACTCGGGGTGGATGGGCAATTTTAGTTATTTCTTCATTGAGGAGGAACTGCTGAAAAAGAAAAACAGTTTCAGAGAAAGAACATAAAATTCCAAGATCAGATATTGAAAGAGTTTTGAAACAATGTACTGTGCAGAGCGAAAAAAAAATCTTGAAATTTTGATATTATATCTACTGTCTCAAAAAAAAAAACATTTGAAATTTTTTTATTTTGGTTGGCTGTATTACTATGGTAACATGGTCATGTTACAATGCACTCCTCACATTTACAGTTCAGTCATGGAATACAACTTTTAAAGTTGGACATATCATCATCCAGGGTGCCCTGACGTATGCTACGGTGGCAATTGCTCCTGGCTTAATTTCTTCAAAGATAGGGGTTACGGTTAGGGTTGCAATTGGATTTAGGTTAAGTTGAGGGTGAGGATTTAGGTTAAGTATAGTGTTTGGTACAGGGTTGAAATTTAGAATTTTATTAGCGTACAAATTGATCGCGGAACAATCGTCACTGGAGTATGTGTCCTACAACCTTATCCAGAGGTGGGATTTCAGAACTCCACCCTCTCCTGAGACTTTGAGGTGTAATGCTTCAATACGAAGACAGCTCACGTTGCAAACAGAATCTTATCATTCGGTTACATGCTCAGAACATGATACATGTTATACCTGCTCTGTTCATGCCATATCCTCCCTCTGTCTGCCTTCTATCGGCCAATGACCTAGATTAATGATATTAGTGATACTTGTGAAAAATAATATTCTGCAGCTCATGTAATTGATATTAAATGTCCTCTTCCATTTTTAATCATTATTATTTGCAAAGCCTAGTTCATAGTAATGCAGTTTTCTTTGATAAATGAAATATGTTCATATTGTATGTTCTCTCATTTTGCAAATCTATTTAAATCAGTTTTTAAAATTTCGATTTCATCAAGATGATGGACATTTATGCTTTTATTCATAGGAGTGCAAGACAGAAATAGAGAGCGAGAGGAAGAGAGAGAGAGGAGTGACAAAGAAGGGAAAGAGAGAAAGTGGGGGAGGGTGAAAGGAAGGGAGAGAGAGAGAGAGATGCAGATACAACGACATGTGACCCGTCACATCAAAATGAGACAGAAGTCGCTGGGCTCGAACTCGAGAAAAAGGGGAAAATCATTAAAAATACCAAATTTGGGGAAATTGTTATTCTCGATGTATATGAATCTCCAATGTTTTGTCCATGCCCTGTAAAAATTTGTAGTCCTAAATATATTACTGGAAGAGGTAGGAAAATGAGTTTTTCTGGAATTTTTTTTGGTTTTTTGGTCAAATTGTTATAGAATTTGTGGAAAGTGAATGAGAGCAATTGTTTACACGCTAGGCCACTCCCCTAGCTACGCGAGGCTTTTATTCATTGGATGTTCCAGGTCACGTGATATTTTCCGAAATATTCGCTGTGTTATGCCGTGTGCTAGACAGGCTAGTGCCTTCTCGCATGCCTACATGTATGGGGGGAAAAAGTAGATTTTGTTTTAAGGATTTCAAATTTTCCCTTCCACATTAAAACAAACGGATGTTTGAAGGAGAGCTGCTTCTAAAATCCCTATCTCTAATATAAAAAACCCAAAGACAAATGGACAATATATCTGTTGATTATAGCTCTCTTTAACTGCTGTTAACACTGCGTGATATATAAAATAGCAAATTACAGCAAATTATTATGTCAAGCTTAAAAAGCGGGATTCGGGGGGGGGGGGGGGGGGGGGAATCAATAATCGCCAGGACATGAACTTCATGCACTTAAGCATACCTTATAGGAAAGCTGCAACTGGAATTTGTATTGCCTTTTTGAAAAAGTTTGGAGATAACTTGCAGAAAGAAAGGAAAATGTCAAAAAAAAGATTTGTTTGTTGTAGCGTGGCTTTCAATACTTCATGGTTTTACTATTGCATCATTAGAAAGCAAAGAGAAAAGAAACTTCGCTTTCAAAGAGAGAGCAACGACCAAGAAGCATTGTGTCAAGTTTCACTTTGAAGGTGGGTGAAAGAAAAGAGATTCAATAATAGACATTTAAAACGCTGCGGGTATAATTATGCGAAATTTCCACGAAAGATCTACTTTCATTCAACCATGAAATTGTAGTTCCTTGTTCTAATTGTAAGAAATACACAATTGTATTTTAATGTTTTTTTTTCTTCAATTAGATATCACGTAAAGTTCATGTAAATACCAATTTAATTATATTTGAACAACTGAAAGTGTATATCTTACATAATTATTAAGCAATCCAAACCAATTTTCCATGAAAGGTTTACTTTCAGTCAACCAGGAGATTGTAGGTCCATGTTCTAATTGTAAGAAATACACAATAATATGTTGATATTATTTTTTTCTCAATTAAATATCGCGTAAAGTTCATGTGAATACCAACTTAATTGTGCTTGAACAACTGAAAGTGTATTTTTACAGTTAGAACATGGACCTACAATTTCCTGGTTGAATGAAAGTAGAACTTTCATGGAAAATTGGCTTGGATTGCTTAATAATTATGCCAATTTTCCATGAATTTATGCTAATTATACATATGCAAATTACCCAAAGTTGCTTTTTCGGTAACAAAGCTGAAACTGTTCGAAGACCACAATCACGGATTTATAAAAAAAACTTTAACGAAAAGAACTTTTTTCTTGGTTTTTAAAATGTTAAATCGACTATATACCAGCATAAAAAAAAATCATAACAAATAGCACAGTAAAGACGGAAGAAGTCGATGCGAGAAGCCTTTTCAGTGGCTTGAAACTACTTACTTACCTACCCATTAAAGCATTAGAAATCATGACTTATATGAATTAAAACTTATGTTTTCATGAGAAGAGATCCTAAAGGAACGTAGGAACTAGTTTTTATTCAAATTGATGAACGGTTACTACGGACTTTAAAAAAATCTAGTTGCCATTAAAGATGAAAAACTGGCGCATGAAGACAAAACAGAAGTCAAACTTCGGAAGCGTCTTTCTGGAAGAAATTCTTTTCCAGAGCCCTACTATTCTCGAGTTTCAAAAGCCATTATCTCCACTAATACTCATTCTCTAGAGTTGACCTTTATATCAAATTAACGCTTTTGAAATGGAGAAGAATAATCATTAATAAAGTTAAATTTGAAAAAATATGACTTTTGTCTCATTTTGACATGACGGGTCACATATTAACATAATTTACAAAGGGTTGATATATCTTTTGAGGAATAGAGGGCTTTTTTCTAACTTGTACAAGGTATTCAAATACTCAAGATATTTTTATCCTCTTAGCAACTGTATCATATCTATGATAACATTCTGTTTATATGTTAATCTTATTCATGAATAAAACTTCAGACTTCAATCTTAAGAAGGTTTAAGCTCCGTGCCTGGGGATTATTATGTTTGATAAAAAATTACCGAACAAAAATGAATGAATGCATTTCATAAATATTTGACTCTCCACTAATGCATTTATGTGTTGTGAATGTCAATTAGACGAGTCACACAATTTAAATTGGAGAGGGAACTAGGTAGGGTTAGTTTCTATTTCAAGTAAGAATCTGAAGCTTAAAGTGTACCAATCGCCTAAAAAAATAGTTTGTGCACAGGTAGAAAGTATAAAATCATCCTCAATGAACTACATGTACATGTATACCTGGTGTTCTATAGGTTAAAAGTTAAGGAGTTCATGTATGAAGGAAATTAAGGATAACATGAAAGTGTGCACTTAATGTACGTTTATTGAGAGTGTTCTTCTACTTGAAATATCTCTGTATAGAAATAGTATGTGAAGATAATATTTTGAACATAGCATAGCAACCTGGAACTTCTAACATACAGTGCTAAGTATTTTTGGGGGGTGATTGGTACCCTTAAAGAACACCATATAATATGCTGAATTCATCATTCTTTGATAAAATAAATACAGAAATGAAATGAAAAATGCATGTCATAAATATTTCATGTTGACCTATGCATTTGTACAATCTATATTAAAGTTAATCAGGTAAGTGACACATTGGGTGTTAAATGGGAAGGGGAACTAGGTAGGGTTAGCTTTCATTTTAAAGGGATTTGGTAACTTTGTGGAGAGTTGATTTAATAAATTATTAAATTTTGATATCTGTCTTGTATAATGATTTCAAAAGGATAAATAAATAGCCAGGCATAGAAAGGTTTTCAAATATATAATGCTATTATTAAGATATCTATGACTGAATACTCCCATTTATGAAAGCGTATGGCCTTACACTTTAGTCTAACACTGAGTCTATGGGGGAAAATGAGTCTGGCATTTCCGATCACTTGCATATATGTTTACTTTTGTGAAGCACATGATGATTTTGAAGTCACTTTTTTTTTCCTGGGCTTAATATTTACACCATATTACATACACTGATAGCATGTAAGACCAGGCAGCTCAGATTTTATCAAGCCTCTACAAAGTTACCAAATCACTTTAAGTAAGAATCTGAAGGTCAAGAATTGTATACATGTGTTGAATTCAGCATGATTCAAATGATCAAATAATACAGAATAAAAAAAAAAAACCATGCATTTCATAACAATTCAATTGTCCATGTATGCATTTGTACGATCTACATATTAATCAGATAAGTGCACAGTGGGTGTTAAATGGGAGGGGGAACTGGGTAGGGTTAACTTGTATTTCTTGAAAGAGAAGGGGGAAGTAAGTGTGGGTATCTAACCGGCAGCCCGGTCAAGATCTAGCAGTCAACCAGGAATCTGATATGACCATGATGAAATCTGACTATTTCCTCTCGATATGCTTCATTTAAACAACTAAACTCCAATCCCACAGGGAACCTTGGTGTACAACTTTTGACATGTTTGACACTTCAGAGTCAACTCATTAGCTACGTTCATACGGTACTTGTGGTTTCGAAACTTTAAGTTAACGAAACAACAAATCACTAACCATGACGAGGGTTCACACGAGCCCGAAACAACGATGCTCATAGTTCTGAAAATAAAAGCTGAGTGATCGTTATTGTTAACACCGGAAGTAGATACTGGGGAGCATTTCATCAAGTGTTTTGTCAGTGATTTTTACCAACAAATTTGCTCTCAGCCAATCAGATGCAAGGATTTCAGTAGCTTTTTACCAACAGTTGTTGGTAAAAATCACTGACAAAACGCTTGATGAAATGCTCCCCTGATTGTGTGTACAGTACACATACAGATCCTGTGTTCATAATTCGTGCGAAGGGTATGACCCGGTAGTTTAACATGAACAGAGAGGTCATCGTTACTATAAGCTTGCGAAACTTAAAGTTTATTCTGTTCACATGGTCCAAAACTGCGAAGGACCACCCACTGCTTGTGGTTTCAGCATTAACCACGAGCTCGCTTGTGGTTCTAGAACTACAAGTAAACTTGAAGTTTTGATACTACGAGTCCGTTCATACGGTCTGAAACTACAAGATAACTACAAGTTAACTTAAAGTTTTGAAACTACAAGCGAAACTTAAAGTTTAGCTCCCTTCATGTGAACCTGACTTTAATTTCTTATGTATAACAGTACAATTGAGTTTTGCAATAAGTTCTTTAAAAAGTGGAATATATTTGTGCTGGCTGTGTTTGTTTTTATGTTTGTGACGAGGGACGAGTTGATGTTGGACGAGTTGTAAAATGGACGTCGAAGAGGTAGAATAGAGTTTTTCCAAACCTACGACCAAGACTTCGCCTCGTTCTTTTGTACCTTGTTCATCGGCTGGATGATGGTGATGTTGGTGTGAGCAGGACCCGTAACAAAATGGGGGAATGTCCGGAATCACTATGAAGGCCTCAGGTGAATAGAAAAAGGTGAAAAATTGGGGAATTTTGGTCTCCCTGAAACGCTAAGGTGATAGCGCGCGCTCGTGTTTCGAGTCATATGCATGCATGCATTGCGTTGTAGTGTACGCTTGTCGTCGAAGCATGTGCGAAGACACCGCGGAGTTTGCGGATGTTGATTGTTGGTGGTCGCTGACCAGGTCGTGCGGTTGCACGAGTTTGCACAGGTTTAATGTGTTGGAAACAGAGTCTTGCTGATTATGTTTCGGTGTTTTACAATTGTTAAAACTTTATGTTGGACTTTTAGTCTGTGAATGCTGGTGTTCTTGCCATTTGCTGGTGCTTTATGGTGATAAACGTTGAGACGGGGTATGAGCTCAACGTGGGGTTGTCTCATAGGCATTCAGTTGACGTGTGGTATAGCACGTTGTGTGTTGTGTGCAGTGCGGCGTATACGAGAGGGTATGTTGCCGTCTGTGCAGGCTGTGATTGGGGCAGAATTCCAGGGCATCTCGCTATGAGATTTTAGTTCGCTTGATAGAGTGAATTTTGTTGGTTGAAGGTATTTCAACTGGGTTAACCGTATCAGGTTGCCCTGTTTGTTGGTTGAGGTTTACCAACGGTGTTGACCAGAGTTCGGTTGACAGGAATTTAGGTTGAAGGTTTATTCAACTGGGGTAATCGAGTCAGATTACCAGCTTTGTGGGTCGAGGTTAAATCGGCTGGATCAACCGGATCAGGTTGTAGGATTTTACGGTTGATTGTTTCAACTGGGGTAACCGAGTCAGGTTATCTGATTTTGTTTGGCTAAGAATTTTTAGAGTTTCTTTAGCTGTTTCTAATCTTTTCAGCATTGAAGATTAGGGGTCTGTATTGGCCATGGCGGATTTTTCATTGGAAAAATTTGTGGAATCTCCCACGGTGGAGGAATTGCTGGTCTTGAAGAAGGCTGATCTATTGCAGGTAGCCAATCATTACCAGGTTGCTGAGGTAAAGAGCAACTGGCGTAAAGTTGAGATAGTGAAAGCTATTATTCAGTGGTTGGTGGAGGAGGCAGATGTTCTCCCACTTGATGCTTTGAATAGCATGCCTGGTGCATCCCAGGGAAAGGAAAACGCAGAAGAGAAATTGCGGTTAAAAGAGCTGGAGCTAGAGATAGCAAAAGTCGAACTAGAGAGAGAGCAAGTAGTTCTAAGGAGAGAAAGGGCGAGTGCTGAAGAGAGAGAAGAGATTAGGCAGGCTCAGTCTGATTTCGATGTAGCTAGGCACGTACGGATGGTTCCGGCATTTGAGGAGGATGAAGTAGAGAAATATTTTCTGCACTTTGAGAAGGTGGCTGTTAGTTTGAATTGGCCACGGGAGAAATGGTCACACCTGCTACAATCTCAGTTGAAGGGTAAAGCTCGAGATGCTTATTCGGCTTTGTCCGTTGAAGAAGCGGGTCAGTATGACACAGTAAAAGATGCTGTATTGCATGCTTATGAGCTAGTACCAGAAGCGTACCGACAACAATTTCGGAAATCGCGAAAAGATGAGTCACAGACACATCTAGAATTTGCTAGGCGCAAAGAACAGTTGTTTGATAGATGGAGTTCTTCGCTCCATGTCAAGAACTTTGCGGATCTTCGAGAAATCATACTTCTTGAAGAGTTCAAAAGAAGTGTTCACATTGATGTTCGATTGCATTTAGAAGCGCAGCGAATAGGAACACTTAGTGAAGCAGCCCGTGTTGCTGATGATTTTGTGCTGACACACAGAACCACAAACAAAGTTTCTAGTGAAACAAAGAAAACTGGAAAGTGGAACAAAAACAAGAAAAATGGTTCAGCACATGTCAACGATGAAGTCAAATCACAGTCTAAGGAAGAACAGGGAAAAGCTAGTGAAAAAAAATGCTTTGCATGTAAAAAGGTTGGGCATTTTAAGGCGAAGTGTCCTACACTTCAAGCGAAGTCAAGTGAAGCTAGCGCACATCCGAATGCATTTGTGAAAAATTTGTCAGATTCACAGAGTAGGATTGAACTGGTAGACTTAGAGAAAGTGAAAAAGCAGTACGAGCCATTTGTATCTGTAGGATTTGTGTCCTTATCTGAGAGTGATGAGGCTAGGAGAGTGAAAGTGTTGAGAGATACTGGTTCTTCTCAGTCCATGATTTTGGAAAGTGTTTTACCCTTTGGTGAGAGTTCTTCTGTTGGTGCCAGTGTGTTGCTCAAGGGCATTGGAGATGGTTTTGTGGAAGCCCCCCTTCATGAGGTAGACTTGAATTCAGGCCTTGTTTCTGGTGTTGTGAAGATGGCTGTTCGACCATCACTTCCTATTGAGGATGTGTCCATCATATTAGGCAATGATCTTGCTGGTGAGAGAGTCAGGTCATGTCCAGTAGTGAGTTCACGTCCTTGTGACAGTAGTGAGACAGATCAGTTGGTTGCAGAATTTCCCTCTGTGTTCCCGTCGTGTGCTGTAACTCGTTCAATGGCAAAGAGAGTAGAGTCTGAGAAGGAGTCTAGTGAGATAGATGTTGACTTGGGAGATTCTTTCTTTTGTCGTTTGGTTGAGGGTGAGTCCAAATCAAATGAGGATGAGAGTGCACGAGAGATGCATGGTGAAGGAAGTAATCAGAAGTCTGAATCAATTTTGTCTAAGAGAAAGTTGCAAGAGGAGCAACAAAAAGATCCTCAGTTGATTTCTTTGGGTGAGAGAGCCGTTTCTGAGGAGGAGGCATTGACTGTGCCTGTTTGTTATTACAAGAAAGCAGGTGTGCTCATGAGAAAGTGGAGGCCACCAGATGTTCCTGCAGATGAAGTGTGGAAAGAAGTCCACCAGATTGTAGTCCCTTTTACATACAGGCAGGACATAATTAGCCTTGCTCATGAAGCTCCACTTGCAGGTCACTTAGGAGTTCACAAAACTCAGGAGAAAATTCTTTCTTATTTCTTCTGGCCTGGTCTGCAAAAGGATGTTGCGAATTTTTGCAGAAGCTGCCATGTGTGTCAGGTTGTAGGCAAACCGAACCAGAAAATACCGGCAGCACCGCTGAAGCCAATACCGGCCTTCGATGAGCCGTTTTCTAGGATTATAGTGGATTGCGTAGGTCCTCTTCCAAGGACAAAGGCAGGCAATGAATACTTATTGACAATCATGTGCGCTGCGACAAGATATACCGAAGCGATACCACTTAGGCGCATTACAGCGAAAAATGTAACTAAGTCATTAGTGAAATTCTTCACTACTGTAGGACTACCAAAGACTGTACAGTCTGATCAAGGATCAAACTTTATGTCTAAGGTGTTCAAACAGGTGTTACAGCAGTTAGGGATTGAGCATGTAACTTCGAGTGCATATCATCCAGAGTCTCAGGGAGCATTGGAGAGGTTTCACCAAACCCTCAAGAACATGCTGAAGACTTATTGTCTTGAGACAGAGAAGGACTGGGATGAGGGAGTCCCATTGTTACTCTTTGCTATGAGGGAGTCTGTTCAAGAGTCTTTAGGGTTCAGCCCTTTTGAGTTAGTGTATGGACATGAAGTCCGTGGACCCCTCAAGTTGTTGAAAGAAAGGTTGTTGTCGGAAGATGAGGACATGAATTTGTTGGACTATGTCTCTTCTTTCCGCGAAAGATTGAATCGCGCTTGTGAGGCTGCTAGACAGAATCTGTCTGACTCTCAGGAGAGGATGAAGTCCTGGTATGACAGAAAATCCAAGGAAAGGAACTTCAAGGAAGGTGATGAAGTCTTGGTGTTGTTGCCCTTAGTTGGTCATTCTCTGCAGGCTAGATTTTCTGGACCGTATGTCATTGCTAAGAGAATTGGTGATGTTAACTATGTCATAAAAACTCCAGATAGGCAGAAGAAAAGACGTGTATGTCATGTGAATATGCTGAAGCCGTACATTCGGAGAGATGATGAAGAGAAAGCACAACCAGTGTTGAGTGCTGTAGAATCTAATCAAAAGAGTGAAGAAGAAGAAATGTGCAAGATTGAAAGAGAGGAACCATGTGTGAAATTGAAAAATTCAGAGGTTCTAGCACATATTGATGACAAACTAACCCACTTGTCTGAGAAGGAGAGGAAGGATGTGAAAGAGTTGTTGAATGAGTATCCGCAATTGTTTACAGATGTCCCCTCTCGAACAGATGCTGTTGAGCATGATGTTGATGTGGGAGATACTACCCCAATCAAACAGGCACCATGTCGGGCCAACCCAACAAAGATGAAAAGTCTTGAGAAAGAAATAGAGTATATGCTACAGAATGGCATTATTGAGCCAAGTAGTAGTGCATGGTCTTCTCCATGTATCCTGGTTCCGAAACCAGATAGATCATATCGTTTCTGTACCGACTACAGAAAAGTCAATGCGTGTACTAAAACAGATTCATTCCCCATTCCGCGCGTAGATGATTGTATTGACCGTATAGGCAAAGCAAAGTATGTGAGCAAATTCGATCTGCTGAAAGGTTATTGGCAGATCCCCTTGACCAAGAGAGCGCAAGAGATTTCCGCATTTGCTACACCGCAAGGCCTATTTCATTACACCGTGATGCCTTTCGGCATGAAAAACGCGCCGGCTACATTCCAAAGACTCGTGAATAGTCTTGTTTCAAGTCTTGAAGGCTGTGAAGCTTATATTGATGACTTAGTTGTGTATAGTGAAGATTGGGATGTTCATGTACAGAGAATCAGAGAATTGTTCAGAAGGTTGGCTGCTGCCAAAATGACAGTGAATCTGGCAAAGAGTGAGTTTGGAGCTGCTAGTGTTAGTTTCCTGGGTCATGTTGTTGGCTCTGGTCATGTTCGACCACTCTCGGCGAAGGTAGAAGCAATTCTGGCTTTCCCGACTCCAACCAACCGGAAGGAACTGATGCGGTTTCTGGGCATGGCAGGCTACTACAGACGGTTCTGCCATAACTTTTCTGATGTCGTGGCTCCGCTAACCAATCTACTACGCAAAGAAGTGAAGTTCGTCTGGTCCAGTGACTGTAAGAGTGCTTTCGACCAGGTGAAAGCTCTCTTATCTACCAATCCTGTGTTGATGGCTCCAGACTTCAACCAGCCGTTCAGCCTGATGGTGGATGCTAGTGATGTTGGCGCTGGTGCTGTGCTAACTCAGAAGGACGCAGAAGGAGTCGACAGACCTATATCCTTCTTTTCTAAGAAGTTTTCCCCTAGTCAGAAGAACTATTCGACTGTTGAGAAAGAGACTCTATCAATGATCCTAGCACTTGAACATTTCAGCGTGTATGTTCATGGATCGCAGTACCCAGTCAGAGTATTGACGGATCATAACCCACTGACGTTTCTTAGTAAAATGAAACACAAAAACCAGAGATTGACACGTTGGAGCTTGTTGCTGCAAGAGTATAACTTGAACATTGAGCACATTGCAGGAAAGAACAATGTTATTGCAGATGCTCTATCTCGTGTGTGAACTTGAACTTAATCTCTGTGAAATTACATGGAAAGTGGACTTACCTTATGTGAGATACTTCGTGAACATTTGAGCAGTTTATTGATATGAACTGGAATTCCATGTGGAGAAGAAAAACAGAACTTTGAACTTGATAATCAGAGACTGATTGGACTCAGTGAAGCAATTTTCTTCTTGTGTTTGCTTTTTTCTGAGCTTTTTGATATATTGCACATCTTTATGTATTTCTGAAAGTGAAATGATTAGTATTTTCTGTTGTGAAGAGTTTAACATGCATGACAACATTCTGTTAAATTCCCTTTTCGATTTAAAAAAAAAAAAAAAAAAAAAAAAAAAAGAGAGAAAAGTTAGTTCTCATTTTGGTTATGCATGTGTGTCACTTTCAAAACAGGAAATAAGATTTGATTTTTCATGTTTCATTGAAAAATGTTGTTTGTTGACAATTGTATTATTGGAACCAAAGAGAAAAGGTATTCTCTTGTATATTGGTCCCTTGAAGATGAAAGATAAATGTCATTGTTATGAAAATGCATAAGATTGCATTAACAGTGAAAATTTTTACCACATCTTTATATTTTGAAGATATGTTGTTTTATCTTTGAGACAGATATGTTATTGCTGAAAGTTGTTTATTAATTTCATTGGAAGAAAAAAATGTACATCTTTGCGAAAGCTATTTTTGTTGAATTGCCAAGAAGCAATTACATGACAGAGATGACTCATTTCATGTATTATAACATGTCAGTGATTTTAACATGTTTTGTTGTTTGTTGAGAAACAATTTCTTAAGTAAATTTAAATAGAAGAAATTGGATAAATACAACTTCTGATTTATGCACACATTAAGTGATAAATGTAAAGGTGCAGGATATTGGAAGAATTTTTGTGTTGAAACTTATGAAAGTTATTATTTTCATATTACATATGAATGCCATAACCACTAGACAAACTTGAGTTCAGTATACAAGCTGTGATACCATCTGCATGTTGGTACTACCCAGATTTTCGTGAGTTAAATTGTTTTCTCAGAATTCTAAACTTATCTGAGGGTACAGATAGTTTCCATATTTATCAGCATTTGATGATTGATGTATTTTTGACAGTGTCAGAAACAAAAGTGACAGTGCAGCTAAAAGCAGCGCAGCATAGCCAATTGCATAAAATACTTCATGTTTTGTGATGATATATTTTGTTCGACAAAATTCATCCTTTGTCATTTTTGTGAGACACTGATGTACTCCTTTGTGTAGAGTATTTACATGTGAAGATGTTTAAGATGTTTGTTTGCATCACAGAGAATTATGAGCATTTTACTGCAGTTGCATATCAAATTGATTGCTTGTTTATATCTCCTTGCAAATGAACATGTTTTTATATTACTTGTAAGCCAAGAAATTGTGTTTATACTATGTTTTACAAGAACACAATTCGTGCATTTATAATGAGCTTGTGCTATTTTTAGGTACCAACAAATCGATCGATACTAGTTTTTCGCAGTATGACAGTATTACTGTATATGTATTATGAAAGAAGGCATTTTATTTTGCATGTACGATATCGATAGGGATGATTTAATTATGTACATACTTCTTTCGTTACACTCATAAGTATGTTTTTATGGAGGGGAGTGTGACGAGGGACGAGTTGATGTTGGACGAGTTGTAAAATGGACGTCGAAGAGGTAGAATAGAGTTTTTCCAAACCTACGACCAAGACTTCGCCTCGTTCTTTTGTACCTTGTTCATCGGCTGGATGATGGTGATGTTGGTGTGAGCAGGACCCGTAACACTGTGTTTGTTTTTATGTTTGTAACTTACCTAACAAGTCAAATTCTCACTGTGAACCATAAAATTCAATTTTTAGAAATAGCGACTGGGAATGATTCAGTCAAGATGCTCTCTGATGTAGATTGATAAAGAACAGAAAGTGACCATTTGCCAACCTCATTGTAGTATTGCCTTAGTCATTGTAAGAGCCAAATGAAAATACAACATTTTAACCTAAATATGTATTGTTTCCACAAATCCTGCTCTCTTTGAGTCTATTAATCCTGCTTATAGGAATGAGATGACTGTGCTGCTCTGACGAAAATCATTGTGCACTGTCATCTGTGCATTGATAGAGAAAGGGGTTAGAGTTTGTATTTTGTGGGAATGGTGATGATGCTTTGTCATATGGCTTGGCTTTAGGGTGATGCTCTGAACACATATATAATCAGCTGTTTAATGTACAGGGTGTGTCAGGAGAAAGTTTGTGGGGCAATTGAAAAGGGCAAATGAGAGATCAAACATTCAGGATATTATACTGAATGTATTTTGGAGGTGTTACATTTGTGCCACAATGGTCCTTCCCCCCTATTTCCATCATAGGCTAATTATGGGTTGTTTTGTTGTAGTTGTTAATATCAATGATTGAGATTTTCTCAGCTGCCAATAACGACAACTATACTATTCCGCAAATGGTATGATTTTATTTGGACATCCTGTAGCTGTTGCTAGTATTGGCTTGAGAGTTGATCTCTGCATGTCATCATGTGGTACACACATTGATGCCCTGCCTTGGCTGTGGTTTAGGCTGTAGAGATTTAGGGTTGTCGGGAGAGCTTGGAGGGTATTGGAAGGATGGCCTTATATAGAGTTCAATCATACAGATATTGGAAGGATGGTCTTTGAAAGTTCAATCATACAGATACGGAGGGATGTCTGCTAGAGCTAAAGCTTAGGATACGAAATAGCAATATGGACTTACTCTCCAGAATTTGGTCATTTTCATTTCCATTTTTGTGTTTATTTTAATCTTCAGAAGAGTGTACTCTGCTCCTTGGTCAAAGTCACTGTTTTTACTACTAATGCTATGAAACCACAGCTTTTGCTAGGAATCATACTTTTTAAGGCCCGTATTTTCTCGAAAGTGGCCTAAGTTGAGCCTGGCTGAACTTAGGCCACTAATTTATGGAAGGCCATTCGTCAACCCCTAAGTCCCGAATAAATGACTATATTTATGTAACAAAATGAAGAAACAAAATTATTTTCTGGCATGAAATGAGCATCAGAAATCAATTCTATCGTGTCGGTTTTTGTATTTGTATTTAGTCCTAGAACTATTGTGATTTTGTAGGATTAAAAGAGGGTGACATTTAGCTCTCCATAATTCGGTGGCCTAAATCTACACACTTAGGCGGGGGCTTAAGTTAGGCGCCTTTCAAGAATACTGGCCTAAGTCTCGAGTGAGTTTACATACCCGTAACTAAAATTATAGTATCACAATCGGATTCTGTTTCAGGAAATATATACAAATAAAAATAAATTTATTTTGTTGAAAAAAAACAAACAAAACAAATTCACCATATTTATTATCTTTATACAAAGCTTGGGGAAACAAAGACAGTTTAGAAAATTGACAAAACATGATATGAAGAGAATGTGTAATGACCCCAGAACATAGCTAGCTGAATTGCCTTCTGATAAAAGGCAAGTAATCCAGTGCCAGTTGTTACATTATATGTTTAGCTTTACACTTAATGGATGTTTTTAAGCCAAACTTTAAACAGGCTCCCATGAGGCTTAGGGAGAGACTTGTGGCTGAGTCTTTAATGGTGCATAGCCTTTCTGTCCACTTACTCTTATGAGAGGCAAGATCCCGGCCTCCCAAACCTGCCTCATATTAGAGGCTTGGATTCCACAGAAAGGAAAACCACTGGTATCATGCATGCCATCAGTGATAGTCAGGTTTCATCTCTTGAAATTCACAATTTTGTGAGATTGATGGCTGTAAATGCGTCAGTTTGGAAATGATAGAGGAACAAACGAATAAAAAAAATTGTTTGTGCCAAAATAGGTTGTTTCACCATTTACTCCAGTTTCTTACTGAACATTTTTGTATCATTTGCCTCTCTGTGCAGTGTCATTTGATCATTTGTAATCTGTATAATTGTACCTCAGGAATACTTGTTTCAGCCAAGTGTACAAAGCTTAGTACCAAATTTGAGTGCAAATAATAGAAATAGAACAACCTACCACTCTGTGCATGGGATGTATTGAACCTAGCATTTTTAGTGTATTTTCTCTTGATATTTGTTTTTTTTTAGTGTATTTTCTCCTGCTATTTGTTCATGTGACATGAAATATCATTCTTGGTCTATGGCAGAGGCAAACAAAGTCCTTGTCGCTAGAATTTGTCAATACATCCACATCTGCAGTAGATAGCTTTTTACAATAGATACTCATCCTTCATAAGGAGCATTATCTTTGAAATTCTTTGTAATATACTTTCTTTATATTTTTATATGGTTTCCTCCATTATTTATGAATATTGCAACATTTTTGTGTGCATAATTTCATTGCTTCATGATTCCACTGGGTACCCTTTTATTGTGATCGTGATCTTATCTTGCTATCATTGTCGTTAACAGTGGTTTTGTTTACTCTAACCATATACAAACCTATTTCGTAAAGTTGTGCTTTAATGATAAAAATAGGTTAGCATATGACACTATAAAGTTGGCAATAATGGCAAGAATAAGTGACCTTCAAAATTTAGTATTGAGATCCAGAGATTATTGTTTCACCATATATTTTCAATATCAACAGTGGACTATCCATTTCACTATTGGAGGAAAGTGGATAATCTACAGCACATGTGAATCGACCAACCCTAGGAAACACGTATGCTGGTGTGTTTGGTAAATTAACCGGTTTCAGATTGTTTCAGAGTTAGGGTGTCGAGGGAAGAAGTCCATCAGGAAGGCTGGTCATGATAACAGTATTTATTGTCTGTAGTTTGGAATCTGATATACTCAAAAGAGAGAAGGAAATGTGGAATTATGAAGCAATAGAGGAGGATATAGGTGGAGAGGGAGAGAGAGAGAGAGGGGGGGGGGGGGGAATAAGGAGAGAGATAGAGAGAGATCAGAAGTGAGAGTGTTGTCCTGTCTTTGTTGATTAAATTGAATATTGAAGATTGGAATAAAATAGAGACAATTGTTGAGAAAGAATGGAATAAGAGAGTTTTTGGCCAAAATATTGTATTTAAAATTTACTTTGTATCATTTTTTTTTTTTTTAATAGAGAGAGAGGGTGGGCGGAAGGAGGCTAAATGGGTGGCTAAGTGAGGGGGGAGAGAGAGAGAGGGGGAGGGAGGTTTGGGAGGGGAGAGGTGAGTGAGGGTGAGAGGGGAAAAGAGAGAGAGAGAGAGAGAGAGAAAGAAGAAGAATAAGAGAGAGATGGAGAAAGAGAGGGGGTGTCAATAGAGTGACTTTAAACTAATACACTGACTGCACATCAACATATCTCAGATTAATCTGAAGAGAAAAAAAAAATGGGTATCTGGTTTGAGTATTGATCTGGGACATGACAGAACCAAATTATTCAAGACACTTTTGGGAAGTGTCTTCTATGATGGGCTTTCCACATCACCTAATCTACTTCTCTCACTTTCTATTAGATCGGGAAATCTGACCCATGTCTGGCTTTGAAGTTGAGTATTGTCCAGATTTTAGTTTCATATCGTCTGTTTGGAGCCAAAAGGGCGTTAACCCTGTACAAATAATGGGAATTAACCACCCTTCTGGTTCTAAACAGACAATATGTGCCTGCACTCCTTGGGCTCCTTATACAGTCCTTCATAATAGACAATGCAAAAGGATAGTTTCTTTTGTTTAGCTAAAGTAAAGATTTTGGAAAGGTGTTCAAAGACAGTGTGGTAATGTTATCTCATTTAGTACTCTTTAAAGGAGAATGAAACCCTGGGGGAAAATCAATTTTAGTGAAAAGAGAGGATAGAGAGAAGCAATTAAAAAAAAATTCCATCAAAGTCGGTTATGAAATGAAAAAGTTATGAAAGTTTGAAAAGTCTCAATTTACTTTCTATGGCGATCCTCAAATTGGCAATGTTGCTTCAAAAGCTGGTCATGCGATTACATTGTGAAAGAAACCATGAAGAAGCAATAGGGAAAGGTTGATCATGTCAACATAAGAATTGGTGTATACTGTGAGGTTTTGGAATCCTCAAAATGATAAGAAATTGACCTGATTTCACTGAAAAGCATGTGCATTTTGCTCAAACTTTCACCGATCTGTTTCTTTTATTTTTCTACTTCTCTTATTAAAACCAATAAAGTATATGGGTGGACTTTCCCTTCAAGGTTTTTTTGGCCAATGCTGTATAAATGTGGAACAGTTCTTTAAAATCTTTGTTCTTTTCAGACATTTTGGCCAGTGCTATGCTTCAAAACATCTTATGTGCTGAGAGTCAGAAGGGTATTAATACTATTTAAAGTGATACGAGTCAACATCCTTCTGGCTCTCAACAGACATTTTCAGATGCTCTGGGGGGCGTTTCATCAAGTGTCTTGTCAGTGCTTTTTACCGACAAATTTGCTCTCAGCCAATCAAATGCAAGGATTTCAGTAGCTTATAACAGTTATTGCAACTTGTCATTGATGACAAGTTTTATGAAACAGGGCCCTGTTCTGGAACTATTTTCAGTCAGTGTTCATGTAACACTGCTGAATCTTGTTGGAGAAATGTATGGCAGGCACTTTCAACCCCTGTGCCTCTCTGCTCCTTTCATCACTGTTGAGTTGTGATATTTGCCAAGGCCGTCCTCCTGCATGTGGTGATTTACACAGACATGAATCATACGGGATCAAAGCGATCATTACACGTTATCTGCACCATCATCTCAACATGCTTAACTCCCCACTACAGATTATTGCAATATCTTCTAAATCCATTACATCGTTTCCGTTCTTTGAAATAATACATTTCCTGAATTTCGTTAAAGTAATTTATGGTCTAGGTCAGACGGGTATAATTTGATTTCAAAATTTGTAGATGTGCAAGTTTCGAAACTTTTTTCCGCAAATCCTATTCATAATGTCAAATTATAAGATGTTATTTATAGGAGGGATGGAGGGTTAAAGGGAAAAGTAGGAGGGGAGATAAAAGGGGACAGGTGATACAAGAAGAGAGATACATAGATAAGAGAGAGAGAGAGAGAGAGAGAGAGAGAGAGAGAGAGAGGAATAAAAGTAAGGGGGAGGGAGGGGAAATGGGACAAGAGAATAGAGGAGGGGCAAATGATTTGTGATGTAAGATTGGAGAGAATGAAATGAAAGTAAGGGAGAGAGGGTTTTAAGTTAGAGATAGAGAGGATTTCAAGTTAGAAATAGAGAGGTTTGAAGGCAGAAGAGAGAGAGAGAGAGAAATTGGTGGAGGGCAGGGTAAAGGTATATAGGACAAAAGAATAGAAGAGGAGGGGAGATAGATTATGAGGAAGGGCAAGTGATGAGAAGTGACAGGGAGAGAGAAAATGAAAGTAACGGGAGAGAGGGTTTCAAGTCAGAGATAGAGAGATTTGAAGAGAAGAGAGAGAGAGAGCGCGCGTAAACAGGGAAGGGGAAGAGGGGGGTAATGAGAGAGTCTACTGGAATGTAGAGGTGTATATGGTAGAACTAGATAGTATTATGAGGCATCATTAATTTTTCACCCGTATGATCTCCTGCATGGGTAGATACTAAAAGTAGGAAGGCTTGTGCCTCACTTCATCAGAGTAATGAATATGATATGCTATGTGTTACATTCAGTAGTTCTAAACATAGTGATGTAGTGAATGGTAAGATAAGTCACCTGGGGGAAGGAAGCTGAGTATACCATTCCTTCTAGAATAGTTTAATGTTTGGTTTAAAGATTTAATCCTGACATTTGTTAATTCCTTAAAAAATAAAGCCCATACTAGAAAATTATACCAAAACTAGTGTGTATTCATTTTACAGAAATTGCTTACAACTATGCTCATTTGTAGCCATTTTTGATGATTCGATCTTACTCAATTTTTTTCATTTGCCTTGAACTCAGATGCTCTCCCTTGAAATACAATGTATTTCGCATTTCCCAACAAGAATAATTTGTTGATTCTGAGATAACAATGACAAGATGAAAGTAATGGAATTTGCGCTTGTACGTTAATCAGAAAGCGTGCATCGGTGGTATTCCTTGGTGCATGTAACTTCATATGCAAACATAGCGGGCGTTTAATGGAAGTCGGTCCTCGTTAATGTTCAACGATTTGAAACCATAGATAGATAGTGGGATGGATGTTGCTTAATGGGGGTAATGAATATGAACCATGGTGAAGAGGATGATGAATGACAGCTATATCACATAGAGAATAGTTCACTTACGAGCTCATCTATCATGACCAGGGTTGGCCTCTTTATGTTACCTCCCTACCATGAATACCGGTATTACAGAATGAATGATGAAGAGCGATAAAAGATAAAGTGGTGATGAAGTCATGATGTAGAGGGGCTTCTCATCATTTCAGTATTTTAAATGCTCACAGAATTTGAATACTGATACAGTAGTATGGTCTGTTGTCAGCCTGGAGAACATTAATTTTATGTTAATTGATATTATGAGGTAATGCACTTCTGGTTCTCAATACTTGTAATGTAATATTCACTCTCTTTATGGTATGAGATACAAATGTATGCTCTGAACATCATAAACATCTCTGACTTGTCTTCTGTGAAGTTGCAGCAGAAGATGATTTTATGATGAAATTAAAGACGGAAATATATTTCTATTTTTTTTATATTTGGTGCATATGCTTAGTATGACTTCTATTTTATCTCAGATTTTTCATTGGAAACTACATGCATTCAAAAAAAAGTTTTATCGATTGAAAGAAGATACAAACAATTTTTGCTATTGCACCTGATAACATTTAGCAAACATGGATTTCCAGAGAGCAAATGATGAAATCCTACCCCACTTCTAGTATTGCAGGATTCGATTTGCTGTATGATGTACGTTTGGTTCTCTTTTGTAGTGCTGTTATTGGAAATGCATTTTGTTGAGAAAGAGCAAGTTTGAAGCATTGATTGATGCATGACAATGTGACTTCTTGTTTAATGCATGATAATTCCAAGGATTATGCTGAGATGAGAAGATGGGTATGGGGCACGGAGGGGATTCCTTTCATAGCCCTCTTCGCATCATAAAGTCAACTATCACTGATTGCAATATTGCATGTGGTAGATATGTTGTGCAAAGTATTTGTATAGATATCATTGTAACAGTCGATATGTTTTGAGATATATTTGATATGTTTTTAGATCGTCAAACCATAGAGCTATCTGCAAAGGATTTTTAATTTCACAACTGTCACTCATTTGAGAGATGTAATGAAAGATAAGAGTAATTCATGCTATATTCAAACTGCAATAACTTAGATGAGGCTGAATAATGATACATTTATGTTTCATTCTTCTTCTGGTCATGAGATAATTGCTAGATTTATTACTGTTATTTTATTTCCATACTTTCAATATCAGATGTTATATTCATTCATATGTGAACAGGCCCGTTTTATCCACTGAAGCATGTGAATGGACCCATCCTCTCATTGATGAAGCTCATTGCTATGCATGAAGATTCTACTCAAGCATGGGTTTAACCCATTAGACTGTTAAAACATGGAGCCTTCATCACCAGAAATATTTCCCCATTCTCATATTCTTGTGATTAGGTTACATCCCATATCGAACATTCATCAAAATTTCGTGACAACTAGTGCTTTCTAT
This sequence comes from Heliocidaris tuberculata, assembly GCA_025618425.1. Taxonomy (NCBI): domain Eukaryota; kingdom Metazoa; phylum Echinodermata; class Echinoidea; order Camarodonta; family Echinometridae; genus Heliocidaris; species Heliocidaris tuberculata. Next base: position 15,117,988 of record CM046839.1, read on the forward strand.
CTGCACCACTGTCATTCCAGTATGGATTTGAATGCAGTTCTGCCTCATAAAACTGCACAGCAGAATGACGTTTATTTCAAAGGTGGGATTTCAGTTGGCATAATTGAATCTTAGCTCTGAGAATGCACATATTTGGTTGTTACCACATTACAAAAATTATATTTTCATCTATTGTCCTTCCGTGGGCTGTTAGTGAATGAATTCATCTCTTTATTTATGTTAGTTGTATAAAAATTGTGTTTTTGAAGTGTGTATATACCCAATAAACCACTGTCTGTTTTTATGATGATCACTCCAGTATGGACTTAAATGCAGTTCAAAATATGTGGGATTTCAGTTGGTATAATTGAATCTTAGCTCTGATGAGACACATATTTAGGGTGTAACATCATTACAAAAACCTTGTTACAAAAAATTCATTTATTTTCCTCTCATGGAGAGTTACTGAATAAGCTCTTCTCTGCATTTATGTTACTTGTATGAAAATTATGTTTTTTAAAAAGTGTGTATGTTTTTTAAAAAGTGTGTATACACACTTTTTAAAAAACATAATCTTTATACAAGTAACATAAATGCAGAGAAGAGCTCATTCAGTAACTCTCCATGAGAGGAAAATAAATGAATTTTTTGTAACAAGGTTTTTGTAACATACCAAATAAACTAGTGTCTTTTTTTATGATGATGTCTCTGAAATATAGATTTGAATGCAGTCCTGCCTCATATAGCTGCACAGCTTATTAAGGTTTTTCTAAATAAGGGATTTCAGTTGGCATAATTGAATCCTAGCTCTGAGAACACACATTTTGGGTGTAACCTCATTATAAAAACCTTATTACAAAAACTTTATTTTTCCTTTTCCCTTCCATAGAGAGTTACTGAAAAAATATCTTCTCTGTATTTATTTTAATTGCATGAAATTGTCTCTTTTTTTTGGGGGGGGGGGATATGTGAATACCTTAGACTCCTGCCATTTTTCAAAATGCTAATCTCTCAAATATTATTATGATTATTATTTGTTGGATTAGGTTTTTCCAAATAAAGGATTTTAGTTGGCATAATTGAATATTAGCTCTGAGCACATACGTGAAGACTACATCGTTCAGGAGTAACCTCATCAAAAAAAATATGTATTTTCACCTAAATTGCTTTTATGTGTGTTACCTGAATAAAATTGTATTTGTAGTATGGAGACTGTGATTACATCTGATTTGATAGTGAATTCATCATATGGAGACTTCAAAATTGGCTTTTGCATTTTAGGGAGCACTCTTTTGAATGATGCTTTTTTCCCCCCATTCTGAGGGAGTTACGTGAGTGTGAAGACAAGATGCCAACATTGTGTTTGATTACATAACATAAGGCCTTGAATGTATGGAGAATCATTAAGGACACCTGAGGGCTTGATGATTGTAGCATCCGCAGCACAATAGAGGTGAAGAAAAATGCATCAATTTAGATGAGTTCAGAAGAATACAGCCTGATAGTAATGCTAACTAGCAATCTCCTTGAATATATGATATATCAAGGGTTATCCATTGTTGATAATTCACTATTTCTATTCCATTGCTTGTACGAATTTTAGCCTAGGTCTGTGGATTCTTCCATTACCACCAAGCCCAAAGAAAGCTGTGAAAAATATATCCAAGTTTACTGACATGCGGCTATTATGAAATATGGGATTTTAGTTGTTTTTTCCTAAAAAAGTCATTGTATTCTTTCAATATTACTTTATTCAATTTACATAGTTTTGTTGCACGTTTAAATGCTTATTTTTCTTATGCTTCAAATTACATACAGCAACTTGTGAAAGCATGTGAAGGAGTTGTGTGAGGTTGGCCTGTACCAATATTTTTGCTGAACACAGCTTGTTGATAAACTACCCATCTCAATCACTACACACTTTTATGTTTCATTAGAAATATCAAGAATTTATCATTTGCCTGTACTATTAAAACCTGATTAAATCTTTAATGCTTTGTCATTTCATCAGTAGTTTTGGTCAGTTGATGTGAATTTGATAAAAATAATTGGTTTTATTGATATCCAGGGTAGCCACATCAGTATATAGACAATATGTGCTCCTCTACCTGAGGGTCCTGCATTGCCATGTATTCATTTATTACACTGTGTTGAGAGGGATATGTGGGTAAAACTCCTTGTCCTTGATGTGGCCACTGAGCAAGGGTCAAACCCAGGACCTCATGTATATATATATATATATATATAGTCAAGAGCCTTCACCAGTATACTATGGTGCTTCCATTTGACCAATTTATATATACTAATAATCTACTAATAATCAAATTTAAAAAGTTGAAATATCTGGATGTCCTGATGTGACAGTCTGGGATGTGATCAATGAGATCTGGCCCTTCAATTGGTTTGAAGTAACAGGTTGAAGTGCGTTGATGGCTACGGATGATTAATGGTTCCTGTACAATCCTACAGGAAACACTTCTCACATTGACAGTGTCAGACTTTGGCAGCTGGCCCCATGCAGCCTAAAAACCTCACACAATCACAGAGCAATGTGATTCATTTTATTTATGCGTAATATCTCATGCTTGAAGATTGAAATGAGTGAAAATTCAGTCCTTTAAAAGAACAACTTTCCAACTCTTAATTGGGATTTTCCAGCAGACCCAAGCACAAGCAGAATTCTTTCTGGATTATATAGTGTTTTGATTTAGATCAGCTGATTCTATTTTCAGCATGTTGAAATTAAAAACTGTTCAGCTTTATGGTGTGAACTATGGGTTGTAGGATGCTGTATTCTGTTTTTAAATTTTTTTATACATGTATAGAGAAAATACTAAAAAATGCTATTAAAAAAATTCTTTAAAATTGAAATAAACAGCCACAACATTGATAGACTCACATTTATCATGTAAAGAATATTCACAATTTCTATAATCATTTATTCATTAAGTTATTAGGAGGAGACATTTTGACAAAGTCATATCATAAATCCGAAAGATTCACTTGGCATATATTAAATCCAGATATTACTATAAAATAATAAGTTATTCCTAGATTATAAGAAGTAATGTAGAATCTAGAGCATTTGTAGTTTTAAAAGTATGACTCATTGAAAATAGTCATGTACCTCTAATTTCATTGAGCTATGATTTTTTTTTTGTACCGTCACAGCAGTAATTCCAACAGATTTTTTGATGGACTGCGATAGACCTTAGGAAGCTTTAGATTCTGGATTAAGGATGGGACACTGACATAGTTGGCGGATGAACCATCATAGGAAATTGTACATTTCCTGAAAATAAGCCCAAAAGTGGTTCAAATTATTACCCCCTGACAAAGGACAGAGTGCAGATAGCTCCCACAGATAGGCCAGAGTTCCCCTTGGATATTGGGCCTCGTAAAGTTGACTCTTTAAAGATAATGTTACAGGGAAATCAGAGAGTTTATGAATATTTTTAAGAGTTAATTTCTGTTTTCCGTCTACTCATACACAACTTCATGAGGTACAGTGTCTTGTTCAGCACTGGTTTGGATATGGAGGATCTAGGGGTAAAGATATTTTGTTACAGAGATAATTAAAGTGTGATCTCACCTAATTCAAAATATTCTAGAAATAACTCCACAGAGCATAAAGACAATAATTTTTTTGGACAAAAATTACCAGCTGAGAGGCAGAAGGGGGTGAAAGAGAAGGTGAAAAATAATCTGAGCTTTCTCATTCCTTTTATGTCAGTTTGGAAGAACGCCATAGTAGAAGTGTCCCCTGAAAAGGAATGCTCTTCAAATGCCCTCATATTTGAAATATGATGAGTAATATCTGAAGTGTTTGGGCAGAACATTCACGCCACATGACATTGTGTGTGTTTGTGTGTGTGTGTGCAGTCCCATATACCCATTTCTGTGTGCAGTGCATGTGCCTTTCAGTGAGAAGTTGGTGATTCCAAAACCTCACAGAATCAAGGAGTTAACTCCTTGACAGTATGCACCAGTTCTTATGTATCGGTAGACATGATCAACCTTTCTCTACTGGCTTGAGACAGTTTCCTTCACAGTGACATCACATATCTAGTTTCCTTCACAATGAAATCACATAACTAGAACTCACCTTTATCTTCAACATTATTTGAAAGTATATGAGCACCCACAATTTTGACCCCATATCTTGCTCTAGGCAAAACATATAAAACAATGAAAATCATTCATTTTGATGATGTTGGGGTAGAAAAATCCCCACAAGATTGCGCTTATGGCATTAGTGTAGCTGGGGGGGGGGGGGGGGGGGGGGCAGGGACCTTTTTTTTTGTTGTTGTTGCTTGTCAGAGAATTATGGAGGAAAACAAGTGATAACCCCCCCCCCCCCCCCCCCCCCCCCCCCCCCCCCCCCCCCCCCCCCACTGAGCGACTTTTTTGAGGGCTGGTGAAAAAAAAAATTATACATAGATTTGGTGGTATCTATGTAACTTGTAAATTGGACCTGAAGAATTGCCCTCCCCCCACACAAGGGTTTTTAGAAATTTAGAAAATATAAAATCGTGATGAAAAAAAAAATACTCTTTCAATACTCTTTTGGTAAACATTTAAAAGTTGTATATATTCCCTTTCAAAGGTACATCATGACAAGATTCCCTACAACCACTATACTCAAATGCGATTCAGATTCAGATTCAGATTCAAAATACATGTACATTTATTTCCTTCTCCCAACCAAGTACATACAAAATGAAATGTACATTCACAAAAACCATAGTGGAAGGAGGCAAGGGTCCCAGAAAGCACATGGCTTGTGGTGGGGTTGCCTTTACAATACGTATTTACATATATGATATTAAAAGAAAAGCATTGGTTGGTAAAACAATTACAATATGCACAAAAAATCTGAAAGATTAAAAAAGAAAAGAAAGGAAAAATATACGAAAGTCTACTTGTGGTGTTGTGATTTGTTTGTGTAGGGAATAAACGTGATAAAGAGGAGAAGGAGAAGGGGTTAGGAGGAGAGGAAGAGGAGGAAGAGGAGAAAGAGAATGTTGGAAGAAGACTGCTAATCCAGGAGAAGAGAGCTTAGCCTTCATCAGGAGAGATTAGATGCTGATATCAAACGAGTTTCCTTCAGGCTCTCCCCGCTATCCAATTAGTGTTCATTAACAGGCTGGCTTCCACCATTGGCAGGTGGGTAAATGTTGTATGAATCAAGTTTATCATTGTGTCAAAATATTTCAATGTCAAATACTGAATAATACATTTGGACATTTTGTCTATGTGTCAATAAATTTATGAACATTTAAATTAAAGAAATAAAAATAAACAGGTATTTTTAAAAGTTTCATTGTGAGTTTCAATATCTTTCTTTTTTTTAGTTGTTAAGTTCGGAATGAAATACTTTCCATATGTAGAATCTTCACTTTGTAAGGTCATGTTCCAGTTTATGTTTTATTTAGTATTTGATTAGACATATCATTCAACATGAAATTGCTTGCATAGGGAAATTGCTGACCAGGGCCCTCTTGCATAAAAAGTTGCGTTTAATCGAATCGCAACTCAAAAAATTAAACGCAAGTCCCAAATACTTGATCCTAATTGGTTGAAAATCAAGTTGCGTTTAATTTTTTGAGTTGCGTTTAATCGCAACTTTTTATGCAAGAGGGCCCAGGGCATGGAAAAAGCAAAATTATGACAGAATTTCTTGAATTTTGAATTAAAATGTATTTAATATCATTTCACGTAGTGCTTAATAAAGTGCAGAAAATCAATGCCAAGCAATTTGCCTGTCATTTTGATGTGATTGGCACTTGGGTAATAATCCAATAAGCTAATCTCTGATGACATCTTCAGGATTTAACTCTATTAATCAATGGCTGTAGAGAGACCCTCTCTGGGATTTCCTCTTTCCTTCTAAAACATCTGTCCTTCATCCATAGATGTACAGATAAATGATCTCTGACACATGAGTGTGGTCTATGTTTCTCTCCCCCTGTACTAACCACCCCCTTCTCCTGGGGATGTCCTCCCACTCCCCTTCTCCTCTTCACATCTGTTCTTTCTCCGCATCAATGTGTGAACACATGGATCTGGTCACTGTCTCCCTGTGTGCGTTTATTCTCTGTGTCTCTTCTCCCGCTCTCTCCCCCCTCTCTCTCTCTCTCCTGATTTTGCTCATCTTCTCCCATTTCCTTTCTCTTCACTTTCTCTCTACCTGTCTTGCTGCTCTCAATGTTTTCTCCTCACCTGTCTTTTCCCTTTTCCATATATTAATTTCAAACCACAGATCTAGGACGTCTCCATCTCTATCTTTGTCTCTGTCTGTTTATTGTATGAGTGTCTGTCTGTCCTTATGTCTCTCTGTCTCTCCTCTTCTGTCTGTGTCTTCTTCTTCTTCTTCTTCTCTCTCTCTCTCTCTAGTCATTTCAATGTCTCAACCCCTTTTTCTCTGTGTCCCCATCCCTCTTAATTTTCTTCATATTTGTCCTTTCTTTGTGGATAATCTAACTGATGAACTTTAATTAATGAATTTGATCTATGTCTCCATCTGTCTGTCTGTCTCTGTCTGGCCCAACTCCAGTCTCCTTTCCTCAACTTCCTTCTCTACTTACCCTAAATATTGTGATAATTGTAATAACTTGAACACAGTTATCATTTTCCCCTGCTCGTGCTATGCTTTTACCAGTAACAGTAACAGGCCTTTATCTCTCTCAGCAGTCAAGATTGGCATGTTTGTTTGGTGGTATCTTTTGACTATTGTAATTTCTTTCTTAGGAATTGTGAAATTAAATTTCCTGGTGAAAAAAAATATGATCAGAGTAAACCAAATTTTAAACCTGAAACAGAATTTCGCATTAAATATATTGTAGAAGTTTGCAATGACCCCCCCCCTCTCCTGGAAAAAAAGGTATATATATGTAAGCCTTGTTCCAGCTTCTCCTTGTTCAGTTGTTGCAATGTTAGCCTGTGCCTAAATAGCTGTGTTTAAATTTTTATAAAAATTGATCCATAAAAAACACAGGTATTTGATTTACATTATTACAACAGGAACATTCTGTGGTCTATCTTCCCAGAAAAATACATGTCAGTTCCATTTATGATCTTCAATTCGAACACAGCTTTCTCTGTGCCCTTTTTTCCATCAGCAGAGACCACAAACTTTCTATTTGGGGAAAAAATAGAACTTTAAAATCCTCCATATCTCTGTTTAGAAAAGGTTAGTAGACAGGTGGTACACAGATGCATGGTGTCATAATCCGTGCTTTGGTTTGAGTTGGCTGCCTGCCTGCCTTCAAACTCTAGACAGGTTTTGACCTCAAGTCATTATGACCCTGTTGCCATGGTAATGTAGGTTGAGCAGGCCAGCCTTGGGTCAGTACATATGGCATTGGGATGTAAGATTTCATACAGATCTTGGTATGAATCTTGTAGGGGTACAGAAGACTCTCTAACAGTTGTCAGACAATGAAACAAGATGGATTGGACAAATTTGGCAAAGTAGAAAAACAGGAAAGATGTATAAGAATAAAGGATGGCAGTAGGAACAAATATTTATCATATGTAAATCTTAGCAGGAGATAGTTTACAAGGATGAGGAGAAAGGAGAAGAGATGGGAAATAGAGGAAGAGGAGAATTAGGAGAAAGAAGAAGAGATGGGTAATAGAGGAAGAGGAGGAAAGAGAGGAGGAGGAGAAAGAAGGAGAGATGGATGTTGAGGAAGATGAGAAGAAAAGGAGGAGGAAGATGAAGTGGAAGAAGCTGAAGCAAGTAGACTTTGCGCAGCAGCATGCATTTGCATTACATGCATGCATTTGCATTACAGCCAGTAGTTTTATACCATCATGACAGTAGACATTGGAGGCTATATTGATAACAAGCAGTGACAGGCAATGACAAGTGTTTGTCACACTGTTCCCATCTGACCATGCAGTGACCATTATGCATGGGATAGAACTTTGGATTTTAGTCCAGACATGTGATTTAATAGTACCAGCTGTTTGACAACAAAAAACAACAGGTTTTCTGAGTTCGTTTTTGTTCAGAACTTATTGTATTGCCGAAGGGGCAGGACATCTGAATGGAACTTGATGCTATTTTATAATCATCATTGATTATAATGCCCTACATCTAGCATATAGGCTTTCAAGAAGGTGTGGTCTAGTATGCTTGCTTCCTTACAGTTATGTAAAATAATCCATCATCATCACCACCACCACCACCACCAACACCACCACCACCATCGTCATCATCGTCATCATCATCATCATCATCATCATGACAACGATGACCACCACCATGATGGCTCCATCACCACCCCCATCATCATCATCATCATCATCATCATCATGATTCTTCTCCTCCTCCTCCTCCTCCTCATCCTCCTCATGTTCTCCTCTTCACCTCCTCCATCCACTCACCTCATGATTCTCTCCTCCTCCTCCTCCTCCTCCTCCTCCTCCTCTCCTCCTCCTCCTCCTCCTCTCTCCTCCTCCTCCTCCTCCTCCTCCTCCTCCTCCTCCTCCTCCTCCTCCTCCTCCTCCTCCTCCTCCTCCTCCTCCTCCTCTCCTCCTCCTCCTCCTCCTCCTCTCTCCTCCTCCTCTCCTCCTCCTCCTCCTCCTCCTCCTCCTCCTCTCCTCCTCCTCCTCCTCCTCCTCCTCCTCCTCCTCCTCCTCCTCCTCCTCCTCCTCCTCCTCCTCCTCCTCCTCCTCCTCCTCCTCCTCCTCCTCCTCCTCCTCCTCCTCCTCCTCCTCCTCTCCTCTCCTCCTCCTCTCCTCCTCCTCCTCCTCCTCCTCCTCCTCCTCCTCCTCCCTCCTCCTCCTCCTCCTCCCTCCTCCTCCTCCTCCTCCTCCTCCTCCTCCTCTCCTCCTCCTCCTCCCTCCTCCTCCTCCTCATAACAACATGTACTCTCTGTTCATTCAGTATAACATGGTTTGCTCACAAATAGACAAGTTCATGAAACAAAAATCTGAGGGAGACAACAAGTGCTAAAAGCTTGTTGGAGTGAAAATTGTTGACATTGTCTGGTATGGTGCTGCTGACTGTGTTGTGATTGGCACCCTGCCAGCCTGAGTGCAGAGCTTAGTGAGCACAGCAGGGATTCTGATTGGCTGTTATTAGACCTATTCAGGGACAAACTTTTAGCTCCCAGCCAATCATAGACCTTGCTCTCCTGACCACATAACAGAAATTATCTTGAGATGTAATAGTGAAATCTGCACATTTTTTATATCAATCATAATTCATACAAAATATGAGTGTAGAATATCATCGAAGAAAATGTTCATAATATGTTTGGTTAACCTTGCTTGGAGCATCTGTAGTTTCATATCTTCAAAAGATAGATTTTCCTCCAATATTTGGATGGGACTTTCCACCTTATGAAAGTAAGAGCAGCCACTTTGCAAGGATTTATAAAGGGAAAAGAGATACAGGTACAAAGCTTCCATTGAATTTTTAAACATTTTCCTTCCTTTTCATCTTATTATGTGTGTGTATGGGGGGGGGGGCAGGCGATTGCTACACTTGCCTAGTAGATGAGCAAAACAGATTACATATGCGTGTTTTTCTAAATGGAGCCATGTTTACCAATCCTCATCCATTGTCATTTTAATGCTCCTTTATACATTCTCATCCCTATAGATTCACCCTTTAGGGAATGTCATCAAAAGACCAGACACTTTCACCAGCAAGGAAAAGAACACCAATTAGGTACTACATAGCTAATCAAAGAATAATTCCTCCCTTGCCGGTATTAATATCTCAAATCAGACAGATTATCCAGCAATTAACTTAATGAAATTATACTCTCGGTGGAAAGCCTTAATCCAGCTTCAAATCCAGAAGGAAAGCGAAAGGAAGGACGGATAGATGGATAAAAAAAAGAGCCATCCTGTTTACATGTTTGTTCTTTAATTGACCAATCTTAGCAAGGCTCCAGGAGAATGGATGACCGTTGATTTCAACCAATTATGTGACTACATGAGTATCCTTCAATGTATCCATTGTGAAGAGAAATTAGTCCATTATCCTTGTAAATCCAGTTTGGAGACAGCATATCATGTTGTGAAAACATGATATGCAAGGGATAAAAAATTGAACTGTATTTGATTTTTAGCAGTTGCTAAGATTTCTTTTCAGCGTAAAATGTTTTTATCCCACTTAGGACCTAAATAAAGAAAAAGCTTTGTCCATCTTTCTGGAATGTCTTTCTGTGCATGATTCTATTATGATTTTTTTTTATAGTACATTGGAAACATACATTGGACATGGTCTTAATTTTCATGCAACTCATATTTCCAATAAGTTTCATTTTCATCTATCCTGGGTTAATTCTTTGACAAGCTAAAACTGTGATCATAAATAAGAAAGTGCACAGTTGTAAAGTTGTTTGCTTAAAATGGCCATGACTCCATTTTTCACATTCTAAGATGGAGTTACCTAGACCTGATTTTACTCCCACCTCTCTGATAGAGTGAATGGTTGGCCCTGGCACATTTCTAGAACACATTCAGAATGAGGCCCCCCCCCCCCCCCCACTTGGAATAATAACATAAATGTGCTTCCATTTTCTGCTGTCTCTTTCCCCCAGCGAAGCACATCAGAAGTCATCGTTTGTTGGCCTCAGCCACTCACACGTAACCAAATCGACCAAACATAGGGTGTGAAAAATTCGATTTACAATGAATCTAATCTATTTCTATTCTTACAGTGTAATTGGACAGTAATTGTGATGATGGCAGAGAGATTTAACTGATGGAAGTCTGTTATCTTCCCTTCTAAAAACCATTTACTTATCCCATTGATCAAGAAGTGTCATGCTTCAGTCTGATAATTATCTCTTCCTTGAGTGACATGAAGTAACTTTCAACTATTGATTGCTCATTCATTCTGTACAACTTTACTGCAGGTTGTCCATTAGATGGAGTCTACTTTTGTGAACTACAGTCACTTACAATGTTTATTTTTATCTTTTCTGTAAAGAGATTTATTCAATTGAGGAAAGATGGTTTTCCTATAATCTATATATGAAAACATTCTTATCATTTACAGCCTACCTGTAGTAACTGAGTCAAAAGCAACTGAGAATTACATTCACAGTTTTTCCTTTTAACTTCTATCATTGAAAAATATCTACCATAGAAAATGATTGATTCTGTGCTTATGTATTTCAAACCTTTGTACACTTAATAAAGCCTTTTCTTTTGTGCATGCATATATTTTTTGTTGCTGATTTTCATTCAAGGGTATCCCTGCCAAAATACCTGCATCCCTGCCAAAATACACCTATTCTGAAACCATTACTCAGTTGTGAGTCATGTTCATTTTAATTATTAGAAGTTGCACAAACTGAACATCATGAGAGTTCTGGGAGCTCCTCTGAATTTGGATTCTTTGGATTAGAATGCCTAATATTGCAAAGTGTTAGATGACAAATGTAATTACTATGTACAGGAATAGGATTATAAGAATATGTTACAGTATCTGGAATGTTTCATCAAATTGACTTGCTGCATTATGGAGCTAGATAAAAAGCTCAGAATGTAATCATCATCTTATGGGCCAGTTCCGGAGCTGGTTGCTTAAAGAGTATCGATTCCCAGTCCTCACCTATCACTTGCTCATTTACGAAGACGATCAAGACGAAGGGAAACAAATCAAGGGGAGGAGTCAAAAGCAGAGAAAAAGAATCATCACGTTACTGAAGTTTGTATGACAAAATGAGAAGATGGCATAAGATGATAGCTGTCACTGATGAGCTTATTTCAGAGATGATCGTGATTGGCATCAGACAAGTCTAGTAGTCAATAGTAGAGAGAAAGCATCTCTTTAATATCCAAGTTTTGTGAAAGAAATAGAAAATTATTTGAGACAATAGGTTTCTTTAATATCTCATTTCAGAGATGATCAGTAAAATTAAAAAGCATAATGAGTGTAAAGCAACTTGAAGAAGAAGAGAAAGAATCATATAGAACTTTTGAAGTAGTGAAATGAAAAAAGATGACATTAGATGATAACTTTCATTGTTGACGTATTAGGGAGCTCATTAAATATTCAACTCTCCTTGAGGCAATTTCAAGCCTTTTACCCTCCAAGAGATCAATGATGTAATCCTCATTCATCATCTTGTTCTCAGGATATAAACTAGTGCTATGATTCAGCTCTGGTTTTAGACCTTCCGCATAGTCCTCTTGTAGACTTTAATAGAATCAATGCCGCTTTTTATGTCGGACAGAAGAAAAAATGTCTAGTCTTTTGTCGGAAATCACAAAGAAGTAACTGTCACAGGTCTCAAAGGAGATACGGAAGGATTACCATGAAGTAATTTTGGGAGGAAAATGGACTAAATATTGATTGAACAAGCTTCTTACTCCTGTAAGTACAAAAGTGGTCTTTCATGAAGTGTCAAAAAACATTCAATTGTTGAATTTGTAGTATTGATTATTAGTTTTAGAATAGGTGTATTTTGGCAGGGATGCAGGTACGTGTTTGATGCAGATGAAAGATGATATTTTGACTTTAGCCGTCATCTCGCTTTTCTCTCAATTTCATCTCTTCTCAGGTGCCGATACAATGATTATGAAGAGAAAACAGGCCTGTATACTTGGTACAGGGATCCACTTTCTGTGAAGAACTTGGTTCTATAACTAGATTCCATATTATAGAGATATCATTGATCAATTGCGAGTCCTTTGACCCATTGAATACTGAATTATCTCATTCCCATAGAATTAATACAGGGTCTACCCGGTTCCCATAGGCAATGGGTTAACCCTTTCATGACAGGAATTATTTAAGGGCTAAATTGATCACATTTTGTTCTTCAAATTGGCAACAATAATATTTTTCTTTTAGTGCTACACGGTTCTAACTAAATGTAATGTCTCTGAAAACAATATGCATCATTAGAAGCTTAGTCGAAAGTTGAAAAAAATTGCCAATTTTGATAAAAACAGTGAGTTTGAACCTCTCAAAGTGTTGCCAGTTTAAGGATTTTAAAAGTTATTCTCCTTTTTAAAATATCTGGTGACAAACGCAATATGGTTATGCATCAAAAATGGACACAGCGTGTGCAGAATTTTTTGCTCTTTCTACTCTTGCATCTGGTATATTTTTTTGAGCTCTGAATCAAAAGTTATTGAGCCAAACCACAAAATGTGGTCAGTTGTCTTGAAAGGGTTAAGACTTGTGATTTGATTGATATCAAGGTTGAAATCAGTTTGGATAATCATAACTATTTTCTAAGCAGACTGCACGGTGATAAATATATCTTGAATTGTTTTGTGTAGTGTTGCTTCCCAACATTTGATTTTTTTTTTATCCAGCAACTCTGTTCAGGATATTGCATTGCTTATACCAATACATTTTGTGAAAATCACACAACTGAATACCTTCTTAATCACTACTAATGTTTTCACCATATTGTTCACATGAACAAGCTTACATATACATATTTTACTGAACAAGTACATATATATATTTCCAAAAAGGAAAGCACTGTCTTCTATGACTTTTATTGCTGGAAGTTCACCAATCTGAAGTCTTTGGGCTGTAAGCACGGATGTAAAAGGTTTCATGCTAGATCTGGATACATTTCCTCAATAAATGAAGTATTTCCCTTCCCATGTTATGTCTTGCCAAGAGAAATATGTCTTGTTTGCTAAACATTTCTGGTTGCAGTACAAACCAGTCATTCACTCATTGGCATCTATCTGATTTGATCGCATCATTAGCTATGTTCATACAGGACTTGTGGTTTCAAAACTTTAAGTTAGCAAAACTTTAAGTTAACAAAACAATGACCCACTAACCACGATGAGGGTTCACATGGGCCCGAAACAACGATGCTTGTTCTGAAACTACAAGCCGAGCAATCGTTGTTGTTAACACAGGAAGTAGATACCGATTGTACTACAGTACACATACATACACATACAGTTCCTATGTTCATAATGCATGCGAAGGGTATGACCAAGAAATTTAACATGAACAGCAAGGTCATCTGTAACTACATGGTCCGTAACTGCGACGGAGGACCACCCACTGCTTGTGGTTTCAGCCTTAACCACAAGCTCGCTTGTGGTTCTAGAACGGCAAGTAAACTTAAGTTTCGGAACTACGTTCGTACAGTCTGAAACTACAAGATAACTACAAGTTAACTTAAAGTTGTGAAACTACAAGCAAAACTTAAAGTTTAGCTCCCATCGTGTGAACCTGACTACTCTCTCAATACCAGTGTCAGATCACAATCATCTTCACCTCCTGTGACCCAGTCTCTCTCTCTCTGACCCCTGTTCATATGGTGGACAAGCTTGTCGGATCTAGATCAGACTATACTGACTTATAGAAATGGAACAAGAATAATTTGATGAGACATATCCTTCTAAATCTATGTTACTTGACAGGGTAAGGGATATCAGAGCAAGAGCGAGAGAGAGAAAGAAAGAGAGGGGGATGGGGCAGTGACACCCCCAGTCAAAATTGCTGTTGACAAGTATTGCATTAAAAAAAAAAACTTTGTCTATGATTCCACAATATAGTTCTATCCTTTGTTGGCAAATTTGAATATTTGAGGGCAGTTTTTTGGTGGCTTGTTGAAAAATTTTCAGCTAACCTGTCTGAGAATCTGGCACCCTGCCTCTCCCCCATAGTCATAGTGGTCTAGAATGCCCCTGTTGGAGTGGTGCACTTATCTAGATGGGTGTAAAACAGTTCCTCTTGGAGGAACAGTTCCAGACTGGAGGTCCTATATATCCCTACTATCTTATTCAATGGTTAAGATTAGAATAAGGTCAAGCCTCTGTAATATTGTGGACAGAAATATTGCTTATTGGGGACAAATCCCTCAGAGACATTTTTCTTTCCTGTGTTATTTTCGTCCATCAAACAGGATGGGACTTCATATTTCTGGGACGGTTTTCCAGAGAAGACAATATTCTCCCTTAAATAACTTTGTTTAGACAACTATTTTAAGGACATTCGTCAATATATATTTTTCTTTAAATGCCATTGCATGTTTAGTTGAGGTTTGATGAGTGTGTAAAAAAAGGTACAGTTTTCATGGTGTATTATTTCATGAGGACATTTCCAGTCTTGTCTTCTTTCTTTTGTAATTGTATGAATTTTAAACATCATAGTAGAAGGAGTATTGCATCAGTAAATTTGGACAAAAAAATTCCTGAGATCACCTGTGCTACTTTAGTATGACCTTTATGTTTTGATTTTGTAATTATAAGGCCACCATGTTGATATTTTATTTTATGAATATAAAATAATATTTTGCTAAACCAGAGATAGATGTAAATGGAGAGCTTTGATCACCAATTTCTGGAAAAGACAATCAAACAAGCAAGTAGATTAATTTTTAATTGGTATAACACAAATTATCAGAATCATTTCTTTTCATTCTTTATCATTTTTAAAATAAAATTCAAGTGTATACATGGTCAAGATTACTAACTATCTTGAGTTTTAAAAATTGACCTTCAAGTAGAACTGGCTTTGCTCATCTATCAATACTGCTATCTGATCACAATCTCACTGACCTCTACTTCAAGTGTGGCTAGTCCAAATATTAGTTTCAATCTAAAGACAATCACCCATAATATATAGATAACTACAGGTGGGTTGGCACAACAGATCATAGACTTTTTCCTTCTCACTTAACTAGGTAGGGGCAGATCCAACATTTTGTGAAAGAGAGGGCACAATATTCCAAAATTTCTGATAAAAAAGGGTCATCACTTCAAAAAAGGTGGGGGGCACATTCTTGAAGTTGTGTTCTAAATGTATGCCACTTGGGTTTTAAAGAAGGGAGGGGGGGGGGGGGGGAGAGGGTGGACACAGACCAGTTGTGCCTTCCCTTAATCAACCAGTGCTTAAGACCCTTTCAGATGGAGTAAGGCAGTGAGCTGTTGAAAAGAGAAAAGTAAATTCTAATGCAATATGAAATGATAAGATAAGTGTAGTGTGCATCACATTTTTGTATATAAGTATTAAACATAAAACAAAATTGCTCAGGAGCAATTGTTGCACACAGCTATGAAGCTTTTACCCCCCAAAGTATAGCCACTTGCAATTGATTTACATGCAAAATTTTGCTGTAGCATTTTTTAAAAGGCTGATTTCCATGCCATGACTGAACAGGGTATCAGATGCATTATTTCTTTTAAGATAGGCCTATGCTGTATTCTATAGCTTTCTTATTAATTCATGTTTAAATCGAATTAGTCCAGACAACCCCTTCCACTTTCCACTTGTCTGGCAAACCTGTAATGAGAGTCAAATTGGCCATAATTGGAGCATTTGTCAAAATTGATGAAGGAAAAGATTAACTTTGTCTCTATTACTTGGTTTCCCCCAGTTGTTAGAGAGCCGCAAGTCATTCTAGGTCAAGCAAGAGTACATAAGAATGAATGCATTATAATTATGAAATTTATGTCTCCTAGAAAATGTTTATTATAAAGCAAGGAATAATCGCTCAGATTGTGATGCATTCATTCTTCTCTTCACAAGTTAATTCCCACAAAATTTTTGTTGGCTATAAACGTTAGTTGGCAACTCCTTTGTTTGCTAGAAGTTTGTTAGTTATTATTATTAAGATACATTTAGTTACATTGTAAATGAAGCTTGTGATTTTATTTGTAGATGATGTTTGGAAATGTTCCAATCAAGTAACATTCTTATCCTGTTAACATTATTATCATGTTTTTATAAGTTCAATATTTTCAATCCTAACTTGTTTTTGGTTGTCACTTTCCACATTCATTTGATTGTGATTGGCCATTAGATATGTTATTTTGACACCTTGGCACTAAATATTGAGTAAACTCTCTTCTTACACTCAAGTGTTATCAAATATATCAGCATTAATGACTTTGAAATTAAGAAAGAAAATATTTGTAATGGGATCAGATCCCATGATGAATGACACATTGTATCTGAGAGAGCACTGCATTGTATATACAACAATGCTATTAAATTATACAATGAGTAGCAGAGAAACAAGTAGCATATAGATGAACATTGGAGGCCTGTTTTCATATGAAATTAAAGAAAAGCATATCAGATGAATAATTAAGAATTTCATGAGCTTGTTATACTCTCTCTATGTCAAGTGTGTCCGTACTTAACAAAAAATCTGTTTAGAGCCAGAAGGGTGTTAACTCATAGAATTTTGTACAAGGTTAATGCCCTTCTGGCTCCAAGCAGAAAAAAATATTGGATCAGTATAGTCCTAGCTACAAGTAATTAATCTTGGTTTGTTGAGTTACTTAAGAAAGAGTAAATATGGCTGATTCAGTTTGTATAACTTTTAAACATTCAGAAGATTCCCCCCCCCCATTAAAAAGTGCCACAGAAGAAAAAGCAACCATTAAATCAACTCACCTCATAAGATGCGCTTATTCAATTACATTTTACTTTAATTGCTGGTATCAAAAATTATTTCAACCTACTTTTATCATCATTACTCTGATTAAATTCATTCTGTTAATCTTCGTTAGTTCTTGATGTTTATCATTACAAGATGTTAAAATTTGACTTTTTCTGTTTTGTTTGTTTCTGTAACAGAGGCCGGGGCATAATATATGTAGTACTGGTAAAGTAGTCACAAACGTCCATTTCAAGAAGTTAAAAAATAACTATTATAAAATCTAATATATGATTCTTGATAATTGTCTATTTGTAAGATGATAAACTAAATAAATCCAGAGTTGGTTCAAGTTATTAGCAGTCTTCAGTATTATTGAATTCAGTCTCAAATACCATTCATTATCCACAGAAACAAAGTAATATAACACAGACTTGAAGCAGTCAACTTAAAAAATGAATATGAATTTAACTTGTTTAAAGATGATTTTAACTTTTTAATGTGGTAGAAATATTTGAATTATTTGTTGATTTAGCTTAGAATGGAAGAAAATAAACATACCATACTAAAAATTTGTTAAAAATATTATAATTGTTTGATAAATTTTCATTCTCAATGAGTTTAATAATTTTATTTGCACTGCAGTACTAGTAACCCTAAGATCATAGATATTGTCATAACTAGAAAATAATTTTTAACAGAAATTCCATACCATTAACAGTCTTGCTTTCCATCACATTCTGTAACAGGTATTTTTGAAGTACCTTGAACATGCTTGGCACAAAATGGTTGATGCATTTCCACAGAAACTAGCGAGTGTTTCAGGATACTCAGAGCAAAAGTTTGAAATTCTGCAAAGTGTCATATTTAACGGAATTGTTAAAGGTAATGAAATCCAAAAATCAAAATCCTGTTTTCTTTCTGTCTTTTGACGAGGGATGTCAAAGACCTGTTTAGACAATACTTTGTGATACATTTAAAGAGACATCTGGCCAGATGTTCTTCCATAAAGCAGGGACAGAAAAAGGAGGGAATAACGATGATCATCATATTATAATTCAAATTGAAATCACTGTCATTATATGACCCACTTCAGCAAGATTAATGTCCGTTTTGACATGAGAAGGGTAAACTGTAAAAGACAGGGAACCAATCCCTTCATTAAATCAAAGCTTAAAGGGAAAATTTAGTTTTTTATTTGAATTTTTAAGATAGATATGCAGATATGAAAGAGGCATAAATGTTAGAATATAGGGAGATTTAAAAATGGGAAACCATTGTTTGATATTACCGATGGGGGCATTTTATGCCAACCCATTCAGTATTTCTAAGTTTTTAGTTGCCTTGTATTAATACTGAGCAGAAATTATGATGAATAGTTCCCGAATGCCTAAAAGAAGCATAATGATCACAACATTTCAAATTTGAATACAGGAAACCCTATTTTGCCCTCCATTTTGGTTACTTATAGGCCTGTAAGTTTTACTTAGTATATTGGATAGTGTTATAAGAACATAGTCTGTAGATGTCAAGTATTGTAAGTGTTTAGATAATTTAAAGAGTGTGGCCCTCTTTAGATCAATTTGGTTCACTATAATATAAAGTTATTCCAATTTTTTGTTATTTTCTCATCTACATGTAGGTTCATGGAAAATACTAGAATTACATCTGTGCAGAGAAGGCAAACAACTGTAACACTGAGTCAAGTGCACATATCTACTATCAGTACATCCGACCACCTATCTGTTACAGTATGCTATTATATCCTATAATTGCCCATAACCGAACATAAAATTATTTCACAAATAGCCTACCATACACCGCCTCCGTCCCCCGGGTTGCCGTATGAAACCCGTCACCCGCCATGACACTTCCTCCTTCCTGTTCGCACCCTATACGAACAAGACGTTTTTTGTGATTGCTCCCTAAATCCGTCGCCATCCGACGCAGATTACCAACAATCAGGCCAGTTCTTTCCATTTTCTATTCTTTTGATTGTTGTTTTAGGCTAGCAATTCGTTTTAGATACTTTGTATCGGCGGAAAAGGGGAAAATCAGGCTTTTGTTTCGGCTTTGTGCCGACTTCGTTTGAGTTGCGTTGCTTCACACACACTGTGTGTTGTATGCACCGCGGCTTCGGAGCGTGGCTTGTGCTGGCTCGATTCTCCCCTGTTCTGCTTTGCCTACCATTGTACGGCCTTCTGGTCGCTTTTGTTTAGATTTTTCTCCTCTCGTTGGACATTTAGTAGTCCCGGGAGTTAGTTTTTTAGTGTTTTCCACCGTTTGGTTGAAATTGGAAACTTTGAGAAAAATTTTTTGTATGGCAGGCCAAATGCCGCCAGATTTGATTTTTCGCCTATGGCAAGCCGCCCGGTCCAAAATGCACATCATTTATGTAGACTTGGGTTTCTGGGCTTTTTTGGTACATGTTTTAATTTCATGTTCTTTCCTAGGCGTTCGTAGCGCTCTGCCGTCAATGTAGATCTATCTTGTTGGCACAGCGCTCTTTAATTCCCGCCCCTTGTCTTGTACACAAATTTCTTTTTTGTTTACAATTGACTTGGTAATACATATTTTTTGTTTATATATATGTTCTGTGTCTAACTGAGTCCTTTCCCCTTACAGGTATGACTCTTAGATGTCAGGTCTGCCGCCGGGGATTGCCGGACTGGGACGTGCACGCGTGTTGTCCACTGCACAGGCGATGCACCCGTCCCGATCCCTGTGCGGTATGCTCCGTTTGGTCTGAGCCTACTTGGGCTCAGCTAGAGGCTTGGCTAACTTCCCACCCCCCGATCCAGAGGGCTCCTAAAGCCCTGGTCCCTTCCGCGGCCGCCAGGCCGCCGGATTTAGGGCTTCCCGCCCGGGATCCCCCTGTAGAGGGAGAGCCTTTACCGGTGCTTGCGCCGGAGGGTAGAGGGTCCGGCCCAGCCGACCCTCCCCTTGAGCTTCTCGCCTCCGGGGGCAGCGAGTCGGAGGAGGAGGGGTGCAGGCCATGGCGCCATGACCGGAGCTCTACCACCCGCTCTCCCCCCGGTCCTATCCAACTGACCCAGGGGTTAGAGAGCGCCGGGGAGCCGCTCCGAGCGTCCTCGCTCGTGAGAGCCGCCCCCGCCCCGGCCGCTCGCAGCACTGACCGCCTGGTCACTCCTGCTGCTAGAGCGGCTCCTAGCCATGGCCCTGTCCGCTCCCCCCCCGGCCCGACCGGGCTGCCCGTGGGGTATGAGAGCGGGGGAGTAGCGGCTGCTACTTCTCAGCCGACTACCTCCCAGGTCTCCAGGGTTTTGAGCACCCGGACCTCTCGTAGGCCGGTAGCTACCACCCTTGGAGCTCTCCCCGCCCCGCCTAGCCAGGCGGCGCCGGTCGAGGCTCCCGCCTGGGACTGGCAGCTCTACGAGGCTTCCTCCACCGGCACTCCGCCGGCGGGACAGCCCCAGGGCTCGCCCCGGGCGACTCTTAAGAGGAAGAAGAAGTCCAGGAAGCGGTCCGCTTCTGCCCCATCGACTTCTCCCTCGGCAAAGAGGACTAAGAAGACGGGTAAGAAGAAGAAGAAGGTGGGCAAATCTCAGCCTAGCGAGGCCGAGCTCTTCGCTATGATGAGCCGGTTGGCTGAGAACCGCGGCTGGGCGTTTACAGGCCAGTCGGCTGACTTGCCTGCAGCCGCTACTGCCCCCTCCTTACCCGCTACTGCGCCGGAAGGGCCGCTCCCCCGCCAGCGGCGGGCGCGAGCCGCGCCCCGGCGGCGCTGGGTGCTCCGCCCGGGGAAGAGACTTTCCCTGCGCGGGCGGATGGTCGCCCGGTGCCTTTGTTTGACCAGACTACGGCCGCCGGTGGCCTAGCCTCGTCTGCAGGCACAGCCCTTACGGATGAGTTCCCCCTGCTCCAGGCGGGTACTGCATCCCAGCCTCGGCTCCCCCGCCCTTCCCCGGGCCTGGTGACCCGAGCTCCGGCGGGTTATAGCGTGCCGCCAGCGGAGGTTCCCCTCCCGCTACCGACGCCTACCCCGCCCATGCCTCTCCTCTCTGAGCTGTATGAGTCTCCTACAGCGACCGAGTCCGAACCCTCTACTTCTGGGTGGGATTCGATGTCGGCCTCCTCAGCGGCGCCGTCCCTTACAGGGACTGAAGCCCCGCCTGGGTTGAGGCATCTCAGTGAGGAGGCGGAGGCCTTACTTCTTCGATACCTCGAAGAATTCTATACGGTTCGCCCGGACCCGGCGGAACAACAACCCCCGGCGTCCCGGCTGTTCCGAGGGGGAGCCGGGGCTCAGCCCGGTATCCCCCTCACGGCAGACTTCAAGGAGGAGTACGGGCGTATCGCCCGGGAGCCGCCCCCTAGGAGGGGCCTCGCCGGCCTGCGTCGGGCTTTTGCTTTTCAGCCCGCGGACATGGCCCGCTACCTCGAGCCCGAGACCCTCTCCCCGGAGCTCCTAGCTCTCGGGGATTATGTAGGCAGGGCCAATCCTCTCCGCCGTCGCGCCTTTCTTGAAGAAGATATGCGGTGGACGCACTTGTCGGTCCTAGCAAGGTCCTCGATGCGTCTAGCGGCTTATGCCGGGGCCTTAACGAACCTGGCTGTACAGGCGGATGACCTCCGGGTCTCCCCCGAGGACCGCCAGCTCTTGGACTCGCTCCTCATGTCCATCTCGGAGCATCTATGGAAGCAGTCCACGCGTACCGCACTCTTCACTACTCGCCGACGCCGGGACCTGGCCCTCGAGGCCCTCGGGTTCCCGGTGAGGCAAAGGACGCAGCTCACGAGTGGGATGCCATTCGAAGGGCCGTTCCTTTTCTCTGGCCAGTTCGCGCCCCGCATCAAGGAGGCGCTAACCCGTTGCCAGCAGGCGCGGGAGTTAGCAGGTCAGCTGATATCAGTTCAGGCTCGACCTAACCGTCCCCGGGGATCGCCCCGCCGGCCACAGGCGTCGGCCCCCCAGCGTGTGACGGTGACTATGCCTCCCCCACAGACGACCCGCCGGGCCACAAACCGGGGGCGCCGTAACCGCAGGGGTAGAGGCAAGCAGCGGGGGTCTACCCGCCCGGCCGACAAGGGCCGCGGCGGCTTTTGACTCCTTGCCCCGAGCGCTTCAGGGCCCCCCCTCCGGGGTGGGCGGCCGCCTTCAGGCCTTCCAGCTGGCCTGGGCGGCCATAACGGACGACGCCTTCGTTCTCTCCGTTGTCGGCGGTGGCTTCTCCGTCGAGTTAGCCACCCCCCTGCCCGGAGGCGTCGTCCGTCTTCCATCCCCTCGCATGTCTCCGCTTCTGCGTCGAGCCATGGCGGCCGAGATCGCCGCCTTGCTTGCGAAGGGGGCGGTGGAAAGGACCCGCGATCATCCGCGGTTATGCCTTTCCCCCATATTCCTTGTCCCCAAGCGCTCGGGGAAGTTCCGCTTGATTCTAAATCTCAAGAGAATCAACCGACACATCAATACGGAGCACTTCCGTATGGAGACCCTGGCTTCCATACTCCCGTGCCTCAAGCCAGGCGATTGGGCAGTATCTATAGATCTGAAGGATGCCTATCATCACGTCCCCATCGCCCCAGCCTCCAGAGATCTGCTGGGCTTCGCGTTCGGGGGAAACGTGTACCGCTTCCGCGCCCTACCCTTCGGCCTGAAGCCCGCACCACGCCTTTTCACCAGGCTTGTATCGTGCGTGGCGGCCTTCCTCCGGCAGCAAGGCCTGCGGGTCTTTTGCTACCTGGACGACTGGCTGCTGGTAGCCAGCTCCCAGGTCCTGCTCTCCCGCCAGTTGGCTTTTTTGTTGAGAACAGTGCAAGACCTGGGGTTCCTCGTAAACTGGGAGAAGTCGGAGCTCGTGCCCACGCAGTGCCCGACCTTCCTGGGTGCGGTGATCGATATCCCCCGGCAACTGGCACGTCCCAGCCCGGAGCGGGTATCGACGATTACGGGCGCCGCCCGCCGTCTTCGGCTAAGGCGGCGGGTGCCAGCCAGGACCTGGCTTCAGTTCCTAGGGTTCCTGGCGAGCTTGGTCGATGTGCTGCCGGACTGCCGGCTGCACATGCGCCCGCTACAGATCCATCTTCTCAAGCACTACCGCCCGTCACGGGACCCCCTGACGAGGCCTGTGCCGCTACCTCCGGCCGCCCGCCTTCTCCTCTGGCGGTGGGGCCGCCCGGAGTTTCTGATCAGGGGCAACCCCCTGCAGCCCCCGCAGCCCTCCATCACAGTGACCACCGATGCCTCCCACATGGGATGGGGCGGACACTGTCAGGGCCTGCATGCATATGGGGACTGGTGCCTCTCGGCCACCCTCCCACATATCAATGTGCTGGAGTTTCAGGCTGTTGCCTTGTCACTCCTCCACTTTCTGCCGCTGATCCGCGGCCGGGCTGTGTTGATACGCACGGACAACATCACCGTTGCAGCATATATCAACAAACAGGGGGGCACCCATTCCACGCGCCTGAACGCCCTAGCGGCGGAGCTGTGGAGGTGGTGCCGACGCATGGGGGTCTTCCCCGTTGCGTCGTACATTCCGGGCCGGGACAATCTGATCGCAGACTTCTTGTCCCGGGGCCGGGTTCTCCCCTCGGAGTGGACGCTCCACCCGCAGGTCATGCATCTGCTGGTGCGCCAGCTTCCCCCACTAGATGTGGATCTGTTTGCCTCGGAGTTGAACGCACGGCTGCCGATGTACTGCACGAGGGTGCAGGACCCGGCAGCCTGGCGGATGGACGCCTTCTCCTTCCCGTGGAAGGGATTCCGGGGTTATGCGTTTCCGCCATTCGCCCTCATTCCCCGCGTTCTGCGGAAGGTGAGGCAGGACCAAGCAACTCTCCTCCTCATAGCCCCGTGGTGGCCCAAGAGGACGTGGTTCCTCGAGTTGACGGGCCTACTGGTGGGGAATCCGAGGCTCCTTCCCGCTCGTCCGGACCTGATCTCCCAGCCAGTGTCGGGGACTCTGCACCCCCGACCGGCCACGCTCCACCTGACTGCCTGGCCATTGTCAGGGAATCTGGAGCTCAGGCGGGCCTTTCAGAGCGGGCTGCGACCTTCGTCGCTCGCAGCCGACGGGAGTCCACCCGGGAATCTTATAATTCCCGTTTGGCTGGATACTTTAGCTGGTGCGAATCACACGGGGTGGATCCCCGTTCTGCACCTCTAAGGGATGTCGCAGACTTTCTGATTTCCCTTTTCGATAAGGGCCTGACTGTCTCGACCATCCGTGGCTACCGTTCGGCAATTGCCGTTATCCACGCTGGGTTCGCGGATGGGGCCAGTGTCTCTACTGCCCCCTCCCTGACCGGCCTGGTCCGCGCTTTTTTCCTGGAGCGCCCCCCGACTAGGAGATTGCTCCCGTCGTGGAGTCTCCCTCGGGTGCTGGAGGCCCTTGCCAGGGCGCCTTTTGAGCCCCTCGCTGAGGCCTCGCTTAGAGATGTAACCATTAAAGCGGTCTTCCTCTTGGCGATTGCCTCCGGCCAGCGTCGCAGTGCCTTGCACGCACTGTCGGCGGCGCCGGGGCATGTCCGTTGGGAACGCGCGGGGGTGCGCCTCATTCCCAACCCGTCCTATGTGGCGAAGAACCAGACTGCCAGCTCCCAACCGGTTGAGATTTTTATCCAACCGCTGTCCACCCTCTCGTCGGTGACGGAGGATAAAGTCTGGTGTCCGGTGCGCGCTCTCAAGTATTATTGGGCGCGCACTAAGGAACGCCGTTCTGGTGATCAGCTTTTCGTGATTACGAAAGAGCCTTTTTCACCGGCTTCGAGAGATACTATCTCGAAGTGGATCGTTGCCGCCATTCGTGCGGCCGGCCCCGATGCTCTCTCGCCTGGCGTGTCGCCCCGTGCACACGATGCCAGGGGGATCAGCGCATCTTGGGCTCTGTTCAACGGCGTGTCCGTAGAGGAGATTCAGAAGGCAGCTTATTGGCGCTCCCCGAATTCCTTCATCTCCTTTTATCTCCGGGACATCCCCGCCGCAGTACCCTCGTTTTCTCGAGCAGCGCTACTGTCGGCCTCTCAGTCCCGCTAATACACCGCTCCTTCACCGCTAGACGCAGCCAAGCCTCCCGCTGAGTCCGTGTCGGTCTAGCATACTGTAACAGATAGGTGGTCGGATGTACTGATAGTAGATCATGAGGATCAGGAGTGATCCTCTTATCTACGAGGTACATACGACCACCTATCTGTGTCCCCCCCTCCTACCCCTCGCCTCGCAGTTGCGACATGTCTGCGTGTCCTGGTTGCGGGTGCTCTCTTGGTGTGTGGTTTCGGAGGAAGTGTCATGGCGGGTGACGGGTTTCATACGGCAACCCGGGGGACGGAGGCGGTGTATGGTAGGCTATTTGTGAAATAATTTTATGTTCGGTTATGGGCAATTATAGGATATAATAGCATACTGTAACAGATAGGTGGTCGTATGTACCTCGTAGATAAGAGGATCACTCCTGATCCTCATGATTTGTAAGTTGCTGTACTTGGCATTTATGGATAATGGCCCGTTGCATAAAACATGCGTTTAATTGCAACTCCTAAAAGTCAAATGCAAGTCCTTAATGTGCACTTCTGATTGGCTGAAAATAAAGTTGCCTTTGATTTTCCTGAGTTGCATTCAAACGTAAGTTTTATGCAACGGGGCCTGGGGCCAGATAATATTTTAAACTGACATTTTTCCTTTAAGATGCGCATGCTTGGCAGAAGGTAGATGACATTTGACAGTTTGTGTATGTTTCCATCCAGGGGTCATGTAAGGTCACGGGCCGTATGCCTTTAACTAGCTCTGCTCTGTTTGCTACCAAAATATGGAGGTCATAAAGTTTCCGGGAGAATGGGTCATGACCATTTTTGGCTCTGAAGATTATATCATCTGCCGAGAGCCAGAAGGGCATTAACGCTATGTAACAGTGTATGAGTTAATGTCCTTCTGCCTCACAGCAGCTGGAGGGAGATTTTGCTCTGGTTTATTCAAGAGACTTGATGTTTGTGCTTATTGCCATCAGATTTATGGGCACAGTTGTGAATGTCTCTGGCTTATGTCTGGGGTAAATGGAATAAGTGATGCATGTGGCTCCGGTCTAAATTATTGCCAGAAACGTTTTGAATGTGAATTTTCAAAGGTTTGATAAATTATACAGATTTGATCAAGGTCATGAAATGGATAAAAATGGGAGCATCTTTGATGGTTACACTCAACTGCAATTATTACCTTTCAATGATTAACAACCCTTCAAATTCAAACTATGGTTTCACTCTCAGTGTGAATGTTTTTAAAATCTAAATATAAACCAGAGTCCTCCAATAGGGTACAGCCATCCCAGGAGTCACATAAAAGGAGTCAGCTGGCATGGCTGGTTATTTTCTCATCATGAAGGCTCTGCTAGTAATATTTTCTGGTATATTTTCATGTGCCCTATTGTCCCCTGATATAACATATTCATGTGACTTGTGTATGGTTACATAAGCCTTGTGTATAACACGAAATGGCATTGGGCACCCTTGGTAATACCTCTTCCCCTATTTAACTTTCCTGATGGATTTCTTTAAAATCCAAATCAACATAGCAGAGAAGGGTAGATACTGATAATGGCCTCCATCTTGGCTGACATCCGGGTATGGAAAATCTACTTAAGATATGGAAGTACTTTAGCGTGCTTAGCTGAATAGTGGACAGCCATTTTGAAAAGAAAAAAATGCATGGCTGTTACCATGTAAATAATAGGTTTTACTGTACTTTCATAAGATAATTCACAAACTTTATTTGTTCTTGTATGTTTCTACAAAACTGTGATAGAAATGATCATTCTTATGAGTCTGATACATACAGTAGTAGAAGTATAATCTGCCTATTTGTGATAACAATGCCCATTGTATATTTCTTTGTCATCCTTGTACTCTAATGTTTATCTTTGTGCAGTGAATGTAGAATATGACAATAAATTTCAAATAGACATGAAAATAAATCACGAAGCAAAACAACATTACTTCACATAGCAACAGGCAACATAACAGTTTTTATTACATAAATTGAGGGAGCCCTTGCCAGTTACAACATTAAACTGGTGATAAAAGAGATAGGAGTGAAATATGACTGTTTATACCTTAATGGAAAAACTACCTAGATGCTATGGAAATAACAATCAGTGGTATCTCTTCAGTTATCAGCACTGAATCTAAGAAAAAGAAACAAAAAAACCCTGGTGAATAATTACTTATGGAGCTTGTCTTCTGTCTGCCTGGCTGTCTTTACCCCAAACCACACGTCCATTTCTGGTTGAAAACTTCAAAGAAATTTGGGCCACATCGAGATACATGTACTTCTTTGCCAAGTTCATTCCCCACACCTGACAATAAATCAACCAAATACCCAATCTTTCGTTGACCTCTTGACATTGCCGTAAAATCACTCAGTTTTTATCCTCATTTTTGGTTAGTTTCCTGCCATCAGGCGATATTATTCCCATTTTTCTGTGTTCATTTATCATGGTCGGTTTATTTATCTGTTTTCCATTCTCCCCCTCCATGAAAAACATACAAAGGTGTTGAGTTATTGCTAGGGCTTCTCGCTTGCTCTCCCCGAGGAGGGGTTTGCAGGCCAGCTTGCTGACTTTCTGAACTTGCTCTTTTGGAAAAGAAAAGGGACATGTGGATACTGAAATGTAATTGGTATAATCCCTTGAGCTCTATGAAGTTCATGACGTTTTCAGCTTGTTGTTTACCTACCTTGACTTTCGTCTGTATGAAAAAACAATTTCTACATGACCTGCTTCTTTGTAAGAAAACAATTTTCCCATTCTTGCAAGGACAGAATATAGCATGATGCTGCTTGAATAGGGTTCTGATGTTCTGTAGAAAATCTGGACTTGAGGGGGTATTTAATTGAATCTTTAAATGTGACAGGTGTTGGAAGGTAGCACCTGAAATATAATGTACATGTAGATGTTGATAAAATGCTACCTTCCGACAGCTGTCAAATTTTGCCCTCTTTTCTACTGCCTCTCTCTCTCTCTCTTTATCTTTGTCAATTTGTTTGGTCTCTGTCTTTCTCCTATTTTTTTCTCTCTAACCTTCCTAAATGCCACATTATGATATCTTTGACTATCATTATCTCTCTATCCCTCTCTCTCCCTCTCCCTTCCTCTCCCCCTCTCTTTTTATCTCTCTCTTTCTCCCTCCTTTCCCTTCCTCCTTGGTTACATGTGTTTTTCTTGTTTGTTTTGCCGTTTATGTATAGTCCTATCATATCTTCAGATGTAAAATGGGGTTTATATCCCAAATGCGCTCATCCTTTTCTTTCTCCAAACCTAGACCAAATAATCCTAAGACATCTGTCTATGCATCTCTCGCCTCCATCCCCATCTCCTATTGATGGCAGATTACACATGTTTGCCAGGACGGTCCAGCAGGTATCCATACAGGACTTCCTGTTGTTGACCATTAGCTTGACCACTAGTATGACCACTGATTGACTGCCCTCAAGAGGATCAGGATGCAGCAAGCTTCTTAAAATTCTTAAGATGGGAGACATCATCTCGCCAGCTTTCTTTACCATTTTGCATTCCACAAGTGTCTTCTCATCCAACCACAGACAAAGATAAATCTGTTTTTCAAAATATATTTTGTAAAGATGGGCATGTGGTCTTCCTGTGACAAGCAGGGGCAAAAATTGACAAGGATAAAGGTCTATCTGTTTGAAAAAGAAAGAAAGAGTGCATTTGAGATATGAGCCCCATTTTACAGTTCATGAATGCCATTTAAAGATAATGTTAGGACTATACATAAATGGCAAAGCAGATAAAAGAGAAAGTAGAGAAAGATAAATCTGTTTTTCAAGATGTATTTCATGAAGGTGCACCTGTGGCATTCCGGCAGTCACAGAGTAAGGTGGATATCCCCCTGTTCAGACACAAAACGTTCATACCGAAACTCGATAAAGAAATATAAAATTTTTATCATATACTAGCCTACAGACCGTTCAGACACATATCTCGACAGATTAGAAAAAACATTGCATAGATGCGCAGTTTTCCACTGCTCATGTTGTTATGGTCGCCACTAGCCCCCTCATCCATGAAAATGAGAGGTAAGGTCACCTTTCGCGCACGCTTACATGCTCACGTTAAGCCCCGCCCAGTTATACCATTCTATGGTCGCCATATGTTCAGACACACACTGAAAGGTGATTCGTTATCAAGTTCTAGTTCGAAACGATGCTCTGACCCTAGTTTCGTTACACGATGTTTCGTTAGTCAGCTAGCGTTCAGACACATAAATCCATCGTATAGCTATACCGTTTTGGTATAGCTATACCATTTTGGTATAAATTTTTTGTGTCTGAACACCCTGTATGTGGGAGTGATGAGCAATTTAGCCCAGGAAAGCTCTAAAAGAGTTCTGGAAACCTGAAAATGTTGAGATGTTGGTAAAATATATCCCCAGAGTAAGTAAAATTGCCTCATGAAAATTGGTAGCAAAACCAAAAAGTGCTCCCATGAACAAAAAGTAAATTTTATGAACCCTGGTGACAATGGTTGTCAAGGCTGTGTTTTGATCAGTAAATGGGCATGCAAATAACGATTCTTCCTAGCTTTATTGCAATTCTGTATAAACTATTCACTATCTTACTACTGTAATTCCACAAGAAATGTCCTAGTATTATCTCTTGTTCTTTACATTGCGAGTCATTTAGGCACGTTTCACGCGAGGGTATTTACAGATAAATCATCCTAATACAGGACATGTTTGGCTCCATTCCATTATGGGGTCAAAACTGCATTTATGTTTCTCAACAATAGTAGTAATAAGTGCAATATTACTTGCTAATGTAATGGTTTTTAGCTGAAAAGCTTTAGAGGGAGAGGACAGAGAGACTAAAGGGCAGACAGAGGGGCAGATAGACAAAGATGCCGAAAGAAGAAAAAAGAAGGGAAGAAAGAGGGAGAGTTAAGAATAGAGAAAATGAAATAAAAAAGGACAGATGAAAAGAAAGAATCAGAAAGGAATGAGAGAAATGAAAGGAGGAACAAGAAATATTAAATTATCATTCATTTCATGTCATAAATAAAATTGTCTGTGGATGATTACTCACATCAGAGAAACATACTGTCAGACCAGGGAGGTGGAAGAGGGGTCAGATTGAATAAAATGCGTTGAAGTCAATCAGCCTCAAACCAATGTTGATCAAGAAAAATACACAGATAAGGAAGCAATTTTGCTTGAATGTGCAATTATTCAAGAAAATGTTATTTGTTGCAGAGATTTCAGTTTTAAAGTTGATGGGAGAGATGCAGAGTTTGGGCGGAAAAAAACAGGAAATAAGGGTTTTGACAGGAAGGGTTTAAGATGTTTTTGATGATTGGAGTAGTGCTGTTAAGAATGACATGTTTGTCATTATGAAGATTTGTAACATTTGTAAGAGTTTGGGGATTAGAACGGCTCTACGGAAGTGATCCCTGGACCGAAAAACCCCTGCCTCTAGCCATCCCCAAGAAAGGAGATAAATCTAAGAGCTTTTTAATCCTATGATTGCTATTGTCATAGCAGCTATGGTATAAGGTACAACTTCTTCTTAAAACTCAGTCTGGTGATTTGCTTGAAGGGCAAGTAAGTGCTTAGTCCAGCCGATACAATTGGCTATTTTTCCTTGGTAGAAGACATTATGAGGCATATGGATAAAGGTAGAACTGCAGGTTGACCAGCTGTGACCTTATTACTGTCTTTTACTTTACCATATTAATCAATTAGTAGCAAAACGCCATTAATGTCCCTGAATAATCCTGCTAAACTTCTAATGCTACTTTATAACCCAACTCTACGTTTGTCATGAATTTGATCTCACTAACATGTATTCATCTTGGTTTGTGAGTCATCATGTAAGATATTGATCAAATACAAAGCAATCTGGTAAGATATTACTTGTCAGCAGATGAAAACACGATCCGATGTAGCTCAAAGATTAAGACAAACCACAATCGTCTTTCACGACAATGGACTCGAGCATCGATGAGTGCGCTTCCTGAGAAGATCTTACCCCCCTTCAAGAGATTTCGTGTAAACATTAACAAACAAGTGAAAGGATTAAACGATTGTTCATCTCTGGCAAGATTAGATGAATCATGACATGGATGATTAAAGATTTTCAGAATCTTTTTCATACTTACATCTTCTGTCATTGGAACTGTACCTCTGATTACGAGCTTGCTCAACTTTAAGTTACTAGTAAACATTTTAAAGTGAAGAAGACAAAAAATATGAAGTGCTCTGTAAACCTAAAATGTTTAAAAATGGAATAGGAAAGTTTCAAGGAAAATTATTGTTAGTTACATTGTTAAAAGAAAATGTTACGTGTTTGGTTTATGTCTTTTTGTTTTCTAAGTACTTTTACCAAGCATTAGGCAACAAATGGAATCCACAATTACTTAACAATGTTATCTTTGTTTGAAATATTTCAGTCATAGTTTTATATTTTTGTTGATTATCTGGTCTTTGTGACATTTAAGTAGATTTCTATTGTAGACCCACGACAAAAGAATAACATCAATACTACCTTCTTATTACCTTTAAGAAAAATGACCTATTACAGTCTCTCGTAAGATTTTTATCTTACATCATCATGAATTCACCCCCGACAAGTTACTCACGCTAGTTCGTCTTGAGAATAAAAAACTTCAACCTTGAGTAGCTTGTTTGTTGGTGATATTAATCCTTAAGTTGCTTCTACCTTTGCCTGGGTTTCCTGTCATGGTATCATGGCTAGACGTTAAGTCAGAAGGTTGGTATGTTACCGAGGGAGCTTTCCCCTCCCCTGACGTGATCATCTCAACAGAAAAACAATCTTGAAAACAAAGATTTTCCCTCTTTCTTCAAGATTTTGTAGAAAAAATGAATCATGCTAAAAGTATCCGCAGGATGACTTTTATTTCTTCTTGTCTGAGTTACATTTGTTATTCTTTTTTTTGATGATCATCATATTAAATGAACTTAGAATTTAAGTTCTCAGTGTTTTAAAGTTCATGGCATTTTTGTTTGTTCTCTGAAAAGAATTAATTTTAATATCTAAATAATCTTCTGCATGATATCTGTAAACATTCTTTTTTTTTTCTTCCTTGCAATCATATTTCTCAATACTAAGTACATGTACTTGAAAATGGGGTGTAATATAACTGACCAAATGAGGATATGCAAAAAAAAAATAAATGAAAATAAAATGGGAATAAAAATGAATAATAATAATAATAATAATGCAGGGAAATTGAAGTAGGTCAAGTTGAATAAAGGCTTGACAATCTATCTTTTATGGTCTATTATTAGAAGGAAATATGCTTGAAACTATTACTTTTATTGTCTTAAATTAGAATATTGTCTGTTTGATGACGCATTGACTGTCAAGGTGATTTGGTTTCAAGTTAGACTTATGTCTTTGTTATAGGGCCATTTTCAGGTTTCTATCTATTCCTAACTCTATTTTATTCTACTTTCTGCTTCTGGATCTGTTTCAAATTCTAAATGT
Organism: Heliocidaris tuberculata; assembly: GCA_025618425.1. Taxonomy (NCBI): domain Eukaryota; kingdom Metazoa; phylum Echinodermata; class Echinoidea; order Camarodonta; family Echinometridae; genus Heliocidaris; species Heliocidaris tuberculata. The sequence continues at coordinate 15,150,781 of CM046839.1, forward strand.
AATTCTTCTTCAACATCTGCTAGTGCTACAGTATACTGTTACTGTTAATGATACTAACTTCTATCACTGCTTCTATATATAAATTTTATGTACTTTTGCTTCTGCTTCTAATTCTATACTTCTTCTACTTCTTTTATTTCTATTTGTATTTCTGTTTCATTCTGCTGGATACTTTTATATATACTTCTTTTTCTTCTACTGCTACTGCTACTCCTATTTCTTATTCATGTTCAACTCCTATTTCTACTTTTATTTCTCCATTTATTTCTACTCCTTCTCTTAAACTGCTACTTCTAAATTCCTGCCATTATTTCTCTGCTGCTACTTCTGCCACTGCCGCTATTACAACTTGTACTGCAAGTATATTTGAATGGTTTCCTTTTTTTCATTGCAGTATAGAGGAATATACGACTGTAAAAGCTATGTTCCAGCCATCAATTGCAAAGGAGAGTGATTGCAAAGAGTTGCAGAACAAGGAAACAGTTGCTATTCAGATCAGCCGCTATTTTTATTCTCCCTTTAACAATTCTACCAGATTCTTGAGATGTTTCCCAGATAATGCTTAATTAAAATCCATAGACTCGAGGAACTAGAGTCATTCGGTCCATAGCCAGCTCAGTAAATCAGTGTTTGGTTATTACAGGAAATGGTTTTCAAATCCTATTGAATAATTTGCGCTCCTAAATATACGAAATTTGCATTATTGAAACATATTTCAAGAATGGTATATGAGAATGTAATGTTTTATTTTTCAAATGTTTTATGTTTGTATTCCTTGTTTGTATTCCTTATTTGTATGGGGATGATGTTGAATATGTTTTTGCTTCAAAATTCTCCCATTGAGTAGTTAATAGGGCAGATATTATGCAATAGCTCCTTATTGATTTGAATGTGTTTTAGATAGTACCCCAATAGGTTTTAACTGTAAATAGTAGCCTCCCTGCAGAAAGGCCATTATTGCCATTACCAATACATGGCTATAACAGCTTTATTGCAGGCAGCTGACAAAATTTCATTCAGCTCCTGTTTGGAAAGTAAGAGGATATAATCTGCTTGTCCTGTCCTGATTTTATTAAGGATCTCTACAAACTCATCCTGCTGTTAAAGGTACTTCTAAAGATTTGGTCACTTCCTTACTGTAATCAAGTACCATGTCCCTTTGTAAGATTAGTTATATAACAGCATGACCATAAACAGTGAAATCGAAACCAAGTAATACCTTGTCTTATGAGAGCCAGAAGGGTGTAAACTCTTATCATACCAAAAAGTGTGTTGCATTCTCAACCATGCGCGCGCGCGTATCACTTTCCCTCTGCGATTCCGTCCATAGAACCCTGTACATTAATCATGAAAAACGTAAATTTCAACTTTTAGAAATACTTATATCTTTTTCACTTTTTAACAATTTAATTCAGTTAAAAAGGAATATGAATATTGAAGAAACAAAGAAGCTGCTGAGCATAAAAATGTAATCATCTCATATGTAGAATTCTGGCCAATTTTGTTTGAAAACGGCCTTTTTATGTTGCCTCACAAAAACGTAGAACACCCAAATTACATGTGTTTCTATTGGGAAAGTAATCGACTCGCAGTGACAAGGTAATTTTGTTAATTGGTTAGCAGTGCTGTTAATGGTGGGAATTAACCAGTTAAAAGGTTTCTTAAAAGAGTAAGAGTTCTAGGTTTGACCTTTCTTATTTTGACTTCTACTGGTTTTGTAGAATTCTGGCCTTTTTATGAATTAGTTATGAAATATTTTGTGTTTTTAGACTGATTCTGTGCGCGCGCACCACTGATCTCTACAGAGATCAGTGGCACGCACGTGTCATTCTGATGACATTCAGGCTATGCGCAGATGCAATAAATTGCGCGAAACTTATTGACATGACTTAACATAGAGCTAATGCCCTTCTGGCTCTCAACAGATAGCCTGTCAGAGACCTGATTGAAAGCACCTACATACAACTGGATGAAACTAAACCAAGCAACCTTTTCATATCAATTAATTAGGAAGTATCAACTAAATGCAGACATGGAAAGACATAACTGAAGAAATGGCCTAGTAAGGACCTACCCGTAGTTCCCATGATATGTATTTAATGCCACATTTTTAACAAAAAAAAAATTATGATTATAATTCAAAAAGCTTGAATAAAATTTGTATGGTCCTTTAGTGGATTTTTGTATATCTTCATGTGTATTTTTATATGTTTATTACAGGGAAATCTTAGTTAAGTTCTCTGTTTATTGTATGCCCCGTTAGCACCCACTTTGGGAGGATATGTAGCGCAGTATAAATGTGTACATTATTATTAATATTATTATTATGGTCATGAATAGTAAAGATGTCCCCAATAGATGTGCCCCCTTTTCGCAAAGTGTAAACTTTGCCTGTTTGTGGACATGATATACCCATGTACATGGAAAAGATATCTATGATTTGAATCAATCCTTGTTAGTGAGGCGGTTACCGACCTTTGTTCAGGGTTTTATTTCATTGAAGATACAGGGTTAGGATTGCCTTCGATTTTTAGGATAGGTTTAGGGTTAGGGCTATATGGTTAGGTATAGTGTTTGGTCCAGAGTTGAAGTTAGGAATTTGTGTAGGAAATTAGCCATGGGGTAGTTGTGTCCAGAGAATGTGGCGTAGAATCGTTTAGGCAGTTTTTGATCTGCAAGAAATAAAGAGAATTATTGAACGGAGGACTGTAATGTTGTTTTTTGGGGTGGACTCTTCAGAAATGATAGCACGCGGGTCAAAGCATCCAAAGAAAAACAAGGGGGAACAGAACAGACTATTTGGCTTGTGACGCAGAAAGTGAGTCAATATGGCAGAAATAATACCTCTTGATTTGACTAGACCTCATTTGGACCTGTTTGTCATGCCTTTTGACAATGCTTGGCTTGATGTGTCCTCAACCATTGCTTGTGTTTGGAATTGTACATTTCATTTGAGCTGTGGCTGCTCATTATCCTGCTTGTGTAGAGAGTAAACAGGTCCGGTTATGAGCGACAAGCCTCTACCACTCGCTTGGCACGAACCAAGGTTCCTAAGCTTATTCAACAGAAAATCATCAAAAATATACCTTTGGAACAAAAAACTGAATTTGTCTGAATTGGTTCTGTGAAGTTGTATTGTTGTAACCTTGCGTGTGTAGTCAAGCTTGTTGTGGTTTAGTATAGAAGTTTGATAAGTAAGCTAGGTTTGAATGCTACCTACCGTGTACAGTTCCTGCTCTTGTGCAAACTTTTGTAAACTAATAATAAAGAAAGGTCAAGACAAATTCACATGGAGAGAAATATAGTTCGGGGAAACTAAAAGATATGAAGAAATGAAAAATGGATAGATTAATGAAATTTGACTTGAGTTAGATAGTTTTGATGGTATGTGAAACGAAATTGAAAAATGAAGTGATTATTTATCATATCTTTGTAAAGACTCCTGAAATTCAAGTTCAGTAGTCGTGATAATCTATATTTGGATATAATTTCTAGAAATAGATCATTACCATGCCTGTTTTTTTCTTCCAGTTTCAGTCTTTTGTCTTCATTTATTCTTGTGTGTCCTCTTTGTGACATATTAATGTTCTTGTAAAATATGATTAATACAACAAGTATTGTTCTTCAAGTATGGTTTCCGCAAATGTTATAAATGTCATACTTTCCCTCTCATACCTGATCTCTATTAAGGATATTAAAGATACTAATTAACATTTGTGTGTCCTCTTTGTTATATATTAAAGTTCTTATAAAATACGATTAATACAACAAGTTTTGTTCTTCAGGTATGGTTTCTGAAAAGGTTATAAATGTCATGCTTTCCCTCTCATACCTGATCTTTATTAAGGATATTAAAGATACTAATTAACATATCTTAATGAATGTGAAAAAAGTGTTTGGAATTTTGCATAAATCTGTCTTTATTCTTAAAAAGGCATATGGGAAAGTTACCACCCCAAGAAGATCATTTAGTTTGTTCAAATATAAATTTGCTGTTTTGTAATTCCATGTTTAAATGTTTCACAAACTGCTATGTGGAAAGAGAATGCCAAAATTACTTCCAAATTTCATTTCTGAGAGAAATATTTCTCCTGATGTTTGTTTTATTGTTTGTCTCAATGTCCCATACACTTTGAATTAAAATTTTGTTGTAGCCCCCCCCCCCTCCAAAAATAAGAATAAAAAAACGTTTGATGTTATCTTTCATGATTCAAGTGTGACATAAAAATAAATGACTCTCATGAAGAGCTGAGAGGGGAATCGAAATTGAAAAAGATGACATCATAATGAAGCTCTTGGGTATTTTATTATGAATTGCATTCTATCATTATAATCCTTTATGTTGTATCATATAATGGAACTGAAACACCTATAAATCCATTACCAAGCTTACTGAAATCTATTTTAAAGGGATACTCAACTGCAGACTTTTGCCGTGGGAGGGCACCGTGATCGTTAACATGATCATGCCGTTGCTCCGCGGGGCGCACACTTCTGACAGACTGGTCGCTGCGCAATATGCACGCTCCGCCAGAGCTCAAGCTCTCTTGCGAGATTCGGTCGCTTTCGTGCAGTCCGAAATGTAATCCCAGTAGTCCGACGCACGAAACTTTGTGTACGAGTGAATGGGGCTTACGCAAACATGACTCTCCCCACGGCCGCCTAGTGGCGTATCCCTTTAATGACTTCGCTATTCTCCCACGTCCCTTTTATAGCACCAAAGTGATCAACGTCATGTCCCAAAAGGATATGATACTGTGTTCAAAATACTTTATCATTCAAGAATATACCATTGAAAACCAAATATAATGTGCTTAACTTTGCCTCTTTGTCACAAACTACTTTCCTTAATATGGAAAGTACTATTGTAAATATTTTGCGGAATTATTGAAAAGTATTTACAGAATGGTTACGAGAAATCTTGTAGATCAGCATGTGTTGAGTTCTTTGTTTAAGTTCAGACAAAGCAAGGTAAGTTTGTTAATATGAATCATCTTCATGTAATGACTCATGAATATCCAAATTCTCTTATTTTTCACCAATTTCAGGGAAAAGTTTGTCATTGCTTACAAAATGCGACCCCTCGACTAGAATGGAATGGGATGTATTGACTTTGTGTGTTGACACATGCAGACCCTAAACCCACTCTTATTAGAATCAGTAGCGACACACAAGTTTGCTTTATTTGTATGTACCCTATTTGGAAACAGAAGACAATAGAAAACGTGTTCTCCTTCACGAAACCGTGATCTTACTTGTAATATTGTTTCTTGTAAGGAAGTAAGGAAGAGGTATGAATGAGGGGTTGGGAAACATGTTTGTAACTCTCTCTTTACTTCATGAAAGTTCTTTGTAGTTTTCCAGAAGTTATGAAACAAGACAATTCTTTAATGATCTTCTGTTCAATCATTCAGGGGTGATTGTATGAAAATTGGCCAATCGCAGTCACAAAAAGAAATCCAAAAGGCATTGAAAACATCAGTTTATTTATTTTCATGAATTTTCATGATGGTTAATCTTTTTTTTGTGTTCTCGTCAGTTCTTTAAAAAAAATTATCATTGATATTTAACAAATCAGGGCCAATTCTGTGAATGACAAACCTGCTGCAAAGTTGATATTGGTAGACTAAGGAGGCACGACTTTGAAAGCAAGTCCAACAGGCGCCCAATGACGTGTGATGGCTGACAATAGAAGCTTGTGGGAGTCACCGTGCCACTCACACTTATTCATTCTGATTTACCGTTTTGAGTTGGGTCAATCAGTTTCTCTATATGAATCTATAATACCTCTGGTCCTAACGGGTCTAACATTCCACAGGTCATATTGTCCTATTGGTTGTATGACTTCTTAGAGCATAGATTTGGTTTTCATCAGACTAATGGGGCAAATTAGACCAATTTGACATTTATTTAGTCCTGTCAGTCCTGTGTCTTATTAGGACCTCAAGGGTTAGAGTTGGGGGGGGGGGGGGGTATGGTTTTTGTGTAGGTTTCATAGGACAGGCTTACAGAGGACCTTTTGATGTCAAACCAATGCCTAAATAGGACCAGTGGGGTAAGGACCACTTAGATATATGAGAGAATAAAAATCCCTATTTCTCTATTAAACTAATATTGAAACCATCATTTATAAATATAGATAATGGTTAATCACTAAAGCCGTAGTGAAATCAAAACCAAGACATTCCGGCCTACTTCACTCTTGCATACATGTCATTTATCATCTTGAAAAGCAGATTTACAGCTCCTTATATATTTAAAGGGAAAGTCCACCCTGATTACAAGTTGAATTTAAAGAGCAATCCAACCTTGGTAATAAGATGATTTGTGTGAAAGCAGAAAAATAAGAAAAACAGGATGGTGAAAGTTTGAAAGAAATCGGACAAGGACTAAGAAAGTTATGGATGTTTGAAAAATGAGATCACTACATCTATGCGAATCTCAAATTGGCAACTTGGTGAGTCAATTGTGACATTTTTGTGGACAACTCTCCCATTTGTCATACACAAAAATATTAATTTGCGGTTTTCTTCCAGGCGCTTTTACCCTCGGGGCTGTACTCAAAATATATTGGAGGTAGCATATTGTTATAGGTCTTCATGAACGAAAAGATCCTACTGAGTAATGCATTTTGAAAAAAAGTGACATTTTAGTCATTTTGGGTGTTAGAGCGAATGGGGGAGTTGTCCACAGCTACATCACAGTGACATTACCTATTCGGCCAATTTGAATTTCCCATAAGCATAGTGATTACAACTTTCAAAAATTCATAACTTTCTTATTGCTTGTCTGATTTCGTTCAGACTTTCACCAATCTGCTTCTCTGATTTTTCCTCTTTCTTTCAAAGCAACTTGCTATTAAGGTTGGATTTCCCTTTAAAAGAAGCAGAAAATTAAAGAAACAGATCAATGAAGGTTTGAGCAAAAAACGATAAGAAATAAGGAAGTTATGAATATTTGAAGTTGTAATCAGTCATACACAAACTGGCAACTTCGTGACGTATCTTGCGAGCACCTCTCCCATTAGCCCTGTACCCCAAATCATTAATTTCCATTTTCTCTAAGGAAAATATTCAAATATACATTGCCAATTTGTGTCTGATTGATGACAACTTCAAAAATTTATAAATTTCTCATTTCTTATCAGATTTTGCTCAAACTTTCATTGATCTGTTTCTTTAATTGTTTCTGCTTCTTTTAAAAGTATCTTGATATCAGGGTAGACTTTCCAATATTTACCATGACTGCTTTTTCTCTCATGTGGAAAGAAATGTTTAACTTTATTCTGTGTCTATTGTTGATTTCTAATATCCTATGCTTCTAAATGAGAAAGTAGAGTTTTGAAAAATTATATATATCAAAGAGAAAGACAGAGAAAAAGAAAGAAAAATTGAGGAAAGAGAGAGGGAGGGAGGGAGGAGGACTTGAAGAAAGGAAGGTTGATGAAAAGAGACACTGATTGAAAACAGTTTAAACAACTTCAAATTAGATACTGACAAAATAACCGCATTCTTTGCTAACCACAAGCTTGTTTACGATTAACATTTACTTGTTTACACATCTGTCATATTTTCCTGTTAGAATGAATCGGTTATTTTTTGTGATAATAAATTCATTTTTCTGCTTGATTCATTTCTGTTGGACTTCATCGATGGACTGCGACAGCGAAATGATAGATAGAGCCTGTTCCACTTTGTGAACAGAATTTTAACTTCCTGGTATTAACCTAGATAAACATAGTACCATTGTATATCACAGTACTCATATCTTTACTCTGTCATTTGATTCTGGGTTACTATTCTGTTTGAATTTGTTTTTGAATGCCTCATTTACATACAATAAAGCAAGTGTAAAATTGCCCTGATATTGATGAATATCATAATTCATTATCAAGTTGTTATTAATCATGTCCTTCATACCAGACTCGATTCATCCAATGGATAAAACTCTTTAAAAAAAATAAGACAAAACAAAACAAAACAAACAACAGAAAAAACAAACAAAAACAAAAAAAAACTTTTTTTAAAAGTTTTTTTAAAAATCCACATTAAATAGAGTATTGGAGCCTTATCATCATGTAAATTTGTCAATCCATATTTGAAAAGAAACTGATTTTTTTTTAGAAATATGACTGAAAAGAAAGGGATATAGTGGTACTCCACAAATTGGCAGCAGATTGTTGAAATATGGTGTATTCCTTGAGAGATTTCTTGCTCTTGGAAGTCCATGCATTTCCGATATACATGTATGCTTTTAACATATATTCTGTCTGTGTTAACATGTTCCATTTGTTGATTTTGCAATTTTATATGAAAGCAATTCTTAAACAGCAGACTTAATGTAACAAAAGTACACACAATTGTTTTAAAATAAATTGATGTTAATTGTGTTAAAGAGTATAAACACCTACAGAAAGACACTTTCAGGAAGTTTGCCGGAAACTGATCATCAAGATACAAGATGTTGGCAGTTGTTCAATTATTTTTTTATAGTGAGTAAAGTATGTAGGACTGTCAAAATGCTCAGGTACTTCAGGTTGTAATTTGGTGAGACAGACTGCAAAATTAAGTCTTACAACATAGCCACATGTAAAGAGTAGCTGTCTTGCAGTGTAGTTAGGCTTGATCAATGGATTTCCCTACATAAGCCTCTTAATTCTTGCCATTATAAAATAGGAAAGATTTGTCAATCTGCAAGTATGTAGATGGAAATTAATGTCTCATGCGTGTTTCTATCAAACTAAGATGTCCTGTACTTAAAAATCAATCACATCATCATTATAGTAAGTCACATGATATTAGAACCATTCTTATGCTGATAGATATGTCTTACTATTTCCTTACTATTGATGAAAGCTGTTCGTAGTCATTTAATGCCGAGTGTGGCTTAGGTTTCTGATCATTTCTGAGTAATCATGTGGCACTTCATGAAACGAATGAGTTAAGACGGTCTACATGACTTTGTAATCTCTCAATATAAAAAACAAAACAACAACAAAACAAAACAACATGATGGCAGGTGAATGTGCTCTCACATTTTATTTATAAGTCCTATTGGAAGGATTCCTTTTTTTGCAAGTCCTGTGCATGTAGAAATATTTAGAGATTTTTGAGATTTTTGCATTAAAAAGGCACTTAGAGACGTAAGCCTTCAGATAATTTTTCTTAGAGAGAAGTTGTCATTTTTCTCTGAGATTAGTAGTCATTTTTTTAGAAATTAGTCATCATTTTTCTCAGAGATTAAATGTGTAGGCTTATATATGCAGATAATTTTTCTCAGAGATTATTTATTTCATGTATTCAATCTCTTTTGGATCATGGAGAGTAATTTTGTGTAGGTAGTCCAAGTAGCACAAGTAACAAGTGCATTTAATGTAGCCTACACTAACAACAAGTAAACTGTCTTCCCACCCCTAGTCCACCACTAACCCCCCCCCCCAAACAAGCACTTGCTGATTTGGGGGGGGGGGTGCAACCAGCCGAACCCCCCTTTGAACCCCCAAGTGGCATACCTGATTACACAATTACACAAAAAAAATGCCCCTTTTTCTATGATGAACTTTTCATTTTTATTACTTGTCAGAGAATTGTTACTAAAAAAAGCACCCCCAAAATCTGATAACACCCCCCCCCCCCATGCTTGTCATTTTCAGAAATTTTACAGAAGATGGTGTGTCCACCCACCTTATAAAATCCAGGATCCACCCTAGAAAACAAGGAAAGGTTGACTGCTGTGTCTTGGGGAAAAGACTTGCAGTGATGTGTGAATCTCATTTGGATGCGGTTGTAGATGCTTGGAAGCTGCCCATCTCCTGGTTTGTAGGAAATTGGATTTCAATGTAGACTAAACTTTTCTGCAGTCTCATATGAACACTCGTGAGGTAATCATGATCACCTGTGTGTACCTGACTGCAATGCTCATTAAAGGTGCTATTTACCATTTCAGGTGTAAATAATTGATTGAAACATGCATGTGCATAAAATTTATCTTAAAATGTTTACAAATTATACATTGGAAAGTTCGTTGTTTGTAGCAAAATGATCATTTCATGCATATAAAAAGGATGAGAGAGGATGCTCCCTTGTTTTGATTATCTAACCTAGCCATAAGACATTGGATAGATTGTGTATCAAAGCCCTCCCCCCCCCCCCAAGATAATTTGAAAAAGTGAAGAATACCTTTCAGAAATCCTGATTGCCCATGAAAGAGTATAATTTGTTTATTCTCATTTGATGCTTTGAAGAAAATGATTCAAACTTCAAGATGTTTTCGGTTATCAGAAGTGCTTTTGTAAAGCTGCCATGATAGATTATTTGAAAGTAAATATAAAAATGAGAATGTACTCCTTATGCAAACATAAATTTATTAAAGTGGATAGAGAAGAGGTTCAAGGTTCACTTAAAATCTTAAATATATAATGGAAATGTAAAATCATGAGACAGCAAATTAATAGAAAAAAAAACCTAGCAGGCCCTGGAAAACCACAAAAGGAGAAGTCTTTAATTTCTTCTTTGTCTTGCTTTCAGTACTTCTTTGTGCAAGGCATTACCCGTTTTCATGGGACATTGCTTCAACACAGTTGACTTGATTCTATTGTTTCTCTTTTATTGTAATATATCTCAATGTTGAATATGAAAATTTGAAAATACGAAGCAACAATGAAACCATTTGCTTTGAGTTGTTGAGTCAGTGATTCAGTATTCACTGATCTGTGAATGTTGGCTGCTTAATGCACTGCCTCACAAGGCCAAGTCCATTTGCTTTCTTACCCGCTCAAGGGCTTGGTAAATACTTGACTTTTCATGTTAAATTGTCCAAATCTATGATTTTGCTCCATTTTTAAAAAACCCCTGCCATGTTGTCATGACAAAGGAAATTCAGACACAAGAAAAGTGATACAGACATAAATGCATAGAAAGAGAACAAAAAGGAAGTGTAAAAAAAGGGAAAGAAAGGAAGAGATTGAGAGAGAGATTGAGATTGAGAGAGAGAGAGAGAGAGAGAGAGAGAGAGAGAGAGAGAGAGAGAGAATGAGAGAGGATCCTGACAAATACAATTGATATAAATCTGGCATGATTGATATATGACATGGAATATGTTACTTTTCAAAAGCGAAGAGAGAGAGAGAGAGAGAGAGAGTGAGAGTGAAAAGGGGGGGGGGGGGGAGAGGAAGGAGGCAGGAGGGAGGGAGGATAGAGTCAGACCTTTCAGTGATCAGTCTTGGATTTGTTATACTTGAGGAAAGGGTTTAGTGTTGAAGAACTTTTCAAAAACTGTGTTACAGTAAATTCAAAACAATCTAATAAATTTTTACTTTCACTCAATTTGTACTGGTTTGTTTACTTGTGAACAAAACCATATTTGAAAAAAAGAAAAGAAAAACTTAAATGAACCCTGCCAATCATCTCATTCCTATAATTCATTTTCAACATAGCCCTCTTTAAATTGTTTGTCTGCTTTTCTGCTAATTATGTCATTATTCAAGTTATGAATAAGTTGTGATTCTGGTTAAGAGCATGGAAAAACAAGTAAAAGAAAATCTAAAAATAAAGGCAGGAGCCCGGAGCGGCCTCAACCCTGCTTGTAACCCCATGCTGTTCTCTCTATTATGTTCTGCATAGAGATGCTTCTTTGGTCCTTATTTCCTATGACGAGGTCTAAACCCTAAAGAACTGCATGAAGCCGTGAGATCCTAACATTTACTTAGCATGGCCTCTGAAAGAACTCTTGAGCTAAAGGTAGCAGGGGTGAGGTGAGGCTATTATGAGAACCACTCGGTCCTATTCAGTCAGGTGAAATAAGTGTGGGAATCAGAGGTGGGCCTGAATGCTTAACTGAAGGGGGAAGGGGGGGGGGGGCTCTCTATGTCCCCAGAAAGGTCCCCAAGTCAATTTAATGTTCGTGGTCCCATCCCATCTAAATTTCCCTTAATCGCTTATGAAGGTCTTCTCATAGCCTACAGTAGGTGAAATATGATGATAATTTTTGTTTTAAAGGTTGTATGTAAAGTTTGTGCCAAGGGCGTGTCTGTAGCAGATATTTGAATTAAAATCCTAGAAGCGGTATTGCCGTGCTTAATTAAGTGTACCAGTCACCTGAAAAAATAATTCGTGTAGCACCAGAAAGTATAAAATCATCCTCAAAGAACTTTATCTGGCATTCTATAGGTCAACACTTTAGGAGTATGAAGGAAATAAAGGATAACATGAAGGTGTGCGTGCGGAACCCAACTTGGAGTTCGGTGAACCCTTATCTTGACGAGCGCATACGGGTGCGTCGAGTAGTCTACTTACGAGTCGCTTTTAGGCTTGTAGAGAGTGTAATTAAACTTGCAATATCTCTGTATAGAAGTAATATTTGAAGCCCATATGTTGAATATAGTATAATGATATGGAACCTCTAACAAACAGAGCAAAATAATTTTTTGGTGATTGGTACCCTTTAAGGTGCACCCTTTTGATGGTACGTTTAAATGTCAAACATGCATGGAACTTGTATAGAAAATCAGTAGTTGATTTGAATATTAGGCCTGTAGATGCATATGTTTCTTCAAAATTTGAAAGATATCCTAAATTTGAGAGATAAATGTTTCTGCTCAGTTTGATCACAGAAGAAAAGTTTCATATCTTGAATAGATTATTGAGTGATGACTTAAAAAAAAAAAATTTGATTGTCAGAGGATAATCATATGACATTACCCCCCCCCCCCAAAAAAAAAAAAAAAAATCTGTATTAGACATGTAAATATATAATGATCTTGAATATGTTAAAAGTCATGTACAATGTAAATAAGTCTAAATTGCAAATGAAGTTGATATTTGGAAAATATGATACCTCCATATAACTCCCAAATATAGTGAGCAAAATTGGTCCCTTATAACTAAGGGGTCACCACTCTGCACCCCTGTACTTCCCATCAGATTGCACCCCTGGTGGGGATCAGACTTGTATGACCTGCTTGCTATTTGGTACCTTCAAGGGACTTCTACTCCTAGGTGCAAATTGGTTCAAGAGACATAGGAAAAGAAAGCAAACTCGACCAGGGATACAGAAATGTTGGCTTGATTATGTTTACAGTCTAGCATGGGCCCAGCAGGATGTTTTACCTCTCTCTCAATTTTCAGCAATAATGACGCAAATCGTTTCGAATTAAGTCATTTGCCATACATTTAATTGATTAAAAACCATTTGTGAAACAGAAACTTCATTTGTCTTGCTGTATATGTAGCTCAAATATGTTTCCTTATTTATTAAATTATTTCTGACTGATTTTTTTTATGAATGGAGGCAATGATATTATAATTGGTAAAATTCATGTTGAACCTGAAACATGAAATGTTGGATATTTGAATCAAATCAAGTTTATGCTTAAACCTTGTCTTGAATTTCTTTACTCTAGCTTTCAGACAGAATTTAAGTAGGTGTATATAAATGAGTAGTGTAAAATTCAATTAATTAAAAGAGCTTATATCTATAGAAATTATTTTGTTGTAACTTTTTAATGAGTTAATGAAAATGATTTCATTGAATGGCTCTATCATAAGCTACACTTGACCATGAATACACCGCAATTGATTTTGTGAATTGAGATTAAAATGTTCATAACTTGGTTGGTCAAAGATGACCTCTGGAAGTCATGCTGACCAGTACTATTGTCTCTCGATAGGGCTTATTGATTTTACAAGCTATCTGGAGTTGCTCTTTATCATGGTGTTACAATAACCTGCATTTCATTGAATTTCACTGAGGCATGAAACATGGACCCCGTGAAGGGCATCTATTGATGATGCGTGTTTCATCCAGGCTAATCATTGTATGCATTGACAGATAATATAGGATTTCAATCAGACCAAGGAGATAAAGAAAAACAGAGCATCACGCTTTGATTAGTCTTTAGTATAGACCCTACTATAACATCAACCCGTGGTTGCTCGAGTGGGTATTGCTTATAGATACTTTGCATTTAAATGAAAAATGCAATATCTATACGACAGAAACTTTTATGATTCAGAAAGAAGTCTTGATATTTTTCACATATATAAAACATTTCAGTGCCTTTTTTAATTTATACATGTATAAGTAAAAAAGTGATACTTTTTGCTTTAGTGCATATAGGTGGATATGGGTAACTTGAACATACTCTTGTGAAGAAGGGTGGAATGAATACTATTGTGCTACAATAGTAATAACTCTCTTGACCTCTAAATGATGCATATTGTTTGTATGTTAGGTGTATATTGGCAGGATGTTCTGGTTTCTGCGTCCAATCTTGCAAGTTGGCATGAGGTTCAGGCATATAAAATATAAAGAAAGAGGGAAAATAAAATCTAAGATTGCAAATGCAGTCACATGAAGGGGGGGGGGGGGGGGGGGGCAAGAGACAAATTATGGCAATTTTTTTTAGAGAGAGAATACCTTCTCCCTTACAAAGAAATTGCTTACATTACAATAAAAAAAGAATTGCTGTAGACTTTTCAATTTATCACTTATTACAGCATCCCAAGCGATAAAATTTGTCTGGGTGAGGAGACTATTCTCCTCATCTCAAGCTAACAGTACTTGTGGCTGGCAGGCCCTTAGGCTGGACATGAATATTCATGATAAGACCTTCCTATTAGGGATTGGGGGAGGCTGTGTTTTAAAGAGGGAGAGCTGGAGAAAGAGATACTGATAAAATTTGGGCATATTCATTATAAATATAATTTTTTTAATTTATTGTATGATTCAAACAAAGTGATTGACATAAATGATACTGCTCTAGATTGAAGCTCCGTTGAGCATGTCTCTAAACACAACTTATGACACCCCTGTTATAATGGACTATTCCAGTTGTAAACTTATCACCAGTGGCTTGGGGAGATTGCTTGGGTAGCAGTAAAGGAGCAGTAGGACAGTGAGTCTCTGAGCGTACTCTCAGTGTGCAGGAATTTCTCCTAAAATTGGTTCTATTCTGTGTTTTGCAGTGTTTTCTGGATATTTCGGGATTGCTGTTTTCAGTTCCAATGGAGATCTAGGCAGAAACCTGGTGGAATTATCATTAGAGGTGAGTTTTCATTCATTTCTTGAGCTGCGTGTGTAGGGATTGTGGGGCCGTTTCCAGGCCAGACCTTCGGCTTGCTCTGTAGTGAGTGGTGTGTACCTGTATAGCAGGTTCCATTGAGTTGGCTTATAAGACCTTTGAATGTAAATAGTGGCTTGGGGTTGGGCCCCTCCTACCTCGCTGAATGGACATGGGCTAGCTAGCTGGAGTGTGGACGATGTGTGGCAGAAGTGTGCCGGGAGGGTGCTGCCTTCGCCCACACAGGGATCATGATACTCAATGTTATTATCAATATTGCTCAACTTCGCCATGGGGGGTACTAATATTGATAGCCATTATCCATCTTTTATTGTTCATATATGATGATTTATAGTTCTTTTGTAGCATATAATTTGGAGATGTCAGCTAGCTAGTAGGAGGTGGCCCCCTGAGTTCATTCGATGCATTGGTCGCCCAATCTACTTAAGTTAAGACTAGGGATGACGATGTTCTATACATCTTGCCCTATATCTAGAAGAATTAAAAGAGATAAGTGATGTCGCAATCATCATTAAGCAATTGGCACACTTTCGGCACACTTAGTTATAGTATTGAAAAAAGCTGTTTGTTGGGGATGTAGTCATAGTAATGAATAAAAGTGATATCACTGAAGTGATGATACAAGTGATGATGGAAATGAATTATGAATTGTGCAATGTGATACTGAAAGACATTCGTTTTATAACATGTATATTGTATAATAGTTCTTTTATGGTTCTTTTGTAACATATACACCTACATGGTAGATATTGGCAATGTAGGAGGTGACCCCCTAAGTTTTTAGTTTCTAGTAGCTTGGAGATTGCATAGTTCTATACATCTTGTCCTATTGGGGATGTCAGCCATGTCGCAATCATCCATCCGTTGGCACACTTTTGGCACACTTCTGAAGTGAAATCAAAGAAAGATGTTAGAATGTAGTCATGGTATTGGTAATTAATTCAACACATGATCATGGGGATGTCATCACTGATGGAAACAATTTGTATATATATTCTAATGTTTAGTCGAAAGATAAATGATTTAAAGGAAAGCAACTACTGCTGCAATATTGCTTAGAACAGGTAGGAATATACTGCTTACACTGTACTTAGAAATCTTTAATAGCTTTTGTGAAGATGATGCAAACAAAGTGCAAATTAAAATCTGCCTAAGACCTGCAGGAGAGCTTATAAAGTTGGTTGGCCATTTGCATGTATAAAAATGTAAAGATTTTCATCATTTTATACCGAGCCAGATAATAGACTATATGTTTTTACTGGCGATTGGTGAATTTTTTGGATGTGGCATAAAATGAAATTATAACTTATTTTACTAAAAAGAATTTACGCTGAAATTTGAATTTGCTGTTTTAATTTCCTCTTGTATCATGTTTGACGCTAATGAGGTTGAAATAATATTGTCAAAATTAGCATAGATGCTTTCAGTGATGGATATTGGCCAAGTCAATAATAGGCAATCAGTCCAGGCCACTAGCGCAGCAATCTAACCAATTGTTGTGTTACATAATAACTCCTTAAACATTCATATCATTAGGTTGCAGTTTGTATCTCTATTGGCTAATGGATATATGGTAATCATTATGGTAACATAGAACTGTGATGGAGAAGAGAGAGAGTTGGATCAGCACCTATATGTTACAGAAATTGAAATAGTAATATTCTTACATTTTTCAATCACAACTCCAATTATGTTTTGAATAATGATTTGGAATTATTTTGATTACAATATTACCTAAGAAAGAATTAGCTTATATAAAGTTTATCTCCAGTGCTACCATTGCATTGATATGGAAGATAAGCAAGGCAGAAACATATGGTCATAAATGTGTGCCTAAAAGTTGTTTCAAAACTTGTTTATGGTTTAACTTCAGGAAAAGAGTTTTAAAGTGGAATGCAATTAAGGAATGACACTGATAACATATTAGATTGTGTGTTGCCGATTTAAGTCTTGAAAATGATCAAGTCGAGATCTTTTATAGGAGGAGTGAAAGTAGTTTTGTCCATGGAGATTTCATAGGAGTCAAGATTTTGTTTCAAATAATTATGATATCAACATTTTGTCGTCATTCTCTGGGCTGCAGATGCTTAAATTTACCACTGAGATTCATTGCAAGAGACATACAGTTTGCATGAAGTTGTGTGACAGATTGAAAACAGGTGCATATCATACATGCTGATAGAAGTTCTCTGTTGTAATTCCATGGTTGTGCTCTGTCCCCAGGTCTAGGCTATGTATTTATGCAGTCTGGTCTAATGATCAAAGATTATCAGGATTAATGGGAGCTTATGGTCCCCTAGAACCTGTCCAAACAGAAGATGACTTTTTAGTCTCTCACCTATAGATGTGTAATCGTTTTGATATTGATGGTGCATGAATTGTGATAAGGACAATCACTCCGAACAAATAAATTGGGACGATATAATGATAGATATAATGATAGCCTGACACATTCGATATGCATCCCTTCCCTTCACTTGGCACATGCATGATCAAATGTATTGTGAAGCAGTGTATTACATACATGTACATTGTAACTCACAATTATTAAGTCCCAATTGAGACTAGAGTTCAGAAGTAAGAAATGAAGATGGTAATTTTCTATGTGTTATCTTTGAGACCTCCAATTACTGTCAGTGCAAAGGTGCAGTTTGATTGGCATGTGAGTTACCTGAGTGGAATTATCTAAATCTTGCCTGGCACACGAGAATGAAGGTTATGAAAATGCAAGCAAAGCTTCAAATCCAGCACCTTCCCATTTGACCCCATTCAGACATAATTATGATTCAACCTTCACAAACATGCGTGACAAGATGTTCAAGAATGAAATAATAGTCAAAACATTTTGCTGAACATGAAATGTTACAATGCATGTTTATTTTCATAGTGGGGGACTTGATTGGGTGATTTTAATTTGTCTTTTTTTGTGTAACAGCTGTATCTATGGAGGGGAGAGAAAGGAATGCCTATATACATGTAAAATGGTATGCACGTAGACTGTCTGTGGTATTCTTCATACTTGAGGGCTTCCTACATTGCCGGTGAGGTCTTGTTATGGGATCCATATCGTTTATTTCTCCTTCCAAGTATGGTAACCTTTATGAACCAAAAGGGGGAGGAACATGTTCTGATTTAATCTCAGTCTACTGCTTTGCACCTCTATGAATCACCCCACCTCCACTTCCTTTACCCCTTATACTCAGGGCACCTCCCTAATCTACCCCCCTTCTTTACGCCGTCTCGAGGAAGACTCAACCACTTCCTCTCACCCCAAGCAAACGCACCTCCTAACAACAACTGCCTTTCTCTGATCGTGTATCTGGTGTATGCCTGCACAACAGCCATTAGATCATCAATTTATTTTCCCCTAACCGACTCATTTCCCCAATTTAGCTACAAAGCAAGTTTCACTGAAATTGGGTCGAGCGTGGGTCGGTGTAGAGTAGTATCAATGTAAAGATGAGTGCATGATGACTTTGTAAGAAAGAGAAAAGAGAAGGGATCAGTCAGGTCATTCTAATAGCAAATTACCATGGTTACAGGATCTCTTTGGATTACTACAGAATGAAGACGATGACAGGTACAATAGAACTACATTCAGCCCTGAGCCATGATCCTAATTATGAAAGGGAAATTATGGATAAAGCAATCTATATTTGTAACTTTTTTTAGCAGGAAAACTAAACACATTAGAGGTTCTATAGCACTTACATGTACACAGGTGCTTGAAAATAATCCAAAGAAATTGACACCCTCTCGGTCACCTTTCTACACCCCCATAATAGAAGACTGGTTATTGGAATAGCAGCTTTAGTGGACTGGAGTAGCATTATTGCGTGATAATTCTACTTTCCCTCCATGCCCTTTTTGGCTCTATGAACGAGAAAAGCAGACAAACTCTAGCCAAGCTCATGAATTAACCAGGCATTCTGCATGCAGAGTTTGAGACAAACTGACAATCTAAGCAAGGCGGTGTGAAGAAAACCCCTGTGTTTGGTATTATAAAAAAGGGGCTGCCTTTTTATTTGTATAGAGGCTGACAAGCGAAGCAGTGCTTTTCTCATCAGAGACACTTTACAGATGAGGAGGTGTTCTTTCTGCAGATGGCCAGACTGACTGGGTCTTCATATGAAGTGTCAGCGCCGCTGCACGTCATAGTTTTACCAAAATTGTCAACATAACAAATTGCCGGAAAGCCAATGTACTTTCTGCATAATCATGTTGTTTTATCCCAATCAACACCAGTGCGAAATGATCGCAAATGACTTGAAGGGCGGACTGCCTTGAAGTTGTTTTCATTTTTTATGCACGATGTGTATGTACATTGGCTGATGGATAGCTTGTTTGTTTATTTGGGGCTCTGTTAAACTTCTTCCTTTGTTAGCCCACCCTTGTCAAACACCCAACCTAACCTACACGCAGTTCATCGGTCAACATTGGTCTGATCATTTTCTGTAACATATTTTTTGTTTGTAGAGGGTAGACCATAACTTAATAGGTTTCAGAAGATCTTGTTAGCCCTGTATAGGCCTATATGTTTACATTATTGAAGCACTTCAATGTACATTATTTTGTTGCCAACTATTTTGGACTTCATGATGTTTGTTTTGAATAAGAGCAAATAAAGTGTCAAATTCACACTTTGTTCTCATTTCTCATTAAAAGGGGAAAACCAGAACCAGTATTAACTAGAAAATGGAGGAAAAGCTCCATTGAGCATTAATTAATTTTTAAGTACAGTGATTGTGATGATGGGGTGAAGCCAGGATTGCGTGCAAGGTTTCATCATGACTCAATGATTTTGCCGCAATAAAAGCAATTATACAATTTTTAACTGTTTGTTGTTAGTTTATTATAGATATTACCAAATTTTGCCAAACATTGGATTAATTGTTATCATCTTGATATTGTAAAATATTGTTGCAACCTTTGCTAAATTTTGGCATACTTCTTCTAGAGGACAGCCTCTTTAAACAGTGTTTGTCTGCTTTTCTGTGGTTCAAACATAGAAGATGTCATTATCATGCGTGTGATTGTTACAATTGTTGCGGAAAATCCCCAAAGCAATTTGTTTTTTGTTTCTAAGTCCTTGGTTCAAGATTAACTCAGTAAGTGCAGTACGGCTGATAGAAGTCACAACCTGATCAATCATATTAAGTCATTCAAGTTTCTCCTCTGAAAGAGACTTTAAACTAATTGATTCATATTGTTACAAGGCTTAAATATTATTTTATAACAAAATGAGTTCCCAAGACAGTTTTTATATGATGTTATTAAGCTGGGATCAAAACAACCAGAGGCTTGTAGTTTCTTCCTTACAACAAGAAAATAAACAGCTAATGGATGGAGTGTCCTGGCCTTCTGAAGGATTTAGAAAACTGTAAAGTACACTGCAGATTACTTTGTAATGCAAACTTGTTGTGCACCATAAATAATAAGTAAATTCATGCACTATTTTCTTCATAAAGTAAAGGAATTGTGAATATTTTTTGTATATTGAATGGACAACAGCTGAACTCCGTTCTGTATTTTTTTCATTGTGACATAGGTGAGAAGAGGTATTTAGTTATAATCGATTTTGACCTTCTTTGGTGTATGTTGGAAGTGGAGTTTAGACAGTTGCCCTTGAAATATTGCAACCAACAGCCTCCCATCTACAACTACAGAACCATGTTAAATCTGGAGACCCATTACATCATGGACTAGCAGTTTTCAATGGTAGGAACATAAATGGCTTCAGTAATTGCTTGTATCTTCAGACCAGTCGTCTCCCGTGTAATTATGTCTCATCATGGTCGGCGAAGACTGTAAAGAAGTGCTTCATGATTCTTTGATGAGTACTTTACAAAAGAGTTTGCGTGTTAGTTACGTCCAACAAGTAGGGATGAGTGTGTGATGCGGATTGAAACGTCCCCACCACAATCTTCAAAACGTGAGACTTCAGTGAGCCTGCAGTTGAGATGCTGACTTGGCATGGCTCCAACCAAACTCTTTATAACAACAAACCTTCCAACCTCATCTACCTCCCTACAATCTGAGACCTCTGGTCCTGGTTGCCATGGTAATGGCTGCCCTCTGAATCCCTGGGTTTAGGTAGGTTCCCCTAGGGGTACTCATTAGGGCTGTGTTCAGGGGTGCAGTTGTTGACCCTACCAGGGGGTTTGCTGCAGAGGCCCAGGGTTATGTCAGGGCTCTGTTTCGTGTCTCCTGCTGGGTGATTCCAGGGCTGTAGCCTCCAAAGTCCAAGCAAGGTCTAACCACGGAAAAGCTGTATGTTCATTTTGCTCATTTCCACGAGTATGAAGAATATATCAAGGTTAACCCCAAATAACAACAGTGTATTCTGCACTTTATTACAAGTCATATTAGCATAGCAGAAATATTAATTTTTTTATCTGAATTTCGTGGTATTTCTTAAATCATGCATCATGGTCTTCCACACTAAATGGAGACTTCATGTAGCCAAGTTAATTTGAGTTCACTTTTATCGAGTGTCATCACTTTGTTTAATAATAAACCTACACTGTAATGTTGGATACATAGGCCTACATGTACTATGTAGAAATATGTGTAGAAAGTGAGTTTGCAGCCACCATGGTTTTATTGTGTGAAGCTTTCAGATCGATGGTAGACATGTAGGCCTATAGTTAGTTAGAGTAGGTTACTTCAGAAGTTCAGGTTTTGTAGCTCTGATTGAAATTGCTTCTACACCATACTAGCAAGTTAATGGCATGCAGTTTGTTTGTAACTCTACTATCCAGCATCTACACTGTAGTTGAAAACAATTTGGGTCAC
This sequence comes from Heliocidaris tuberculata, assembly GCA_025618425.1. Taxonomy (NCBI): domain Eukaryota; kingdom Metazoa; phylum Echinodermata; class Echinoidea; order Camarodonta; family Echinometridae; genus Heliocidaris; species Heliocidaris tuberculata. Next base: position 15,172,655 of record CM046839.1, read on the forward strand.
TCCTGCAACATAAGCTTAGGAGTCACAAGAACAGGTGATGATATATGGGCACAACAAATTTCTGTGTCTTTTTCCTTATGTTTTTATCAGAAGCAAAGCTATGCCTATGGATTGTTGCAAAGATGTAGGCCTAGGCCTATACCATATGACAATAGTAATTTGCGAAGATATGATATCAACGTGTAGTTGTTCACAATGTAGTGTTATGGCTTGGTTCATTCTTGGAGACTTGGAGTAGTACCTCTCAAGAAGTCCCCCCCTCCCATTTGACATGTGATCTTGGAGAGGTCAGTCCATGACCTCCTGTCAGTTAGAGGTCTGTCAGTACAGAGTTGATTTGATCTGTGAGTGGTTCGAATAGAGGTTACAAACAACCTGCTGGTCTCCCATTGGTCAACACACAACCCAGTTTTCGTTTTCTCAACATCACGCAGAGTTGAAGCAAATAACCTTCCCGCTGGGCCAAGTTACAGTGAAGAGAGGATAAAAAGAAAATTTTTAAAGGATTTTTGAGAGAGGTATTGTAGTGAAGAACAAGTTTTTAATACCAGTCCAAGTCATTACCAGATTGAGGTTTTCTTTTTATTGCATAGGACATATTGTGATCATGCCATGATCAATCATGGTTACTCTTTTTCGCTTTGTCCCATCAAAATGCGACCTGTTTTTCCTCAATATTTATCACCCGTGATTATCAGTAGGATTACCAATCATGCCCACTCATAATCATATCTATTCAAAGTCCCTGAAAATCAGTATTAGTTCTCTCTTGTTCTTTTGTGATTCACACTCTGTGGAAAATCTTTGTGCTGTGTCAAGCAGTTTTCTGTGACTTTTTGTATTCATATTTTTGGCTTTATACAAATTTTTGTGTTTTTTCAAACTTTTTAGTGAGTGATTTTGCCCTGGTTCACCCCAAAGCAGTGCATGTTGTTTTGAATAGTAGTCTTGTAGTACAAACATTTCACCCTCAAAGTTTTCAAACTGTCCTTGATTGGTGTATTTCTTTTGTTCATAACTGAAACTGAGCTAGACTGCATTTTTATAATGAAGGAGGCCAAATTGTCTTTCTGTATTGTTATCAGAATTGGCTATGATGGCGAAAACCTTGTTATGATAGACAACTGATGATACAAAAGAATTTCCTTAGAAGATTTGATTTTTTGATTGCTATTTCTTCTTGTAAAGTGAAGTTATTCAATTTAAAAGGAAATTTATAGAAAACACATGTAGGTCAGGAAATAGCCTACATTGTAACATTTATATTGATAAGACAATGGAATTGAACTGTGACATTTAATATGAGATAAGTTGCTGATTTCGTGTTGTGTGGATAAAACTTTGGTAGGGACTTGGTACAGCAAGACTATGCTTGAACTTGCCCTAAACCCCATTTATATCACCCAAGTAAGCCACTGCATTGATCAAGATCCCTCTTGTGATATGACACGGTTCATATCTCATGTCGTGTAAGTTCACTCTCCTTTGCCAGCACACAGCATGACTTACACAATAATCTTAATGCCAAAGCATGTTGCAAACTTTTCATGGTAGTTGCAAAGTTTTTTAGCCAGACATAGATTTTTACTTTGTTGGGAAAATCGAAAGGATAAATTTTGTGCTCTTAAGTTTATATCCTGTGTATGGTTCATTTGTATGAGTCTATTCTCGTCAAAAATAAAAATACTATGTTCCATTAGTGATTTTCCAGCTCTAATTCTTAACAAGGATTGGTCAATTTATACCATAAGTAAAGCAATGAGGATCTTGCATCTACTAATAATGACTAATAATTATAGTAAATTTTATCTAAGATTTTGTTTGAATGGATTGTCTCTTTGCATGCCTATATACAGTTTATACCTTTTATGAAAGAGGAGTTAAGTTCAATCCAAAAAAGTTTAGATTGGTCCGGAATAAACTTTCAGTGTGAAAGGGCTCTCATATTGAACTGTCCATGCTACATTGTCTGTCTGCTATAGCTTGAGGGCTTCATTTTGTTTGTTGGGGTCTCCAGCTTTCCTAAGGTCATATGCAAGATAAATTACACCAGGTTTAACTCACTACCCCCCTTCTAATCTTCTGTGCTTGGAATATATTTACCCTTCCAATAATTAACTTTCTTTTCCAGTCACTACTTTGCTAGGTAGGGCATAGAGCGTTATGATAATGCATTTTCTGATTCACGATAGTAATTTGTTTGAATTCCTAATATCTCATCATTTAGGTTATCAAAAGATATATCACCTGTTGTGAGTTTTCATTCACAACAAAATTGCTTGGTATTTAGGGATTTGGTGATTTTAGAATAATTGTTAACAAGCAAAAGCATGGTCAAAAGAGGAGTCAGGTGCAGAGAGAAAAATAAGGTAAACTAGTGAGAGAAAAAAGTTTCAAAGAAAAAAACAAAGTATAAGCAGACTGTTACCTATGTAGTTGAAGCATTAGCCTCTGTTATTCCTTGTCAACATGTAATGACATTAATATTAATTCATTAAAACAAATAATTCTGATTACAGCAAAATATATGAATGTTTTTATAATAGTTGCATTTCCCATGTATAAGGTTGATGAATGGTCTTAAAGTTGTTTACTAGTGGAAGGCCATGATTTTCCCAAATCTGATTTTTGTAAGCCACAATCTGAGCTAATCTGTTGGCTCTGCCATCCAGATCAGAAGCATTTTAGTGCCAGGATGAAGGAATCGTAATCCTGATTAAAACTGGATACTTTTTTGAAGTACCCTATGTGGACAATGAGAATAAGATGCACCTCGGCAATCACCAATCCCCCTGGAAAATGGGAATAGAAGAAGGATTAAGCATCACTTCCTTTCATTTTAAGATTATGAAGAATTTGACAGGGAAGGACTTTCTGTAAAATTTGGTAACCAGATTTCACTAATTGAAGGAAAATATGGTTGAAAATGTAAATCATATATTTTAAGTGTCTTTAGAAATCCACCTAATATATTTTTTTGTCAGGGTAAGATTAGTGTGGTTCCTAGGTTAAAGGAGTTCAGAATATGACTAAAAACTACTTTTACATATTTTCATTGCTTTGAAAAAAATATTACATGGAGTGATAGTATGGACCAGTCTCCATCCTTCAGAATACCGTATGTCAAATTATGCATTTAAAATGAGAGAGAGAGAGAGAGAGAGAGAGAGATATTGGGGAAGGGGGAGGGGGTGGATCACATCACTTTGATACAAGGCTGTGGTAAGATAAACATCATAGTTCAAACTTCCTTATACTCAAGAACTTATCCTTCTCCATTCTGGAGATCAATAACCGACCAAACCCAAGTTCAATTTAATTGTACGCAAAGAAGCTCGTTGGTCATGCTGGATGACCATTACTGACACTAAGTCATCAACCCTTTTATGGTATCCCGCCCCCTCTCTGAACCTATCCCCCTTAATGACACCCCACTCATACCCCCCTCCTCCTTCTTATTTGGAAGTAAACACAAAGAAACAAAAGAGGTCTTGGAGGGATAATCTCTGTGTAAAACTTCCTTCCTTGAAGAAAACAACTTGCTTTTGTTATGCATCCTCATGAATAGAGAAACCCACTGAGCCCTCTCAGTGTTGAATAAGATTGGATAGGGGGAGGACGCACCTAAAGCATCGCTCCAGGATCTTACAAGAATTCAGGATTGTCTGTTAGTACATCATTTTATGTTTACAAGGAATATTATACAGTAGTTAAATCATTTTTGGACATAAACTGCATATCAAAGGAATGTGGATATATATACAACTATTCGGTAAGTTTAGTTTCTTACTTTTACATTTTTAAAGGACTTCAAGTTTAAACATTTTTATAAGAGGTAAAAGTTTGACCAAAAAACAGAATCTGGAATTATAGGCCTACATCATTTTACAAAGTGCAAACTTAACAAGTAACTTTATTCTAATGTGAATTTATCTCTGTAACAGTAATTGAAATTAACTTGAAGCTAAATCACTGTTGTAGTTCAGGACACACTATATAGATATTTTTAGAGATTTTTGAGATCTCAGATAGTAGTCAAGGCATGCTCACTCACTAATCAAACATATTTATTTTTGAGACTGCCAATTATTTTGCTGAATGCTGAATGAATTACATCTACAAGTGAATGTTTCCACCACAGAGGATGACATTATTAGAACCAAATGTTGAAGAACTAGAGCCTAGTTTAAGGGGAGGGGAAGGCTTGGACCGGGATGGGGTACGTCATGACGCAAGTGCCTCAGAGCGTGTGTTACTCGTCAATGCTTCCTTAGTGGAGTCAGTTTGTTGATGGGGACACGGAGAGGGGCAATATGAGTAGGGTTCGGAAGGAGCAGGCTAAATGTAGCCGACCGTCTTGGCTTGCTGGATCATAACTGCTTCCTCCACCTCCGACATTCGTGAGATGTATGTGAATGCACAGGAAAACATTAACACTCAACTAAAGTATGACATGCTACATGAGGGAGTGGGCTTTGGCATGTTACGTGCTGGTCTAATCCAATACAATGACCTTCATATCAACATCTTAAATACACCGCAAAGCAACGGATGTAATTCTGAAAACCAACAAAGTGTAAGTGCTGATTGAAGGATGTTGCTTTATGAGAAAAGAGTTGTTAGTCAATATCTGTGTGTTATAATTTTCTGATAAATTCAGCTGTAAATAATGAGAAATTATGCAGGTTATATCCTTCTCTCATGCTTCATGTAATTCTTATTATTGGCCCAAGTGTAAATAATGTCTTTCCGGGATGTACGCTTACAAGGAAAGTGTTATTGTTGATGGGAGGATCAAGTTTGAGGAATAGAGGGGGCAGATGAAACTGAAAAAGGAAAAGGAGTTTATTTTTGTCTCTTTGTAAATAACTTCTTACCCATTGTGAACATATTCCCACCGAAACTCCCATGGCTGTTGCCATTGGTGCCTATTAAAATACATTTCCTTCTATTTTTAAAATTTAGCAAGAACCCTGTGTGTGTTTTTCTAGGAAGGGATTTGTGGAAAGTGCTGAGTTAATGTACAAGGATCTGCAGATCTCCTACAGACCCAAGTCAAACGTGACATCAGCAACTAATATCAAAATTCATGAAGCATATGTAATATTATACGATTGTACTTTACATGCCCGCGCAGCCGCAAAATACATCCTCTGAATGCTAAATGAAGAAAGTGCTATTGCTCCAGCTGACTGTGATTATTAGCTTGCTTGGGAATCCTTGTAAGACTTCACTCATTTAAATGTTTTTAATCCTTTAATTTACTCAAAGGTAATGCAATCTTTTTTGTTGTATTTTTGATTTTGTAAGGTTCAATAAGGTTTGGTAAACCCTTGGGCTTTTGTTGAGTTGAGACTTGAGACTTGAGACTGAAGAGTAGAATGAGTCATTAGGATATTTCCAACCAGTGAAAGAGATAGATGATCATGCATCATGTAAGAATGCTACATTCTTATGAAATTTATTCTCATGATTTTCTTGAAAGAAAAATAGAGTCCCTATAAACATCGGTTAGCTCTTTTCACATGTATGTTTTCAATTTCTAATTTGTAATTGATTTGATCCTCTCAAATCTGATTAAGCAAGTTCTGTAGGGTATGTAGAAATATGCCTGCCTACATGCATCATACTCGTTTGATAGAGGTCATTTCATATTAGAAGGTGTATATGGTTGTTGAGCTATGCTGATGTATCTAATCCATGGGTATAGATGGATCAAATTAATCTCTGACAGCCATCTACCTTTCCAGCGGGTATAATTAGAAAGTACAGGTAGATGTTCACATTGCAAAGTAGCCTACCTGTAGATTCTAGCCAAGATTTCAGATACACTGTAGAATATGCATCCATATATAGATAGACTGTACTTTGAGAATGAAAGCCACTTTTACATTTCTAACAAATTGATCACATACAGATTCATATAAATTGAAAACAATATCAGAAAGTACTATGAACCAAACCAGTTGTATCTGTATAGATATTAGTGTAATAAAATTTCTAATTTTAGTATCGCCATAGTTTTTTAATATAGCCTACTCTCTGCGTCTTTCTGCCAGCATGTTGTACCTGTAGGGTAGGAATAGCAGAGAACAGATTATTAAAACATTTAATTTGGTCATATAAGTTGATGGCTTAGATTTAATGTCATGTGACAAATGCATTTAAATTGAATTGTCCCTTTACATGTATGTAATAAACATAATTTAATTTTTAAGATTGATTTGGTAATTTTGGTTTATTTAGGTCAGTGCTTGCATATAACTAATTATAGCTTCAGGTGTTTTTCTCTGTTTGTGCTGAACAAAATATGTCCAAAATGTAGCATATATGTACAATTTATATCCAAGTAAAAAATGTAACTTTGAATATAATTTGGATGAAGTATTTCTGAGAGGCCCTTTAGATGTTACTTTATACTGTATGACATAATAAGTATGTTCTCTGTGTAAAGTCTCTTGTTGCACTCTGAGATGCCTGAAATAGTCGGTTAAATTCACAACACAACATTCTCTGTGAATAATGATGGAGTGGACGATTTACAACATTCTCCAATAAAGTCATCAGAATTCTATTGATTTCAAGAAATTGTGGAACATTAATGTTCAATTTTAGAATGATAAAAGAAATACTTGAAGATAACAACATTGTGACACAGTCACAGTATTCATTCTTTCCGATCTATCACTGTAATGTATTCACATCGTTGGCCAACTGTTTAAAGTCAGCTGTACTGATCCTACATGATGGGGGAGGTATGGGACGGAAGAGACAGAAAGGGGTCCTTAGAAATACTTCAGACTTCAGAGGAATATATCAGAAAATATTCACGTGCATCGTCATTAAATTAGATATTGGTGGGATACTTCACTCGTCTTGAGACAGAAAGGGGTCCTTCAAAATGCTGCGGAGGGACATATTGGAGAACATTCAGGGGGCATTTTCATTAAATAGGATATTGGTTTAATCCTTCACTCGTTACGTCTTGAGATTGAAAGGGGTTCTTCGAAATGCTGCAGAGGAACATATCAGAGAACATTCACGATGCATTCTCATCAAATGAAATATTGGTGGTACATGTATACTTCACTCGTCTTGGATGGACGTTAAGTATTAGTCCCCTTTAAGCTGCTCTATATGCCCTCCTCTCAAGAACATTTGGGATGAATTTTCCTTAAATGAAATATTGGCAGGATACTTCATTCGTCTCGGGTGGGTGCGAGGTGATACGTTAAGTGTTTGTCCCCTTTCAGCTCTTCTGTGTGCCCTCATCTTGTGAACAATTGAGGATGCATTTTCATGAAATGAAATATTGGCGGGATAATTCTGTCATCTCGGAAGGACAAGACATGAGTGTTGGCCCCCTTTAAGCTGCTCCTATGTGCCCTCCTCTCATCTGCGGATCTAATCATCCGCTCTGACGCTCCGAGGAAAGATCTACAAATATGAGGCAGCATAGCTCAAGGGCCACATCCACGCTCAAGTACGCTCCATCTTCATCTTATATTGTAAGGGGTGATGGTGGGTGATCTATCCATAGGAGATGTGGGGGAAGGGGAGATCGTCGCATTGGCAATGCCTCATTCCTCTTGATCTACATCTAGCGTAGTCTTAAAGTTTAACTGAAATTCAATTAATTCTGAATTCGTTTCTAAATTCATACAATTGACAAATGCAATTTTGTGGAAAGGCGAAAGCACAAAGAGAAATTATTAGTATGACCATGCAATTAATTTGTCTATATGGACTGAAAAAATATTAGGATGCTTCTGGGATGAATGCAGTTGTTGCCTTGTGAAATGAATATTGTTATTTGGCAAATTATGTGCTTAGAGGTAGAAGGGTGTTCAAATTATGTAAAATGAGTTTTATGCCCTACTGGTTCTCAGCAGACAAAATGTTCAGCTTTTGATTCTTATTCGGTTGCCATCATCCATTTATACTGATTTGAGAGGAGGAGATGTAGCATCTCCCCTTTGGTATACACCCTGAGTCACCGAAGATGCTTCCCTGTGGTCACTTGATATCAGCGATAGCGACGACGTGGAGATGAGTTATTGTCCGTGTAATGCACGCTGCAGGGGATTGAACAAATAATGTTTTTTATGTTTGTTCCGCCATAAAAAGTCAATATCATCTGGTAAAAATGTTCCAGCGGCAAATTTGAAGTTGGGTATCAAATGACTTTGGGAGTAATGAATGAAGAGTTTATTTGTGCATTGATGTCTCAATTTGTAGCTCTGCAATTAAAGCAGTTATCTCATAATTATTTAGATGAAAATATGGTAAAACAAGACACTTGGCTTGGATTTCAATGTCCAAAGTCCATCTATATTTGTCTCAAGTTTGATCTGATTTATAGTTGTATATCTCCATTGCAATTTACTTGTTTTTTATTGTAGGATAGAGAGAGAGAGAGAGAGAGGGGGGGGGGGGGGGGAGGGGGGGGGGGAAGAGAGAGGAGAGGTTGAAGGGTGATAACTTCATAGACTTAAATTTGTCTAGGCTACTACATGACATAAACTGGGCTTCTACAGTGTGCAACCCCACCCCAAAAGATGACCAATGGTAGGAAACAGCAGTACAGGTAGAGCATAACTTATTAACAGTCAAGTGTGTAAGTAACAACTCCCTGATTAATTAATACTAAACCCCATTAAATCCCCAGGGCCCTTCATATGTAAATGGGAGCACAAACAATGAGGTAATCAGGGGGTAAGGCTTGCAGATAAGCTAATAAATGAGTCTGAGGATTATGGCTGATTGCCCCTGTGGATTAATGAGTCTAGTCACAGTGCATGGCTGTGCCCTGTTCTGATTTATCCCCATAGACTCAGCTTGGCTGGTGTTTGAATGATGCTTGGTGGTATCATAGCTTTGTTTCTCCATGATGGTGTTATAATGTTATCATGGACTGAAAAGGTATTGATTGTGATCAAATCCTTCAGTAAGCACCCCTTTGTCTGTAATGTTTGGAAGGTATCCATTCTATATCCTGGAAAGATATAATCATGGTGGTGTTTCTGCTTAGTAATAATGACCAAGTGAATATATCCTTTACTGTCCCATTGTTGCAGGCCTGCATGTAATCATGAACCTATTTCTCAATTTGACTAAGATGAAAAGTCCTACAATAACTGTAGGATGACTTGTTAAACAATGAATTGCTATTTGTGTTGGACTGACGCACAGTTCTACTTCTAGGTCGAGGATAGATCACTCTTGTTCTTCTAAATCAAACATGGAGTTAGGAAATAAACACTACTGGGTATCCAAGTAGTGGATGTTTCCAATGGTCATTCATACAGTCTCCACGTTTCAAGTGTCCAGTCTGATAGTCTGCCTATCATGTTTGGCCACTTCACAATGGATCTCTTTCTCCCTAGGAAGACTTTGTTTGATTGAGACAGACTACTATTTTCAACTTTCCAACTAAACCAAGAAAATCAATAAATAGAAAGTGTACCTACACAATGCTCTAGTGTGTTTTCCTATGCTTTGTACTCACTGAAATCTGTTGTAACAATTGGATGAAAAGAGTTTGTCTAATTTGTGACATCATCAGAGAATATATTGTGAGAGACTTCACAATGATAATGATTCATACATATCAATTACTCTCCTAGAAATTACTGATCATGAACTGTAGCTTCCTATATTTGTCCTACAGAAAGAAAAGAAGGATATTTGTATATAAAGGGACTTCTTAAGTACATCTTCAAGTGATGTTTATTCAATATGCTTCCTTGTTTGTTAGGTCAAGAGGAAAAACCATGTTTGTTTTTTTAAAGACCAACCCAAATATCAAGTTTACATTTCTCTCCATCATACTTTTCCTCACCCACCCCATATAGTCATATTGATTGTTTACTTGGGCAGCAAGCTCGTATGCCCATTCAGGATTATTTCAATTTTAGACTTTGGTTATATTTTGGAGTACATGAGAATTTATTTTATCTTGACCCCTGTGACCCGACAAACACAGAACTCACCATGAGATTTGAAAACAACTACTCAGTGGTAGGCAAACTTTATAGAGAAATCAGAAATCACATCCATCATAGTGGAGATTAAATCTCTGCGTCTGTTTGATTTTGGGTATTCAGTCTCTCCACGGGTGCCCAGAAACGGGCAAAAAGAGTTCTCTTGATGGAGAACTAGGAAAACAGATTAACCAGGACCAAATGCATTCAATCAATATTGGGTCTTCAAAATGGAACAAACAGCATTAAACTGATATGACTGATTTGGGAACAGATTATGACATAAGGCCAGTGCTTGGTCCTTTATCAAGGTGATTTTTAAAAACACTTTTGGAGACACCTCTGGTTCTGAGTCTGCTGTGATGAGTAGTGGGAGGGGCATGTTAGTCAATAAATTGTCTTTCGGAGCATAGGCTAATAAATCAGTGATTGAGGGTGAATCCAGCCATGGTTGAGTGATCAGAAAAGCTCCTAGATGGTCCCTAGTGTCTGTGCATTGGGTCTCTGCAGTAGTTCCATAGTCGGGTCTTCTTCTAGGTCCCTGTTCAGGTTCAAGGGAAGTTCATGTCTGTCAGACAGCTTGTAGAAATTAGCCCTGCTTCACCCTCCTGCTTCAAATTAGTCCAGAAACTTGAAAGTTTACTCTGCATCGTCCTAACGGAGAAAGCTGTTGCTTTGTGGTAAGGCAAACTTGATGAGCATACCTGTACATTCATGTTTATGTGATCTCCAAATCTCCTCTATGAAGGGGGATAGAGTTTAGATTGCTGTGATGTTCATTGCATTTTGGGATTACACTTTTCATTTTTCATTTTCATTGACAGGACACCGGTGTACCTAGTGTGAACTTGAGTGGTTGAAGCAAGCAAACATTCTTCTCCAGCAACCAATACCAAAGAAACCAAAATGCTGCTGCCTTTATGCTTGAGATGCTGGCTAACTTCAGTCTCCATCTGCTTCCTCCATGTATTATCTTCTTCACAAGCATCAAGCACATGGAAAGATCCAGAACCAAACCTTATATCACGCGACAGCTTTCTAGGTGAGTTTAAAAAAAATTAAATTGTTGAATGCTTCTTTTCACTTGCTCTTTCTTTCCAAAAGTTGCTGTATCTACCCCCCCCCCCCCTCTCTTGCTCTCTTTCTAAAATCTCGATCATAAAACTGCTGTTTGATTTGTTCTCAAAGATGAAGGGATGTAGAAAACCTGAAATAACTTTGTGTTATTCAAAGAAAAAAAAATATGAAAAACATTCTCTTAGACAGTTAGGTGTTTGGTATTGAGCATTCCAATTAAAGTGAAATAAAAGTATCAAAATCTTGTAGCAGATTATTTCCATTTTGCTCTTTGCTAATAGTTTAAAGTGCTTATTTCAGAGAAATAGAAAGTAATCATACAATTCAGCAATGCTCTGGTATGACATTGTCTAGATGCGTTGCCTGAAGGAAAGAAGTAAGCTGCTAATAAGAGATTTCATTAATACCAGAACCCATTCATAGCTGCCTATTGAGGGCTCTGTGTATTAAAGAAAGGAGAAGGAGAGAGGGAAGGGATAAAACTAGTTTTTGTTGAAGCAAAGAGTTTCTCTTTCCCCCCAGTGGAAAGCAATATCCTCTTACTATTGACACAGCAGCGAAACATGTGATATAGAATGAGTGTTTGAGAGAGATCTAGCTGTAGAGCAAACATGCACCTGTTTTCTGGTACCGCTAGTTACCTGACGTACCTCATACACCGTTGTATGGCTATTTTGGTAGCATTCCCTCATACAGGATCACTCATTCACCACAGAGTGACGAGTGGAGCTCCATCTTTAGAGACAGAACATATCAAAAACATAAGTTACATTTAGAGAGAGAGAGGGGGGGGGGGGGCGGGAGAGGGATCCATGTTTAAAAGGGTTATATTGGTATGCTTTCGGTGAAAAAAATACCCACGTCAGGTAATCATGAGAAGTGACGTAAAATGTGGGTTTGCCTAATGACCAATTGTGAAGTGCAGCTCCAAATTTTCAAAAGCAAGAAATAAGTCAATTTTATCGCTATTCGCTATGACGTTGTTGATCAGCTATTCACCTACTGAAGTCTCAGAGTATTCCTAACCCTTTTAGTGAAAGCCAAATTGACTCCATGCTGGAAAGGGGGAAACTCTTCATTTTGTTCTGCGCAGGCCAGCCAAAAAGTACTCTGCCATCGCAGACAATGAACAAGATGAGAAAAGCTATCAGAAATGATTGTCTCTGATCTCGTGAACAGGAAATCTTGGATAATAGGAGATTGACAAGATAGCCGTTACATTGGAACATGTGCAACTTTGAATGCAACTAGAGAGCATGAACTGTCGCTTTTAGCTTTCGGTGTCTTTAGTGGTAGCATTCTTGGCTGTGCTTGGCTTGGTTGACTAGAGAAAGGTCATTACATACCTCATTAGACTTCAACAATATTAGTTTTGGCGTTGATGAACTTCTTCATTCTCATTACAGTATATCTCTGACCTTCTACTTCTCAACCTAAATCACTTGTTGGTGGTTTGTTGGTTAGGTTCGTCAATAGCTTGTGGTTGGATTCTGCTTCAACCTATGCCCATACTTTGACCATTCATTGATTAGAACCTCCTTGTTAATTTTTTGGGCATTTTTTTTTTTATAGATTTTGATGACCGATATAATCATATTTATGTGAACTGGGTCGTTTTGTAAATAAAAGACAAAAAAGAGAGCAACACAATAAATAGTATGGATGAAAGAGTAATTCCTCAAAATGAATTAATGATTTACAGAGGAGAAGTGAAAAAAATGGGCTAAAATTGGTGTGAAACAGAGAAAAATCGAGAGATTCTTTTGATGCTGAGAAGATTATCATTAAGATCTGTCCCAGTTGATCAACAAAGGGGGTAAAGTTTATTGTTTGAAACCAAGCACATGACTGGCTTCATATCACGATCAAATTGTGATTTGTATAGAGTATTGTGTCTGCTGGTATCAGATGGAGAGAGATAAGAGAGAATTCAATAGGAACCTATTGATATTGCCATGAATTAATCATTTAACTCTATTTTGCCCCAGGCACCTTAGCGTGCCTCCTCTCACATCCATCGGCACGTGTGATCTTCGCAACCAGAGCTTATACCTTTCCTTTTCTTTCAGCCTGCTTTGCTTGACAGATTTGAAGCCAAGTTCAAAAGAAGAAAACTGAGATTTTTATAATGCTATTCATTTGTAGTCATTGTTGACAGCCAAGTTTGATTTGAAAGGTAAAACTTGAAGGTATTAACTTGAAGGTTTTGCAAGTAAGCAGTCTTCCAGACTAGTGATTTCATGAAGCAAATTATTTCTTTCAATTTTACCTTATTTGAGGTAAAAATTTTGTACTAGTCAAGAATAATCATGACTTCAATCTTGATCTTCTACAAAGTTCACAAACATAATTTGGGATTGATATGATTATTTTCAGCAGGAGCTGGTGGTTTCTCCTTTACTCAAAAGAGAAAAATATCTAACCCACTCCAAATAGATGTGATTTGGAGTAATATGTTTTTAAAATACATTAATTATGGAGTCCAAACATGTAGCTTTATCTCACAAAAAGAAACTAATTGGCTATTCTGCTGATATGGGTTCGCTGGAGGCATCTCGACGATGGCCAGATCCTCTTGCCTTTGAATTCACTAATGACAAGCAGAGAGTAATTCTCTTCACTCAATGCAAATGCAAGCCCCCATCACGACAATAACGAGCATCCATTTTTGTCTGTCTCTGTCTCCCTTTCTTTCTTCCTTTTTTTTGGTGGAAAATATGCCTCTTGGGACCCACAAGGCATCTTTAAAAGACCTGTTATGTACCATTACTGAGTCAGGCGAATCACTTTGTTACCGTTTATAGCTCACCGAAAGCAAAATAAGATAACTTCTTACAAAATGAAGAGAATATATAAAGAGGAGGAGAAAGATCTATTTGCTTTGCTGATTGAATTCACCCATGCCAATATTGGGCAGTCCAATTCAGAGGACCAAGCGTGGGTATATATGTAAATGTGTGGCGAGGAGAGAATCTGCTGGCTGCCTGGCTGAAAATGAAGAAAGATGATTTCATAATCTGAAAGGAATGAGTGACAGTTGGGAAACAATTTACACAATTCAAATCGAAACAGGTGCCAATGAAGAGGAGGATGACATAAAATGTGCAGTCGTCTGCTCAGAGCAAAAAGGGTGTTAAATCATATTTTTTAACACAGAGTAAGTGCCCTTCTGGTTCTCAACAGACAATATTAAAGAAGAAACTGTTATCATATGCACTCATGATGTACTTTCCAACAGTGCACAGACATCTATTTATGTATGCGTGCCAAATCTTTTTCGTTTGCGAAACAATAAAATTATTGACTTATTTCATTTGCCATCAATGATCTACCCTTTTTTTTCTCATCAGTGTATCTTTTTCTGTTGCGTCAGAAGAAAATTATCGACTTATTTCATTAGCTGACAGTGCTTTACCCTTCTTTTAACAACAATTGCACAGCGAATGCATTTGCTAGGAAACATCAGCATGATTATTGCATTTGGGTGCATGCGCTTTTCGAGTGCTCTAACTTCTCACTCATCATGACGTTGTATCAATCTTTCATCAACCTATGCAGATACAAGTGGTTGCCATGGATACACTTGCATAAGATACTCAGCCAAGCATGATCTAATGAAATAATATGACAGATAGTTGAGTTGACATACTTCGCACTTTCATTCTTTTTCCCTCTGTCTCTCTCTTGATGCCTTTTCATTCTGTTTTTGTTTTGTTGTTGCTGCTGCATGTGTTTCCTCTTTATTCTTCCCCTGTTTTCTGCAAATTTCTTTTTTTAATGTTGATAAGGCATAGGTAAATAAGGTTCATCACCCTTTTTCTCATCTAACATGTCTCTCCCTGCAAGTTTGTAAAACTTTTCCCAGAGTTTTGTGCATCATGATCATCTACATTGTAGATTCACTTCCTGTTTCATTTTGCAATGTGAACTATCATCATGTAGAATGATGAACATTACAAATCATCTGTTGGGGGCCAAAAGGGCATTAATTCATACTTTAACACAGAGTTAACACCCTTTTTGCTGTCATCAGACGAAATGAGAAAACGGTTAAATGCATGAAATATGGGTTTCAAATTGCAGACAGTATGAATAGTGGTGTTTTATTCAGTCTGCTAGTAAACTTGGCCTGCATTAGGGCTCCATGGAGAGAAAAAAAAGGTTGAGAAAGAAAGAATAGGTTGTTTTGCTTGACCCTTCATCTGAGTTCACACATTATAGTCTCTTTATCAGACCCTTACTTGTTACCCTCATCTCAAATAAAGTATGCTCAATGTTACGAACATACGTCATGGCCTCTGAGTCTGACTGTGTCAAGTTTAGTTGGAAAAGGGTATTTCTTCTCATTCTTTGATTTGGTAATGATTTGTAGGGTTGTTTCTTAGATGATTTTAACTTTCAATTACTTTTTAAAACATGTAGGACTAATAAATCTAGCAAAAAGAGTGATTTTTGTGACCTGACCCCCAATCAAACGAGCTATTGTAGTTGTACACCCAACACCTCCACTCTCAGCTTGCATCCCTGCATCTCCACTCTAGTGTTCATGCTGGGTTTGCTGATTCATGATGAGAAACATGGGCCAGCTTGGTTTGACAAGAGATCCCTTTCATTTCTAAACCCACACTCATTCAGAAGTAAAATGACTAATGCATTACTTTGAGATTGATATGTGCCGATCATTACTCGTTTGTTCAAAACCCACACACTTTTCTTTGTCAAGTTTGTGCATGAGTCCAAAAGTTTTGTAAATCCAACTTGACTTTGTGTTTTGGGTGACAGAGTTTTACTTTGTGAATCATGGTTTGACAAGGGAGGGGGAGGGGGTGGGGGAAGCCATGCTCTTGGCTTGAAATTTCATGAAAGGAGATAATATGACATGAAGGCATTAATCTATAGGTCTAGATAATTCTTTATTACACTGTAACAGAACATATGTAGAAAGGAATAAGAAAACTGATAGTTGTCAGAGAGAAGTGCAACTAGGAAATCATCTGTGTAATCATATTCTGATAGGGGTTAATAAATAGGAACAAGAACATTACTTTTGAAGATTGGTTTCATATTCAAAGGGGAAGTTGCAAGCTGTTAGTCTTGTTTTGGCATCATGTTGTCCATCTGTTACAGAATACATCTTCCGACAGATTGGTTTAGGAAGTTAGCCCTTGAGAGAAGAGATGCTTGAAAGTCGAGAAAGTGTTTTGAAAAAGAATCAAAAAGTGTTCTAGAGACCCATAGCCTCACTCTAGATTGTTATGAATTCTCACCTACTAGATCCCGGTGAAGGGGCCATTTTAGTGATCAAGCCAAGAGGTTTGAACAATAGTTCCAGTCGGGTTCCGTGTTTGGTCCTAACAACCACTTGTAAATTGTGACGCGGGGCAGATAGAGGGCTAGGAGCGATGCAGGAATAGGCCAAACAACAGACAATGCAAGAAACCAGAGAAAACAAATAGTGGAATAGGAATGAATAAAAGGAGGTGGTGGTTGTGTTGATGAAGAGTGAATAGAGAGAAGAGATAGACTCAAACGAACCTGTGTCAATTTACTCAATTATCAAACACAAGGTTTGAAAACAAGGTGGTACAGTAACTGCATAACAAGAGGTCCTTATCTGTAGTATTGTCCCACATTGTCTTTTTCTGGTAAGGTTTACCAATCGCTGTTGCTTGGAACAGGACCAGAGGGTGTATTTGACTTCAGATACTGGAACGACTAGCTATTATTTTTTAAAAAGAAGAAAAGAAATCTGTGCACAATCACATCCTGGTACTCATAAAATTGAGATCAACTGTTTGTCTTGGAAACGTGAATGATAAAATGGTAGCAAAGTGCATATTTATTCTATCACAGTGGTAAAGCTACAATCAAACAACAAGAACAAACCGATTCTTTTCTACTTGGAAAGACGGAAAATACACCCGAAAATAATTGTATTTGTTCATGACACATCAGTTTCTTTTCAATTAATAAATCACAGCATAACTCAGTTGACTGAACAAAATAAATGTATTTACTCACTCAAGTGGGCATAGATTTTAAATTTTCCTTTTATTCAGAATAATTGATAACTATAATGAGATGCAGCTGTGTAGCGAACAAAGTTTGTTTCAATATTATCACATTTTCAGTTGGATATTCACCTCTTTTTGGAAAGCTGTCTGTTGAAAGTATATTATTAATTTTTATGATGGGCTTGTCAAGCATATCATTATTCAAAATGCAATTTAATTTGTATGACATGTGCCGTGAAGGCAGAAACTGAAAGTTATGGCTTTCTACAAGGCTATTTCATGGGAAAGAAGAGGTTTGGTGACTTTGGTCATTCACTAGTGATGCAAGTATTGATCTGTTGGTTTCTCCCCAAGACAAGGGCTGTTGCGTACCTAACCTCTAAGTTTTGGCAGAGACAATTGAAATCAATAAGTGAATAGCTGGTGGGAAGGGTTCTGCAAGACTCTCTTCACACCTGAGATGTCCTGAAAGTGTGAAGACCGTTGTCTGCTGCGCAAAGTCGATAACAGCTGATCAATACATCAACAGAATTGGCAGAAACTACGTCAAGGGATAGATCGTAGTGGTTTAATGCCTTTCTTTAATTTGCCCCTCCTTTCTTCTACTCGACGGAACACATTGTTCGTCATTTACAAAGACACGATGCATCACATGATTGCTTCAGGGAAAAAAAGTTAAAGTCTTCATTATGCACTTTGTTCACTCGAATTAAAGGGTTATGGAACAATCAATACGATATTACCTAATGATCGCGAGTTTGTTTTTGCGCCAAATATTGACCAGCAAAGCACTTATCAGTTATTTCATATTGAATTTAAGCCATGTAATTACACCCATTTCCTCATTCTTGACTTAAACACTTGCTTGAATTTCTACTTCATATTAATATTTACTAATATCTAGACCTTTGCCACAAACCAGTATGATACTCCTGGACATTAACAAATTTTGTTCCTCTAATAATGTTGATCGTGTAGGCCTATAAAAGCACAGCAAACGTGCACTTTGTCATCTTGTTAGTCTGCCATGACCTTGTGTGTATATCATTCAGTCTGGGGTATCAGATACAATGTTTGTTTTCTTATGCGATGTGCATCTTTCAAAGCTGATATTTGACATACTCCTCCAACATGACAAGCCTCACTTTACATTGTTTGGTACCTGTTTGCGAACATCGCTCTGACTTTTACCCCATTTCAAACAAAGCTTTCGGCTGACACATCCTCTTACACCTGTCCTGCCAACAAAATTAGACTTGCATCCATTACCTGGCATCCATTCCCTACCATTGGAGAGTTTCCAGTTTTTTAGGTGATGTTGTTTGGCCCATTTTCAGTGAAAGAAAAGCCGGACTCTGGCATCGAACATGCCCATATTTGGCAGTAGAATAACAGAGGTCAGGGTTCACCTTGGTGGAGCAGTGGGGGAATTCTCTTTCATTTTCTCCTCTCTCTTTCATTTTTCTTCTCTCGCTTGAGAAATGTTCTAAGAAACTTGGATTACAAACCTGTCAAGATGTGGATTCGTGGAATGGATTCCAGGATATCAGTTTTTATAGCTCGGAATGACTGATATTTGTCACGTTTTGCTCTTGACATTTCATTGGAAATGCTAAAACTATTTGTTTCCTGTAGTGGGTTCACATGTAGGCCTACACGTATGTTTAGGTTAAAGGCAACATGATATGATTTAAATAACCCCACAACACATGGACACACATAGGGAACTATCTTGAATATAAGAAAAAGAAGGTTTTGATATGAAGGCTTGTTCTGTGATTAATGAGATACCTGGAACATGTATTAAAAGGGAATACAATCTGATTTTTTAAGAAAATAGGATTTTCTTATTCCCGATCTTATTTACTAAATGGCAGTAATAACAAACAGTAATGATGTAACTTGGTGTGATTTTAAGCCATCTCATTTAAGCCCTGTTGGCCACTCATTGTAGCAACAGTTGTATTTTGTAAAGCTTCTTTATTTTCATTCAAAGGGAGAGTCTTATAAATCCTGTTTGTGACAAACAACTCGCTGAATCTCGGCCATCAGTAGGCAGTTATCTTCTTCAAGGAAAGTTAAGCTAGTCTCAAGATTACAGGCACTTTTGTGAGCTTCATCAAGATTTCTTATGCAAAGTAATACAGTTGTGTGATTATAAACTACCAAAAAGGGTGTATGTTGAGTTCAAATCTACAGTAGAAATAGAACATTGTCAGAAGTTTTGCAAACCAACATAGCATCAACAAGGTGGAGAGGACTAAAAAAGATACATTTCATCTAAGAGACTGAGATGAAGACTTCTGGAGACGAACCCTCAATAGACTTTGGGAGAATAGATTGGGCCATTATTACTGCACCCTAATCACAACGACTGTCTCTGATTTACCATTCTATAGAGAAGGGGGCACATCACGAGGGGGGAAAACTGAAATGGTTTCAGCGTCCCCCAAGTAAAGAAAACCACTTCACTTTTCCTCCTAGATGGGTAGACAGTGGAATGAGGAGAGGTAATGTGACTAGTTCTCTCCACCACCGCAACAGATTGCGTATCCCGGTTGTCATGGTGCTAGGTTCTTCAGTGGGTGTTATCTGCTTCTTGGATTTGACCCCAAATAACTTTTGTCTTCTCGGAAGAAGAAAGTGGAAGCAGGCCGGGTATCATTGCCACCTGTTGTAATAGATTTGTGGTAGTTCTGGCATTTTATCCAAGTAGTTCATATCAATCAAGAAGAAACTTTCACTTTTCCCCTTCTTACTTGAATTCTCCTGATAAATTCCAGTATCAAATTCACTCATTACAATGATCATCGTAGTTCATTTTCCTTTTAGTCTTGCATTATAAGTGGGATTTAAGGGTAACAGATGGGAAGCCCTCAAAAACTTTTCGTGAGATTTCTTTGATTTTACTTAATAAATAGCAGGGTACTGACATAATTAAGATGCTGTGAAGTTTTTTCCTCCTCAAGTGAAATATTTATTGAATGAGAGGTGAAAAGTAATAAAAATCCCTGGCCCAAAAAAGAGGGGATGTAAATTCAAACAACGGCCACACACACTACTCACATGAGGATTGCTGTGTGTATAGAATACGCTACACATATGTAGTGCGAAGTGCTGGGTTTATTGTGCAGGGAAACTTTGGGTGGATATGGTCCTAACGTGAGGCAGTGAAAAGCCGTTACCAAGCGTTTCTTACAAATATTAACACTAAAATTTGTTCAAAACCGTGAATGGAATGTTAAATAATCTTGTACATGTGTCTTATGATAAAAGGAGAATAGTATGTGGCTATGTTAGATAAGTTTCTTGCCAGTATGATTTTTGCTACCGAGACTGTCTATGAGCTTTAAGACAAGTTATCTCATGCTTAGTGTGTAGGCCTAATAGGTTGAAATCTAATGAAGATTGAGGTTTTTGTCATCCCACTTGGTATTAATATAATTTCAAAGGGAATGTGGTTGTCCAATCCAGTTATCTTATTGTCTTCTACATACAGGATCAATTGACTTCTAAGTTGAATTTAACACCAATATTTATAAACTTAAATCTATGAATAATGCATCTTATTTTCAACACGCTGTATACACACACACACACAGGCACTGTGACAATTTCTGGTAATTAAACACTAGACAGCATCTATTTCTGTAGAGAAAGCAATTATTTTTGCTCGACAAATGGGACATGGGATATTCTGTTTTTATTGGATTAACCCTATGGAAGTTTCCTATTACATGTACCTCTCATGTGTGAAATGAGAAAGAGAGGAGAAACTAATTGTGTTAATCTGCTACTGTAATCAAATCAAAGATGGAGCTAATTTTGAACATGTCTGTCGTAGAGGGTGGAGTAGTATTAGCTCAATTAGCACTTTTCGTCTGACAGGTTGCTGCTTATAGGAAACTGAATTTTATTAGTTGGGATTTAATTATGTCTCTCTGCTTGACAAATTGCTTCCAAGTAAGAGAAGGCAAATGACTTTACCGGATTTGCATAAATCACTAATTTCCAAACATTGATGGCAATCTTACAAGACAGATTTTGATGATAAAGATAGATGCATAATTTTATTATCTTCTTGTTTTTGCGATGTCTTGAGCTTTCTTGTGAAGGCCAATACAAATTCGTGCATAACTGTTAACACCTTTTTGATTACAAATACACATGTAGATCATTTAAAAGAAACTGTTGGAACAAGGATTGTAATTAGATTGAGAATAATGTTGCCAAATTTTGTTAACCTCTTCATCCTGCCATCAATTTTCATTGTAGAGAAAAAATATAAGTACCAAACACATTTATATTTTTGGAAATGAAGTGACAAACATATTTATTATAATAAAATACAATTGCAGAGGAGTGCAAAGTAAAATACAATTTGATATACAATTTGATGTACAGTCATACTTACAAAAAATTTTTTTTTTAATTGTGAAATAAAGTGGTGAGAAAGAAATGACATCTCTTCGAAATGGAAAGTCAAGTTGCTTGGCTGCTAATGAAGAAAGAAGTCAGAGAGTCTGACATTGAACTCTGTGGACCAATCCGATAATGGACCTCATATTGTAAGTAGGGTAATATTGCCAAAAATTATGCATCTTCCCCAACATTTCCCCGAAAGATTGATAATCCCTGCTTTGGCAAGCGTCGTCGCTAAGGAAGCTGTGAGGGACAGAACGTGATTATTTGGGGGAGGGAGGGAGTGAGTTAGGGTTCTACGTGTAAAAATCATCTGTACGCTCTGGATAATAAGTAGGAGATGAGTCTAGATTTCATGAAGGAAAGCATCATGATCATGTTGATCATGTTGCATGTACATGTATATCTAATGCACAAGCATCTGTTGAGGAAAGGCCAAACTCTTAGCGATTGTCTTATGATCACCCAACGAGGTCTGGGGGATAACCTTTCCCCAAAACATACATCATTGTCAGGGTACCTGATAGACTTTACCTTTCAAACCTCAATGCATTGTTCCTTTCATATCATGTCTCCTGAAATGTTTTAATCATCCAGTGTGGATGAGCGCAGTAATGAGCAAGAGAGTGTTGGATGCGGGGAAGGAAGTAGAAGTGTGAACAGGTTTCATCCAATTCTTGGGAGATGTTGTCTGGTTTTTATCTGTCTCCATCTCTTCCTCTGCCCTACTTCAAGCAAACAGCCAATGGTACATCCAGGCCATGTAATAATGTAGAGTAGGAGTCTCCAAATAAAGATTTATTATTTCATTTGATTAGAGTTGAGTCATATCTTACAGCATGGATGCGTAGTCTGCTTAGAGCCAGAAGGGCGTTGGCGCGTACTTTTACATAGAATTCGACATAACTTGAGTCAAATGACACCATGTATCGTGCATGTACATCTTCTGCTGAGAGCAAGAAGGACATTAGCAAATGCGCAAACTGCTGCTCGACACCCCTTTTGGATCTCGGCAGATGACCTGAAGCTCTATGTTGATAGATTGATAAATGAAAATCATTTAAGAAGCTTTGTGAAATCCAATCAAAGCTTTCAAAATATGTCACAATTTCAGACAGGGGTGAATGATAAACATATTTTAGATGGGTCCAAAGTACCTGACTTTCTTACTAATCATGATATCCCAATTTCTGACAATATGTAATCGTCTTTAGATTAGCATCACCAGATTGTCTGTAATTTGAACAAATCTGTAGCCGGGAGAAATCGTAGTAGTGGCTTCCAGTCTGTTTCTTTATTGTAATGTGAGTCTGATCTCTCTAATGATGGCACCAGTACCCTGTCTGCCCCCCAAATGGATACCTGTTATATCCTTTCAAACCACATGATTGAGTTAGATCAGTTTCACTGTGTTTCGATTAGGAATAAACAAAAAGATTAGAGCCCTGTGAAACCATGAACAAGTTGGCCTACATTGTCCCTGTGTGTCTCTGATAATGAGGGTTGATCAGCGGAACTGGTCCTCCCATTGTTCCAGTATTTAGTACCAGACTATCAAAGCTGCTTTCTCTTTTGTTCTGGACTGATCAGAGTTGATGTTGGGCGCCACATCAATGGAGGAGTCAGCGACAATCTCATGTGGGCACAAGGTGGTTACAAACTTTCGTGGCTACAACGGCTATGGTAGTTCATTTGCCCTTTCTCAAGACTTCCTCAATGCGTTTATTTTGTTGATCACGGTCGTCACCCTAGATAAATCTTGTGGGAATAGATGTGACATCTTATTGTGACTTTACCTCTGTATAGCTTTTTAACAGGATTTTGAACTGTACTTTTGCATGTTTTTTCCCAAATCTGCCAGTTTGGTTTTTACCCCCCAAGAGTTGCGATACTTTGTATGAATGACATCAATCATGACATTAATAATGATATTACACTTTTTGCTTGATATCACCTTAATTTTTACTGATCTTGACGTCAATTTGAGCAAATTACAAAAGGCTGTCTTGCCGTGTGATTTTCATCATTTTCCCAGGGCTTAAAAACATGAAATCAAAAACATGCCCATAAATCTGACTTTATTGTGACCCTCTATAATCAAGTTGGGCTCTATTATTTGGTTTGGGTAAATTTTCATGCAAAAGTTCCACTTTTTGGCTTCAAGGCAAGCAGTGTAGTGAATAAGCAAAAAAACGCTCTGGTAAGCTTCTTTTGAGATTTCGTAAATTGGCCGCCCCCCTCTTGCTAGCCCCATGGTTCTATAGAAATTTTGTGTTAGTTGTTCCTTTGAGAACCAGTCAATCATAAAGCACGAACTCAATCACATTCAGTGGAACTACTGCTTTAAGTAAACCTGTCATTGTAAACTCTGTTTATGTGCCTATTCTTGTGGCTTGCAAGGCCTCCGAGATTTAAAGTTTGTGTAGAAGGAGGAAAAAAAACAACCTGCATTGATAGATGACTAGCCTAAAGGGAATACTATTGAGAGTTCTTTTTTTTTTAACAATAAGTAACACTCCAAAGAAAGCCTCCTCGACCAATCATTATGCAGGCTCTATGCACTGGAGACTGTTGACATTTAAAACAGGTCCTACTATATGGTCTGCAAACTCTGGGAGAAAAGTACTCAAGGAAAATAGTGCTATTGTTTAATTTCAGCCAGTTGCATGGGTCAATAGGAAAACAACTCTGAGAGGATGCAGAGTTTGGGCATATATGTACACAAAATGTTGCCATGCATTTTGGGAACTGCGTAGTATGCAAAGCTCTAAGCAGTGTATGATTATACTGAGCTAAGAAGCTTATTAAGAACTTTAATAAGATTTGAGCAGTTGTATGGAAGGGGGGGGGGATGCATGTAAATGTAGTTTAAGGACTGTGTAGGACTTTTGCTACATTACCAATTACATCAAAACTTTTATTAAATGTAAGCTTGTAATCGGTATCAAGCTGAGAGAAGGTCCTGTTTACCGCTGTACATTTATGATTTTACCATTCTTTAATCTTCTTAACTTTGATTATGACTGACACGAGGAGGAAGTTGGCTGAGAAAAAAGTATATGAAAATTTTTGGCTAATGTGAAAGGAAGAGTGTTGTGGTTTAATGTAAGATAAACGACGCATCCCTCCATGAGATCAGAGTTTGGCAAGGAGGTTGTGACGGATATGAACCACTCCCATCTTACTCCTTGGCATCACTTCATCCTACTCACCAGGTGAGGTCTCAAAGGGTTCACAACTCCTGGTAAAAAAATCCTTTTGGAATGAAGTGTAGATTTGTTCGATTTGGAGGGTATGCTTGACAGGATGATCTAGAAAGAAATTTAAAGTCCATGGGCATTTTTTCTTCAGGAAGCATATTTTTAGTACACAAGTAGATTTTTGTTGTTGTTGTATCAGACTCCCTCTTTCAAATCCTGGCTGGTCATTTCTATAAAAATCATGATTATGTCATTTCGGACCTTAGATTTGTAGTTATAGACGGACAGAAATACATCCCAAGCCACTGTGAGTATTATTCAGGTTTTATGATTCTGAATGCAGTATTATTAATACAGTCAGAATGTGAAAAAAGTGCACTGTTACGCATACATTACCCCAAAAAAAGTTTAAATGTTTTACTTCATGATCGTCTTCTGCAAATAGAAGCTTTGAGCTGGAAACTTGGTTATGTCAAATTTCATTAATACTGAGCTTAACAGCCATGTGAATTCTAGCTACCTTTTTCACTGTATTGATATCAAATTGCACTCAGGAAGGAGAAATCAATAGCCGCTATTGATCGGGATGACGCTGACATTTAATTATCCAGATAGGAAGCAATATAAGGCACCCTCTGCTACTTCACTTTTCATCAGAAACACATATTTATATTCATTTGAAGAAGGATTAACTCACCATAGGATAATGTATAATAAAATTAGCTAGGACTTCAATACAAGAATTATATTAGTCCTATTTGAAATGTGAATTGTAAAGGTAAGTTATTTCAAGCAAAAGTAATTGAAAGTATTGCATGTAGGAGTGAAGGATATAATTATGTGAATGATGTTTACAGTGTATAGACTACACACACACATACTCTGAATAGAAAAGCTACTGTATATATTTGTGAATATGGATTGGATGTGGTAATACACTTTTCAGTCAATATTCATGAGATACATTACATAGTTCATTGAGAGAGAGATAAAAAAAAAAATGCTGAAAGATGGGGTATGAAATTAATTGGGAAAAACTGCGATGAACTTTTGAAACAAACAAGACTTTCTGGTTTATCTTTAAGGAACATTTTCACTGTTTTCATTCCTCCATCATGCATTTTATCAAAGCAATCAGAAGCTCTGCCAAGACACTTTATGTCAGTATTGTCACCGTTGAGCGACAATAACAGTATCCAAATGTTTCCTCTGTACGTCTTCTGTGTTTAGACAGTTGCATCATTTCCTTGTATTCAGTGTTTTCATTACAAATAAAAAAAGATGACAATCATTATTTTTTGACCTGTCTTGAGATATAAAGATAGGAAGGAAAAGTCAATTCTTTTAAAGGCATGCCATATAAACAACAATTTCTCTTTTTTTTTTGTATAGGCAATTGGTTTGATTACTTAACCCTTTCAAGACAATTGTCCACATTTTGTGGTTTGGCTCAATAACTTTTGATTCAGAGCTCTAAAAAATATACCAGATGCATGAGGAGAAAGAGCAAAATTTTCTACACACACTATGTCCATTTTTATTGCATGACCATATTGCGTTTGATGCCAGGAATTTAAAAAATGAGAATGAACTTTGAGATCCTTAAATTGGCAACACATTGAGAGGTTCAAAATCATTATTTTTCATCAAAATTGGCATTTTTTTCAACTTTTCAACAAAATTCTTAACCATATATATTGTTTTCAAAGACATTACACCTTATTGGAACCATGTAGAACTAAAAGAAAAATATTATTTTTGCCAATTTGAAGAAAAAATGTGATCAATTTATCCCTTAAATAATTCCTGTCCTGAAAGGGTTAACTTGATACCGACTTTTAACATACAAGGTTTCCAGGATTCAGTGTATATGTACATGTAGAAGCAGTTATATGATGCAGTCTCTGGCATCAATTGCTCACCGGTCAATTTCTGACACTTACCAAATTCTGAATTTCAACCCTGGACCAAACATTATACCTACATGTAACCCTAATCCTAACCCTCAACCTTGCCTAAAACCCAGTATCAACTATGCAAGCATAATCCTAACCCTATAACCCTATAGCTTGGCAAAGTGAAGTACATATCAAATGTTGCAGGAGCATAAGTCTGATCACTGTAGATTTGTTTTTCTTGTTTGCTTGTAATGCAAATCTTGTGAGATGTTCTTGCTCCAAGTTGAAGCGGCCCACGGGTCTGGTGTATTATCCCTGCCAATGATCATGACAATACCTCCAGGCAGTGTGCTAAGTACACAAGGACGAGGCTAGAATATTATCACCGAATTCTGAGATGCGCAATGCCAAGTTTCTAGGACACATGGAATTGCGATGGGAGGAATGTGAATTGTTTCTCTCTTTCATCTTCTTTTGGAATACCTTTACTGTTATGTATGCATCACATGTAATTTGGAATGAACAGAAGTAGGAAAAATAGCCCCCTGCATCACATCCATACTTCTATATCATTTCATCTTACACTTATCTCATTTTACTCTTATCCTTTTTATATTTATACCATATAATATAAGTTTACTTTCTCCTCATGTATCATTATGTACTATCTCTCTCTCTCTCTATGCACTCATGGATTTGTATTGTCAATACAATGTCTCCTTTCTCTGCAAACAAAGGTGCCTCCTCCTGTATTTCATCTAAAGAGTCATGTTTTCATCTTAATACTCCTCCTTTTTTTCCGCCCCTGGAATCTTCTGTCCAGCATCCCTCATGCAAAGAAAACGATGTGACAAGAACATCAATAATTAACCTTAAGCTTATCTAAGAGTGTTTTTAAATGTTGTACACTTCAGCTACTCATTGATCTACAAAGAATAAAAGAGCATTTGACATGTGTCGTACTATTGATTTGTTTTACCGTGGGATCCATTGAGGATTCACTGCAGATACAGTCAAAAGGCAGGCCGCAATAGCCGCTCAATAATCCAATAAAAGAGAGGTGAAACTGTCAGTTAGAACAGAATGAATTTTAAACTGCCCCCTCTAGATGAGCTAAATTGTACACATAAATGTATTGAGAGGGAACTCCCTGAGATTTTGGGAGAGAGTGCAATGCATATGTGTTAAGTGTTGATGAGATGGAGAAGAGGAAGAGAGAGGCTTGTAGCGGAGTGGACGCGAGAGTGAGATTGATTAATGGTTTGTTTGGCGGATAAGCCTCTGATGAGTCATGCGCTCCATTAAAATCAAGCATAAATTTGAATTAATAATGCTGTATGATTTCAGCAAATATGCACCCCCTTTGTAAGCTGTAGACTGTGTTGTACACAATGCTTGGCTTAATGGCATCACAAATTTTACTTGGAAAATAATTCTACCAACCACAAAAATTAGATCTGTTTCTCCACACCTAAATCGACACCTCAGTTTGGGGAATAATATTCCCTTTTCAAATGCATATTTTTATTCCTAGATAGTCAACGGTGCAAATTATAAGTATGGGGTCATTGCGTGGTCAATTGGCATATTGCAGAAAGAATCACCATTTTTCCTCTTTCCTTCTCCTTTATTTTCCCCCAATTTCACACCTCATAACTTCACGTCATTTATAGGAGGGAAGCCTTTAAATAACTCATCGAGCGGGAGGCTCTCGTTGGCACAGTGTTATTCTTTTGAATGAAACTTGTTAGTGGTGGAGAGGCATAGAAGGGGGCTGGGGAAATGCATAATTCATAGTTCCAATCAATTCTAATATGATGGCGGGTGGAACATGAGAGTAAAATATTCATGACAGCCAAAATCAATAATAGCATTTTTCATCAACATGACCCCAATTATACCTCAAAGCAATCTCATGTTTTTGGAATTGCATATATCTCTTTTCATTAAAAAGATATAGACATATTTTATTTAGTTTCTTCAGTTTTTAGAGCAATAGAGCAATAATCTGTCAAGGTTCTTGATAATGAAACATTCATGCAAGTAAAAAATAGTTATTTAAGAATTTCAGTTATCCTGCAAGATTTAATCAATTACCAGTAGTTCAATGTATTAAAGGGTGACTAAATTAGAGAGAAAAAGGGTGCTGTTTCCATGTATTTTTGCATTCAAATCACGAATCTGGCAATTGATTGTCAAAATTATGTCTCGTTTTGGCGAAAAAGGGGGAAAAGTAGAGGTTTTGGGACCGTTCCTTAAAACTCCTGAGCTGATTGGCTAATTGACGTCACACCCCCAAATGACGTATGAAGAGTAAGAGGCACAAGATCTACAGGCTGCGGCAATGTAACATTGTACACACAGTGCGGTATTTGACCCCTCTGTTCAACAGACAATTTATGAAAAAGGGAAATTAATTAATACAGTCTAAGGAGTGAATAATCATTATCAATATATTTTCTTTAAGATCAGTGAACACTTTTGCCCGAATATACAGCTCTTGTTTTGTTTTTTTAACTTTTCTTTGAACAATGTTCTCATCCATCTGAGCTTGCCGAACGATAGTTTTGCATTGGTCTTAAACGCGTACACAGCCGTTTTATGCGTCTGTGCAATGTACTACACATCTTTAGTACGGCAACTGTTCCCCCTCGTACTAAGCGACTGGTGAACGCTTTTGTTTGGTTTGTTTTCACTCTCGCCTTTTTTTACTTCGCTTTACATGTACTACGGTAGTACTGACTTAGATGTTTGGCTGGATTCTTCGAGTAACTTAGAGAGATGGATAGTGATCGCGAGTCCGATTTGGAGGCCTTTTTTGAGCCAGATACGAACTCTGATTTATCAGATGATTTATCGATACCGAAAGAGAAGAAGCTCAAGTGCAGTGGCAAGGGGAATTCAACCATTATGTTTGAACCCCTCGCAGAAGACAGGCCAGGGCATGGTGAAGGGGTCGCGGGGGAAGGGGCCGCGGGTGAAGCTGCTGCAGCTGCTGGAGAAGAAAAGTGATCACTGCAAATTGTACTCCACTCGCTTGGCCCTTGCCACTCTGCCCGCGTGAGAATACTGTTGCGACCCACAATTTCCGTAGATTTTCATCTTTAGGAAAATGATGTACGTAGGCTTACATCATCTTTAGGGGTCTTGCTACAGCCCGCAACTATACACCGATTTGGCATTACTGATGAAATTGTGTCCCAAAATCAAAGTTATTGTGAGGAATTAAACACACGAAAATATGCGATGCAAATGGTCGATGCGGTGAATGTCATGCTCGGCACCGGGCTGGGCCTGCCGGGGCCTGCGGGCGCGCACGGTATATAGGTTGGTGGAATATTTTCCCTTACTTCTCGTACGTCACAGATCACGTGATCATGATGTCGCTCGATGGGGTTTTTTTAGGGGCGGGGCTTATGACTGTGTAAATCAGCAAAAATGTACTTTTCAAATGATTATGAAATACGACTGAATGCATAAAAAAGTGTGTGATAGATATTTTTTGGCTCCTGATGACTCCTTCCTACGAAAAATGGGCAATCAATTTTTTAATTTAGTCACCCTTTAAAGATAGGTAAAGAAAAGACATAAATTATAAGTCATAATATATATATTGGTTCTTGGTACATTTTATTTTCAAAATGTCCAATCTCACAAGGGGATATATACATATATATATATATATATATATATATATATATATATATATATATACATGTATATTGTACATAACTGCATTCATTGCAAAAGTTTAATACAATATGTTTAATAGACAATGAATTAATTTGCTTTTCTTTCTTTTGTCTTCTGTCCAGATTTCCGATCATTCCGGGGACAGCATTTTGGATCCATGACGTTGAACAGTGAGCAGAGATTGCTGATGGTTGGAGCACAGAATTCTTTTTATATTATCAACTTAGACGAACCACTGGGCAGCAAGCAGGTAGGTTGTTATTCAGTCAAACCTGCTTTAGCAACAACCTGTATAGAAAGACCACCTACACAATACTGTTTCTCTTGAGCAGTGCTTCTCTTTGAAACCTGTATTAAAGGAACCTTCACATAAAGACCACGTACCTATGAAGACTTGTTTTCTTGCCTCTCGCGAGCAGCCTTTATATACAGGTTTCACTATATTACCACAAAGGTGTACATTGGAATCGATTCTTTTGTCTTATAACTAGTTGTGCATAAAACTATTTCCTATAGAAAGAACAATCGATAAAGTACGAGACTTAATCACGGAATTCATGGAGAACAGACTCGGGTATTCCCACCGTTAGGTTTTCCCAACAGCTGTTGTCTGTGGCAATTGTGCATTTGTTATGTTTAGATTTTGAGAGGGAAATGGGTTGGATTTTGGCATCAAATATTCAATAACCATGTAGGTTTTATGTAAAGCCTGTTGCAAATATGAGTGATGCTAGCATATGGCATCTTTATTAACAAAGTAAAACACTGCATGAGGTTGCCTTATAATTTATTTTCTATTCGTTTTTTGGGGGTGATTTTTCTCTTTTGTGATCAGGGTGAATACCATAGAGATACATGTATATACATAGTCCTCTGATGTAGATATAACATATAGAGGTTCCAAATACAATGTATCTGAATTTGACAATTTAATAGAATGCTTAGTCATAATTACTTTTGTAATTTCTTATTTTCACAGGGTGTACAGAACTATACATGGTCTTCAGAACCCCTGACGATACAGAACTGTTTGATGAAAGGCATAGAACAATGGGAATGCCAGAACTTCATTGAGGTCTTACAGTCGAACCCATCCGATAACAACAAGCTCTTTGTGTGTGGAACCAACGCCCAGTCACCCAAGTGTAGATATTTTTCAGTAAGTTCTATTTGGTTGATTTTTCTCTCTTTCATTAATGATGCATTCCTTGAGAAGAACCTAGCTCTTAGTGATCCATGAACCTCAAATTTTATAGATATCTAACTAAGGCAAGCTGCAGTTGAGAGAGAGAATCTGATCGAGCGAAATTCCTCCAGTTCACGATGCAATCCTCTCTATCAAGCTTTGCTGGTGATTTCACGCAATCTTCTTAATGTACGGGGGGCTTTGAAAGAGGAAACATGGTTTTCAAAACAAATTTGGAATTGAGCAGGAGCCATGTACTCTGGCACAGAACAGAATTCTAAAAACAAATACTGTAGGGGGGCCCATTTGGCGGAGTTAAAATGTTTTCAACCCCGTGCTTGCCCCAGCCCTAAAGCTTGCCTCTAAATCTCAGAGAAAGAACATCCATCCAGCCATGAATGTTGACTCATTGCTATCTCTCCGCACTTCACATCTAATTGGTGCGATGTTTACAGCCCCAGTCTTAATGAGAAATGTCAGAGTGAGTAGGGATGGGGGATTCGAGCTGTCTCTTCCAAGCCTGTATGACGATCATGCGCCCAGAGATCATAAGCAATCAGGATTCTAACCTATGTGATATCCCAGTGCTCTCCTCAGAAATAGATTTTGTTTATCAATTCATGTAACAAATACTCTCTGTGATTTTAAAAGAAAAATTGAGTTTATATGAAAATAATCTGTGCCATTCTGAACAAACTGCACAGTTTAAGCTGTGCACTATGGAAATAAAGTGAAAGAAATCCCATTAGTGAAGTATGGAGGAGGTCAGGCTAGATACATATCATTTTCCAGTCGATAAATCACTATGTGATGCCTTTTCATGATCTATTTCCACTGTCCAAATGAGACCGTGTACCAAATTTATAGGCCTATACCAAATGCACATAAACTAATGTAAAATGTGAATGTTTGGTGATTTAATGCATAAGTTTTTATGGAAATTATGAGTACATTCACACTTGATGAGAATATACTGGATAAACACAAATAAACTGTGTTAAAGTGTGAACATGGTTGGGATCATGTCAGTCACAGATAGTAATCAGTGGGCTTGAGCAAGTTATGCTAAACGCATCCCTCCTGCGTGGGTGCCCATATTATCACGCCTAACTTCTCGTACATGTAGAGAATACATAGTGAGAGTTAAGTATGCAAGACAGGCATCAGGGATGTGAAGGGGTACACATGAGGCCCCTATCTGAAACCCAAATTGAATCAAAATGCGGTTTTCTTTCCAAACTGACTGAGAGTGAGCTTTCACCTGCTCTGGATCCTATGAAATACATCTTTGTTTATTTATTTCAACATATATTCAAATGGTTTCTTCACTTGCATTTCATAAACAATTTATATTGATAGTTAAAAGTAAACTTACTCATGCTCAACTTCCCAAAATAGCTGAGCAATTGTAATTTTTCTAGAACTCACATCTGTTATTGCCTACAACCTTATCAGCGACCTACAATCAATTCATAGCAATGCTAGCCGTATCTAGTAATTCACATCTAATTTATGGTTTTCATCTTGGTAACGGAGATCGGAAGCGTTCAATTTGGTTGGACTCTGTAGACGATAATGCAATCAGCACAGCCACCTCGTCGTAGTTTCACGCTCTGCCTGGCGTTCACAGCTTTTCTGTCAAGGTTTAAAGCGATGGGTTTAGTCACATGCATCCTACAAGAATTATCCTCAAAACAACATGTTTTATAGCCTTGTGGAGTTTATGTTTTGATGTATTCTACGCAGCATTGAACTTTTTATAGAAGATTAGTTTCCTGTGATTAAATTGTTTTTGAAGTAAGCAATTCTGTGGAATGTAGTTAACTTCACTTTAATTTAAATCGAAGTAAAAGAGAGATTTCTTGATTGAAGAAAGTTGAGATCTTGGAATGACTTGCAGTATATTTGTGACTAACACCTTTCAGGTGGACACCCGGACAAAGTGAACATTATATGAACTCCATCACCATCCATTACAAAGGACTGGGTGTGAGTTTGTAATTAAGTGAAACTTCCATCGCACGAATGCCAACCACAAGGCGCCTGTTTTACTCATCAAAGTCATGTGTGAAAAGTGTGTTACTTGGCACTGAAATATTGGATGGCTGTATGTCATCATGCGACCTTTGACACCAATACGGTGGCTCTCATCTCCATTGAATCCCAAGAGGGTGCGTTGTTGAACCAGCCCCTTCCCCCATCTTTTCCACTTCTCAGAGTTTTTGGGTCTTATCGTATGGAGGAAGAAAACCAACTGACGCTCACCCGTTACCATGGTATTCTGATAGTAAGATTTCTGTTTTGATAACTACATCAGCAGCCACTTGCTAATTGGGTTTGATGGACAAAGGAAATCAATCGATGCCACGTTGTCAGAACTATTTTGAAGTTAGAAATTTTCATAGTAAGCAAAAATGGCACGTATTAGAAGTAACTTTTTCAGTATCGTACCCTCGAGCTACAAGAATTACTAGGTGAAGGTAGATTATCCTGTGTTACTGTTGCCATAGAAACAAAGACAGATTCGGAATTGAATGTGAAGAGTGTTAATAATTTTTTTTTCCCCTAACATTTTTTGTCTTCTCTTTTTTTCTCTCAGGATCCCAGTCTTCAAGATTATGTAGAGTCAGATGGAACATTCATAAGCCCTTTCAACCCCAAGCAAGTGGGTACAGCACTCTTTGCAGGTAAATACTTTCTCCCCAAATTTTTTGTAGTACTGCTTTTTATGAGCATAAATCTTTTATTCCATAGGAGTACTTGTACTTGCTTTTGCATATTGGTAGACTCCATTGATACATTCTATCAGTATACTCCTTAGTGACCACCTGTATAGAAAGACCTCTTGTCTAAAGAACAAACTTTTTGTTTCATTTGAACAGTGTTTCTCATGAAATCTATATTAAAGTAACCTCTGCCTAAAGACCACTTTCTTATGAAGCCCACACATCTTGTTTGTCTTCGGTGTCTTTATATACAGGTTATTCTGCTGTATCTTTCTTTCTAGAAGGTATTAATGTTACACTGTATCTGTTTCCCCATGTCAGATGGTGACCTGTACACAGGTGTTGCCCGTGACTACACCGCCCGAGATTCGGTCATCTTCAGATCGCAGGGACCTCAGAATGTACTCGCCACAAAGGCCATGGACTCAAAATGGCTCAAGAGTAAGTTCAACTTTTTTCAATGTTTTTCTTTCTCCATGTACATTTATAACCATGATATAATAGTGACCATTTTGTTCTGCGACTATTGCTCTGGGCTTTATTTCATTAAAGAAGAAGGGTTAAGGTTATATGGTCAAGAGTTGCAATTGCACTTCAGGTTAGGTTTAGGGTTAGGATCAGGTTTAGGTATAGTTGGTTGGTTGGTTGGTTTTATTTTCCTTATAAAAAGATCATGAGTACATACATGTACATATAAATATACATGTACAAGAATATATAAGTCGAGAATTACATGTAAATCAAGAATTAAAAAAAAAATAATGGCTGGAAAAGCTCTATTCAGAGCCATGAACTTACTGGCTTAGTTCTTCCTAGAGGTTCAGAAAAGTGTTTGGTTCTGGGTTGAAGTTGGGAATATGGTTAGTGTAGGAGATTGGCTGCAGAGCAATTTTTGCCAGAGCTTATGTTCTAGAACTGATATAAAACCTTTCTTTATTGAAAAAAGTAAATGCATTGTGCAGGAGTGTGGTATGCAGTCAAAAGATATGAACAAAGGTATGAATCAGGCATTTGCCAATGTGAATATGAGAAATAGCAATATCATCCTTATCTCTTTAAAATGAACATCGCGTGGCAGTGTTTTGTTCTTGTGCAGTGGTAGTTTATGACTTAAAAGCATTGTCAATCAATTCAATAGATTTGAAATGCTTTTGGAAGGCGTTTTTGTGACATTGTGGAGTGAGTTGTTTGTTATGTTTCTTGGATTGGATAAATACATGTGCGTGGACGAGTGAGGACCATGAGTAAACATCCTGTTTATTCGCTTCATGAGACGAGTACTGAATACTGTCATATAATATTCTCTGACAAAGGGACATAAGAAGAAGAAAAAAATAAAAACATAAGATAATATTGATAAAATTTATTACATTTCAGCTTTAGAATTATAATTATGATTGTGTTAGAGTAATTCAAATTTGCTTAATGCTTTTTAATATCTTCCCAATTAATCAATAGATTTATATTGTTCATAATTGTTTATTTTGACAAATCTAATTAGTTTTTTTTTTGAAAGACTAACTCTGTTCATAGTTTGAGAGAGAAAAAAAAAGGATGGTGAATTTATTATTCTGATAAAAGATTATTTCTAGAAGATTTTACCCTTAATGCAAAAGCATATGTTTTGACTTTTTGTCATCAGTGTCTTATTTGTTCTTTCTTATTTATCTGTTCTTTATACAGTTCCTGCATTTATAAAATCTTTCGATGTTGGAGACTGGGTTATGTTCTTCTTTAGGGAAGTGGCTGTGGAATACACGTCAGGAGATGTAAGAAATGAGTCCATTCACTTTCAATTAACTTTATTATAAACACAGAATGTAGTATTTTATAGTTGTTTCCAGTACATGTATTTCACTTTATGCATGACAGATACAATTTCAATAATCAGCATGAGAGACCCAATAAACCCCAAAGTGCATATACGTCATAAGTTACCTGTACAGTTGACATCATAAATTATGAAAGGTAATGTGATATGCTTTCATCATGCCGTCATACCTATGAAGATCTCGTATTACCTTGACAATTTTGTTAGACAATTTAGAAACATTCTGTTACGATTCAATGATAAAAAACAATAAAACAAATGTGTTTTTATGAGCAAGTCATCTGACAGCCCCCATGAATAATGTTGGACAATGAGACAACATTCTTTTATGATCCAGTGATGTAAAACAATAAAAAACATTTATGTTTTTAAGAGGAAGACATCTGATATCCCCATGAATGATGTTAACAAGCAGACATCAGTCGCTGTGATGTAAGCCAGTATATAACTCTAGATTTATGGTGCAAGTTACTGGAGTTGTATTTCTTCCCAATGTTGATCTTTTGAACAATATTTTGATTTTTATAAAGGATCAAAAACAAAACAAAG
This sequence comes from Heliocidaris tuberculata, assembly GCA_025618425.1. Classification (NCBI taxonomy): domain Eukaryota; kingdom Metazoa; phylum Echinodermata; class Echinoidea; order Camarodonta; family Echinometridae; genus Heliocidaris; species Heliocidaris tuberculata. Next base: position 15,209,234 of record CM046839.1, read on the forward strand.
TGCTTTTTTGTAGTTGTATTTCTCCTCTCTGTTGGTCTGTTGATCAATCTAAGTGAAAATTGTGGAGGATCAAATAATCGTAACATCTTGTATTTTCTCTTTTCTGTTTATGGTACATTAAGTTATATGACTTGTTATAACATAAACCTTTGATCTATACACTGTATTATCAATATTTTGTGCTGTTTCTTTTACTGCTAGCTCAAAGCCTCAGTGCAGTTTGGTTTTCATATGCTTCTGCTTTTTTTTTTGTTCTATGTGTAATTGTATGAAGCTGAATTGCATAGACCTGTTTTGGATAGTGAAACATTCCCTCATACGTCAAGCTTAAGAAGGGATAAAGATCACTCAATGTGCCCGTAGTAATCCAGTAATACAGTTGCACTCCACAGCTATACTGCTGCGCTCATTTTGCACATGCCTCAGTAACCCAATATATTAGTGAAGAATTCTGATTACTCATGCTGTGTGCTTCCCTGTGTGCACTAAATGTTTGTGTACTTACCATTCATTACAGTGGGAAGTCATCTTGGGTGTAGGAAAAATCGAGTGTCGCCAAGAAAATGCCAAATCATATTACAACTTGAATACCACACACACACATTCCTTTAAAATACAGTTTCACTAAAAAGTACATATTTCAGGTTGTTTCAGAGTGGGCCAAATAATGATACCAAGTAAAGATGGTACCAGGAGTTTAGAATGTTATACATGTACATGTAGTTATAAAGAGCAACATTTTAAAAATTTTTGTTATTGTTTATTTATTCATGTATTTTTGTATTCATTTGATTGATTGATTTATTGATGAATTTATTAATTTATTCATTGATTTGTTCAGGCGGTCTACTCCAGAGTGGCCAAGGTTTGTAAGAGTGATCAGGGAGGTGAATGGATAGGTGCTGGACAGTGGACAACGTTTCAAAAGATTCGCCTCAATTGCTCGTTCCCTGGAGCCTTCCCATTTTACTTCAACTTTCTCCGTAAGTCAGTCTCTCTTTCTCATTCTTTTTATCTTTCTCTTTCTCTTTCTCTTTCTCTTTATTTTGCACTGTCACTATCTCTCTTTCTTTTTCTCTTTCTCTCTCTTCTTGTTCTTTCTTTTTTCACATTGTCTCCCCTCTCTCTCAGCCTATCTCATTCTTAATCTTGCTTTATCTTTTTCATTCTCTTATTTTATCCTGTCTCTATCTCTCTTTCTCTTTTTTCTTTCTTCTTTTCAACATTCTCTCTCTCTCTCTCTCGCTAACTCTCTCTGCTGCCCTTCAAATCCGAATATATGATTTTTTTCCTCAAATAGATCTAACAGACTGCAAATAGAATTGTTTTGTTCCTAGCTGTATTTCCTCCCAGGAAAGCATAGATATTCCTATTTAATCCCTTAAATTCATCCGAAACAATTATGAATTTTATCAGGGATTATACAATGACATTGAAATGACTTCCATGTATTAATGCTTCAGAGAAGTAAGGATTTGTAACTATTTGTCAGCACTTGAGGAGTGTTGATAGCTATACATGTCCGTCATCAAAACTAAACCTGTCAAAGAAGTTCTCTGGGAAACTCATCAAAGTTCGGAAAAGCAATCATCATTCATTCCCATCAGAATTCAGGACACTTTCGATCTCATATTTGTCATGCAATTTAATGAAGTGTGTGCTGCATTATTGGAAATGTGGCGTAAGAACTAGTAATTGAATTTTAAAGTCCAATTTTCAACAAATAATTCTTAATTGAAGTCTGGTCGGGCTCATATTGTACTGATTGATTACTGCAGTTAATAACTATTGTTCATTACATGTTTGTCAGCTAATCATAGAAACTAATTTCTTCCTATTGCTTCAATTTCTTTCGAAGCTTTCTAATCCAGGTACTTGATTCAATGACTTCTGGCTAATTGAAATAATTTGAATAATTTCCTGAAAGGTTGCAGTAAACTTAGAACCAAGAGCACTACTGTTTTATAATCAACTCCATCATGGAGAGCAATATATATATTTTTAGTTACACTAAATAATCTCCTGTTTAATATTCTGTTCTTTCAGAGGATGTCCACATGGTAGAAACAGAGAATGATACCCTCTTCTATGGAGTATTCACAACAGGAAGGTTAGTCTTTGTTTGGCAATTGCATAATCAGGGATGTCACTTTTCCAGCAATTGCCGGAATTCCGGCTTTTTTATATTTTGGGTGTCAAATTTCCGACCTCGTATATTTCTTTCCGCCCTTCTCTACACCTTGGAAGGGCGCCAGAATAAAAAAAAAAAAAACCATCGAGATCGATGAAAAAAAACCCAAATAGACATCAATATGTGATTTTCAGTATATTACCATGTATGTAATGTAGTGTACGGAAGATACAAATTGTTTGTTAAAACTGCTGGTGTAAGAGTCTATATCTAAACTTTGCGGACATGCGCTTTAATAATTTTTGAAGTACGTGCCGCGTGTATTTGGACGTGCGAATATCGCAAAACGACTGGATCAGAAAATAGCGAGATAACACACACGCTACAATTTGTGATCCATGTGCTTGCAGCTAGCTCAAGCGCATGCACACAGGTACGGTACATACGTACGTAGCTACTGTGTGAGCTAGCAGCAGCTACCTAGCTAAGTGAATTCTACGCAGTACGTTTATCACCCCTAAGGGACTTTTTTGACACTTGAAAATTATTTGGATTAGCCTGAACTTAAATCTTCGCAAGTCACTCATTCGGTGTAAGTGAAATCACTTACATAAAATAATGCTGTAAAGATACAAAAAAATTAGGTTTCAAAAAACATTGTAAATGGTGCAAAATAAGGCTGAGAGCATCTAGAACCCCAGAGATTCCAGGGCCCTTGAGGAGGCCCTGGACCCCGGCTGCAAGGAACTTCGTGCTTCGCGCTTGTGATGTACGCTTTGCGCACATTTTGTCTTCCCCCCCCCCCCCCCCCCCAAAAAAAAAAAAAAAAAAAAAAAAATCAGCCCCTAGAGACAATTGCCAGTGGCATCCCTGCATAATGTATGATGGCCTTTTTGTGGATTTAAGGATATGTCAAAGAGAACAACCCTGTCTAATTTATTCTTGTATCTCATCACCTTTGTAAATTCCCCAAAACCTGAGTTACAATTTTTTTCTGATGGGTTCAAATGAATTTTACACTTTAGAAGTGATTTAAAATATCATGCATGTCTGTAAGCTTATTTTCTGTATTGGTTTGATTTCTAATCAATGTAAAACTCAGAGGCTCGACTTTGTAGAAATGAAAAAAAGGAATCAACATTTAACCCGTGGGTGTGGGAAAAACAAAGTACAAATGGAAATGATGATAATAATATAATAATAATCAATTTCGTTTATATATAGACATGAGATTCCTGGATCAGCTGTGTGTGTCTTCAGTCTAAACACAATAAGGACCATCATGAACGAAGGGGAATTTAAAGAACAGCAAGGAGGAGCATGGTATCCTGCATCACCGCTGTCATCGCCCAGACCGGGATTGGTGAGTCACATTTCAAATGACATTCACCCATATTGTCTAAAGAGGCCTAAGTGAATTCAACCCATCAGCGTAATTTTCATGCACTGTTCCATTTTTTCCTCCATTGTTTTGACTATAAAAACATCAGGATTATAAACTGGACTATGGAAAGTCTTTGTAATGAGTTGCATGTTTTGATTTGATGTTGTTTATCAATGTTCTGACAATTGCTTGACTTTGGGAATACTTAGTGATTTTTGACAAAATTCAACAGGAGGGCAAGTGCAAAGATATTTGTAAATTCATGTTCTATATATGTAATAGACTGTTTACAACAAATATATAAATCAACATGGAAATTGAAATTTACTTGGGCATGTCCATGCTTTCATAAGGTTATGAACTTAGAACAATGATACAACTGTAGGTTAAAATCATTGATTTGATTTGTTACTGATTTGACGTTATTTTGGGTGTGGACCTGCTCTCAGGGAAATTAAAAACTTTTTTTTTTCATTACGAATATGAGATTTATTATCATTAATGATTTGTAACTGTAACAAAATCTTCTTTATCCCCCCTTTCTCTTACAGTGTGATCTAGATACCTTGAGTCCTCAGAGTGTACAATGGATAGCATCCCATCCTCTCATGCATGAATCTGTGCCCAATCATAGAAGCCCTCTACCAGTATTCGACCTCACGAGGGCAGACTACAGGCTGACACAGATCATCGTCCAAAACCGTAAGGCCGTGGATAAAAACTACCAAGTTTTATTTTTAGGAACAGGTGAGTCTAATCATATCACATCATCCATGCCCACTTCTTTCTTCATGAGCATCACAAATTGAAGCACAGAACTATAATCGGCTAATCAGCTGACTGGCTGCATGTGAAAAGAAAACAGTAATGTCCAATAGAAGTTTGAGAAATGTAGCAGTCTAATTCCATGTAGCAATCTACTTCCAAAAGAGTCCATAAGTTTTAAAGATTGTGGTTACCTCTCTTTTTATGTTATCCTACACATTTAATGTATATATAAATTCAACCTTGCATTGTGCTGTAATGTATTGTAAGGGAAATACTTTCATTTTTGCATCTTTTCTTTTAGTAAGATAAAACAATAGAAAATAACAAAGTTTAAGATGATTACTACACATAGTTATACCTCGCCATTTCTCTTTCTCTCTCTCTCTCTCCCTCTTCACCCAGATGACAGCAAGATCTTGAAGGTTGTGCTAGTCGATGCTGAAGGGGGCGCTGTTCATGCCAACCTTCTGGAAGAGATAAGTCTACATCCTGAATCTAGCTGTGAGAAAGTGGTCAACATGGAGCTTGTTACCAACCATGAAGGGAGGGAAGTTCTTGTTGTCAATACAAATAGTTCCATCTTGGAAGTTCCTTTGCAGCGATGTGTAAATTATACAAGTGATTGGTGAGTTGGGAAGAAGATATACCTCTCACACTGCCTGCTTGTTGTACTTGTATTTAGTGAAAATGAGTTTTGTATTTATTTGTTTTTAAGATGATGTATAAATCTGCACCGAAAACCTGCATATTCAGTTGATAAGTATTGTACTCAGTTCCAAATGACATTTCCGGTAGCTTTCCTACTTGTGTCTCTTCTTTCTCACCTTTTCCTATGCACCCTTCTCAAAGGTATAAAGCCCTAACTGTTCTATTATTATTATTAGTAGTAGTGGTAGTGGTAGTGGTAGTGGTAGTGGTAGTGGTAGTGGTAGTGGTAGTGGTAGTGGTAGTGGTAGTGGTAGTGGTAGTGGTAGTGGTAGTGGTAGTGGTAGTAGTAGTAGTAGTAGTAACTTTATCGACATTGTTAAAGATTCTTGTTATTACTATATACTGTTCCTCGTGTAGTTAGTGGAATTGAAAATATAAACATTTAATGAGCTTAACTGCACTAAAATGTCATTGCATGACAATGTATTGTTTATACATTGTGCCAGTATTTATTAACCATCTACAATACAATTATTTACTAACGGATATTATTGATTGACTTCTTCACTCCTTTTTTTTTCATCTGCAGTACCTGTAGACAAGATCCATACTGTGTTTGGAATAGCATAACACATGAATGCTATGAATATACAGGAGATAATGCATTGTGAGTATTTCTGCATTATTTCATTTCTGTAAATAATCAGTTGTTTCAATATCAGGCAAATCTATCTTATTGCTATATTATGTTGGTAAATCCACAGAGCAACTGTAAACCTTAGTGGCATGAAAGCAGACACTTTGATTATACGTGATTTATACATCCTGCTAAACAGAATATGATTTCTTCTTGTACTGCTTCCTATAATAATTTGTTTGTTTTGTTTTACAGTGATGATCAAGATGTCAGTAACATCCAAGAATGTCCAGGTAAAGACAAAGTTTGTTTATATAGACCTTGATGTAAGAACATCACCTCAAAACACAAACTTGAATTGGCAATATAATGCATTATTAGTCTCTTGTTCTTCAACCTCAAAATACATGTATACATTTGCTGGCTGGGAGTACATTGTAAGCAATACAGAGATTGAATAAGACTCTCAATGTAGACTGTAATCAGGTTAAAATAGCAAACACATTTATAACTGATATACTTTGTAATCTTTATAAGATGCGACAACACTTGAAGATATTTACTACTTCCTATCTGAGGCCTGTAACGCAAAGTTTAGCAATAGATCGTACCATTTATTTTTTGTGATCGATCATTGCAATCAGTCGCAAAAATAAACTGTCAAACGATAAATTGCTAAGCTTTACTTTACGGAGCCCTGGTCTTTCAAGTTGATTTTCTATACGTAATTAGTCAAAGAAGGAGACTTTATATATACTGAATATCTTTCCCATTTTCTTGAGTAACATTTCCTTTCTTTTTTTTTCCTTGTGATTTCTCTTGTGAACCTAACCCTCTACTTGTGATGTGATGTTTGCCTTGTACTTCATGTAACTCGCAACAGATGGTAAGTTTTTCTATTATTCTAAAACCTTTCCATCTTCACAAGTACAGTCAGATAATGGTTATTTGCATTTCATTTTCTTGTCAGATATTATGTGAAATGAGTAATTATTCAAAACTGTAGTCCTGATATGTTTGTACATTGTATGATAAACAAGTGGAATGAGTTGAACAGTACAGTCTATGCATTTTGTCTTGTATTATAAACAAGTAAAATGAATTGAACAGTATAATCTATGCATTATGTCTTGTATTATAAACAAGTAAAATGAGTTGAACAGTAAAAAAGTCGATGCATTATGTCTTGAGAATGAGATGCATTTAGACTTTGAATCTTGATGTAGAGAGTTACCAATGCAGGATGGGACGTTACAGCAAACTAATCCAAACTCTCTTATAGTATAAATAATATTCTATAAATTCATGCCTCATGCTATAAAGAAATATTAATCATATATGTATTTCATGCTCTCTTAATAAGGTATTCTAAGACAAAGCTCTCTCCATTAACATTGTAATATGCTTATGCTATCAGCTCAACTGCTATCTATCACATACTATTAAAAAAAAAAAAAAGTATATTCAAACACACAAATTACATATAGAACAATACTGCTTAATACACTTACATACCATGCATGATCATATTTATGTTGTATCTCTCTTACATCTAAAACACTACAATTTTCTTTGGAGAAATTGACACTAAGTGTCATTTCTTTGAAACTCATCAAATAACATTTGCTCCTCATCATACTGTTATCGATTTGGGTGTATTTCCTTTTTCATCAAGCATGTTATTTGGTCTATTAACCCTTTTCACCCTGAAATTGTATGTGAAATGGTTGGATTCAACCTCAAATTTTGTAGAGGATGAAGAGTATTTCTAACATGTCTGAAATCATCATCTCTCTAGCTCTTCGTGATCTATTCTATGCATGGGTGAATAGAAGTTGCATCTTTGAAAACTGATACCAGTCTTTTTTGATCAGCAGAGCTCTTAAAACATTCCACCAATGAAAATCATTTTTTTAGAATCTGTTGTAAGAAAACTGGTGGATGTTAAAACATTTCTTTGGGAATGAAATTATTTTGTTTTTATTGAAACATATTCATGCATTTTCCTTTTGGCTTACATTTTAACTATTCTTAGTTTATTCAGTCTTGGAATATGCTTTATTTTTTAAATTGGTGTTTGAAATTTAGGTGCTGACAATATGGTGGCAAATGCTAAATTCATCTTTTATTTTTTTGTGTGAATATGGTTCAAGGTTTTAATGCATGCTCATTGCATGTTCTTTTTGTTGCATTTTGTAGAATGTCAAAAGTATTCTTAAAATGTTCTTTTAGAGTTGCTATCACATTTCAAAATTAGTTGATATATTTTCTTAGCCCACATTTCTTTTGTTACTTTTTTTTTCCTCGAAAAAAAGGGTTTCCATTTTGATTTTGCTCTCCATCTTTCATCCCTGATAATTTCTTGGATTTGTTTCCCAAACTTTTTATTTTGCATCTGAAAGGATAGGAATTCAGTAAGCAGCAATCTTATATCATCATGATTTTTTTTCTTCATTGTTTATCATCCTTTTATTGAAATATAACATGTGAATATATTTCAATTTTATATATTATATTCATGACTAATCTCTCACCATTTTATTAATGTTTTATCACTATCTTTGCAGTGCAATAACTAACCATTTAACCCTTTTATTTGTACTGTATTTCTGCCCATGATATTTGTTCCTTCTGTTACAAGCCTCACATACTGACACTCAGGATCATATACATACTTGGTAATACATTATTCTATTAAATCTTATATGCAAGTTGAAATTGGGGCAAGAATCAAATATGTAAGATTGGAACATTGAAAACAGTTGGCAATAAAATGTGCAAAAATACAATATGACATACTCAACAATTTCGATTAAGGCAACCATCATATTTATTTCTTGTGAATGCTTTCTTCTTACACCTTTAATTCTTGCCTAATGAAAGAAGTTTTATTTTCAAAAGTGTCTTCATTTTTTATTATAATATTCAAGTTATAAAAACTAATGCCAATCTACGCTTGCTTATCAGGATCATTATACTGCAGTCTTCTTTTCTTTCGCGTGATTCTTTCCCTCCGTTTTCTTTCTCAAAGTCATTTCAGCCGTGATCTTTCTAGTACTCTATGATTTTCATATGATGTACATCAACACACTTTGTGTATTAGCTACTCTCTTTCTCTCCCTCTTCTTTCCTTTCACCCATTATCATTTCTTAGTTCTTCCTCTTCAAATCCCATCAACCTCTGCTCCTCAAACCACGGAAGTGGCTTCGTCTGAGGCAGCGCCCTCTGTCCTTAAGAATCAAATAGAATTGGGATGTGAAGGTATTGGTTTCGTGTCAGTGTCACCTTGTGGTGTAGTGATTAGAAACTTGCCGTCATTATACCCATATATATTCACTCACTATCTTCTGAATGTTTGTAATATAATAGTGCACAAGCTTGAAGTATAGTCAATACTATGATATGCACATGTGCCACAGATTGCAGTTTCTTGTTGAGCACTTACATTAGATTTATTGCAGAAAAGAAGCGTAGGCCTACCAGTTTGGTAGGCCAACATGTACCGGTATATTTCATAAGAAAGACATATTCATACTTACCCCTGAAAATGGGACTTTGGCAATGGAATAAAAATTAACAGTGATATTCTTTGAGAATTTCACTATATTTTATTCTGCACATATAATAGGAATAATGGAATCTTTTGGTCAGATATAAACATTTATATGGTGTCTAGCTAGTCTCTTGAAAAAGCAATATTTGTTATTGAAATTCAAATGGTCACCATCGCTCAAGAACACTGAATTGGAGAAAAATAGATAATTGATGACTTCCATAGAAAGAAATTATATCTGGGGGAAAAAACATAATTTGGATATTGCATTGGCAGCCTTTCTGTTTTAAGCAGTATATTTGATTAGATATGCATGAACAGTAAATTTATTTTCCTTCTACCTCTAATCCTCCTTTCACCTGTTTCTAAGATATATCTAACATGCTTTCATCTGTCGCTTTTTACTTGTATTTCTTTTTAAAAAAAATCATTTCTAACAGTCCTGCATTTTGGTTACTCTGTTCAGGTCCAGTTTTATTTTGTGTAAGTTCTTTTTTAGATATTAAGTAATTTTGCTGTGAGTTTTACACTGTTTACTGTAGTTATTATGATTTTGATAAGAGTCGTATTTCATTTTGCACCAGTCACCTAGTGTGTTACCTTTGTTCTTTATGAGTTGTTCTTATGATTTGCTGTGTTGATTACTGACCACACCCCATTCACTCCTCCCCCCCTTCCTTGTGCATGGTACAGAACCACCACCACCCACTACCCCTCAACCCGAGTGCATATGCGAGACCACCGCACCGTCCGCTGCCGCCACTGCGAAATACACGACTGTAATCACCACGCCGTCGACGACGTTACCCCCGACAACCACTGGTCAGTCTCAGTCACTGGTTTTCATATTTAAGGTTTCACCTTTTTTAGATTTTCATTTTTATTTCTCATGTAGTATATGCTTCACTTAAAGAAGGAAGAAACAGGTTTGTATTTTGATAGTTCCAATAAACAAAGACCAAGTAAATAGTGATTCAATTCCATGAAGATATGAATGAAACAAAAATTTAGTTATTTGGTCAATGCACAAAGTTAGAGATCAAAAAAAATAATTATAAAAAAATATAAGCCTACATTATATATTTAGGAGATATTTTAAAAGAGATATCTCCTTTATGTATTTGGGAAATATCCTCTTGTGAGAACCATTCTTGGTCTTTGCTTATTGAAGTACATCGTATTGATCCCAGATTTGCACTAGATGTAAACAGATACAAACAAATTAATTGATAGTTTTTCTGGAAGTGAGATAAAGGGATATAAATTCTGTAAAACAGATATCCTTTGAGAATAGATTAAAATTATAATTTTCTCTCTTTTATCTTTTTAACCCTGTGTAACCCCATCACCTTGTAAAAAAAAAAAAAATGTCACAGGAGGAATTTGTAGGATGCCATATGAAATAGTTGCAAACTCCAGAGAGCAGCTTATGCGTGAGTTGTTACTCGACAAATTGGGATGGATTTATTTGAAGTGGTTATTAGCATGATCATTATCAAGTGTTGATTAATAACAGGCTTTCTGTTGTTTGAATAGACTAGACTAGTTTAATTTCAGAATTTGATAAGAAAAGAAGCATCTCAATTAATAAGAAGCCATTGTTTTTACGTTAACAGTATCAACTGAAAAAAAAATTCTTATTGATATTTAGAAGCAGGGATAGACCCTTTACCATCTATAGGTCTCATCCGCAAGCTAACTTTTATCTCTGTTTAATATTGTGTTTAAAGTGTACATGTGCCAATCATTGTACTTCTTTCATACTGTAGAGAGTTGTTTAACATCATTTGCATTCTGGAATTAATGCAAATTTATTAGTTTGCTGCTTTTTGTTTTGTTTAATGTTTATTACCATATGTTGATAATGTCTTGATTTAGTGGTATTTCTTGTGAATATGTTTTACAACTATTTGATAGAAAACAGATACACAATAGAAATTTGCTTCCCCTGCAATTTGATGGACTTTATTTTCATGAGAGAAAAATATCCAAGCATCTGCCATACGTGTTTGGATTATGTGCAGTTATTGCATGGTATGTGTGCTACAGTGCATGATGCCTGTGAAGTGCATTTTCCATTTTGAACTCAGGAATGTTCCAATGAAATTTTTTTATCATGAGCATCAACTATTGCAAATATGTTCAAATATTTTCTTCTTTCTTTATGTAAATCTCAAAAATAAAAAAAAAACTTTCAGGAGTTATCAGATTCAAAATTTGGAACATTGCTTGAAATTCATTAATATGATTTTCTCAAATGTATGTTTTTGTTTATTTTACTATTCTGTTAATGCCCGTTTTGAGTTCCCGTTTATTTATACTTCTCGTTGAGAGTTTTCTTTTGTTATTCTTTGTTTCTTTTGTTGCTATTATGTTGTGTTCAACAGCCGTTCCCACTACACAGAGCACAGTGTCCACAACAATTCTTGATTGGACAACAACTGTCAATTCCTCTACCTTACCAGGTATAGACCAACTCCCTCCTTGTGTCAACCCCTTCCTTGTTTGTTGATACAGTCTTACCTATCCTGCACCTACTTGTACAGAGCACCTTTTGTAACTTTGTCTTTCTTCACAAAATATCCCCTCTGTAACCGTTGTTTCCAACTACTTTATTATATGGCCTCTGCAATAAATAGTATAGTTATATTGCTCTTTCCTTGTCCCTTTTGTTGTTCTGCTCATTTGTGAGAGTATGTACCTGTCTTCATCTTCCCTCCTGTGAACTTTCCTTCTACATGTATATGTAATGGTATAATTTTCTTTCCTCCCACCCCCTCCCCTCCCCTCACATGCGTAAGTGCTGTTTGTATCCATTTCTTATTTCTCTTCTCTCTTCCCTGTAATCCCTGAATTATTCCCCAGTGTTTATTGGTCAAATCTTGCATCTTCTTCTTCTCCTTTTAAACTTGTAACCCCTACATGAATCTCTCTTTATATTTCTTCTGTCTTGCCTGTTTGGCCCATCCAGCACATAATACATGCATATATGCATTGGTATTATACTGGAGTTATGTCCTATACTGTACCTGATGTAAACCTCTTTATTGATCATGGAATTTTCCTGCCTGTCTTACGCTGTCCTACAAACTATCTCTCAATACACTTCCCTCATAGAGTATGGATAGGCGTCCTAGAGTGCCCATCCACACTCGGCTCCAAACATCCCAACATCTTCCTTTTATCTTCTTGGCCTTATCTTGAATTTTGCCTTCTTCATTTTTGAACAATTATTGTTTTCAATCTTTCTTCTTTTTCTTTTCCATAAAAATATGATTTCTCTTTTAAATTAATACATTATGCATGAGATCATTGCCTATTCATCTCCATCTCTCATTGTGTTGCTAACATTTCCAAATCCACCTTACTTTTTGTTGTTTTCAATATTTATGTTATACCACACCTTTTTTCCTTGTTAACTCTCATGAAACAGCTAACTTTCCTCTGTGTGCTATTAATATTCTTTTAACTTTTGTTTCATTTGTGATACTTTGATTTGGGATTTAAAAAAAAAAATCACCAGGGCCCTCTTGCATTAAAAAGTTGCTTTTAATCGCAACTCAAAAAAAGTCCCAAATACTCGATCCTGATTGGTTGAAAATCAAGTTGCGTTCAATTTTTTGAGTTGCGTTTAATCGCAACTTTTTATGCAAGAGGGCCCAGATATTCTTAAATTATTTTTAAGGGAAAGTCCATCCTGTTGTTATAATGATTTGAATAAAAGCAAAAAAAAAAAAAAAAAAAATGAAACAGATTAGTGAATGTTTGAGCAAAATCTGACAAGGTAATTATGAATTTTTGAAGTTGTAATGAATCAAACACAAATTGGGAACTCGGTGATGTATCTTGCGAGCTTCTCTCCCTCTTTTATTATACAAAAAATTTCATAAATTTTCATTTTCTTAGTTGTAGATGAAGGAATACATTTGTTTCATACAGGTTTTGTGTGAAAACATCTGTGCAATGATTATATCTAGGTTGCATGTATGATTTAATATATTCTTTTTTAAAAAGTGGAAATTTATGATTTTTTTTTACTACAGTGCAAATGGGAGAGGAGCTTGCAAGATATGTCACAGAGTTGCCAATTTGTGTTTGATTGATTACACCTTCAAAAATTCATAACTTTCTTATTTCTTATTGGATTTTGCTCAAACTTCCATTGATCTGTTTCTTTAATTTTTCTCCTTTTAAAAAGAACTTAATATCAGGGTGGACTTCCCCTTTAAATTTAACATGTTTGCCTATTGGTGCACCTTTTATTCATTGAGAATATCACAAACTGCTCCACTGTCTTCCAGCTTTAACAAACATGGATTTCTAATATGGGTTACCTCAATATCATTCTAATGAATTGTGCCTGAAAGTTGTCACATGAAATACATACTGAGAATTCTTTAGAGTTTGTATTGCAGTGTTGTTTTCTAATATGAGCAATGTATAAATTCTATTTTTAAGAAATTGATATGTTTGGTAATTTATATCATTCATGCAACATGCAACAAAATTATTGATTGAACATTTTTTCCCCTTTTTTTCTTCCCTGCATTCCATGGAATTTAACTTAATTTAAAAAAAAAATGGAAATATATTTCCATTTATTTTATTGATCAGTTTTGCCCTACTTAAACCATATTCTCTTTCATGCTGCCAAGGATAATATCATGAAGTGTAAATGTACAACGTATGTAAGTCCAAAGAGTAAACCTATTTCAATACAGACTTCACAATTATTGATACACCTCTTATCTCAACTACTGCACATGCAACAACAGTCATCATAATCATAGACAAACAGAACACAGAAGATACTACATACAGGCCTGTGTATAGACCAAGTAAACATATCAGCCCTTAGAGCTAGAAGGGTATTAACTCTGTAAAATGATAAACTTAACCCCTTTTGGCTTTCAGAAAAGATAATGAAAACATGTCGTAGTAGAGAGCTGATAGCATGAGCATGAAGGGGGGTATATTCTTTAAATATTCTGGAGATCTGGGTGTAAGAGATAATAAAGGTATGTATTTTCGTATATATCCGACGACAACCTGACTTTTTATAATCCCTCAGCAGGGAAGCAGCGTACTTCAGAACAATCAACAGAGGGCGTTGCATTCCCCGGCAGCGAGGACAACAACATATCCGAAGGCAAGCTAACCCCTTCCCTGCCCCCCTCCACCACCATTAGCAACGTGATTGGCCCTGTCGGTAAGATCTCCTGGTTTGTTCTCCGCTCATGGGTGGCTGTCTCATCTATTAACCATCATCTTAACAAGTGCATTCCATCTTCTGGTGCCGTCACTAGAATCATATGGCACTAGAATCAGATAATCGCAGCATAAACAGCTTCTCATGACATGGTTTACATTCATGTTTTTCATTACAGTCAGTCGCTAAACTATCATCTCTTGTTGCCTTAGTGAAGAGCCATTGTTTTCACCCTTTGAAGACTGAGCTCTATAACTTGAGATGAAACAGTTTAAAAATCTAATTCAAATGCAAATAAAACCATGTCCAATACATTTTTTTTTATAGAGAGAGAAAGATATGTGAAAATTACATCCTTTCTGTGGATGAAATTAATTTTATGTCCCAACTGCATGTTTTTAAAACAATGCATTTTGGATTGCATTACATTCCTTTTCAGTATTATGCTTTACAACTTTGATTTCTTTTTTTAAACGATAGGAAATAAAAAGCAGCATTGGCAAGTCATTTATGCTGAACCACATTTTCTCAGCAAATTCCATAAAAATCATCTTTCTAGCATGCTTTCTGCCTGTTAACCTCATGAATTAAATAGCTCCTGCTTTGCCTGTCCATTAAAAAGCTATTGTTCATACATCTAGTCTTTACTACATCGATCATTCATGCTCACAAGTATCTTATCATTCATGTTCCTCTAATCATCTTTACTGATCATTCTTTCTCTCAAGTATATTCCAGCTATTTACCCCCACCCATTATAAATCAACATCTTTGATTGAGAATTGTTCAACAGATCTCCCGTTTATTATTTTACGAGCTTTGAATTTCACTAACAACCTGGCAAAGTTGTGTAAATCCAGTTGATAAGGAAATTTGCCAGAATTCTAATCGGTTTTGATCTTTGTCTACTTGTATGGATTGTCATCTCTATAAGAGAAAGTCTCCCCCCCCCCCCCAAAAAAAGGGAAAATTCTGTGCTTTGATTCCTAAACATGCTCGGACCAAGTATTCAGTAAAGTAGAGTATGAAGGAAGAGAAAGATATTCAGGTATATATGCATTTATACTCTGTAACTCATTCTCTTGGAATCTCCTTTGTAACTCAGTCATCTCTGATGTGGACATTTTAGAGGTTGCCACAACCATTCCTAATGAAGTAGATGGTATCCATGGAGATAAACATGTACTAAGACCAGATGTGTATGAGTGTGAGTAGCTGGATGGATCTAGCTGCATGTTGACCTGCTTGTCTTGTACCATGTTGAGTTGAAGATATGTTAGATCTGTCAGGTCTGTCATAGAAAGCATGTGAAATATATTTTGTTTGCATGCATGTTAGGAGGCTTGTGTAGACTTCGAGAATAAAGGTATCTACATGAAACAAGAATGTTTTTATTGCCATTATGCAGGCCTGTTTCTTAGTCAACAGGATGCAAATTTTTTTTCCTTACAATCAGCTAATCATATATTGGAAATCTAAGTGAAATTAACGAAGTTTCCATGGATACATAATACAGCATATTTGGAAAGAAGGAATACATACAAATATATTTTTAAAAACTTTAAAAATTGGCCTTCTTGACTCTTAAGATTTGAAGAAGTTCATTCAAGAGAAAGGTCCAGTAATCTGTCTGTTTTTTACACTTGTCATTGCTGTGGTAATTAGAAAGAAAATGATTAGAATTAAAGTACTCTGTTGAGGTTTATCTGGTATTACTTTTCTTCTGGAGTACACTCATTGTTCAAGTCTCGAACTCTGACTTCTGACTTGTCTAGTGCATGCTTGTGAAGATGTTGGTTTCTCTGGACAGTTTTTAGCACATTCTGTTCTTCAGTGGGCATGTTTTGCACACCATCTACATGTGTTGAATGTAAATGGGCCATTCTCTCTAGCATGATTAGCAAGTCTTTTTTTCACCTTGTTCAGGAGATGCATGCTAGAAATTGTAGAAAATTGTCCCCTCCCTCCCATTTCTGGTCCGAATAGAAAAGCTGATGAGGTTACAGGCTTTTACATATTCAGATGAGATAGATGAGTACAAGCCACTTTTTGATGAGAAGGAGCAAACTTTGAGGTCCTTCTGAAATGTCAAGCTTGAGTGATAGATAAGCTCACCATTTTTGTGATTGATGTGCCTTTTTATTCCAATGGGCTTCTGTATGTATATTGCTTCATCATTGTTTTATTCGGTTGTGCTTTAGTGTATCAGTGAGTCACAATCCTTACTTGTGGACTGACTTGGAATATGTCCAGAAAAGTTGCCAGTTAGAAAAAAAATTAAATTTGTCTCTACAATTTGTAACTGTGGATCTAAGATGCCATATCCTTAGCAGTTTATCTTGGGAAGCTCAACAGCTTTGGAGCACACAATATTGCACTTATTATTTTTTTTTTCATGTAAAGAAATAATTTATTCTTTTTAATATTATTTATGTGACACCTTAGTTTTTTTGTTATGAAACAAGCCATGCTCATGTGCACTTTTATTGAAGCACATGCTAATTGAGTGAGATACATTTTGCTTTTTGTGATGTTCTATTATTTTGTTTGTTGTGTCTTTGCTTTTCATTTTTATTTTTCTGGGAGAAGTACTATTTCATTCATTTGTAAATTTCCTAATGATTTGTCTAAATTGCTTTTATTTCCTCATTCCTTTTTTTACTTGCTGCTCATAGATTGTGATGAGGGTGAAAGAAGTATAACTACTTATTGATTAAATACTAACTCATTATCTTCATTACCATAATACTTTATCATAATTGTAATCTTTGATTCATTTTAACAAATGTTTCATTATTGTGTATGTGCTGATTACCGTAAACCTTCAAATTCAGAACATAAAACAAGTTGTTTCAGATTAATATTAACTCTGAATGATGTTGCCATTTACAAATAGTATAATGACATCACTACTCCTGTACTATTGTGCAAAAGTTGTCATGCCTTATGCTTGCTTTATATAGTTATATTCATGTATAAAAAAATTAAAAAAATTGTACATGCATGTGAGCATTGTGTTGTTAAATATAATTGTAGGCTTGTAGCCATGTTTTTACAGGGACGAGAGTGCAATGAATTCCATATAATTATGTTAAGATAAGATAACAGTCAAGGTAGTTGTCATTGATGATATTGATGAAAAATCATTGATTTATTATAGATGTAAAGTCAGGATACATGAAAATGTTATTAGTAAATTGCTTTTTTTTTATTTTAAAGAAAGGAAATTACAGTATATAAAGATAAAAACTCAGTTCTTATGACATCTCATTTTGGAGACAATTAAATCCTACCAAACTACATTACACTAATCCTGAACTGAATAGAGAGTTTCCAGGAATCGTTTCATTCTCGTCCTTGCCGTATTTCTCATTGTGCTAACTAATGTTTTATTGATTCATTTGTGTCTGAGTTGGGGGAACGGGGATGTCTGTCTTTTGGAATTGTAGTGTACGAAGCTTAATTGATATCATTTATACTCTGGAGAAGCAAGAGTAATTTAACTTTAATAGGGAGAGGATTAGATGGCAATCAGTTATACATTGTGTAGAAGTAGGAGTAATTCAGTTTAATGAGGGATGATTTAAAGGCTATATCTATTGGAATAAAAAGTGGCATGCACAGCTCATCTCCAATCATTCATGCCTAGTGTATAAGTAGGAATGAATGTACTCAACAGGGGAGGACTCTGATTCTGTAACTGCAACGTAAAGCATTTATTTTCTTTAAAATTGTCAGGTAAAGGATAGCTAAGTGGTTAATGCTTAGAACAATTGACTTAAACATGTGTTGTTTTGTATTCTGTGTTCACATCAAATGTGATTCCTATGTCTGTAGAAATTAATCAAGGAAATCTAATCTTGGATTTTTATGTTTGTTTCTTGAACAGATCCACAAAAGAACCAAAGCCTGATGGACGAAGGCAACGTCTTGGTCCTGGTCTTCCTCATCCTAGGCTGGATCCTCTTCACCTTCTGTGGGATGGTGGTCCTCTACCAGTGCTACAACCAACATCATAAGGGTATCTATCAACCTCCTACCAGTGATGATAGCATCTTGAGTGCAAGTAAGGTTTCTCTGATCCAAAAAAAAAACACTCGGCATGCCGTGTCAAGCTTGCTGTTCTGGCTCCCAAATACCCCCTTGGGCGAAAAACACGCACTCCAAAATTTGTGCTTCATCGACCCCCGACATTGAGAGATAATCACACTTCATGTGCATCATCTTAATTCCTCCTTTGCATCGCACACTTGTTCTCTGCTCGCAGTGACTTTTTAATCTTTTTGCAGTGCTTGCTTTTTCTGCTTTCCTATCTCATTCTTCTTATAACTTCTTTTTTTTTTAAGTTCTTGTAGTTTTGTATATCCTATTGAAAAATACACTGCTAAATATTCCAACTCAACTCAATAATCTGAAGTTACATCACTGTTATTTCTTTATATTCTGGCTTTTTTTCATTATCTATCATTAACAAAATAAATATAAAGGGATGTTTTGGTGGTGGGTTAGTGTGGTTTCAGAATTAATTCCATCCAAAAAGTTTAGTAATGAACACATACCTTCCATCATAGAATCGCAAAGAAAATGCTTATTTTTTCTCCCTGTTTTTTTCTTCATAAATTCACTCCATCTGTCATATTCTTTTGCCATATTTGCTTTACCTGCACTCAATAGTACATGCAATTATCTTCGATGCTAGTCTGTTTGTCTGTCTGTTTGTCTGTCTGTGTTTGTTTATTCATTGAAATACTGTACATTTTTCATCACTATTCTTTGCTGAGTGTACCATTGAATGGACATTACTGCTCGTATGCATTTCATTTTAGATTTAAAGTTAAAGTCAGAATAAATGTGCATTTACAGTCAAGATTACACACTTTAAGAATTAAAAAAAAAAAGATGATTGAAGAAAAAAAGCTATAAGAAAGGAGAAGACTGAATGGACTCTACCTGTCCTTTTTATATCTTTGGGTAAAAACTTGACTAAAATGGAAGAAAATACTTCGGTTTTATCAGCCTTTGTATGGAGTCAGATGTTATACTTCAGAACTATGCAATATTTTTTCACTTGTAAACTCTCTTATTTTTAGTCACATTAATGGAGTCTCTTTCATATTTTCTTCCATTTTTGCTTCCATCGCTGTCATATACATGCTTGTTGCTTGTTGTTTCAGAAGTCCATTGTATACCTGACCTTGTTTTATGAGTCATCTAATCATTTCATGTGGTTGGTAATAACATTGATCAAAAGATCATCAGTCTTACAACATTCATGAATTCTGATCATACTCTTTCTTATATTTGCAGCCGTTTTGTAATATTCATGCAGCATTTTCTGATAAACCAAACAGTATAATGCCTGTACATGAAGATGTCAGTCTATCCATTATTATGTAAAGATGATTTGTGATATTTTCACATCTTTTGTCTTCTCCTTTTCTCCATGATGTAACCAATCTTCTTCGCTAACCAATCTCCCATCATGCATTTTGATGTGCATAACTCTTGACTGGTATGTGGTAACTAACATGTTATTTGTCTTTTTGTGTCTCAAGTGTCGCAGTATAGCTTTGCAAAAATATCTTTTAAAGTGCTTCAACTTACATTATATCAAGTGTGTTGTACAAGTTTGAAGAATAATGTTCTCTTTCTGTACAATATTTTCTATTCTTTGATTATACAAACATGAACTTCAAAGAGTGCAACTGAAAACTTTGTATAAGTACACAGTGAAAGCCTACTGCTCATTTCATGATTTATCAAACACTTTTAGCTTTCAATTTTTAGGAGGGAGAGACTATAATGCAAGGCTAATACATGCCATTATTTCATTTTGTCATGTGATTTGTAATAAGTCCGTTTCCAATGTGTGCATGACATCATTTATGTAATTCTACTTGTATGCCATCAGTAATCCTTTCATATCATTTTGTCATCTCTTTTTAATATATTATACATATATGTATTCATATTGGGTCATTTTGTATTTTTACATAGTGATACTTAAACAATTCAGTTCTTTACTCACCATTCTATAACAAAATAATAAATAGAAAAAAATGAAAAATATTATTTTGTTAATTTGGTGATCTGGGTATAATAACTATTCTAATAAATTCACATTCATTTATCACTCAATACACTATGATGATGCATTCTCAGTTGAAATCAATCTCTCCCAAACTTTGAATCAGTTTTGAGCCATTTGAAGCAAGTATCTAGAAGCTACCAATCAGAGAATCCTTACATATTATTTGTTTTTATATTTGTTAATTATGATCTGATTTATTTACTTTTTTTTGTTGTTGCTTTGAATGATTATTTGAATTTGTGTTCTTAAAAATTGTTTTATGATGGTAGTTTGAAATATTTTGTTTTAATGCTCATGAAGCTTGCTGCTGACAATTTAGATAGATAAGAGCAGATAAATTCTTTGTTTGTGTTTCGTTTAAAAATTGACTGCTGAATCACCATTTCTGGTGATTTGAATAGGTTTAGAGTTGATAGAGGGAATAGATAGCATGTACAGAGTAATGAAATACAAAATGAATGACCTGGAGATTATTACTACTTTGCAACCAAAATTTTCTGGCATTGACCATTAATGGTTTTCATTGATTTATACAAAGTTGGTAATTTAAAAATGCATGCAGTGCAGTGCTTAAGTTATTTTTGTGGCAATGTGTCTTAGATTTTCCCAACTACTCATCAACTTTTAAAAATATATGTTGGAACAATATAAGTGAAGCCTTTCCCTGTAGCCATAAATTTAATCAACTGCATTCTCTCAAAAATTATTATTTAATAGCAGAAGTGTGCACTATATCTAGATTCAGTCAATCACCTTGAAGTTCATGTTTGTGAATAGTGAATTTTTGTTGTTTTAGATTTGGAATTGTTCAAATTTGAAGATGATTTACATTTTTGATGTTATTTACTTTAATGCATGACATGTGATCTGATTAATAGATAGTCTAAAAAAGGCATTTTGGGTTTATTCTGTTAGTTTCTTGTGAAAGCAGTATTGTTGTTTATATGGTTTATAGACTTACAAGTTAGTTTGTAGTTTTACTATTGCAGTAACACTTCTAGATGTCAGCATCCTTTTATACTCTTACAAACTTATTTTGATGTGTCTGTTTATACTTTTGGATACCAATGTTGTTTTGAAGTCTTGTTTAGTATAATCAGTAGAATTTGGATATGTATGATGTACTGGTAGTGATTGAAATTAATGTTTGTCTGATTTGTTCTTTTATTAGGAATGAAGACCAAGGAACAGAAAGACCTCCTCTCTACCCAAAACCAGAATGGAAAGGTGGCCAATGGCATCCCAATGGAGGTCCCGTGGTCGCCCCCCTCCCGTGCCACCCACACCCCTGCAGGCAGGGAGAGAGACTCTCTTGGACCAGTCAACGGCCACAGCTTACCTAGACGTCCCATGCCAGTACCTACCCCCATGGTTCCACCGTCCTACAGGTCCCCTGTCTCCTTTGCTCACACAGTTGGCTCCTTGCCCAGCCCTGCTCGCATCAACAAGTACAAAAATAACACAAGCACTTTTAACAGCCTTGACAGGCACAGAACACCACAAATCCACAATCTGTATGTGGAGCACCCGCGAAGCCATGCCCATGAACCGTACTCGCCGTTCAACGGGCGGGTCATGACAGCCGAGGACCGGAGACCATCGGGCGCCTCGGACAGTGAGATGTATGACGACGATGTGTGGCAACCAAGAGTGGCTGGGGAGGAGCTGGTATGACTATTACACCACCACCAGGGTCAACCCTTAGGAGACCAGCCTGACTCGACCGAATCCAAAGAAGAGCTGGGAGATTTATCTCTCTAAAAAGACTTGTAGCAGTACTCTGTGTGATGCGCTCATTCCGCACCAGAACGAGAGTTTAAAGGATCGCAGCTCATTTATCTCGCGCTACTGGCTGGAGCAGAGCCAGTCCATTACAATGCTTGCACATATTATCAGAGACTGTTCACAGTGATTTACAAGAAACAATATGAATGGGTTCTTCATCTGTTGTCATGGTAATGCTAGCGCACAGTGATACGCAATTATTGCACATTACGCATGTGGATGCGCAGCATGCCGATATGATTCTACTGTGTCACTGAGCGAGCTGAGAAATCAACCATTAAGAATTTGCTCGGTGCAATGAGTATTCTTACCTGTCTGCCGGAAAAAAAGCATTGCCTCAAATGTTTAAACATTCCATTTGAGAAGAGAAAAAGGAAGAAGCTGAACAATGAATGAAAGAAAGATCATCAGTAGAACTGTTGTTACATCTTTTTCAACAAACTGGACACTTCTCCAGTACTGGAGAGTGGTATTTGGCAGATAATCTTGTAACACTTCCATGTAATATCTTGAAGTAACTCTCGAGCAAGAGGACATTCGAGTTATGCAACATGCAACTCCCATAATGACTGTCAACCTGCAGTTGATTTAGAGTGAAAATGTGATCAAGTTATTTTGTCTTGAAATCAAGACATTAATTTAGATTATGATAGAGGTTGAGCTTTGATGCTCAGAAGAAGTGGGGAATTGTGCAAATATTAAAGATACAGAGAAAATGAAGAAAAAGAAAAAAAAAATATACTAGAAAAATTCAAACTATTCCTGATATTTTTTACCATAGAAATTTGCTCTATTTTCAAATTTAGAACCAATTTTTGCAGTTGGTAATAATTATTTCTTTAGACCCAGAGTAATAGTGTTTTGTGTGTCTTTGTACCCCCTGCTTTTGATTGGCTGTACTGTATGCACACAGTATACCATTTCTCACATCACAACTATGGCGATTTAGGAAGAAATTAGGATATAAAGACATCACTGCAAACAGATGCACTTCAATTCTTCTTTAGATGCATATTATAAAAAAGCGGATCAAATTAGGTTAGAGGTTATGAGTTGTATTCATGTGTGAAAGTGATATGCAATGCAGATGTAATGCTGTCTGCACTTTTGCCCACACCTATGCAATTTTTTGTGAGTTCTAGAATTGAAATCTTTTGCTGAGGATATAGTCGTTCTAGTCTTTGGAATAGTTCTGCAAGTAACAGGTCTGTGAGTGAATGGGGTGGAGCTTAATGGAAGCAAGGGCTGCATTAGTAGAACATTGATAGCACCCTTATTAAACTCTCTGGTGTTTCACAAGAAGTGCCATGAATAGAAATTCAAATAATATCTGGCTTATAAACACATACCATATGTGTTTTATACTGAACAGATCTCTACTACATGTCAAATTTCATCAACATGCAAGTCTGCTCCTACTCTATGATGAACACACTGCTTCTTCATAAGTGAAGTAAAAGCAAATTTGAACCAGTGAGTAGATAAGGAATAGCTATAGTGAATGAATGAATAAATTCATGAATTTATTTCATAATACTGCAGAAATCTGCTGTGAACATTACAATTGAAAGTATACATAGTTCAAATATCGAATACAGATATCATAATAACAATTTCAGTGTAATCAAGAGTGAAAATTACATTAGTCATTAGAAAAGGCAGTTCATGGGAGAACCTAAGGAAAAGCACAGCTTGTTAAAACTAGGTTCCCTAATTAAAGAGAATTACAACAAATGTAATTACGTAAACATATACAGATATGGCAGTAAAGAGACAAGACGATATGCGTGAAAAAATAGAAATAGACACATAAATCACTAAACATCAAAATAAAAATAAGCTTATATGAGCATTTAATTTTAGCCTGTTGGGTTTATAGTAGTAGGAAATCCAGATACACATCATAGTGAGTATGTGTAGGAATGATCAAAATTCAAAAAGAAGGAAGGGTTTTGTGTTTGTTATGTTTAGACAGGCAGAAAAGCATACACAATTGTTATGAAATCTCTTTACTCACAGACCTGCTTTAGTATCTCAATTGAATTAAATTTTTGTTTGTGACCAACATAATGTGTTTGAAACTTTGAATTAAACTTAATTCATATTTATCCATTTGACTATTTTTTGACATTGTTCAATGAATTAATGCACTAACAAGGTCTGGAACACTGTATGTGATTGAAACATACTAATTGCCGTCTAACAGATTTGCTAGATTAGTTCAGCATTTGGAGAGAAACCACCCCAAAAGGGTGGTAGGTGGTGGGTTTTACAGTAACATTTTGCCGTTACAGTTTTAAACATATGATTCTGGCCAAAGTGACCGGAGGTATCTGTGGTTTTATTGTTTAAAGTAACCGTATACAGAATAATGTGTATTTTGTCAGAAAATGGTGCAAGATTTATGTTGTTTGTATTTTTTAAAAAGTTGTATGTAATAATCTCCCTTTGAAGAAAGCAAATATTTTATATGTTGTATTCATTGTACAGAAATCCCACATTCCAAATGTTTATAAGAAGTTCTTTTTGATAACTTAGTGTATTATTTTAAAGAGGTAGAATAGATTTTTTTTAAATATCAGAATTTGATAAGCTTCCTCTGGTTGATGAAATGTAATGAAAATTTTGGGAATAATTTGGATAACATTTTCTGTAATATTTTACACTTCATTCATGAAAATTAGATGATTATTTCTTTTAAAGGGTACCAATCACCCAAAATAGTGTTGCTCTGTATGTTAGAGGTTACATGTCGTTATACTATATTCAAAATATGGGCTTCAAATATTAATTCTATAAAGAGATATTGCAATTTCAATCACACTCTCTATAAGCGTAAATGCGACTTGTGAGTAGACTACTCGACGCACCCGTACGCGCTCGCCAAGGTATAGGCTCATGCGGAACCAAACTCTGAGTTTGGTTCCGCGCTAGCATTTTCATATTATCCTTTATTTCCTTCATACTCACTAACTTTTGACCTATAGAATACCAGACAAAGTTCTTTGAGGTTAATTTCATACTTTCTAGCTGTACACAAATTATATTTTCAGGTGATTGGTACACTTTAAAAATCACTGCTCATTCACCATTTCTTTGTTGCAATTTTGTTCTGAATGAAATATACTTTGTATTCACTGCCACTTTTAGTTATCCATGCAAAAGTTTTTCGTTTTAGATTCTTGATGAGTATTATATTTTGTTGTTTTGTTTGATGTTGCTACATACGCAACTACTCACAGTCGTCATTGCATTTTTAAAAAATCCATTTATGTCTTGCTTAGCTTTTTAGCTGAATTAAAGAAGAAAGTTGTTTTGTTCCAAATTTTGCTTTAATTGTTGAGAAGCAAGAAGATTTTTTTGTTGTTGTCATGGTGATATTACTGGGATGATTAGATACACACCAGTATTAAGCCTCTCGTCTTTCACATGTGTTATATGCATCTCACCACTGTAACCAGCCATCATTTATAGTTAGGAATGCTAGAGTTCAGTTCTCACACCCAAAATAGTAGTATTTTTAGTTATCTTCCTGTTTCATCCATTCTTCATTTTCAACTCGTCCAGATAAAATTTTGTGTCTTCCACTCTTGATTGTCTGTAGAAAGTAATAGTTTTAAAATGGATGTCTTTACAAAAAAGTATAGATATGTATTTGAAACTGTTAGTACTCTTAGTGCATTATATTTACATCATCTTTAGTTTGAGATGTATACCAGCACTGCTCTGGTTTCAGAATCCTACTGTACTGAATCTGCATAGAGCTGTGAGGGTGTTAACTCTGTGTACAGCAATATAAGTTAGCTCTTATGCTTCTTAGCAGATTACATACTGAAAGGATTTTTATCCATTCTGGTATGCTTCTATCCTGTATATTTCTATTGGTAAACAATGCGGAATATACCCAGAAAAGAAAAAAAAAAAATAGGGAGATAACTTTATACTCCTAGAGGAGTTTTTATATCACAAAAATTCAAATCCACCATATCAGCATATACACAGTATGTCACCAAAAACTAATGTACACAATTTAATGTGAAGATGATACATGTATGTCAGATGTGAGATTTCATATTCTTTTTACCATAGTACTAGGGAAGCTCTTTTTAAGTTTTCAAGTATTTTTTTGTTGTGATGGTTGTCACAATATATTCTTTGTCATTTCGATGGTATTCATTTTGTAGATAATTGCTGAAGGCTATTGGTTTCTTATATGAATGTATTCTTTGATTTTTTTTTTTAGTTTGAAAGCCTGTGTTTTTATGGTCGCTTAATTTGCCAAATGCTTTATTGTTATTATTATTATTATTATTATTATTATTATTATTATTATTATTATTATTAATAATAAGTAGATTCCAATGTGATGGCCTGGAGGAGTTGGTCGAAAAAGATTAACTTGCGATTAGAAATTTATTTAATGCATCTTGTGAATGGTAAAGGTTTATTTTTGGTACTTTATAAGTTACCAAAATGTAAATGAAAGAGACATATTGAATATTATGTATATAAGATTGAATGAATATTATGGGAAAAAACTTCAAAAGAAATAACTTGTGGTTTGTTGCCCATTCTAAGCTTTATTTTTGTAACTGTCTATTGCCTTTCATAGGTAAGAAAAAACTATAGAAAGAACCTCTATGCATAAAATGATTATTTGGTTATGTAACAAAAGACCGGACATATGTGTCTTGAATCTATTGTCGATAATCATGATATATGAGCAAAGCTGCAGCACAGATCCCCTCAAAGTGATTATAAAATTAAATTCAAATAAACTTTGTGAGAATTTAATGTGGAAATTTACGAGAGAGAGAAAGCCAGTGATTCAGAAAATAATAGAAGGTCTAATTTGGAAAGTATGCTACTTATTGAGGAGGGAAATGTTTCTTCCAAGGCTTGACAGATTGACGAAATCTAACAATTGGATTTAATGCAGCCTCTTTTTAGCTATCACTGTTTCGCTTCATCTTGTCCTGTTTGTAACTTTCAAGGAGTTTTAACTTTGAACAATTATGTCCATAAGAGATGTATATGCTGATTGTGTAAATATATTGCAAAACCCATTTTTTTATGTTATTGCAATAAATGCAAAAATGAAAGAAAAAAAATTGACTGAAGTATTCCTTGTTGATTTATCTAATTAACTTTGATAATGAACTGTATTATGTGTTTATGTTCTATCTTCCTAACTTGGTTATCGTTTAAAGAGAGATCTTTTATTGAGAACAAAGTTGAAGAAGCATTTTGAGTTAGATAGCAAGGGAGATATGAAGTGAATAAGTGATGAGGGAGAAATGAAGAGGTGATTGGGAGAGGTGAGAGAGAAAGAAAGATGAAATATATGAGCATAATGGGAAAGACATGAACATCCAGCAAACAAGAAGGCAAAAATGAAACATGTACATGTATAAGGTTATGAAACATGCATAAGAGGATAAAAAGTTATGAAACTGCATAAAGAATTGTCATTACAAATATGCTATATGAAAAAAGAAAAAAAGCAGAGGGAGTAATTGCAACTTGGAAATTTTTTTTAGAAAAATGAGTAATGATCCATCTTCATCTTAGAGAAAGCTAATGGGAGGGTGAAGATGATGAAGGATGAAATTTAATGGAGAGATGCAACAGATAAAAACGAGGGAAGGTTGAATGAAGGACAAAACAATATGAGCAAGAATGAGAGAGAGAGAGAGAGAAAGAGGCTTGGGCCCCCGTTGCATAAAACTTACCATTAACGGTAACTTTGCCATCAGTGGTAACTCCCATGGAAATCTTGATTTTGATTGGCTGTTGAGTGATGTTACCATTGATAGCAGAGTTTTTGATAGAAGAGCTACCAATAATGGTAACTGCTATCAAAAACTGGCGACAAATTTTTTCCCCTAGCCCTCAAAAAAGTCACTCCAAGGGGGGGGGGGGGGTGGTTATCATATGTTTTCCTCCATAATTCTCTGACAAGCCAACAACAACAAAAAAAATTTATAAAAAAAAAATAATAAAAATCGAGCTACTTGGGCCAGCATTTCCCAGGCCATCTTGGCATTCAGGTCGGCGTATATGGTCATTAGTGATTACATGCAGGGGCGACACAGGATTTCGTAGGGGGGGGGGGCACAATGCCGAGAAATCTTTGGACAAAAAAAGAAGAAGAAGAAAAAAAAAAAAAGGTAATCAAATTTTCATGATCGTAGGCCTACTGCATAATCGACTGCTTGACAATCTCTGGCACAGTATAATTGCATCATCAGAACTCAACTTTATCTTTATTAAAAGTAAAGTGTGTGTTTAAAAGCATAGGGGCAGGGGCGCCGGCTGTGCCCCTCCCCCGGCCCCTCAGTCCGCCCGGGAAGGGGGGGGGGGGGCAGGGGCGGCGCTACAGGGGGGGGGGCAGGGGGGGGGACCGCCCCCCCTATGATTTTTCAAGTAGTGAAAAAAGAAAAAAAAAAGAAGAAAAAAGAAGAAAAGGAGGAAGAAAAGGGAAGAAAAGGGAAGAAAGAAGAAAAAGGAGTATTAAAAAGAGAGGTCTTAAACATATAACTCTATATTACCCCTGTTATTCAATGGAGAAAAAATATGACGTCATCTTTAGGTCGTCTTGCCCCTCCTATCCAAATACCCTGGCGCCGCCCCTGGGGGGGGGGGGGGCGGGGGGGGGGGTATGTCTCATTGAGGCGGCCGTAAGACATCCGCGTCCATGATTTTCTAAAAAGCACCCTAAACGACAATGTAAGTCGAGAGGTTTTTTGATACCCTATTCAGGGAAACCCGCGAAAAAATTTTGATTTTTATATTTCTTATTAGATACGTTGCACAAAACTTGCGTTTGAACGCAACTCAGGAAAATCAAACGCAACTATATTTACAGCCAATCAGAAGTGCGCATTCAGGACTTGCGTTTGATTTTAAGAGTTGCGTTTAAACCAGGGACGGCGCGACAGGGGGGGGGGGGGCAGAGGGGGCGACCGCCCCCCCATGATTTTTCAAGTAGTGAAAAAAGAAAAAAAAAAAGAAGAAAAAGGAAGAAGAAAAGGGAAGAAAAGGGAAGAAAAAAGAAAGAGGAGTATTAAAAAGAGAGGCCTTAAAATATAACTCAATATTACCCCTGTTATTTAATGGAGAAAAAATATGACGTCATCTTTAGGTCGTCTTGCCCCTCCTATCAAAATACCCTGGCGCCGCCCCTGGTTTAAACGCAACTCTTTGTGCAACGGGCCCCTTGCATATATACCCCGACGTTGTATGTCCGGACAGGTTGGTTATCCGGACAGGTTGGTTATCCGGACAGGTAATTTTTAAACAGTAAATTTAACAACTTTTCATGCACTGATTGTCACACAAATATCTTTCACAGGATAGGTTGAAAATCATGTGAATTGCAAATATTCACTGATTATAATGTTACCTGATGCATACTTTTCGTAAATTCTGACAGCAAAATTGACCCCCCCCCCCCTCCATCCTACACCCTATTCGAGGATTGGTTCTTCTTGACCCTTTTTGGCCAAAAAGGAAGAGTTACTTAGACTAATATTTACTTTGGAACACATTGCAGAATGATGTTTTCATTGAAAGAATAGAAAAGAACCATTTTGATTCATGAAAATATCCAAGGGGAAGCCCAGCTAACAATCGGACGTTTTTAAAACGTTCTAAAAACGTTCCAAGTTGGTTCTCTGGACGTTTCGTAAAAACGTTTTTTGGACGTATTTTTGTGGAAGGTTTTGGACGTTTTAAAAACGTTTTTTTATACGTTTAAAAAACGTTTTTTAAACGTTTAAAAAACCAAATAAAAACCTTTGAAAATTTACTTCTAAATGAAGGACCTGCAGAAAACCTACGGACGTTTAAAAAACGTTTGAAGAACCTTTAAAAAACCTCCAGCAAACGTTTTATGAACGTTTATAAAACGTTTCTCAAAAACCTTTCTAGAATGTTTTGAAACCTGGTAGACGTTTTAAAAACGTCCAAAAAACCTTTAAAGAACCTTCATAAAACCTGGCGGACGTTTTAAGTACATCCAAAAAAATCCTTCCAGAACGTACATAAAACCTTTCTAGAACGTTTTGAAACCCGGCAGACCTTTTAAAAACGTCCAGAAAACCTTTAACGGCAGACATAAGAATAAAAACAAGAATAGCTTCTTGATATGGAGGTGATTCTTCTCATTCCATTTTCATTGTAATGGTTTATAATCCTAGCATCCTATAATGCTATCAACTCTAATCCTATATATAATTCTTACAACTGTAATCCTACATCTTAATCTATTATACACTATCATAAACCTACTTACAGTTTTGTTGGCAGGTTTTTCTATATATAGGGACCAGATGGCAATGACCGTAAAAAATAGTTGAAGATTACATTTTTTCAATTGTGAACTATAAATACCTCTTCGAATTGCATCGGGCATAAAAATTAATGTAAATACATTTTGCATTATAGCACAAATTTAATTGTCAAAATAGATTGCCGTTTATCCTTTTTAAAATATGATTTTGGTCAATCGTGGTTTTTTGTGAATTTTCATGAATCATGATCGATTATTATCATGTACATGGTCCAATTTTAAACGATTAAAAAACGTTTTCTTTTGGACGTTTTAAAAACGTTTGGTGTTTACTTTGAATAATAATAATAATAATAATAATAATAATAATAAAAATAATAATAATAATACTGATAATAATAATAATTATGATGATAATAATAATGTTGATGATAACAATAATAATAATGATAATAATAATAATGATAATAATAATGATAATAATAATAATAAAAATAATAATAATAATAATAAAGATGATGATAATAACATCAACAATTACAGTAAGAATCATATAATAATAATGATAATAAACATCTACTCCAGTTAAACGTTCACCAAAATACGTCTTGGTAAAACGTTTTGTAAACGTTTTTTAAACGTTTAATAAAGACGAAGTCGTAGCGGACCTAATAAAAACGTTTTGTCAACGTTCATTAAAGACGAAGACGTAGCGGACCTAATAAAAACGTTTTGTAAACGTTTTGTAACAGAGCAAAACAAGTTTTACATGAATTGTCCCTCCTTTGTAAATAGCCCCCCCCCCCTTCAGTGGAATGGATTAGTCCAGAATCTTCTGGCATTTTTCTGTACTTTCTGTTTGAAACAAAAGAAGCACCACACTCAGCTCACCAGCCATGATGTAGTCTCTTAGTCTTGAGAAAGTTCTCTCCTTTTAAGAGATACTGTGCAGTCATCAGTGTCAGTTAAAAGAATGAAGGCTGATCTTGTCACTTGCTTTATGGGCATGAAGTAGTCGGGGTTCTTCTTATTGTTACTCAATCGTTCTTTATTGTCACACTCCGTACGACGGGAGGAATAAAGTGGAAAAAACCCTCAATTACCATCTTCTTCTGGGTGTTTTATTTTCCTGTGTTACATTTTGGCGTCACGGACAGGATTCCTCCAGATGGGACGTCGTCACGCAAGAACCCTGACTGCGCAGGACTGATGTGATCAGCGAATTGCTTCTATCACCAAGGGACCTGGAAACCTCGATTCCAGAGTGGTTGACATCAGTGTGTGAATTATTTGTCATGATTAATGGACATTTGAATACTTTTATCAACATGGCTCAGTCGGCAGGATTTTCATCTCTGCAAAGCCCTGGCCTTCTGTGCAGCTTCAGCGGCTGAGGATTCCGTCAACTTGATCTTGGATGTCGAAGTTTTGTAAATATTACTGTAGGTTAAGGTGTAGCAATGGTAACTGTGTGTATGGTTACGAGAGCTGTAGCTAGGTCGGTTTTTATATTTTAATTGTAGGCTACATTGAATTTGTTTCGAGGTCTCTGTCGGAATGATTTTTGAGGACATAATTTTAGTGTATTTGGTTTAGATTGTGTCTGTCAGAGGAATATTGCTATTCAGATGTTGTGCGAAGTATCATAGTAATGCTGTGTTTTGGAACAGTCCAAACCTCTATTGTATGTAACTTTGGTCGGTTGGGTGGAGCCACAGGATGTTGGAATCCAGAGACACCGATATTTTATATATTGATAGGAGGGATTACAGTATGAGTAGAGCATGTATGCAGCTCTAGCTTTGATGGCTTTGTCAATAATGAATAGTCGGAATATTTCTTGCTTTGAAATTTGGGGACATAAAGTGTAAATTTATTGGAAAGTGTTAATTTAGGGTACGCATATTTTGTTGGTTTGTTGGTTTTAATAGAGACTGCTTTTGAAAAAGCAGGGGAGCCTATGTCCGTAATGTTTTTTTTTGGTCAGCAATTTTTGTGCGGTAACTGAGTATGTGTATAGTTTGTTATGGATATTGTATTGCATTGTTTCATATTGATATCTCTTATGTAACTAGGAATTGACTGGAATTACTGTTAGAAATAGTTGGGTTGAAGTATTTAATGTTAATTCCGAAAACCTCGACATGAGACCGGAATTGCATGAGAGAAATACGGTTTGACTATTCGGAACAGTAAAAGAGTTTCTCCGTACCTTTGTTTTTCTGTTAACCTCGTGAGGAGGCTGGAAAGAGCAAATTGGTAGCGTTGAATATTAGCCGTAGGTTACTAGGATTTCTTTGTGAATTGCAATGGTGATAGTGATATCCATGATCGTAACGAAGCACAGATTATTTACCTGATGGGTATTTTGTGAAAGTATTAAATTGGTTTGTGTAGGTCTAGAAATGACACTGGGTATAGGTTTATAGGGTGTATATACTGTTAAAATCATTTGGTTTGTGAGAGACGCCTGTAATATGAAGATTTATGTCGATAACAAAGGATTGGCAGTAGACTCTAGAACTGTTAGGATCAGTCGGTTAGCACTTAGTCTGATGTCAATGCTAGGAGCCTCGTCATGAGTCTAGTATTGCGTAGGGAGGAGTGTACATGTAGGACTGAAACAGTTGAGTTATGCACTAGATATGTTTTCTGTGATTCTCGTCATGAGACCTGAAAGTTCGTATTAGTGGTGTAGGTAGGCCAACTGTGTTACGATTTGAATTTTCATGTTCTGTGTTATGCAATTTATTTTTTAATCGCACGATTAATATTAGTTTGCATATTGGCAAGGTGGTAGGGTTATAAAATCTGAAACAGGTGTAATGGTGACAAGTTATAAAGGGAATTTAGTGTAATTAATTTTTTGTAGCCTGAGTGTCGGGACGCCACTCAATTAAGCAGGGAAGTGTGTAACAGAGCAAAACAAGTTTTACATGAATTGTCCCTCCTTTGTAAATAGCCCCCCCCCCCTTCATTGGAATGGATTAGTCCAGAATCTTCTGGCATTTTTCTGTACTTTCTGTTTGAAACAAAAGAAGCACCACACTCAGCTCACCAGCCATGATGTAGTCTCTTAGTCTTGAGAAAGTTCTCTCCTTTTAAGAGATACTGTGCAGTCATCAGTGTCAGTTAAAAGAATGAAGGCTGATCTTGTCACTTGCTTTATGGGCATGAAGTAGTCGGGGTTCTTCTTATTGTTACTCAATCGTTCTTTATTGTCACACTCCGTACGACGGGAGGAATAAAGTGGAAAAAACCCTCAATTACCATCTTCTCCTGGGTGTTTTATTTTCCTGTGTTACATTTTATTAAGACGAAGACGTAGCGGACCTAATAAAAACGTTCTGTGAACGTTCTGAAAACGTTTTGTGTTTGCTGGGAGATTTTCAGATGCCGAATGGGTAGTGTCAAATTTCCTACCCTTTTTGAGGATCCTTCCTCATCACTAGTGAATATGATAGCCTAAACGAGATCCCCGGGTTACCCAGAGATCTGGTGGTGAAAAAACAACCCTTTTTACTCGTTTTCATGGACCCCTCCCCCCCCCCCCCCTCGGCCCCTATTGCCTGCTATATGGGGGGGGGGGGGGGTGCACTTCCGGACCCTTAACAAAAATTAGCCTGTCAATTTTGCAGTCAGATTTTACGAAAAACATGCATCAAGTAACACTAAAACCCCACTAAAACCAGTGAATATTTGCAACATGATTTTCACCCTATCCTGTGAAAGATTTGTGACAATTTGCATGAAAAGTTGTTCGATTTACTGTTAAAAAAAAAGTAGGTTGAAAATCATGTGAATTGCAAATATTCACTGGTTTTAGTGTTACTTGATGCATATTCTTCGTAAAATCTGACGGCAAAATTGACAGGCTAATTTTTGTTAAGTGTCCGGAAATGCAACCCCCCATACTACTACTGTATAAATGTACAGTAAGTATACTCAATTTCAAATCAACAACATGCCTCGTCTGCGCGCGCGCGCGCAGCTAGCTAGCGCAGCGCATGCGCAAATTGATTTATGACGCAAATTTGATTTTCTGATGTCGAGGTCAGAGATTTCATCGGCTAATTATTCTAACTTTTAGACCTACAACTGTATTGGTAAGTCTACATAATCCTTTTATCTAAGAAATCGATAATCGCTGCTTGATGAGGATATTTGTCAGGCCTGGGTTCTTTCATCGTTTGAACAGATCCATCCATGTTTAACTTTTGTTAATGAGTCTAAAATTTTTGTTCTTGCCTTTCCCCCTTTTTTGCATGCTTTCATTTTGAGACTTATAGAAACTAACTTGTCTACTCTACTAGTTCACGAGATATTCAATTTTCAACACACTTTACTTTTGAATCGTAATTGAATAACATATATTGCAGCATCTTGCCCTTTCATGAAGTGACTCCGAGTGACTGAATAAGAATATGAAATTATGATGAATAAAGGTTAGAGTCAACTTCGGAACACGTCAGAAAAGTTCATTGCCATTAACTGGAAAAGAAGGTCACGTTGACGCATATCCATATCGCGCCCTGAGGCTGAGACTTGTCATTTGAGTTTAGTTGGAAAGCTGGCGGAATACGTAGAGAGTGAGAGAGACTGAGTGAGAGTGAGAGGGAGAGTTGATGTCTGTTTGACTCCAGAGTCCATAGATGCCAAGACTAGGTCTGTTAAACGTTGACTATTTGGGATGTCTGAAGCCAAGAAGAATGGCCAAATCTGTCAGCTTATTTTATGCTGAATCGCACAAAAAATGGCATCCATTTTTCAACGTAGCCGTAAGGTCAAACTATGGTAAAGCTATACGCGGCGCAGGTCCTAAAGCTACGCACCCCGCAAATACGTGCAATGCGACGTGACGCCTTCAATGCGCCAAACGTTTGGTTTGACTGAGTCTGAGCAATGAGATTATCATTTATGTTCGCCAGAAAGAATGAGTAATTTTCCTTTATTTTGGGTGATATTATCACTATTTGCAAAAGGGGATGGAATTCACGTCAGTCAGCTTAAAATCAAAATTTGCGTACATGTAGCTTAAGGACCCTTTCATTTTTTCAAACAAATTCGACATGGGTAACGACCATAGTTAGGTATCGACATTGACTTGAAAATTAATGTTATTGATATTTTTCCTTCGTAATTTTCTCAGGAATTTAATTTAAGAGTATGTAGAACCAAGACATATAAAAGAAATTCGCATGAATTATTGAAAAGGTGACTTTTTAGCCGCTGGAAACTAGGTGCGTAGCTTTAGGTCCCCCATCATACATTAGTTAACGTTACAATTTCCAAACTAACTAAAAATATGAACCCATTGGCAGTTTAAAATAAATTTGGTATCATATGATGGGAAATTTAATTTCCTATATTTTGGTGTTAAGGACAAGTTGTAGAACATATAGGCTATGGCAATGTTTAATCCCTGGCTCCATTAAGAAAAACTGAAAAGTAGGGTCTAAACTCTAACTTTTTGTTAGTCTAAATATGTTTAAAGTGACATCTCGGCAAGTTCCTGAGCTATAAACTTGTCCATCAGAACTTAAGTATTATGGAATGTTCCACATTTGATACTGCATGATTTTTTGAGAAAATAATATGTGATCATATTGCCATATCAATTTGGAAATACCCTTCCCCTACTGCTCCACAGGCACAGCCACAGGGCTCTATATGCAAAGTTACCCAGACGTTGTGCGTGTGTCCTGACAGTTTGGTTATCCGGACATGTCATTTTGAAATAGTAAATTACTTAAGGTTACTTAAGGTTGAGTTCTGGACGCAGGTAGTGAAGCCTCTATGTCCAGATCCTGGTTGCCTGATAGGACTCCGGCGGTATCGGCACGGCTGGGGGAGCTGCTCTGTATTTGAATTTAAATTCAGTATTGGGCTAGAACCTATCTAGTTTATTTTCAAAATGTATGACACTATCAGCCTCCACAACACAGTTTGGGAGGCTGTTCCACATATTCACCACTCTCATGCAAAAAAAAAAATTACTTCGTATACTCTTATTGGCTCTTCTTTTGCTTAACTTAAAGCTATTACCCCTCGTCCTGGAAATATTGAGCTCAAGAAGAGGCGTTACACTTGGATCATATATCTTTATCATTTTGAAGGTCTCAATCATATCGCCTCGAGCTCGTCTATAAACCAGGGTAGGCAGTTGCAGTTTACGTAGTCTTTCTTCGTAGCTGAGACCTTTCAAAGAGGGAACAAGTCGAGTGGCCCTTCTTTGCACATTTTCCAAGGCATCAATATGCTTGTATTTCCAAGGGCACCAAACAGATTGAGCGTACTCAAGATGTGGCCGAACGAGAGCTTTAAATAGTCTTAAAAATATATGCTCATCTAAATAGAGAAAGGAACGTCTAATCAGACCAACATCTCTATTTGCCTTGGTAATTATGTAATGTTCTGAATGTGGCTATCAAAAGGAAGTACATTATCTACACAGACGCCCAAGTCACGAATGCACTGGACATTTTCAAGGTCATGTCGTGAAAAGCCCTGACCTAAATAGTATTTCCGATTTGTATCTTTATCACAGTTAGATTTTGTGCCAATAGTCAAGATTTTACACTTCTCAGGGTGAAAACTTAATAGTCATTTGGCAGACCAACTCTGCAGACTCATAAGGTCTTCCTGCAGACAGGAAATATCCTCTGCACACGAAATTTTACTGAGAACTTTTGTGTCATCCGCATATAACAAGGTTTTACATTTGGTGACATTAGGGAGATCATTGACATAGATGACAAAT
Organism: Heliocidaris tuberculata; assembly: GCA_025618425.1. Lineage (NCBI taxonomy): Eukaryota > Metazoa > Echinodermata > Echinoidea > Camarodonta > Echinometridae > Heliocidaris > Heliocidaris tuberculata. The sequence goes on from CM046839.1 coordinate 15,246,494, forward strand.
AATATTGGGCCGAGAACACTGCCTTGTGGAATACCACTGAGGACAGGGGCCCAGGGAGAAATACCAGAGTTAACAAATTGAACAACTTTTCATGCAAATTGTCACAAATCTTTCACAGGATAGGTTGAAAATCATGTGAATTGGAAATATTCACTGATTTTAGTGTTACCTGATGCATATGTTTTTGTAAAATCTGACGGCAAAATTGACAGGCTAATTTTTGTTAAGTGTCCCCCATCCTAGTACTAGTATACCCAGACGTTGTAATTCCGGACAGGTTGTTAATTCGGACAGGTCATTTTTAAACAGTAAATCGAACAACTTTTCATGCAAATTGTCACAAATCTTTCACAGGATAGGTTGAAAATCATTTGAATCGCAAATATTCACTGGTTTTTAGTGTTACTTGATGCATGTTTTTCGTAAAATCTGACGGCAAAATTGACAGGCTAATTTTTGTTAAGTGTCCGGAAATGCAACCCCCATCCTACCGTAGACGTAGTCCACACCTATTTAATTTGTCTATGGTCCACACCTAAATCTATTTACGTCTATGGTCCACACACTCTGTGTGAGCGCTCAAGTGTTTCCACACTCCACAGGACGTTTTTGTGCCATTTCATTTGTAGATCATTCTATGTCTATGCGCCTATTCTATGGGAGTTTTTTTTAATCTGAAAATTTCCAAGAATCCATTTGAACATTACTTGATAATAAATGCATGAATTTACATGAAATTTGGTCCGTGTTTTTTTTTTTTTTTTTTTTTTTTTTTTTTTCCAGTAGTCTAGGTCTATCTTCAACAAGATCTGAAAAAAATCCGATCATTTGAATGTGTATTTTCTGATATAGAAAAATCCTCCAGACAACCTACTATCTACCCTACACATCATTTAGGTTTTGGCACATTGATTATCCTTATTAACAGTTAAAAAGTTTCAAAATAAACCAATGACACTTTTATCTTGTGACTTTGTTGTGTAGAAATCCTGACCGAGAAAATCAGTTTATTTCGTTCGGGTATCTATGCTCCGCTGAGACTACGTCTGGCCCACAGAACTCCTAAAGACGTCTTTAGGAGTTCTGTGGTCTGGCCTCACGGAAACCCTCTCCTGCTTGCAGGGGAGCCTCAAATCAAAAGTTAGAAGAAAAAAAATGCTTCTCCAAACAGACGGATTTTCTGTCTGTATTTTGCAGATCTAGATCTAGAGTCGAGATCTAACGTTACTTTAAAGGGGAAGTCCACCCTGATATTAACTTGGTTTTAAAAGAAGCAGAACAATTAAAGAAAGAGATCAGTGAAAGTTTTAGCAAAATCAGATAAGAAATAAGAAAGTTATGAATTTTTGAAGTTGTAATCAATCAAACACAAATTGCCAACTCCGTGACGTGTCTTGCGGGCTCATCTCCCATTTGCCCTGTACTGAAAAAAAAAAATCATGATTTCCATTTTTTCTCTCAAATTTTTTTTTTATCATACATGCACCCTTTATTCTTTTCACTTAAATTAAGTTAAATGCTTATACATAAAACCTGTATGATACAAATTTATTCCCTCATCAAAAGTTTATGAATTTTTGTGTATGGAGCAAATGGGAGAGGAGCTAACCCTATGTTAGTGTAGAGTTCAGTGGTTAAATCTAAGACTCAGTAACAGTTAGATCTAGATGTAGATTAAAAAACTGTTCCACTCTAACCAAAGTGGGGGGGGGGGGGCATAAATTTGTCTTAAAAATGTCTTTTTTCCCCTTATTATTTATAGATCTAGACCTAACGTTAGATCTCGATCTAAAAGATTCTCAATAGATAAAGTTTTAGATACATGTAGGTAGTTCTTTAATTGACACAGCCCCTTTAAAGGGGGTACCCAATGCTGAAACAATGTTAGTTCATTTAAAAGATCATGATTTTATTAGAAGAAAATCATCTGCCTTAAATTTTTTTTTTAAATTCGTGTTGCCAGAAAATCCCCGAAATATGGTAAGATTTCAGGATATTTTGGCCCCTCAGCTGTGTCCCAATTTCAGCTAGGTAACCACAATGACGTCAAAGTGGTTACCTTGTTGCGCAATTATAGCAAAATGCGCGCAAGGTGTAATGCATTTTGTACAGTCTAGCGCGCAACACATCTGCAATACGCGAACCTGGGTAACCACTTTGACGTCATTGTGGTTACCTAGCTGAAATTGGGACACAGCTGAGGGGCCAAAATATCCTGAAGTCTTACCATATTTCGGGGATTTTTCTGGCAACACGAATTTTAAAAAAACTTAAGGCAGATGATTTTCTGCTAATAAAATCATGATCTTTTAAATGAACTAACATTGTTTCAGCAACGTTAATGGAAAATGGGACAACACTGACAGTAACTGCATATGAAGCATTAGAAATAATCTGAAATTTCTTCAACGCAAATCAGTAAATGCACTGGCGTAGACAGGTCCACACGCACACACATGTATATATATATATATATATATATATATATATATATATATATATATACATACATGTATATATATATAATTGTAAGGAAATAACATGTACAACAGCTTTGCCAACAGCTTTTGGAAATAAATACAATGTGAAAGGAAATTATATATAGGCCCGGTGGGGTGAGGGTGTGTAAACCTGTATATGGTTTTTCTCCTTACATGTCCAAGATACAACTTTAGCATCACGCTTTGCAGTTTTGTAGTATGATTTGAATATTGAGCGAGCGAGCAAAAAATATTCAAAATTTGTGAGGTCGCAACTACATTGTAATATAAAAACGGGGAAACACAATTCTGATTTCTGATGGGGTTTCATTTGCAAAATTTCACAATGAAAATTTATTTAATAAGCTATACTTTTCATAGGAGCGAGCGTAGCGAGCGAGCATTTCGGAATATTGGCTCTACATGTAAGTCACTTTGGATTAGGGACACATGTTATGGGAAAGGGAAACGTGGTACTTATCATGGGGAAAAGGATACTTATTAGAAAAATAAATGAATGTGTAGAAAAGGTAGAAAAGACAGTTATCAGAGGTGAAAAGGGGCATTTGTAAGAACGGAAAAATGTTCTTATAAAGTAGAAAAATTAAATCAGTGCCTATATATTACAAAGAAAAAAAAACTGACTTGTTACATTAAAAGGGATAAAAGGGATTAAAAGGGATAAATGCACTTGTTGAAATAGGCAAAAGTAAGGTGAGGGGTGAGGTGTAATTATCAAAATGGGAACTTATAAAAATATGGAACGGGAACTTATTGGAAAGAAAAATGGGGGTGCTTATCTGAAGTTAAAGGGAAAATTAGGGGCACTGTGCCCACATGCAACCCCCGGAGCGGTGCTTCTGACCGAGTTTACATTTTATGATTGTCATTTCATCATTCTTCTGTGTATAGTTGGGTGATGATGACACAGATCATCATCCTCGATAAATATTGGGGGAGCTGTATTCCCTCTTTCCCCACCACATTCGATTCCTGTGACTATATTTTCATTTCAGTTTTGAAAATTGTTAGTATTACCGATAACATGAGTGTGGCAAAATTGCATTATAAAGGAAGTTACCGACTGTCACTGAACCTCTAAATCCAGAATAAGTCCATTTATTTTTAATCTGAATTATTTTTCTGCATTATAATTTATATGGCTTGGAAAAAAAATCACCTCAAAATATATTGGGGGATGGTAACACATGCCACCCCCCCCCCACTTCATTTTTAAATTTAATTATACCTCCATATCCCTTCCAGATCAACACCCATGTTTGTATAATTTGAAGTAGATGGTTTTCACTTTCTAGTAGTATAAAAATATATCGGGAAAATCAGAAGCAACGACAGAATTATAGATAAATATTAATAAATTCATATAAATCTACAATATTGTACATAAATAAATAATATCTATATTGAAATAAAGAATATATAAATTTGAATAATATTAATGAATATTATATATCAAATTATATTTATTTACAACATATGATAGAAATGTATATTTTCCACCATTTTTTTGGGGTTTTTTGAGGGGGTGAAACCTGGGGGGGGGGGGGATGTTTGTACACACCATCCCCCCACCTGAAAAGTAGGGGGATGTATACCCCCCCCCCCCCCCATCCCCCGCTATCTATGCCCCGGATATTATGACGTCATCAGCCCAGCCACGTACGTTGTTCATTTGTTGACGTCACCAGCAAATCATGTATACTTGTCTAGTATTTATAATTAATTGCCGTAACTTCGCTTGGTGGAGGGTTCTGAGGAGGGTATTTTCATTTCTTTCTCATTTTTCACCCAGATGGCTAGAGACCAAGAAAGCAATTTTTCATCTTCTATAATCTTAGCTTTCTGTAGAGGTATAATTTGCCTACTTTCGTAAAACTTAAAAAAAAAATATGAAATAACCCTCTTTAAAATAAATCTCCATACCTGAGTATGCAGATAAACAAAAGAGGTGACCTCTCCAATGAAAATAAGACTAATCTACTTATTGACTATCCAGCATACATGCACTATCAAATTTATATCGTCCACGTAAGACAGTATTTGGCAAAAACGGAGAAATTAATACACGGAGATAATGTATTTCATTTTCTCATTCCTTATTACAGAATTTGATAGAAATGAAGAGCTCATCATCATCTGCTCGCCTCATTTTGTGGCTGTCTATCGCATGGGGTGTAATGTGGACGATTCATGCACAAACAGAGGAACCAGCAACGGTTGCCGGTACGTACATGTATATACCTACACGTTAGAAAACGATCCTGTTTGAGTTTTATATTTTACACAAATATTTATTTCCAAAGTGTAGAAAAAAACTTTTTAAAATCTTGAAATATTGAAGAAGAAATTAAGAGAGTTCTCATCTTTGTTTTTTCAGGAGCTCAATTATATGCCGGTAAAATCTCTGAAAAAGTCAAAAAAGGAAAGATGAAATGAGAAATTTTGTGGGGTTAGGTGATAGACATAAGTATCTTTATTCTTAAGGTATGGCAGATTTTTTTTCCGGGGGCTGGGGCATTTACCCCCCTTCCCCCGATATGCCCCTGAAGAACTTACATTTAACATAGATTTTTTTTTTTTTTTTTTTTTTTTTTTTTTTTTTTTTAGCAATAAAAGAGAACTTTTTAGAAATCGGTGATAGCTTTGCTGGGAGTAAAGCACATTTAGGCATTATAATATTTAGTCTGTAGATGTCTATGGAAATGGCCTGTAAAAATGTTAAAATATGTCTTCTTCAAATTAGATCATACATACGTGTACTTCAATGATATCAAATTTGATAAGGTTTTCTTACAAATGTCCAAGTGGCCAGGTTGAATTAGTTATCGAACATGAAATAACTGCGCATTATACTCAGCCTGAAATCGAGTTTTATGTAATGTTACATAATAAAAACAGGTATTCAACGAGATAATTTTAAATGACATAATACTTCAAAAGATAAATAAAACTAGATTCCACAGGCACACTAAGAAAGTTAGCTTTTAAAAAATTTTAAAATGCACTTTGGCAAGTGTGAAACGTCACATCGGAAACTAATTTTTATCGCCAAGATTCGATTAAAGAATAAAGATTGTATCGTTAGATGTAACTAATTTAAAATATGACCATGTTAACCGTATTTCCTTTCATTTCCCTATAGTTACAGTAGATGTGACTACCCAAGGAGAGGTTGCTGAGGGAGGTAAGTAAAACCTCTTTTTCCAAAAAAAAAAAAAAATACTAAACTAAAAATAAACTACTAATTATCCCAACTTCAAACCATTTACTGTGGTAATGTTTTTTCTCCCATTACTGAGAGCATGAGATAACTTTAGAGATTGCATTGGCATGCCTCTTGGGAGGGAGAAAGAAAAATGTAAAAGGGCTTATTCACACTATCAGTACATTTGATGTAGAAGCATTCTTCTTTCCATTTGACTTTGTAAATAAGAAATGTCTGTCAATGTAAACACTTCTATATTCATTCATGACACACAGACCAAGAAAGAATTTTTTTTAAAAGAGTTTCTTTCTTTTTATTCTCTCATTGTCTACCAAGGAGCTGAGGGTACGACTCAACCACCTCAAGAAATGTCTCCAACACCTAGTACGTGTATGGGCATTATACCGAAAGTTTGGTTTTGGTTTTGGTTTTGGTTTTGGTTTTGATGGTTTATTTCACCTGACTGCAGCTAAGAAAGCATATGCATGCTTGAAAGTGGTATCACTTATCATTTGTAGCTTATACTTGAATTGATACTAGTAGTTCATTATCAGAATTTTATGTCATAGGACAATTTCTGATTACAAATAGAAAATTTGGGAAAAGGAGTTGAAAGTGCAGATCGAGGATATACACCTGACCTCATTAGAATAGAACATCCGGGTTATTACTCGTTAAGTTCTTTATCTGGCATACATATTCACAAGTTAAATGGGGCTACATGTTTTTCCGAAGGTTGATAATCCCGAAATAAAAAATTGCTATACCAGGGTTTTGTAATTTCGAAAATGATGTAAGGTTCATAATTCCGGACATTTGTTGCACTACTTCGAAGGGTTCATTATTTGAATGGTTCATAATTCCGAAAATGAAATAGGGTTTATTATTTCGAAGGTTCGCTATCAATTCTCCCAAAATTATGTAGGGCTGTGTTACATTTTCGGAATTATGAACCTTCGAAATAGTGAACCCATTTCCTTTTTCGGAAATACGAACCTTATTTCATTTTCGGAATTATGAACCCTTTTTCATTTTCATTTTTTCATTCACGAGACATCGGAGTTATGAACCTTCGGAGTAAGCGAACCTTCGATACGAACCTTAATTCGGAGTAACGAACCGTCGGAATAATGAACCTTCGGAAAAACGACATGTAACCAACTATTAAAATGATTCCCTAAAAATGATGAAATTTTCTTTTTTGTCCCCGCCGAACGAAGTTCGCGAGGGGACTATGAAACGGGCTCCGTTCGTGTGTGCGTGTGTGTGTGTGTGTGTGTCCGTCCGTCCGTCTGTCCGTGTGTGCTCAAATGTTAGAAAATGCTACTTCTCCGTCATTTCTTGGCCGATTTTGATTCCGATTGTTTTATCTGATAGGGCTGGGTGGGGGCTTCCAAACTTCTACACAGAATTTTGAAATTCATTAATTATGCAAATTTATGCAAATTTATTCAAAAGCGACGAAAAATGCTACTTCTCCTCTATTTCACATCGGATTTTGATTCCGATTGTTTTATCTGATAGGGCTGGGGGGGGGGGGGGGCTTCCAAACTTCTACACAGAATTTTGAAATTCATTAATTATGCAAATTTATGCAAATTTATTCAAAATTGACGAAAAATGCTACTTCTCTATTTCACATCGGATTTTGATTCCGATTGTTTTATCTGATAGGGCTGGGGGGGGGGGGGGCTTCCAAACTTCTACACAGAATTTTGAAATTCATTAATTATGCAAATTTATGCAAATTTATTCAAAATTGACGAAAAATGCTACTTCTCCTCTATTTCACATCGGATTTTGATTCCGATTGTTTTATCTGATAGGGCTGGGTGGGGGCTTCCAAACTTCTACACAGAATTTTGAAATTCATTATTCATGCAAATTTATGCAAATTTATTCAAAATGGCTGAAGGTTCATAATGTTTTCATGTTTTATATTTCAGTTGTATACATGCATTGTTGGTATTCTCTTCTTTTGCATGCAGTAACATTATTATTTTATTCACTAAAGTTTTTCACTTAAGTTTTAAGGTTCAGGCATTTATTTTCCACAGATCTGCACTTCCGGCGGGGACATTTATTACGCATTGCGTAATTTACTCATTCACTTGTTTAAAAAGAGTATACATGTATGAATATGAACGGGTCATTGTGTTCCAGAAACGAATGATCATAATCAAAGATAGGATATATTAGGAACGTGATTGAAAAGATAAATTGGATTCATAACCTTTAAGTAATTCAGTTTAATAATTTGGCTCTTAAAATGACAACGTATGCATATTTAGTGAGAAAAAAAAAATCGGGTATGCGTCATTTTGTTGTATGCGCCACGGAGAGATATTTTGAATTTTTCCTTACTGTGCGTCTACTCGTCTTCTAACTTTGACGTTGATTCAGTGTGAATGCATTAATCAAAAAGCCAGATACAATTATGTTCATCCATTTGTAAAGGTAAACGGTGATTGTGAGTCTTCATATTCATTTTGTCTTGTTTAGTCATTCATGACAAATACTGTTACAAATATGAAAGGCCTTCCGCTTATCCTCTGAAAACCATCCAAAGTTACTGAAAATACTGGCTGGGCAATCGTTTTTTGTAAATGACAATGTCTGAAAGATTTTCTGTGCACATGATTGTAAGCGACAGGCCCAAGTTGGTTTCACGAGATGGAAGTGGGTTTCCCCGAGACTGTCGGTACAAAATCCACACGTAATAGGTGAATAGGTCTGCTAACTCTTCCCTTCTTGTTGTACCCCAAACAAAGAAATCATGGGGTGATCGATCATTTGCATGTGCAGGATCAACTCTTTGGAATCAGCTACCACAGCCTCTTAAAAGACATATCAACTCTAAACTCCCTCAAGTCTTCGCTAAAAACACACTTGTTCAAAACTGCATTTGATTAATTTGCCAATTTTTTTTTTCTTGTTTCCGCATTGTAGCTATGTTGTTCATGTATATGTCAAATATACATTTATATATATTTATAAATACCCATTAGTATTATTATTATTATTATTATTATCATTATTATTATTATTATCATTATCATTATTATTATTATTATTATTATTATTATTATTATTATTATTATTATTATTGTTATTATTATTATTATTATTATTATCATTATTATCATTATTATGATGATGATGATGATGATGATGATATTTAGATGTGCTCACGCAATGTCTAACAATCCATTAATAGCCTGCCGTGTGTATCTCCTTCCCCCGGTACGCTAATGAATCCATTACTTGTCAGAGCATCACTGTAACATTTCCTCACTTCTTTATTCTCTTCTCTGGTGCTTCAGGTGGCGGTAACGAGACGGAGGCTACAAAGGAACCCAAGAGTGGCAGTTGCATCAATGTCGCCTCGGTCACGCTTCTTGCAATGGCTGTCATAACAGCGAAGCTTGTTTAAAGAAAGAAGGTTCATCTCAAGATGTACTACGTATTAACCCTTTAATCACTTCGTGGTGAAAGCAGGCGTGGTCATCCATGCGAGAGATAACGCAGATCAGAGAAATGTTGCCAAATCAGTAAAAATTCTCAATTTCATTGGGACAGATGGAAAATCACTTAGCTTTTGTTCAATTTGAAACGTCTTACTTTCCGTAGTCTATAACCGACTGAGTTCTTATTCTTTAGTTCTTTGCAATATACGTAATGCTTGTCATTGATATTTAGTTTTCTATGCTTTTTTAAAATTTTGAGTGAAATTTCATTAATTGACAGTATATTTGTTTTGTAAACGAACATCAAACATGTTTTGTAACAAGAACGCCCTGCCTGAATGAAGCCTATAACAAGCAGATCTTGGCGGGGTGTTCACTCAAAGTGTTGCAAAGAACTATTTATTCCGATAAATGTAATCACTTCTCCAATTTTATTTTATATTATTTTGAAGAAAAAATATATAACCCATTGATTTGACGATATTGATGAAATTTTTAAACATTAAAGACGGTTTTTGCACAATATACATGAATGGTGCACCTATGATTTTGTTGAGTGCTGACCATGTACATGTACATGCATGTAGTAAGTAAATTTCTTATCCAGCAGTCATTATTGTCGGAGATCAAATATAGATCTTATCAAATATATGTTTGATCTATTTTTGTATGTTTGATAAAATCTATATTTTGAACCCTGAGAATCTAAAGATTTTTAAATTCCACTTTGATTGTAGAACATAACCCCATCCCCCTAAAAAAAAAAAAGAAAAAAAAAGTCAGTTTGGATCCCCAGTATTTTTTAGTAATCACACATGAATTTTTTTATTTTATAGAATGAGAGAAAACTGGTGTGAAAAAAGCAGTTACTCATAGGTTATACTTGGGTAGCTCTGGAAGAGATGGGTGACAAAAAATGGAAACAATGTGTATGACATCTCAAATAAATAACAATTTTAGAGGAAATCCTTTTTTTTTTTGCCATGAAGGGCAATTATGTGATGGTGAATCATAATATGGTTCTAATAAAATTTAATAAAAAAAAAAAATCATTGACACTTTTTACAAAACCATAATGACATCAACATATTCATGCACTTAACACTTCCTTTAAAAAACAACGAAGAAAACCCATGGCATTAAAACAGGAGACGGAGATCACCCCCAAGTAAAATGTTTTGAAAAGGGCCTCTTAAATTTTTTTTAAAGTGTAGATATTTCCTTTTTCAGTTCCTCTTCAGCCCATCTATCTCGCTCTCTCCCCTGCTCTCTCTCTCCCTCTCTCTCTTTCTCTCTTTTTCCATCTCTTTTTCTCCATCCGTTTACCGCGCTCCCCCAATGTTAAAGGCGGATTCACACCGGACACGACAAAATTAACGACTTTCTGAAAAATCGCTCTAATGCAAACCCTATGGCACCGTGCACAGTGCCACAACATCTTTTTTAAAATTTTTATAATCAGCCATGAGTATGTTTTGAGATAACTTATAAATAGATACAATATATAACAATACCAATAACTCTCCCCCTACATTTACAATTAGAAAGAAAGGTGACAATTGGAGTGTATGTGGTAGTGAGTGAGATTTTTTTTCTTCAGATCTAATGGGTGAGAAGGTGAGTAGGTCTGAAGCATACTCAACAACAAAAACTCAGAAATCTGGTCTGTGGGTCTCATTAACATTGAGGGGGGGGGGGGGGAGGGTCATACTTGATAGATGGAATGTGAAGTAATAAGATCACTTCTAAGGGGATGGTTTGTGAGGGGTCCTATCATATCGCAACCTCCCCCTTCGCCATTTATTGCCCCTCGGTAGCTACACCAAATCGCAGAGAGAATACTAATTTTTAAAAACTTGGGGGAAAATGTGCATATCATGTCACAGAGGTCAGGTTAAATGGGAGACCACCATCGGTTATGTGTCATGGAGAATCCACTCGTAATAAAGGGAAAACAAAAATTTCCATAATTTCCGTTAGTCCACCAAGAAATGCAAGTACTCTCCTAATCTCTGGAGGTAACCACATTCCATGTAAAGTATATATGTCTGCACAATTAATATCAATTAAGAAAATATATTTTTCAGATCATTATTTTCTATAAGCAGTGAGTGTATGAGACAAAAACCGCTGCATTATTCCGAATAGACAACAACAAAGATCATTAATTTTTATGTAATTTTTCAATATACTCACCTGATCATATTAAAAAAAAAAAAAAAAAACCGGCTGGGATTATTCCGAAAAACAAAGATCGCTTATGTAATTCTTCAACATAGTCACATGACCAATTTATCAACTATAGAAAACCTAAATAAAGAATAAATGATTTCAAAATTAAGAAATATAAAACTTCCGTCTTATCTTTGCAATTATTTTGATGTCAACCTGATGGATTTCAAAGGATTTCAACTGAATTTTATCACGACATTCTCATCATCAAACTGATCAATGACAACATCACCATCTCTCCAGCCCGGGGGGGGGGGGGGGGGGTACTCACGTATATTGGGTATACGGGGATGTGCCGCTGGGAAGGGTGACTTTTTTGAAGAAAGATCCTTAGACATGGGTCCCCTTTTCATTAAAAAGATCCTTAGACATGGGTCCCATTTTTCCCCAAAAAATCCTTAGACATGGGTCTCTTATCCCGGCTCTTATCATTTGCTTCATTCCTCTCTTTTCTCCCTCATTTGTCCGGGAAATCCTTAGACATGGGTCCATTTTTCGCAAAAAATCCTTAGACATGGGTGCCTATTTACAGCAAAAGGACCCTTGGATGTGGGTATGGGTCTGGAGTTCTCAGCCGCACACCCCCGTCCGATTATAATCTGAGTACCCCCCCCCCCCCCCGGGCTCTCCAGCAAGACTTTTTAGCGAATGTCTTGTGCGGTGTGCACTGTCTTTTGTCGTTTGTCGTGTTTAGTGTGAATCCGCTTCAACGCTCATTGATGCCTTATCGACTTTCGACTTTGACTGATTTGAATGTAATGCCTCTAACAAAATGTGAACAAGAATATAATAAATCATTTTTAGTGTACAGATTCATACCCTGATTTGAAGCAAAGCTGAATCGAAGAAACGAAAACATACAGGATCGTCATATTATGACGTAAAAATGTCTGATTATGACGTAGTATCATGTACGCGCTCTGTCATTGTGCTTTGGGTGGTGACGACGCAAGCCAACAAAAAGATTTCAAAACAAAGAAAATGTCCGGTTGAAGGAGAGTTAGCATAAGTCGTCCGTCCAGTGGACTAGACTGAAACACTGATTATTTTTTCATAAGAAATGCAGAAAATCAAAGCAAACATGAATGCACCCAAGGATAAGAGAAAAGCAAAAAATCAAAATGCAAAACAGAAACAGCAGACCAAGCAATTAGGAAAGAAAGCTAAAGCCGAAAGCGCTCAATACTTGACAAACAGAATGCCCCAACGAATATTAAGGAGAACTCAAATGAGCGAGGACTATGAAAAGAAGGACAACAGACGACCAGCGACCACCGGCATCTTACCAAGTAAAGTATCACGTCTCAGCACTGTCGTCGAAGCTTCAAACTTGAACGTGCAGGGAGCCGACCACGCTACCAAGGTTATGGGCGCCGTCACCACCCTTTGGCGTAAGAAACAATTGCAAGACATGGTTCTCGCCGTGGGACACCACCGCATCGGCGCTCATAGGTTGATACTGGCAGCTTGCAGTGGTTATTTCCGTGAACTATTTACATCAGAGGAAGATGACCCGGATTCTGATGGAGAACAATTTATTTACACACTGCACGGCGTGAGCCATGAAACTGTCAAGATTCTCCTCGAATCCATCTACACATCGAGTCTCCACGTAACCTATGACAACATCGATGAACTTCTAAACGCCGCTCTCTATTTAAGGATACAAACCGCGTTAGATGCATGCACAAACTTTTTACTCGAGAACCTCACTTCAAAAACCTGCCTCCGAACATTATCGGTGGCTATTTCTTTTGACATGGAAGATATTTTCGAGAGAGCGTGCCAACAAGTTGCGAATCACTTTGTAGAGCTCTCCTCCACGGAGGAGTTCCTAGATTTATCTGAAGAGACTCTGCTTTGTCTGTTGTCGAGAGATGATCTACATGTGGATGGTGAACTGGAGGTAGGGTTTAATAGAATATTTTGTCAAAGTATTCAGTAAACCTTAGCAAGAAATATACATATATGTTCAAAATATTGATTAAGATACTAGATAGAATATGGACGATAACACACTATCATGCAGACCCATTCCAACTGAATTATTCTCTCACTTTTTATATCAAATACATTTCAACCAAAATGTATTTCATTCAATAAAATAAAAAAATTATGTTTAATTGAATAAAAAAATCATTATTGCATCCTGAAATTGAAATAATTGAAATCGTGATGACGAATCTCTATGACGACAATCTCATGAAAAAGGATATATAAATTATCGATAAGTCCATTTTATGAAGGTCTTTATTATACTTTAAAAAAAATAATGATATACCAGGGGATAAAGGGGATTGGAAAAAATACGCTTTCATCTATTCTTTATTTTCGTTTTTCCCCTTGTTGTCTTGCTAGGTGTTTCATGCATGCACTCGCTGGTTGGAGTACGATCTGGATGATAGACTACCTTATCTGGTGAAGGTAATGCGTCGAGTCCGACTTCCAATGATAACGCCGACGGAGATCGTCGATTTCGTGGAGAGCGTACCCTACATCATGCGAAACCCTCAATGCGAATTGTTGGTGAAGGATGCCTTACATTACCACTGCCTTCCCCAACGTCAAAGTGTATTGCAATCGTCCCGGACTGTCCCCAGGTCTTCTGTCCACGTCACCACGCCCATCGCACTTGGTGGTCAGCCGCGGCGAATCAAAGAGCCCGTTGGGTGTGACGTCATGTTCTACAACCCAGTGTCCAAAGAGTGGGCGGTATTGACGAAGATGGAGCATCCAAGGCATCATCATGCAGGTATGTTTTGTTGAATATTATTTTTATAAAAAGCATTTGGGGAAAATAGGGAGAGAGAGAGAGAACGGGAGAGAGAGCTGGGGAGGGATATGAAAGAGATTGTGAGAGAAAGGGAGGAAAGAAACGGTGGAGAGAAGGACATAGAGAGAGCAAGGGAAGGAAGAAGAAGGAAAGAAAGAGAAAGATTGAAATAGCGAGATGAGAACCGAGAGAAAAGTGAGGTTTGTGATGAAACCTGAATCACATGACTATCGTCACCCTCCAATGTTGCAGTATTGGCACCCATCTATGAGGAGATGCGTGCACTATTTCTTCTCCAATCAGAGATGCACATGATTACAATCATTTAAATTTCCCAGACTTGAGTAAAAGGCTTTAATACTTAGCTCATCTTACACATTTATTAAGATACTTGCAACGAGCGCTTTGGCAATTATATTGTTTTAAACTTATGGTATGTAGACGCAACTCACGTTTTGTCACCCTCTTGTCGAAAAATCTATTTTCTAAATAATTGCTTCCTTAATGTTGTTGTTACAACATTAAGACTAATATTGCACAAAGCTATATTTCCATGTATTGTTCTTATGGCATGCAGCTGCTACACTGGGCGGGTTTTTATACATTGCTGGTGGGAGAGAAACGACGTCAGCGGGGAAACCCCTTCGCTCCACCCATCGTTATGATCCACGCACCAATGTTTGGCTCCATGTAGCCGATATGATTGATGCTCGCGAGAGCTTTCAGCTAGGTGTTCTTAACGGAAAGATCTACGCAGTCGGTAGGCACAGAATTAATTAGTTTGCATGGGGCGTCACCGGCAATATTCTGATATAATAGACTGGGCATGGGTCGCAATCCACTAAAATCTTATTTGGGCAAATTCATAGCCGTCGGCAAATCTGTAAATTTTAACCCCCAACCATTTTCGGTAATTTAGTGAATTTCGGGACCTTTCTTTATTTTGTTGAGAATAATCTGTTTTTTAACCTTATGACTTTTTCTTTTACGGATGAAAAATTACAGTAATGCGTATAGAGGAATATTATATTCCGCATTTCTATATTGCCATTTAAAAAATTCACATTATGAAACAACAGATATATTGTTGGCAGTTTTGCTATTATTCCCTTTTAATATTGCTATTATTCCCTCTTAGGAGGCAGGGTTGACAACAAGACCTCACTCTCTGCCGTAGAACGATATGATCCTTGTCGAGATGTTTGGGAAGCAGTCGAGAGTCTCAGTGATCCGAGGCGATGTGTTGCTCTAGCACCACATGGCAACCGGCTTTATGCAATGGGAGGATCAGGTAAAAATTGAAAATGGATGCATGATAGTCTGAACCAAAATTACTTATACTCTGAAAAACTCCGTGTAAAATTTTAACTCAAAAAAAGTGTTAAACTTTACCAGAATTCCGGGTTGATCGGTAGTCAACACAAATCTGATAATTTTTACCCAGTTGCCTGGTTATTTCAAGCGCATCTTCTCTAATCAAATTACCAAATTACTGGTGAAACAAAATAATTTACACGATCATTGATAAGCGATAAAGAATAATAATGGTGATCGGTGATTGTGACGAACTGACAATGATCATGATGATGATGACGACGACGATGAGGACGATGTCGTTGTGGTGATGATGATAACGATGGTGTTAATGGTGAAGATGAAGGATATGTCGATGACGATGTGGACAGTGATGTTTGTAGTAATGAAGATGATGGTGGTGGTGATAATAGTGGTTATACTGATGGTGAATGAATAAATGATGATGGCGATGATGATGATGGCGATGATGATGATGATGATGATGATCATGGTGATAATGGCAATGTTGTCTTGCTGATTGTGGGGACAACCTTCTTTACGTAAAAAGGCTTCCTAGCTGGTTGCATGGTCGTTCCGATCAAAATTATATCCATGTACAGGTACTATATTTGAACACCATTATTGCCTGAACGTAGACAAATACGAGTGAAAGCTCTAGATTAATAATAGTAATGGTGATAGTCATGATGGTGATGGTGATGATAATGATCATCATCATTTCGGGTCACCACACTCTGACACTACTATTTCCCAATATCTAGCACATGTAAGAGCTACGTCTTTAGCCACTGCCAGGTCCCTCTCGGTGCAAGTGTCATGCAACCTGTCAGAGCTCAGGAGATGGAACATAGTCTGGAAGCCCTGTTCACACTCACAGTCTGCCGCAGTGTTGGTACATCCCTACTTAAGCATGTCTGCCTTGCACCTGCCCATGCCTTTTTGTCCAGGCTACGCCATGTGATCCATGGTACTTAAGAACCTGCAGGGAGTGACTCAGATGGATCAATAGCTATGTGTATACAGTATATCCCCTTGCAGTTTCTCCAGTCTCTCTTCACATAGTTTCAGGCTTGTAGATGTTGCGCTGTCTTCGAAAGGAGAGACAGAAGCAAAGAAACTTCTCTGCGATTTCAATGATGATGATGGTGATGATGGTGGTGGTGATGATGATGATGCTGCTGGTGGGGATGGTAGTGACGGGGCTATCGGTCACGTTAATAGTGAGGGTGATGGTGGTGGTGTTGGTGGTGGTATGGGTGGTACTTTAATGGTGGTGGTGACAGTAGTAGTCATAATCTTGGTGGTGTGGGTGGTAGTAACGATAGTAGTGATAATGACGTTTCTATTCCCTCTCTTGTCATATGCAAACACATTGTTAACCCATCGGCTACTGGTCGTCCCTGTATTAAGTCTATGAGAATGAGATAATTCAGTAGTCAACGGGTTGAATGAATTGTACTTCCGGTTCCAAGAAGGGATATAAGTATGAATGAATTATTAAAATAAAGCTTCACCTATTATTCCCGTTTTTTTAATGTAAACATAGAAATTCAAATTTGCAGCTCATATTGATATTTACAAACCTCTCTTTCCAACTTGTCGCACAGGGAACCAGAAGATTTCAAGCAAGGTAGAATGTTTTGATGATGACAGAGAGGAATGGCTACCACGCAAATGTCTGAGCATTCCTCGCTTCTTCTCTGTTCTCCTGGCGTATGGCGACTACTTATACCTTGCTGGTGGAGCTACTGCTAATAGCACAGGAACAGTCAGGTGCATCCCTCACATTGAACAGTATAACCCCCGTACTGACACATGGATTAAACTCTCCCCGATGGCGACACCACGCGCAGAAATGGCTGGGAGCGTGGTAGATGGAATGATCTACTTGATCGGAGGGTATAATTGGGAGAGCAAATCGTGGCTCTTCTCTGTTGAGAAGTATGATATTGAGGAAGATGACTGGAGCACGTTTAAAGCTTATCCTCGCGCGTTGACGGGTGTTGCAAGTTGTTCTCTTACACTTTACAATATGCCACCGTGAGAGCTGTTGCTTGCTATGGAAACCATAAATAATGATATCTGGAAAAATGAAATCCTTTCATGAACTCCCGAACTTTATTTAACTAAGGCCTACTTTTCTTCCCCCTACCATGCCTACCTCAACAAGATTGTCAATACAATCAACAGAAACTACAAAGGGGGAAATTTTCTGATAAGAAGTAATTATTTGATCTGCACTCTGTAAATAGTGGAAGGACGGAAATTCCCAAGCTTTGAAAATTTTCTGTTTTCAGCAACATGTGTAAATAAAAAGATATCAACTGCATCATTTAAGTTGGCCCGGGAGCCCCTTTCATGTGTTAAATTAGATCACCGTGAAAATCATCCTCTGATAATGGTGTTTACAGTCGTGGAAAGAAAGAGTTTTTGTAAAGGTCTGTTTGATGTTGATTTTTAATAATGTTTCTGTTAAACAACTCCTTTCAACTATTTGAACGTAGAATGGTAAAATTCAAATCGGGTCAAAATGCTCATTCTTTTATCTTCACTTTCGCCATCTTTTTCATCTGGAAAGTGAAGTTATAGATGAATGATAAATTTATATAGGATTGGTCGCCCGAGTACATGTACTTCTCAACGCGAGTTTAATTTGGTACATTATGGCTGCATGTTATGATGCAGTTTTCTCCCGGTACACTATCAACACTTCTAACCTCTCTAATCCCAGTGCACTTTCTCTTTTTATTTTCCCTCCCTCTTTCTCCACTCTCCACTCTCAGTATTAGCTTTCTCATCTCTTTTTGCCATCTCTACTGTATATCAGTTTCTCTTCCTCCCCTCTTCACTCCGTGGTGTATTCAATATCTCCGTTAACTCTTTCCAACTGTCCGTGGTATCCTTTGATCTACTTCTCTCTCGTCTCTCATAGGTATCTTTACCCCCCCCCCCCCCTCTCTTTCTTTCTTCCCTCTGGATCTTTACTAAGGCCACTCTCAGAGTCAGTGCTATCTCTTACTCTTTTTATTATTATCCCTCTCTAATCTCTTTCTCTCGTCTATAAAAAAAGTGAATTTAATCAGGATGAAAAAAAAAAAAAATTCCACACAAATCTAGTTGCTGTCTTCTATTGCATTTTATCAATAATTTTCAAAAAATAAATCTTGATAACAAATTGTCACTGCCTTAGCAATGCTCATGAGTCCCTTGCATGTCGTTTATGTACAGCTTCAGAGGCCTCTTGCAGAGTTCCGTTTAAACCAAACTCAAAAAATTAAACGTGACTTGATTTTCAACCAATCAGAATTGTGTACTACAAAACATTCAAACTGCATGAAACTGATGGAAAATAGACCTGTGACTTTGCATAAACTTTTCAATTGATTTTCGATTCCAAGCTGTCCCAAGTCATTCTCCAAAAGCTAACATTTCAAATGATGACTGCAGAATTTTTTTTTTCACAAGTCATAAGTATTTAGTGCTGACAAAAAGCCTGAATGATCAGTAGCTCACGTAACATGCCCTTGAGCTCCTGAACTGCTGGCAGGCTAGTACATTATGCATTTAAAGGTATTACTAATACAGACAGTCAGACAACATGAATATCTCTGAATTTATTTCTCTATCTTTTATGGCTCAGTGATAGAGTAGTGGTCTTGTAACTGCGAGGACTGGTTCCAAACCATGTGGATGTAGTAGTGCCCTTTGGAAAGGCATTAATCCTCATTACCAAATCCCTCAAAGAGGACTTAAAGTCGTCTGTCCCCTGGTTGCTTACTTTAACAAGTATACACACGCTTTCTTTATTAGCAGTCGGGTAAAATAAACCATCAACCTTTCCTCACATTGATTGCCCTTATCTGCAAACTTGGACAAAAACTGTTTGAGCCATTCTATCACTATATTTATTTTAGTTTGTTTGAAGGACGAGTAGTGGATACCAGCTATGAAGGTCTACCAAATACATTTTCAAATGCTTCTACATCAATTACACGTCCGAATCGCAATGTGAAGTAGAGGATCTCCTTTGTGGTGTACCTCTCTAGTTTCATCAACACTTCTTCTGCTTTATTGCTTCCTTCACTCAGGGGGATGACATCCATTACAGGGAGAACAGTATCCCTTCTGCTTCCCCAAAATGTCAAGTGGGAGACTTTGAGGATGTTTCCATCGCGGTGGAGATACATTGCCCCAACCACTCGCCTGAGGAAGAAACTCATGGTGTAGAGCATGAAGAGGGCAAAGGTCGCTGTACCAATTGAGAACTGTAGTTGCCATGTGGTCACCATACCAGCTTCATGATAGTAACAGAGTGGAGGAAGAATAGCTAATGTCAGGCATGTCTGGGCTATCTTGACCCTTGACAGTACCCTCAGACCAACAATGGATGGAAGGCGGTAGAAGGGTTCGAATTCTGGTTCCTCTTCATCTGCTGTTTTGTCACTTGATACCTTGCTTTTTGAACTTGAAGTAGTGTGGAATTGCTGGGCAGGACAAAGTGACAAAGTATCCTTCCACTGAAGAGGGATCCTACTAAACTTCGTGGGAGCAAGGTATTCCACTGGTACAAGTTTGTGTGATGTGTAGTTCTGGGTATGAAACACAGATGTCGATGCAGCACTCAAAGTTTTGATTCTGCTAAGACTCCTTGTGGGTGCAATATGAAGAAACCAACATAAAAGTTTCTGGCCTTGGCTAACTTTCAATAAAGCCTGCATCCTGACCCTTCCCTCTGGTATAAAATCTTCTAACTTGACACAGTCCCTACCTGTAGCTAAGAAAAGGAACAAACCAAACAGAATGATTGGCTGGAAGTAAAATACTTGTACATGCATAAATGACTAAAAGGTACACATAAATCTAAGGCCCTATTCATCTTTTACATGTACTACTACTAGATCATATATTAATTAATATCATAGATTACCCTGTACATGTATGATTAATACACAATATAATACTCGCTTCATGTCATACAAGCCTTAACAAGATCAGGCCATCATCAAAAATATTTTACTATGCCTTATCTTGATAATAATTATTAAGCAAATAATACAAAAATATAAAAATTATGTCAATGGACAAAGACAAGACAGATAGATCTACTTGAAAAACAAAACATTTGATCCTAGGGCCACTCGATGGCAAGGTTCTTCTTCATCTTTTCTTCTTCTTCCTCTTCCTTTTTTTCCTCCTCTTCCTTCTCCTTCTCCTCCTCCTCCTTTTTCTTCTTCTCCTTCTCCCCCTCCTTATTCTTCTTCTTTCTCCTCTTCCTTCTCCTTCTCCTCCTTTTTCTTCTTCTCCTTCTCCTCCTCCCCTCCTTCATCTTCTTCTTCTTCTCCTCCTCCTCCTTCTTCTTCTTCTCCTTCTCCCCCTCCTTCTTCTTCTTCTTTTTCCTCCATGTCCTCCCTTGTTAAAAAATAGGCGCATTATTATGTATATCGGAGATCTGCAGCCTTGTGCATGTGCAAATATACTGCACAACATATGGATGGGACTATGATATCAAAAGGTACCATGGTAATAATAATATGATCACTAAATAATATCAGTTAATACAAAAATACTACCGGTATTTTTTAATATAAAAAAAAAGATACTAACCGAATCATCAGCACCGGCTTTTCAAGAAAATAGAGACCATGAATAATTGAAAATGAAGGTTCAATAAAATTTCTTTTCTCGTTTCTCGTCGACACATGGAAGCAGACATCTTGTTTACTGGTGTCACATCTTAGTGTGGGTCTAAGCATCAACGCTATGTCGTTTTAGAAGGAAAGATAGGAGAACATGCAATAGATGACGTCATTATTGTTTACTACGGCGGCAGTCAAAATGTCAGTGAATGTGTCTTTCCCCAAAAGTTGGCCCAGATATGTACTGAATTCTTGAATTCGTCAAAGTTATTACACTGCATATGTTGACATGTAAGTCTCTTTTGTAAAATATTCACTTTCTTCACGATTATATCATGAGCAATGATGGCTAAATAGCACTTGATTTTTCGAATGTAAAAATGAATTGTCAATGTCAATCAATAAATGACATTGACAATCGTGTCACTTAGCTTTGTCAGTGTTTGTGTATATGACTGTGACTGTGTCTGAACGAGGCTGAGCTAATCCTGAGCTAATTTATGTCCAAGTTGGCATTGAGGAAACTACCATTCACATAGTTCACATAGTTTCCAAGCTAGGACTAGATCTATATCATGTATATTATAAATAACCTGACTAGACAAATTTACTTAACCAGACTAGCCTAGGCGTAAATAGTCGATCTTGACTGAATGCCCAAATAAATACAACCAACAACAAGTACCATTCACTTTGCACAGAAGCACTTCATTGCATCACACGCATTGCCATTTCCCTTTCCCTTTCCCCTCACATAGACTGCATGCAGGTGTGCAAATGAACGAGTGGTTTCCTAATTTTAAATCAGACCTAAATTCAACCACGATATCGTAGAGCCTCTAAGTTCTTGACTAAGCTAAGTCAGCGCTATTTCGTTCATTCAATAGCTGTCTGCAATGCCAACGTGTTTGACGAAGCCATCTTTAACTAGATGAAAGACAACTAGCGAAACACATAGTTTTCAGATCCATTTCAATGTAAATATAGATTGGTACTTGGTAGATCTATCTACGATATTTAAACTAAATATTTTAGATATTCTACATATGTTTTAACTTTTAATTTGCATAAATTTTGTAATTCAAATGTTTTAATAATGTCAATGAGTCTAAACGAATTGGATAAAACCGTCACAGAATCTTACTAATTACTTTTACTTAGCCATGCGGGCTTGATGTTTGAACATCAAGCCATATACATGATATAGGGGAAGCAATTAAAAAAAATAAATAAATGGGCAAGATTCATCCATTTCCATGTCTGGTGAACCTTGCAAACCACCTTTGGAGTTTGCTAAAATCTTCCTCTACATTAAAATCTTCTCATTCATTACAGAATCATTCAGTTGTGATGGAGAGACAAGCAAGTTCAGATGACTGGGTGGCTATCCAGCCAGATCCGTTTCAAACTTCTGAAGCTAGAACATCACATTTCCGTTTCAAGGTAGCCTGGAATGAACAGTTGCACAAGGTTGCTATTGTTTGCCATGAAGAGGAGCAACGAGTGATCAGAAGGACTCTCAATGCAGGGCCTTCAGGAAAAAGAACCAGTAAACCTGACAAGGATGTGGGTGCTTCCAAAGGTCGGCCTTCACTGAATGGAACCAAAGAAGGCTGGACAACGCTGATGTCCATTCAAGAGTTACAATATGCCCATGAGCAGATGTGCCTTGTTAAACCCGAGCTTTCTGAATTCCCGCCTTCGTTGCCCTTTGACCCTCGCGGCATTTGGAGCTGGGTGTACAATATTGAGATTCCAGATGATTTCGATGAACATCTTGTGAGGTACCTCAGTACAGCAGCTGAAATTGGTGGGAAGAAACTTGTCATTGATACCCTCTTCAACGCTCATGTTGGTATTGAAAGTTATGTAGAAAGCTATGGCAAACTGAAACAAGATGCTTTTGAAGCGGATGTTGCCAAATGGGAAGAGCAGCTTCGAACATCGCACCAGAAACACTCCTCCGTGAAGAAAATGATAGAGATGATGGAACTCTACGAGAAGGAGGATGAGATTTTAGGTGACCTAGCTTCAGCTCAAGCAGAACTCTTCAATCTGTACCTCCAACCCTATCTCGACCTGAGGGAACTAGCATTTGATCATTTACTGAATTTACAGGAGAGGCTGGAGGATGAGTCTATGAGTACACAAGGGAGAGAGAAGTGTACCATGGAGTATAGTGAGTGGCAGGAACATTATGTGGAGTCAATCGATGCGATCAACAAGTTGAGAATCAAATACTTTGAAGAGTGCATGGAAACAACAAAAGGTAAGTCAGTTGAAAGACAGGAGGAAATAGATGAGAATGAAGTCATGTTCGTGCAAAGAAGTCTACTTTGTATAAAAGTGTCGTATGCTCTGGGCAGTAAGTGGAATTATGGTGTTCCTTTATCTTGAATCTTGAAGAAGTACTCTCCCAAAAAGCGTAGACGCTGTCCTGGAGAGGGTTGTGATTTACTCTATAAATACATTTTATTTTAAAAATTAATGTTTTATGTCAACTCTAGATTAATAGAAGAAACTGAAGTTAGCAGACCATTAGCTGACTGATGGACATTGAAAGTCACAAGAGATAGATGTTGTACACTGCATTCACTTGTACAACATCTATCTCTTGGGAACATTTGACATGTCAAGATTTCTTTAGAAATTAGAACAGTATTTCTTTGTCCAAATGTACATGTACAGGTATGATTGTATTAAATATACGTGGAAGCCTGTTTGTGCAATTGTCTGTCATCTCTTAGACTCCTAACATTACCTTGTTTATTCTATTTCACAATATTACTGTGATGAATGATCAGCCATTGTCACTCAAATGACGGCTGACAGCAAAGAGTTTGGCAAAGCATCCTGGGAAATGGGAGGAGAAGAGCGTCTGAGCAACCTGCAGCGAACCCTCTCACAAGACACTCTCCAGCTACTTCAAGCCAAGAGGGACAAATACAAACATGAACTTGGCAAGATCAAACAGGATGTAAGTAATGATTGGTTCATTAGAGACTCCTTTCTATGGAAGAGGAAAGTTGTGCATTTTCGAAGGGTTTATCATTTTGTCCCTGAGAAATAACAGTTTTAGGAACCGAGGGGAAGTAACGCCATGCACTGATGCAGGCATCAAATTATATAAACTCTTCAGCCACCCAGCGTTTTGCGTGGTTGCCATACCCACGATGCTCCTCTCAAAATGATGAAGTCAAGTCGAGTCAACTTTTACTGCCATGCCCCTTGTGCTGTCGTATAGTTTCTTTTTGTCTTTTGAGTCATCTGACCGGGTAAACTGCCTGCCCCTAAAACTGAGGACTTTGAGGCATTGACATGTTTGTTACATGTAAGTCTGCAATACCGATCTTGTGAATGGAGAATTAAGCCCAATTTCGATATATTTTCGACAAGAAAATGTTTTAATATAAAAGAGTTTGTCTTTTTCTTTTCTGTACTAGTTGGCATGCTTAGATGAAGGTACAGGGTTCCAGCAGGAGGTGGAGAGGTTACAAGGTAAAGCCTTTGAGCTCCAGATGAAACTCTTTGACACGCAACTCAGTATTCTACAAGACCAGGAGTCTCAATGCAGTAAACAACTTAAACAACTTCAGGCAGAAATTCAAGGTTAGACCACTTTACAAATGTGACCCGGCACCACAAAACCACCCAAAACTCGCAAAAAATATTTTTTCTGATTTTATCATATTTGGATAGAACAAAGTCTCAGCTTTAAAATGATATATGACTCATTATAATTGAAACTTTCTAACCCTTTTAATTCAGTGAATGAAAGGAGCTTGTAAGAGAGGTTTGCTGGTATTAATTAGGGAGGAAATGAGCTCTAAAGTTGAGGCTTATTCAAGCGTGCGGAGTAAGAAAACAAGAGAGAAAATCAATGGAGAGTGAATCAAAAGGTCATAGCACCCACTATGAATGAATTGTTGGATTAGGTAGATATTTGGTAGGAGTGTTAAACATAGTTTATTCATTCCATTGCCAAGACTTCAAATTGTGAACTTTAGTTGTTCGAAAGTTATTATGATGCAAATGAGAGTGTTCTAATGACACCTGCACTAGACAATGCCTATTCACTCCTTTGGGATGTCTTTCTTTGTTCCCTGTTTCATGATACTGGTTTGTTACCTGTGTAATCCTTCTGTTATCATACATTGAACTTGTAATTTGGCCTATAATTGACTTGAATAGGACCTACTCTTTTTCTTGTTCACATTGATTAACCTATGCAATTTGTTTTACACATAACTTACATACTCTTTCCTTGCTCACATGAATAAACTTGATCGTTCGTCCTTTTCCAGACTCTGTTTCGTCATCGAAATGGAACTTAAAACTGCTCTGTAATTTGCTTTCGCGACTATTGGTGAACTGTAATATCAGTATGATGAGATTGCTGAGAGTTTATTCTTTCTATCAGTATAAAAATTATTTGGGAAAAGGTAATTTAAGGCCTGTGAGATTGCAGTGATTTTACGAGGGTGAGCAGTACCGATTAAAAAAAAGATCATACGGGAAGGCGAAGAATTAGGAAGAAACCGAAGCTGTGCGAAAAAAACTGGCCTAGAAAAACTGTTAAAAATTCATCTTCTACTGTGTTTTAAGCTTCCAGATTTTGATATAAGGTACAGCAAAGAACGATCTTTCAGAAAAACCAAAAATCCCAAAATAAAAATTTCCAACCCAAATTTCCGTTTCAGCTGTTTACACAAAATCACGGGTTGCGACTTTTTGGTGGTTTTGTGGTGCCGGGTCACAAATGATGTTTAGCAAAGTTTGAATTCTAAAGCCTTGTTCAGTGTTGACACATGACATAATAAGCTTCCCCCAAATAAGCTGTTTCAAAATGAAATAGACTAAGCATACTGTGCTTCACAATGGTCGTCTTCACATCACTGAGGGTACCATAGTTTAACCAGATACTTGAAAGTAGGCAGTATATATTTGGTTTATATCCGTCATCTTGAACTAAAGCCTAAATCTACTTGTCTACTTAAGCTCATCTGCATCGTAGGCCTATGGTAGACGGCACTCGTACATACACAAACAGTTTTGAAGAAGGGATGAATTCTCATATTACTATCCGTGAATAGTACTACTATACACAAATTGGGATGTCAGATGTTACCCTCCATGGCAATTTGCTCATTTGCATGACGCTAGTGGGAATTGTATTTTGTCACATGACGTGCATTGGACCAATCAATCGCGCAGATTCTTTTCATGACGGATATAGTAGCTACTATTCTCACCCCCAATTGTCTTTCATGTACTCATAAAAATGATATTTACCTGTATTTTGGTGTTACTGTTTTTTGAGATGGTTTACCGTGTCGTGTGTGAACAAGGCTTTATAGATGATATTCAGCAAAGTTTTAAGCCAAATGCGTATAAAGGTACCTGGTACTTTTCACCATCCAAAATGATGATAATTCAAAATCGTCACAAATGATCCAGTTCTTAATTACAATTTGCGCATGTGTAAATAAAGGTCATTTGTACCAGTACAATTGACCTTTATACGCTGTTATTTTGTACGCACCAGTGTGCTGTTAGTTGTATAACAAGTAGCGTGTCCACCAAAACAAATACGTGTGCGTGTACAAAGTGGGCTCATTTCAGGGTCATTTGTACCATGTACTAATTGTGAACTGGCCTATTGCAATAGGCAGTAAATCGACTTAAAAACAAACACCACATGTAAAATTTCTTCAAAAAATAAAATTGTAAGTGTTAACACCACGATTTGTGCTTCATTTTCTACATTGTTTGGTAGACAGACATAGAATTATGAAGATTATGAAGGTGATTATCAGTCATTAAAGCTCTTCTTCAGAAGATATTAGATGAACATGGCATCGTAAGGTTGTGTTCCACATGCTAATTAATAAGTACTTTTCCCTGGATGTGAGTTTGTATAAAGTTTCAAAGGGGTTATATTTCATGTCAAAGTGTCATGTCAATTGAAGGATTGAGCATTCAAATCCTAGTTCGGCACTAATGTCCTTTGGCAAGATATCATCTACATTTGCCACTTCCCACCCAGGTGTAAATGGGTACCTGAGATGCTAGAGCGCTACATACATGTATTTGGCTGCTTGACTATAACTTGGGTAATAATATGGAAAAGCCAGGAGCAGGTGACCGACATGATCGCTACCCAAAATGCCACTCCTCCACCTCCTCCTCCTCCTCCTCCTTCTCCTTCTTAAAATTTGAGCTACACATATTTTGAATGTTAATCTTCTTAACTTACATGCACACACACAGTCACACACACATGCTTCATTCATTTCCATTGGTAAACAGAGGCAGAGGATAGTGTAATGTTCTATGATGCTGTTGAGAACATAGAAGACCTGGATTCAGACATTGAAGCTGAAGAGGAGGGACCAATCAGAGAGGAGGAAAGTAGGACGCTGGAGGAGAAATATGCGAGGTCAAAGGTCTTGAGGTCAAGACTTGCACGAATCAATAAAAGAAAGGCTCAACTAAGAAATAACAGAGTAAGATACCATTGATAAGAATATTTTAGGACCATCTTCTCATACTTGTATTTTGAATTGTATGTTCAATTGTGTTCTAACTTTATTAATGCAGTTAATTGTAAGAAACATTCTGTCATGTCAGGCAACAAATTTAAGAACATGAACTGTTATACTTTAATATAAAGACACATTAGAATAAACTGTTTAAGTGATAAGCGAGATAACTCATTAGAAACTGGTGTTGAATGAGAAGGTAAAGCAATGGTTAATCCCAATCTTTAAATGAAATATGGACTGAAATGCTGGGTATAGTGGATTCTAGGTGTTAGGCTATATGAAGGCATGCAGTGACCTGCATGATGAGGCAAGCATTTGGACATTTGGACAAGCTTTTTGTGATATTGTGGCACCAATATATTTGTGTGTGTTTAGTTTTTATACTTACATTCGTTTACTTTTAATGTTTTGGAAAATGTAATCTCTCCAACCTTGTAAAATGTTCTCTTCAACTATATCTTTCGTTTGATTATCCTTTGATGTACTTGTAATTACTATCCATTTTACACATCTTTAATTCATTATTGCAGCAACTGTGTAGGAATCAGAACCATGAAAAGAGTGCCAGTAGCAGAAAAAAAGAGGAAGAATTCCACATGCATCACAAGATCCAAATGGTACGTGATCAAATGGGTCTCCTATCAGTCCAGTCCAACTAATCTTTACCATCTAAAGTAACATGCCATAGACTACATGTATGTGTATTTAGAATTTTATTTTGTTGGGTTTCATCCTTGCAGGGATTGTATCACTTTTGCAAAGCGTTTCATACATAATGAAATTTGGAATGGAGCAGCATTATACCATAGCAATCATGTATATGAAATCCTACAGTCAAAGTTTCTGTAGTATTTTTATGAAAGATGGAAAACTGTTGATGCTGATATGGAGTGCTTATAACTCTTAAAAATGACTGAATACAAGTATATTTCATTTGCATAAGACCAGTCTAATACATTGCTTCACAAGGAATATAGATAGCTAGTAAAGACAAAAAAGAAAAAAAGGAAATGATAATGATGAAAGCCAAAGAAATTATGAGATGATATCAAATCAGACTTGGGATCATGACCTGGATTAATTCTTTTTATCAAAATATGTATATTATATTTCCATTTGTTGTATCTATGTGACTTGAATTTTGGTAATAAATGAAGAAATCAAGTCAATTTTAGAGCCTGATCGGTTAAGAGTGAGCACTGGGGTAAAAATTCAATTTTCAGATTTTTATGATGAAATCACTTTCAGGTTTTTCATTAATATCTAAAGTTACTAAAATTCACGTTTGTTTAATTGACAAGGTCCGGAAAGTCATTGGATTGGCCCATTTTTCAACAGGGGTCATGAACACTGATGTCACGGACGGACATTTTCTAGAAAGATTGATTTGGTCCTAGTTTAACACTCTCTAAACTTTCTTAATTTTTTTTAGCAAATAATTATAGATCAAACACCTGTTCATTGAAAACCAAAAAATATTTGAAAATATTTGTACAGAAATGGTTGTGCCGCATGGTCAATCACATCTTGATGCAAATTTGTCCGTCCGTGACAGAAAAAATTTGTTAAAGTTTTTTTTTCCATTGGTGGGGCAAAAGTGAAAACAAAAACCATGCTGAGCTATCTCACTAGCTAGAGACCTATACCATGTATGAATAAAACCTTGATCAATTAAATATACATCTACTAAAAACGAATTTGAAAATTGTCACGGACGGACACTAATTTTGTCACGGACGGACAATGCAATATACTGAAATGGTAAATGCTGTGAGATTTCAAATTTAATGAATTGTTTTATTGCTTATTGGTTCATGGAACATATTTCATCCAAAATATCACGTACAGTGAAACCTGTCTATAAAGACCGCTCAAGACAGACAAGAAAAGCTGTTTTTACGAGCAGGTGGTCTTTACGTACAGGTTCCTTTAATACACCTGTACATGATTTAATGAGGAACAGTTTTAAAGGGAAACAAAAATTGTGGTCTTTATAGACAGGTAGTCTTTCTATACAGGTGGTCGCTAAAGCAGGTTGGACTGTATATATGGTACTGTGATCCCCCATATGAATGCAAAAATTACCCCCACCCTGCCCCAATTTTTTTTCTTTTTCAAGCTAATAAATGTCATAAAAACCTAATGACTATGCTATGGCTCTTATGGGAGCCACACTGCATTGTCAGTCTGCAAAAGACATCCATTACAGGTGTTTACAGAAGATGAATACTTATTTTCTTATTTATTTATTAATATCATTATTGCTATTATTGTACATGTAGATATTTTTGGTCATCAGCAACGTGTAAAAGTTTTAGATTTAACATTAATACCGAAGCTTGATCAATATTCAAATTAAATTACAAGTTGTGCTTGAAAATTATAAACATTGGAGGTCAGATGTGGTATCAGACTGCAAGAGCCATGTTTGGACTCTATTTTGTGAGAATGCTTTGAATTAGTTGTAACGTTTGACACAGATAGAGATTCTTTATAGTGCAGGATCATACACAGCCAACACTTTTTTTTAAATTATGTAATCACATAACATAAGAAGAAACCTTTTTAGACACTACATGTATATATCTTTAAATGCTCATAATTGAATTGGTTGCATCAACCCTGAAACATTTTTTTATGGGGAAGGGGGTCAGAAAGTTATAATATAAGACTTACACTAGTCGTGTTGGGCAATCCCTCAACTAACAGGACATACAATTAGGCCCTATGGGCTTTTATACACTCAACTGTTGACATTAGGGCCTTTGTCCAGAAAGCCAACATTGTTCTTAAAGTGATAGAAACATTACTGAAAAAGTAAACTATGGTATGAGAAAGATTTAGACAATGATTTGCATTTCATGATTTGGTTTTCACCCTCTTAAACAGAACTATTGAAAAATATGAGATGTTATAAAGAGTACTGGTATGTGATGTTGTAAACCAAATGAGAAATTTTACTTCCTATACATGTATATATATATATGATAATGATCAATCACACATAATCCTAGATCTATATTACCTCTATGTTTGAAACAAAATATATGACTTTGAGCTGTACAGTAAATTAAAATACTAAATATTGATGTTTGATTTCGGTCCACCTACCTGACTGTAATGTAAAGGGTTATATTTTGAAAGCTTACATCACATTCTTCTCAACATGTTCATTTTGGTCTGTAGCATATATTGTACATGTACAGTTGTACACTACATGAGTACATGCACTTGTACATTGTGTATACACTGCAATACAGGCATCCACTTTTGACATAGATTCCACTTAAAATTAATTTTTTCAAGCTAAGTTTTGCTTAATAGTGGAATAAAATCAATTTCAAACAAAAAGTAGAAAGCAATAAGTATGTATGCGCGATTTTAGATAGGAACACATGCAGTTTTTAAATTAATGTCCGTCCGTGACGCTCAAAATGTCCGTCCGTGACGCCCAAATGTCCGTCCGTGACAAAAAGTTTTCGGACCTCTAGCAAAAGTTACAGCTTGCTTTAAAATTCTGTGTATGTGACAGGGAAGTCAATTTACTTGACTAACATTTGCAGTCAAAAAAATTTGTCAGTGACAGTTTGTTTAGATAGAAAAGACAAAAGATTACCGATAAGTCAAGAAACCTATTTCTATCTTGTCCGTCCGTGACATTGAATATTTAATGGATTCTATCTTTAGTAGGTAACCATTGCAACCAAATTTTATCATCATTTAGCACCTTCAGTGGTACCCTACACAATGAAACATAAAACAGCTCAACACATCTCATAACTTATTTTTTACAGGCCTTCAAACTTTCAAAATTTGTCAAATGTCCGTCCGTGACTAACCGATCAGGCTCTTTATTGTTTTTGACAGAAACGTCAGCAACATGCAGCCAATGAACAACAGAAAAAAGATTTCTTCAATGCTGAGAGACAAAAGACATTGGAGAGATTGAAGAATTTTAATATGGTAAGAATTTGAATTCAATTTTCTTGAAAGAATATTGTATGTTGATGTATTTCCATAAACTTATCATGCCCATGGGTGCAAATCCAGGGGGGACAGGGGGACATGTCCCCCCCACCTTTTTGAATAACCTTTTGTTTTTTGTATTTTGTTTTTTTGCTTGTCAGAGAATTTTGGAGGCGAATGTCCTCCCCCCCCCCCCCCCCCCCCCCCACTGAATTTCAAAATGGATTTGCGCCACTTATCATGCCTACTCTTTTCATTTTGATTTTTTTGTTCTTTTCGTTTTACAGAAATATCCAAGCCCCAAGATGATCAAGCCTCACCAGTTCAAGAAACAAAAGGAGGACAAAACAAAATCTAGAAATAAATCATCAGTTGCAGCAGACTCTAAAACCGCCAAATCGAAATTTGGATCACGAGTGAAAGCTACCAAATCTAGCACCCCAAGCCCACATAAGAAATTCCCACCCAAGTCACCAGTGTCTTCCAGCAGTGCACCTCCACCTCCTCCCCATCCTCCCCCAGCTGGTCCTCCAGTCAATGCTCCCCCTCCACCCCCACCACCACCCCCTCCACCATCTGCGCCTTCCCCACCCCCACCACCACCACCGCCCCCATCCCAGCAGGGTGTGGCCTCGCCCAAGACAGGTGGTAGAGGGAGATCACAGGTTGATGGGAAGAAGAAACAAGATTCAGAGGTGACTGCTCCAGCTGGGATTGATCTGGGCAGCATCCTATCAGCGAGACAAAGACTTCAAAAGAGAACCACGAGTGGAGGAGATGGTGCACACAAAACAAGCAAAGGTATATTTTCATCTTCCATGTAGGAGCAAGTTTTGATAATATAAGAATTTTTTAAATAAAGAATTCGTTTTTTTTCTCTTCAGCTTTTCATGATTTTAGCCTGTAGACAGTTGAATCCTGACTTTCTGTAATGTACCTTAGTTCATGTTGGGCTTTCCTTTCTCCCATAATTTTGAATATTGTGGAAATTGATAAAGCTCTATCCCACTCTTCATGTACGCATAAATGTAGCATGTGAATTATGATATTATGCAACTCAAATGTACACAAGCAAAACAAATATCCTGTGCTTTCATAAAATCTACCATGGAATATCTGATATGCACTTTGAGCCCTTTGTATTGACTGTTACTACTGGATAAGATTGACTTAATGATTAATTCATTGAATAAATTATTACTGAGTGGCTAATATAAAAGATTGATTGAAACTGTACAATGAACTGGCATCTTAGCATGTAAAGCAAATGATAATTAACAAAAACTGATATGCAGGAGGTCAGTGATAATAAAATGTTTGGCACTAAAATTGTGAGTTCTTGACAGCACATGCATTCTATGATTCAGATTTTCTGCCACCAAGTAGATGATTTTACAAAATAAACTTCATTTTTTTTCTTATATGACTTTAAAAAAAAATGCAGCTACATTGTGGTTAAAGAAGAAGTCCACCCTGATTACAAGTTGGTTTTAAAATAAGCAGCAAATTAAAGAAACGTAAAGATCAGTAACGGTTTGAGTAAAATACAATAAGAAATAAGAAAGTTATGAATTTTTGAAGTGTAATCAATTAAACACAAATTGGCAACTCCGTGACATATTTTGCGAGCTTCTCTCCTATTTTCCCTGTACCCCAAAAATCATTGATTTCCATTTTCTCTAAAGAAAATATTCTCTGTTCCTGCGTGACGTCATTTTCCTAATGACAACCGTAGTAATGCCTCGGGTGAAAACACGGCCCGCTTGAGCGTCATACTTAGTTGACTTCGGTTGCACACGTAGCATTTGCGGGCAGTAAATCCATTGCATTTTATTTGTATGCACTTAGAACGACTCTCGCACAGTTAACATCATCGGAAATTCACTCCTGGCAGGATAACCTCTTAGCTGTAGGAGTGGTTGATGTCATATTCAGGGAATTCAAAATTTTTTAAAAAAAATTCCACAAAACTGAGTAGGTGGGACTGTACAAAGTCCCATCCATAACGATACGATACTGTGAACAGCTGCATGACCGAGTTTTTTTTTTTTTTTTGGTTCCCAAGACACATTTTCTGTCTTTGAAATCTCTATAGATCTATTGGTAAATATATATATATACATATTTAAATATATGACTGAAGCTAAATATCAGCAAGATATGTACCTATTATGAAATAATCCGAACAAATGATCCGAACGTATTTCGTCGGTTCCCAGCATTTGTTGTTAGCTGGATTTTTCCTGCCGATTTCGATCGCGTTTACCCATTTTCCCCATCTTTCGGGAAAAATAAAAAATGAAAGAGATTATCCCTGCATCTTATTGTAGTTGTGACAACCTATGGCACATCAAATTTTCGGCATTTTGATGAAGAAAAGAAAAAAACATTATTGCCACAAAACCAAAATGCGTGCAAAGTCAGTGTGTTGCTATGTGTTGCCAAGCTATTTTTTTTCACCCAGCGGCTGCCATCAAGACGAAAGTTCCCGGATGTCCGGAGCGCAGAATTCAGTCATACATGCACCTTAGATATAATCATTGCTCATATGTTTTTGCACAATACCTATATGAAACAAATCTATTCCTTCATCAAAAAACTAAGCAAATGAAAATTTATGACATTTTCTGTACTGCGCCATTTTCTGTACTGCGCCAAGGGGAGAGGAGCTTCCAAGATATGACATGGAGTTGCCAATTTGTGTTAGATTGATTACAACTTCAAAAATTCATAGCTTTCTTATTTCTTGTCATATTTTACTCAAACTTTCACTAATCTATCACTCTCATTTTGTTGCTTTTATTCAAATCAACTAAATACTAGGGTGGACTTTCCTTTAATATCAATTTTTAAAAAATTTCTGCAATTCATCATATGTCAGATATGAATGCACCAACAGCACATGTATACTACAAGAAAAATGCATTTTGAAGTTTCAACCTTCTGTGACTAGATCTAAACACTTAGCAGTTCAAACATACAGTGTAGTCTACATTTTGAGACTATTGGGTTTTTACTTTTCTGGATTATTCCTGTAAGCTTTAAATACAATATTAATGATTGAAAATTGCTTTTAACTTTGTGTATGTATCCTTCTGGGGCCACACAACACATTTTTGTGAAACTATCATAAGCTCTCTTTTGCCTGTTATTGAACGCAAATACATGTATCTCAACTATTTTAATAATAATAATAATAATAATGGCTACTTATATAGCGTTCATATCCGTCACGCAGTGACGCTCATGGCGCTTAGACATTATTACCTGAATATCTCTTGTTTTTTTTGTCTTTTGTATAGACCCTATGATGGACACATTGCATCTGATTCGACAGGGAGTCCAGCTCAGGCAGGTCAAAGGTAATGGACATGCTCAGAAACAAACTCAGTGGGAGAGTTCAGAACTGTTCAATGTAATCAGCAAACTCAGATCACAAGTTGAAACGGTGGACACGTATGACTCAGATGATGAATTTCTTTGAATGTTTCTATCATTTATTTTAAGGGGAAGTCCAACCTGGTATCAAGTGTAGTATTTATGCAATCAGAAAATGAGAGAAACAGGTCATTGAAAGTTTGAGGAAAAAAACCTAATAAGGGATAAGAAAATTATGACTTTGTGATGTATCATAGTTTTTGTTTCCATCATGTTTTGTAATGGGAATCATAAAAAATGTATATCTCTTTCGTTGTCAATAACCAAAATAAATACATTTTAGAAAACAACAAAACAAATGGGGGGGGGGGGATGATGAGGCAAATATTATTTGCTTAGTATACATTTTCAGAGTTTCAGCATTAAGCACAAGTTGCAATAAAAGAAAAAAATCCCACCTTTCTACAAACCTCCCTAATTGATTTTTTTTTTTTTTTGCTCTTTGAAATCTGATGCCAAATTCATTTCGTCGTCATTTTTAATCTAGTAGATTTAATTTTGTTATTGCTATTTTCAGTTGATAAAACAGCTGTAATGATTTTTAGAGTCACTGCCGTCAAGTATTTTTGAAATCTATGCTCATTGCGTATTCACTCCTGGGTGTTAGAGGGGTACTCAATGTTTTTACTGTATTTATTCAAAATTGTGTTGCATATACAATATGAACAATTATCATTCATCGCACATCTATGGTGCACAAACACGTATACTGTACCTACTTGCAATATTCCCCGTCATTTCACATGCTGGAACTAATGCCTGATATATAAGCTCTGTGTAGCACCTATCATAATTAGTGCTGTAACTCACAACCCAAAATCCTGGCCTGGCCTGGCTCGTTATTTCTGAAAATCCTCACCGGGCTCTGGACTGGTCCATTTACTCGTTAAGGAACACATTTAAATCTATCATCAACATTTTTACACCAATAAATGTCTATTCTTTTCCTGAGAGGGTTTAGTAACACATAATACAGTACACTCTGTGCAGAAATATATGCAAACAAAAATTTAGAAAAATACACTTTCTGTGTGTGATAAAAGATAGCAAAAAGTGAGTTTCTTCACAACTTTTTTTTCTACTGGACCTCTATTACCAAGTCCTCTATTACCAAGTTGACCCAATTTGAGTTTTAGTCTGGTGTGTATCTGGCTCGGCTCAAAACCTGCAGTCTGGTGAGTGTGAGACTGGTATTGGTTCCGAGCTGCCGCACTAATAATAAAGAAAGGTGAAGAAATTATGAAAATGAATACTGGCTTATTATTTCTGGTGATATGAAACTATAATGACTCTTAAAAAAAAGTCAGTATTATATAATCATTCTTTTTTTTCCCCAGAAACCCACCCCAAAATAGAAACAAACAGTGCATTGTCTTCAATTGGTTTGATAATTAGAGCGTTATTGAAATATAGCTGAAGCGATAGCAAGATGTTTATCTATCTCTGAGATCATTCACTAAGCCTTTCACAATGATATGCTTACCTAAATAACCATTGATCAACTAATTTTTAAAAAATTCTTCAATTAAAATGCTAAATGTGCCATTATTTTAGCATCTTATCGCTATATTTCATTCATTTTTATTTTTCTTGAAATATCTAGGTACATATTACCTTGGTACATTTTTCTCTATCAGTGTATAATCATGTATTGCTGAAAGCGCTTTGGTCGGTTACATCGTCACTGGTAAGGTGCTATATAAGAAACAGCTATTATTATTATTATTATTATTATTATTGTATATAATTCTAGAGACAAAACAGAAAAACGATACCAAAAGTTTGGCAATGAACTCTATAATTGCAAGTTACATTTGCTGCCATGCCATCATTTATCTGAACAAAATGGTCATCAATTTTCATACTTGGTATCCCATGTTTACTAGGTGATATGTATATTTCTTGAAGATGCTGCAAGCCTATATTGTTTTAGAATTGATTGTATTGTATCCATGTATTGCTGTGGCACATTCTAATTGGCTTAGAGTTAGAACAAAAATGTGCAATTTATTGTAGAATAGGCCTATACATGTATATGAATCTGTCACAATATGTTAAAGTGTACCAACCACCTGGAAAAAAGAATTTATATATCGCTAGGAAGTATAAAATTAACCTCAAAGAACTTCATCTGAAATTCTATAGGTCAACAGTGTAGGAGTATGAAGGAAATAAAGGATAACATGAAGGTGCTCGCGTGGAACCGAACCTCCAAGTTGGGTTCCGCGCGAGCCCTTGTCTTGGCGAGCGCGTACGGGTGCGTTGAGTAGTCTACTTACGAGTAGCTTTTATGCTTATAGAGAGTATACTTAAACTTGTAATATCTCTTTATAGATGTGATATTCGAAGCCCATATTTGGAATATAGTAGAATGACATGGAACCTCTAACATACAGAGTAAAATATTTTTTGGTGATTGGTACCCTTTAACCTTTCATGTAACCATAGTATGACTGAACGATATGATGTACCCCATCTTATTATGGTATCATGAAGCAGTGCAGTCTTCAGATCAATGTTTTTTTCTACAAACATAAGAATCTGATGCTTCTGAAAATTAATGCCTGAATGGCATAAAACTATGTTACACAGTGATTTTTATTCATTGTTTTCTTCATGAAAACTAAGATACAACAGGTACTGTAATAAGCACACTGGAGGTTCTTATTTCTTCTGGCAAAGATGATTGTATATTCAGCAATGTGGACACCTCTTAAGTACCCAACGCATAAGCACCCACCGCTTAAGTACCCACCTAAAAGTTCCAATGACATTCTCAAGTCATATTTCAGAAAATATAACATTTATGTACAAAGAATTTTCATAAACACTGATATATAGAATCATGTGGTGATGTGACATTTTATTGATATTGGCTCTCTGGAACTTAAAAATTACATTAGCAATAGTAAAATTGAAACAATTTATGACTTAATTTATCATTGCATCAGCCTGTACATTAGCAGTTCTTGTGTCTGATTCAAAGATTATGTCATTCACAGTAATAATAGGGCCCATTTTTCTGGAACTTTACTACATGTATTCTAATTTTCAACTAAACACCCTTTTTGGGGGTTAACCTCGCTAGTCATAAGGACCGCTATTCATAAGAACCACTTATTCATAAGGACCGCTATCCATAATGTTTTGTATGAATAGTGGTCCTTCTACATAGTGAGCAAACCATAGACAAATTACCTCACTATTCATAAGGACTCCGTTCATAAGGAACACTATTCATAACTATTCATAAGGGCCACTATTCATAACACGTGTTAAGTGAATAGTGGTTTTCTATGAATAGCGGTCCTTACGAATAGCGAGTGGACCCCCTTTTTTGTTGATTACTTTGAATTTTGGAGAGGGGTTGCTGATTCCAAAATGACTGTTCACTTGATTTTGCTAACAAGCTTTTTATTTAAAGTCAATTTGGCAGGGTTAGTTAAAGTTTTTGTTGGGGGGGGGGGGGGGGAAGGTAGAGGTTTTTTGCTACCAAGAATTAAATTTGTTTGGAGCTGAAATCTTTGTACACTAAAAGGATCGAAGTTTCAAAGCTGCCCCTTAAGATAA
This sequence comes from Heliocidaris tuberculata, assembly GCA_025618425.1. Lineage (NCBI taxonomy): Eukaryota > Metazoa > Echinodermata > Echinoidea > Camarodonta > Echinometridae > Heliocidaris > Heliocidaris tuberculata. The sequence continues at coordinate 15,285,144 of CM046839.1, forward strand.
TTATGAATATCCCACCATTTTGTATATAACAATTTCAGTCATTAATACTCAACTTTACTGTGTTCAAGGATTAATGGTTTCACAAGGTTGTCAGTTTATGTTGAAATTGTATCTATTTAGAGTTATATATATTCTTGAAAGCCCGATATTATTTTATAATAAATATTTGCATTATGGATCATGATATCATGATTTTGTTTATTATACATTATGGTGTGATTCAGCCTTGATTTAAAGCAGAGGTTTTTCATTAATATTTTTCATTTTCCCGCTATGTTTTAATGAATTGAAACTTTAATACAAGGACTTATATTTCTATCATTTGGAGAGAGAGAGAGAGAGAGAGAGAGAGGGAGAGAGAGAGAGAGAAAGAAAGAGGAGAGGGGAGGGAGAAGGGAAGGAGAGATGAAGAGAAAGTAATGTTAATTAGGAAAAACCTGATGACTCTTTTCTTGGGGGGGGGGGGGAGGGGGGAGGGGTGTATGAAACCTGTATGAAACCTCTTCTAAGGATACATATGATATACATGTAGGGCACATGTACAAACTTGATTAGCCAATAAGTTAAGGATGCAGGAATTTTTCTTTGAAAAGTTGAGGACAGTGAGAATCTATGCCAATTATATTGCCAAAAGATATTTATGTAATGTCATTAACCCCAAGTGCAATGCCCTAGAAGGGAAAAAAGGAGGAATGGGAGCGGAGAGACGTGTAAAACACGTTCTACAAGATGATTTGTATGAGTTGTATTATTGATAAATAATAAGTTCCTCATTCTTTTGTTAAAGAAAATGTGTATCAGCAAATGAACATCACCAATTTATTTTTCTACTACAGTTGGAAATTGCATTTAAATTCGCATATATTTTACGTAGCTTGTTCAGAAATTTACCCCAAAGCAGAGATCTTTGCCCAGTATGTCCAACAAAACTGCATGCTCACTACCTGTTTCATCACAAAATCATTGTGCTTCCTCAACCTCTCAACCACCTCTTCTTCTTAACTTGTTCGCTCACTCTCTCATTCTTCCTCACATTCTCTCCTGCATCTTTTTCTTTTCTACCTCTCTCCACTATCCCTTTATTTTCTCTTCTCTATTTCTCCTCTCTCTCTCTCTCTCTCTCTCTCTTTACTTTATAGGCTTCTCAACCCCCTCTCTCTTTCTCTCTCTCCCTCATTCGTTGACCTTTTTTCCCCAATTTCTATCCCTCTTTCGTTTCAGTATCTGTAGTACTGTGAAAGAAGTCTGGTTGAGGAGAGGGCACGTTTCATACTTCTTCACTTCAGACAAATGGGTCGTCCCAGGGCAGTAGCGTTACTATCCCCCCCCCCCCCCCTCTCTCTCTCTCCTCTATCTCTTTCTCTTCTACCCATTCTCTCTCCCTCTCTCTCCCTCTCTCTTTATTTTATAACCTAAACCCCATTGGCCTTATGTTTCATTAGAACATACCCTGAAACCCAATCAAGCATAGGATTAATCATTATAGGTGAGGACTAGTCTAATACCACAGTCACACCAACAAGACCGACAACAGACCGAACAAAAAAATTACATTGCCACCAATGGCCAAGAATTGGTCGGTTTGGAGTCGCTGTGGGGTCGGTTTGGCGGTGTGACAGTCACACCGCCAAACTGATCCGGGGTAACCTCGCTAGTCATAAGGACCGCTATTCATAAGGACCACTTATTCATAAGGACCGCTATTCATAACGCGTGTTAAATGAATAGCGGATTTCTATGAATAGCGGTCCTTATGAATAGCGTGCGGACCCGACCAATCCAGTGTCCACTCTTTAGGGAATCGTATCAGGGATCACTTCGTTTGGAGTGGAATCCACTCTCAAAAGGGCTAATCAACCGCTACTTCCGAGTGGATTCCTCTAGAATTTGAATAGGATTCAACTCCAAAGGAAGTTATCCCTGATATGACTCCTAAAAATGGATTTCCACTCCTCTGCATTAAGAGAGACTGGTTGTAAAAAGTTATCCCCCCACGTGTTGATAATATCTTCCTTTCAGTTTTTGTGCGCATATTTTTAAAAGAATTTATTTATTTGACAAGTAAGGGATTTCCTGACTGATTTCAGTTTTCATGATCGTGAGACACATTGTCCTCGTTTATCATGTTTCTTGATTAATTCCAGTCGTGCTTGTATGAACATATAAATCGAAGCCTGAAGACTGCAAATATCCTCAATTCACACCGATATTACGCGAAATATCAAACAAGAAAGTGAAATCACAGTTTCCCTCATTGCAGTTTTTTTCCTAACCACGACAAATTAATCTCTTCCTTCATGATTTGCCTTTTTGTAGTTGTGTTGGAGCACACTGATCGCGCATCATTTATCTAAGTTAAAAATATATTTTAGTATTGTACACTAAGTCCTTATTTAAAAAAATCGGTACGACCTCATAATCTTCATTCATCTTGCACAATCATGGGAACTACTCTCTTAAGTTATTTGCTAATCACTTATTTATTGACTATAAAAGAAAGAAAAAAACAACAATGTAGTGTCGTAATATACATGTATTACACACCTAGCGTTCCATAGTAAGTCGATAAGTATGGAGTCGAGGTTACAAATAAAACGAGTACACCGTACTGTCTTTGCACTGCAAAACAATGTCTAAACTGTGTCCGTGATTTAACACTAGTACTTTACAAACAACAAACAAACATCAACACACAAATTGTACCTATATGCTCATACAATATAATCACTAAAACGATACTTAAATGTTATGATGGGTAGGTGCAAAATAATTATGTAATTGGTAAAGTGCAACTATCACTTTACCCATCTCTTCTGGTTGCGTCTATTTCCTCATCAGTTTTATTTTAAAGATTGCGCATCCAAAGTCTGGTTGGGGGGGGGGGGGGGGGTAAAAATGCTCTCACTACATCTTCAATTTGTATGATATGAATCAGTATTCGCTTCTGAGGAAGACGAATGTCGGCCGTCAAAACTTGTATAATAAATTATGCATAATTTACGCTAAAATGCATTAGCCTAATTAATTTTGCATGTATCATTTTCTACATCAAGACAAGCCAATACATGAATTAAAAAAAAAAAAAAAAAAAAAAAATATATATATATATATATCACAAAATATTCACAGGAACAAAGTTCCGACGAAATGCAGTGTTAAAGATATGTAGAAAATAAAGTTCACAACATCGTATGGAATACACACACGAGGAGCATGTTTTTAACTTCACAAGCGCTTTCGATTTATTCTCTTCAGGTGAAGTGAGCCTTTGATAGTTTTACATGACTTTATATACAAGTATAATCAAGGAAATACAGTAATATTCAAATAAGGGACGAGGTTTTTAACATTGTCCTATAGTTGTTTTTACGACATGATTAATCTTAATCTTAATCTTAATCTTAGATTAAGCGTTGTAAGTAGGAAGTCTTCTATGTTCAGTTTGTTTGAGAATCTTAATCCATACAACTCAACACATCGTAAAGTTACACAAAGATTCTTAATGATGTAAAACATCTAATATTTCCTGTGTTCATGGGAATAACAAACAAAGGTGGGTGACTGTAAAAAAATAACAAAGGAAAAAGATATAGGTTATATATAGGATATTTCCCAGCATTCAGATTGAACGTGCATAGTCTTAAGAAGAGAAAGACATAGAGTGATGGGTGGGGGGGGGGGGGGGGCAGGGCAGAAGAGAGAGAGAGAGAGAGAGAGAGAGAGAGCGAGGAAAAAAGAGGGGGAAAAAACAAACAAAACAAACAGGGGTAACGAGAGAGGGAAGGGCAGAAGGGAAAGAGAGAGAGAGAGAGAGAACGAGAAGAGAGATGGTAAAAGATGCATATGGTATCGTTTCCTGGATTACATAATTCAAATACATCAATCTTTTTATATAATTTTATACATGTTTGAAGATTTAGATAAAGAATATCTTGATAAAAATCAAATAATAGTAATACATACAGAGGAACACAGAGATATATATTATTCTTTATTATCTTTTTGTTTCAGATATCCTAAAATATTAAAAATATTAAAAATATTAGTACTACAAAGCATTCAAAGAAGGCATGAATTTTGAAATGAAGTATTTTTCTTTTAGACATCTTTTAATTTTGTTGTCTTCTTTCATTTTGTAAAAAGGGAATATATCAAAGTTTGGTTCTTGTGAGCCAGCACATTTTTCGATGTGAGCGCTCACTTTTAGTTGTCGATATTGTTCTTGGCGTATTTGTTGTCTATGTACAGTGAGTCTGTGACGAAGTGTGTCCCTGTTTCACCTATATATTGTTCCCCACAGCCATGGCAAATTATACAATATATGAGATTCTGTGTAGTACATGTGAAAGGGAATGATATTTGGAACACTTCATTTTTGTTTCTGAAGATAATATGATTAGTTTCTTTTATATATGGGCAAGCTTTGCATCTTTTATCGTTACATTTTGTAATACCATTTTTCATACCATTAAGGTGTGATTTCGGGGCTGCCCTAGTTAACAAGCGTTTCAAATTTGGGCTTTGGCGTTTACTGGAGATTAAATGCGTTCCTTTAAATGTTTACTTTAATTCTCTGTCGTTTGACAAGGCGGCCAATGTTTCTTTAATCAGTTTAGAGATATTTGGATTATTTGGATTATGAGTGTGAATAAAAGATATGGATTCAGTATTTTCATTTTTCGGCTTACATGATCTTAGTTCTTTTAAAGACAGATTTTCAGCTTTCACAATACCATTCTGGATGATTTTCTCAGGATATTCTCTGGCTTTTAACATGTGCTTTAATTCTAACAATCGTTTCTTACGAACATCACTATCTGATACTATTGTGCAAATACGTCTAGCTAAATTATAGGGAACATTTGTTTTACAGTGTCTTGGGTGACACGACTTGAAGTGTAAGTACTGGTGTGTGTCTGTAACTTTATAGAATATATCTGTTTTAATTTTGTTCAAATCGTTTATTACCATTATGTCCAAAAAACTTATTTTTTCATTGCTAGTTTCAAACTTAAATGTTATATTCGGGTGAAGTTGTTGAAGGATATTGTTGAATGGGGTTATATCTCCAAATTCTGCCTTCCATATAATGAAACAATCATCAAGATATCTAAGCCAGTTTTCCTTTATGTAGGATTTAACCCCGCTATTAAAGTTCCGTTCTACTTCAGCATATAATTTCATTTCTAGATAGCCCATGAATAAAGTGGCATATGTGGGGGCCATTTTAGTTCCCATGGCTGTTCCTCTTATTTGTAAATAAAATTCATTATCAAAACAAAAAGAATTATTAGTTAGGATGAATCTTACAGCATCAATTATGAACCCCTTGGTAAAACGTGAGTCAATAACATTGCGATGTTCTTCTAGCCAAAAAGTTATGCCTTCTATTCCTGCATCGTGAGGAATATTGGTATATAGACTGTTCACGTCATACGTGACAAGGATAGAGTTTTCATCTACTGATTCAGGTAGGTGGTTCAGAAAGTCTAAATCATCCCTGACAAAGCTAGGAACAAATTGTGTAAGGGGTTTCAATATGATATCAATAAAATTGCTTAGTCTATGTGTAGGGCAAATTGGACCAGCTATAATCGGTCTCATTTTAAGCTGGTTAGGTATTTTACATTGAATATAAGGGGATTGCCTACTTTTTATTTCATCCTGTATATCTTTGCACTGATGTATTTTTGGTAATCCATACAGGTTACTACTCCTAAATTCAAAATTAGTCAAAAAGTCTACCTCATCTTTTGTTAAGCAATGCTTGTATTTATTAATTAATTTCTTCATCTTGTTCATAATTTTATTATCTGTATTCTCGTTTAATTTTAAATATGTTGATTCGTCTTGCTTAATGGTATGAAAAATGGTATTACAAAATGTAACGATAAAAGATGCAAAGCTTGCCCATATATAAAAGAAACTAATCATATTATCTTCAGAAACAAAAATGAAGTGTTCCAAATATCATTCCCTTTCACATGTACTACACAGAATCTCATATATTGTATAATTTGCCATGGCTGTGGGGAACAATATATAGGTGAAACAGGGGACACACTTCGTCACAGACTCACTGTACATAGACAACAAATACGCCAAGAACAATATCGACAACTAAAAGTGAGCGCTCACATCGAAAAATGTGCTGGCTCACAAGAACCAAACTTTGATATATTCCCTTTTTACAAAATGAAAGAAGACAACAAAATTAAAAGATGTCTAAAAGAAAAATACTTCATTTCAAAATTCATGCCTTCTTTGAATGCTTTGTAGTACTAATATTTTTAATATTTTTAATATTTTAGGATATCTGAAACAAAAAGATAATAAAGAATAATATATATCTCTGTGTTCCTCTGTATGTATTACTATTATTTGATTTTTATCAAGATATTCTTTATCTAAATCTTCAAACATGTATAAAATTATATAAAAAGATTGATGTATTTGAATTATGTAATCCAGGAAACGATACCATATGCATCTTTTACCATCTCTCTTCTCGTTCTCTCTCTCTCTCTCTTTCCCTTCTGCCCTTCCCTCTCTCGTTATCCCTGTTTGTTTTGTTTGTTTTTCCCCCCTCTTTTTCCTCGCTCTCTCTCTCTCTCTCTCTCTCTCTCTTCTGCCCTGCCCCCCCCCCCCCACCCATCACTCTATGTCTTTCTCTTCTTAAGACTATGCACGTTCAATCCGAATGCTGGGAAATATCCTATATATAACCTATATCTTTTTCCTTTATTTTTTTTACAGTCACCCACCTTTGTTTGTTATTCCCATGAACACAGGAAATATTAGATGTTTTACATCATTAAGAATCTTTGTGTAACTTTACGATGTGTTGAGTTGTATGGATTAAGATTCTCAAACAAACTGAACATAGAAGACTTCCTACTTACAACGCTTAATCTAAGATTAAGATTAAGATTAAGATTAATCATGTCGTAAAAACAACTATAGGACAATGTTAAAAACCTCGTCCCTTATTTGAATATTACTGTATTTCCTTGATTATACTTGTATATAAAGTCATGTAAAACTATCAAAGGCTCACTTCACCTGAAGAGAATAAATCGAAAGCGCTTGTGAAGTTAAAAACATGCTCCTCGTGTGTGTATTCCATACGATGTTGTGAACTTTATTTTCTACATATATATATATATATATATATATATATATATATATATTATATGTCAGTATAGGAACAAAGTTCCACGGGTGAAGTGCTAAAGCTAAAATAATTCACAAAGCTATAAAGATTCTACTAGCTTTCTTGTAGTAATTTATTGCTATTATAATACAGGATCATCTCCTAAACAAATGTCAGGCATATACTCGGCTCTATATACAAGTGCTTGTTAGGCAGCTCAGTTTTGATCACTTTTTTTTTTTTTAACAATCTGAGGATGGCGATATTCCTAATTGTGTTGCTTGGGGATTGGAAATTAAAGATACAAAAATATTCAGTCATGCTTACTCTTCTCTTTTCTTATTGAACCAAGACAGCAACAGATGCAAGATCTAACGAACTTATAGCTGACGTACACTACTGTTATGAACATGAAAATCAGCAGAGATATCACATCTATCAAATAGTACTGAACAAATGATAAATCATGCACAGGGGATCGCATATGGCTGCTCCCATGTTTTATGACATGTTCAATCCAAAATGCTGCCCGATCGGGAGCTGTCATTGGTCTGTCTTTGAAGATGGCAGATGCCCGTTTTACTGTCTTGTTGTATTCTGGGTTCTGAAGAGTTTCTGTCAGTTTTTGGTGGATGTAGTCTGCACTCAACCTAGTTTTGTCGATCGTTGTCCCCAGTCCCAGTGTCTCAACTCTAAGGGCGCTGTCCATCTGGTCAGCGACTAAGGGCATGATGACGAGAGGAACACCATGGTAGACTGCCTCCAAGAAGCCATTGTTTCCACCATGGTAGACAAAAAGGCGCGTCTTTGGATGACCCAGTACGTCTTGGAGAGGAAGCCATGGCAACACCTTGATGTTTTCAGGAAGTTTTTGCGGAGGATCAGCTTGCAGATGAAACAAAACTTTCTGAGGGAAACGGCCAAGTGCCTCTATGAAGTGGTTAACGAGGTCTGATCTTGATTTAGTAATGAGAGTAAAGTTCGATCCAAGAGAGAAGACAACAACACCATGCTCTGCAGAACTCTGCATGAAGCTTTCTAGCTCCACTTTTAGAGGTTCAGCTGGTCTTGCTGTTAGACCACCGACAGGAATGATATTTGGTGTGAAGGAATACGGGAACTCGACAGCGAACTCGGTATTGCTGAGGTAGAGGTCGACATGCTCATGGATTGAGCTTTTCATCCCTGGATCCAAATCGTATTTGTCTACTATCTCGTGAAAGGGTCTAGAATTCATGATGTAACTGAAAATGTTTCCTACAAGATATAAAAGCGTGCTTCTGACGCGTTGCGTAAAGGACATGCGATTAGTAAATCCAGACATTGGCATAGGTTGATAGGATAGATGTATTGGTGACCCAGCAAGTTGTTGAACATACATGTTTGATGCTGTAGGAGAAACGACTATCCCACGAACTTGGGCATTTCTTTGCTTCGAAAGGAACGCCTTGATGTATATCCCACATGGCCACGAAACATCAATGACTATGGCATCGACCTTGTCTAATCGTTTCATAAGCTCCTGGTCGCTGAAGATGGCGCCACAAACCCGAGGACTGATGTCAGCAAACCACGAGACCATGATTGACAATTGGCTTATTGGGTTATCTTCGAAGGCGAGATCGCCTAATTGGTTGTTGACCACAGCAATGTCTTGATCTAGATTTGGGCAGCTGTAATGTTCGAACTTGAAGTAATCCGTGTACTCGGGCTTAGAGTACTTTTGAGTGTAGATGTCACTGATGAGAAACGTTACCTGATGTCCGCGATTGACAAGACTTCTTCCTATAGGAATCAACGCCATCATATGACTACCACCCATATAAAGACCCGCGATCAACACATTTGCACCTTTACAGGATGCAAAAGTTATCGCGAATATAAACACGATGCAAAGAAGAGGGTTTCCATTCTTCAAATCCATTGCGTGCAATGTTTCAGAAATTGAATGTAAGACAACTATTACTGGTATAAGGTCCGTGAAAACCAGTAGATTATGTATTTAGATTGTCAAAAAAAACCCCAAAACTATCACCTACCCTTTCTATGATTTCATATCAGTATACGTGTACTTCGTTGAGTGTTTTGTACGTTATAGCAAGGGGTTATCACAACTCCTTGGTTATACGTTATCGTTTATCATACGTCATGCATCAGAAAATATTTGTTTTCAACTGGACCGCAACTGGACTTAGTACCGTACCCGAAGTTCCGGTAACCATTCGTCCTTTGTTTGGAGTTTAATTTTGGAGCACGTGAATTACTGGTATACATCAAGGTAGTCAGTGGTGTAGCTTTGGGGGGAGGGGCACAGGGTATACATACCCCCTCCCCAATCGAAAGATAAAAAAAAAGAAGAAAAGAGAAAAGGGGAGAAATGAAAAAAGACGAGAAAAGAAGATGAAAGAACTCCCTCTCGTACACCCTAAACGATTACGTTATTAATTTGCTTTTCATTCACTGAGACTGACCCCCCCCCCCCCCCCTCCTGGTGATGACAGTGCCCCCTCAATGGCTTGACTCACGCTACGTCACCTTAGTTCGCAGAAGCGTCTGATTTGGGGGTTTGTTGCCAATCTCCAAACACCAGTTACTGGGCATCCTGTGCAGTCTATGCTTCCAAAGTTCTGGGCCCTGTTTCACATAACCTGTTGTCATCGACAATTCCCAATAATTGATATAAGCTCCTGAAATAATTGCATTTGATTGGCTGAGAGCAAATTTGTTATAGAATTTCGGCACTTGTTACTTATAACAAGTTTTATGAAGCGGGGCCCTGATCTATGTGTCTATCCATAGATATACATTTTTAGATTTATCTCTATTCATCTCTATTATCGTCTGTCCCCACACCCTATCCCCAATCCTTAAGCTGGTCCGACGCTCATAAAATTTGAGGTAACCTGGGAACATCCTTCAGTATCTGCTTGGGAAAGCATAATTACCAAGCAAAATTTGTAATGATCTTGATATGATCACTGGCATATAACTTGATTTGATTAAAAGATTTGATTCGGTGATTGTTATCATTATTTTCATCCTCATAATCACAATAACTCATGATCACTCATTTTTTGTGCTTCATTTTTTAAAGCATCGGAGCATAATATTGACATGGTAAGCTACGATATATTACTAGAAAAAATATATAGGTATATAGAGACTGTTTTATAAGAGACACTGTACATTTGATTGCTATACTGTATTGCATGCAATCATTGTGTAATCTTTGAATAAGTATACTATCCTATAATATGTTTTGTAAATATGTATATAACAATTTTGTTTCTATGCTGAGCTAAAGTAGTCTTTATACTTGTGTATGTACTTTCAAAACTATATATGCCATTTCAAAATACATGGATATTTTTCAACGGATTTTAGAAAATATCACTGTCTATGTACATATGATGATTTATTAAGATGATAGAAATGTGCAACGACATTTTTTTGTAAAGATCAAATGTTAATTACAAGGATATCATATACTTTGTATATATATATATATATATATGTATATATATATTCATTTATTTATGTATGTTCTTATTCATTTTTTTGTTATGATTTAATTTTCATGATTTTGTTGGCTAAGTGAGAAGACAATGACACGGTCCTCTGCAGAACTTTGCATGAAACTATCTATCCCCTCTTTAAGAGGTTCAGCTGGCCTTGCCGTATATAAGACCACCGACAGGAATGATTTTTGGCATCAAAGAATACGGGAACTCGACAGCGAATTCGGTGTTGATGAGATTGAGATCTACATGTTCATGGATGGACTTTTTCATACCCGAATCCAAGTCGTATATGTCTACTATTTGGTGGAAGGGTCAACAAAGTAGGACGTAAATACATGAACCAATAACGTGGCCTAAAATGTATGAAAGCGTGTTGCTGACACGTTGCAGGAATGACATGTCAGATGATCGATGATGGTCCTGTGAGCTGTATCGGTTGATATGAGGGATTGACGGGAGACCCGGCAAGCAGTTGAATTACGGATTGGATGCTGTAGGAGAAACGACGACTCCACGAACGTCAACGTTCCTGTGCCTTTGCAGAAACGACTTGGTGTAGATCCCGCACGGCCAAGAAAAATCAATAAGAATAACATCGACTTCAGCAAAACGCTTCATAAGCTCCTCGTTACTGAAAATGTCATCACAAACCCTAGGGCTAATGTCAAAAATCAGAGGCGGCGCAGGGGGACACAGTGCCCCCACTGTTTTTAAGTACCCCAAAAGTGCCCTTTTTATTTATGAAAAATGCCCTTTTCTCTCTGATGTCATTTTTACTATTAAAGTGCCACTTAAAGTTTCCAATAAGTGCCCTTTCTCCTTCTGCTTAGTGCCCCTTTGCAAATCTGAGAACTGTCTCACTATCTCTCTAATAAGTCCCCTTTTCTCCTTCTGATAAGTGCAATTTTACTTCAGATAGTTACGCCATTTCCTCTTCTAATAAGTGCCCGTTTCCCCTTCTGACAGATGCCCCTTTTTCAAATCTAATAATTGCCCCCTTTTCTCTCTATGTGCCCTTTTCTCCTTTGATAAGTGAATTTTTTCTTTTGTTCGGTGCCCCTTTCCCCTTCTAATAAGTGCCCACTTTCCCCTTCTGATAAATGCCCCTTTTCAAATCTGATAAGTCCCCCCTATTTACTTCTGATAAGTGCCCCTTTTCCTGTCTAATATGCTCCCTTTTCCTCTTCTCATAAGTGCCCCTTTTTACCTCTTGTGAATGCCCCTTTCCATCTCTGATAAGCGCATTTTGCTCTTTGGATAAGTGCCTCATTTTACGTATATTTCCCACTGTTTCTTACAAAAAGAGCTATATCTAGCTTCAAAGATTCGGTGCGGCTATAACAGGTACCTATATTACTACAACTACAATGTTAGGTAGTGGAGCTGGCGGCAAGAAGGGCACAATGCCTATCCCCCCCCCCCAAGCAAAGGATTTCTCATTCCGCTTGCTCGAATGTGCCCATAATTTAAACCTAGTAAAGGCAATATTTCCTGAAAATTTGCCCCAAAATCGCTTATGCTGGCTCTTATAGTAGATTTAAAAAATCAAGCAGATCGCATTAAGAATGTTGATATCGATGTAATCATTAAGAAAAACGACAGGGTTATGTACGAATTAAAAGATCATTCGAAATTTAAATTTAAATGATTTTCAAGAACTTCTTAGAAAAAAGTTATACCATTTACAGGTCTTTCTTCTACTACTCTGAGTCCACAAGGAGTAGATTCTTACATTAATGTTTTTACCCTCTTGTATGTCACGAGGAACCGCAAGGACTCAGCTAAAGTAAAGTAAGTCTTGTATGCCGACGACACTATTGTTTTAGCTGAAAGCCCTCAAGATCTTCAAAAAGCTTTAGATGCAGTATATGGGTATTGTCATCTACTTCTAAGACAAAAATCATGATTTTTCTCTAGGGGTAAGGTAAAGTTTGCATGTTTTGGTGATGATGAGCTGAATGTATATTAGGATTATACTTACCTTGGCGTAATTTTTAATTATAACATAGGCCATTGATAAAAAAAGCTTGTCAGGCCTCAAGAGCTTTAATGCTACAAAAATGAAGTTAGAGCCCAATATGCTTGCCACTCGATCTTCAGTTACAGCTAGCTCTTTGAACAATAAGTCCAAGCAATACTATTATATGGTTGTGAGATTAGGGGGTTTGAAAAGCTAATTTGAAATTTTGTAAAGGTCTCCTTGATGTCCATAAGTTGACCCCCCGTTGTATGGTATATAAATAATGATGAGTTAGGTAAATATAAACTTTTACTGGAATATACTATTGCCATTAGTATGCTGATGTTCTGGTATAGATTAGTACATGGAAAGCAAGATAAAGTTAGTATTTTATCTTCTTTCCACCTATTACTGCAAGTTAACGGCATACATAGACCTACTATGCCTTGGCTTCAAAAGATCTAAGATTTTCTCAAGAGATATAGGGTTTTATATGGATAGTTAAGCTCAAGGTTTAGATATTTCTGCTTTTAAGAATATTGTATCACAGAGGTCGACTGATTCGAGTCAGCAAGAATGCCACCACAATACAAATACCAATTCACATCATATAATATTATATTTAAACATAATTTTTATACACTCAAATTTGAAAAAAAAATTTAGTGGACTTGAATGCCATAAAAAGGAAAGTTTTTTTCTGTCAGTTTACGTGATTGCATAATAAATTAACAATAGTTGTTACTGGAAGGTATATGCTTTTACCCAGAGCAGAGCGTCTTTGCGAGCATTGCTTTTTAAACCAAATTGGTGATGAATTACACTATTAATTCCAATGCCCTGTTTTTGAAATTCAACAATAATTCAAGAAGTAATATTGGAAGTTTCAAAATATGTATAAAATAGATTTGCTACTTAATCGGTCCAGCACAGCAGTGGTTTTGAGGTTGCTTAAACTTAGCAAGGCTGTTATGGATTTCTTTGATTAGCAACTAGAGAAACGTTTTCTTGTGTATTATGAAGAGTTTGTATGTGGGGCCGATAGATTAATTAAGGAGACACTGTGTCTGTTATAATTTTTAAGTGGTTTTTATTATTGTTAATGTTATTGTTGTGAGATTAATTGTAATGGCTGATTATTGACATTCTCATCTTGAATTTCAAATTTTTAAATTGTATCATTATTCATGTTGTATACTTACAATACCTCACGTGGCTGATTGAGTCAATAAAACATTAAAACATTCAAACTTGGCATATCTGTTTTGTTTGTGATCTTCTTTACATTTATATGTATAATTTTGTTAAGTATTTAGAAGAACAAAAAGATAAGAAAATAATCGAAAAAAACAAACATATGTGGACATAGAAATAAACTTTGAAACTTTTACAGTGTTCGTGCCCTGGCTTCATTTTTTTTTTTTTTTTTTTGTAAGTCAAGACTATTCTCTATGTAAAATGAAAGAGTCATTTTCAGAATGTAACCCTTTAAAAAGATAAATTAATCAAGCATTTTAAAGAAGTATTTAGCAATCCGACGAAGCTCGGCCTCATAGCTGATACAGATATAGGATTAGAGTTAGGGTTGCAATTGAGGTTTAGGTTAGATTTATAGGGTTAGTTCTAGATATAGTGTTTGTTCGATGTCGGGGTTGAAGTTTAGAATATTAGTATAAGAGACCACGTCCACAACCAAAATGCCGGTAAATCTAACAATACAGTGGGGGTTTTTAAGTGTGGACATTTTATATTTACAACAACAAAAAAAATGGACACAAATAGCTCTGCATGGCGTTCCGCTCATATCAAGCATTCCCCACCCCCATCAGCTTTAAATGGATGAACTTGAAAATCAAAGAAATATGACATTTCAGTTGTGTTTATTTTTTTCTTCAGGAATATACGAACGTCTAAAATATATGTCTGTATCAATGATTGCACGTCGCTATTAAGAAATTTTAAAGGTGGTGTTCCACAGGGGTTATCCTAGGCCCCCTTTTTTTTAAAACAGAAAAGGCTTTGCTAATTATTAGCAATGTTGATTATCGCCACCACACTGTTTGTCTTATAAGTTTGTATTTATCGACTCAGTCTTGCCGTTCTTATGTTCCAGTATCATAATCGTGAATTATCAACTGTTTAAAAAAAAAATTACAGTTAATAATGAAATCCATCATAATCCCACTAGACAAATTAAACTATTTCACTTACCAATAACACGTACCGCATTAACACAGAATACTTTTATATTTACTGCCCCAAAATTTTGGAACTCCCTCCCTATATATACGAGACATTAAAACTTCTTGTACATTCAAACGTAAATTGAAAACTGAAGATCTCTTATTGCATCTTTTAGAAATTGACATCAAACTGATCTTAATATGATAATATTTTAGGATTCCCGTAATGTAAAGACTGGCGTCATCCATTATCCATTATAAACAATATTTTTGTTTGCTCATCTTTGATCAAATAAAACCTTCCAGATCCCGGCCCCCACTCTCAAAAACAATCTGGTCAAATCTGACTAGATTCTAGTCAGATTTGATTAAAATAACTATTCCCACGAGCATCTGCACTATTCTAGTCAAAACTACCAGCTTGGGGTTTGAAATGAACAGAATCCTGGTAGAATTGAACAGAAGCCTAGTCAGAATGACTAAAATCTGATTAAGAAAATGTGACCAGGCGATTTGGTCTACAAAAATGACTATAGACGTTTTGTCGTTACTTTGAAAATGAAATCAAATCTATGAAATCTGAAATCTGAAATTTCAGACACTTTTAGATATAATCTACATATATATCATCTATCAATATTTGCGAATTATTTATTTTAGCCAGTGTATAGACTATTTTTAAAACCCCCCGAATAGACTATGGTATCATCAACGGTAATATCGAAATCAGAGGTGGATTGAATGATTGATAGAAATCGAGTCATTGCAATAGATCTGCGTGCGGTGTTTTACAGTCGTTCTTTTGTTTGATGTAACACGAATATGGAGACAATGGCGCGTGTGGCCAGGAATTTTCCCGTAGAGATCAGTGTGGCCAATACACAAGTTCCTTTCATGACTGTGCAGATATTTGAGGTCAAATTCTGTAGTAGTGCTCGATCGCCTTGACAATACATTGACAATGACATTGAATATTTTTGCTGTAGGCTAGTTGTGCGTAGAAATCACACGCGTGCCATATCCTACCGTTGCACGTGAAACAGGAAACATGGCGAGACTGGATTTGCTTGTCGGGTTGGTGTATGTTCTGTCAGTGAGCTCCATGAAAGCAAACTGTGCGAATATCCTATTTTCAGGCTTATTCGGTGAAGGGAGCCACTTCCTTTCTCAGGTTCCGATTGCCCAGAGTTTGTCACAAAAAGGCCACAATATCACTTTTTTCATCAGTGAAGAATTCTCGCACCGGGCGGAAAATCCCGCGTATTCAGGCTTTCATTTCGAAATGTTTTCAATCCCCAATCACCCGGGTCTTGTTCGAAACACGACGGAAAATACAGCCCGGTTAGCCTTCGGTCAAAACACAGGCGTCATTCAGAATTTGGAATTGTTACCGGACTACCTTTTCATGATAAAAGAGGCTTGCAGAGCGGTTTTATCAGATACTTCATTGATGGAAAGACTGAAAAAAATCGATGTGATTGTGTTTGATGTGACATGGCCGTGTGGTGTCTACATTAAGTCCTATTTACAGCGTCATATGAACGCGTCAAGTATTCGGGTTGCTGTGACATCTCCGACAACACCAATACAATACATGCATGAGATCGCTGGATCCCCGTTTAACCCATCTTACCAACCAACATTAGCGGTAGGATGCACTGCATCCATGTCGTTTGGTCAAAGAATGGGCAACGCCATCAACTGGGCAGTAATGCATTTACTAGGAAAGTATTACATCTTCGGTTGTCTAAGCAGCTTGCAGGAAGAATTCAACCTGGATGCTGATTTAGACATGTCGAGTTCATTTTATTATAAGTATATCGATCTCTATCTCATGAACGTAGACTTTTCTGTCGAGTTTCCTTTTCCGCTGATGCCAAACATCATCGCTGTTGGTGGACTGACGTCGGGACCAGCGAATCCTCTCAGTGAAGACTTGGAAGAGTTTATGCAGAGTTCTGGGGATGATGGAGTCGTTATATTCTCACTTGGCACTTCTGTTTCCACTTTTGCATCTACAAGACCAGACTTAATGGAAATGTTTTTCAATGCATTCAGTCGAATTCCTCAGAAAGTCATAATGCAATTGAAAGGACCCCACAACCACAAGGTTCCTCCTAATGTCAAGACGTTACCTTGGATACCGCAGAATGATATCTTGGGTCATCCCAAGACAAAAGTCTTCATGTACCAAGGTGGAAATAATGGTTTCCAGGAAGCACTTTATCATGGAGTCCCATTGGTGGTCATACCTTTTCAGTCTGACCAACCTGATGTAGCTGCAAGAGTTGTGTCTCGCGGGCTTGGAGTGAGGCTCAACAAAAAACTTCTCAGCGCTGATCTGATCCATCGAAAACTCTCTGAAGTTATTCAGAATTCATCTTACAGCATCACCGCCAAACGTTTGTCAGCCATTTTTAGAGATCGACCAATGAGACCAGCTGATCGAGCTGCTTTCTGGATCGAACACGTGATTAAACATGGCGGGGATTACATGCGCTCTCCAGCTCATGACCTGTCTTTCATTCAATGTCATTTAATAGATGTTGTATCTTTTCTGACAGCTATCATTGTAGTTATATTTTATCTCATTTATAGGGTATGCAAATGCTGTAAACGTTGCGTTTTTTCTAAATCTAAACCTATCAAGAGCAAAATGCACTGATCCTACCTGCCCTTAATTTAAATCATGGCTTTGAACTATTTTATTTTGATAGGATTTATTTCATTTTTCCGTTTCAATACAAACACAACATTACGTATATAAATCCATACCGTTTATACAGTTAACATTGTGGAGCGCCAGGAGTGTCAAGTCTGACAGACATGTGCGCTATACAAGAACCCACTATTATTATTATTATTATTATTATTATTATTATTATTATTATTATTATTATTATTATTATTATTATTATAGTACAATATAATGAAATTGATATAACAATAAAGGATGACTATCTTAAGAAGAGTACAAAATAATGAAAACAATATATTCATACAAAATACGGAGGGGGCAAAGCTTGTATACAGTGCATCCCAGAAAAAAACGAAACCCTAAAGCAAAGGGTTATTGTGGCCACACTATGTGTTCTATGATAATAATTATCCATCTATACATGCTTTACAGAGCAGCAGCATTTTGAAAATAACATGTAAAAACGCAGTTGTGCCGGATTTGGGTAAAATCGTGAAAACGTTAGGATCACATGCGAACATGACCCAAATGTAACATGACAAAATCCTATTATAACCCTATTATAAGACTGTTTTCTTCTGTTTCTCCCCTCATCATTCATTGAATATTATATATTCCTCGAACACAACGCTTGTGGTCACTCATAGTTGTTTTAGTGGAAGGTGTAATGAAAGAAATGTCACTATGAGACGGTCGTAGCTCTTATTGTCCTCATTTATTTGTCAAGCTTTCGATCAATGATCTTCATCATCAGGACTGTATAAAAACACAAAATGATGGCTTGTGTGTTTGTGTTTTTATACAGTCCTGATGAAGATCATTGATCGAAAGCTTGACAAATAAAGGACAGTAAAAGCTACGACCGTCTCATAGTGACATTTCTTTCATTATATATGTATATATATATATATATATATATATATATATATATATATATATATAAGAGAGAGAGAGAGAGAGAGAAAGGTATAGTTCATAGATGACACTCATCTCATGCAACCAACACTAATGTGTCAACAGGTGCAGTGCCCATATAAACCTAATTATTCAGTCTGTTTATTAATATTGCAAATTATAACAGATAAATTATGTAGAAATTGTGTTACATAATGATATCATCATGGTCATCATGTGATACTGTTGTATTTCTGATTCTCGATTCAAAGTGATTTTTTTTTTCTTGAGGATGTATTTTATGCACAACTTACGTTTTCACACTGAATATTAAAAGTAATGATCTTGCGAAAATGGACAATGAACAGAAATGAACAACATAAATTGATTTCTAGTTTTATTTTGATATATTCTATTATATTAATTGTTTCTAAGTTAGTGTATTTATTTTTTTCTTAGTTCAGGAGGGAAAGGCAAGGGATGCTAAATTTTTGAGTGGGAGAGATAGAAAAATATCTGATTAGAGAGAGAGAGAGAGAGAGAGAGAATGGGATGGAGGGGAGAGAACGGAAGAGAGAGAGAGACATTAATATAACTGATAAGTAAAAAGCTAGGGAAAAAAAGGAAAGAGAGAAAGAGAGAGAGAGAGAATGTGGGAAACAAAGAGAAACGGATAAATATAAAGTAAAAAGTTGGTAAAAAGAGAGAATGGGATGCGGGGGGGGGGGGGGAGGGGAGAGATTAATATAATTGATAAGTAAAAAGCTAAAATTGTGTCTAAAATTGCATTAAAATATATGAAGGCATCGGTGCCCCCAATGTTCCTTAAGAAAGTCATTTCAGAACATCTGCAAAATTAAAGCTTCGCAATATAGCAGCAGACGCTTTCCTAGCAACGCGATGACATTTGTGGTAAAAAAATTACATTTGCAGGTAAAATGTTTTTGCAATTGTGGTGAAACAGATTTTTTTACATTTGTTTGAGAAATGATTTACATTTGTGGTTATTTTATTTTTATTTTTTATTTTTTTTACACTTGTGGTTGACATGTTATGACATTTGTGGTTATTTTGACATTTGTGGGTGCATGTTTTTTTTCATTTGTGGTTGATTTTTACCTTTGTGGGCTCTACACCCCCCCCTTCAATACCATAAGTCTGACTCTCTGTTTCTTTTTCACTCTTTTCACCATCTCCCTCTCTCTAACTCTCTGGTCTATCTCTCTGCCCCCCCCCCTCTCTACCTCTCATCTGTCTGTCTGTCTGTCTGTCTCTCTCTCTGTCCCTCTCTCTGTGTTCGTAACTCTGATTCACTGCCTTCTAGACTCCTTTCTCGCTCTCCCTCTCTATCTTTCTGTTTAACTTCCTTTCTTCCTTGATCATGAGGGCCGAATTGCATATTTTCATTACAAAGGAACATAACATTCATCATCGATGGTCATACACAAAATAAAAGAAACCTAATACAGAACTATAGTAACACATCTGTGCATAAATATGAGAGAAAATGTATATATTAATAATTTAGCACCGATTCTATTGAAATAAAAACAATTATTCGATAATGTTAACTTGATCAAAATTAAAGATTAAATATATAATATATTGCTTGATTCAAATTCAGAGTAAAATTAACGTAGGGATTATTAGGCATTTGGCTGGTATTATTCTTCAATGTCAGAAACCGAAATAATGGATTCACAGTATTGAAGTGGAGTAAAAAGTGCGATGGTACATAAATAATGTGTTCACTTAAAGATGATGTAGGACTCTATTTCATTTTTTGGAGTTATGAATCCTATTTCATTTTCATAATTATTAACCTTCGGAAAAACGACGTGTAGCCAAATAAATTGGCTGAGGCTGAGGAAAGGCTACTCCACAAATTTGCCAAATTTGCGTGCGCCTGTAATCCAGCTAACAGTGGAAGTTATAAACTGATTCAGCGGACCCAGGTTCGAGACTGAGTCACGTCTTTCGGATGGTGACGTTAAAGGTCGGTCCCAGACGTAAATAATCATATCTGATTGATACACGTCTGTAAAAACCCAATTACACACACACACAAGAAACATTATTTTTCTTGTTGATATAAGGCTAATGGCTTGCTATTATCAGAAACACTGATACCAGCAATAATCTCTCTGGCTTCCCAGCTCTCAAAAACATGTTCACTGATGAAGATCAATAGAAAATATAAATGAAGATAAAATATTTTACATTGGCATATATATATATATATATATATATATATATATATATTTATATATATATATATATATGCCATGGATCTAGCTAGGCATGCGGCTTTTCATTGTTCAATACTCCCCTGTCCCTCAAAGAAAAGGAATAAATTAACTGCGAAGGGATTGCAAGGGCTGCCTGTCGGTGTTTGTACCTGGTGTAGCCGAATACCACTTAACCCGCCTCCGTGGTCTAGTGGTTAAGGCGTTTGGCGTACAGTGCCAAAGACCCGGATTCGACTCCCGGCGGAGACAGTTTTTGCAAACCATGCAGTTATTTCCACAAAAAGGAAGTCAGTAAGGAGGAACAATGAATTTAGCTACGCAAATTATTTCTCTTATTCAATTCAATTGATTTCTCACATTATATATATATATATATATATATATACATAATATATAAATATACATGTGTACATATCTTTACTCACTAGCCATGTTTTAAATGGCATTTAGGTTCAGTGCATTTTGGTCTTGGTATATTTAGATTTAGAAAAACAGCAAGAGCAACAGTATTTGCATACCCTATAAATGAGATAAAGTATAACTGTAATGATAGCTGTCATAAAAAATGCAACATCTATAAGGTGATATTGAATGAAAGATAATTCATGAGCAGGAGATCGCATGTAGTCCCCGCCATGCTTGATCACGTGTTCAATCCAGAAGGCAGCTCGATCAGCCGGTCTCATTGGTCGATCTCTAAATATGGCGGACAAGCGTTTGGCTGTAGCTCTATATTTTGAATTAGTAAGAACCTCCTGAAGTTGATGGTGCAAGTAATCGGTACTGACGTTATCTTTGCTTATCATTAAACCTAGACCACGTGATACTATTCTCACTGTGACGTCAATATGGTCTCCAAAAATCGGGATGACGACCATAGGAACACCATGGTAAAGAGCCTCAAGGTATCCATTGTTACCGGCGTGAAATAAAAATGCCTTTGTTTTAGGATGCCCTAGGAGGTCATTTTGGGGAATCCATGGTATTGCCTTCACATTTTCTGGGAGATTGTATAATGTTGGGTCGTTGATCTGCATAACAACCTTCTGCGGGATTCGTGAAAAGGCGTCAAGGATGTTATTCATTAGGTCCGGTCTGTACGTGGTAAACAATGAGAAGTAGGATCCCATTGCGAAGATGACCACACCATGATCACCAGAACTCTGCATGAAGTCTTCAAGCTCTGGTTCGAGTGGCATGGCCGCCCGGGCTGTGAGGCCACCTACGGCGATAACATTAGGCATCAGAGGGAACGGGAACTCTACGGCAAAATCGCAGTTGGTGAGGAAGAGGTCAATGTGATGCTGCGAGACGGATATGGAAGCCAGATTCGGATGCAAGTCAAATTTCTCAACTGTCTGTTTATATGCGTTGTTCAGGATAAAATCCATGATGGAAGTCATGACAAGCGAATACACGCTGTTGACGATCCTTTGAAAGAATGTCATGGATGAAGAATAACTAGTGTAACTTGCAGGCTGATAGGCAGGGTTGAACGGTGACCCAGCCATCAAGAACATTGCAGGAACAGGCGCTGTGGCTGAAGAAAGAACCAGGCGGATATTGGTGGCATTCAGATGTCTTTCTATGTATGATTTGATGAATAAACTGCATGGCCACGGAAGCTCGAAGACTATAGCATCCATGCGCGCTAGTCTGGTCATCAATGCCTTGTCTTCCAGGACAGATTCGCACACATCGACCTGAATCCGCCTCCCTATGTTGTAGGTTTGCAGCAACTGAAGGAAACCATTTCTTCCTTGCAATCCTATCTCTGCAAAACCCCGAAAGAACTCCTTTGCATCCAAAGTTGGGTCGTTGTAAGAAAAGATTTCGAATTTGAAGAGCTTGGATAGTCCAGAGTCCCTTGCTCGATACGAGTATTCCTCACTTATAAGAAATGTGACGTTGTGTCCTTGCTGCACTAAACTTCTTCCGACTGGAACCAACGCCGTGAAGTGGCTTCCCTCGCCGAAGATTCCTGACATAAGAATGTTGGCGGGATTCACGCTTCCTGTCCACAAAACTAGGAGAAGGAAGAACAGAGAACACCACATGACTGTATTGGATGTTGGTTTGTGATGTTGACTGATACATGTAGTAGTAATGAGCTCAGTAATTCCTGGCGGAAGCTGTAAGATAGAAGAAGAAGAGGGGGGGGGGGGGGGGGAAACAAAAACAAAAACAAAACAAACCATAGTGTAATTCAAATGCTAGAAAATTATTAAAAGCTAAAATGAAGGATCATCTATTCATTTTTGTTATACTAGAAAATGTATATTCTTTTAGAAATTCCTCTGACCTTTCATATAAAGCTTTTTAAACTCACTGCCATGTGCGTTGACTATAAACAAAGTTATAACAGTAAAACACTTCTAGTTGATAAAAAAGTGTATAGGAACTATTCAGAAATGCAGTCTTTTGCAGACAAAAGAACTAGAGAATCCCACATTCCACTGCATGGTTGCAAAAGGTGATTTAAATAAACACATGAACGTGGTTCTCCTTTTTCGCTCTAACATGACCGCATAGTGTAAAAAAATTGTAAAGTCAACATGGTCAAGGATTGTCGCCCTTGCTATCATAGTGTAGATGTGTGCCAGTAAAAGATACAACCTTTCTGGTAAAAAGCTTTTTGAAATTGATACTGATACCAGTAGTTTTTCATCACCAAGTCAAAAGTGTCATTATCAAATTACACGTTCATGGCCTCATTTTTTTTCCACAAGGAAATTTACTCCCACAAAGCATTCGCGGCTATTTTTTTCTTTAATAAAAAACGCAACATATTTTAAAGGTTACATGTCGTTTTTCGAAGGTTCATAATTTCGATGGTTCCTTTGGCTTCGAATGTTCGTATTTCCGAAGGTTCGTTTACTCCGAGAGGTTCATTTAATACTCCGAAGGTTCATAAATCCGAAAATGAAATTAGGTTCATAATTCCGAAAATGAAATAGGGTTCATAATACCGAAAATGAAAAAAGGTTCATTATTCTGAAGGCTCACAATTCCGAAAATGTAATAGATTGCTACATCATTTTTGGAATTATGAACCTTTGGAATAACAAACCCTATTCCATTTTCGGAAATACGAACCCATTTCATTTTCGGAATTATGAACCTTTGGAATTATGAACATTCGGAGTAATGCAACAAATGTTCGGAATTATGAACCCTATTTCCATGCATATACTTAATAAGCTTATATTGAGGTACATGCTAATAATCCTATATTCATGACATTAACTAGGCCTACAGCATTCTTCGTTTGTTTTACACATGAATTTTAAAATATGAATAAAAGCATTTACTTTATAATGAAGTAAATGTACATGGGCTTATTAATTGCAAAATAGATTGGCAGAATTCGACTCCAAATATTTGTTTTTAAATCCTCGCAAACTATATAATAGTGAGAACTTACTTTTTATGCGCTCTCGCTGGAAGAAGCTGTGATCCGCCGGTTTGCAACCACCACTTTGTGGGCAGAAGTAACTGTGCTTTTTGTATGTTGACTCGATTCTCGGCCTTGAAAATTACGTTCTTTGTTTACTTGCAGCGACGAATAGAATTATCTTACACGCACATCGAACTCGGATAAAAATATATTCAGTTTGGAACAAAACAAAAGCGTAACCAGTTTATCTCTCTTTTGGTGCAGCTAAACTATCAATAGAACACAATGAAAATCGGTCATAGGCCTACTCCCTAACTTTAATCCCTTTATAGTTACCCAGTTTCTTAAAACATGGTAAATTCTATAGATGGCTTAGTCATTGAGGTTTATGAACTGATTCTCAATGAGAGCCCATACTACCTAACAAACCACACTCTGTCCCGAAATAGTCACCCATTTTACATATGAGATTGACCCCTTAAAGTTACTTTGACCATCTAGGCCAGGAGCCTGTCCCGAAATAGTCACCCCGTTTTACCCATAAGATTTGACCCCGTAAAGTTACTTAGACCATCTAAGTCATTGACAAAAAGGTTGTCAGCCTGACCGTAGCCGCCGGGTTTAGCCCCCAGAGCCCCCAAAAGAGACCCCAAAGTCGGGTCGATTTCACCCCATCTCCCCCATGCACCAAACTTTGTCAGTAGGAAGTAGTATGACTGGACATTACAAAACACAAAAAACTGACACAAATTTCCGTCGGGATGGGGTGTCAGACGGCCCCTAAAAATTGGGGTAAATTTTTCCCCTTGAAGCCCGGGGACCAAATTTTGTCAGAAAGAAGAGCTTTGGATGTACATTCCAAAAATATAAAAACTGACAAAATTGTCCACCGGGAAGGGGGTGTTAGACCCCCTGAAATGGAAACCCCAAAGTGCCCTTTGACAACGCTTTGTGAACTAGCTTTCCGCCTATAAAAAGGTGCTAAAACGTCAGAGCTTTCGCGATTCGCGCGAGAAGGGGGAAACTCCTCCTCCCTATACCCACCCCTGTTACATAAAGTGCAGCATTACGTCCAAATACTAGTAACTGAAAAGCAGTCAGGGCGTCGAACTATAACTTTCCGCCTAAAAAATTGTTTGCTACGAGCCGTTTATCTTTCTCTCATATTTGCTAAAACGTCAGAGCTTTCGCGATTCGCGCGGGAAGGGGGAAACTCCCCCCTCCCTGCACCCACCCCTGTTACATACAGTGCAGTATCGCATCCAAATATTAAACTGGAAACCAGCCAGGGCGTCGAACTAACTTTCCGCCTAAAAAAGTGTTACAAGCCGTTATCTTTCTCTCATATTTGCTATAAAACATCACAGCTTTCGCGCTTCGAGGGGGAGGGGGAAGGGGAACCTGCACCCATCCCCTGGGAAACACGCTTCGCGTGCTCATCACCAATTTCGCACGCTTCGCTTGCTCAAAACCGCCCCCAAAATTAAATCCTGGCTATGCGGTTGGATCCTTCACGTCTGCCCCCCCCCCTCTATTGAAAAATCCTGGCTACGCCTGTGCTGCCAGGAGAGTAATCGCTCTCGAAACACTCGCAGTCGAGAGCTTCGAAAACGGGCAACTATCGACCTCCAAACAGGCCTGCATTTCATGGGGGTCGGGCTAACTCGGCACTAGGCAGTGGCGGCACCAGGATTTTTAAAGTGGGGGGGGGGGGCAAATGGGGGGCAAAAGAAAATGTTGGGGGGGGGCAAGGGCGGACAAAAACATTTTTGACACTTTTTGTAGTGAAAATGTACAGAATATTCGGCTATAAACCTACCCAGATATGAGGACATTTTGAGCATCTAGCTGAACTGCCCGATTATAAAGAGGTGTTAGTTATATACTGCGAGCGAGCGAAGCGAGCGAGCAAAATTTTTGACATTTTTCGTAGTAAAAATGTACAGAAATTACATATTCGGCTATAAAACTACCCAAATATGAGGATATTTACACGAGCTGAGCGAACAAATTTGCCCCATGCCCCCCCCCCCACCTTGATGCCGCCACTGCTTTCCAAGTTTCCGTTTTCTTTCTTTTTCCTTCTTTTCTCCATTCCTTTTTCACTTTTTTCTTTCCTTCTCTTTTCTTTTTCATTTTCCACCCTTTTATTTTTTTTCACTCCGAAAATTATTGGGGGGGCAACTGGGGGGGCAAAGCTTCTGACTGGGGGGGCAAATGCCCCCCCCCCCCCATGCCCCCCCCCCCCCCCTTGGTGCCGCCACTGGCACTAGGGCGAACTCGGCACTGCGCGGTGACTATGTTTCAAGTGTTGAAATCCCCGCTACACACCGTACCACTTTTTAGGCTTAAATTTCATGTTTTGTACAACTTAATTTATGAAATTTTCAACATTACTTCTTTGCTAATCATTTTACACATTGATATCAAATAATTTTTAATTTAAGTGTTTTGAAATGTGTAATTAATGCGAAATTCAACACAAGTATTTGCGATCAATTCAACTCTCTGGGCTCACTCGGCCGCGATTTTCCGCCAAGATGCATTTTGTTTGCGCTGAATAGTATCCCGACATTAATTGAGATATATCATGTGTATTAATGTGCGATACAGACACATCACTAAGATTATTTTAGTTTTTAACTCAGAGTGAATTGGAAGGCTGTGAGTATTAAAGAAAAGCCATTATCATTGGTAATTTATCAATGATCTATATGCATTGTGAGCGGAGCAATTAATGCAAAGACTACTCTCAAGACAGTGGAGATGATGCACACAATGCATGTAGGCTTACAACCAAATGAACAGGGTTATACATGTGGTTACCGAGTTGCGCCTGGTTAGAGTGTACAAATGTCAGAGGTAAAGAATCTCATAAACATGTCAGAGGCAAAAAATGTCATGTCAAAAAACGACATTCAACTCTCAGCCTCTGACATGTTTACCACTGGAATCTTTACCTCTGACATTTTTACCTCGGACAAATTTACCTCTGATATATCTTACCCTGAAAATTTTACCTCTGATATTTTGACCTCTGACATTTTTGACCTCTGGCATTTTCACCTCTTACATTTCTATCTCTGGCATTTTTACCTCTGACCATTGGCTTACAGGGCCCATATTCACGAGAGGGAGGGGGCTGAAGCCTCCTGCCCGAATATCAAACATCCTTTAAAAAAAGGTGTAATGACACTATTATTGTCGTAAAAATGTGAGTTGTCATCAAAATACGCTAGGCAAGACATAAAAAATATATATGCAGGCACCTCGCTGTCCTTTATTATTATATTTTTTTGTATATAAATAATTTTCATAAATCAAGGTTATTGACATTTATTATTATTAGATGATACTAAACAATTTTTACGCATAGAAGCCTAGAAACTTTATGTTATGTTAATGTAAAACATTAGAACAATTTTGGAGAAAGTCGTTCATGTCGTGTCGTTTGTGGTTTGTCAAACGAAAAACGACACCACGACATGCTACACGACAAACGGCAAAAACCAGTGCACACTGTACACGACATTCGCTAAAAAGTCTTGCTGGAGTGATAGTGATGTCGTCTTTAATGATGAGAATGTCGTGAGGGATTTCATTTAAAATCCATCAAGTAGTCATTAAAATAATTGCAAAGATAAGATGGAAGTTTCATTATTTTTCAGTTTTGAAAACATCTATTCTTTATGAGTTTTTTAAAGTTGTTAAATCGATCATGTGACTATGATCTAAGAACTGATCTTTGTTGTTGTCTATTCGGAATAATTCTAGCGGTTTTGTTTTATACACTCATTTCTTATCGTTTGTTTTATGGACAAAATGATCTGAAAAATACATTTTCTTATAAATTGAAAATGATTGTGCAGGCCTAAATACTTTGCATGCAGTATTCTTTGCTGGACTTACGGAAATTAGGGACATTTTTGTTTTTCCTTTAATACGAATGGTCCATGACACATAACCGATGGTGGTCTCTCATTTAACCTGATCTTTGACGTAATATACATTTCCCACCCATTAAAAAAAAAATCTTTTTGCAATCACTGAACTCACTGGTGTAGCTACATGGGGGGGGGGGGGGGGGGGGAGGGGAGGTGAAAGATGATATGACCCCTCACACACCCTCCCCTTGGTCTTATTACTTCGCATTCCATCTATCAAGTAAGACCGGTGCCCCATGCAACCCCCTCAATGGTGGGACCACAGAGCAAATTTCTTAGATTTTGCTGTTGAGTGCACTTTAGACCTGAAACAAAATAGTTTGACGGTTCATTTTACCAGACTGCTAAGAAAGCATTATATACTTGTAAATAAACAACCAGGTCCGCTTTAAGTCTTCTCCAAGGGACTTGGTCAAGGATTAACGCCCTATACCAAATGGCACTAGCGCATCTACTTGCTTTCGAACCCGGGTCCTCCCAGTGACAAGACCACTGCTCTACCACCGAGCCATCGCTTATAGAAACAGACATACTAAAATGCACATATACATTCACCTAAAGTTCGACTGATTAAGATTGTAGACAAGTAAGTTTTATACAAATACAATGATAAATTAATATCATTATCCTCTCTGGTTAAGATTTTTTTTATTAGTGCCATCTGTTCATAAATGTGTCATCAATATCACTTAACTAACAACCATCTGGTGTTAACCCACACTCTAACACATCCTAACCAACATTCACCATTGGCTTTATGTTGTAATTGAGATCACCAATCCTTCGAACTGAAATGTAATGTCAAATATTTCCTTACCTACTCACTTTCATACAATAAATGTGAACTAAAATCTCCATCACAACCGCACACCCCCCAATTCTCTCCTTTCTTTCTAATGGTAAATAAAGATGGAAAGTCTTAGGTACTGTTAGATATTCTATGTATATATATATATGTAAAAGTTATCTCAAAACATACTTATGGTTGATAACAAAAATCTGCTGATATTTGTCAACTAAGTAAAAGCAATTCTTTACCACATTATGAGGTAAAATTATAAAATGACTCAAAAGAATCCCTTTTCAAAAGTGGAATAAACAGCGATTCCGAATTTCCATGACTTGATGCATGGGGGAAACAATTGGTTTGTTACATATATTTCACTATAAATAAATAAAGTTGTACTTACCCTCTTAGGTACGGATATGAAATCAACAATACTAATACATTAGTAAATATTTCCTTGGGGCTGGAAACAGTAGTATGACCGGAAATGATGATGGCAACAGTTCCACTTCTCTTCCCTCGGTCTTCCTTATGTTCTGCATGGAACAAAGCTTGTATGTTGACCGATGTACATTCAACACTTTCTCCTGTAAATTCAGTGAAAAGGAATTTAGATCATTATTGTATATATTTTTACCAGCATAAGGAATAACAAAGCAAAATGAAAATGATAAAAAATATGAATTTGATTAAGAGACGAAATAACAATGCCGATAATAATAATAATGATTAAAAGGATTAAAGCAATAGAGAAATTGTTGACCAGATGATTGCATTTGCTTGATGTATTACTTTTTTTTGGGGGGGGGGTGCTGTATTGCATGTAAAGTATCTTTAAAAAATTCTTACCATTTTCCATCTCCGAACGAATCTATAACTTCACTTATAGAGTTTAATGAAACAAAATAATAACCAGATCTTTCAAGCTTGCTGGCAGCCTTTCAGAAAATGTGTCTCGCTTTTAATATCCTCATCTTTGTACAAGGCTTTGCCTGAGTTTCCAGCAGTTCATCCTCGCCCATTCGTTTATGTTGCAAAAAATAGAGAGAGAATCTAACAAAACAAATAAACAGGTTGATAAATGTAACGTTCTTTTTACACTTCTTCATGGAATGGACTTTTATGTCATCTTAGAAATTCACATTTAATCTCAAACAGGACGGATGGTCGTGTGATGTAAATTTCCGTAATTACTCAACTTGAACAAAAGGTTATGGCAAAAGATAAATCATAAATTTATACGGACCGACCCTATGTGATTTATAACTTCCTACTCTCCCACTCCAAAAATGTGGGGATTCCATCATTCCTCCCTTTTCATGTTCTATTAGAGTTAGAGGCATTACGCACTGGCAAGTAGAAGGATGTATGTCTACTCTAGATCTATGACACCCCTACTCTAGCCCTACTGCAAACATTTTCTCTGAAAATTTCAAAGTTTTATTGCCTGTTGTCAAGTTAATGGT
This sequence comes from Heliocidaris tuberculata, assembly GCA_025618425.1. NCBI lineage: Eukaryota > Metazoa > Echinodermata > Echinoidea > Camarodonta > Echinometridae > Heliocidaris > Heliocidaris tuberculata. Next base: position 15,315,396 of record CM046839.1, read on the forward strand.
GGTGGTGGGGGGGGGGGGGGTTGTTGTTCTTTGTTGTTTTGTTGTCTGTTGTTGATTTTTGCTTTTAAACTGCCTCTCTCTACTGATATGCTTTGATTAAATTTAAAACAAAAAGAAATAAAAATACCTAAAACAAACAAATAACAAAACAAAAAGTTGTGAAGGGGTCCAACATTTAGACCAAGACTGAGGTCTACTTAAAACGTCAAATTCTAGTAGTCTAGACTCTACACATTGTTCTAGAGTCTAGACTCTACACATCGGGAATCGAACCCGTGTCACTGGCTAATAGTGCAGTCACACCGTCCACACAGACAACAGACCGGCAACAGACCGACAACAGACCGAGCAAAAATGAAAAAAAAAAAAAAATACAATCGGACTTTCAGCATCAATAGCTTTCAAACTTGCGATTTAATCCGATTATGTTTCGGGATTGTGAACTAATTATCTGTATCTCAGCGAAAACCCCATCCGATTTGCTTCAGTAGTCACGAAGAAATAGGGATTTTTGTAACGTACGTTATAAGTCCCTTCCATCCAAGATTGTAACGAGCTTACGATTTCAGGACGGGAGCCTTTGAAGACGGGGAGGCGAGCGAAAAATCGATGTGCGCATGCGCGACTCGGAGTATCTCTCCGAGCTCCGTCCTGTTTGATTTCAGGACGGTTCTCGGGCGAAATAGCGTCCGGTCTAAAGTGGGGACGGGAAGCCGGAACTGCATGCGTCGCCGTCCACTTTTTCGTAACTTGATTGAAAAACAAGACGGGGAGAGTGCGAGCATGAGCACAAATCCAGGGGGGGGGGGGGGGGGGGGGACAGGAGGACATGTCCCCCCCCCCTTCCACCTTTTTGGATAACTTTTTTTTTTCTTCTTCTTCTTTTTTTTTTTGCTTGTCAGAGAACTTTGGAGGCGAATGTCCCCCTCTCCCACCTTTTTGAATAACTTTTTTTTTTGTTTGTTGTTGCTTGTCAGAGAATTTTGGAGGCGAATGTCCCCCCCCCCCCCCCCCCAATTTCAAAATGGATTTGCGCCACTGAGTGCGAGGATCGTCACAGTCGGTTAACTCTCCCCCGTCATGTTGCTCTCCCGTCCCGTTTCGTAAGCTCCCTACTGACAAAAGGGAGACGGACAAGCACAATTAAGAATTCCACACTTCTTTAAAATGGTTTGAAAAGGAACTTACTGTTTTGTTTTCATCTGCTATAATTGTTATGGCAATGCTTCGTTTATCATCATAATTATCATCGTCCTTTTTGTTATTTTTTAAGGGCATTTGGAGATTTTTTGAAAAACCAAAAATCATAAATGTAAAAAGATAAGCATTTTCAGAGTCTTAAACATGTTGCACACCTGCCAACCTTCAACAGGGAAAAATGAGAATCTTACGAGGAAAAATTAGAAATAAAGTGTATATTGTATGCTTCCAAACATAAGTTTTCTTGGAAAGAGAGGAATTTAGGGCTCTTCGCATTAGTTTGAAAGTGAAAGATAGGAATCATTCCTCTTTAAAATAGGAATGGTTGGCATTTATGATGTTGCTTATTTGTAATTGAAAGTGAATGAATCAAAAAAATTATGAACCTGTTTTATAAACTGAATTGCCTTGATCTTTTTTTTAGGAAGGTCTGTATTCTTAACATGATTATTTACCAGTGCTGTAGTCGAGTCCATCCCATCCGAGTCCGAGTCCGAGTCCAAGTCCAAGTCCGAGTCCTGGCATCCGAGTCCCAAATCCTGGACATCCAAGTCCGAGTCCGAGTCCGAGTCCGAGTCCGAGTCCGAGTCCGAGTCCGAGTAACGATGGAAACATCTTAAATTGCAATTTTTTTTTTACGTCACATCATTTTTATTATGATAAATGCCTTACTGTGAACTCTCAATAACATAAATAGTTTCTGGTTAATTGAAAACTTCCATTTGTCAGAGAATTTAATTTATTGTAACTTTTCTTAGTACGAATGTGGACAACTATAAAGGCTTGCTCACAAAGAGGGATTTGTCGCCGTGACATGTCGCTTGGTGCTTAAGAAGATAAAGTTTAGTAAGATTTCCAGCTATTAACACTAAAAATTCTGACAGAAGGTAAGAACACTGAATTGGAAGTGTTGAGATAAATGTCTATGGTTATAATTTTATTTTATCTTTTATCAATTATAAGTCAACAGAACAAAAAGATAACATGTTGAATGCCATAAAAGCCAGATTATAGAAAAGCAAGTTTCCAACTGAAAACTATATTGGTGTTCTTGGTGAAATATTATTTCACCAAGAACACCGATAGTTCAATCTTATCAAATAGCTGATTAACCTAATAAAAAATTGAATCGTCAAACCCTAATAAAACCCTTGTACATGTATGAGATTAATCTGGCTTACTGGCTTGTAATACAAGTGCAACAATAAACATTAACATTCAATTTGGAAACTGACTACATGACTAAGTGACTCAAGTAAAACGAAAATAATTGTTAAACCGTAATAAAACCGTTTGACACTGCCAAAAATTATAAATTGTTGATTTTGACTTTTTGCCACATTTGAATTTTTGCCACGGGAACAAAGGTTGCAAGTTAAAAGACAGAAGATAAAAACTGTAGTTTATAATACTAGTTTGAAATACAAATGGAATAGTAATCTGTTTGAGACTGCCCAAGATATCCCAGGCTGGGGTCTATGGAGAAACGTGTGTTTGTAGATATATCCATCTCCAAATAATGTTAATATCAATTTCAATACTTGTCTGTGTCATACGTGTGTATAACGAGTGTATACGAGCATAAAACGTACCGTTACGGCGATCGATGTTTTAAAGTTCATTTTCAAAATACCGCTCAATCGAGCAAATAGAAAATAGCGGTTTTTTTTGCTTACCTTGGGGTAATTTTTTGAGCTAAAATTAAAAGTGGAAACGGAAAAAAATGCCGGTCTCGTTGCTGGTCTAGGCCCGATTTTCGCCCGAGTCACGAGTCACCATTGGTCGAGTCCGAGTCCGAGATCGAGTCCTTGTGGCTCGAGTCCGAGTCCGAGTCCGAGTCCGAGTCCCGAAAAATAGGGACTCGAGACCGGTCTCGAGTCCGAGTCCGGAAAACACTGTTATTTACCATTGTTAACTGATAATGGTATGTAAAGAATTTGAATATGTTAGTAAACATTCTGTTGTGAACAAAATACTTCCATTCATGTAAATGCCAAGAACATCCAAGTGACAAAAAATGGAAGAAAGGGACCCATGACATGCTATATATAAATTCCTATTTCTTCGTGATTTTTGGACCAAATCGGACGGGGCCTTCACTGTCTGTTAGAGAAATATATATATAGTTTCATAATCCAGTATGACTTTTCATATTGCAAATACATTTCTTTCGTAAGCGATACCCAAATTCCGATTGTAATTTTTTTCTGGGACATACTGTATTGGGAACCGACACAGGCCCGACGACAAACCGATGATCCCGAATTGACCTGGTACACAGCCCGATTGCATCCTGCTAGTTCCTTGCATCCATTCCGACAGCCAACATCTGTCTTTATATTGATGGATCTCAAGGTTTAAAGATCACCATTGAATAGTCATGTGAAGTAGCATGGCTTCAGCAATTAAATGGAAGCTTGAGTTCTGGGAAAGGTAAAAATTAATTTGTGAACATTCCAATTCTTTTTAGGTTAGTTTGTAAGATTATCATAATAGATATGTCCCCTGCAAAGGATTGCCCTTCATTTCGGGCTCCAATATTTGATATAGATTAATTATAAATAGGGTTTTTAAGTGTTCGAAATTCAAAAATACTAATCATTATTGCTCTGCAAGTATATGTCTTCATAGGCTTAAAGATAAAGTTGAGTTCTGGTCATGCGATTACACTGTGAAAGAAACTGTCTGGAAGCAATTGGGAAAAGTTGATCATGTCTAATAAGGATTGGTGTATACTGTGAGGTTTCGGAATCATCAAAATGATAAGAAATCAACCGAAACTCGCTCAAAAGCACATGCACTGCATGCACACAGAAATTGGCATATGGGACTGTACACAGATGTGGCATGAATATTCGGCCCGAACACTTCATATTTTAAATACAAGGGTATTTTAGGAGAAATCCTTTTCAGGGGAAATTTCTTCGAAACTGACATAAAAGGAATGAGAAAGCTCACAATTTATTTTTCGCATTTCCCAGAACTCAAGCTTCCCTTTAATCATGGTTTCTTAACATGTTCCGTCACCAGTAACCCCCTACCCTTAAAGTAAAAAAAAAAAAAAAAGGTGCATAAAATGATATTTTCAGGGGTTCAACATTTGAATGATATCCTAACTTTTCGTTGCCAAGTCAAATTCCTTTAAATATTTCTTCGCTATTAGAAATACTAAAGGAATACATCTATCCTCTTCTTTTTCCTTATGTATTTTTTAGTTTTTCCTCTTCTATTTCCTCTCCCCTTTCCTCATGTATTTCTTTGTTTTTCCTTCCATCTATCCTCTCCCCATCCTTATATATCTATTTGTTTTCCTTGCATCTATCCTCTTCTCTTTCCTTATGTATTTCTTTGTTTTACCTGGCATCTATCTTCTTCTCTTTCCTTATTTATTTCTTTGTTTTCATTCCATCTATCCTCTTCTCTTTCCTTGCATCTATCCTCTTCTCTTTCCTTATTTATTTCTTTGTTTTTCCTTCCATCTATCCTCTTCTGTTTCCTTCTATCCGTCCTCTTCTCATTCCTTATGTATTTCTTTGTTTTTCATTCCATCTATCCTCTTCTGTTTCCTTATGTATTTCTTTGTTTTACCTTCCGTCTATCTTCTTCTCTTTCCTTATTTATTCCTTCCATTTATCCTCTTCTCTAATTTGCTTGTATCTTTTCTTTTGATTTCTTTGTTTTTCCTTCCATCTATCTCTAGCTTCTCTTTTCTTATATATTTTATTTTCCCCCCTTCTACCAGCTTCCCAGACTGGCTGTACGTCCGTGCACAATTATGTGTAGTGCATAGAGTAGTTACAACAGGGATGTGCGCTGACGATTTAGACTCTTTCACCAGAGCACTTGTATGAATTTTTCACGAAATTGCCTACGCTAAGGTATAAAACGAAAACACGCTTCCGGTCGTACGCGTACCTCCGCGCGTCATGCGCGCGCAAAATTTAGAAATGCTCCAAAGTCTCCCAAATTCATTTTGCACACTTTTTATGCCATTTCCAGCACTTTTCAAAAAATGGCCCAGAAAGTGAACATGAAGGGGCGCTATTCCACTTAAATAGGTTACAGGGGAATTGAGGATACTTGGACAAGTCTGAAATCATCAAAATCGTGAATATATTCATTATTATCAATGTCATCATCCTATGAGAGTCATCTTTCACATTATCATTTATTCTTTCGTCTTCGTCAACATTATCATAGTCATGATCGATTATCAACATTTATATAATCAGTTTAATGAATACGAATGACTTCATATTAACACTGCGTCAGCAATGCGAAGAAATTGTCAATCCGTCGATTGATATGTATGTATATATATATATATATATATATATATATATATATATATATATATATATATATATATATATCATTTCTTACAAAGCAATTTGCCACATGGACAGACAGACCACCTAATTCGTCTTCAGTGACGAATTAAAATTCTAGTTATTATTAAAGGGAAATCCAACCCCTAAATCCCATAACAAGTTGCTTTGAAAGGAAGAAAGGAAGAGCAAAAATCAGAGAAGCAGATTGGTGAAAGTTTGAATGAAATCGGACAAGCAATAAGAAAGTTACGAATTTTTGAAAGTTGTAATCACTATACATATGGGGATTTCAAATTGGCCGAATAGGTAATGTCACTGTGATGTAGCTGTGGACAACTCCCCCATTCGCTCCAACACACAAAATGACTAAAATGTCACTTTTTTCAAAATGCATTACTTAGAAGGATCTTTTTCTTTCATGAGGACCTATAACATTATGCTATCTCCACTATGTTTTGAGTACTGCCCCGAGGGTAAAAGCCCCTGGAAGAAAACCGCAAATTTATGATATTTTTGTGTACGACAAACGGCAGAGTTGTCCACAAAAATGTCACAATTGACTCATCAAATTGCCAATTTGAGATTCGCATAGATGTAGTGATCTCATTTTTCAAACATCACTTTCTTAGTCCTTGTCCGATTTCTTTTAAACTTTCACCATCCTGTTTTTCTTATTTTCTGCTTTCACACAAATCATCTTATTAGCAAAGTTGGATTGCCCTTTAATTTAGATTGCCCTTTAATTTTACGCCCAAATATCGATGATGCAAACAGAACAGTGGTTTTCAATGTTAAAAATTTGAAAGAAACGTTAATGCTCATTAGTCGGGGTAACCTCGCTAGTCATAAGGACCGCTATTCATAAGGACCAGTAGTTCATAAGGACCGCTATTCATAACGTGTAATTTCCTATACCTGAAGGGTCGCTATTCATAAAGCAAAAAGGGGTCACTATTCATAAACTCATAAAGATCATTATTCATAGGGAGTGCTATTCATAATAGAAGAGAGTCGCTATTCATAATAAGGAAAACATAAGGAGAGAAAAGACAAGATAATGGAAGGATAAAACAAAGAGAAGATAAAGAAAGGAAAAAAGAACAATATATGGAAAGACAGAAAGAGAAGATCCAAGAAAGATCAAAATACAGAAAGAGAAGAACAAAGAAAGATCCAAACAAAAAAAGAACATGAGAAAAGACAGAAAGATAAGATGAAAGAAAGCCCAAAACAAAGAATAACATAAGCAAAGAAGGAAAGAAAAGAGAAAGAAGAAAATAAAGAGAGACGTAGGGAGGGATAGAAGTAAAGATGAAGGGGGATATAAAAGAAAGAGAAAGATAAAATGATACTAAAACAAAGTATAACATAAGGAAAGTTAGGGAAAACAAATGCAGAAAGATAAAGCAATATTAAGTTTAGGACAGAAGAAAAGATAAAAGGATGAAAATATGAACGAACATAAGGAAGAGATGTCTGGAGGGGGTAGTTGTCCTGGGCGTAGTTGTCCTGGGGGTAGTTGTCCTAGGGGATAGTTGTCCGAATACTATATATACTTGTACACCCTGCACCTTTTTTTTTCAAGAGGGGAGTTCGTAAACGACGGTTCTAGTACTAGAATTTATATTTCAAATGCTATGGAAGCTTGGGTGTCGATCCCGGGAGGGAGAGGATGTGTGATATATTCCCCAAATAGTTTAGGAGGGGGGGGGGGGTGACCTGTATCATCACCCCCCCCCCCAATAATTCACCTTTAATAAATGACATGATCAAATAATATGATCAGGAGGAGGGGGATAATGACCATGATGATTATTATTCATAGGATCACCATCGATCAACATGGTCATAATTTTTATTACGATTTTTTAATATTTTGATTAGGAAGACCGAAATCAAGATTTCAAAGAAAATAATGAAATTAAGCAAGTTAGTAATTCCCATGAAACCACACTCAAATGCTCTGAAAGGTGATTTTAACTCAGGGTAATTTAAAAGTCCCACCCGTGGGAGGGCATACTCCATTCCCACGTCCATGGCCATAAACAGGAGCACTCTGTAAGAACGGTAAATGCCAATAAATTGTACGTTACTAAAATCACGTATTATGAAAATATTTCTACGAGGGCTTGATATCCCACTCCAAAACAAAAACAAAAACAAACTTCTCATGGCAATTTCCAAGCCCGTATCCGGACAACTACACCCCTACAACTAATGTCCAGGACAATTACCCCCTACGACAACATCCCCCTCCCCTCCCCGCGCAACTTTCCCCTCCCCCAAATGGACGATTGTTGGAACTTGAGATAAAGGCTAAGGATTAGGGTCTCCACAGAGGAGTGGAAAAACAGGAGGATCTGGATCTGTGTGTGTATGTGTGTGTGTGTGTGTGGGGGGGGGGGGGGGAGTCGTCTCCTCCCACCCAAGGGACTTGTTTTAGTTAATGAACTGAAATCATGGTTTAGAACATTGTAGATGTATGAATTAGACATCGGTTTTTTTTAATTATTAAGGCATTGGTAAAGCGCGCGCCTTTCAAAGTGTGAGGAGCATTAATAAATATAGTTCACTTTTTTTTTTAAATAGCAATATATTTGACAAAAGCCGGAAATGCATTTTAAGGCTTTCTTAAATACAGTACCGTGGGGTTGTCCTTCATCCATTTCCATTTGTTGTAAGCGCTTTGGTCGGTTACATTGTAACTATAAGGCACTATATAAGAAACAGCTATTATCATTATTATTATTATTATTTCTTATTTGATTTGAATATAGCGACCCTCTTTTCACCTATTATGAATAGCTAACCTTTTCTTCTATTATGAATAACGGCCCTCTTCTTCGATTATGAATAGCGATCCTCTTCTTCGATTATGAATAGTGACCCTCTTCTCCGATTATGAATAGCAACCCTCTTCTTCGATTATGAATAGCGACTCTCTTCTTCGATTATCAATAGCGACCCTCTTCTCCGATTATGACTAGCTACCCTTATGAATATTGACCTTTATGAATAGCGACCCTCTTTTCATATTATGAATAGGGACCCTTATGATTAACGACCCTGATTTAGTATAATGAATGGCGACCCTCTATTATGAATAGCGGTCCTTATAAATATTTTTTATGAATAGCATGTCCTTATGACTTGCGAGCGGACCCCAAACTGACACACGTCTTTCGGGTGGCGACGTTAATAAAAGGTCGTAAATAAAGGACGTAAATAATCATATCTGACTGATACTTTTTTCTTCCGAATGATACTTAATTTTATTCACTCACTAATAATACATTGATCATAAATCAACATTTTCAATGAATGTGTATAACACATATAAAGCACATTATCATATAAATATATATATATATATATATATATATATATATATATATATATATATATATATATATATATAAATGAATAACTGAAATTCAAAACTGTAAAGAAAGCATTGAATGAAATCTTTTCATAAAATAGCCCCCCCTCCCGCCTATTATAACAAGAGGAAGATTATATGTGGCACAGAAAGAATGAAACACCTGAGATCTACAATTTCAACAACATAATTGACACAATATCATTATTATTTTTTTTTTTTTAATTGGGTAGTAAATTCTGTTCCGAGTAAAAAGACACCAAGATCTTCAATTTTGGGCAAGGCGTTCCTATTCTTCGGCTATTTTTGTTAGGCAATGTCATTTTCAAAATTCGCTATTTTTTGCAAAAGCACCGAGAAATTTGCTTATGACGGCTTTCCATACAATCTCAGTTTCATTCATGTTGTCTTCGTTTCCAAAGCGAGAGCAGTCATGCGTTTGTCAACAAAGCTGACAGTACTGAAAGAAGCAAATTTATCGCTGCTTCAAGCAATGACCACGGGGGCAAAGTTGCAAAAGTAGCAAATTTTGAATATTACACTGCCTCACATAAATAGCCATATATTCAAAACGCCTTACCCAAAATGAATGATCTTGGTGTCCTTTTGCTCGAAAAAGAATATTGTTTACCCAGTAAAAAATCAAATCTTACGATATTGTGTCAATGATGTCGTTGGAATGACTGATCTCAGGTGTTGCCTTCTATCTGGGCCACCCTGTATATCATTTTACTGCAAATACAAGGTACTGCATGGCCTCCTTGCAACCAGTCCCCTAACCCCTCCTTCACTCACACACACACACACACACACACACGCACACACACACCCACACACACACACACGCACCCACACGCGCGCGCACACACACACACACACACACACCCACACGCACAAGCAAACACGCGTTCAACCCTTAAGTTCCGTAGGTGACTCTCTATTTATTTTTTTATTTTTTAATTTTTTTTGGAAGATGAACAGGGGGGGGGGGCATGGCCCCCTTGTACCCCCGGCTAAGCCAGTAATATCATAATAAGTTTACGATTTAAACTTAAGCTTAACTTAGCACAGTCCGTCACCTATATAGTCCTTTGCCTCTCTGTGTCACGCCCATAGAGTTACATACGCACTAATGTAACTCTATGGTCACGCCCCTGTGTGCAGCGAGCATTTCTCCAGAGTCGTTCAGACCACACTGAGGTATGGAACGGCTCCGGTATTTTACGGGTCTGATGCCCCTTTTTTAAAAAGAAGATAGATCCGTGACCTAACCAATGTGGCTGGGTGTGTTTTTCGGAAATGAGCTTCATGCACGTTAGTGCTCTGTCACGACTGCCTCAGTTTTGTTTTCCCTTTGAGGATATAGGTTCAACTACAGTATACTATTAATACATGGTTGGGAGTGCATTAGTGCGATCTGGCAGCACAAAGGTTTTTATGGTGGTGTACTAACGCACGAGGCGTAGCCGAGTGTGTTAGACACCACCATAAAAACGCACGAACTCACAACCATGTATTAATAGTTTTATAAAACGGGTCTACAATCTTAGTGTTTTCTTACAATCTTAGTGTTTGATCCGGATTAGCCGTGCGTTAGTCCCCTCGCCGTGCGTTAGTACTTTTTTTTGCACGGTCACGTGGTGTTATTGACCAATCAGGATGGCTACATTCTTGAACCCGTTTTATAATACAAAATAACAAACAAACACACACACACACCCACACACACACACACACACACACAGAAGAAAATAAACCGTTTCATTTTTCAGACAGCCAGCGCAGCATGCAATGTGCAGAAAAACTCAGTGTCCATTCCGAAATTATTATTAGCTACTTATTTGTATAAATGAACGATGAACAAGAAGAAAAAAGAAAATTTAAAAGTAAATGACACTGTAAATACATGTATATCGAATCAAACCTTCAGACCAATCACATGAATTCGATACCGTATATTGTCGCAAGCTTTCATATGGGATCGCAACTCATGCGAGGAATTATCCTTCAAAAATTGCAACCATCCCATGGGAAATCATCCATTCATCCAAATGAATCGGCTCTTAACATTCCTCCGCTCGGAGGAAGTCTATAAAATATTCATGATTTCCTTTAGATTAATATGTTCCCGTCATCGTCTCAACTGAGATCATAATAATCCATAACCTATTCACACGTCTCAGATAATATTATCCTTGTGGTTTGACAGCAGTAATGAGCCGTTTATTTTACGTGCTTCATATACGGGAATGCGGGGTAAGATGAAAAGTGATAAGGGTATTATAAGACACATGTAACACTTCAAGAGCATTCAACGTGAACATATAACGTTGCCATTAATCTATGACATGCAAAATTGATGACAATTTCTAGCCTCGGGCTGATGTAATTAAGCGCTGATAAAAGAGAACGAATCTGAAAAATGAGAAATGGGAGAATAAAACATTAACCTTTGTCAGTTTGTAGCTATTCGGTTAATTCGGGGATCAATATTTGATAAGACAATCACTGTTTTATCTAAATTTTATATGTCTATACAAGATTTATGGATTCCTATAAAAACAAAGAGACACTCTTGAAGTAGTCTTGGTCATATAAAACGCCATCTTGAATCACATAGATTTACTCTTTGACACTCAACGAATTATGTAGATAGGACGGTCAATGTTAAAAGACGCAGAAACAGAAATATTTGATAAATCCAAAAAAGACAAAATATTTGTCTGCTTAATTAGTTTCAGCCTATTTGTGTTTCAGTTCTCTTTCTCTCTCCCCCCTCACTTTCTTTCTTTCCCTTCCCCCCCCCCCTCTCTCTCTATTCCCCCTCTCTCTCCATCACTCTCAAATATCTGTCTTAGATGTACTTCTATTGCTAACAAAATCAAATTATAGAATAATATTTTGTAACAAAAATGAGAGAAAGAAAGAAATTAAAATTGTTACAAGATGAGGTGAACAAAGGAACAAATTTGCAATTAAATTTCTTTTGCAAAAAATCTTTTTGTTGAAATCATTTTGTAACAAAATGAATTCTGTTCAGACAGAATTATTTTTGTTACAAAATAATTTAGAAAAAAATGTGAACAACCGAATAAATGAATGGGACAAAAGCACCCAGGTGAAGTAAATGGGCACTGAGTAAAAAAATTCCTCTAATGACCCAAGCTAGCTTTGTCTCAGATCCATTCTTTACACAAGAATATCTTTTTTGAAACAACGATCAAACTGTATTAAAAACAATTTTAATATTAATTTCTCAAATACATCGTAATTTCAACACTAAAACAACAGCACCTGCATATGAAATGCACACACACAGTTATACAATAAAATATGTAATTATAATTTCTCAGAATCAAACAATGTACATGAAGTATTGGTGGATTATTCCTACAGGCATAATTTCAATTTGATTTAATCACCATGTCTGTACATGTATTTTGTACAGAAATAACAAAATTGCAAAATTGACATTTCCCTGAATTTGCTTACTCATAATCTTACAAAGATGAAAAACAAAATGGATATGATAATCTCTTTCCGTATAATCCTTATTCAATAAGCCAATTACAATCTGGGCATGTGCAGATAAAGGTTATTTGTATACCGAGTACAACTGACCTTTATACGATGTCATTTTATAAGCACAGCGATGCGCGCACCAGTATGATACATGTTAAACAAAATGAATGGGCGTGCGCGTACAAATTGGCGGTCATTTCAGGGTCATTTGTACCATGAAATAATTACGAACTAGCTTATTACCCGATGCGAGATTGAAGTCCCGTATAGAACAAAGGGAAACCTCAGACTTCGACTTCACTTCTTTGTAAATATCAATTTTAAACCGAGCTTTAAACTCAACGTCGAGTTTAAATTTTAATTGAGTATGGGCCATAGTGTGTGGGGGTGGTACGTAGTCATCCCGCTCAAGAACACGAGGGATGCACTACATCATTACGTTTATACTAACTTAAAGAATGTTTTCTTCTTTCTAAAACAAACAAACAAAAAACAAGTATATTCAAGGTAAAGTTTATATGAGCATTTTATACCCAATCTAACAATAAAATACATGAAAACTTTGAATTTGTCTCTTGTCAATTAAGTCATGATGCATTAAAAAAAATACAAAAAACAAAAACAAAACAAACAAAAAAACTTCTGGCAAAGACGGCAATGTATGGAGAGGATAACATGAACTAAAATTACATTAATAAAACACATACAATGATTACAAAATCGTTTAAACAATATTTTTTGAAAGACTTTTCCTTATCAGAATATATTGTATCGATAACTATTGAAGAGTAAAATATCTGATACAAATATCGAACCCACCTTTGTATTCTCAGTCAAGTGAGTAAACCACTCGACTACGACGCCTCTATTTCAATCTAGGAAAACGGTATTCACGTCATGAACGGTGAAATGACGTGATTTTGAGTAAAACGATTCGTTAGATTTTGATTTTTAATTAATAATACATGTAGATTGCAAAGTAATGATGACAGCTGATATTCTTGAAAGCGGACAAAACTCTGATGCTTTATGACACACCACGTATCAAGTTGCCAACCTTTCTATTTTTGGGTAAATGGAGTTGATTCTAATACAAAATGAAAGGAAAAAATCGTTTAGTCAAGAGATGAATATGAGAATATGATTTCCTTATGACTAGGATTTTTTAAATACATTTGGATGAAGCATCTTATTGTTGGTACTGGACACGTTAACATGTGGCGCTCCATATCAAATAAGAGGACTTTTCAAGAACACCAGCCATTGACAATCAATAGAAAATTACGATGCCCATAAAGATTATATCCAAATACTCAATGTATATTAAAGATACATGTATATACTCAAGGTACAAAAGACTCAAGGTTCGAGTCAGTAAGTACATAACCCTGTTCACTGGATTGTAAGCCCACAGTGCATTGTGTGCATCATCTCCACTCTCTTTGAGAGTATTCCTTGCATTTTGTGCTCCGCTCACAATGCATGCAGATCGTTGATAAATTACCAATGACACTGGCTTTTCTCCAATCCTCACAGGCTCCCACTTCACTATGAGGTAAACAAAAAACAAAAATAATTTCATGGTACCGTACCGAGGTCAAATTTGTTTTTGTATCGAAGAATACTTATTCAGTCTTGTTATGTTCGGCAGAGCGCGTTGATAGAGAGAGTTGTGACACGCGCATAATAAGCATGCGCGTACGCGGTCTTTGTTTAAAATATGGCGGATCATGAAGCTCTCAATAGTTCCCTTTCACGTACATTCTCTATGAGAGGGAACTTTTTGAAGCTCCATGAAATGACTGACCAATCAGAAGCGACCTCCAGTGTCAGGACTCTCTGTATGGATAGCTCTGTTGTTCGGTATCCGGGTACTTTGCAGTTCAAAATTACTGACATCTTTCAAACCATTTTGTTCCCATTCTTGGCTAAAATTCTAAAAACTGGTGCAACATTCCAATAACTGACAAATAGCAACGTTGATTTCGGGGGGGGGGGGGGGTGGGGGCAGAGGTGGTTTCACTCGCTAATAATCAATTCAAGAATTTTCCTGTGTGGTCTTTGATACAAAATTTTCCAAATTGATAATATGCATCCCCCTTGTCTGCAAGCACAGACACTTAAAAGAATATATTGTGTCTTGAGTGAAGCTTAAACTCAGATTCCTGCTGGCTGTCAGGAGAAGCAAAACTTTTCTTAGTCCCACAGTTCAGACACTCTTTTACGCGTAGCAACTACGTGCCTGCAAACTACCCCTCTTCGCCCCCCTGAAGACAAGATCGACGTTGCTGCCGTCAAATCGACTAACCGTTCAATAAATATATATAATTATAGCGTACATATAGTCCCAGTACAGATGCATAGCAAGTGAATTATTTACTACAGACCAAAGAAACTATATATAACGCACAATCAAAGCACTGCAACATCAGTAATACGATAGAATCACAACGAACATGTTCCCTTTCTATATTCAATTAAGGCTAAAATGCATTGCAAAATACACTATCAAACTCAAGTGTTAAAACAAACATTTAAGAGGGCGGATAAGAGACAACGTCTTCGAAATTGTATACCTCACAATCTATATTCCTTGATAAATGCAGACATTAAGATCAGGGCCCTGTTTCATAAAACATATCCTCAATGACAAGTTGCAATAACTGTTATAAGCTACTGAAATCCTTGCATCTGATTGGCTGAGAGCAAATTTGTCGGTAAAAATCACTGACAAGACACTTGATGAAATGCCCCCCTGATATAAACTTGAATGTTAAAATTCAAAAAATTAAAAATTGAGCAACACTGCAGTTCTTGGCAATGCTTCGGTTTTTAGAGTATACTTTCATCTAGCAATATAAAAATAAATAGGTAAAATCTGTTTACCCCTAAATACAGTCAGACCCAACATTGGAAAACCAAGCACAGGTAAATACTCCGAAAACGGCGTATATATAGCAAGATGCAGAGCGCGTTGAAAGAGAGAATTGTTTTCAATTCAATTCAATTCAAGGTTTATTTCGAAAAAAAAAAACAGAATACAAATAAAATGCACATGCTGCAGCCGAAAGGCTGAAATGTACGTGCTCACAATGATAAAAGGGTAAAAATATAATACAATATACATATAAAAGAATAATTATTGATAAAATTTCTAGAATGTAACATATATTAATATGAAAGTCAAAATGTTGGCCTGATTAAAAAGGGATAAGTATACAAAATAAAAATAGATATAAGATTATTAAAAAACTCAGAAAAATCAACTATTATTAAGAAGATCAATAAAATATGGTATTGCACTTTGTTTGAAACGAGAGGTTTTACATTTATATTGACTATACTTTTGTATGTTTCTTAATGACATGCCAACAAGTTTTCGTTCAGGTAACCAACCTTTACAATATGGGTTTTTAGGTAAAGATTCAGCAAAATCGATACACAATTGTTCTCTCCTTATTTGCAATCGTTCAAGTTGGCATCGTTTCAGGGCATCTTCATAGTCTATATAACTTTTACCTAAAATAATTCTACATACTCTTTTCTGGATTCTTTCTAGACTTTGTATATGATTTACAGTAAGACCTCCGTTGAAAACAGGTGCGCAATACTCCAAAACAGGACGAATATATCCAACATAGATTTGAATTAAATCGGGAATTGGTAGTTTATATTGCTTAACCATTCTAAACATATAGAGTTTTCTATTGCACTTTTTTAAAACTTCGTTTATGTGAGTGTCCCATTTCAAATTTTGTTGGATGTAGACTCCCAGGATTTTTACAGTTTCTACATATAACAATCGTGAATCACCAATACTCAATATCCAAGGTGTAGATGGATTTTTCATAAATGTTATTCTCATTGCAGTGCATTTTTGAGGATTTAATTTCATGTGATTACTTTCTGTCCATTCCAATAATTGATCTAGTACATGTTGTAGTATTGATTGTTTTTGTAAAGATCGATCTTCAAGCAGAGTAAGATCATCAACATATTTGAAATAGGACAATGACTGATTTTGGCATGCATCATTGAACATAACAAAAAATAAAATGGGACCCAACTTAGTACCTTGAGGGACACCGGCATGGGTAGTTACATATTCTGAAAGTACATTTTGATATTTCACACATTGTGATCGTTGTTCTAAGAAGCTTATTATCGAATTAATTAAACATGGTCTGACATTAAGATCAATCAATTTCCTGATCAAAATATTGTGATCCAGTCTGTCAAATGCTTTCGAAAAGTCTGTACAAACAATAGTTGACATAGATTTTGGTCTATCACAATTTTCAAAAATGGTATGTAAAAGTTTAATAACATAGTGAGATGTTGATAAACCGGGTCTGTTGCCATACTGATGAGGATCAATGTACTTTGATATATCTTCCAGGAGCCACTTGGCTTATTGTGACACCCGCACAATAAGCCCACGCGTACGCGGTCTTTAATAGTTTACAACATGGCGGATCATGGAGCTCCCAATAGTTCCCTTTCACGTACATTCTCTATAGGAGGGGACTATTTGAAGCTCCATGAAATGAATGACCAATCAGAAGTGACTTCCTGTGTCTCGACTCTCTGTATGTATAGCTCTGGTAAGATGAATAATAGAGCCCTCATCGTTCAGTGCGAGACAGTGCATACAAAGGGCATTTGGAAAATCGTGCAATGCCGACCTGCTGTTGATAATATATTTTTCAAAAATAATGCTGCAGATATATTCATTTCAAATGTTTGTCATTTGAAAGTCATTTCATATGACGAATCATTCAAGGATTTTGAAGGTAATATTTAAAAGGAAAAATATATATATCGTTGACAGGTTGACTTTGCAAGATTTTTTCCCCCTCATGCCTTTTGTGCACACTGCCTCGCACCGAACGATAAGGGCTCTACCTTCATACGCCGTTTTCGAAGTACAGGTATATACCTGTGCTCGGTTTTCCGAAGTTGGGTCTGACTGTTATAGGAAACTGAGTATGATATTGAGGCTCTTCATTAAGGTCCTTTTGGACAGCTTAATTTATTGCACCCTATATTAAAAAAAAAAACAAAAAACAAAAAACAAAAAACATTTAAACATAACAAGAATTCCTGAATATCTTTCAAAGATCTTTCTGAAAATCTGGTATAGCATTCATACAAATATGATACAGATACATAATCATAATACATAATCATAATACATAATCTCCTCTGGTCTTTAGCTTCCATATAGTAGTACGTTTCAAAACACCAATCGCTATTAATTTTTATCTATTCAAAATAACTAATATTGCACAGAGGTTGAAAAAATGTCATCGGTGCATAGGAAAAGAAAATTAGTGCTATAAGTGAAAACATTTCACATTAATATAATATCATTTGATCAGCTGACTAAAAGTCCATTTCAGGCATTTTGGAATTCATTTTTCTTAGGTATAAAAGGCTTAAAGTGCTCTACCTGTGTGATCACTGTTAGAGTTATCGAGGTTTCCGCACCATACAAAAGCGTCACTTATTATGGAAAGTCAAAAGAAGACAATTCAGTATTGCAATCGGTTGTGCTTGGCATGCTTGAAGACGACGTTTCTTTTTAATACAATATCAATAGTGGATTAAGCTGTTAATTTTATTAACATTTTTAATTTTAGACACATTAGTTTTAAACACATTTATTAACATTTTTTATTTTGTTGATAATCATGAAGTATCAATATTTAT